>CM074865.1:43482500-44732500 GCA_037501455.1 Lantana camara
ACATACCAACTCGAATTCCCGCCTAGCTCCTTCTACACCTGCACAACACTGGAAACAATCCGGGTTCAGTCTATAGGAAACTGGTGGGTATAAAACAAGGCATAATATATAATATCATGGAATTTAAACACATACATGCAAATCATAATCCCTTGTGAAGTTTTAGAATATTTTCCCAAGTGGGTAAAACAAAGAAAAGCATCAACGTGATTATAACTATCATTTTCAATCATTACGTCACTCATGAGCCCAACAAGAGGGCATTTTCTCCAACCTACACCTCATGTAATCATTAGAATTTTATTAAGTTATCACACACACAATTCTTTCATGCACATTCGTTCGATCATTCATAATCGTTCATATATACCTTTTTCCTCCGAGCGGTGGACGAGTTTGCAAGGCCTGGCCACCTCATTCATTTACCAGTGGGGTTTCATGAGTTCCCCAAAGGCGCTCAGCTTCCGTTCCTCGCTAATCTCCTAGCGAGTTCCGGACTCTGTAAATTAGTGGAACTAGTATACGGGTTCACCGTCAGCCCGAGCTTCCCCAGATAGCCACATACACTAAGTCCCAGGGCCCCCATTCGTGCATTTCATTCAACTCGCCAAAATATTAGGTAGGGATTCAAGAAGGGCTATACGTTTGAAATCATTTTCTCTAAGGGACTCAGTATATTTATATATAGTAGTTTTTAGTTTAAATCTTTTGAACATTGGAAGGTATATATCGGGTCAAGTAACTATTAGTAGAGAAACCCACCTTAGAAGACAAAAGAAACGGTAAGAACCTCACTGCTCGTCCTCGCCTCCGAATGGACCCGAATCTGTGCAAACAAGGTGAAGTGAGACTCAAATGACCGAATAAGACGCACAGAGGTGTAATGAGTAAGATATAAATGCATAAGAGATGATATTATGTCATGAGAACGTTCATGTGCACGATTAATGCATTTAAGGCATATAAACAAGCAATTCATTCATTCAAGAAAGCGTTTATGTCCGTTCGAGCTCATAACTTTCACAATTCATATCAAATCAGACCAAAAATTTCATATAATGATCATAACACATACTATAACATGTATATAATTCATATAAATCATAAGGGAGAAGATAAGTAAGCAATTAGGGTCATAATGGTAGCAAAGAACCATGCATGCACGTATTTGGAGCATTGAAGTCACGTTAGGGCATAACTCGTAAAATATTCAACCAAAAATCATGAAACTTCAGAACACATAAGATAACACATTATATGACATGTTAATCGAGTGTATGAGCAAAAAATGAGCTGAGAAAACCATGCAAAATGTGATAAAATTTCAAAATTTGCATGCATGAGATGAGAGGGTCGCGGCCGCGACCCATTTCCTTCATGAAAAGGTAGCGGCCGCTACCTCAATCTTTTTCCAGATTTCATGCATCAAAAGAGTATGTGAGCAGCCCAATTTTGAGTCACGGGCGCGACATGAAATGAACATATTTCAGGTCGCGGGCCTTAAGGATGTAGCACCCGAGCACAAGGTACCACATCCCCCACATTGAGACCCGCCCAGTATATGAAATGAGGAAGCTAAAAGCGATCTATTTCATGCTTTAAATCAATCAAAAGCTCCAAGGAATCAATGAGATCAAGAAATCAATCTATAACCTAACCATTCATTCAAGATATCAAAACTCCATCAATACTAGCTCAAAATTAGGGATGCATGGTTCAAAATGATAAAAATTGAATGTATATTACAATCCTATACTCACCTGTTGAATTGGTTAAAGGTTGGAAGAGATTTGAGCTCAAATTCTTCAAGGTTGGCAAAGTGGCGAAATGGAACTGGAGAGCTGGTACTTGGCTGAGTTTTTCTTCTTTGTCTCAGCTATGGTTCGAATTGGGGAGGTTAGGGGCTGATAGTGGGTTAAGTCAGGTTTACAAAAAGTCCACCCATGGTTAATTTGGTCAAGTATGGTGGAAGTTATGAGAAAAATGGTGAAGTGTGGCAGTTTTACGGACCAAGCACTTTCCGGTTGAATTTCGAGGGTTCAAATAGGCTTAGAAAAATATAAGGCTTGGTTCATTGAACTCAAATCATCGATTTGAGTTCAACGAAGTTGATGGTACTTGAATCCGAGTTCCCGAGCTCAAGATATCACACTCGGAACCAAGGGTACGCTAGTTGCTCATTAGCCCCCGTTTTGGTTCCAAAACTCAAAATAAATTCAAAACTCAATCAAATGAATCCGAAAATGTAAAACGAGTGTATATACATGTTCAAAACATACATATCTCCAACATATTCAATTTTCACGAAATTTCGAATTAAAATCATATAGAAACGGCACGCAAACTTGTCACACATGCGCATGTAGTTCAAGTATTCATATAAATTCCAATTCAATTAATTCATATATTAAAGAATTTCAAATAATAAGAAAAGTAAAACATATAAACGTGTAATTATAATAATTTAAATGAACAATTAACGAGCACATAAGTTATACCTGAACGGCTGAAATATCGGGGGCATCACAACCTCTCCCCCTTAAAAGAATCTGTCCTCGAGTTCACGAATTATCCGAAAACAACTCGGGGTGGAATTTCCTCATCTTATCCTCCGTCTCCCATGTAGCTTCCTCCGTTTTATCACTTCTCCACAATACCTTAACTAGTGGGATTCGCCGGTTCCTAAGTTCTTGAAATTTTTGATCCATAATCTTAACCGGTTTCTAAAGGAAGGTGAGGTTAGGCTCAAGTTCCACTTCTTCAACGGGTAGGATCTCGGACTCATCCGGGTAATACTTCCGGAGTTGGGAAATATGAAATACGTTGTGAATTCCAGTCAAACTCGGAGTTAGATCTAAACGGTAGTGGAGCACCCCAAGCGGTGGGGCACCACACCCCCGCACTATGACCCAACACGTGTACGAAATGGAAAGTCCGCACACACACCAAATCACAGCGAACGGGTGACCAACGAAAAAAAACCAACCTAAGCTAGGCGGTACCTAAACCCTGTACAAGTAAAATATGCAAAACCTGAATGCGGAAACGATGCAAAATATGAACTATAAAAAACTTTAATCAACAAACATAATTAAACGGGTTCAACTAATCAAGTAATCCTGTCCTAACCTGTTCCGAATTCAAACATACAAAACATAAGTACCAACCTGCATAATATTTATCATACAGATAGCTTCCTATACAAATCGAAACAAAGTACTTAACAAATCAAATAGACCGACGCAGACTCGACAGACCCGACTCAAAGCCGCCTAGCTCGAACTCCAACAACCTGCACCTGCAAACTAAAAACATAGGTGGCGCGAGGGTCAGTCCACTGACTGAGTGAGGGGGCTGAACTCACACACACTATACATAATAAGGGGCAGAGCACATATCATAAGAAAGATTATGAACCGGGAGTAGGGTTTTGCATGCCAAAACCATTTTTCAAATCAAACTAATACTTAACTTATCTTATTCAAAACTTAACAAACTGAGCATAATCATAACATATTGGAAGAGAAAGCTCCTATCCCGTTTCATAATCAACATAACAGATCATATTCATATACCTGGCGAGTACGGTTTTCCAACCTTACCTCCATATCATAATATCAAACCAGAAAACATAACATAACATAACATCCTCAACTCCGTGTGACGGAAGGGATGTATACGTCCCTAACTATCCATATCATATATATACCTCGAGGGGTAATGATCCCCTACGAGTCCTCGACAGGTTTTACGCCACCGACTCAAGAATATCCCGCCTCCCCTATCTCCCTGAGTCGGGCAAGATACCTCAAATGGAGACTATGCATAGGCTTAACCCGATGGCCCGATACCATCCCGGGGTTCCTTACCGACAGTCTCCGGGCCCAACATATCAGAACAGAACATAACTCGCTACATATCATACATATCAAACCATAAAAGGCTTACGTACCTGATCAGACATACCATACCTTGCAACTTAGCATATTCTATAAACGTACCTCTCCGTGTCATCCTAATCCATAGCTGGCATGAAGACACACGGTTTGGAGCATAGACTCGTTGCAAAACATTTTCAAGCTTACATACGCTCGTACATATATAGTTCAAAAGACTTTAATCATATGATAAATTCATAAACATATCATATAAACACATATCTATTATATAAATATAATAGAATAATCGCATGCAGGCTTGAAAACGAGCACAGAGGGTTATAGGTCGCTGTAACTAAAACAAAATCCTAAAACCTCACCTTACACCGACGAGAACGGAAAACACAAGCCAAGAAGTCCCACTGGAACCCAAACAACTGACAGACACTCCCTGGAAAAATCCTGATCGACTGAACACACGGAACACAAGACTTAGACTCAAATCACAACCACAAAGACGCACGGCGAAGCTCACGAGTACAAATGATGCAACATATGATCCATATCTATTCAATCAAGTCATTCAGAGCATATTATAATTCATATTACATATCAAGAGATGCACAACTTATAAAATTCCTAACATTAATTACATAAAATTAATTAGGACATTAAGAATTCCATTCATATGCACCAATTCTCGAAAGGATAAAAACAATTTACATAACAATTTTACACGTAAATACATATTGGCATATTTCGCAATATTCTAATAATTAGTGTACTTTAGTAATGCATTTAAATTAAATACGACGTATCTTTTCATAATTCATTCTTATGTTTCATAAAATTTCATAATCAATTAGTTTCTAAAATTACACTAACATCCCCTAAAAGCAATAATAATATACAAGAAGTGGCAAAACGAGGCAATTAAATTCAATAAATCAAGAATCAAGCTTATCGTATATCATAACATATTTTCATACATCATACAGCTCCTAATTTCATTTCATAGTTCATACAAGATCGAAATTACAATTAAAACATTTAACGAAAATAAATACAATAACTTAAAAAATTCAAATAAAATCAACCGGACATCCGATTGACGAACGGAAAGTGGCGTTGGACTCACCACGATGAAAGGAACCCGCTGACCGAAAGTCACCGGAATGCCGCCACCGCAGTCGGCTGAACAGCCACTGGCCGCCACAAGAACACCACCCCCGGTGGTTGGAAAAATCCCCGAAAGGACAGAAACATGCGCCTTGGCCTGCTTGACGAAAGCCCTCAACCAATTTCAGAAAATACTAAACACACTGGAGTTCGTTGACAAAAAACCAAACTAAATCCCTTGAACGAAAACTGAAATCAAACGCAAACCATAAAATGAAAACGAAATCCGAACATACCGTTGGAAAGCCTGTAACGAGGCCTTCGAAAGCCCCTAGCCAAATGCCAAAAAAAGTCACCGAAAAAACCAACGCCGGTCCACCACCGGTTTCCGCCAATGACCGGTTCTCGAGTCGGGGCCAACGTGAAAATGTCGTCCTCCACCCGCTGATCAACTTTTGTAAAGGAGTCACCCCCAAAACTCGCCGAAAAAAGCTCCCAAATCGTCACCAAACTCCCATCGCTGCCTTGTCGTCGGTTCAACCGCCTCTGGCCATCCTTGGCCCAAAATGACGCCGGAAATGGAATCAGGGGGCCGGAAAAGGTAGGGAACCGGCCTCTCTTGCCGGAAAGGGTCGCCGGAACACGGCGGAGCGAGGTGCTACAGTGCACGCGCCACCGCCGCCGGTCTTCTGTCGGCGAATGAGCCGCCGTCCGGCATCGGATGGTTGCGCCGCCAACGGAAATGGAAACGCCGGACAATTCCGCCCCAAGCCCACTCAAAATCAGTCCAATCTCGCCGCCGTAGACCGCCGCAAGACGGCCTTGAAAGTCGCGGTACCAGCGACGCCTCCACCACCGCTGGGTTTCAGGCTAGGATTCTTGTACCATCGTGTCAGGCTCGTTGAGTTAATCAATTTCCATTATTCACACGTCGAATTCCGTCGAGAAACGAGCAAGAACGAGCTTGTCTATGTTTCTACACCTTGAGTGTGTGTCGGGGTGTGTCTGATCGCGGGAGAAAGAGAGAGAAAGCTGGACTGAGGTTCTGACACGTAAAACGAGGACTCGGGTCTTTTATCCCGGGTCCTCGCGCACAAAACGATCAAGAAAAAAAGGCTAACGACGTCAGAATTAGGCAAACTCAGAGTTTACGGACTCGTCTCGATGCCCCGAACGCAATGCAGGGGTCAAAAAGGTCGAACTCTCGACCGAACAAGAAATGATCGAATAACCGCTAAAAAGAGAAAATTACAAACAGGCCCCTAAACTCTAAAAGAGTTCAAAATAGGGCCATTCAAAGCACAAAATCACAGAATTAAACACACAAGGAAGTTGAAACATGGCGTACCTTATTTGTAGGACGACCGGGGTGTTACAATCTCCCTTCCTTCAAAAGGACCTATCCTCAGGTCCTATTACTGAGTCTTAAAGCTTCGAACTGGAATACTTCAATCTATCTCCCGAAATCGTGTAGAGTCATAGCCCTGGATGTGAAGTTTACTCCCATTGTTTGAATCAACTTCCTTCAGAGTTCGGAAGTCATAGAGGTTTGTTCAAACACTTGACCGTTGGTCCCTTCAAACTTGTTCGATCCCCACTAGGCCGCTGCACCCAAAGCTCGATACCGTCGCTTCCTCATCAATTGCAAACCAACATCAGACCACACGTAACTCAGCTGCAAAAAACAAGAGAGAATCCCATCTCTCAGAACGCAAGAGAGAGAGAGCCCCGTCTCCCGGCACATCAAAAGAGAGAACCCCGTCCCTCAGGCACAGAATTGAGAGAACCCCGTCTCTCAACTACGTAGTCGAGAGAGCCCCGTCTCTCAACCTAAGTCTGGCAGACTTCCACATCTTCCAAACATTCTAGTTTGAGAAAATCCAGCATTTCTCAAACCCCTAAATTCGAGAGAATCCAGCATCTCCCAAATATCTAACTCCAAGAGAATCCAGCATCTCTAGCTCACATAATTTAGAAAGAATCCAACATCTTTCTATCACATAAATAGGGAGAATCCCACATCTCCCTAACACGTAAATAGAGAGATCTCAACAACTCTCTAGCATATAAGTCCACTTACTCAGCATTCATATATACACACATTAAAGTAGCACTTGATGCAAAACTTGGGATGCATGTGTAGTGTACCTTTACACGACTGATATCGGTGTCCCTGAAGTACAGACTCATCATCCATGCTCAACTCAAGGGGGATATCGCGATGGGATCACTGTAAGATGGAATTGCAATATGTATGTATGTGGATGAAGGGTTAGTGAGCCATTAAGGAAACTATAAACACTGAAACATGAACAATTCACGCAAGCATGTAATCCATTTAGTTTACAAGAATTCACAACAACAATAAATCTCAAGTTATGGAAATTAAATCAATTAGTCACGTTATTACAATCAAGGCAGCATCACACACTACATGTCGTCAAGCACGTCACCCAAAATAAAATAAAATATAATTACTTATTAAATGCATGGGTGCAAATGCCATGAATGCTCAATGTACCGTTCACCGTAGTAGTGGAGTCGAGGTTGACAATTCTTTAACTTGAGGGGATAATCAAATCCTTATCTGGTCGTAGTTCCAAATCCCTATTCAAAGTTGCATTCTTTGGTATTTTCCTCGAATCCTCCGGGTTCAAAAGGGTCTCAAACCGTTTCAATTGGTTCTCGGAACAAAGTGATCCGCAGGGTCTCCTGAAACCTAGATAAAATTCTCGAGAATCGGAATTTGCTATCTCTATCAATGGTAAGGTATCTTAGAAAGTTCGTGAAGGGATCAATGGAGAATCTTTAATCAATCCCACTTTACTACCGTCGTTTTAACTACTGCTCCCATCCTCATCATTTAGTGGAGTTGGCCTTCAATGACATTGTCACCAAAATTCGGTAGTTCATATAGTTTATCCTTTTCCTTTAGTGTAGGTATAGCTACCCTCGTTGGTGTCTTTCTAATAATCTGACCTCCACTTAACAATCTTTGAATGGTACAAGTGCTTTGATTTCTTCATTGCTACCTCACATTATCCAGAGTTAGAAATTTTGATGTCTTTATAAAGCATGTTACTCCTGAGCACCTCCAAATATGTAGAGTATATATCCTGAAGGCGCCTTGTTAGTTAAAAGATCTCTTGTCTCCCTCGTATACAAATATCTTCTTTGTATCCACCCTATGCCCGGAGTTTGTTAAATTAACCGTACACTTTCTGATCCACCCCTATTCAAATCTCAATGCAGCTTCCACTAAAAACAGCAGTCTTTGGAACAGATAAGGAAGTCACCTAAATATAACCACGAAACTAATGCATGCGGGATTAGGGATGTAAATGGCATGCACTCATATCCAGCAAAAAAGGCAATCAAACACGTAGAACAAATGTTCGAAATAATTATAATTTAATCCAATGCATGATGCACGTGCTATGAATGCATGATACGTGTTTCCATAATATTAGCATCTAGCTATTGTTGAATTCTTGTAGAGATTCATTTGCTTTTCATCCAAGTAATCAGAAGATGGAAGTTTGAAATCCTCCTTCACAACTTTATAGAAGTGGTAAGTGTTGTCATGATCAACTTCAATTTTGGCATCGAGCTAACGCCCTACAATTCACAAATTGGGTAAATATCTATGCATGTGGGTTAGTACGTGGGTATGTCAAGTAATGAAAGCAATTAAGAGCACCTAACTAATGCAGATGCAACACGTAATTTACTAAAATTTGAAACATAACAATGATAATTTTGCAAAAATTGTAATCATAG
The DNA here is from genome assembly GCA_037501455.1 of Lantana camara. Lineage (NCBI taxonomy): Eukaryota > Viridiplantae > Streptophyta > Magnoliopsida > Lamiales > Verbenaceae > Lantana > Lantana camara. The sequence goes on from CM074865.1 coordinate 43,491,278, forward strand.
TGTGTACACAATAACATAAGCTCAGACAAATTCATGCAGAGAAGTCAAAATTTCACATCAGACGAATGCAACGCACAGTTATTCCTATGCCGTGCGACCTAAACTAACACGACACGACTCCAGAGCACCGGTTCTGAACCTGGTAGCTCTGATACCACTTTACATGTAGCACCCCAAGCGGTGGGGCACCACACCCCCGCACTATGACTCGACACGTGTACGAAATGGAAAGTCCGCACACACACCAAGTCACAACGAAAGGGTGACAAACGAAAAAAAACCCAACCTAAGCTAGGCGGTACCTAAACCCTGTACAAGTAAAATATGCAAAACCTGAAAACGGAAACGATGCAAAATATGAACTATCAAAAACTTTAATCAACAAACATAATTAAACGGGTTCAACTAATCAAGTAATCCTGTCCTAACCTGTTCCGAATTAAAACATACAAAACATAAGTACCAACCTACATAATATTTATAATATACATAGATTCCTATACAAATCGAAACAAAGTACTTAACAAATCAAATAGACCGACACATACTTGACAGACCCGACTCAAAGCCTTCTAGCTCGAACTCCAACAACCAGCACCTGCAAACTAAAAACATAGGTGGGGCGAGGGTCAGTCTACTGACTGAGTGAGGGGGCTGAACTCACACACACACTATATATAATAAGGGGCAGAGCACGTATCATAAGAAAGATTATGAACCGGGAGTAGGGTTTTGCATACCAAAACCATTTTTCAAATCAAACTAATACTTAACTTATCTTATTCAAAACTTAACAAACTGAGCATAATCATAACATATTGGAAGAGAAAGCTCCTATCCCATTTCATAATCAACATAACATGTGACACCCCGTTCGTCTGACGTATAAGGTACGCCGCGTTCCAACCTTTTTATGTGTTTAATTCTGTGATTTTGTGTTTTGTGTGGCCCTATTTCAACTCTTTAGAGTTTAGGGGCCCCTTTGTAATTTTCTCTTTTAGGGGTTTTCCGGTCACTTCTCGTTCGGTCGAGATTTTGACCTCTTTGACCCCTTCAACACGTCCGGGGCGGCGAAACGAGTCCGTAGACTCTAAGTTTGCCCAATTCGGATGTCGTTAGCTTGTTCGTTTGTTCGTTTTTGCGTACGAGAACCGAGATATATACTCGGATTCCCTCGTTTTGCGTGCCAAATCAGATCAGCAGCTTCATCGTCTTCCTCCCGCGACCCGTTACTATTCACGCAGTGAAGGTGCGTTTTCACGCACTAGCCCGTTCTCCCTCGTTTCTCGACGGAATTCAACGTTTGAGTAGTGGAAATTTATCAGCTCGACGAGCCCGTCACGATGGTACAAGAATCGGAGACTAAAAATCAGCGGTGGTGGCGCTACGGCGAGATGCAGGCGGCGCGGCTTAGAGCCGCCACTTCGCCGCCCATTCGCGGCGGTTTCCGGCGCTATTCCGACGACACGCGCCACCCCATTTGTTAGAGGAGGTCCCGGCGCAACTCCAGTTTAAACGGCGTGGCCAGCGGTGGCCGGACGGCGGCGCACGCGCCGGCTGAAGATCGGCGGCGGTGGTGCGTGCACTGTAGCACCTTGCTCCGCCGCATTCCGGCGAGATTCGCGATCGACCGTTGGTGGTTTCTGACGTGTTTCGGCCTCCTGAGTCCGATTCCGGGGTCATTTTGAGCAAACGGTGGCCGGAGATGGCTGAACCGGCGAGTGGCGCACCGGCGGCTTTTCGGCGGCGGATTTGGCCCTTTTCCGGTGGGTTTTTGGTGGTGGTCCCTTCACGGAAGTTGCTCAGAATATCGAAACGTAGTGGATGGCATCGGCGGAGTTCCGAGAACCGGCCGTTGGCGGCGGACCGGCGGTGAACCGGTGGTGAACCGGCGGGTCTGAACCGGTTACTGTTCCAACGATTTTTCCGGCGATTTGACTTGGGGCTTTCGTAGGGCTCGTTGCAAGCTTTCCAACGGTATGCCCGGATCTCATTTTCGTTTTGCGGTTTGCATTTAATTTCAGTTTTCGTCGTTGGGATTTGGTTCGGTTTTTCTTTAACGAAGTCCCGTGTGTTTAGCTTTTTCTGAAATTGTTTGAGGGCTTTTGTTTAGTAGGCCGAGGCGCTCGTTTCTGTCCTTCCGGGGATTTTTCCGACCACCGGAGGCGGTGTTCCGGTGGCGACCGGTGGCTGTTCGGCCGGCCGCGGTGGCGGCATTCCGGCGACTTTCGGACAGTAGGTTCCTCTCGTCGTGGTGAGTCCAACGCCACTTTCCGCTCGTCAATCGGATGTCCGGTTGATTTTTTATGAATTTTTGAAGTTATTGTATTTTATTCGTTAATTGATTTTAATTGTGCAATTCGATCCTGTATGTGCTATTATTTGAAATTAGGAGTTGTATGATACGTGGAGGTATGCTATGATGTATGAATATTTGATTCTTGATTTATCGAATTTATTTGTCTCGTTCTACGTCCATCTATTTGCGAATAATTATTGTCTGAGGGGGGGTGTTAGTGTAATTTTGGAAATTAAATTGATTGTGATATTTTATAAAACATAACAAATGAATTATGAAAAGATACGTTGTATTTAATTTGAATAAATTGATCAAGTATGCCAATTGTTGTTATATCGTGAAATATGCTAATGTGTAATTTATATATTTATTGTTATGTAATTCATGTTAATTTCGTGAGACTTGGTGCATGATATGATTTGAATTCTTAATGTTCTACTTTATTTTATGTAATTAATGTTATGAATTTTATAAGTATGCAACTTTTGATATGGAATATGCTCTGAATGACTTGATTGGATAGATATGGATTATATGTTGCATCATTTGTATTCGTGAGCATGGCCGTGCGTCTTTGTGGTTGTGTTTGGAGTCTGAGTCTTGTGTTCTGTGTGTGTTCAGTTGTCCAGGGAGTGTTTGTCAGCTGTTTGGGTTCCAGTGGGACTTCTTGGCTCAGGTTTTCCATTTCGTCGGTGTAAGGTGAGGTTTTAGGATTTTTGTTTTAGTTAAAGCGACCTATCACCCTTTGTGCTCGTTTTCAAGCTCGCATGCGAATATATACTATATGTATATATTAAATATATGTCTTATAATATGTTATGAATTTTGTTAATTCGATTTGATATGAATTCTTCTGAAATTATACGTATGGGCGTATATGAGCTTAAAATGTTTTGCAACGAGGCTATGCTCCAAACCGTGTGTCTTCATACCAGCTACGGATTAGGATGACACGGAGAGGTACGTTTATAGCATATGCTAAGTTGCAAGGTATGGTATGTCTGATCAGGTACGTAAGTCTGTTATGATTTGATAAATATGTTTGTAGCGAGTTTGGTATGATATGTTCTGTTGTGATTTGCTGGGCCCCGGAGACGTGGGTAAGGAATGCTCGAGGCGGTGTTGGGCCGTCGAGTTTGGCCTGTGCACGTTCTCCATTTGAAGTATCCACGTGCGACTTTTGGAGGTTGAGGAGGCGTGGTACTTTGAGCCCTCGGTGTATAACCGGGGAAGGTACGATGTGGACTAGCTATCCCGCGTATATTGAGTTACACGATGTGGGCCCGTACCCCGCGTGTAGACTTCCCGATGTTGGGGTTGGATACGGGTTTGATATGATTTGATTTGTGAGTATTTATGTTTTGCTTATAATTGATAGATATGGAAGTAAGGTGGGAGACCCGTACTCGCCGGGTATATGATTACGATATGTTATGTTGATTATGAAACGGGATAGGAGCTTTCTCTTTCGACATGTTACGAGTTTGTTCAGTCTGATTTGATTTGATTAAGTTGATTTGAAAAGATATGTATAAGTATGTTTTGAAAATGGTTTTGGTATGCAAAACCCTATTCCCGGTTCATAATCTTTCTTTTGATACGTGCTTTGCTCTATACGTATATATGTGTTGGTGTGTGTTCAGCCCCCTCGCTCAGTCAGTGGACTGACCCTCGCCCCACCTTTGTTTCCAGTCTGCAGGTTCAGGTTCTTGGAGTTTGAGCTAGGCGGCTTTGAGTCTTGTCTGTTGAGTCCTTGTCTTTTGAGCCTGTATCCATTTGTTTAAGTTGAGAATCTCTGATCTGCATCCGTTTATAATTATGTACATAGTATGTTCTGAAACAAGTTGATGTGTTTGCTTTGATCATATGAATTTTCGGGACAGGTTAGGACAGGGCATGGAGTAGTTGAACCCGTCTTTGTTGTATATTTGAATTCGGGACAGGTTAGGACAGGTTCGTGGAATTAGTTGAACCCGTTTCTGTATTTTGTTGATTAAAGTTTTTGTTAGTTCATATTTTGATTCGCTTCCGCGTACAGGTTTTTGCTTATTTTACGTGTACAGGGTTAGGTACCGCCTAGCTAGGGTGTGTGTTTTCGTTTGTCACCCGTTCGCTGTGATTCGGTGCGTGTGCGGATTTTTCCATTTCGTACCACGTGTCGGGTCATAGTGCGGGGGTGTGGTGCCCCACCGCTTGGGGTGCTACATCTTAAGTGGTATCAGAGCTACCAGGTTCAGAACCGGTGCTCTGGAGTCGTGTCGTGTCAGTTTAGGTCGTACGGCATAGGAATACTTGTGCATTGCATTCGTCTGATGTGAAATTTCGACTTGTATGTATGAAATTGTCCGAGCTTATGTGATTGTGTGCACACTATGATTATGATTTTTGTAAAATTATTATTGTTATGATTAAATTTTATTAAATTACGTATTGCTTCTGCATTACTTATGTGTTTTTAATTGCTTTTATTACTTGACATGTCCATGTACTAACCCGCATGCACAGATATTTATTCAATTTGTGAATTACAGGGTGTTGCCTCGATGCCAAAATTGTAAATTGATCATGACAACACTTCCCACTTCTACAAAATTATGAAGGAAGATTTGAAACTTCCATTTTCTGACTACTTGGATGAGAAGCGAATGGACCTCTACAAGAATTTATAACAAGGAAACAATGCTACTGTTATAAAAACGGGTATTATGCATACATAGCACGTGCATCATGCATTGGAGTAAATTTTAATTATTTTGGATATTGTTCTACGTGCGTGACTACTTTCTTTGCTGGATATGAGTGCACGCCATTCACATCCCTAATCCCACATGCATTAGCTTCGTGGTTTTACTTTAGGTGTTCTCCCACTTGATCCACTACCTGCTGTCTTGGTCGAAGCAACATTTGAATTCGAACAGGGTTTGACCAGAAAATATACGATCGAGCCAATAGCTTCAGGATATAGGGTGAATGCATGTAAGATAGAATGTTGGGTTGTGGTCAATCTCTCTACACGATGCGATACTCATAGCCTCATAAATGATTTGATGAAAGTCGGGGTATTTCTAGATCCAAGCTGAATTGTCGTGATGTGGGATTACTTGAAAGACAGGAAATAACAAATGGGAATGATAAAGAAAAGTAAAGAAATTCTGGGTGGATTTCGGGCGATCATGTATAAACAATTGGAAGAAAAAAAAAAAAAAAAAAGTGGGAGTTCATTTAATTCTACGAACTCCTAAAGAGTGAACCAAGGAAGTTTTGATCAGAGTGACAACCATGAAGAAGACTCGGGAAACAATCGGAGAGTAATTACTAAAGAAAATACAGAATGCTAATTCCATGAGCGTAGAAGACTTCAGGTTCAAGAAATCGTACTTCCAAGCCGTGGAAATGTCCAAGTGATGCTAGATAATTCTGAAGATAAGAAGGCCGTGGGGAAAAACAAGAAATCTTTTATCTATTAAGTTGCCTTCAGGATATGTACTTACTACTTGGAGGAGCTCGGGGGTAACATGTTTTATAGGAACACCAGAATTTCTAACTCCGGATAGCGTGAGGTGGCAACGAAGAAATCGAAACACTTGTACCATTCAAGGGCTCTCAAGTGGGGGTCAGACTGTTGTAAAGACATCAACGAGGGCAGCTATACCAGTACAAAAGGAAAAGGGTAAACTATACGAACTATCGAATTTTGGTGATGATGTTATGGAGGGTCGACTTTGTCAAATACTAAGGACGAGGGACATCACTTACAAACGACTGTGGGAAGCAGGATTGTTTGAAGATTCTCCGTTTGTCTCTCCTTGATTGTTCTGAGAGATTCCATCGTTGGAAGATATAACAATTCCCAATTATTGAGGATTTTATTGGGACTTCAAGAGACTCCATGGATCACTTTTCTGCGAGAGGCAAGTCAGTCGATTCAAGACCCCTTGGCGACCCGCGATTCAAAGAAAATACTAAAGAATGCAAAATTTGAACGGGGAAGTTGGAACTACGGCCAGTTAAGGATTTGATTATCCTTTCAAGTTAAAGAATTGCCAACCTCGACTCCACTACTACGGTGAACGGTACCTTGAGCATTCATGGCATTTACACCCATGCATTTAATAAGTAATTGTATTTTATTTTATTTTGTTTGACTATTGTGACAACATGGAATGCGTGTTGCTGCCTTGATTTTTTAACGTGGCTAATTGATTTAATTTCCATAACTTAAAATTTCTTATTGTTGTGAATTCTTGTAACTGAATGGATTACATGCTTACGTGGATTGTTGTACTTCAGTGGTTATAATTTCTTTGGTGACTCACTAACCCTTCATGCACCTACATGCATATTAATTTTATCTTACAGTGATCCCATCACGATATCCCCCTTGAGTTGAGCATGGATGATGAGTCTATACTCTAGGGACGCCGATATCAGTTGTGTAAAGGTACACTATACATGCATCCCATGTTTTGCATTCCGCGCTGCTTTAATGTGTGTATGTTCGAATGCTGAGTAAGTTGACTTGTGTGCTAGAGAGTTGTTGAGATCTCTCTCTCTATTTATGTGTTAGGGAGATGTGGGATTCTCCCTATTTATGTGTTAGAAAGATGTTGGATTCTTTCTAAATTATGTGAGCAAGAGATGCTGGATTCTCTTGGAGTTAGATGTTTGAGAGATGCTGGATTCTCTCGAATCTAGGGTTTGAGAAATGCTGGATTTTCTCAAACTAGAATGTTTGGAAGATGTGGAAGTCTACCAGACTTAGGTAGAGAGACGGGGCTCTCTCGATTACGTGGTTGAGAGACGGGGTTCTCTCAAATCTGTGCCTGAGGGACGGGGTTCTCTCTTTTGATGTGCTGGGAGACGGGGCTCTCTCTCTTGCGTGCTGAGAGATGGGATTCTCTCTTGTTTGTCGCGACTGAGTTTCCCGTGGCCTGTTTTTGGTTTACAACCGGTGAGGAAGCGACGGTTTCGAGCTTTGGGTGCAGTGGCCCACTGGGGAATCGAATGAATTTGAAGCGACCATTGGTCAAGTGTTTGGATAAACCTTGGTGACTATGGAACTCTGCAGGGAGTTGATGCAATCAGTGAGAGTAAACTTCACAGCCAGGGCTAAGACTCTACACGATTTCAGGAGAGGGATCGAAGTATTCCAGTTTGAAGCTTGGCGACTCAGAATTAGGACCTGAGGACAGGTCCTTTTGAAGGAGGGGAGATTGTGACACCCCGTTCGTCTGACGTATAAGGTACGCCGCGTTCCAACCTTTTTATGTGTTTAATTCTGTGATTTTGTGTTTTGTGTGGCCCTATTTCAACTCTTTAGAGTTTAGGGGCCCCTTTGTAATTTTCTCTTTTAGGGGTTTTCCGGTCACTTCTCGTTCGGTCGAGATTTTGACCTCTTTGACCCCTTCAACGCGTCCGGGGCGGCGAAACGAGTCCGTAGACTCTAAGTTTGCCCAATTCGGATGTCGTTAGCTTGTTCGTTTGTTCGTTTTTGCATACGAGAACCGAGATATATACTCGGATTCCCTCGTTTTGCGTGCCAAATCAGATCAGCAGCTTCATCGTCTTCCTCCCGCGACCCGTTACTATTCACGCAGTGAAGGTGCGTTTTCACGCACTAGCCCGTTCTCCCTCGTTTCTCGACGGAATTCGACGTTTGAGTAGTGGAAATTTATCAGCTCGACGAGCCCGTCACGATGGTACAAGAATCGGAGACTAAAAATCAGCGGTGGTGGCGCTACGGCGAGATGCAGGCGGCGCGGCTTAGAGCCGCCACTTCGCCGCCCATTCGCGGCGGTTTCCGGCGCTATTCCGACGACACGCGCCACCCCATTTGTTAGAGGAGGTCCCGGCGCAACTCCAGTTTAAACGGCGTGGCCAGCGGTGGCCGGACGGCGGCGCACGCGCCGGCTGAAGATCGGCGGCGGTGGTGCGTGCACTGTAGCACCTTGCTCCGCCGTATTCCGGCGAGATTCGCGATCGGCCGTTGGTGGTTTCTGACGTGTTTCGGCCTCCTGAGTCCGATTCCGGGGTCATTTTGAGCAAACGGTGGCCGGAGATGGCTGAACCGGCGAGTGGCGCACCGGCGGCTTTTCGGCGGCGGATTTGGCCCTTTTCCGGTGGGTTTTTGGTGGTGGTCCCTTCACGGAAGTTGCTCAGAATATCGAAACGTAGTGGATGGCATCGGCGGAGTTCCGAGAACCGGCCGTTGGCGGCGGACCGGCGGTGAACCGGTGGTGAACCGGCGGGTCTGAACCGGTTACTGTTCCAGCGATTTTTCCGGCGATTTGACTTGGGGCTTTCGTAGGGCTCGTTGCAAGCTTTCCAACGGTATGCCCGGATCTCATTTTCGTTTTGCGGTTTGCATTTAATTTCAGTTTTCGTCGTTGGGATTTGGTTCGGTTTTTCTTTAACGAAGTCCCGTGTGTTTAGCTTTTTCTGAAATTGTTTGAGGGCTTTTGTTTAGTAGGCCGAGGCGCTCGTTTCTGTCCTTCCGGGGATTTTTCCGACCACCGGAGGCGGTGTTCCGGTGGCGACCGGTGGCTGTTCGGCCGGCCGCGGTGGCGGCATTCCGGCGACTTTCGGACAGTAGGTTCCTCTCGTCGTGGTGAGTCCAACGCCACTTTCCGCTCGTCAATCGGATGTCCGGTTGATTTTTTATGAATTTTTGAAGTTATTGTATTTTATTCGTTAATTGATTTTAATTGTGCAATTCGATCCTGTATGTGCTATTATTTGAAATTAGGAGTTGTATGATACGTGGAGGTATGCTATGATGTATGAATATTTGATTCTTGATTTATCGAATTTATTTGTCTCGTTCTACGTCCATCTATTTGCGAATAATTATTGTCTGAGGGGGGGTGTTAGTGTAATTTTGGAAATTAAATTGATTATGATATTTTATAAAACATAACAAATGAATTATGAAAAGATACGTTGTATTTAATTTGAATAAATTGATCAAGTATGCCAATTGTTGTTATATCGTGAAATATGCTAATGTGTAATTTATATATTTATTGTTATGTAATTCATGTTAATTTCGTGAGACTTGGTGCATGATATGATTTGAATTCTTAATGTTCTACTTTATTTTATGTAATTAATGTTATGAATTTTATAAGTATGCAACTTTTGATATGGAATATGCTCTGAATGACTTGATTGGATAGATATGGATTATATGTTGCATCATTTGTATTCGTGAGCATGGCCGTGCGTCTTTGTGGTTGTGTTTGGAGTCTGAGTCTTGTGTTCTGTGTGTGTTCAGTTGTCCAGGGAGTGTTTGTCAGCTGTTTGGGTTCCAGTGGGACTTCTTGGCTCAGGTTTTCCGTTTCGTCGGTGTAAGGTGAGGTTTTAGGATTTTTGTTTTAGTTAAAGCGACCTATCACCCTTTGTGCTCGTTTTCAAGCTCGCATGCGAATATATACTATATGTATATATTAAATATATGTCTTATAATATGTTATGAATTTTGTTAATTCGATTTGATATGAATTCTTCTGAAATTATACGTATGGGCGTATATGAGCTTAAAATGTTTTGCAACGAGGCTATGCTCCAAACCGTGTGTCTTCATACCAGCTACGGATTAGGATGACACGGAGAGGTACGTTTATAGCATATGCTAAGTTGCAAGGTATGGTATGTCTGATCAGGTACGTAAGTCTGTTATGATTTGATAAATATGTTTGTAGCGAGTTTGGTATGATATGTTCTGTTGTGATTTGCTGGGCCCCGGAGACGTGGGTAAGGAATGCTCGAGGCGGTGTTGGGCCGTCGAGTTTGGCCTGTGCACGTTCTCCATTTGAAGTATCCACGTGCGACTTTTGGAGGTTGAGGAGGCGTGGTACTTTGAGCCCTCGGTGTATAACCGGGGAAGGTACGATGTGGACTAGCTATCCCGCGTATATTGAGTTACACGATGTGGGCCCGTACCCCGCGTGTAGACTTCCCGATGTTGGGGTTGGATACGGGTTTGATATGATTTGATTTGTGAGTATTTATGTTTTGCTTATAATTGATAGATATGGAAGTAAGGTGGGAGACTCGTACTCGCCGGGTATATGATTACGATATGTTATGTTGATTATGAAACGGGATAGGAGCTTTCTCTTTCGACATGTTACGAGTTTGTTCAGTCTGATTTGATTTGATTAAGTTGATTTGAAAAGATATGTATAAGTATGTTTTGAAAATGGTTTTGGTATGCAAAACCCTATTCCCGGTTCATAATCTTTCTTTTGATACGTGCTTTGCTCTATACGTATATATGTGTTGGTGTGTGTTCAGCCCCCTCGCTCAGTCAGTGGACTGACCCTCGCCCCACCTTTGTTTCCAGTCTGCAGGTTCAGGTTCTTGGAGTTTGAGCTAGGCGGCTTTGAGTCTTGTCTGTTGAGTCCTTGTCTTTTGAGCCTGTATCCATTTGTTTAAGTTGAGAATCTCTGATCTGCATCCGTTTATAATTATGTACATAGTATGTTCTGAAACAAGTTGATGTGTTTGCTTTGATCATATGAATTTTCGGGACAGGTTAGGACAGGGCATGGAGTAGTTGAACCCGTCTTTGTTGTATATTTGAATTCGGGACAGGTTAGGACAGGTTCGTGGAATTAGTTGAACCCGTTTCTGTATTTTGTTGATTAAAGTTTTTGTTAGTTCATATTTTGATTCGCTTCCGCGTACAGGTTTTTGCTTATTTTACGTGTACAGGGTTAGGTACCGCCTAGCTAGGGTGTGTGTTTTCGTTTGTCACCCGTTCGCTGTGATTCGGTGCGTGTGCGGATTTTTCCATTTCGTACCACGTGTCGGGTCATAGTGCGGGGGTGTGGTGCCCCACCGCTTGGGGTGCTACATAACAGATCATATTCATATACCTGGCGAGTACGAGTTTCCAACCTTACCTCCATATCATAATATCAAAACAGAAAACATAACCTAACATAACATCCTCAACTCCGTGTGACGGAAGGGGTGTATACGCCCCTAACCATCCATATCATATACATACCTCGAGGGGTGATGATCCCCTACGAGTCCTCGGCAGGTTTTACGCCACCGGCTCAAGAATATCTCGCCTCCCCTATCTTCCTGAGTCGGGCGAGATACCTCAAATGGAGACTATGCACAGGCTTAACCCGACGGCCCGATACCGTCCCGGGGTTCCTTACCCACAGTCTTCGGGCCCAACATATCAGAACAGAATATAACACGCTACATATCATATATATCAAATCATAAAAGACTTACGTACCTGATCAGACATACCATACCTTGCAACTTAGCATATGCTATAAACGTACCTCTCCGTGTCATCCTAATCCGTAGCTGGCATAAAGACACACGGTTTGGAGCATAGCCTCGTTGCAAAGCATTTTCAAGCTTACATACGCTCGTACATATATAGTTCAAAAGACATTAATCGTATGATAAATTCATAAACATATCATATAAACACATATCTATTATATAAATATAATAGAATAATCGCATGCAGGCTTGAAAACGAGCACAGAGGGTTATAGGTCGCTGTAACTAAAACAAAATCCTAAAACCTCACCTTACACCGACGAGAACGGAAAACACAAGCCAAGAAGTCCCACTGGTACCCAAACAGCTGGCAGACACTCCCTGGAAAAATCCTGATCGACTGAACACACAGAACACAAGACTCAGACTCAAATCACAACCACAAAGATGCACGGCCAAGCTCACGAGTACAAATGATGCAACATATGATCCATATCTATTCAATCAAGTCATTCAGAGCATATTATAACTCATATTACATATGGAGAGATGCATAGCTTATAAAATTTCTAACATTAATTACATAAAATGAATTAGCACATTAAGAATTCCATTCATATCATGCACCAATTCTCGAAAGGATAAAAACAATTTACATAACAATTTTACACGTAAATACATATTGGCATATTTCGCAATATTCTAACAATTAGTGTACTTGAGTAATTCATTTAAATTAAATACGACGTATCTTTTCATAATTCATTCTTATGTTTCATAAAATTTCATAATCAAATAGTTTCTAAAATCACACTAACATCCCTTAAAAGCAATAATAATATACAAGAAGTGGCAAAACGAGGCAATTAAATTCAATAAATCAAGAATCAAGCTTATCATATATCATAACATATTTGCATACATTATACAACTCATAATTTCATTTCATAGTTCATAGAAGATCGAAATTACAATTAAAACAATTAACGAAAATAAATACAATAACTTTAAAAATTCAAATAAAATCAACTGCACATCCGATTGATGAACGAAAAGTGGCGTTGGACTCACCACGATGAAAGGAACCCGCTGACCGAAAGTCACCGGAATGCCGCCACCGCAGTCGGCCGAACAGCCACCGCAGTCGGCCGAACAGCCCCCGGCCGCCACAAGAACACCACCTCCGATGGTCGAAAAAATCCCCGGAAGGACAGAAACGTGCGCCTCGGCCTGCTTGATGAGAGCCCTCAACCAATTTCAGAAAATACCAAACACACTGGATTTCGTTGACAAGAAACCAAACTAAATCCCTAGAACGAAAACTGAAATTAAACGCAAATCGTAAAAAGAAAACGAAATCTGAACATACCGTTGGAAAGCCTGTAACGAGGCCTTCGAAAGCCCCTAGCCAAATGCCAAAAAAAGTTACCGAAAAAACCAACGCCGGACCAGAGCCGGTCTGCCACCGGTTCACCGCGAATGACCGGTTCTCGAGTCGGGGCCAAAGTGAAAATGTCGTCCTCCACCCGCTGATCAACTTTTGTAAAGGAGTCACCACCAAAACTCGCCGGAAAAAGGTCCCAAATAGCCACCAAAGTCCCGTCGCTGCCTTGTCGCCGGTTCAGCCGCCTCAAGCCATCCTTGGCCCAAACTAACGCCCAAAATGGAATCAGGGGGCCGGAAAAGGTAGGGAACCGGGCCCCTCTTGCCGGAAAGGGTCGCCAGAACGCGTCACCGCCGCCGGTCTTCAGTCGGCGCGTGAGCCGCCCTCCGGCATCGGATGGTTGCGTTGCCAATGGAAATGGAAATGCCGGATAATTCCGCCCAAGCCCACTCAAAATCCGTCCAATCCCGCCGCCGTAGACCGCCACAAGAAGGCCCTGAAAGTCGCGGTACCACCGATGCCGCCTGCAAGTCACGATTCCTCCACCACCACTGGGTTTTAGGCTATGATTCTTGTACCATCGTGTCGGGCTCGTCGAGTTGATCAATTTCCATTATGCACACATCGAATTCCGTCGAGAAACGAGCAACAACGAGCTTGTACATGTTTCTACACCTTGAGTGTGTGTGGGGGTGTGTTTGATCGCGGGAGAAAGAGAGAGAAAGCTGGACTGAGGTTCTCGCACGTAAAACGAGGATTCAGGTCTTTTATTCCGGGTCCTCGCGCATAAAACGATCGGGAAAAAAAGGCTAACGACGTCAGAATTGGGCAAACTCAGAGTCTACGGACTCGTATCGATGGCCCGAACGCAAATCAGGGGTCAAAAAGGTCGAACTCTCGACCGAACGAGAAATGACCGAATAAACCCTAAAAAGAGAAAATTACAAACAGGCCCCTAAACTCTAAAAGAGTTCAAAATAGGGCCATGCAAAGCACAAAATCACAGAATTAAACACACAAGGAAGTTGAAACATGGCCTACCTTATTTGTAGGACGACCGGGGTGTTATAGGTAGGCTGTATCCCCGATCCTCTCAAGAATCTCAAACGGGCCTAAATACCGAGGGTTCAATTTCCCTCCTTTTCCAATCCTTGCGAACCCTTTTCTTGGAGAAGACTCTATCTCCCACTTCGAACTCAAGACTCTTTCTTCGACGATCGGCATAGCTCTTTTGTCTATCTTGAGCTGCTTTTATCCGTTGTTGAATCAACTGGACCTTATCAATTGCCTCTTGCACGGCCTTAGAGGGCTTTTCCTTTTTCTCCCCTATTCTCACTTCTTCCAGCTTAGTCCAATTCCATTCCTCTAACTCGAAGAACAACGAAAATCTACACTTTCTTCCATAAAGAGCTTCATAGGGTGCCATTCCTATCGAGGCTTGGTAGCTATTGTTATAAGCAAATTCAATTAACGGCAACTGCTCATTCCACGAGCTTTGGAAATCCAAGGCACATGCTCTTAGCATATCCTCCAAATACTTGATCAACCTTTCAGATTGCCCATCCGTTTGAGGATGCGGTGCTGAAATGAAGTCTGGACCTTAAATTACTTTGTAATTCTTGCCACAATCTGGAGGTAAACCTGGGGTCCCGATTTGATACAATACTTACCGGCACTCCATGAAGTCAAACAATCTCATCACAATATTTCTTAACCAGTTTTGTCACTTTATCGGACATCAAGATAGCAAGGAAATGTGCCGACTTCGTTAACCGATCCACGATCACCCAAATTCCATCAAGACCACCTTTCACTCTTGGAAGACCTGAAACAAAATCCATTGCCACTTGTTGCCATTTCCATTCGGGGATAGGTAACGGTTGAAGTAGCCCTGACGGTTTCTCGTGCTCGGCTTTTACGAACTGACAAGTCATGCAATGCTTCATGAAATTGATTACATCCCTCTTGAGTCCATTCCACCAATAAAACTGCTTTAAATCCTTATACATTTTATTCCCTCCGGGATGTGTCGAATAAGCTGATCGGTGTGCTTCTTTAAGTATAACCCTGTTTCAACTCTTCCGGTACCACCACTCTAGTCTTGAACTTTCCATTCTTCAAGTGCAGTTCCTTCTGGACTGTAGGAACGGGGATAGGGGGAAGGGAGAAGCAGGGCATGGGAAACTGGCTCTGTTTATGGCTGGTGGCTCGTTGTTCGTGCATGGGAAATGTTTCCAGTATGAATGGTGACAAACTGGGGCTCGGTCGGAAGAATCTACTGCGGCCATCTCTACCCACCTTTATGAATTCTAACCTTAACCAACATTAGAAGCCCGGTGTCATCAAATCCAAACGAACACTCTGGATCAACTCTAGCTTTCTCAGCTAATCTCTGAACCTCGGGATCCACTCTCTGTACGTCAAACAATCTTTGCTGGAGATCCGGTTGAATCGTGATATTAGAGACTCGAGCCTTCAACTTAATCGGCTCTAACTCATCTCCAACACTCACCTCTACATTAGACACGCTAACCTTCCTACTAAGCGCATCTTTGACCACGTTGGCTTTGCCGGTATGGTATTTAATTATGCAATCATAGTCCTCGAGAAATTCCATCCAACGCCTTTGTCTCATGTTTAGCTCCTTCTGAGAAAACAGGTACTGGAGACTCTTGTGATCGGAAAAGATCTCAAATGAAATTCCATAGAGATAATGCCTCCATTTTCCCAAAGAAAGTACCACTGCTGCGAGTTCGAGATCATGCGTAGGATAGTTCTTTTCGTGTTCCTTTAACTTCTTAGAGGCATAAGTAATCACTTTTCCATTCTTCATTAATACACAACCCAAACCTTCCTTTGAGGTGTCCGTAAAAACCGTATATCCTTCGCTACCTTCGGGAAGTTCTAACGTAGGTGTAGTAGTTAACTTCTCCTTCAATAACTGAAAGCTTCCCTCACACGCTGTATCCCACTCAAACTTAGCCTCTTTATTAGTCAATCGGGTTAGAGGGGCAACAGTTTTTGAAAAGTCCTACACGAATCTCCGATAATAACCAGCCAAACCCAAGAAACTTCTTACCTCTGAGGCATTCTTCGGAGTTTGCTAAGACCGTCTCAATTTTCGAAGGATCTACTTCCAAACACTTACTTGAAACGACGTGGCCTAGAAAAGCAACCCGGTCAATCCAACACACACACTTACTAAACTTCGCAAACAACCGGTGCTCTCTCAACGTATCCAACACCAATCTAAGATGTCGAGCATGATTTTCAACTATCCGTGAATACACAAGGATGTCATCGATAAAGATCACCATGAACCTATCGAGATAGGGGCGGAAAATTCTATACATCATATCCATAAATGCTGCAAGAGCATTAGTTAACCCGAAAAGCATCACTATAAACTCATAATGTCCGTATCGGGTGTTGAATCCTGACTTGGGAATATCTTCTTCCCAGATTTTCAACTGATAATACCCTTATCTTCAATCCAATTTCGAGTACACCCCTGAACCTTGCAACATGTCAAACAAATCCTCGATGTGGGGTATTGGATACTTATTCTTTACGGTCATCCGATTCAGTTCTCTGTGGTCTATGTACACTCTCAACCTCCCGTCCTTCTTCTTAACTAATAGAACCGGAGCACCCCCAGGAGATGAACTCGGTTGAATATATCCAATTTTAAGTAACTCTTCAAGCTGGATCTTCAATTCTTTCAACTCTGCCGGCGCCATTCGGTGGGGTCTCAGAATACGCTTCTGATCCCGAATATAGATCGATTACAAATATAATCTCCCAGTCTGGCGGTAGAGAACTCAAATTCTCCGGAAATGCATCAGGATATTCCTTCACCAAACCGTGATTGATCCTTCGGTTTATTAAGAAGATAGGCAATAAATCCCCGTTGCTCCATCCCTTACTAACTTGTGAGCTTCTGTAAAAGACAACAATGGTACCGTCTTCGATCCAACTCCCACAATCAATTCCTCACCCAACTGAATCTTCTTTGCAAAACAGTCAGCCTTGGCACGATGCCTGAATAACCAGTCCATTCCAAGAATTACCCCATATTTCTTCATCGGCATCACAATAAAATCTGCGGAGTAATCTTTGCCTTCCAGAATAACCGAACACCCTCGGACCACCTGATAAGTTTCAAGACTTCCCCCGAGAGGGGAACTAACAACATAGCAAGAATGCATACAAGTAACAAGAAGGCATAAAGTAGCAGCTCGTGGATCAGTTTCAAGATTTCCTCAAAATGTGCTTGGTCCTTTGGTGGGATCTTGGTTCTCTTGCTTGAGCAACCGCTCCAGTGTTGTCACAAAACACTGTAATGGGGTCTTTAATGCTAGGAACTACACCCAGCTCGTGGATGAAGTTTCTTACCCAAACACCTTCCTTAGCTGCATCGTTTACAGCTAAGTATTCGGCCTTAGTGGTCGAATCTACAGTGGTCGCTTACTTGGAACTTTTTCAACTCACTGCTCCGTCGTTCAGGCAGAATATATATCCTGACATGGATTTAAAGTCATCCATGTCTGATGCAAAGCTTGCATCACAGTATCCTCTAATGACAAGATCTTGCTGGCCTCCGTAAACCAAGAACAAATCCTTAGTTCTTCGCAAGTACTTGAGAATGTTCTTTGCAGCAGTCCAGTGACCTTCACCAGGGTCAGATTGGAATCGGCTGGTCATGCTAAGTGCATAAGCCACATCCGGTCGAGTAGATAGCATCGCATACATTATGCTTTCTATGGCTGATGCATAAGGAATTCTGGACATCCTGGACTTTTCAAGTTCAGTCTTAGGACACAGCTTCTTCTAAAGAACTGCTCTCGGGCCCCATTGGAAGTTTTCCATGCTCTGATTCTTCCATACTAAACCTCGTTAGTATTTTATCTATGTAAACCAACTGTGATAGTCCTAACAATCTCCTAGAACTATCCCGATAGATCTCTATCCCAAGAATGTAGGATGCGTCACCAAGATCCTTCATCTCAAATTGCTTCGATAACCAAGACTTTGTTACTTTCATGTCATCCTTCTGTGATACCCCTGTCCCACATCGGGAAAGTATGAGAGTTAAGTTCAGTTTATAAGTTAAAGAGTCCAAGTATAACAAATGGATATCCCTTTTGGGCAGTGGTTTAGGCCCAATTTCAGGTTATACTCAGTGGGCTTGGAGAATTTCACTCACGTCCAACGGGTCCGCGGACCCGGGGCGTGACAGATGGTATCAGAGCCGCTCGTCAGCCGCAGGAGCTAAGTGCTATACGGGGCAAAGTGCTACGCATATGGGAGCCACCTCTTGAGCCTGCCGGGCAAAGTGCTAATGTGTGGGAGCCATCTCTTGAGCCCGTAGGAGCCACGTCTAGAGTCCCAACGCAGATGAGTCGGTCATGGGCTATATGTCATGCCGCGACGAGGACGTCGCGATTCTGAAGGAGGGGTGATTGTGATACCCCTGTCCCACATCGGGAAAGTATGAGAGTTAAGTTCAGTTTATAAGTTAAAGAGTCCAAGTATAACAAATGGATATCCCTTTTGGGTAGTGGTTTAGGCCCAATTTCAGGTTATACTCGGTGGGCTTGGAGACTTGCACTCGTGTCCAACGGGTCCGCGGATCCAGGGCGTGACACCTTCGCATTCCCAATGAGAACAATGTCATCTACATAAAGTATCAGAAATTGAACCGAGGTTTCCAATTCTTTCTTGCACACGCAGGACTCATTCGGATTTTGAATAAAGCCAAACGATTTGACTACTTCATCAAATCGAATGTTCCAATTCCTAGAAGCTTGTTTCAATCCGTAGATTGGTCTTTGGAGCTTACTGTAACGCCCCGATGAGGGTATCCACGCCTATCCCGCGCTACGGACCTAGCTTGTATATAGAATTGCTATCCATATACCCTCCAAGACCGAAGCAAGTGGTGACAAACGGACATCCTTGCTAGGCGGTACTGGACTCACAAAGTGCGTAAATCAACCACAAGTATGAGGAAGATTAAATCAAAACATAACAAGTGTATAAATTCATTCATTCATCAATTAAGTGACCATCATGGTCCAGTACAAAATGCTCAAGTGTGGAATGTAAAATCAACCTAATGCCCAACACGGTCTAAACTAACATAATATATCATCATACATGCCAAATCCATAAATCCCGAAACATAACATAAACGTAAAGTATGCTACAAGCATAACGAGTACAAACTAGACACTAAGAAAGACTCTCAAGAAAGACCCCGCCTAGCTTGACTCCAAAACGCAAACTGCGGACACGAAGGTAAAGGAGATCAGCTCAAAGGAATCGGTGAGGAGAAGTGAAATATACGAATAATATGCATGGGTTCAATGCACACAAAACCAAAGTTTGTTCCTGATCCATTTAGATTTTTCAAAACATTGTAAGTTTTCAAAGCACGGATCATAAACTACAAACACCCGGCTCGGCGAGAATGAGCACTCCAACCAACTTCCGAATCCAAACAAAACAAACCAATCCATCCAAACTCCATGATGCCGAGGGTGTACAGTCCCAGTACATCGGTCCAAAACATTGGGAAGCGAGTCCATGAAACATCAGATTCCCCCTCGAGAATACCTCAGCCCCGCACACTCCGTCGGAACCTAAGTATCTCTTACCTGTTGGGAATTTTGTAAGAGGTAACCGTTGGTCCTTGCCTTCCCGGCATTCCTACATACTCCATCCCCAAGCTCTCAAATCCAAATCCAACCACGCAAGCGTCCCTGTAAGGTACCAACCTCCATGCAACTTTCATAGCATGGCCATAAACATCTTGCTACACAACACATATATGTATAATATCCAAACAAAGTTCCGAAAGCATTTTGGGTACATATCCCTTATAATAAAACTCTAGTTTTACTTGCAAATCATTTTCTCCATAACAAATATACACAATACGAGCAACACTCACAAAACTTGGCTTATAGGGCCTAAATTTATATATTTTGGAAATGGAGGTTTAAATCATCAAACATGCTAGGTCATATGTTTCCACAGTTTTGAAAGCATTTCATATATATATAACTCCTCACCTTCACGAAGAACTTCGAAGGCTAGCCACGAGCAACAAGCTACTCGACCGGAGACTCACCACCTAACAAGACAACGTAATAACAAAGGTAAGGCACGACTCGAAACAAATTAAGACGACGCACGGCTTCAAGATAATGCAAATATGCTCATGATGTGCAAATGATTACCTCAAGATAACATAAGTGTAGCAGTTACGATCAAACAACATCATATAAGTCATATATCAAGCTTTCAAGTCATAAGATAAGCAAATAACATGTGAACCATACTTAGCACATCATTACACATAATCGAGGTATGTAAGACATTACAATGCATATAAACATGATTTCAAGCCATAAATATCATGCTAGGGGTGTGAGAAGTGCAAAGGAAGTGAAAACGAAGCAAAACCATCAAGATAAAAAAAACTCAAAATTGGGACCCGAGGCCACACAAACGGTCGGTTGGCCTCCAAGAGCAAAAGTCACACGCCTGTTTGGGCCCTGAAAATCGTGGCAGTGAGTTTTCAAACGGAGGTTTGATGTTTTAGTGTAATTTCCACACCGGCGTTTGACATGCTACTGTTGCAATACGGAAATATGAACATAGATTCAAACATGGTGAAAAATGTACTCCAAAAGCTCCAAAATGATGCTCCAAAGTTTATACAATGTGAATTAATGAAATTAAACATCAAATAACATAACAAGAACATTTAGGAATGAATATGCATCAAGAAATCCAACAATTTGCACATATGAACTTCATCTTATTCAAGTATTCAAGCTTCAAACTCAACAATGGTGAAATTCTCAATCATGCAAGAAACTCAAAGGAATTAATCACATTCTTCGTGAAATTGCTCAAGGAACAAGAATCTAACACGAAATCAAGCAAAAACATACAAGAACATGAACATGCAAGAATTCTTCAAAAAGTTTCAAACGTCATCAATGGTGGATTTCACATAAGAGCATAAAAGCAAGAAATTCTTATACTAAAATGTTCCCAACATCGAAATAAACACATTCCCAACAAGAAATTCGAATTCAATCCAACACACAATAACCCTAGTTCACATTCAAGTCCAAAAGCTTCAAGAACATAAACCCAACAAAGAAGCACATAAACCTTACCCAAAGAGGAAATCGTGCTCTTCAACCTCGAATCTCCAGCTTTGATCTTCACTCTTGTCTCTTGAAGATGGCTTGAAGGTCTTGAGAGAATATGGATGGGTTTTGAGAGAAAGTGTTTGATTCTTTGAAATAACATAACTTTGAGTTTAGTTGTTAAAATCTGATTTAGTAAATTGGGTCAGCTATTAGGGTCACAAACCAAGTCAATTGGAGCGGGTTAAACGTGAAACTGGGTCTCAAATTGGGTTAAATTGGA
This sequence comes from Lantana camara, assembly GCA_037501455.1. Lineage (NCBI taxonomy): Eukaryota > Viridiplantae > Streptophyta > Magnoliopsida > Lamiales > Verbenaceae > Lantana > Lantana camara. Next base: position 43,512,664 of record CM074865.1, read on the forward strand.
AATTGGGTCGCGGCAATTGAGGCTTAAAAAGTTTACTTTTCGTAAAATGGCCATAACTTCTTCATCCCAACTCCAAATTGAGCGATTCAAGAACCCACGAACTCGTAATCAAATTATCTATCCAATTTCATTAAGTTCTACCCAGTTCTAGGCTTGGAAAATAAGTTTACCATTTAGTCCCTATATTATGCTTCAATGTCCATATAAGCACATAGTTTTGATTAATCGCGAAACATGCTATCAAAGCTCAATAGGAACAATACGAACACATAATTAACATATCAAATAGTCATGTATTTCATAAAAATCATATATTTCATACAAGCACAAAACGGTTATCGAATTAAGGCGTAATTTCACATAATTCATGCATAAAAAGGTAAACCGTTCACTCTCGTAACAAAACTTACCATGATCGAGAAACGGGGCATCGCAACCTCCCCTCCTTATAGAAATTTGGTCCGTAGATTTACCATCGGAAAATAACTCAGGGTGAAAACTCCGCATCTTCTCTTCTGTTTCCCAAGTTGCTTCTTCGAACTTGAGATCTTTCCAAAGTACCTCAACCAACGGAATTTGTCGATTCCTCAATTCTTGAACCTTCCTATCCAAAATTCTCACCGGTTGTTGCTGTAACAACCCGGATTTCGGGGCCAAGAAGAATTCCTTCTAAAGTCCGTAGTCACTATTCATTCCTAAACGTAGAAATTTTCCAAGCCACTTTTACCTATCAAATATTAGGTACAAATGAATCCTTGTAAAATTTTATGAATTATGGTATCATTCCCGAGCCCTAATTCTCATTATAACTCCCATAGTAACCAAAACCGGCCAAAAACCCTACTTTAACCCTATATTTTGAGATTTCCGAATTTCAACATTTTCCCTATTCAATATTATAGTCAGAACGATCCTTCAATTATTTTGTGAATTTTCATACATTTACCAAAACTCGATTCCACCCATAGCATATTTTATAAATATTTTCCTCTTTAAAAATTGTCATTTTATTTTAAACAATTAGCTTTCATTCAATATTCAAAATTATACTTAAAACGTTTCTTGAATTTTTCTCTAAACTGTGGTGATTTTTCAAAACTCGAAACTTCATCATAGCTTCGTTTATATAATTTTCTCATGATTTTCACCATCTTTAACGATCATGACTTGTAGACGAAAAACCTAAATATCCCACATTTATAATGATAACGAAGCTTATTTTTCACTCGTTCATTCATTAATTTACTACTTCAAGTTTTCGTCTCTCGTCTCTTGAATATATTTTATATCATTTTATATTTATGTTTATTCAACATGACATCATCCATGACAACATAGGCCTTCTAGAAAGTTTAAACAAGTGAATATATTTTCTCCACATTTCTTATATAATTACCAAGCATTTGTTTAAAATATGAGACAACCACATTTCCTACATAGCTGCCAAGCATTTGTTTAGGTTATGAAACATCCACATCTCCCCTAAACTCTTAGGAATTGCACAAAAGCCCCTCATTCCTACCTATAAATACCCCTCCCAGGCATCATTTCTAACTCACAAAATCAACACACAAAATCTCTCCGTCACTTTCCTTCCACACGGCACCCTTCTTTCTATCCCTACAAGGTATGTTTTTATTTTATTATTTCGTGCTTTATATTATGTTCTTAGTATAATAATAATAGTACCATGTCTAGGAGTAATTAAACTATGCTTTAGAAATTTTATTTTATGAAACATGTGCATAATTGTTAGTTCTAAATACAATGTGTGTACATTATGAAATTTTATTTAATTAAATGCATGAATTATGATATGATATAATGTGAGTATGTATTTAAATGATTATGATCTTGTTTGATTAAATTCATGCCTAGAATAATTTATTTAGAATTATTTTTCATAGATAATTTATATATTTTGCTATATTATGCTTCAAATTCTATGTTACAAATATGAATATCATCAAGTATGTTACACACCCTCTTTGAATATTCAAATAGACATAAGAACATGTTCTTGATGTTCTTGAATCAATGTGTGTGTGCGTGTGCTAATGTGTGAGTGTGTGAGATTAATTTTGTGTTATAAAGTGTTTAATTCATAAGAAATTGAATAGTAAATGTTTTCAATAGTAATTTTGACTTTTTGGCCAACCTTAATTCAATTAATTTCGAAAATTAATTAAAAATAACTATAAAATTGGTTTTGGAATTTCTAAAGAAGGATTTTATTCAAATTATTCAAAAAACCGGTAAGTTGTAAAATAATTTCAAAATCTAACCTACATTATTGAATTAAATCCTAAAGTATATTTCTAATATTCCAATTAGGATTATAATGTGACTAATAAATATTAGATTAGTTAAAGAATTCATGAAACCTAATTAATTAATTAAATTCCCTTAAACGGTTAAAATTAGGGTTTACCGGGAATTCTCTAACGTGTTACATGTTATGTGCTTACTTGATTAGAACAATAAGATCTAATGTGCTACATTATGTACTATATGTGCTTATTTGATTAAAATAAGGAACCTAGTTCTAAGCCTATAGTAGTTAATACTTTCAGGCGCATTTGAATCCACATTACAATGTCTGACTACCGGTATAGGTGAGGGTTAAAATGTTTTCAACTGGAATCATGCTATACATATGTATCTATATAAAAACTATTTCCAAGCCTACCTATCATTTTCATTTACTTCCCTATATACATATTATTGTACTTCAATGTCCTTAAGGGAAAATACTTCCATGTTCATGTTACAGTATCCCTTTCAAGGGGAAAATACTTTCATGCCCGAATCAACATTTCACTAGGACAATATATACCTAAAGTCCACTTTATCAAAATGTTGACTCCGGGTTATGCAAGTAAAATATTGTTCTTGATTCATGTTATGGGCCCCGACAGTATCCGTAGCGAGCAATTACCCGGAAGGTATCGGGCCAAGGGTATTGTTGGTGCTGCGGACTGCCACCACCTCTTGGTTGTGGTTTAACTAGAGGTTAGTTACTCCACGCCAAGGGATGAGGGAGAGATAGCTACCTCCCGAATCGTGTTCGTGGTCTCTAGGATTTGATTCCCTATTGACATCAAGGAGTAGTGGGGTTAATATTATTCTTGGTTTTATTGAAGTATCGGTGCGTTGATCAGCCCGATACTATTTTACCAATTATTTAAGGAGTTATGGATGGAGAGGCCTAGCTTGCGGGCATTAATGTTCGTGTTACAAAGTGTTCATATTTCTACAAATATTCCAAACTACCCCTATCCCTGTTTTACACATATCATGAACCGTTCCATATTTACTATATCCTATTGTTAATATTGTAGATCAAGATCTTCTTGATCATATAAATATATATATATATACATATATCTATAAACCCTCATACCCCCTTCACTTAGTCACTTTGACTAACCCTCTCGCCTATTTTAAAATGCATGATTTCAGGAATCAATGAACGACAACTAGAGGTATCTTGAAGCATTACAACAGTAGGTTGGATCCGATCCTAAGAGTACACTGTCTTGAGCCTACTCTCTACAGAAACAAACTATCTCATACTTTGTCCTTGCATGTTAACCTGTTGTACTCTTTTCCGAACTACTTTGATCAATAATGATAATCCTTGCTCATTGTACGTTATCCTCCCCGTCCATTGGTAAAGTTGAATCTCTTTATCTTCCGCTGCACTGTGACATATACTCCATTCATATATTATCCTGACCGTTCGCCGTAGTATTTCCTGAGTGTTGGGTCTAACCACCACTCAGGGAGTATTGCGGTGCGGGGTTGTAGTGTTGGGGAGGCGCTACAGTTGCTTAAACGTTAAGTCCGGATCTAATTGTGTCTCTTCTACAAGCATAGTCTCCATCTCATCTCGGAAATACTTCCTCAATTGTAATACATGAAACACGTTATGAATTCCTGTGAGATTCGGAGGCAAATCCAAGCGATAAGCAACTTCTCCAATACGTTCCATAATCTCAAACGGAACAATGAACCTCGGATTCAACTTACCACCTTTTCCAATTCGTGAGAAACCCTTTGTAGGTGTTCCCTTCAAGAAAACCCGATCACCCACTTCAAATTCCAAATCTTTCCTTCTTCGATCGGCATAACTCTTATGCCGGTCTTGTGCCGCTTTCATGTGTTGCTTAATCTTTTCCACTTTCTCAATTGCTCCCTTAATGACATCGGGTTCAGTTCCTCGCTCTAAACCGTCTTCCTCGGTCCATTTCCATTCCTCATGATCCCAATAGAGAGGGGATCTACAGTTACGGCCATACAAAGCTTCATACGGTGGCATCTTGATCGAATATTGGTAACTATTGTTGTAGGTAAATTCGATCAAAGTTAATTGCTTATCCCACTCATCTGAAAAATCCAATACACAAGCCCTTAACAAATCCTCAAGAAACTTAATTACCCGTTCGGTTTGTCCATCGGTTTGCGGGTGAAATGCAGTGCTAAACTTCAACTTCGTACCCCACAATCTATTAAGAACCTTCCACAACTTCGAAGTGAATTGATGATCTCTAACCGAAATGATGCTAGCAGGTATCTTATGCAATCTCACAATTTCTCGGTGATACAACTCCGCTAATGTAACGCCCCGATTTTCGGACAGTCAGGTACACTCGACACGTGTGGGTTTCGAGCGTTAGGATTTTATTTTATTATTTTCCTTTATTTAATTTAAACGTGTTGCATTAATTTCTATAAATTGTGATTCAACATGATTACGTGAAAATTATATGATATTCATTTCATTTCAAGAATTCTTGTATAAAGGGAATTTAAGTGTTACATGAAGTGATTGTCCAACTTGTATTAATTGCATAATTGTCCTTAATTGTTCATTCCCCTTTCTTTAAGAACCAATTGCATGGATATATTGGGGGACCTAATTGCTCATTTTCAAACTTGATATACTTAATTGCATGACTTACCAACATTAGGGATTTAATTGCAAATATTACATATTTCCCCAAATATATCACGTTATATGCATCTCTTCTCCAAGCTTCATTCTTCACTTTCATCAAAACCTACCATTTGCTTCCTTCTTCGCCGAGCCAACCCTCCAAGGAAAGAAAAGGGAATTTCATCCATTTCAGGCTAAAATCTTTGAGGAATTGGGAGTCTTAGGCCATCATCTTCATCATCTCTCCATCTTTTCTTCTCCCTCTTTCATTCAAGGTATAGATATATATATATGATTTCTTGAATTAACATGTGAAGCTAGGGTTCATGATTTGAGCTTGATGATTGGTGTATTGTTGCTAGAGGTATGATTACATGTTCAAGGCTTGAATTCCATGTGTAATTCTTGAAGAAGATGAGATTATATGATGAAATTGTATATATGCTAAAGTTGGGAATTATGGAGATTAAAGCATGGATTATGTGTTTATATTGTGTTTTAGTGCACTTTAAGCATGTATAGATGTTTCCTTCTATGAATTATAGCATGAGAGATTGAATTATGGGAGTTTGATGGTATTTGGGAGTGGTTCGTGCATGCTCTGTTCTTCTCCCCTGTTTTCTGAACCTTCTGTGTAACGGGAACGGCCGTTCCCGCCCCCTTTGCGATAGGGGAACAGTCGTTCCCATTGTTTGAAAGATGTGCTTGGCGGCGAGGACGGGAACGACCGTTCCCATTTTGGCTTGCAAGCCGGAACGGCCGTTCCCATCTTCGGGGAGCCCGACAGCGGGAACGGCCATTCCCATTTTGAACTGAACCCTGGAACGGCCGTTCCCAGCTCTCTGGTAGTGCAGAAACTTTCTGCATAAAAATGGAAATTTGGGACGTCGTTCCAATGGCTTATTTGATCCCGAATTGCTATTATATGATTGATTATATGTCGAAACAACATGTTTTCATGCTACATTGTGTATTGCTCGATGTCTCGTGTATGATTATGCTGTGCGTCGTTTTATGGAATAACATGCTTGAATTATAGTCTCATGCACGTACATTGTCCCGTTTCGTGTCCAGTTACTCTCCAGGGCGGAGATTGTGGATCATGAGCACGTTCACGCATTCACGAGTCGTGTGTCGCCTGTCAGGTGAGGTTTAATTTCTAGTTATATAGAACCGTATAACCTTTACGTGGCTATTTTAACCAAAAGGTATTTATAGTTATATTTTCATGAAATCATTTATCGTTCCAAGTTATACTATTGTTCATTAATCAAGCAAGTAAAGCATGTTAGTGTTCACGCATCAAAGCATGCCATGTTCATGAATGCAAGCAAGTGTGTTCTCTTGGCCAGGTCCTCCTTAGTGGGGGCGCTGGATTGGTTTTCGTGCCAATGATTGTCCGTCCAATCACAAGATGAACAATACCCTACCGTGTACGTGTGTTCTCTTGGCCAGGTTCTCCTTAGTGAGGGCGCTGGACTGGTCCTGCCAGTGGTTGTCCGTCCAACCACAAGAAGAACAAAACCCTATCGTGTACCTGAGTGTCCCCTGGCCAGGTCCTTCTTAGTGGGGGCGCTGGATTGGTTCTCGTGCCAATGATTGTCCGTCCAATCACAGGAGGAACAAACCCTATCATGTTACAAGCACGCCATGTACCGATTGCATGATTCCCATTCCATGAATGTGTTAATTGAATACACCTGCATGATTGCATGATAACATACTTGAGTGATCACCTAATGATTAACAAGCAAGCAAGCATGTTTATTAATTGCGTGAAAATGAACTAGTGATTAATATTGATAGTTGTATTCTCGGGCGAAGCCATGTTATTATTAAACTGTATAATTATCTTTTATAAACCTTTACCCGAGAATATAACTTGCATGCTATCTGCGCATATATATATGTAAACCCCTCACTCAGTCTTCACAGACTGATGCCTCCACCTTTCAGGTTATTGCAGGTGCACGCTAGGCGGGAGTTGAGTCGAGTCGAGTCCCGTTCATGTAGTCGTGTCATCCGTGGTTCGTGTATTTATTTATTATGGAATTGTAGTTATTGTTATTGTTAAATTGGAGATGATAATGTATTGATATGATAATTTGAAATATATTTTATTTGGTAAACGAGAAATGTCCTGATTGGACAAGTGGAAATAAGTGATAATGTTTACTTTATGCTTCCGCTTTATCTTATTGCACGTTTTAGTTATCCCGCCTAGCTTGTCGAGTATTGCATTGTCACCCGTTCGCTATAGTTTTGATTTATGTATGGACTTTCCATTTCATACGTGGATCGAAGCTATAGTGCGGGGGTGTGGCACCTCCACGTGTAAGGGGTGCTACAGCTAATTTCCCCACTTTATCGGCTGATCGAATCGGTAGAAAGTGTGCAGATTTGGTGAGGCAATCTACAATAAACCAAATTCCATCAAATCCCTTTCGTACTCTTGGAAGTCCGGTCACAAAATCCATTGTGACTTGTTCCCATTTCCACTCGGGTATAGGTATCGGTTGTAACTTTCCTCGTCGGTAATTGGTGTTCAGCCTTAACTCGTTGACAAACCCCACAACTCTTAACAAAATTAGCCACATCTCGTTTCATACCGTGCCACCAAAAGAACTTCTTAAGATCCCGGTACATCTTGTTGCCACTCGGATACATCGTATAAACGGTCCTATGTGCTTCTTCAAGCACTAACCTTTGTAATCCATTCGGTATACGTACTCGGCCGTTGTACCTAAAGATCCCCAAATCATCGAATCCAAACTTGGACATCGGATTAGCTCTTGCCCGAACCACTTGTCTTTGCATCCACTCATCCGTTAATTGAGCATCTAGGATTCGTTGCCTCAAATCCGGTCTTATAGTGATGTTAGCCAACCTCGGTTGTGAAACAAGGACCTCGGCTTCACTCTTATCGGAATCAACCTCAAGATTAGCAACCTTTGCTTTCTGACGCAAGGCCTCCGCAACTACATTCACCTTCCCCGAATGATATTGTATGACACAATCGTAGTCTTCCAAGAATTCCATCCACCGACGTTGTCTCATGTTTAGTTCATTTTGTGTGAACAAGTTACGAAGACTCACATGATCGGTGAATACCTCAAACTTAATTCCATAAAGATAGTGTCACCATTTCGCTAAGGCAAATATCACCATGGCCAACTTAAGATCGTGCGTTGGGTAATTCTGCTCTTAGTCCTTCAACTTCCTCGAAGCATAAGCAATCATCCGACAATTTTGTATAAGCACGCATCCCAACCCTTCCTTGGATGCATGGGTAAAAACTGAAAACCCATCCGAACCTTCTGGTAAAGTCAACACCGGAGCCATGGTTAATTTCTCCTTAAGCGCACGAAAGCTCTCTTCACAAGTTTCATCCCACACAAACCTTATTTCCTTCTTAGTTAAACGAGTGAGAGGTGCTGCGATCTTAGACAAATCCTTTACAAATCGGCGATAATAACCTGCTAAGCCAAGAAAACTCCTTACTTTCGACACATTCTTCGGTTGTTCCCAAAGAGAAGCGGTTTCGATCTTAGAAGGATCCACTGAAATCCCATCACCGGAGGTAATATGTCCCAAGAATGATACACGATCAATCCAAAAATCACATTTTCTAAACTTAGCCTACAACTTGTGCTCACGAAGCTTCTCAAGAACCAAAAGAAGATGCAAAGCATGATCCTCAACCGACTTAGAGAGAACCAAGATGTCATCAATGAATATAACAATGAACTTGTCTAAGAACTCCTTGAAAACCTGGTGCATGAAATCCATAAAAGCTGCGGGTGCGTTGGTTAATCCTAAGGGCATCACAACGAACTCATAGTGTCCGTACCTCGGGTTAAAGCCCGTCTTCGGTATATCCGACTCCTTAATCCGTAATTGGTAATAACCCTGTCTGAGATCGAGCTTCGAATATACCTTCGAACCTTGCAACAAATCGAACAACTCTTCGATGTGCGGGAGGGGATACATGTTCTTTACCGTCATCCTATTCAACTCCCGATAGTTTATGCACATACAAAGTGTCCTATCCCTCTTCTTCACAAACAACACCAGAGCACCCCAAGGTGAAGTACTCGGCCGTACAAACCCACACGCTAATAACTTGTCTAATTGGGTTTTAAGTTCTTTGAGTTCGCCGGGAGCCATTCTATATGGCGTCTTCCAAAATGGCTTGGCCTCTTGGAATAGATCAATAACAAATTTGATCTCTCTTTCCGGAGGCAAAGTCCCCGAACTTTCCGGAAAGACATCGGGGAAATCATTTGCCACTTTCGTCTCTTCGAGTTTAAGTTGATCTTTAGGCCGGTTCAACACATAAGCCACATACCCGGTAGCCCCATCATGAATAAGCTTCTTAGATTCCATCAAACAAATAAACGGACTCTCTCGGACGCTCGAACCCGTAACAACGCCGGTACCCAACTCAACTTTCTTTCCAAAATAGTCCATCTTCGCCCGATGTGCATATAACCAATCCATACTGAGTATCACATCATACTTCTTCATCAGAATAGCAATCAAGTTCGCCGGGTAAACACATCCCTGAATACTCACCAGACAATTACGGTACAAGCAATCAGTTCTAATCACACCACCCAAAGGAGAACGTACAACATAAAGCATAGAATCACTCGCAATAGACAAATTCAATATAGTAGCCACAATAGGAGTAATAAACGAATGAGATGCACCCAGATCGTACAATGCATGTATGGGAATGTCATGTATGTGAAGTGTACCTTGCACCACGGCAGTAGGGTCGATCTCGGCATTCTCTTGCTCTCCATCCAAAGCATAGGCGCGTGCATAAGTCATGGGCCTCATCCCATCCGGTCCTTGTGGTTTCGGTTGATCACGATCTCTCACTAAGTGCTTAGTGCTTCCACAATTGAAGTATTTCCCTTGCTTTTTCCAACAATTATCCCCGAAGTGTGTAAGGCTCCCACAATCTTCACACGGATCACGTTTCCTGGAAACTTGTGGAGCTTGCTTTCCTTTCCCTTTGTTTCCCATGAAATGGCCCTTAGAAGATGGTTGTGGTGACTTAGAGAACGATTGTGGAGTTGCCCTCTTAAACCCTGAACCTGAACCACTAACACTCTTCTTAGCCCCAAGTCTTTCCTGTAACGCCCCAATTCCGGATGAACAGGTAAGTGCGCCACGTGTGAGTTTTTCAAGAGTTAGGATTTATTTATTTATTTCATTTATTTATTTCCTACATTTTATCTTAATTACATGAATTGTATTTTAACATGTTTACTTGAAAATATATGAAATCCATATCAATTCGAGAAATATTGCATTAATTGGATACGTTCTTACGTGAAATAATTGCCGAACGTGATATAGTTGTCTAATTGTCCTTAAATGCTCATTCATTTAAATTAAAGGACCAAATTGCATGATCATTCTTGGTCATAAATTGATCATTTCTTCCAAACTCATACTCAATGTATAATTTACAAACTTGTAGGGTTTAATTGCAATTTCAAACATTTCATCAAAATCAAGGAGATGCATCATGTAATATTCTTCTTTCTCCTTCCATGATCATTTCATTTCATACAAACACACCCATATTTGCTTCCTTCTCCACCGAACCCAAACCCATCAAAGAAAGAAGAAGAATTTCATTCTTTCAAGCTATAATTTTGGAGGAATTGAGAGCTTTGAAGTTTTATCATCATCATCATTTCATCTCTTTCCTTTTTCCCCTTTCTTTGAAGGTAAAGAAATGATATATATATGAATTCTTGAATTAAGTTGTGAAGCTAGTGTTAGCATTTGATTGTCAAAACTTGTGGTATGATGTTAGACTCATGACCTTGATTATTGAACTTGAAAACTTGACTGAATTCTTGCATGAGGTAGAATTGGATGGCATGAAATATTATGGGGTTTTATAGTGATTTCTAGATGATTTGAGGAAGTTTGATGGACTACTCGATGCCTAATTGATATATATGAGTTATATGCATGATATATGATGGTTTGGAGTGATTTAGTTGCCTTGGTTTGGTTGGAATGGCTTGGGAGCCAACTCCCACGTGTTTTCCCTGTTTTCCCGAAGATTTTGTTGCTGCTGGAGTTGGGGGTCGTGCCCGCGACCGTTTTGTGACCATTTTCGGTCTCGGCCGCGACCAACAAGTCGAGAGTTGACCATTTTTTGTTCGCTTCCGTGACTGCTTTTCTGTACAATTTTGTCACGACCGAGACACTATCATCCAATCCCTGATTGACCTGATTTTTTAAAAAAACGAAACCTACTGAACTCTAAAATATTCTCCAATTGTAAACACCTCAATATGTTTTCTATATTGAGAGATATAACCGTTTTAATTTGGTGTCGCCACTTTACCGAAAATCTACAATCACCTAATTTGGAGCGTACGCCATTGTCTCCTCATTTTGAACTAGAATACGAGTCATATATCCTCGGAAAGGTCTATGTGTCTAGTTTCATATACAACAAATAAAACTCAATTCCAACTTCTAGAACTCAAGATATTCCAGATTTCCTACAGCATGTGTATTTCCAAAAATTGTCGATTTTTGCCAAACTTCATCAAAACCTTTCTTTTTGCATTCCTTTCACTTCCTTGGCTCCTTTGTGTAACTTATATGAGTTATATACTTGATTTATTGATGATTATGATTCTATTTGAAACTTCTTGATACTTTATTTGGGAATTTAGACACATTCATGATAATTCTTAATTGCTATGACATGTTTAACGTTGCATGACATTGTCGTTCGTCTTAAATGGTTCATACGAGTCGTGTCTCATGAACACTTATCCTTGTTGCACAGATCTTCTTCCAGGTGACGAGGAGCAGGCTCCATAGCTGTATTCTTATTGTGTTTTGTCGGTAAAGGTGAGGTTTAATTGCTAGCTACCTAGAACCCGTACAACCCTTATGTGGATTTTGGGCCAAAATGTATATATATATATATCTATAATCTTTCTAAAAACCTCAAGTGATTGCAAATGATTATCGTGACATATTGAAATGATCGTGATATCGTGAACTGATCGTGTTTTGGCGAGTAATCTTGTATCGTGCACTGTGGGCCCGAGGGTTAGTGTATGAGATAACCGGGAAAGCATGGGCTGACGGGTAACTCTGCACTCCCCTCACACCGTGGGGATGAACCCTGAATCCATTAGGAGGTTTGGTGGAGGAAGGAATCCTGTACGTGGGAGTCATGAACCTGATGTACACCGTGACTGGGTAGTTGGGCCTTGCAATCCCACCATCACCCGAAGGGAAAAGGAGTTCATGAAACTGCTAAGTGTGCACTGTAATAACTTGCATGATCACCATTGAACTGAAACCTAAAGATTTTATTGTTCACTGTTGGAGTAATGGTTGGAGATTTGCCCTCACTCACTGGGCCACTGATTAATTGATTGAAAATGATTAAAGTGTTAAACTGGATAGTTGTAATCTCGGGCGAAGATTATTTTCTTATTCAACTTATATTGTTTCGTTTGTAAAAGCTTTACCCGGGGTTATGATTTGCATATTATCTGCGCTAATATTTATTTATAAACCCCTCACTCAGTCTTTTATAGACTGACACTCACTTTTCAGATTTTGCAGGTTGTATGCTAGGCGGGATTGAAGTCGAGTCAAGTCTTTCGTTTCGGGTCTAGCACATGTCCATTTCCGTATTTGATGCATATGTATTGTGTATAACTCATTTAATACTTTTGGAAGTTGTAATTGGATATGTTGAAACAGATTGAAATGCTTATGATATGTATGTATTATGCTTGTGGCTTTATTCGTTATGCATTGTTTTTATTATTTGAGGGTTAGTCCCGCCTAGCTAGTTGTTTCTTTTAGTGTCACCCGTTCCCTATACTCTTGGTTCATGTACGGATTATCCATTTCGAATGTGCACAGAGGTATAGTGCGGGGGATGTGGCTACCTTGCGTTCCGAGTGCTACCTTTGCTCTTCCGCTTCCACTTTCAAATCTAGACCGGTAGCGGTAGCCCAATCATCAATTTATACTGGAGCCAAAGACCTTGCCAGCTCCCCACGAAGCCCTTCTACAAACTTCTTACACTTACGGTCCTCCTCATCCGTGATATGCGGTGCATATGGGGACAATCGGTTGAACTCAGAAATGTACTCGGTCATGGACATATTCCCTTGCTCCAAATTTATGAATTCCCACTTACGACGCTTCCTTGCTTGTTTCGGTATGTAGTGTGCCCGAAAATCCCTTGCAAATATCTCCTATATCACATCATTCTCACCAACCCCAAGACGGGATACGCTACTATTCCACCAATTATAAGCTTCATCTCGAAGAAGATGAATAACACACAAAACCTTCTTTGTTTTGATACAAGTAATAACCCGGAAGATCCTCTCAATAGTGGTGATCCAATATTCCGCTTTTAATGAGAGACGGGGAACCCGAGGATGGATTTCACTTAAGGATGTAGCACCCGAGCACAAGGTACCACATCCTCCGCACCGAGACCCGACACGAATATGAAATGGATAATCCATACCCGAGCTAAATCACGGCGAACGGGGACATAGACACTCGATAAGCTAGGCGGGAGCTAACTTTCGCAACCAAAGAAACATTACCACAGAAATAATACTAGTGCAGAAGCAAAGTACATTTATAAATAACAAGATAAGCAAAGAGTAACGGGTTCAACTAGCATAGATACCTAATCCCGAAATTCAATAAAATCACAAAACATCAGTTGCGGGTTCTTTCTGTTCCTGTAAACTTATTCAGAATCCATGATAGTAGTTATAATTAATATAAATCTTACATTCTCCATAACTACAACAAATCATAGTACACTATGCATATGAACAGACTCTAACTTGACCGAAAGACTTAACAGACTCGACTTCCCGCCTAGCGCTCCAAAATTGTAAGAAAACTGAAAACAATCCGGGTTCAGTCTATAGGAGACTGGTGGGTATAAAACAGGGTTTAATATAATAAGTAGTGCATAATTAAACACCCTCACATGCAAGTCATAATCCCGTGCGAGGTTTTGAAACAATTTCCCAAGTGGGTGAAAACAATGAAAACAATGCTCAGGATTACAATAATCAATTTCATTTATTCGATACAATCATGCGGTCAATACGTGAGCCCAGCGAGAGGGCAAATTCTCCAACCAGCTCCTCGTGTGTGTATTTATTCATTTATTCATTCGTTCATTAGTGATAACACAATCATTCATTCATTCATTCGTTCATTCGTTTAATCATTCAATCAATCAATCATTCGTTCATTCGTTCAATCATTCAATCACTTACACCTTTTCCCTCCGGGTGATGGACGAGCTTGCAAGACCCGGCCACCTCAATCATTATGGCCAGTGAGGTTCATGACACCCCAAAGGCCCGGTTTCCATTCCTCGTTAATCACCTAGCGAGGGCCGGTATCACCATCATTATGTTGGGACTAGCGCACGGGGATCTCCATCAGCCCATGCCTCCCCGGATAGCCACGAACGCATAGTCCCAGGGCCCCCATTAACAATGTGGTCACTGATCTCGCCAAAACATTAGGTTAGGAATTCAATAGAAAAGAAAAGGCTTTAAAGTGAAATCAATGACTCTTTTGAAATGACTCGATATATATATATATATATATATATACTTTGGCTTAAAACTTACACATTGAGGTATATCGGGTCATTATTTAACTAATAGAAGAGAAACCCACCTGTTACACCTTACCGACCAAAATCAAAGAAGAGAACGAGAGGACTCCAAAGTGTCCTATGAACCTGGCGAGTCTCCACCCTGGAGAAAACTGTACAAAGGACAATAGAGTGTACACGTCAGACGTAAGACTGCAAATGAACCATATATGATGCACGACAATGCATTAATCATGATAGGAGATGCATAAGGGATATAATGTATGTCATCAGGTCACATAATCAAGTAATTCATCACGACGTTCAGTCATGCATTTGCTATCTTTCATATCTTGCATCAATTCGAGCAATAAACTAGATACGACAAGTATAACATAGGTTATGAATGCACAAGTGGTTCAAATAATCATATACATTCCAATTCAATTATTGCATATATTTCAATTAATCACATATTTGACAATTAAATAACGAAATTTAAATATAGAAAACACTTATAGCCAATTAATTGGCGCAAATTGGTAAACACATACGTCATACTAGAATTCGAAAAAGTTGGGGCGTTACATTTAAGTTATCCGTAGAGCCCGGAAATATAGGTTGTAGCACCCGAGCGTAAGGTACCACATCCCCCCGTACCGAGACCCGACCCGTATATGAAATGGAAGTCTATACACGTGCCAAATCCACGGTGAACGGGGACACAACACACACGCTATGCTAGGCGGGACTAACCCTTAAACCAATCAACTGAAGACAATATAAAATCAGAGTTATAATGAAACGCGGAAGCAAGAACACCATATAATATATACACTGAGCCACCAAGCTCCAAAAATAGATATACAAAATCATTCAAATATTCAATGGCCACACGGCCTACAAAATCATAACGCTCCATGCTATACTATGATCATATACAAAATAGCAATAGAAGTATCAGTATATGAGACTGAAAAGAAGTGCTAAACATAAATGCAAGACCTAGACGACTTGTATTCCCGGCTAGCACTCCTATACCTGCACAAAACAACTGAAAACAAACCGGGTTCAGTCTATACGAGACTGGTGGGTAAAAAATGGGGCATAAGATATAATATTGCAGAAATTAAGCACATACAGGCAAGCCCTAATCCCGTGTGAAGTTTGATAAGAATTTCCCAAGTGGTTAAAACAAAAGAAAACATCAACGGGATTACGACGTTCATATTCATTCATAATTGTTCATAAGGGTTTATGGCCTGGCGAGTGGCGTGCACAATCTCCAACCTACTCCTCGTGTAATCATAATCAATTATTCATTCATTATCATACATATCTTTTGTGCTCATACATATCATGATCATAATCATTCATATACACCTTCTTCCTCCGGGTGGTGGACGGGTTTGCAATCCCCGACCACCTAACATATCAATGCGGCTATGAGGTTCATGAGTCCTCAAAGCCCAGTTAGCGTTTGCTGGTCAAAAACTCCTTGACGAGGTCCGTTTCGCCGTAATTGGTTGGAATTAGTACATGGGTTCCACGCCAGCCATTGCTTCCTCGGTTAGCCACATGTACTAAGTCCCGGGGCCCGTGCAATCATAATCATGTCTCGCCAAAACATAAGGTAGGGTTTCATAATTAAAAAGGGCATACGTTTGAAATCATTTACACGAATTGACTCGATATATATAAACATACTATTTTGGCTTAAAACCTTTCACATAAGGGATATATCGCGTCGTTTTAGCTATTAGAAGAAAAAACCACCTTTTACAAGCAAAAGAACGGCACAAGCATCTCAATGCTCGCCCTCGTCACCGACCAAACCCGAATCTGTGCAAAAGAAAAGGTATGAGACTCAATGACCATATATGACACTCGGCAATGAAGTGAATATGACATGAATGCATAAAAGATCAAATTATATAATTGAAATGTTCATGTGCACTATTAAGGAATTTAAAGCACATAATCAAACCATTCGTTCATTCATTTCATTCAATTTTATAAATTCATAAATTCATAATGCATATCAATTAATCTAAAATTTCATTTAATAATCATAGCAAGTAATATTCATGTTGACAATTAGAATAGGATAAATGAAACATTCAAACAATAATCGGTAAATTAAATACATGAAATAGAAATCAATTAATTTCAAAAACAATTGAATTAAATCAAATAACATTTAAAATATATAATATATATATAATCAATTAACATTTAAAATTACATAATATATATATATATATATATATATATATATATATATATATATATATAAACACATACAAACATATATATATATATATATATATAGTTAAGCACGCACACACACACACCTAGCAATGTATGCACACACAAGCATTTATATATAGATAGTTAGTATACATGCATGCAAAACAACACACACATAGTAAGTATATATATATATATTCAGCAGCAAACACACAGATGCAACGCAGGTATAAATTCGGGAAAAAATAGGCTGACACCCCCGTGTCACCTCCAAAGCACAAACCGAGACACCCCCGTGTCTCGGTACAGCAACTCTAGCCCAATTCGCACCCCCGTTACATGCTGGTAAGAGGAAGAATGACACCCCCGTGTCTCGCCTGCAACATCCCCTGTTTTGACAGCAACTAACGCAGAAAAGGGGCAGCAACTCACGCCTGAAATGCAGGCAAGAAAGGCAGCAAAACTAAGCATGAAAAGCAGTAGCAGAATGGCATGAAATGCAGCAACAACCAGCCACAAAGACTCACAAAATGACAGCAACATACAAGACTCATCGCAGCAGTTTTAGACAGTAGAAATCCAAGCCAAAAAAAAACTGGGCAAAGGTTACGAAAACAGGGTAAGAACGATCTCCAACAATCCCAACAAGTTCAGATCATATAGGCTATCAAATGTGCAGCAAAACAACATAAATTCAACACTATAATTCAGTTCCAAAAGAGTTCAACCAAGAGAAGAAAGCATACGTGACATTTCATGAA
This sequence comes from Lantana camara, assembly GCA_037501455.1. Classification (NCBI taxonomy): domain Eukaryota; kingdom Viridiplantae; phylum Streptophyta; class Magnoliopsida; order Lamiales; family Verbenaceae; genus Lantana; species Lantana camara. Next base: position 43,530,269 of record CM074865.1, read on the forward strand.
AGTTCTCTCAAAGTACCATAAATGATATCTCATTAATACTTCAACCACCATGAAATCAATGATCATAAATGAGATGAGGATGTCAAAATAATCATTCTCAAGCTTGGAATCAATCAAAACCATTAAGAATTGAATAAGATCAACAAATTAGCTCAAAACCACTTATTTTCGAATGCAGTCCAAAACCCCATGAAACCTTGCTCAAATTTGGGAAAGAAAGGATGAAAATGATCATAAATGAACATATATTACAACCCTAAGCTTACCTTGTTGAATTAATGAAGATTGGATGAGATTTGAGCTCCAAATTCTCTAAGGAATGTGGGGTTGAGCTCCAAAATCTCTAAGGAATGTGGGGTTACGGGACTGACTGTAATTCCATTGGTTTTGGCTGATATTTGGGGATTGTGTGAGGGTTACTTTGGTTAGGGCATGATATATCAGGTTAGGTGGTTGAGTTAGGGTTCATTAGAATTAAACCATGGTTAATTTGGTTAAAGTTTGGGTAAGATATGGCTATTTTTGTACAGCAAGGTCTGTTTGGTCGCCGTTTCATTTTTCGGTTGGATTTCGGAGGTTCAAATGACTTTGGAAAAATATAAGGCTAAGTTTACTAAACTCGAATTTTCGTTACGATTTCAGCGGAGTTGATGGAACTCGAATCCGAGTTCCCGAGCTCAATATATTAAATTCGGAACCAAGGGTACGCCAAGTGCTCGTTAGCCCCCGATTTGGTTCCAGGATTCAAATTAAATTTGTTAACATATCAAATGAATTCGAAAACACAAACCGAGCATATATGCATGTTCATAACACATATATTTACGACATACTACAATTTCACGGCATTTCGATATCATTTCATATAAGAACGAAGCACAAAATAAACAACCAAGCTCATATTCATGCAATTCATGCACATTTCATAAATTCCATGCATAAATATTTAAATCCAAATAATTAATTCTAATATTGAATAAAGTTTAAAAACACTAATATTATAAGAATTAATTAACATAATACTTAATCAGCATTAATCAATACATTAGTAATAAAAGAATTAAACATATATATATATATATATATATATATATATATTTAAAATACGAAATATTTTAGAATAATAATAAATTAAAATAAAATATAATAAAATAAAATAATAACAATTTATAATAAAATTAAATATAAAACAAGTAAAAATAATTAATTCGCGCAAATTTGGTAAACACATACGTCGTACCTTTACGTCTGAAAAGTCGGGGCGTTATAATCTCTCCCCCTTAAAAGAATCCGTCCTCGGATTCATTGCTCGCTCGGAAACAACTCGGGGTGAAATTTTCTCATCTTTTCCTCCGTCTCCCACGTACCCTCTTCGGTTTTATCACTTCTCCAAAGAACCTTGACTAGTGGAATACGCCGATTTCGAAGTTCCTGAAATTTTCGATCCAATATCTTAGTCGGCTTTTGAACGAAGGTGAGATCCGATTCTAGTTCCACTTCTTCAACCGGTAGAACCTCGGACTCGTCTCGATAATATTTTTGGAGTTGTGAAACAGGAAACACGTTATGAATTCCAGTCAAACTCGGAGGCAAGTCCAATCGATAAGCCGTATCCCCAGCCTTCTCTAGAATCTCATACGGTCCCATATACCGAGGGTTTAATTTTCCTCCTCGTCCAATCCTTGAGAACCCTTTTCGTGGAGATGCCTTCAAGAAAACCCTATCTCCAATCTCAATCTCCAAATTCTTTCTCCGAAGGTCTGCATAACTCTTTTGTCGATCCTGAGCGGCCTTCATCCGTTGTCTAATTATCTGGACCTTGTCAATAGACTCTTGTACAGCCTTAGAGGGTTTTTCCTTCCTTTCCCCTCGTTTAATCCCTTCTTGCTTGGTCCAATTCCATTCCTCCAAGTCATAGAACAACGGAGATCGACATTTACGTCCATAAAGAACTTCATAAGGGGCTATTTCAATCGAGGCTTGAAAGCTATTGTTGTAAGCGAACTCGATTAACGGCAACTGTTCATTCCACGAGCTTTGAAAGTCCAATGCACATGCTCTCAACATGTCCTCCAGATACTTAATCAACCTTTCTGATTGTCCGTCGGTCTGAGGATGGAAAGCTGTGCTGAATTGAAGCCTTCTTCCCAAACATTTCTGTAATTCTCGCTATAACCGTGAAGTAAATCTGGGATCCCCAATCCGAGACAATACTAACAGGTACTCCATGAAGCCTGACGATCTCATCGTTATACCTCTTAGCCAATTTACTCACTTTGTCGGACATTCTGACAGCAAGAAAATGAGCTGATTTTGTCAACCTGTCTACAATAACCCAAATTGCATCAAAACCTCCTCTCACTCTTGGTAATCCCGAAACAAAATCCATGGCTATTTGTTCCCATTTCCACTCCGAGATAGGCAAGGGTTGAAGTAGCCCCGATGGCTTTTGATGTTCTGCCTTTACCACTTGACAGGTCATGCAATGTTTCACGAAGTTGATAACATCCCGTTTCAAACCATTCCACCAATAATATTGTTTTAAATCCTTATATATTTTGTTCCCTCCGGGATGTAGAGAATACCCTGACCGATGGGCTTCCTCAAGGATAATCCTTTTTAACTCTTCTGGCACAACAACTCTATTCTTGAATCTTAGAAGTCCCGTATCATCAAACCCAAACGGACACTCTGAGTCAGCTCGAGCTTTCTCAGCTAATTTCTGAACCTCGGGATCAATCCTCTGAGCATCAAATAATCTCTGTTTAAGATCTGGTTGAACCGTGATATTCCGGATACTAGCCCCCAGTTTGAACAACTCATTCTCATCTCCAGTTTCCACTTTCAAATTGGACACACTAGCTTTCCTACTAAGCGCATCCGCGACCAAATTGGCTTTGCCGGGATGGTATCGGATTGTAACACTCATAATCCGCCAAAAGTTCCATCCAACGCCGTTGTCTCTTGTTCAATTCCTTTTGTGAGAATAAGTATTGGAGACTCTTGTGATCGGAAAAGACCTCAAACGAAATTCCATAAAGATAGTGTCTCCACTTACCCAAAGCAAAGATCACAGCCGCTAATTCCAAATCGTGAGTGGGGTAGTTCTGTTCATGCTCTTTCAATTTCCTTGAGGCATAGGCGATTACCCTTCCATTCTGCATCAACACACATCGCAAACCTTCATTTGAGGCGTCTGTATAAACTGTATATCCTTTTGTACCTTCGGGAAGCGCTAATACAGGGGCAGTAGTCAACTTTTCCTTTAAAAGTTGAAAGCTAGCCTCACATGCCTCATCCCACTCAAACTTAACCGCCTTCTTAGTCAATTGGGTTAACGGAGCCGCAATCTTTGAAAAATCTTGAACAAATCTCCGATAGTAGCCTGCCAAACCCAAGAAACTCCTTACTTCTGAAGTATTTTTCGGGCTTTGCCATTGAATAACCGTCTCAATTTTAGAGGGATCTACCTCCAAACCTTTCCTTGAGATAATATGGCCAAAAAATGCTACCCGATCAATCCAGAACTCACATTTGCTAAACTTAGCATATAACCGATGTTCTCTTAAGGTGTCCAACACAATTCTAAGGTGCCTGGCATGATCCTCCGGAGTTCTCGAATAAACCAAGATGTCATCGATGAATACTACCACAAACTTATCCAAATAGGGCCGGAAAATTCGATGCATCATATCCATAAAAGCAGCCGGAGCATTAGTCAATCCAAAAGGCATCACTACAAACTCATAGTGTCCATACGGGGTGTTAAATCCCGTCTTCCGAATGTCCTCTTCCCGGATCTTCAATTGATAATATCCTTGTCTCAAGTCCAATTTTGAGTATACCCCCGAACCTTGTAACATGTCGAATAAATCCTCAATATGGGGCAAAGGATACTTGTTCTTTACGGTCATCCGATTAAGCTCCCGGTAATCTATGCACATTCTTAAGGTTCCATCCTTTTTCTTAACGAAGAGAACCGGAGCACCCCAAGGTGACGAACTTGGCCGTATAAATCCAACTTTGAGCAATTCTTCCAATTGAATCTTTAACTCTTTCAATTCGGCCGGTGCCATCCGATACGGAGTCTTAGAATACGGTGTGGATCCCCGAATATAAGTCGATAACAAATTCGATCTCACGTTCTGGTGGTGAAGAACTCAAATTCTCCGGAAACACATCGGAAAAATCCTTAACAACCGCGGTATCCTCCAACTTGACTTGATCTTTCGGCCTATTAAGAAGATAAGCAATAAATCCCGTTGCTCCTTCTCTCATCAACTTGTGAGCTTCCATATAAGACCAGAGAGGTACCGATCTTGAGCCACTACCAATCACCAATTCATTACCCAAAATCACCTTCTTCGCAAAACAATCAACATTAGCCCGATGCCTGGACAACCAGTCCATACCTAAGATAACTCCGTACCTCTTCATAGGCATAACAATTAAATCCGCTAGATATTCTTTCCCTTCAATCAGAACTGAACACTCCCAAACCAACCGATCTGTCTGAAGACTCCCACCAAGTGGCGAACTCACCAAATAACAAGAAGAGAGACAAATAACAGGCAAGCACAGAGTAGCAACTAAGTCACAAGAAATAAAGGAATGCGTGGAACCCGGATCAAAGAGTGCACGAATGTTCATGTTATGTATGCATAGAGTACCTTCCACTACAGCTGTAGGATCAATCTCTGCATCTTGCTCCTCACCCTCGAGGGCGTAATCACGAGCCGGGATCATTGGCCTTTGAACTCGTCTTTGAAATCCGGGGTCCTTGTCAGAACAAGTATCCGCCATATAGTCACCCTTTCCGCATATGAGACACAAATTTAACCTCCTCCGACAATTATAAAAATTGTGAGTTGGTCCTCCACAATGTGTACAAGGAGCTTGAGCCAATCTCGCCTCACTCGGGCCTTGTCGATCTCTCGTCGGTGCAGGCAAAGCTTTTGGAACCGGTGGAGTTGGTCCTCCCATTCTTGGCTTCTTAAAAGGAACCTTAGGTGGGGGAGCAATTGGAGCCATCGGCCTCTTTCCCAAAATCGATCCAGAACTTCTTCCCATTGGAGCTCTAAAAACCGGATCCTTCTTCTTGAATTCCTCCTCTCGAACCAAAGCTCTTTGCACGGTGTCGGCAAATGACTCGAAATTGTGACCCGGCTGCCCATGTCTCAAGTCCTGTCTTAACCCCGCAATGAATTTTCTCGACTTTCTCTTCTCATCTCGGGTGACATGAGGGGCATATTTCCCAAGCCTGTTAAATACTGCGAGATATTGAGTCACCGTACGCGCACCTTGCTTTAAATCCATAAACTCTTGCTCCTTCCTTTCTCTCACTACCTCCGGTACGAAACATTCCCTAAATTCTCTCTTGAAAACCTCCCAAGTAACTTCCTCTCCATCCACTTAAAGTTTCTCCCTTGTTCTTTCCCACCATTCATACGCATCGCCATCTAGTTGGAATATGGCGAATTGAGCCCTCTCTTACGTAGTGAACTGTCGGACTCCAAATATCCTCTCTAATCGGATCAACCAACCCTCCGAAACCGCATCATCAATAAAACCGGAAAATCGAGGGGGATTATAGCTTAGAAACACCCCATGAGAATCTCTATTATTATGGTTTGGTGGAGGAGGTTGTTGTTCTGCTTGTTGTGGTGGGGGAGCTTGAGCCCTCCTATGCTCGACATAATTAAGAACTGCTTCCATAAAGTTCCCCATATCCATTGGAGGCGCTTGTGGTTGTGGTTGAGGCATAGGGGATCGGTCATGATGACGGCGGTGCACTGGAGATCTCTCACGGTGTCTACGTGGAGGCATCCTGTCCAAGAAACACTGAAATGCATGCTATTTTTAGTCCATGCAGGCAAATGCAATTAATTCGATCAAAATTCAAAATTTAAAGCACACAAGCACGTAAACAATACATATGCAACACATTGACAAGTTGTTCCTAAAGTTGAACGACTTAACCGACTCAACACGACACGAGAGCCCGGGTTTTGCAACCCTAAGCTCTGATACCACATAAGGATGTAGCACCCTATGGTAAGGTACCACATCCCCCCCGCACTGAGACCCCACCCGTATATGAAGTGGAAGTCCATACACGTGCCAAATCCACGGCGAACGGGGACACAACACACACGCTATGCTAGGTGGGACTAACCCTTAAACCAATCCACTTAAGACAATATAAAATCAGAGTTATAATGAAACGCGGAAGCAAGAACAACAGAAAATATATACACTGAGCCACCAAGCTCCAAAAATAGATATACAAAATCATTCAAGTATTCAATGGCCACACGACCTACAAAATCATAATGCTCCATGCTATACTATGATCATATACAAAATAGCAATAAAAGTATGAGTATATGAGACTGAAAAGAAGTGCTAAACATAAATGCAAGACCTAGACGACTTGTATTCCCGGCTAGCACTCCTATAGCTGCACAAAACAACTGAAAACAAACCGGGTTCAGTCTATACGAGACTGGTGGGTATAAAATGGGGCATAAGATATAATATTGCAGAAACTAAGCACATACATGCAAGCCCTAATCCCGTGTGAAGTTTGATAAGAATTTCCCAAGTGGTTAAAACAAAAGAAAACATCAACAGGATTACGACGTTCATATTCATTCATAATTGTTCATAAGGGTTTATGGCCCGACGAGTGGCGTGCACAATCTCCAACCTACTCCTCGTGTAATCATAATCAATTATTCATTCATTATCATACATATCTTTTGTGCTCATACATATCATGATCATAATCATTCATATACACCTTCTTCCTCCGGGTGGTGGACGGGTTTGCAAGGCCCGACCACCTAACATATCAATGCGGCTATGAGGTTCATCAGTCCTCAAAGCCCAGTTAGCGTTTGCTCGTCAAAAACTCCTTGACGAGGTCCGTTTCGCCGTAATTGGTTGGAACTAGTACATGGGATCCCCGCCAGCCCTTGCTTCCTTGGTTAGCCACATGTACTAAGTCCCGGGGCCCGTGCAATCATAATCATGTCTCGCCAAAACATAAGGTAGGGTTTCATAATTAAAAAGGGCATACGTTTGAAATCATTTACACGAATTGACTTGATATATATAAACATACTATTTTGGCTTGAAACCTTTCACATAAGGGATATATCGGGTCGTTTTAGCTATTAGAAGAAAAACCCACCTTTTACAAGCAAAAGAAAGGCACAAGCGTCTCAATGCTCGCCCTCGTCACCGACCAAACCCGAATCTGTGCAAAAAGAAAAGGTATGAGACTCAATGACCATATATGACGCTCGGCAATGAAGTGAATATGACATGATAAAAGATCAAATTATATCATGGAAATGTTCATGTGCACTATTAAGGAATTTAAAGCACATAATCAAACCATTCGTTCATTCATTTCATTCAATTTCATAAATTCATAAATTCATAATGCATATCAATTAATCTAAAATTTCATTTAATAATCATAGCAAGTAATATTCATGTTGACAATTAGAATAGGATAAATAAAACATTCAAACAATAATTGGTAAATTAAATACGTGAAATAGAAATCAATTAATTTCAAAAATAATTGAATTAAATCAACTAACATTTAAAATATATAATATATATATAATCAATTAACATTTAAAATTACATAATATATATATATATATATATATATATATATATATATATATATATATATATATATATATATATATATATATATATATATATTACATGCATGCAAAATTAGTTAAACATAAACGCATATATATATATATATATAGGTAAGCACGCACACACACACACCTAGCCATGCATGCACACACAAGCATTTATATATAGATAGTTAGTATACATGCATGCAAAACAACACACACACAGTACGTATATATATATATATATATATATATTGAGCAGCAAACACATACATGCAACGCAGGTATAAGTTCGGGAAAAAACAGGGTGACACCCCCGTGTCACCTCAAAGCACAAACCGAGACACCCCCGTGTCTCGGTATAGTTACTCTAGCCCAATTCGTACCCCCGTTACACGCTGGTAAGAGGAAGAATGACACCCCCATGTCTCGCCTGCAACATCCCCTGTTTTGACAACAACTAACGCAGAAAAGGGGCAGCAACTCACGCATGAAATGCAGGCAAGAAAGGAAGCAAAACTAAGCATGAAAAGCAGTAGCAGAATGGCATGAAATGCAGCAACAACCAGCCACAAAGACTCACAAAATGACAGCAACATACAAGACTCATCGCAGCAGTTTTAGACAGCAGAAATCCAAGCCAAAAAAAAAAAAAACAGGGCAAAGGTTACGAGAACAGGGCAAGAATGATCTTCAACTATCCCAACAAGTTCAGATCATATAGGCTATCAAATGTGCAGCAAAACAACGTAAATTCAACACATAATTCAGTTCCAAAAGAGTTCAACCAAGAGAAGAAAGCATACGTGACATTTCATGAAAGTTCTCTCAAAGTACCATAAATGATATCTCATTAATACTTCAACCACCATGAAATCAATGATCATAAATGATATGAGGATGTCAAAATAATCATTCTCAAGCTTGGAATCAATCAAAACCATTAAGAATTGAATAAGATCAACAAATTGGCTCAAAACCACTTATTTTCGAATGCAGTCCAAAACCCCATGAAACCTTGCTCAAAATTGGGAAAGAAAGGATGAAAATGATAAAAAATGAACATATATTACAACCCTAAGTTTACCTTGTTGAATGAATGAAGATTGGATGAGATTTGAGCTCCAAAATCTCTAAGGAATGTAGGGTTACGGGACTGACTGTAATTCCAGTGGCTTTGGCTGATATTTGGGGATTGTGTGAGGGTTAGTTTGGTTAGGGCGTGATATATTAGGTTGGGTGGTTGAGTTAGGGTTCATTAGAATCAAACCATGGTTAATTTGGTTAAAGTTTGGGTAAGATATGGCTATTTTTGTACAACAAGGTCAGTTTGGTCGCCGTTTCGTTTTTCGGTTGGATTTCGGAGGTTCAAATGACTTTGGAAAAATATAAGGCCAAGTTTACTAAACTCGAATTTTTGTTACGAGTTCAGCGGAGTTTACGGAAACTCGAATCCGAGTTCCCGAGCTCAAGATATTAAATTCGGAACCAAGGGTACGCTAAGTGCTCGTTAGCCCCCGATTTGGTTCCACGATACAAATTAAATTCGTTAACATATCAAATGAATTCAAAAACACAAACCGACCATATAGGCATGTTCATAACACATATATTTCAACATACTACAATTTCACGGCATTTCGATATCATTTCATATAAGAACAAAGCACAAAATAAACAACCAAGCTCATATTCATGCAATTAATGCACATTTCATAAATTCCATGCATAAATATTTAAATCCAAAGAATTAATTCTAATATTGAATAAAGTTTAAAAACACGAATATTATAAGAATTAATTAACATAATACTTAATTGGCAAAAGAATTAAACATATATATATATATACACTTAAAATATGAAATATTTTAGAATAATTATAAATTAAAATAAAATATAATAAAATAAAATAATAACAATTTATAATAAAATTAAATATGAAACACGTAAAAACAATTAATTCACGCAAATTTGGTAAACACATAGGTCGTACCTTTACGTCTGAAAAGTCGAGGCGTTACATAGGTGGATGGCGCCTACTAAACCGGTCATAAACACTCTCAATTGTTGCCGCCGGAGGAGGTACCAGAGAGGTGCTTGCGTGGCTTGTTGTGTATTCACGGCTTGTACAAATTGAGTTATGAGAGCCATAAGATCCACGACATTTGGTAGAGGCGGCAGTGGAGGTAGATTTTGATTATTCCTCGATGGGTCTTGCTCATTTGTACGACGTAGAGGCATCCTACACAATTCAATCATGTAAGCATGTTGATTAGTCATATGCTCGTGTCACGTAGTATCAAGTAAGAAATGCAATTCATAGAATAGAAGCAATAATTAACAAGATACAAGTAACATGAAGTCATATGAAAAAGCAAAATAAATAAATACAAAAGCACATTGTCCCTATGCCGTACGACCTAGACGACTCAAGAGCCCGATTTTGAACCTTCGACTCTGATACCAACAAAATAGGGGTGTAACGCCCCGACGAGGGCATCCACGCCTATCCCGCACTACGGAGCTAGCTTGTATATAGAATTGTTATCCATATACCGACCAAGACCGAAGCAAGCGGTGACAAACGGACATCCTGGCTAGGCGGTACTAGACTCACAAAGCGAGTAAATCAAACACAAGTATGCGGAAGCTTAAATCAAAACATAACAAGTGCATAAATTCATTCATTCATCAATTAAGTGACCATCACGGTCCAGCATAAAATGCTCAAGTGCGGAATGTAAAATCAACCTAATGACCAACACGGTCTAAACTAACATAATATATCATCATACATGCCAAATCCATAAATCCCCGAAACATAACATAAACGTAAAGTATGCTACAAGCATAACGAGTACTAACTAGACACTAAGCAAGACTCTCAAGAAAGACCCCGCCTAGCTTGACTCCAAAACGCAACCTACGGACACCAAGGTAAAGGAGATCAGCACAAAGGAACCGGTGAGGAGAAGTGAAATATGCGACTAATATACAGGTTCAATGCATGCAAAACCAAAGTTTGTTCCTGATCCATTTAGATTTTTCAATATAATGAAGTTTTCATAGCACAGATCATAAACTACAAACACCTGGCTTGGTTAGAACGAGCACTCCAACCAACTTCCGAATCCAAATAAAACAAACTAATCCATCCAAACTCCATGATGCCGAGGGTGTACAACCCCCGTACATCGGTCCAAAACATTGGGAAGCGAGTCCACGAAACTCCAGATTCCCCCTCGAGAATACCTCAGCCCCGTACACTCCGTCGGAACTTAAGTATCTATTACCTGTTGGGAATTTCGTAAGAGGTAACCATCGGCCCTTGCCTTCCTGGCATTCCTACTTACTCCATCACCGAGCTCTCAAATCCAAATCCAACCATGCAAGTGTCCCTGCAAGGTACCAACCTCCATGCCACTTTCATAGCATGGTCCAAAACATCTCGCTACACAACGCATATATGTATAATATCCAAACAAATTTCCGAAAGCATTTTGAGTACATATTCCTTATAATAAAACTCTAGTTTTACTTGCAAATCATTTTCTCCATAACTAATATACACAATACGAGCAACGCTCACAAAACATGGCTTATAGAGCCTAAATTTATATATTTTGGAAATGGAGGTTCAAATCATCAAACATGCTAGGCCATATGTTTCCACAGTTTTGAAAGCATTTCATATATAAATAACTCCTCACCTTCACCAATAACTTTGAAGGCCACCCACGAGCAACAAGCTACTCGACCGGAGACTCACCACCTAATAAGACAACGTACTAACAAAGGTAAGACACGACTCGAAACAAATTAAGACGAAGCACGACTTCAAGATAATGCAAATATGCTAATGATGTGCAAATGATTACCTCAAGATAACATCAGTGAAGCAGTTACGATCAAACAACATCATATAGTTCATATATCAAGCTTTCAAGTCATAAGATAAGCAAATAACATGTGAACAATACTTAGCACATCATTACACATAATCGAGGTATTTAAGCCATTACAATGCATATAAACATGATTTCAAGTCATAAATATCATGCTAGGGGTGTGAGAAGTGCAAAAGAAGTGAAAACGAAGCAAAACGATGAAGATCACAAAAACTCAAAATTGGGACCCGAGGCCTCACAAACGGCCGTTTGGCCTCCAAGAGCAAAAGTCACATGCCCGTTTGGGCCCTAAAAATCGTGGCAGTGAATTTTCAAACGGGGGTTTGATGTTTTAGTGCAATTTCCACACGGGCGTTTGACAATGCTACTGTTGCAATATGGAAATATGAACATAGACTCAAACATGGTGAAAAATGTACTCCAAAAGCTCAAAAATCATGCTCCAAAGTTCATACAATGTGAATAAATGAAATTAGACATCAAATAACATAACAAGAACATTTAGGAATGAATATGCATCAAGAAATCCAACAATTTGCACATATGAACTTCATCTTCTTCAAGTTTTCAAGCTTCAAACTCAACAATGGTGAAATTCTCAATCATGCCAGAAACTCAAAGGAATTAATCACATTCTTCATGAAATTGCTCAAGGAACAAGAATCTAACACAAAATCAAGCAAAAACATACAAGAACATGAACATGCAAGAATTCTTCAAAAAGCTTCAAAGGTTATCCATGGTGGATTTCACATAAGAGCATAAAAGCAAGAAATTCTTATACTAAAATGTTCCCAACATTGAAATAAACACATTCCCAACAAGAAATTTGAATTCAATCCAACACACAAGAACTCTAGTTCACATTCAAGTCCAAAAGCTTCAAGAATATAAACCTAACAAAGAAGCACGTAAACCTTACCTTGAGAGCTGAAAATTGAAGAGGAAATCGTGTTATTTAACCTCGAATCTCCAGCTTTGATCTTCACTCTTGTCTCTTGAAGATGGCTTGAAGGTCTTGAGAGAATATGAATGGGTTTTGAGAGAAAGTGTTTGAAAGAATGTGTTTGATTCTTTAAAATAATGTAACTTTGAGTTTAGTTGTTAAAATCTAATTTAGTAAATTGGGTCAACTATTAGGGTCACGGACCGGGTCAATTAGAGCGGGTTAAAAGTGAAATTGGGTCTCAAATTGAGTTAAATTCAAAATTAGGTCGCAGGTCAACAATTGAGGCTTAAAAAGTTGACTTTTCCTAAAAGGGCCATGACTTATTCGTCCGAACTCCAAATTAAGTGATTCAAGAACCCTCGAACTGGTAATCGAATTATGTATATAATTTCATTAATTTCTATCTAGTTCCAGGCTTGAAAAATAAATTTACCATTTAGTCCCTAAATTATGCTTCAATGTCCATATAAGCACATAGTTTCGATTAATCGCGAAACATGGTATCAAAGCTCAATAGGAACAATACGAGCACATAATTTGCATATAAAATAGTCATGAATTTCATATAAATCATATATTTCATATAAGCACAAAACGGTTATGAAATTAAGGCATAATTTCACATAATTCATGCATAAAAAGGTAAACCGTTCACTCTCGTAACAAAACTTACCTTGATCGAGAAACGGGGTGACACACTTATAAACCTTTTGTTCGCTCCCACTGAATGTGAAACCCATGGATTGCTCCATGGAAAGGTCTTTGTCAATGTCTCCATTGAGAACATTGAGAAAGACAGTTTTCACATCCATTTGCCATATCTCATAGTCATAATATGCTGCAATAGCAAGCAAGATCCTAATGGATTTTTGCATTGCAACCGGGGAGAAGGTTTTATCAAAGTCTACACCTGGTCTTTGAGTGTAACACCCCGATTTTTCATTCGTTCAAATATGTCGTATGTGCGTATAAATTGCGCAAATTAAATTATTTAATTATGTGATTAATTGTTTATAAGTGTTTTATATTAAATTTATTATAAATTGTTATTATTTTAATTTATTTCATTTTATTTTAATTCGTTATTTTAGTATTTTAAATTGTTAATTAAGGTTTAATGTTAATTAAGTATATCCGTAATTATGTTAATTAATTTCAACATTTTAAATCGTTGACTTTTATTTAATTTAAAATAGAATTTAAATTTTATTATTTAATTTGAAATGGTATGAATTGTTAAGGTTCGCGCATGAGTGTTTTAATCGTGCTTCGTTCTTATTTGATTTGATATCGAAATTTCGTGGAAATTTAGTACGTTGTAGATTAACGTGTTATGAACATGTTTATATGCTCTTTTCATATTTTCGATCTCGTTTGACGTGGTAACAAATTTATTTTGAGTCGTGGAACCAAATCGGGGGCTAACGGACAATTAGCGCACCCTTGGTTCCGTATATGATATCTTGAGCTCGGAACTCGAATTCAAGTTCCGTCACCTTCGTTGAACTCGTATCGAAGATTCGGGTTTAATGAACTTAGCCTCATATTTTTCCAAAATCATTTGAACCTCCGAAATTCAACCGAAAAACGGAATGGCATCAAAACTGCCACATTTTATTAAAATGGCTCTAACTTGCTCATACCTTAACCAAATTAACTATGGTTGGAGTCCTTGTAACCCTAGTTCAACCCTCTTTCATCCCTTCACTCCCCCAGCTCAAACCAACCCTCACACAAGCAAGAAAATTCAGCTAAAGGCCTGACTTCCAGTTTCCCGTCACCTTGGTTTTCCCTTGAGATTTTGGGGCTCAAATCTCTGCCAACTTTCATCCAATCAACAAGGTGAGTTAGTATTATGATATACATGCATCTCTGGTCATTTTGATCCTTTCATCCCTAATTTTGAGTCAGTTTTCATGAGGTTTGGATGTTTAGAATGAATAGTTAGGGTATAGGGTGTTTTGATGATTTCTTGAAATCCTTTGATCTATAACCTGTTTCGGTCTTATATATATGATCCTTTTCTCTCATTCATGACTGAGTATGCTTGTATTGAATGGTGGTTAAGAATTGGTTGAGATATCATTAATGAAATTGTTATGGAAGGCTTGAACTTTCAACTGAAATTTGCTCTCCCTCACGTCTTGAACTGCTGCTAGCTTTTGTGATTTATTTTATGCCTAATGCTACTTATTTTTAACTTATTTGCTGTTGGTTTGATGTTGGATTCTTCAAGTGAAGCCTTGCTCTGTTCTTTTCTGGTTTTCCCCTATTTTTCTGCGCATGAACTGTTGTCATTTTTCTTGTTGATTGCTGCATGTTGTTAGGTTGTTTTCAGGCCTGTTTGCTGTGCATTTGTAGCCTTTTATTTCCTTGAATGTTGGCATGAGTTGGATGCAATTTATGTGAGTGTTTTGGCCGGGGTTTCCTTTCCTTTTCCTTGCCCTGTTTCTGTGACGAACTGCTGTGCTGCCTGTTTGCTGCTGCATCACTCTCCCCGGACAGGGAGAGTTTGTTCTTGGGCAGTACCCGGCCGGGTACTCCTGCTGCAGAAACCTTCTGTATTCATTCTACCCGGACGGGGAGTTTGGCGTTGGGATGTTTACCCGGGCGGGTAGACGGCCGATGCTGCTTCGGTTTCTTTTCTTTCTTCTTTTTGCTGCTTCCTTCTTTGTGCTGTTGTGTGTGTATGTCTGTTGGTTCAGTGTCTGCTGCTGCTTCTTTCTTTTCTTCCCTTTCTTTTGCTGTGTTGTTGCTTTCTTTCTTCTTTGGTTAGCAGTGTGTGTGCGTGAATATATATACATATATTGTTTGTGCATGGAAGTGTTCTGCATGCATGTGTTTTGTTATATATATATATATTTGTGTGTGTTTGCGTGCATGTAACTTGTGTGTGCATGGCTTTTTAATTTCAATTGCATGCATGGTATATATATGCAAATGTGCTACGTGATATATAAATATATATATTATGTATGTAATATCTATGTTAAATATATTTAATTTGCATGCATAAATGAGTATATATATATTTATGCATGAAGTTATACTGAGTATATATTTATGTTTAAAATGTATTTATGCATGCATGAAACCTATATGTCATATATGTACGTATATATATCTATATATTTATTATATATTTTCAGTATTAATTGATTTATTTTAATTATAGAATTTAATTGTTACATATTTCATGTTTTATTTAATTTCGATCTTGATTTGAATGTATTTAATTGTCTAATTTCTATTTATAAATGTGATTTAATACGTGCAATGATCATATTTGAAATTCTTGGATTGAATTAATATGAAATGTGAATTTATGAATTTGAATGAAAATGAATGAATGAACGAATGCCTTGGTTATATGCCTTAAATTCCTTAATCGTGCACCTGAACATTTTTATGACATAATATCATTTCTTATGCATTCAAATCATGATCATACATTGCCGTGCGTCGTATATGGTTCATATAGAGTCTTGAGTCTCACGTGTACATTATGTTGTCTTTGTACAGTCTTCTCCAGGGCGGAGATGTCGGGTTCATAGGACACCTCAAGTCTTTCTTTCTTTCTTCTGGTATTGTCGGTAAGGTGTAACAGGTGGGTTTCTCTTGTATTTGCTATGATAACCCCGATATATCCTTATGTGAAGTTTTAAGCCAAAATGTTATATATATGTTTATATATCGAGTCTTTTCAAAAGAGTCTATGATTTTCAATGTAAAGCCTTTTCCTTTTCATGAATCCCTTACCAAATGTTTTGGCGAGATCAATGAACACATTGTTTATGGGGCCCGGGACTATGTGTACGTGGCTATCCGGGGAAGCTCGGGCTGACGGTGATCCCCGTGCACTAGTCCCAACAAATATTAATGATGATACCGGCCCTTGCTAGGAGATTAGCGAGGAATGGGAGCTGAGTGCCTTTGGGAGCTCATGAACCCCCTTTGGTCAATGATTGAGGTGGCCGGGTCTTGCTAACCCATCCACCACCCGGAGGAAGAAGGTTGGAACTTGTTTTATGATATGATTATGAATGATATGATTATGAATGTATGCTAATGAACTAGTGCGTGAACGAATGAATGTGTAAGGCCCCGACTTTTTGGCCGTACAGGTACGACGCATGTGTTTACTAATTTGCGCGATTTAATTACTTAATTGCTTTAAATTTCATTATTTATTTCATTCTTTCCATGCTTGAATTTATTTCTGGTTGCATTTGAATTTTATTTGAATTTCCAACATATTTGCTTATACGCATATGATTATACCTTGTTTGATTCCGATTCGATTTCCGTTTTTCGTGATAGCTTGGTATAAACGAATTATGTGTATTATGATCTTACCTATGTGTTCGTTGCATGATTTTGTTCTTGGGTGCATGAGTTTTGAAATTAATTAGATTCTTGGAACCAAATCGGGGGGCTAACGGGCAATTAGCGCACCCTTGATTCCGTATGTGATATCTTGAGCTCGAGAACTCGGATTCGAGTTCCATCACCTCCATTGAATTTATATCGACAATTCGAAGACAATAGGATAAACCACATGCCTTTTTAAGATCATTTAGATTCTCAAATTTCAACCGAAACGAGCACCTCGTGCTTAAAAACGACAAACCATTGACTTTTCTCCAAATTACGGCCCTAAATGACGTCCCTAGACCCTAAGCCCAAGACCTAAGCCACTTGTATCTCTCTCTCTGTCTCTTTCAGCCCCAAACCGAAATCCCACCCTCACACACACCCAAATTCAGCCAAAGAAAAGAAAAGAAGAAGAAAAGAGAAGAAGAAAGAGGAATAGTTCAACCCTTGGAGAAATTGAGCTCATCTCCCTATCTTTCCTCACTTTTTCTTGAAGGTAAGCTTATTTTTGAGTAGTATAGCTCTTAGTAATCCCTTTATGTTGAATTTTGCATGGTTTCATCCATTTATGAGTTATATTGGAAGAAGATGATGAATAGTGGCCCTTTTTGCATTTTGATGATCAACTTTGATTTCCTTTGATTTTCTTTGAGTTGCATGGTAATATTTGACCCTTTGTCATGGAGTTAGATGGATATGAACTTGTATTGCATGATTGTTGGAGATTCTTGGTCTTGCCATTGATGGAGCTTGGAGTTATAATTTGGATGTTACTTCCTTGATGCTTTACTTGGAGTTCTTGTTGTTTAATGTGATATAGCTTGAATATATGAGTTATGACCTGATTTTACATGCTTTTGGGTTGAGATTTGTGAGTTGGTTTTGTGCCTTTTAGCTTCTATTTCGGTTTTTTGCCTTGTTTTTGTGTTTTTTGGCCGCAGACTTAAATCCATGGGGGTGGATTTTTCCCTTTGGAAAAATCCGCTAGGGTGGATTTAGGTCAGTCAGTTTCTGGAAATCCATGGGGGTGGATTTTTCCCTTTGGAAAAATCCATGGGGGTGGATTTTGTCCTGCGTTTTTTTCGTCACTCCGGTTCCGTTTTTCTTCTTTTTCTCCACTTATTTAATCTTCCTCCACCTCTTTTATGACTTCTATGCTATGTTAATATGTATTAATATGTGTTATGATTAATGTATCAAGTTTATGGCTTATTTTGTTATGATTTATGAACGAATGAACTTGGTACTTCCACTTATTGAATGCAATGAATGATTTTGAACGTTTATATTACTTTATCGTGTTAATTGTTCATAAGAATACTTCCATGACTTGAGAACATTTTCTTATGCATCTCATATCATTCACATTGCATTTCCGTGCGTCGTATATGGTCATTTTGAGTCTCACACTACCTCTTTTGCACAGATTCGGGTTTAGTTGGAAATGAGGGCGTCGTTTGAGGCTCTACTCTTATCCTTTTGCTGCTTCAAGGTGGGTTCCTCTTCTAATAGCTAAAATGACCCTATATAAACCCAATGTGCAAAGTTTTACACCAAATGTATAATATACGTATATAGAGTCTTTTCTCGAGTAAATGATTTCAAACATAAGCCTTTCTTTTATGAATCCTACCTTATGTTTTGGCGAGACATGATTGTTAATAATGCACGGGCCCGGGACCTAGCACATGTGGCTATCCGGGGAGGCAAGGGCCGATGGTGATCCCATGTGCTAGTCCCAACCATTTAACAGAGACCTGAACTCGCTAGGAGATTAGCGTGGAATGGTAACTGAGCGCCCTTGGGGGATTCATGTACCCCCCGGGTCAATGTATGAGGTGGTCGGGCCTTGCAAACCCGTCCACCACCAGAGGAAGAAGGTGTATATGTATGATTATGAATCGTATGAATGTGCACATAAGATTATTATGCATGAAAATAAATGAATTATGAATATGATTACACGAGGTGATGGTTGGAGATAATGCACGCCCACTCGCCGCGCCATGAAACCCTATAATTATTTATAAATGAATATGATAGTCGTAATTCCATTGATGTTTTCTTTGTTTTGCCCACTTGGGAAATTCTTATCAAACTTCGAATGGAATTAGGGCTTGCATGTATATGTTTAAATTCCGTTGTATTATATATTATGCCCCATTTTTTTTATACCCACCAGTCTCTTTTAGACTGAACCCGGTTTGGTTTCAGTTGTTTTGTGCAGGTTTGGAGGTGCTAGGCGGGAATATGAGTCGTCTAAGTCTTGCATTAGTGTCTAGCATTTCCTTTTACACTCATATCTACTTGTTCTTATTACTCTTGTATTATGATTATGTATGGAGCGTATAGTATGTTATTTTGTGCCGTGATGGCTTTTGTACAGGTTGTAAGTGTTGGTACCTATACGTAAATACGATATGTATTGCTATGTGTTGGTACCTATAAGTACTTATGTTGAATTGCTTCCTCTATTGTTATGGTCACTCTGATTTAATTATGTTTTGGTTATGCTTTGTTTAAGGGTTAGCTCCCGCCTAGCTGAGCGTGTGTGTTGTGTCCCCGTTCGCGGTGATTTGGTACGTGTATGGATTTCCCATTTCATATACGGGTCGGGTCTCGGTGCGGGGGATGTGGTGCCTCACGCTCGGGCGCTACAGAATGAATATGGTATGATCACTAACGAATGATTGAATGAATGAATGAATTAGTTAATGTACAGACGAGGAGAAGGTTGGAGAATTCGCCCTCTCGCCGGGGTCACTTAATGACCACATGATTGAATGAATAACTGAAATTGATTGTTGTAATCCCGAGTGTTGTTTTACTTTGTTTTCACCCACTTGGGAAATATCTAAACAAACCTCACACGGGATTATAGCTTGCATGTGGGCATGTTTAAATTCTGTAATATTATTTATGTTATACCCTGTTTTATACCCACCAGTCTCCTATAGACTGAACCCAGATTGTTTTCAGTTTCTTGCAGGTTTGGAGTGCTAGGCGGGAAGTCGTGTCGGTCAAGTCTTTTGTTTAAGTTGAGTCATGTCACGTGCATCGTGTAAACTTGAACAATTATAAGCATTGTGCAATTATGATTATGTTTTGATATTGATTCGGGACAGGCTTCTAGGGACAGATTGAACCCGTGATTGTGATTGTGATTTATGTTGAATTTTCGGGACTAGAAATTTATGCTAGTTGAACTCATCCTGTCTTACTTGTATTTGTGATTAATTATATATTTTGCTTCCGCACGTTCGTTAACTCTTGTATCACTTATTTGGTTTCGAAGTTTTAGTTCCCGCCTAGCCTAGTGAGTGAGTGGTCTCCCGTTCGCTATGATTCGGATTCGGGTACGGACTTGCCATTTCGTAACCGGGTTTGGGTCATAGTGCGGGGGATGTGGTGCCTTTTGGCGGGGGCGCTACATCCTTAAGTGGTATCAGAGCCTAGGGTTGCAAAACCCGAGTTCTCGTGTCGTGATTGAGTCAATTTAAGTCGTACGGCATAGGAACAATTTGTCAACGTGTGCATTGCATTGAACTTTCATTGTTAAATTATTACTAATTGCTGGACATTATTTATTCTAGGTGAGCTATTTTCTATTTCATTGCTTTAGGTGTTGCATCTGCATTTTATGTGTATTGATTGATCAAAATTTGTGCCATAAGCATATACTAACCCCCCATGCAACTATATTTGAGTTGAATCTTTGGTTATAGGTTACTATCACACTATCAGAATTGCTATCGACCTCAACTTCGAATATCTTCTACTTATCAATGAAAGAATAGTGGAGTCAGCAGGAATTGAGGATTGGGTATTATACCTTTATGGTTCACAAAATGGGGTTGCATTCCATCGCTCAACCTAATGATAGAAGGTGAGGTTACCTACAAAGATCCGGGGAATGTGGTCTTTTCTAAATGGAATCATTTCGTTGGTGTCCTTACAACGGTACATTCAAGTTTCCTTATCATTCAAAAGTCATCTTGGTAGAAAGGTCAAGACCGAAACTATATGAGAGGATGTCGGTTCTCTGTAATATTTTGGAGATCAACGATTAAGACGGAAAACCTATGTTTCGTTTTTGTGGGATTCTAAGGGTAGTAACTTTACTCCGGGTGAAGGTCGTGTTTTGCCAACTCTTAAATTTAATGTTAAGGGAGAGGATCTCTTCACTAGGAATTCAAGGTAGGATTTGGAATAGAAGACCGGTATTAGAGAGGTTTCTATGTTTTGTGTTGGCCGGTGAAGAATGTTAAGATAGTGGATCATTCATTCAAGGGAGAAGTGA
Organism: Lantana camara; assembly: GCA_037501455.1. Classification (NCBI taxonomy): domain Eukaryota; kingdom Viridiplantae; phylum Streptophyta; class Magnoliopsida; order Lamiales; family Verbenaceae; genus Lantana; species Lantana camara. The sequence continues at coordinate 43,551,469 of CM074865.1, forward strand.
GGGAAAATTTTAAAGTATTTTAGGTTCAAGGATTATATCAACGAGGAGACGAAGACCCTCAAGAGAACTCAAGTTTGGTAAGAAAGAAGTCAGACTTGAAAGGAGTTACTGACAACCTATCGATAAGGCGATTTCAAGATCATGGAAAGCTAAGGTGCCAAAGGTTCTACCTTCGGTCTGATTGAAGTTTATTTTCCAGACTTAAGTTGAATTGTCAGGTTGTGAATTCGAATTAGGAGACATGGGGCAACAAATGGAAACGATAGACAAAGGCAAAGAGTTGTTGAAGGGAAATTATGTGCTCAAGTGTAAGCAATTAGAAGATGAGTTCATCCAACCATTGAATTCATAAAGAATAGTTAAGGGAACCTTGAGCAGAGAGACAACTAAGGGTAAGATTTTGAACATCATTTGGGATCAATCTTTGAAGGGAGTCAAGATGCCGATTCCATGGACGTAGAAGATGTTGGGTTCGAAGTATTTCAATTTCGGGTCACACGAAAAAGGAAATTTTGGAAGTCTAGAAGAATAGGGGTTCAAGAGATCGTGACATCGGACCAGGGAGATTTGGGACTATGGGGAAGCAAGTCAGGATTTGGAAAGTATCATCATCAACGATCGAATAATGTTCAGTCTCACGACTTATGTTCACAACATCGAGATCAAAGGATAAGATGCCGTGCTAAAGATACCACTACAGTGACAGGTTCAATGCATTCATAGCACGTGCATCATACATTGCCTTAAATTATTTAAATTCCCTTATGTATATGCGCATTTCTAGTTGATATAATTGCTTCAATGTATTACGTATTTAATTATTTGTAATTGTACAACGTGCAATGGCAACTTAACTCGACATGCATCTTTTAATGTTTACATGTTAGGATGGCTTTCCCCTTGTAGGTTTCAACTACCACTTCAACCAGAGTTTTACCGAACCGAATGAAAGAAGAAGAATATTTTGGTGGTGGAGCTAAGACAGGGATGAGAATTATAGTCCAGAGGTTAAAAGTTAGTGTCGACATCGGGCTGTTTGGATCGAACAAGAAAAGAAAATGGGGTCTCAAATTTGGGAGAATTCAGGAGGTAATGAATTTGGGACTATATACCAATTGACCACTTCAAAGTGAATGTGAGTGGGATAATGGATACCCTCATTGACAAGGATTGCTCGTTCAAGTGATCTCAAGAATTGTGTTTGGAGGATGGTGGGTAAAGTTCGATTTAGAAGTGGATTTCTTAAGGGGGAGAGCACAACCAAGAGGCAAACACAAATTCAAGGTTGTGCTCAAAGAAGTATTTTGATAGGAATAATGGAATGCAAACGGTGGGAGACAGGGAATTTTAAGAATAAGGATAGGAAAAGAATAAGACGACCTTAGCAGTCAAACAGTTAAACTAAAAGCTAAACTATTGTACTAAGGATGAAGACGGCGATAAGGTATTAAAGGGGTTGGTTCGTTGGGCACTCATGTGTACGGAATTCAGATACCAAAGATAATGTTAACCAAGTCTTTAATAAAGAATTAAGCCGGGTTATTCAAGAAAAGCTATACAGTTACTGTCCTATGGATCCTAAGGGAGTGAAGATGGATTAGAGATTGCAAGTTGGATCATCATCGGATTGCCTTAACTACCTAGGAAAAGAAAAGTTATATTTCGATAAACTTTTGAAGTATCAACAATCATTTGTCGTGATGAGTTTGGGCAAAATCAGGGCATGGTCATGGATACTAAATTTAAATTTGATATAAGGATGAACATCTGGAAGATATGCGGGATACGTCAGGGGTCGGTCAAGTAAAGAGTTGGGTTCGTCGGAAGAAGAATCAGAGGTTAAGAGTAAGGAGTTAGAGAAGGAGGTGAGCACTAGTCTAAGAGTTAATTGAATTCCAAGTAATCCGCCGAATTGAAGAAGGTAATCTAGGTGTAAAAGTCAAAGTAGGACCAACCGAATGTCTTCTCTTCAACCGGACACTTATATGAAGGGCATTAAAGATAAGTCAAGATCCAAGCCAGCTTTTGGATCACATTATACAATTGGACCATGAATTAGTCAACCTCAAAATTCTTGGCCACGGTGAATGGTACATAAAACATTCATGGCATATGCATACATGCAAATTTAATTTAATTGGCTTCTTAATGCTATATATACCTTTCTAATTGATTATTTTCGTTGTTCTTTGTTATGTTGTAATTGAGGTTTATTACGTATCCCTGTGTGACCTACGTGATTATACATTATTGTAATTCACGTTTTGAAATCTTTTCTTCTTGGTGTTTATTCTTTGATGTAATTTCTGTTTTGAGAGACAGCGTTCTCTTTTTGCTGCTTTTGAGAGACGGGGTTCTCTCTTTGTTGCTTTTGAGAGACAGGGTTTTCTCATTGTTGTTCGAGAGACGGGGTTCTCTCCTTGTTGCTTGCGAGGGACGGGTTCCCTCATTAATTGTTTTTAGGCGTGCAGTGAATCCGAGGACAGATTCTTTTTAGGGGGAGAGATTGTAACGGCCCGATTTTTCATTCGTTCAAATATGTCGTATGTGCTTATAAATTGCGCAAATTCAATTATTTAATTATGTGATTAATTGTTTATAAGTGTTTTATATTTAATTTTATTATAAATTGTTATTATTTTAATTTATTTCATTTTATTTTAATTCGTTATTTTAGTATTTTAAATTGTTAATTAAGGTTTAATGTTAATTAAGTATATCCGTAATTATGTTAATTAATTTTGACATTTTAAATCGTTGACTTTTATTTAATTTAAAATAGAATTTAAATTTTATTATTTAATTTGAAATGTTATGAATTGTTAAGGTTCGCGTATGAGTGTTTTAATTGTGCTTCGTTCTTATTTGATTTGATATCGAAATTTCGTGGAAATTTAGTATGTTGTAGATTAATGTGTTATGAACATGTTTATAAGCTAGTTTCATGTTTTTGATCTCGTTTGACATGGTAACGAATTTATTTTGAGTCGTGGAACCAAATCGGGGGCTAACGGGCAATTAGCGCACCCATGGTTCCGTGTATGATATCTTAAGCTCGGGAACTCGGATTCGAGTTCCGTCACCTTCGTTGAACTCGTATCGAAGATTCGGGTTTAATGAACTTAGCCTCATATTTTTCCAAAATCATTTGAACCTCCGAAATCCAACCGAAAAACGGAACGGCATCAAAACTGCCACATTTTATTAAAATGGCTCTAACTTGCTCATACCTTAACCAAATTAACTATGGTTGGAGTCCTTGTAACCCTAGTTCAACCCTCTTTCATCCCTTAACCCCCCCCAGCTCGAACCAACCCTCACACAAGGAAGAAAACTCAGCTAAAGGGCCAAACTTCCAGTTTCCCGTCACCTTGCTTTTCCCTTGAGATTTTGGGGCTCAAATCTCTACCAACTTTCATCCAATCAACAAGGTGAGTTAGGATTATGATATACATGCATCTCTGGTCATTTTGATCCTTTCGTCCCTAATTTTGAGTCAGTTTTCATGAGGTTTGGATGTTTAGAATGAAGAGTTAGGGTATAGGGTGTTTTGATGATTTCTTGAAATCCTTTGATCTATAACCTGTTTCGGTGTTATATATATGATCATTTTCTCTCATTTATGACTGACTATGCTTGTATTGGATGGTGGTTAAGAATTGGTTGAGATATCATTAATGAAATTGTTATGGAAGGCTTAAACTTTCAACTGAAATTTACTCTCCCTCACGTCTTGAACTGCTGCTAGCTTTCGTGATTTATTTTGATGCCTATGCTAATTCTTTTTACCTTATTTGCTGTTGGTTTGATGTTGGATTCTTCAAGTGAAGCCTTGCTCTGTTCTTTTCTGGTTTTCCCTTGTTTTTCCCCGCATGAACTGCTGTCATTTTTCTTGTTGATTGTTGCATGTTGTGAGGTTGTTTTCAGGACTGTTTGTGGTGCATTTATAGCCTTTTATTTCCTTGAAAGTTGACAGGAGTTGGATGCAATTTATGTGAGTGTTTTGGCCTGGTTTTCCTTTCCATTTCCCTGCCCTGTTTCTGTGACAAACTGCTGTGCTGCCTGTTTGCTACTGCATCACTCTCCCCGGGCGGGGAGAGTTTGTTCTTGGGCAGTACCCGGCCGGGTACTCCTACTGCAGAAACCTTCAGTATTCATTCTACCCGGTCGGGGAGTTTGGCCTTGGGATGTTTACCCGGGCGGGTAGACGGCCGATGCTGCCTTTGTTTCTTTTCTTTCTTGTTTTTGCTGCTTCCTTCTTTGTGCTGTTGTGTGTGTATGTCTGTTGCTTCAGTGTCTGCTGCTACTTCTTTCTTTTCTTCCCTTTCTTTTGCTGCGTTGCTGCTTTCTTTCTTCTTAGGTTAGCAGTGTGTGTGCGTGAATATATATACATATATTGTTTGTGCATGGAAGTGTTTTGCATGCATGTGTTTATATATATATATATATATATATATATATATATATATATATATATATATTGTGTGTGTTTACATGCATGTAACTTGTGTGTGCGTGGATTCTTAATTTCAATTGCATGCATGGTATATATATGCAAATGTGCTACGTGATATATAAATATATATATTATGTATGTAATATCTATGTTAAATATATTTAATTTGCATGCATATATGAGTATATATATATTTATGCATGAAGTATATATTGAGTATATATTTATATTTAAAATGTATTTATGCATGCATGAAACCTATATGTCATATGTGTACGTATATATATCTATATATTTTTTATATATTTTAAGTATTAATTGATTTATTTTAATTATAGAATTTAATTGTTACCTATTTCATGTTTTATTTAATTTCGATCTTGATTTGAATGTATTTAATTGTCTAATTTCTATTTGTAAATACGATTTAATACGTGTTATGATCATATTTGAAATTCTTGGATTGAATTAATATGAAATGTGAATTGATGAATTTGAATGAAAATGAATGAATAAACGAATGCCTTGGTTATATACCTTAAATTCCTTAATCGTGCACCTGAACATTTTTATGACATAATATCATTTCTTATGCATTTAAATCATGATCATACATTGTCGTGCATCGTATATGGTTCATATAGAGTCTTGAGGCTCACGTGTACATTATGTTGTCTTTGTACAGTCTTCTCCAAGGCGGAGATGTCGGGTTCATAGGATGCCTCAAGTCTTTCTTTCTTTCTTCTGGTATTATCGGTAAGGTGTAACAGGTGGGTTTCTCTTCTATTAGCTATGATGACCCCGATATATCCTTATGTGAAGTTTTAAGCCAAAATGATATATATCGAGTCTTTTCAAAAGAGTGTATGATTTTCAATGTAATGCCTTTTCCTTTTCATGAATCCCTTACCAAATGTTTTGGCGAGATCAGTGAACACATTGTTTATGGGGCCCGGGACTATGTGTACTTAGCTATCCGGGGAAGCTCGGGCTGACGGTGATCTCCGTGCACTAGTCCCAACAAATATTAACGGTGATACCGGCCCTCGCTAGGAGATTAGCAAGGAATGGGAGCTGAGTGCCTTTGGGGAACTCATGAACCCCCTTTGGTCAATAATTGATGTGGCCGGGTCTTGCTAACCCGTCCACCACCCGGAGGAAGAAGGTTGGAACTTACTTTCTGATTATTAATGTATGCTAATGAACGAATGCGTGAACGAATGAATGAATGTGGTATGATCACTAACGAATGATCACACACGAGGAGAATGTTGGAGGATTCGCCCTCTCGCCGGGGTCACGTAATGACCACATGATTGAATGAATAACTGAAATTGATTGTTGTAATCCCGAGTGTTGTTTTACTTTTTGTTTTTCACCCACTTGAGAAATATTTAAACAAACCTCACACGGGATTATAGCTTGCATGTGAGCGTGTTTAAATTCTGCAATATTATTTATGTTATGCCTTGTTTTATACCCACCAGTCTCCTATAGACTGAACCCGGATTGTTTTCAGTTTCGTACAGGTTTGGAGTGCTAGGCGGGAAGTCGTGTCGGCCAAGTCTTTTGTTTAAGTTAAGTCATGTCACGTGCATCTTGTAAACTGGAACAATTATAAGCATTGTACAATTATGATTATGTTTTGATATTGATTCGGGACAGGCTTCTAGGGACAGATTGAACCCGTGATTGTGATTATGATTTATGTTAAATTTTCGGGACTAGGAATTTATGCTAGTTGAACTCGTCCTGTCTTACTTGTATTTGTGATTAATTACATATTTTGCTTCCGCACGTTCGTTCACTCTTGTATCACTTATTTGGTTTCGATGTTTTAGTTCCCACCTAGCCTAGTGAGTGAGTGGTCTCCAGTTCGCTATGATTCGGATTCGGGTGTGGACTTTCCATTTCGTAACCGGGTTTGGGTCATAGTGTGGGAGATGTGGTGCCTTTTGGTTGGGGCGCTACATTGAGTGAAACCTTTAGCAACTAATCTTGCTTTAAAGGCTGCCACCGTTCCATCTACTCCAAGCTTGCGCTTATATATCCATTTGCACCCTATGGGACTGATCCCATCAGGTGGATCAGCCAAGGTCCAAACTTGGTTAGAGTAGATGAAACCCATTTCGGATTTCATTGCTTCTTTCCACTACTCAGAGTCCAAATCTAACAGTTCCTCCTCATAGGTTAATGGATCATTATCCATTTGAGATGTTTGGTGGAGAAAACTATACCATCTCTCTGGTTGTCTAGGAATGCCTTCAGAACGTCTTATTTGAGGAGGATTTTCGCGTGTATCACTCTGTGCGATTGGCTGAGGGACGTTAGTCTCCAAACTTGGCGTGAGACCTTGGTCTTGAACCTCTTCGAGTTCAGCGATCTTGCCTTTCTTTTCTTTAAGGAACGAGTCCTCAAGAAAATTAGCATTTCTTGACACAAAGACCTTTTGTTCAAGAGGATCGTAGAAATAATAACTGATTAACTCTTTAGGATATCCTAGAAAGTTACATAAGCTTGATCTAGCTTCAAGCATATCTCCCACTGTCCTCTTCACCTAAGCGGGATAACCCCTAATTCTTAAGTAAGAATAATTAGGGATTTTTCCAAACCACATCTCAAATGGGGTCTTGGGTACAGATTTGGAGGGAACAAGATTCAGAATCTTAACTACTGATTCTAGGGCATAACCCAGAATGAAGGTGGCAATTTAGTGAAACTCATCATGGAACGAACCATATCCAGTAAGGTTTCGTTCCTTCTCTCCGAAACTCCATTTAATTGAGGAGTTCCCGGAGGAGTCCACTGTGAGATAATTCCATTATCTCTGAGATGACTAAGGAATTCGTCACTTAGATATGCGCCACCTCGATCAGATCGAAGTGTCTTATTCTTGTGACCGATTTGGTTCTCAACTTCCTTTTGAAATTCCAAGAATTTCTCAAAGGCTTCGGATTTATACTTCATTAAGTACACATAACCAAAACGACTAAAGTCGTCTATGAAGGTTATGAAATACTAATGGTTGTTTCTCATACTTACACTAAGTGGTCCACAAACATCAGTATGGATTAAATCCAATACTTTAGTGGAAGGTTCCACTTTACCATTAAAGGGAGTTTTGGCCATCTTTCCTTTAAGACTTGATTCACAATGAGTTAACTTTTTAAGTTCATTATCATAGAATGATCCTAAATTAGTTAACTTAGCAATCCTGTCTTTAGAAATGTGGCCTAAACGTGCGTGCCATAAAGAAGCCGAGATCTTGTCATCTCTTTTGCGTTTGTTTAATTGTTGTATATTCAGAATATTGGTGTCTTTAGTTGTATAAAGTCCATTAGATAATGTACGAAGTAAAACAGAAATTTTATTTTACTTGAGATAAAAGTTTCCATTTCTACATAAAGTCTCATATACTTCACAATCTAATATTAGAATGGAAATTATATTACGAATAACAGAAGGTACATAAAGGACTTTGTTCAAAACTAAAGTAAAGACACCTAAATCTAATCTACACGTCCCGATGGTTTGAGCTTGAACGCTTGATCCATTCCCAACCTTCAAGACGCATTCTCCTTCTTGAACCTACCGAACCTCATTTAGCATCTGTACATCATTACAAATATGAGCTCCATAGCCGGTATCAAGTACCCAAGAATTAGAATCAATAGATACATTTACATCAATAATAAACACACCTTTCTTAAGAGTATCCTTGTACTCTTGGCAGTTCCTCTTCCAATCCCTTTCTTGCCACAATAATGGTAAACGTACTCTGTCTGATCTTTTCTCAACTTGACCTTTCTCTTTTTAACCCCTCCATCGGGTTTAAAAGATCCCTTCTTCTTGGGAACTTTCTTCCCTTTGCCTTTAGAAGGCCCAAAAGAGGAAGTGGCCATCATTACTTTGCGATCCTTCTTTATCGTGTCTTCTGCAGTTACAAGTTGACTAATCAACCCAGCTACAGTAGCATGAGGATGATTCATGTTGAAGTTTAACACGAAAGGATTGAATGATGGTGGAAGCGACACGAGCAACAAATCCACAGCGAGTTCTTCACTCAGTAGCATTTCCATGGAGGTCAGTTTCTCGTTCAAAGTAAGAAACTTGAGACAGTGCTCATGGACACTTGTACCTTATTTCATTCTGAGATGAAAGAGCTACTTAGAGGTGTTGTACCTTAGAACACGCTCTTTGGGGCGGTACAATTGCTCCAGATGGTCATAAATCTCCCAAGCGTTTTCCGTACAATCATTTTGCCTTTGCGCGAGTCGGAGCCTTGCCTTCAGCGACAGGCTCTCCCTCGAAGAGAACATATCTTCTCTTCTCAGAATCTAAAACTATCTTTAGATTCTGAAGCCAATCAGAGTAATTGGGCCCCGCCAACTTGTTTGATTCGAGGATGGATACCAAAGGGTTTTTGGTTGCCATTTCATCTGTAGAGAATCACGGAACTACAACGTAAATGAAAAACAGAGAAATCATGAGCATGCTGAATAATAACGATTACATATTATCAAGGTCTTTAGAAATATGTTCTCCCATTGTTTTTAGAATGTCTAGAAACCCCAATGACTTTAGAAGAAACTTAATTTCCCAATGGGTACTAGGATCCCAAGCATTCTAAGTTTTGGACCCACAACTCGCGAGACATCCAAAGGTCTAAGAATCTTTAGGTGGGTACGAATTGCCGATTCCATCCCCATGGAATTCCTAGTAATATTTTTGCATCACTAATCTTTCAATCATGGACCCAGCACTCGTGAGACATCCATATCTACTTTCGTGTTGAGCAGGACCCATCAATCATAAGATCTCAACCAAACTTAGTCCGGAACGACCCATGACTCGTGAGACATCGCCCATTCTAAGGTCAAGAAATATTAATTATTTAAAATAATTAATCAGGAAACTAAGAGTTAATAAGCTACACTAATTACCCCACCACTCGTGAGACAACAATTAGTTTCACCTATTAAGTCCTAAATCCTACTGATGGAATGCTAAAGATTTTATTACATTTAATAGAAACCCTCCTAAACTTTTTGAGGGGTCTTCTTATGGCCACCGTTCTTCAAGTGCTCCTTGTGGATCCTTCTTATTCCATGGGTGTTTGTCTCCAAAATGAAAATAAAACCTCACTTCCTAAGTTCTACTCTCTTTACATAACGTAATATGGCTCAATTTTCACATTGACCACAGACAAGTATACGGGGGCATACCCCGGCCTAAAAACGATAATAAGGAAAACCACATAATAAACACATAACAGTACGCACATAAGTAGGGCTCCAACCCCAATTGAAAACGCGCAACTATGGGGCTCCGATCCCAATTGAAATCATCCATGTGCAGAATTTAAAACATACATAAGACTAACCCATGATCACCTAAACTAGCATGATTTCGCTCGAATTTAAATTTACCAATTAAATTTAAAATTCCCTTGACTTCAAGTTACAACTAACTTAAGTAATTTGAATATAATTGATTATTCAAGAATTATTCAAAATCAAATCACCGGATTTAGACAAAGCAACAATTCATTCAAAATTAAATTTTTATCTAAAATATCATTCAAAGTGATACTTATTATTTTCTCGAAAAATTAGAACATGACTTTAATTCATAAAATCCCAAATTTTATAATTGTTTCAAATAAATAATTTTATAAAGTTAAAATCAAATTTTAAAATAAAATTAGAGTTTACAAAACGGGATTTTAACGAAACCGAAAAACACGATATGAAATCGGGATCTCGGGACAACCCGCGCGAGGTGCGCGGGACACCCCGCAAGCACTGGCATAAGGCGCGCGCCAGCAGGTCATCCCGCGCACACGGCCCACGCGGGACGCCTAGGCGGTGCAAGAGCGCCGCGCAGCCGCGCACAGGGCTGCGTGCTGCCGGGTGGGAGTAGATGAGGCGGGGAGGCATGTACCACCCCATGCGCGAGAACGCGCAAGGCCGTGCGTGATGGCGCACGGCTATACTCCGATTCCGAATCCGTTTCGTAATTTCCAAAATTCTAATTTTCGTTTCGAATTAAAACAATTTAAATCAATCTGAATTAAGACAGCTTAAAACTAGATTTAAACGAAAACAATTTTTCACAAATTTTCAAGAAACAGTTTTGATCCGACAACTTCGAATTTCAAACAAAAACCATGAATACATAACATTTACTCAAATTGAAGAATTTTCAGTCAAAATTCCAAAAGCAATAAAGATACAATACGAACGTTGCAAGGTGGCTCTGATGCCACTTGTTGGAAAACACGAAAGAGTTGAGCAGCGGAAGTTTAAAATTTTCCAAAAGTTTAATCGTTGTCTTCCAATTTTCGTATCTTAACATTGGGTGTTTTAGAAACTTACAAAGTTAGAAGCTTTCTAGTGATGTCGTTACCACCTAACGAACACCCTTCAAGTGAAATCCATCCAACGGCCTTCGTATTAGACTCCAAAGTAGAACCCTCCAAAGCGTATCCACTCCAGACCTAGAACACGATCAAGTGAGCGAGAATGCTAGTTTTCTGGCTTGTGTCAAGGTTAGGATTTACTTTGAAAACTTTTCTTTTGGATTTTCTCAAAAACTTAACACTTCGTGAGTGTTGGTCTAAAGAATAAGAGAAGCACCACCTCTTGTTCTTATACAGGGGGGTTCGAACTAATTAGGGTTTCCAAGACCCAATGGGAGTTGTTTTCTTGCTCATTAATTAACTAATTTAATCATTTAATTTAATTGGAAGAATAAGTTCCCAACTTGTTCTCCAAGTCTTGCAAGAATAACCTTCTCTCTCCTACAATAGGAAGTTGGACTTTTCAACTTTCCTAAAGTTAAAAATCAATATTCAATAAATAATTCAATTCCCAATTAATTATTTATTGGGTTATGTTTACTTGAGAATAGTCTTAACAATTAATTCAAAATTAATTAATAGACCAAAATTAATTAATTCTAGAAAAGAATTCGCGTGTGAAATAAATCACACGCACGAAGCTACGTATGTGCCACGTGTACATGACACTTGGTAGCCATGTGGACTGCATGACACGTGGCAACCACGTGTGCTTGACACGTGGCAGCTACTCACGTAATCTTTGCTCCATTTCGATCAAGAATTTGATACTTCGTTAATCATATTAACATCCTACCATAACCCTCGTGTTCTGGCATTTGTGTGTGACCCTTTAGGTTCATTATTCGATTAGCAGTGACAACAATTAATTAATTCCCTAATTAATTAATCACTTCACAGATCACACTACCGTAATCTAGCAATAGAAGTGTGACCCCTAGCCGAATAACGAAATGAATCGAAGAACGTTTCTGTCAATGACAATCAGTGAAATACGATCCTCCTACAACTCCATCTCTTAATCAAGAACTAAGGCATGAGAATATTCTCAGAGCCCAAATATTCTTGATCTTTAAAATTAAGTTCGTTTCATATCTATTTCGATCTCAATCCTAGAAAACCCCATTGTCTAGATGTCTTGATATTTTATCCACCTTGGCCAAGGGTTTAAAGTCTAATAGACTATGAACAACTCAATCAGTAAGAAATCATTCTTGTTCTTAACAAGCGTAGGTCCTTTATCGATTCTACTAATTCTACATATGCCACTTGTCTAATCCCAACATAGGCCGTGGTTCAGGTGTCTATATAGTGACACCCTTTTGAGCCTATATCAAAGATTACAGAGTTAGCTCATATGAGATATTACAGAATCTAAAGTCTAAGGATTAATGAATCACGTCATTGACCTGTGAGATATTTCCTAATCTGAAAGTTTCAGGAAACTTCCTTTCCCATTTAGGAATGTTCTCACGCGGGACATCTCAGTGATGAAGTTCTTGTAACAATCACCATTATGTATTATGAACGCATCAACGTATGCACTTATCACTCCATGAAACTGAGTGATCCTTCAAAAGGATATAATCACATAAGCAAGTCTCAGTAGAGTCAAGGTTGACACTCCCACTGTCTGTCGGACTCATTGACTTGGAGAAGTTTCTAATCCTCGCCTATGGAGTTAAGAACTTGTTTCATGTGTTGTTCCCATAACGATAAAGTTCTTAACGGCCTCATTGGATTAGGGGAGTTCAATACATGCAAAACACAATCAACCCAAACAGACATAAATAATCACATAAAGAAGTGATTGCCTATGAACAAAATCATCTCGTTTATTATTCAAAGTTTGTTTGTGATTTTACAAGGACCTAGTAAACCAAACATCTGCTTTAAGGGTACTATTCCTAACAGGTAACCCCCGGTTCCCCTTGGTTTTGAGAGGTGGTTTACCTCATTTTTCCTTTCGTTCGTTTCCATTTTTGGCTTCGTTTCTCATGCGTTTTATGTTCGTTACGTGATATTTATTGACATGCGTTTCTATAATTGATATGTTAAGAATGTGAACTATATATTAAATATGAATTGCAATTATATGATTCAATTTTTATAATCAAACGTGATACGTGTTTATATACGATTAAATGCTATTATTTGCATTTCATTGTATTTGATTACATTTAATTGTGCAAATGAACACGATCACTTCGATTCATGATATATTAAGACTTAATTCATATTGAATCATTCCATGACACGTACACCACTTCATGAACATTTTCCGTTCGTCCTACTTGGTACCATTTTGAGTCGTGTCTCACAAGTACACCGTGTTTCCTTTCTTGTACAGTGATTGTAGCACCCCGAGCGTAGGGCACCACATCCCCCGCACTAAAGCCCAACACGTGTAGTGCAATGGAGAATCCGTATACGCATCGAACAATAGCGAACGAGAGACAAACAAAACTCACTCTCTAGCTAGGCGGCCTAACCCTCAATCAGAGTGCATACCAATAAACAGAATATAGCGGAAGCGATAAAAACAATTCATCTAAAAATGTACAATGCCCTTCCCGGGGCCAAAATAATTCATGTATCGAAGTATTCATAATGCATAATTTGATAAGTATAAGACAAAAGCCACTACAAATGCAATAATGACGGCTCGAGCTATGAAACAAGTAAGACTCGAAGACAACTTTGCCGCTCGACTCCCACGGTACCTGCAACTCAAAGAAGGGAAAAAAAAGGGAAAAACAACGAGGGTTAGTCCTAATGACTAGTGAGGGGCTTACACACACACCCATAGTACGTATAGGGCAAGGCATTTATTTAAAATCATAAAAGATCCATAAATCGGGATTGGTTTTTGCACGCTAAAGTATTTCACGTGATAGTCTAGGTATATATATATTTTTAAAAGAAGGTTAAGGCCATAGGCCAAAATGACAAATTTTAGGTATTTAAAAGTCCATCCCCGTTTTATAGATCATGCAAATTCACACAAGTCGGCGAGTACGAGTTATTCCTCCAACTTTCACAAACAAAGACATAATCAAAGGAAAGTGTTGATGGAAGATAGAAGGGTTGACGGCCCTAACTATCGATCAGATTCTCATGAAACAAGGTTAATTACTTCCTTGAAACCTTCGGCGGTTGCTTCCACCGGCTCAAGAGAAACACCCTTGCTCAACCTCCTAAGGTTAGGCGAAACTCTCAAAGGAAAGTGTTGATGGAAGAGCTCGGCAACCCCTCGGCCGTCCCGAGATACCTTACCACTCTCCGGGGCCCAAATCATATTCGAAATCATATTTTCCAACAGAGGTTATCTTTCAAAGCCAAAGCTCGCTTACACACTCACACTTTTAAAAGATTTTCAAATCAAACGTAAAATAGTTTATATACTTATACAAATCGTTTTCAAAAACTTATAACAAATGGAACCAGTCCTCAAAGTATATACCATACATATATTTAACATATAGTATACATAACTCGCATGCGGGATTAAAAACAATTAGGGTTTTAGGTCATTATAGCTAAAAGAACAAAACCTCACCTTCTGAACACGTAGCGGCGACAAAAGAAAGCAAACCGGACGCCTAAGGGATAACCTCGTCGTCAACGGGAGGGTGAACTACACAAAATAAACAAGAACGGATAACTTTAAACTCAAAGTGTACCATATAAAACGCTCGGCAAATACATATACGTGTAAATGATGCAAATGATATGAAATGAATTCATATTTAAATCATACAAGGTCATATTTTGCATATTAGGTCATATTTCATAAACGAGGGCATAAAACGAGCTATAAATTCAGAACATAAATCTTAACACATAATATAATATGTTAATAAAATAAACGAGTCATAAACGAACCATATAAGGCAAGAAAACACAAACAAAATGAAGATAACGGTCACCAAAGAAAGCAGGTTGGTCGCGGACGCTACCCATTTTCCACACGAAATGGTCGCGATCGCGACCAACAACTTTAATGTTAGCCCGAAAACTGTCGCGGCCACCACCCCAAAACAACGTAGGGGAGGTCGCGGTCGCGACCTGAAGCATACACAGCTGCACAACTCGAAACATGGCCAAAAATGGGTCGCGGCCACGACCTCAAGCGACAACAATAGAAAAACAGAGTTTCAAGCCCAAAACAACACCAAAACTCACATTAATTCATGCCAAAAGCAAGTTAACACATAATAGGATGAAAATACATCAAGAAGTCACCAAATTCATGCAATTTCTAAGCCTAAACATGAAGATATCCATGATCAAAAGCAAGAGATGTCTGTATATATCATTCATCCATCAAAACTTCAAAAACCCCAAAAGAAAGCTAATGATTCCTTATTTTCATGCAAAATCCTTCCATACAAATATTATATGATGCATTAAGATCTAATAGGTCGCATAAAATATAATAAATCCCCAAGACATCATCTAATTCATCCCAAAACATGTCAAAGCCTTACTATTCACTATATTCTCCATAACATGCTCATATCACCACCAAATTCAGCAAAAATGGAGTCCAAAAAAAGAAGAGAAGATGGAGAAATGAATTCCAAGCTGACCTTTCAAATTTGGTGCGAGTTGGCGCGGATTTGAGCTCAAATGGGTGAAAGGTGAATAGTATATTTTTGCTTCCTTCTTGGTCTCGGTTTTTGGTAGCTATTTATCTCTTTTTTTCAAGTGTGGAGCAAAAATAGGGGCTATGGCTGAAAGAGGATTATGTTGGGAGTATGTGGGGCAAAGCCTTGCATTATTTGGTCAAGTGTATCAAAAGTTATGAATAAAAGAGTGCTTAAAGGTCAATATTGAACGTGAGGCTCATTTCGGTCAAAATTCGAGGATCCAAAAAGGATTAGAAAAATATAAGCTAGGTTTATTGAATCCGAATCGTTGATACGATTTCAACGGAGGTGTCGGAATTCGAATCTGAATTCCCGAGCTCAACTTATGCTTCCCGAAAATGCTCTTTAGCATCCTTTAGGTCCCGTCTCCAAAATAAAAATAAAAAGACAAGCCAAACGAGTTCCAAAATATAAAACGAGCATAAAATCAGGTTCATACCGCACATAATTCACATATATCCAAAATTCGCAAGAAACAGAATTAATTTCGAAGGCAAATAGAGCAAATATAGAAGGTATAAGACTTAAACGTTAAAATAAAATTTCAAGTTCATACTTAAAGAAATAATTCAAATATATAAAAATAAAAAGACAAGCCAAACGAGTTCCAAAATATAAAACGAGCATAAAATCAGGTTCATAACGCACATAATTCACATATATCCAAAATTCGCAAGAAACAGAATTAATTTCGAAGGCAAATAGAGCAAATATACAAGGTATAAGACTTAAACGTTAAAATAAAATTTCAAGTTCATACTTAAAGAAATAATTCAAATATTCACGTAAGCACTTAATAAATATCAAGTAATCTCATAATTAAATAATTAAATCCCACACATGGAATACCTGAAAGTCTGATTGGTCGGGATGTTACAGTGATCTCCTAGGTGGAGATTTTCGAGGCTTGTGGTTCCTCTCTTGGTTTTTCTTGCACTTGGAGGTGAGGGTTTTCTTTTAGAAACGACCTATAACCTTGCATGCTTTAAATAAACCAAATGGTTTTCATATAAAATTAGTCGTATTTTTTATACCGGCTATGTACCGGAAATGCTTTATAAATTGTATAGTGTTAACCTTGAGCTTGTTTTGCGAGATATTGTTGTTGCCCCCGGCTTTCCTAGCATTGGGCTAGCCGGTGTGGATCCTGTACTTGTTCGTGGGCCGAGGGGCTTGTCTATTGAGGGAACCGGAGAGGCATCGGGCTAACGACGACCTCTTCCATGAGTCCCATCCTGTTGGAGCAACCGGAATGTTCGCCAGGAGGTTTGGCGGATTTATGGGATTCTGATCTAGGGAGTTGTAGTACCCCAGAGCAGAGGGCACCACATCCCCCACACTATAGCCCGACACGTGTAACGAAATGGGAACTCCGCACACACACCAAGCTATGGCGAACGGGTGACAAATAAAATACACACCCTAGCTAGGCGGTCTAGACCCTAATACAGAGCGCGGAAAAAATATTAATTTATGGAAGCGATAAGTTTCGAATTCTAAAATGCTAGCAATTCTCATATCATAGCTATCATATTCAACTTATACAAATTTAATTACAAAACAAGTACAAAAATCTTATCCCAGGCCAGAGTCTAAGTATAGAAATTATACATATTCCAAAATTATCAAAGTACATAAATTAAATGAAATACGATGCATGTGACTCGAGCTATCTTTAACCGACGACTCAAAGACAACCGCCTAGCTCGAACAAGGAAAAAGAGGAACAAAAACGAGGGTCAGTCCTAAAGATGGGTGAGGGGCTAACACTCACACCCATAATACATACAGAGCAAAGTACTTACCAATTCGAAAAGAATCCATGAACCGGGGAGGGTTTTTGCAAGTTAAATCCTTTCCCGTGATATAAAGTTAAAAGAAGTTAAAGGCGAAGGGCCAAAATCACCAATTTTAAGAATTTATGAGTTCATTCCCATTTCATAGATTCATAAATAATCACACTAATTCGGCGAGTATGAGTTCTCCTTCCAAACTCCTTTCATAATCAAAGACATAATAAAAATTGAAACGTAAATCATAAACCATCCTACTCTGGGGGGATAGAAGGGTAGCAAGCCTTAGCTATCGGTCATAATTCACATGAGACAAGGCTTAATCACGTCCTTGAAACCTTCGACGGTTATCTCCACCGGCTCAAGGGAAACACCATTCCTCAACCTCCTAAGGTCGAGTGAGTCTCTCAAATGGAAAGTGTTATGGGGGAGCTCGGCGACCCCACGACCGTCCCGGGATGACATACCACTCTCCGGGGCCCATTCATAATTCAAAAATCATAATTTTCATAAACTTATCTTTCAAAGTTCAAAGCTTGCTACACACTCACACATATTCAAAGCTTTTCAAAAAGAATGGTAAAATAGAGCTTATATACGTATAAAATCCTTTTGAAAGCTTTATACAAAATGGGGCGAGCCCTCAAATTACATATCCTATACATATTTATCATATAGTATACATAATTCGCATGCGGGCTCCAAAACACATAGGGTTGTAGGTCATAATAGCTAAAAGGAAGAAAACCTCACCTTTCCAACGTAGTGAAGCAAAAGGATATAAAACGGACGCAAACGGATGCTTACAGGACCTCCTTGTTACCCACAGGACCAAACTCTGAACAAAGGAAACAACAAAGGATGTTCTTAGACTCAAAATGTACCAAATTGACGCTCGGCAAATGCATATGATGTATAAAGTGCATATGAAATGCAACACTTAAGGCATATGCGTCCATATTTCACGTATTTCATATTAAACGGTCCTATAAATGCTATACTATGAAGGTAATATATAACTTAACATGTTAACATATCATTCAAGTCATAAAAGAAGCAAGAGAATGGCATGCCAAACAATTAAATGAAGTACTAGTTCATTCATGCATGTTGGAAGGCAATTAGGTCACATAAGAGCGCATGAATTCACAACCTACATCCTAACACCTAATATTACGTATAAAAACATGAAATTCACGAAATCAATTCATAACCAATCATATACCACATAAATCATCAAGTATATAATGCATAAGAAGTGAAAAAGGAGAAAGAAGTTCACGAAAAATGGAAACGAAGCGAAAACAATACAACACACAAGAACAACTTGAAAGTAGGGCAAAACAGGGTCGCCCCCGCGACCGAAAATGAACTGAAAATCGTCGCGGTCGTGACCAAGGTCGAAACAAGAGGAAAAAGTGGTCACAGTCGCGACCAAAAGTGAACTGGTCGCGATCGCAGGCGCGACCACTACCGACAGCAGGGGAAAATCAGATTTTCAGGCCAAAATCTCCGACAAAACACAAATGAATTTGTACTTTATTCAAGTTAACACATAGTAGGATGATAATATGGTAAGAACTCATCAAATTCATGCAAAATCCAAGTCTAAACATGAAAATACATATGAAGGAATTGCAAGATATACATACATGTTCATCCTTTCATGAAAAACTTCAAAACCCCAAATGAAATCCCATAAATTCCTTGATTCTCATGCAAAATCATTCCATACACTTATTCTAAGATGTCTTAAGTGCAAGTAGGATGCATAAAATCCAACAAAGTTAGAAGATATCAAACATATTCATCATAATTTATGAAACCCTTACTATTTACTTAAACTCCATAGCATGCTAATTTCTCAACCAATTTCAGCAAATAAGGAGTCTAAACAAAAAAGAGAAGATGGATAATCCAATTCTAAGCTTACCTTTAGAAAATAGAGTGGTTTGGTGAAGATTTGAGCTCAAAAGGGTGAAGGTGAATAGTATATGTGACGCCCCGTTTCTCGATCAAGGTATGCTTTGGTACGAGAGTGAACGATTTACCTTTCTTTGCATGAATTATCTGAGTAATATGCCTTAATTGACCGTTATGCTTGAACTTATCTGGACTATATGACATGTGTGAAATACGTGACAATTTGATATGGTAATTATGTGTTCGTATTGCTTCCATTTGGCTTCGATGGCATGATTCGTGTTTAATCAAAACAATGTGCTTATTTGGACATTGAAGCATAATTTAGGGACCAAAAGGTAAATTTATTTTCTAAGCCTGAAACTGGATGGAAATTAATTAAATTGAGTAGATAATTCGATTACGAGTTCGTGGGTTCTTGAATCGCTTGATTTGGAGTTCGGACGAAAAAGTTATGGCCATTTTATGAAAGTCAACCTTTTATAAGACTTATAACCCAATTCCGAATTTAGCCCAATTTCACTCCTAACCCGCTCCAATTGACCCGGTTCGCGACCCAAATAGCTGACCCAAATAACTAAATCAGATTTTAGCACCCAACATCCCATTTCACGTTATTTGAAAGATTCAAACCTTTCTCTCCCTCACTTTTCTCTCCAACCCATTCATCTTCTCTCAAGAACACCTTTAACCTTTTTCAAGAGACAAGATTGGAGATTGAAACTAGAGATCCAAGCCTCAAGACCAAGCTATTCTCTTCGATTCTCAGCTCCTAAGGTAAGGTTTTGTGTAAATGCTTGGGTTATGCTTTGAGCTTGAAGTTCTTGGTAGAAGCATGAACTAGGGTTGAATTTTATGAGTTTAATCCACGTTTTCTTGATGAATTCGTGTTCTAAGTATGCTATTTGGACCCTAGAAACATGTTTAGGTTGGTTTCCATCTATTCTCTTGATTTCACCATTTTTTAGTTTTTGAAGATTTGAAGAAATTCTTGCATGTCTAGGATTTATTTGATTTCTTTCAATCTTGGTGTTGTAGAATGA
This sequence comes from Lantana camara, assembly GCA_037501455.1. Classification (NCBI taxonomy): domain Eukaryota; kingdom Viridiplantae; phylum Streptophyta; class Magnoliopsida; order Lamiales; family Verbenaceae; genus Lantana; species Lantana camara. The sequence continues at coordinate 43,571,697 of CM074865.1, forward strand.
TTATGCTTGAGTTGTTATAAGGTTTGGAATCAATTTTAGTTGAATTCATGCTAGGATTAGAGATTCACCATTGAAGAGCATGCTTGAACTATGAAGCTTTTATGCATATATATAATTCTTGCTTAAATGATTCCATTCTTAGATTTTATGCTTATATTATGTTCTTATATGATATATGAATGTTTTATGATGGTTAATTGAGGTTTTAGAATCTTAATTTCATGTTTTGGGGTGTTTAGAACTCATTCCCGTCGAATTCGTAGTGGCTGTCACGTTTCTTTTAAGTTCTGGGCAGAATCCACTAGGGTGGATTTTTGCTGTGTAAAAAATCCATGGGGGTGGATTTAAGGCAGTAGCTCTGGACCAAATCCGCGAGGGTGGATTTTTTGTGAAGGAAAATCCACGGGGGTGGATTTTCCCCAGCCTATTTCCTTCACGGGGGTGGATTTTCCCCAGCCTTGTTTTCTTGACTCGTTTCACTTGTTTTGACTCTTGTATGTCCTTTTCTTATTTCTATAATACCTTTAACGAGTTGTGGCCTTATTATATGTGGTGGAACTTCTTGCATATCACTTGTTATGATTTTATTGCCTTGATCATGTTTAGGTTGTCACATTTTGCTAAGTTATGCATTTACTTGAACTTGTATGACTTCCTACGTTATGTGTCACCTTGACATGCTATGCATGCTCATGATTGATCCTCACATTTCATTAAGTGCATGAGATGACTCCATAAGCATACATAACTCTCATAAGTGACATGTTTACTCTTTCTTGAAGCCGTGCGTCGTCTTAATTAGTTTGAGTCGTGTCTTACCTTTGTTTGTACGTTTGTCTTGTTAGGTGGTAAGTCTCCGGCCGAGTAGTTCGTTGCTTGTGGTCGACCTTTGAGGTTCTTGGTAAAGGTGAGGGGTTATATACTTATGAAACGATTCCAAAACTGTGGACACCTATAGCCTTCCATATTTGTTGGTTTTGAACTCCCGTTTTGAAAACGTATATTTAGGCTTTATAAGCCATGTTTTGTGAGCTTTGCTCGTATTATGAATATTTGCTTACGGAAAACGGTTTACAAGTAAAACTTAAGTTTTGGTATATGGGATAGATACCCAAAATGGTTTCGGAACTTTCATTTGAATATTATGTATGTGTGAGTTGTGTAGCGAGGTTATGATGTACCTCGCAAGGACGCTTGCTTGGGGAAATCAAATTTGAGCTCGGTGATGGAGGTGAGAGATATTCCGGGAAGGCAAGGGCCGACGGATGTCCTTATCCAAAGTTCCCACTTGTGGACAAGACTACTAAGACTCCGAGGAGGTTCGAGGTTGAAGGTTTCTTGGAGAGAGTTAGGTTTAATGGGCCGAATTCTCTATGTTATGGATGATCGAGGGATGTACACCCTCGGCATCAACGGTGTAATAATGGATGTTTTGAGTTGATTTCTTGGTTTGGGAAGATCGGATGGAGTGCTCGTTCTCGCCGAGCCGGTTATGTGTGGTTTATGATCCATATTTTCTAAAACTTGCATTTACATTGAAAATGAGTTGGATCATGAACACCTTTGTTTTGAGCATGCACTGAACCTTATATACCCTATATATATTGTGAACTTCTCCTCACCGGTTCCTTTGAGCTGACTCCCTTTATCTTTCGTGTCCGCAGGTCGCGTTTTGGAGTCAAGCTAGGTGGGGTCTTTTGAGAGTCTTGTTTAAGTGGTCTAGTTTGTACTCGTTATGCATGTAGCATACCTTGTTACTTATGTCTTATGCTTTGTTTTGGGGATTATGGATTTAATATGTATGATGTTTTATTATGCTAGTTTTGACCGTGATGGTCATTAGGATGATTTTACATTCCGTACTTTGACCATTTCGTGTTGGACCGTGGTGGTCACTTTATTTGGTGAATGAATGAATTTATGCACTTGATATGTTATGATTTAAGCTTCCGCATACTTGTGACTGTTTACTAGCTTTGTGAGTCTAGTGCCGCCTAGCTAGGATGTCCGTTTGTCACCGCTTGCTTCGAACCCGGCGGGTATATGGATAGCAATTCTATATACAAGCTAGGTCCGTAGCGCGGGATAGGCGTGGATGCCCTCGTTGGGGCGTTACACCCCTATTTGGTTGGTATCAAAGCCGAAGGTCTAAAACCGGGCTCTTGAGTCGTCTCGAGACGTCTAGAGTGTACGGCATAGGGACAATGTGCTTTCGTGTTTATTTATTTCGCTTTATATATGACTACATGTTACTTATATCTTGTTAATTCTTGCTCTTAATTTATGTAATTGCATTTCTTATTTGATATTACGTGACATGAGCATATGACTAACCAACATGCATACATGATTGAATTGTGTGGGATGCCTCCACGTCGTCGTGACCGTTCTCCGGCTCGTGGAAATGAGCAAGATCCTCTGGGAAATAATCCGAATCCACCACCGCCGCCGCCTCTACCTAACTCAGCGGATCTTATGGCTCTTATGACTCAGTTTGTGCAAGCCGTGAATGTACAACAAGCCGCTCAACAAGCCGCGCAAGTACCTCCTCCGGCACCTCCTCCACCACCGGTTCCGGTTGAGAGTGTTTATGACCGATTTAGTAGGCGTCGTCCACCTATATTTTCGGGTACAACGGACGATTTGAAAGCGGAATATTGGATCACTACCATTGAGAGGATTTTCCGGGTTGTCACTTGCACCGAGACGAAGAAGGCTTTGTGTGCTATCGATCTTCTTCGTGATGAGGCTTATAATTGGTGGCGTAGCACTATATCCCGCCTTGGGGTTGGTGAAGATAATGTTACATGGGAGATGTTCGCTAGAGAGTTTCGGGCACATTACATCCCGAAGCAAGCAAGGAAGCGCCGTGAGAGGAATTCATGAATTTGGAGCAAGGGAATATGTCCGCGACCGAGTACATTGCCGAGTTCAATCGATTGTCTCCGTATGCACCTCATATCACCGATGAGGAAGACCGCAAGTGCGAGAAATTTGCGGAAGGAGTTTGTGGGGAGATTTCAAGATCTTTGGCTCCGGTGCACATTGATAATTGGGCCGATGCTACCGGGTTAGCTTTGAAAGTTGAAGTGGAAGAACAAAGGCTTGGAACTAAGAAGGGTGTTATGGGTTCCGGTTCGGGATTTAAGAGAACAACTCCACAATCGTTCTCTAAGTCACCACAACCATCTTCTAGGGGTCGTTTTATGGGAAATAAGGGGAAAGGAAAGCAAACTCCGCAAGTGGTGAAGAGGCATGATCCATGTGAGCATTATGGGAGTACTACACATGTTGGGGAGAATTGTTGGAAGAAGCATGGTAAATGCTTCAATTGTGGCAGCACTAAGCACTTGGTGAGGAATTGTGATCAACCTAGATCTCATGGTTCGGGTAATGAGGCAAGGCCCGTGGCATATGCACGTGCTTATGCTTTGGATTGAGAGCAAGAGAATGCCGAGATCGACCCTACCGCCGTGGTGGAAGGTACACTCCACATACATGACATTCACATACGTGCATTATATGATCCGGGTGCATCTCATTCGTTTATTACTCCTTCTATGGCTACTATGTTAAATTTGCCTCTTGCGAGTGATTCTATGCTTTATATTGTGCGTTCTCCTTTGGGTGGTATGATTAGAACTGATTGCTTGTACCGTAATTGTCCGGTGAGTAGTGAGGGACGCGTTTACCCGGCGAATTTGATTGCTATTCCGATGAAGAAGTACGACGTGATACTCGGTATGGATTGGTTGTATGTGCATCGGGCGAAGATGGACTATTTTGGGACGAAGGTTGAGTTGCGCACAGGTGTGATTACGGGTTCGAGTGTTCGTGGGAGTCTGTTTATTTGTTTGATGGAAGCTAAGAAGCTCATTCGTGATGGAGCTACCGGGTACGTGGCGTATGTGTTGAACCGACCTAAAGATCAAGTTAAGCTTGAAGAAACTAATGTGGCGAATGAGTTCCCCGATGTCTTTCCGGAATGCTTGTGGACTTTGCCACCGGAAAGAGAGGTCGAATTTGTTATTGATCTATTCCAAGAGGCCGAGCCATTCTCGAAGACGCGATATAGGATGGCTCCCGCCGAACTCAAAGAACTTAAAACTCAACTAGACGAGTTATTGGCGTGTGGGTTTATACGGCCGAGTACTTCGCCTTGGGGTGCTCCGGTGTTGTTCGTGAAGAAGAAAGATGGGACACTCTGTATGTGCATAGACTATCGGGAGATGAATAGGATGACGGTGAAGAATAAGTATCCCCTCCCGCACATCGAAAAGTTGTTTGATTTGTTGCAAGGTTCGAAGGTATATTCGAAGCTCGATCTCCGACAAGGTTACTATCAGTTAAGGATTAAGGAGTCGGATATACCAAGGACGGGCTTTAACCCGGGATACGGACACTATGAGTTCGTTGTGATGCCCTTTGGACTAACCAACGCACCCGCAGCTTTTATGGATTTAATGCACCGTGTTTTCAAGGAGTTCTTGGACAAGTCCGTTGTTATTTTCATTGATGACATCTTAGTTTTCTCTAAGTCGGTTGAGGAACACGCTCTACATCTTCGTTTGGTACTTGAGAAGCTACGTGAACACAAGTTGTACGCTAAGTTTAGCAAATGTGATTTTTGGATTGATCGGGTGTCATTCTTGGGACACATTATTTCTGGTGATGGGATTTCAGTGGATCCTTCTAAGATAGAAACAGTTTCTCTTTGGGAACAACCGAAGAATATGTCGGAAGTAAGGAGTTTTCTTGGCTTAGCAAGTTATTACCGCCGATTCGCCAAGGATTTTTCTAAGATTGCCGCACCTCTCACACGATTAACTAAGAAGGAAACAAAGTTTGTGTGGGATGAAGCTTGTGAAGAGAGCTTCCGTGTGCTTAAGGAGAAATTGAGAACGGCTCCGGTGTTAACTCTACCGGAAGGTTCGGATGGGTTTTCAGTTTACACCGACGCATCCAAGGAAGTATTGGGGTGTGTGCTTATGCAAAATGACCGGGTGATTGCTTATACTTCGAGGAAATTAAAGGAGCACGAGTAGAATTACCCAACACATGATCTTGAGTTGGCCGCAGTGATATTTGCGTTAGCGAAATGGCGACACTACCTCTATGGAATTAAGTTTGAGGTGTTTACCGATCACAAGAATCTCCGTTACTTGTTCACACAGAAGGAATTGAACATGAGACAACGACGGTGGATGGAATTCTTGGAAGATTACGATTGTGTCATACAATATCATCCGGGGAAGGCGAATGTAGTTGCGGATGCATTGAGTCGGAAAGCGAATATTGCTAATCTTGAGATTGATTCCGGTAATGGTGAAACCGAGATCCTTGTTTCGCAATCAAGGTTGGCTAACATCACTATAAGGCCGAATTTGAGGCAAAGGATCCTAGATGCTCAATCAAGGGATGAGTGGATTCAAAGAAAAGTGATTCAAGCAAAGGCTTATCCGAGGTCTAAGTTTGGATTTGATGATTTGGGGATGTTTAGGTACAAAGGCCGAATATGTATACCGGATGGATTGCAAAGGTTAGTGCTTGAAGAAGCACATAGGACCGTCTATACGATGCATCCGGGTGGCAACATGATGTACCGGGATCTTAAGAAGTGCTTTTGGTGGCATGGAATGAAACGAGATGTGGCTATTTTCGTTAAGAGATGTCGAGTTTGTCAACAAGTTTGATCGAATTCGCCTACAGTAATAGTTACCAATCTTCGATAAAGATGGCACCGTACGATTTGTATGGCCGTAAGTGTAGGTCTCCTCTTTATTGGTATCTTGAGGAATGGGGATGGAGAGAGGAGAACGGTTTGGAAAGAGGAACCGAGCCCGATTTGATTAAGGGAGCAATTGAGAAAGTGGAAAAGATTAAGCAACACATGAAAGCGACACAAGACCGGCAAAAGAGCTATGCCGATCGGAGAAGGAAAGACTTGGAATTCAAAGTGGGTGATCGGGTTTTCTTGAAAGCAACACCGAGAAAGGGTTTCTCACGAATTGGAAAGGGTGGTAAGTTGAATCCGAGGTTCATTGGTCCGTTTGAGATTGTGGAACGTATTGGGGAAGTTGCCTATCGCTTGGATTTACCTCCGAATCTCACGGGAATTCATAACGTGTTTCATGTGTCACAATTGAGGAAGTATTTTCGGGATGAGATGGAAACTATGCCGATTGAAGAGGTACAGTTGGATCCGGACTTGACATTTAAACAACAACTGTTAAAGATCTTGGATAGGAAGGTTCAAGAGTTGAGGAATCGACAAATTCCATTGGTTAGGGTACTTTGGAAAGATCTTAAGTCCGATGAAGCAACATGGGAGACGGAAGAGAAGATGCGGAGATATCATCCTGAGTTGTTTTTCGATGGTAAATCTGGGGACCAGATTTCATTAAGGAGGGGAGGTTGTGACGCCCCGTTTCTCGATCAAGGTATGCTTTGGTACGAGAATGAACGATTTACCTTTCTTTGCATGAATTATCTGAGTAATATGCCTTAACTGACCGTTATGCTTGAACTTATGTGGAATATATGACATGTATGAAATACGTGACTATTTGATATGGTAATTATGTGCTCGTATTGCTTCCATTTGGCTTTGATGGCATGCTTCGTGTTTAATCAAAACAATGTGCTTATTTGGACATTGAAGCATAATTTAGGGACCAAAAGGTAAATTTACTTTCTAAGCCTGAAACTGGATGGAACTTAATTAAATTGAGTAGATAATTCGATTACGAGTTCGTGGGTTGTTGAATCGCTTGATTTGGAGTTCGGACGAAGAAGTTATGACCATTTTATGAAAGTCAACCTTTTATAAGACTTATAACCCAATTCCGAATTTAGCCCAATTTCACTCCTAACCCGCTCCAATTGACCCGGTTCGCGACCCAAATAACTGACCCAAATAACTAAATCAGATTTTAGCACCCAACATCCCATTTCACGTTATTTGAAAGATTCAAACCCTTCTCTCCCTCACTTTTCTCTCCAACCCATCTCAAGAACACCTTCAACCATTTTCAAGAAACAAGATTGGAGATTGAAGCTAGGGATCCAAGACTCAAGACCAAGCTATTCTCTTCGATTCTCAGCTCCTAAGGTAAGGTTTTGTGTAAATGCTTGGGTTATGCTTTGAGCTTGAAGTTCTTGGTAGAAGCATGAACTAGGGTTGAATTTTATGAGTTTAATCCACGTTTTCTTGATGAATTCGTGTTCTAAGTATGCTATTTGGACCCTAGAAACATGTTTAGGTTGGTTTCCATCTATTCTCTTGATTTCACCATTTTTTAGTTTTTGAAGATTTGAAGAAATTCTTGCATGTCTAGGATTTATTTGATTTCTTTCAATCTTGGTGTTGTAGAATGATTATGCTTGAGTTGTTATAAGGTTTGGAATCAATTTTAGTTGAATTCATGCTAGGATTAGAGATTCACCATTGAAGAGCATGCTTGAACTATGAAGCTTTTATGCATATATATAATTCTTGCTTAAATGATTCCATTCTTAGATTTTATGCTTATATTATGTTCTTATATGATATATGAATGTTTTATGATGCTTAATTGAGGTTTTGGAATCTTAATTTCATGTTTTGGGGTGTTTAGAACTCATTCCCCGTCGAATTCGTAGTGGCTGTCACATTTCTTTTATGTTCTGGGCAGAATCCACTAGGGTGGATTTTTGCTGTGTAAAAACTCCATGGGGGTGGATTTAAGGCAGTAGCTCTGGACCAAATCCGCGAGGGTGGATTTTTTGTGAAGGAAAATCCACGGGGGTGGATTTTCCCCAGCCTTGTTTTCTTGACTCGTTTCACTTGTTTTGACTCTTGTATGTCCTTTTCTTATTTCTATAATACCTTTAACGAGTTGTGGCCTTATTATATGTGGTGGAACTTCTTGCATATCACTTGTTATGATTTTATTGCCTTGATCATGTTTAGGTTGTCACATTTTGCTAAGTTATGCATTTACTTGAACTTGTATGACTTCCTACGTTATGTGTCACCTTGACATGCTATGCATGCTCATGATTGATCGTCACATTTCATTAAGTGCATGATATGACTCCATAAGCATACATAACTCTCATAAGTGACATGTTTACTCTTTCTTGAAGCCGTGCGTCGTCTTAATTAGTTTGAGTCGTATCTTACCTTTGTTAGTACGTTTTTCTTGTTAGGTGGTAAGTCTCTGGCCGAGTTGTCCGTTGCTTGTGGTCGACCTTTGAGGTTCTTGGTAAAGGTGAGGGGTTATATACTTATGAAACGATTCCAAAAGTGTGGACACCTATAGCCTTCCATATTTGTTGGTTTTGAACTCCCGTTTTGAAAACGTATATTTAGGCTTTATAAGCCGAGTTTTGTGAGCTTTGCTCGTATTATGAATATTTGCTTATGGAAAACGGTTTACAAGTAAAACTTAAGTTTTGGTATGTGGGATAGATACCCAAAATGGTTTCGGAACTTTCATTTGAATATTATGTATGTGTGAGTAGTGTAGCGAGGTTATGATGTACCTCGCAAGGACGCTTGCTTGGGGAAATCAAATTTGAGCTCGGTGATGGAGGTGAGAGATATTCAGGGAAGGCAAGGGCCGACGGATGTCCTTATCCAAAGTTCCCACTTGTGGACAAGACTATTAAGACTCCGAGGAGGTTCCAGGTTGAAGGTTTCTTGGAGAGAGTTAGGTTTCATGGACCGAATTCTCTATGTTATGGATGATCGGGGGATGTACACCCTCGGCATCAACGGTGTAATAATGGATGTTTTGAGTTGATTTCTTGGTTTGGGAAGATCGGATGGAGTGCTCGTTCTCGCCGAGCCGGTTATGTGTGGTTTATGATCCATATTTTCTAAAACTTGCATTTACATCGAAAATGAGTTGGATCATGAACACCTTTGTTTTGAGCATGCACCGAACCTTATATACCCTGTATATATTGTGAACTTCTCCTCATCGGTTCCTTTGAGCTGACTCCCTTTATCTTTCGTGTCCGCAGGTCACGTTTTCGAGTCAAGCTAGGTGGGGTCTTTTGAGAGTCTTGTTTAAGTGGTCTAGTTTGTACTCGTTATGCATGTAGCATACCTTGTTACTTATGTCTTATGCTTTGTTTTGGGGATTATGGATTTAATATGTATGATGTTTTATTATGCTAGTTTGGACCGTGATGGTCATTAGGATGATTTTACATTCCGTACTTTGACCATTTCGTGTTGGACCGTGGTAGTCACTTTATTTGGTGAATGAATGAATTTATGCACTTGATATGTTATGATTTAAGCTTCCGCATACTTGTGACTGTTTACTAGCTTTGTGAGTCTAGTGCCGCCTAGCTAGGATGTCCGTTTGTCACCGCTTGCTTCGAACCCGGCGGGTATATGGATAGCAATTCTATATACAAGCTAGGTCCGTAGCACGGGATAGGCGTGGATGCCCTCGTTGGGGCGTTACACCCCTATTTGGTTGGTATCAAAGCCGAAGGTCTAAAACCGGGCTCTTGAGTCGTCTCGAGACGTCTAGAGTGTACGGCATAGGGACAATGTGCTTTCGTGTTTATTTATTTCGCTTTATATATGACTACATGTTACTTATATCTTGTTAATTCTTGCTCTTAATTTATGTAATTGCATTTCTTATTTCATATTACGTGACATGAGCATATGACTAACCAACATGCATACATGATTGAATTGTGTGGGATGCCTCCATGTCGTCGTGACCATTCTCCGGCTCGTGGAAATGAGCAAGATCCTCCGGGGAATAATCCGAATCCACCACCACCGCCGCCTCTACCTAACGCAGCGGATCTTATGGCTCTTATGACTCAGTTTGTGCAAGCCGTGAATGCACAACAAGCCGGTCAACAAGCCGCACAAGTACCTCATCCGGCACCTCCTCCACCACCGGTTCCGGTTGAGAGTGTTTATGACCAATTTAGTAGGCGCCGTCCACCTATATTTCTGGGTACTACGGATGATTTGAAAGCGGAGTATTGGATCACTACCATTGAGAGGATTTTCCGGGTTGTCACTTGCACCGAGACGGAGAAGGCTTTGTGTGCTATCGATCTTCTTCGTGATGAGGCTTATAATTGGTGGCATAGCACTATATCCCGCCTTGGGGTTGGTGAAGATAATGTTACATGGGAGATCTTCGCTAGAGAGTTTCGGGCACATTACATCCCGAACCAAAGCAAGGAAGCGCCGTGAGAGGGAATTCATGAATTTGGAGCAAGGGAATATGTCCGTGACCGAGTACATTGCCGAGTTCAATCGATTGTCTCCGTATGCACCTCATATCACCGATGAGGAAGACCGCAAGTGCGAGAATTTTGTGGAAGGACTTCGTGGGGAGATTTCAAGATCTTTGGCTCCGGTGCACATTGATAATTAGGCCGATGCTACCGGGTTAGCTTTGAAAGTTGAAGCGGAAGAACAAAGGCTTGGAACTAAGAAGGGTGTTATGGGTTCCGGTTCGGTATTTAAGAGAACAACTCCACAATCGTTCTCTAAGTCACCACAACCATCTTCTAGTGGTCGTTTTATGGAAAATAAGGGGAAAGGAAAGCGAACTCCGCAAGTGGTGAAGAGGCATGATCCATGTGAGCATTGTGGGAGTACTACACATGTTGGGGAGAATTGTTGGAAGAAGCGTGGTAAATGCTTCAATTGTGGCAGCACTAAGCACTTGGTGAGGAATTGTGATCAACCTAGATCTCATGGTTCGGGTAATGAGGCAAGGCCCCGTGGCACATGCACGTGCTTATGCTTGGGATGGAGAGCAAGAGAATGCCGAGATCGACCCTACCGCCGTGGTGGAAGGTACACTCCACATACATGACATTCACATACGTGCATTATATGATCCGGGTGCATCTCATTCGTTTATTACTCCTTCTATGGCTACTATGTTAAATTTGCCTCTTGCGAGTGATTCTATGCTTTATATTGTGCGTTCTCCTTTGGGTGGTATGATTAGAACTGATTGCTTGTACCGTAATTGTCCGGTGAGTAGTGAGGGACGCGTTTACCCGGCGAATTTGATTGCTATTCCGATGAAGAAGTACGACGTGACACTCGGTATGGATTGGTTGTATGTGCATCGGGTGAAAATGGACTGTTTTGGGAAGAAGGTTGAGTTGCGCACAGGTGTGATTACGGGTTCGAGTGTTCGTGGGAGTCTGTTTATTTGTTTGATGGAAGCTAAGAAGCTCATTCGTGATGGAGCTACCGGGTACGTGGCGTATGTGTTGAACCGGCCTAAAGATCAAGTTAAGCTTGAAGAAACTAATGTGGCGAATGAGTTCCCCGATGTCTTTTCGGAATGCTTGGGGACTTTGCCACCGGAAAGAGAGGTCGAATTTGTTCTTGATCTATTCCAAGAGGCCGAGCCGTTCTCGAAGACGCCATATAGGATGGCTCCCGCCGAACTCAAAGAACTTAAAACTCAACTAGATGAGTTGTTCGTGAAGAAGAACGATGGGACACTCCGTATGTGCATAGACTATCGGGAGATGAATAGGATGACGGTGAAGAATAAGTATCCCCTCCCGCACATCGAAGAGTTGTTCGATTTGTTGCAAGGTTCGAAGGTATATTCGAAGCTCGATCTCCGACAAGGTTACTGTCAGTTTAGGATTAAGGAGTCGGATATACCAAAGACGGGCTTTAAGACGAGATACGGACACTATGAGTTCGTTGTGATGCCCTTTGGACTAACCAACGCACCCGCAGCTTTTATGGATTTAATGCACCGTGTTTTCAAGGAGTTCTTGGACAAGTCCGTTGTTATTTTCATTGATGACATCTTAGTTTTCTCTAAGTCGGTTGAGGAACACGCTCTACGTCTTCGTTTGGTACTTGAGAAGCTACGTGAACACAAGTTGTATGCTAAGTTTAGCAAATGTGATTTTTGGATTGATCGGGTGTCATTCTTGGGACACATTATTTCCGGTGATGGATTTCAGTGGATCCTTCTAAGATAGAAACAGTTTCTCTCTTGGAACAACCGAAGAATGTGTCGGAATTAAGGAGTTTTCTTGGCTTAGCAAGTTATTACCGCCGATTCGTCAAGGATTTTTCTAAGATTGCCGCACCTCTCACACGATTAACTAAGAAGGAAACAAAGTTTGTGTGGGATGATGCTTGTGAAGAGAGCTTCCGTGTGCTTAAGGAGAAATTGACAAAGGCTCCGGTGTTAACTCTACCGGAAGGTTCGGATGGGTTTTCAGTTTACACCGACGCATCCAAGGAAGGATTGGGGTGTGTGCTTATGCAAAATGGCCGGGTGATTGCTTATGCTTCGAGGAAATTAAAGGAGCACGAGCAGAGAATTACCCAACACATGATCTTGAGTTGGCCGCAGTGATATTTGCCTTAGCGAAATGGCGACACTACCTCTATGGAATTAAGTTTGAGGTGTTTACCGATCACAAGAGTCTCCGTTACTTGTTCACACAGAAGGAATTGAACATGACACAATGACGGTGGATGGAATTCTTGGAAGATTACGATTATGTCGTACAATATCATCCGGGGAAGGCGAATGTAGTTGCGGATGCATTGATTCGGAAAGCGAAGATTGCTAATCTTGAGGTTGATTCCGGTAAGGGTGAAACCGAGATCCTTGTTTCACAATCAAGGTTGGCTAACATCACTATCAGGCCGGATTTGAGGCAAAGGATCCTACATGCTCAATCAAGGGATGAGTGGATTCAAAGACAAGTGATTCGAGCAAAGGCTAATCCGAGGTCTAAGTTTGGATTTGATGATTTGGGGATCTTTAGGTACAAAGGCCGAGTATGTATACCGGATGGATTGCAAAGGTTAGTGCTTGAAGAAGCACATAGGACCGTCTATACGATGCATCCGGGTGGCAACAAGATGTACCGGGATCTTAAGAAGTACTTTTGGTGGCATGGAATGAAACGAGATGTAGCTAATTTCATTAAGAGATGTCGAGTTTGTCAACAAGTTAAGGCCGAACATCAATTACCGGCGGGAAAGTTGCAACCGATATCGATTCCCGAGTGGAAATGGGAACAAGTCACAATGGATTTCGTGACCGGGCTTCCAAGGGTTCGAAAGGGGTTTGATGGAATTTGGGTTGTCGTAGATCGCCTCACCATATCTGCACACTTTCTACCGATTCCATCAACCGATAAAGTGGAGAAATTAGCGGAGTTGTATCACCAAGAAATTGTGAGATTGCATGGGATACCCGCTAGTATCATTTCGGATAGAGATCCTCGTTTCACTTCTAAGTTGTGGAAGGTTCTTAACAGATTATGGGGTACGAAGTTGAGTTTTAGTACCGCATTTCATCCGCAAACCGATGGAAAATCCGTACGGGTGATTAAGTTTGTTGAGGATTTATTAAGGGCTTGTATACTGGACTTTTCGAATGAGTGGGATAAGGAATTGACTTTGATCGAATTCGCCTACAATAATAGTTACCAACCTTCGATCAAGATGGCACCGTACGAAGCATTGTATGGCCGTAAGTGTAGGTCTCCTCTTTATTGGGATCTTTAGGAATGGAGATGGACAGGGGAGAACGGTTTGGAAAGAGGAACCGAGCCCGATTTGATTAAGGGAGCAATTGAGAAAGTGGAAAAGATTAAGCAACACATGAAAGCGGCGCAAGACCGGCAAAAGAGCAATGCCGATCGGAGAAGAAAAGACTTGGAATTCAAAGTGGGTGATCGGGTTTTCTTGAAAGCAACACCGAGAAAGGGTTTCTCACGAATTGGAAAGGGTGGTAAGTTGAATCCGAGGTTCATTGGTCCGTTTGAGATTGTGGAACGTATTGGGGAAGTTGCCTATCGCTTGGATTTGCCTCCGAATCTCACGGGAATTCATAACGTGTTTCATGTGTCACAATTGAGGAAGTATTTTCAGGATGAGATGGAAACTGTGCCGATTGAAGAGGTACAGTTGGATCCGGACTTGACATTTAAACAACAACCGGTAAAGATCTTGGATAGGAAGGTTCAAGAGTTGAGGAATCGACAAATTCCATTGGAAAGATCTTAAGTCCGAAGAAGCAACATGGGAGACGAAAGAGAAGATGCGGAGATATCATCCTGAGCTGTTTTTTGATGGTAAATCTGGGGACCAGATTTCTTTAAGGAGGGGAGGTTGTGACGCCCCGTTTCTCGATCAAGGTATGCTTTGGTACGAGAGTGAACGATTTACCTTTCGTTGCATGAATTATCTGAGTAATATGCCTTAATTGACCGTTATGCTTGAACTTATGTGGAATATATGCCATGTATGAAATACGTGACTATTTGATATGGTAATTTTTTGGCTTCGATGGCATGTTTCGTGTTTAATCAAAACAATGTGCTTATTTGGACATTGAAGCATAATTTAGGGACCAAAAGGTAAATTTATTTTCTAAGCCTGAAACTGGATGGAACTTAATTAAATTGAGTAGATAATTCGATTACGATTTCGTGGGTTCTTGAATCGCTTGATTTGGAGTTCGGACGAAGAAGTTATGGCCATTTTATGAAAGTCAACCTTTTATAAGACTTATAACCCAATTCCGAATTTAGCCCAATTTCACTCCTAACCCGCTCCAATTGACCCGGTTCGCGACCCAAATAGCTGACCCAAATAAGTAAACCAGATTTTAGCAACCAACATCCCATTTCACGTTATTTGAAAGATTCAAACCCTTCTCTCCCTCACTTTTCTCTCCAACCCATTCATCTTCTCTCAAGATCACCTTCAACCATTTTCAAGAGACAAGATTGGAGATTGAAGCTAGAGATGCAAGACTCAAGACCAAGCTATTCTCTTCGATTCTCAGCTCCTAAGGTAAGGTTTTGTGTAAATGCTTGGGTTATGCTTTGAGCTTGAAGTTCTTGGTAGAAGCATGAACTAGGGTTGAATTTTATGACTTTAATCCATGTTTTCTTGATGAATTCGTGTTCTAAGTATGCTATATGGACCCTAGAAACATGTTTAGGTTGGATTCCATCTATTCTCTTGATTTTACCATTTTTGAGTTTTTGAAGATTTGAAGAAATTCTTGCATGTCTAGGATTTATTTAATTTCTTGCAATCTTGGTGTTGTAGAATTATTATGCTTGAGTTGTTATGAGGTTTGAAATCAATTTTAGTTGAATTTATGCTAGGATTAGAGATTCACCATTGAAGAGCATGCTTGAACTATGAAGCTTTTATGCATATATGTAATTCTTGCTTAAATGATTCCACTCTTGGATTTTATGCTTATATTATGTTCTTATATGATATATGAATGTTTTATGATGCTTAATTGAGGTTTTGGAATCTTAATTTCATGTTTTGGGTTGTTTAGAACTCATTCCCGTTGAATTCGTAGTGGCTGTCACGTTTCTTTTAAGTTCTTGGCAGAATCCATTAGGTTGGATTTTTGCTGTGTAAAAAATCCATGGGGGTGGATTTAAGGCAGTAGCTCTGGACCAAATCTGCGAGGGTGGATTTTTTGTGAAGGAAAATCCACGGGGGTGGATTTTCCCCAGCCTTGTTTTCTTGACTCGTTTCACTTGTTTTGACTCTTGTATGTCCTTTTCTTATTTCTATAATACCTTTAATGAGTTGTGGCCTTATTATATGTGGTGGAACTTCTTGCATATCACTTGTTATGATTTTATTGCCTTAACCAAGTTTAGGTTGTCACATTTTGCTAAGTTATGCATTTACTTGAACTTGTATGACTTCCTACGTTATGTGTGACCTTGACATGCTATGCATGCTCATGATTGATCCTCACATTTCATTAAGTGCATGATATGACTCCACAAGCATACATAACCCTCATAAGTGACATGTTTACTCTTTCTTGAAGTCGTGCGTCGTCTTAATTGGTTTGAGTCGTGTCTTACCTTTGTTAGTACGTTTGTCTTGTTAGGTGTGAGTCTCCGGCCGAGTAGTCCGTTGCTCGTGGTCGACCTTTGAGGTTCTTGGTAAAGGTGACGAGTTATATACTTATGAAACGATTTTAAAACTGTGGACACCTATAGCCTTTCATATTTGTTGGTTTTGAACTCCCGTTTTGAAAAAGTATATTTAGGCTTTATAAGCCAAGTTTTGTGAGCTTTGCTCGTATTATGAATATTTGCTTATGGAAAACGGTTTACAAGTAAAACTTAAGTTTTGGTATATGGGATAGATACCCAAAATGGTTTCGCAAGGACGTTTGCTTGGGGAAATCGAATTTCAGCTCGGGGATGGAGGTGAGAGATATTCCGGGAAGGCAAGGGCCGACGGATGTCCTTATCCTAAGTTCCCACTTGTGGACAAGACTACTAAGACTTCGAGGAGGTTCGGGGTTGAAGTTTTCTTGGAGAGAGCTAGGTTTCATGGACCGAATTCTCTATGTTATGGATGATCGGGGGATCTACACCCTCGGCATCAACGGTGTAATAGATGTTTTGAGTTGATTTCTTGGTTTGGGAAGATCGGATGGAGTGCTCGTTCTCGCCGAGCCGGTTATGTGTGGTTTATGATCCATATTTTCTAAAACTTGCATTTACTTCGAAAATGAGTTGGATCATGAACACCTTTGTTTTGAGCATGCATTGAACCTTATATACCCTATATATATTGTGAACTTCTCCTCACCGGTTCCTTTGAGCTGACTCCCTTTATCTTTCGTGTCCGCAGGTCGCATTTTGGAGTCAAGCTAGGCGGGGTCTTTTGAGAGTCTTGTTTAAGTGGTCTAGTTTGTACTCGTTATGCATGTAGCATACCTTGTTACTTATGTCTTATGCTTTGTTTTGGGTATTATGGATTTAATATGTATGATGTTTTATTATGCTAGTTTGGACCGTGATGGTCATTATGATGATTTTACATTCCGTACTTTGAGCATTTCGTGTTGAACCGTGGTGGTCACTTTATTTGGTGAATGAATGAATTTATGCACTTGATATGTTATGATTTAAGCTTCCGCATACTTGTGATTGTTTACTCGCTTTGTGAGTCTAGTGCCACCTAGCTCGGATGTCCGTTTGTCATCGCTTGCTTCGAACCCGGCGGGTATATGGATAGCAATTCTATATACAAGCTAGGTCCGTAGCACGGGATAGGTGTGGATGCCCTCGTTGGGGCGTTACATTATATTTTTCCCTTCTCTTGTATCTCGGTTCTAGCACCTCCAACCTCTTATTTTCCTTAGCTTGGACAAAATAAGAGGTGAATGGCTGAAAGGGGTTATGTTGGGAGAGTGTGGGGGCAAGTCTTGCTTAATTTGGTCAAGAATAGCTTAAGTTATAATTAAATGAGTGATCAAAGGTCTAAATTTGTACGTGAGGCTTGTTTCGGTTAAGTTTCGGAGGTCTAAAAGGGCTTAGAAAAATATGAGGCTAGTTTTATTAAACTCGAATTATTGATACGAGTTCAACGGAGGTGACGGAATTCGAATCCGAATTTCCGAGCTTAAGTTATGCTTCCCGGAACCCAAGGTGCGTTGAATGCCCTTTAGCCCCCTTTAGGTCCCGTCTCCCAAAATAAAATCAAAAGACAAGCCAAACAAGTTCCAAAACATTAAACGAACATATAATCAAGTTCATAACTCACATAAGTCATGCGTACCAAGATTCTACAAAAAATCGGAATTGAAATCGAACACATATAGAGCAATTACACGACACGTAAACATAAACATTTAAAAATCAAGTTATAAGGTACACAAGTAATTACAATTAATTTTAAATAATCACATAATCATTAAAATAACATGTAATTGCATAATTAAATAATTTAAATGCACATAAAACGCTGTCGTTACGGCGTACCTGTACGGTCGGACGAGCAGGATGTTACAGGAGTCATGAACCCGCAGTTCACTGTTTTAGTCGCGGATGTGAGGGCTAGCTACAAGTCACATTGCACACCGAGAAAAGAGTAATTGATAATTGAACTGAATCCTGATTTCCTGCTTGTTTCCTGTATACCTGCTTGTTTCTGTCATGTAATAAGTGATAAGTGGAGTCCAGGATGGAATAAAATACCCGTTCTCGCTGGGTCCCCTAAAATGTAATACATAGATATCCATAACTTCTGGCATACCCCCCAGTCCCGGTTCAGCAGCTGGAGCTTGTGAATTGTTAAGGTAAAACGGGCATCAACAGAGGGTGTACGGATATCGACATATGGATTGTATATCCTGCTTACCTGATTGCATGTTTTGACGTAATTCCACCCGTACGTATTAATTGACTCCTATTTCCTGATTCCTATTACCTGTTTTAATAACAAATTATGTATAGTGGGATTACGCTTGCCTAACTGCCTGTTTATATATATATGCATGTGTTAATCCCTTCACTCAGTCAGTTGGTTGACCCCTCCCTCTCGTTGTTTTTAGTTTCTGTCTTACAGGTTCAGTGGTCGTTAGGAGAGAGTTTGTCGAGGTCTTGTTCGTGTTTTAGTCCTTCCGAGTCTTGGTCCTATTTACACTGTATCGTACTGCACTTTCATTTCCTGTACTGATTTAGGCCTTGTAGGCCATCTTGTATCTTTATTGTTTATTGAACTCGGGACATGATTCTAGGGCCCTAGTTGAACCCGTTTGTATATATTTGATTGTATTATTTTGGGACAGGATAGGACAGGTTATTGAATTAGTTGAACCTGTATTTACATTCTTGTTTGAATTGCATTCCTTTGTTATATTGTTATCTTGATTAATTGTCTTGCTTCCGCATTTATGTTCTGCCGATTTGTTGGTACAGGGTCTAGTCCCACCTAACACAGGGTTGTTTTTGTTATGTCTCCGTTCCCTGTGAGTTTTGTTCATGTATGGATTTTTCATATGTGGGGCCCTTTGTCCTGGGTGCTACATTACTACACAAGAGAAGGCTCAATTCGCCATTTTTCAATTAAATGGCGAGGCATAGGATTGGTGGGAAAGGAAAAGGGAAAAGCTTGAAGTAGATGGAGAGGAGGTCACTTGGGGAAGTATTCAAAAGGGAATTTCGGTAGTCTTTTGTGCCCAAAGTTGTAAGAGAAAGGAAAGAGCAAGAATTTGTGGATCAGAAGCAAGGGACAAGCACCGTCGCTCAATACCTTGCTATATTCAACCGGCTTGGGAAATATGCTCCTCATATAACCCGAGATGAGAAGAGAAAAGCAAGAAAGTTCATTGCGGGGTTAAGATAGGACTTGAGGCATGGTAACGACGGGTACAATATTGAGTAATCTGCGGATAAAGTGCAACGGGCCATGGTATTAGGAGAGGAATGCAAAAAGAAAGGTCCGGTTTCTAGGGTATTCATGGGACAAAGGTCCGGATCAGGATCGATGCACCTAAGGGTCCATTCAAGAAGCCTCGAAATAGAGGACAGGCACCACAAGCTCTATAGGTCCTACCAGCGGCACCTCCAGCTTTACTAGTTCCGAGTGTGGCACGATTAGGTAGATATTTGGGCACACATTGTGGAGGACCGACCCACAACTACCATAATTATTAAAGGAGGTTGGGATTGTGTCTCATTTGCGGGATAGGGGATTATAGGGCGGATGCTTGTCCAGATAAGACTCCAAGTTTTCAAGCTGGAGTTTCGAGGCCAATGATCCAAGCCTGTGTATGCCATTGAGGGCGAGGAACAGGATGTCGAGACCGAACCTACCGCCGTGGTGGAAGGTACCATATGTATATATAACATGAACATTCATACACTCTTTGATCTTGGTGCCATGCATTTCTTTATTTCGTGTGATCTTGCTGCGACTCTATGCTTGCCTGTTACTTGTTTACATTCTTGTTACTTGGTTAGTTCCCCTATCGGGGGAAGTCTAGAGACAGATCGGGCTATTCAATGAGTTTGGAAGGAAGAGACTACCCTGTAGACTTCATCGTGATGCCTATGAAGAAATACGGAGTTATTTTGGGTATGGATGGGTTGTTTAAGCATCCGGCTACAGTTGATTATTTTGCGAAGAAAGTTAAGTTGGGTGAAGAGTTGATTGTTGGTACTGGTTGGAAGATGGTACCACTCTTGTCTTATACGGAAGCTCATAAGTTGATGAGAGAGGGAGCCATGGGATATATTGCCTACCTACTTAATAAGCCGAAGGATCAAGCAAGGTTTGAGAATACCGTAGTTGTGAAGGAATATCCAGATGTTCTTCCGGAGAATTTGGGTTCTTCGCCACCAGAACGGGAGATTGAGTTTGTGATAGACTTGTATCCGGGAGCGGAGCCGTATTCTAAGACTCCCTACCGTATGGCACCAGCCGAACTGAAAGAGTTACAGATTTAGCTTGAAGAGTTACTTAAGATCGGGTATATTCGACTGAGTTCTTCACCTTGGGGTGCACCGGTTCTTTTTGTTAAGAAGAAGGATGGGACTCTAAGAATGTGTATAGATTACCGAGAGTTTAATCGGATGACCGTGAAGAATAAGTATCCTTTGCCCCCCATAGAGGATTTATTTGATATGTTGCAAGGTTCAAGGGTGTATTCCAAATTGGATTTGAGACAAGGATACTATCAATTGAAAATCCGGGAAGAGGATATTCCAAAGACGGGATTCAACACCCGGTATGGGCATTATGAGTTTGTAGTGATGCCATTCGGATTAACTAATATCCCTGCTGCTTTCATGGATTTGATGCATCGGATTTTTCGGCCCTATCTTGACAAGTTCATGGTTATCTTCATCGATGTTATTCTTGTGTATTCAAGGACTCCAAAAGATCATGCTCGACATCTCAGAGTGGTTTTTGATACCTTGAGGGAACACCGGTTATATGTTAAATTCAGCAAATGCGAGTTTTGGATTGACCGGATAACTTTCTTAGGCCACATTGTCTCGAGTAGAGGTCTAGAAGTTGATCCTTCGAAGATTAAGACAGTTTTACAGTGGCAAAGTTCGAAGAATGCCTCAGAGATAAGAAGGTTCTTGGGTCTGGCTGGCTATTATCAGAGATTCATGCAGGACTTTTCAAAGATTACTGCCCCTTTGACCCGATTGACTAAGAAAGAGGCTAAATTTGAGTGGGATAAGGCATGTGAGGTGAGCTTCCAGCTCTTGGAGGAGAAGTTAACAACCGTACCTGTGCTAGCACTTCCCGAGGGTACAGAAGAATATACAGTGTATACGGATGCCTCAAAAGAGGGTTTGGGTTGTTAATTGATGCAGAATGGAAAAGTGATTGTCTATGCCTCTAGGAAGTTGAAGGAGCAAGAACAGAACTACCCCACTCATGACCTCGAACTAGCGGCGGTGATCTTTGCTTTGGGTAAGTGGAGTGTGACACCCCAGACGGAGGGCCCCACATCCCCCGCACTATGAACCCGGTGCACACATGAAATGGAAAGTACATACATGAACCAAGCTCACAGCGAACGGAGACAGAAATAGAACATCCTGCGTTAGGTGCGACTAGCCCCTATACCAACTGTGACGCCCGAGCGTGGGTCATCCACATCCTCCCGCACCTAAACCCGAATTCACTATGAAATAGAAATCCATATATGAACCCAAGCCTAAGCGAACGGGGACCTACACTCACACAACTAAGCTAAGCTGGGCTAAACCAACAGAGCGCGCAAAAGAAAGGAAACAAAGAGCGGAAGCAACAAACAGGATCAATCATGCAAAGCTCTGCAAGAGCGCAATTATATATAATGCCCACGGGGCCAAAATAATACAAGTATCCAAGCATAAAGTAACCAAAAGTAGCAAAAGCAAATATATATGATATGCAGACTCGACCTAGACCGCTAAGTACGACTCCAAGACACACTTCCCCGCCTAGCTCGAGCAACCTGCACTAAAGGGGGAAAAAGGAGAGGGTCAGTCTACAACTTGACTGTGTGAGGGGGCTAACGCACGCGCACACCAATAATAAATATACAAATCAGACAACGAGATGATGATCATGAATCGAGGCTAGAGTTTTACAAACCAAGACACTTTCAAAAGTATACTAATATATACACCAAATTCCTATCTCGATTCATAATTCATCGGAACAAAAGATAAATCATTGTTCGGCGAGTACGGACTCCACCATCTACTCCACAAATATACAAATACCAAATCAAAAACCAATCCTTCCTCAACTCCTCGGCATTCGGAAAACAAACCCTCACTACCATAAGTACAAAAACATAAGGGGTTGCGAACCCACAATATGCCTTCCCCGGTTGTTCACCGAGCGCTCAAAGCAAGCACGCCTCCCCAACCTCCAGAGTCGCACGTGCTCACCTCAAATGGAATTACGCACAGGTCAAACCCGATGACTCTTGTCGTACCGGGGCTCCTTACCCATAATTCCGGGGCCCAACAATTCCAAATCATACCAACTACCCATCTTTCAGGGCACAACTCGCTCAAGCCAACAAAAATACAAAGCAGTTCCAAAACAAAGCTTACATATGCCTATTCGTTTATCAAGTTTCTCAAAACTCTCAAAGGTATTTCACAAAACCAAAATCATATCTTAAACATCCATATTTAATAGATATATAAGATATATTCGCATACATGGGGAGAAATCAACAGATATTAGGCCATAAGTCATTTAACTAATACAAAAGTTCCTAAACCTCACCTGGCAACAAAAGGGAGCAGAAACAGAAATGGACGAACAGAGAAGCACCTAAATCTCGGGCTCGACGGTATCCGGACTCGGCTCTGAAAGACAAAAAGGATACAACACCCGAGACTTAGACTCAAAATGAACCAAATAGGACGCACAGTTAACACCCTGATCCGAAGCAAGAAAAGTTTTTTATCCTACTCTTACTGAATCCCCGAAATACTGATGAATTTCTGAAGGTTGGAAGACCCACTGAGCATTTATCTACTTGAACTGATCATTATTTTCCCCAATTTCCAAAATTCCAAAATACCTATATTATACTTGGTCCTACTAAATCCCGAACCAATAAATTCTCACAGCCCCAAACATTGCTAAACTTTAAACAGAATCGAATAACCCGGTTACCAACATAATATCCGATGATTCAGAGATCTCCTCTTTAACTTCAAGTTAGTAAGAATAAAGCAAGGATGATACGGAGTATAGGTAGAACCTGTTAACAGGAAACACTAAATAATGCATGATGGTTAAAATGTTTAGTGCACATAGCATACCTATCAACAACTTTGAAATGCAACACGTTGGAACAATTATATCAACTTGAAGATATACTTATAAGGAAATGTAAATAATGTAAATAATTTGAACATGTATCCCTGACATCAAGTAGGAAATTTCCAATACAATTAGAACAACATTCATAAATGAAAAGCAATTAATTAGCAGCTTTGATGCACGTGCTTATGAATGCATTGAGGAACCTGGCACCGTAGAAATATCGAGCTCGGTTCCGGTGTCCATTCTTGGTTGACCGAACTTGCACTTGGTTCGAACGGTTGATCAATCTCTTAAATCTTCAAAATCCACCAGCCTTGATTCACACATTCCCAAACCCTGTCACTCACCACTTACTTTACAAATAAATGCATGTGGATAAGACATGCTCATGTCACATAATTGCCACGTAGTTGGGTCTTCCCTAAGCCATATAGGATTTTATTTTATGCATTTATTATATAGTTTTCATGATATGTTTTAATAGATGTTTATATGTTTTAATTGTTTAGTATATGCTTGAATATGTTATGAATTGCTCTAGTATATGCTATGATCATGTGATATGGTTGTTATATTATGAGAATTGATGCATGATTATGGAATTTGAATTATGTTCATGCATGCTAGCTATTGGAATAGTGATTTACAATTAATTATGTCACAACTTGTTACATGTTGGTATTGAATTAAATTGTTACATGTTACATGCCCAAAGGTTCATGATATATGATATGATATGATATGAAATATGTTGTGACATGTTGTCACATTGTTATATGATTCTTGAATTATGGATTGAGCTTATGATATGATATGGATTAATGACAGAGGGATCTTTTATTAAGGTGGAAATAAAGGTGATAAAAATAAACCTCATGACAGAGGGATCTTTTATTATGGTGGAAATAAAGGTGATAAAAATAAACCATAAGCCCATATCAAAAACATTATACTGTACATGGTAGTTTTACAGGATTAAATAAGCTAGAGATATGATTCTTAACCAGTCATGGTGGCTAGCCCTGAAAACGCCTAAATCATGGCAACAAAACGGGCGAATCCAGACTTCGGTTTTAAATCTAATCTCGGGTTATTTTAATTCTAACCATCCCAGAAATATATTTTTTGATCTGGTACTTTTTTTCTTTTCTTTTTTTTTTTTTTTTTTTAATCCCACCATGAACATTGATCTTAATCACATGATATAATTCAACACATTAATGTTTAGCCGGTCATATTAGGCGGCAAATAAAAAAAATTGTAAAATGTAATAACTGGAAAATAAATTGACTTACTTAGATGATGTACACCAGTGTTGCAAGGTTGCAAAAGATTTTCACTAAAAACTTTAAAGTGTTTACAAACTGGAATTGAAGAATAAACTTAGTAATTTTCGCTCTACCTAATGCAGTAATGAGCTAACCTATAAATAGACAAAAATCTCGGATTTGAAATCCGGAATTAAAAACTAACCTAAACTATTTGCTCCAATATGAATGAGCAAAGTACAACTTTATTAAAACTATGGTTGCTTTATTAAAACCACAACAAGCAAAACAGCGGGCAATTCTTTCCGCAAATGGTATTCGATGGGTGGTTGGCATATCATCCTTTCAGGGTCCCATCTTGTCTTTTCCTTTTCCTTCTTTATTCAAATATTTTTGAATAACCTGATCCAAATCTTCGAACATATCCTCATAAGGATTTTGGGCTTCGCCAGCTGGACAATATTCATCATTGGATAACATATCCAGAGAGGCACTGGATTGTGTATCAAAACTTAGATTTTTCATTAAATCTTTCTTTACTTCCTTAAGATAGGAAGCCACTTTTTCTTCATCCGAAACTTGTCCTTTTTGAAAATATAATTTCTTTGAAATATATTCAAATGGACTAGGAGTTTTATTTTGTTCCTCCTGAATAATATATTCATGAATTTTTGTCTTGATATTATCAATGGTCTCTTGGCCCTCCATACTCCCTTCTTTATTAAGAGCCAGCATTTTCTTCCAGAACTTAGTATAAAAGGTTCTGAATATGCAAGGTATCTTCTGTTGGGTTTCTCCCAACTCTGGTTCCCATTTCCAAATCCAAGGGATACCAAATTCAGTAAAGAAATGGAGAAAAGGCATTCCTTCAATCCATTTTCCACTGCTCTGAGCATCAAGAATTTTGGGAGAAATTTCTACCCATTGAGAATATAATTCCTGAAAATTATTTGGCAAAATTTTTGCTGTGGGACCAAAACTAAGCCACCATTGGTATAACCAATTTGGAATGTCCTTGTTATAAACATTTGGACAGATTTTAAAAAACCATGAATGTTTATGAAGCTCATTCTGGTAAAGGAATGCTTTATTAAATGCTTCAATATAATCCCAATAATTAAATTTGATTTTAACTTGGGAATTTTAGAGACTATATTCTCTTTCTCTGAGGGTGCTTATTCCCCACTCTTCAGCAGATATTATCTGCTTGATAATCACTTTACTAAAGCTATAAACTTTAGTTTGTTTTCCTGCAAAATAATGAGTGAATTCACAGGATCCTGTCACTTTGAGTATATTCTCAAAATGGGTTCGCTGTTTATATGAACCAGCAGTAAAAGATGCAGTATCCAAAAATGTCTGCATAAGATGCCAGATATTATCCTTCCATCTCAAATCTTTGTCTTCCAAGAGGAATATTACCTCTTTATGAGCATTTTGCTCATATAGTAGTTCAGATGAATCAATTTCTTTATCTCCTACAATATTAGCATATGATGGAGCAGATTGAGTATTACTCTCCTGCTTAGCTTTGTAAGCTAAAAATTCCTTGTATAAAGGATCATCCTTTGGTGTATTACTTGAGGATGATGAAATATTTGCAATATTTTCAGCTATTAGCTTTTGGTTGCCAAATTGGGCAATAGTTCTTCCACCTGTTCCTCTATTAGAGGAATTTCTGCCTCCTTGAGGTCGCATCCTGAAATATTAATAGGGTCAAGCTATTAGCTTTCTTAATTTATTTTTTACAGCTATAAGCTGTTTTTCATCCTCTTCAATATAGTGATTGAGGCCATTATTATTATTAAGAAAAAAACATAAAGACTTAGTCTGCTCAATTTGAGCTTCAAAGTAATTTTGATGAGCTATAAGCTTTGGAATTAATAATTTATGACGCCAAACTGTTTCAAGGCCAGGAGATTTAATATTAGTCCTGACATCATAACATCCGATTAAAGGAGGATCGACATCGTATTTGAATTCTCTCCAATTCCAGATATTTATAGTTTTATTTCTATAAATATCTCTCTTATTGAGAGTGTCCATATCTGCAAAATCAGGCAATATAACGTTTAATTTCATTAAGAATTTCTTCATGATAATAAATGCTAGTATTAATGTGCACACAAGCATTAGCATGGCTGCTTTTTCTTGTGATATAATCAAATTTATTTCCTGGAATTGTGTGATATAATCAATTTTATTTCTGGGATTAAGAATCTCATTGTTGATCTTATCCTCCAAATAAATAATATTTTTCTCATGCTCCTTAGAAAGGAAAACTAATTTTTTCACATAATTGTGAATCTTCTCCGCTTTTTCCCAATTGATAGATTCATAGAACCTATGGGAAGGAAACTTCTACACCCTTCTAGGATTATGCATCCTGTAAATATTCACGAGTTAAAAAATCAGGAAGACTATTGTCAGTTCCTTTCATATAAATAATATCAAAATCAAAAGAGGCTAATTGAGCCTGCCATCTAGCAAACATTTGTTTAGAAACTTCATGATCAAAGTTTTTATTGAACATGTATTTAGCAGCTAGACAATCTGTCTTAATAATAAATTTCTGATTATATAAATCATCTTGAAATTTTAAAACACATTTAAGAATAGCTAAGATTTCTTTAGCTATAGTAGCATAGTTTTTCTGACTATCTTTCCACTTCCCAGTGTGGAATCTAACAAGATATTCTTGTTGGTTATGAGGAGATATCTGTTTAAGAATTCCTCCATATCCTATCTCAGAGGCATCCGTCTCTATAACCTTATCCCAACTTGGATTAGCAAGCATTAAGCAAGGTAAATTTATGACTTTGCTTTTAATTTTCTTGAAAGCCTGAGTATGATCCTCAGTCCAGCGTTTTGGATTCTTCTTTAATCTATCATAAAGAATTGCTGTATCTTCAGCAAGATTCTTATAATAAGGAGAAATATAATTCAAACTCCCTAGAAATCTTTGGAGTTGGGTTTTATCAATAATTTGATTCGGAAATTTCGAAGCAAACTCTATACTTCTATTAATAGGAATTATTTTTCCTTTTTCAATATTATGACCTAAAAATCTTATTTTAGTTTGGAAAAGAAGCATTTTTGGTTTAGATATAACCAAACTATTTTGGATAACTATTTTCTTGAATATGTAAAGATGTTTAAAATGCCTTTCAATATTTTTTGAAAATACTAGAATATCATCAATATAAACAATTATGAAATCACTATAAGGATTGAAAATATCATTCATAATATTTTGAAATTCTGAAGGGGCATTTTTTAACCCAAAAGGCATTACTTTCCATTCACATTGTCCAAAAGGAACATTAAAAGCAGTTTTATAAATATCTTTATTATGAATTTGAATTTGCCAATATCCTGATTTTAAATCAAATTTAGAAAATATTAAAGCATCATAAAGTCTATCCAATAAATCCTTTTTATTAGGAATTGGATATCTTATCCATTTAAGAGCAGTATTAAGAGGCTTATAATTGATAACTAACCTGGGAACTCCTCTCTCTTGTTCTGTTTTTTATTAACATAAAAAGCTGTGCATAACCAAGGAGACTTAGAAGATCTTATTAATCCTTTGGTTTGAAGGGATTCAATCTCTTTTTTATAGAGGTCTAAATACTCTCTGTTCATTTGGCAAGGTCTTGCCTTTGTAGGAATTTTCTTTTCATCAAAATCTTCTTCATACGGAAGAGAAACTATATGTTTATTTCTGTCCCACAAAGCATTAGGATGATCATTACAAATTTGCAAAGAAAATTGATTATGAAGAAATTTAATTTTTTCTTGTAATTTAACGTTTTTCAAAACATTATCAATATTATTGAAGTCAATTTCTTGTTTAAGGAAATTAATCTGTTTTTCCTTTCTTTCAATTAAAGAATCCTTTATTTGGTTTAAAACTCTAGTAAAGGGTTCAATAATAAATTGGAAAGATATTTCTTTTCCTTCAAAGGTTCCAATAAAACCCTTTTCATCAATATTTTTTATCGGAAATATTTTCTTTAGAAAAGGTGTTCCAAGTAAAACTTGGTTAGTAATATTTTTTACCAAAAGAAAACTATTAGGAATGCAAACTTTTTTTTTTTGCAAATATAAGCTTTAGGAAGTTTATAATTAATTTTCATTTTTTGTCCATTGGCAGCACTTATACAATGAGTGGTTTTATGAAAATACCTGGTAGGAATAATGCCTTCCTGGATACAATTTAAATCTGCACCACTATCAACAAGAGCTATAAGATCTTGTTTATAATTTCCATCAATTAAAAGAGAAATTTTTATTAACCATTTTTGGGATATAACCAGTTCTAAAGTTGAAAGAAAATTATCTTCTTCAGAAAAAGTAATTTGATTTTCTTCTTCTTCAGGAATATAAACTTGTTTTCCACTGCTTATTTCCAATTTGAAAACTCATTCTTCAAGATGTTTATTATCATTTTTCAAATCTTTTATCTCGTTTTTAAGATTTTGAATCTCCAGGGATAAATCAATTTTATTTCTGGGATTAAGAATCTCATTGTTGATCTTATCCTCCCAATAAATAATATTTTTCTCATGCTCCTTAGAAAGGAAAACTAATTTTTTCACATAATTGTGAATCTTCTTCGCTTTTTCCCAATTGATAGATTCATAGAACCTATGGGAAGG
Organism: Lantana camara; assembly: GCA_037501455.1. Classification (NCBI taxonomy): domain Eukaryota; kingdom Viridiplantae; phylum Streptophyta; class Magnoliopsida; order Lamiales; family Verbenaceae; genus Lantana; species Lantana camara. The sequence continues at coordinate 43,600,745 of CM074865.1, forward strand.
AAACTTCTGCACCCTTCTAGGATTATTCATCCTGTAAATATTCACGAGTTAAAAAATCAGGAAGACTATTGTCAGCTCCTTTCTTATAAATAATATCAAAATCAAAAGGGGCTAATTGAGCCTGCCATCTAGCAATCATTTGTTTAGAAACTTCATGATCAAAGTTTTTAATGAACATGTATTTAGCAGCTTGACAATCTGTCTTAATAATAAATTTCTGATTATGTAAATCATCTTGAAATTTTAAAACACATTTAAGAATAGCTAAGATTTCTTTAGCTATAGTAGCATAGTTTTTCTGACTATCTTTCCACTTCCCAGTGTGGAATCTGACAAGATATTCTTGTTGGTTATGAGGAGATATCTGTTTAAGAATTCCTCCATATCCTATCTCAGAGGCATCAGTCTCTATAACCTTATCCCAACTTGGATTAGCAAGCATTAAGCAAGGTAAATTTATGACTTTGCTTTTAATTTTCTCGATAGCCTGAGTATGATCCTCAGTCCAGTGTTTTGGATTCTTCTTTAATCTATCATAAATAATTGCTGTATCTTCAGCAAGATTCTTATAATAAGGAGAAATATAATTCAAACTCCCTAGAAATCTTTGGAGTTGGGTTTTATCAATAATTTGATTCGGAAATTTCGAAGCAAACTCTATACTTCTATTAATAGGAATTATTTTTCCTTTTTCAATATTATGACCTAAAAATCTTATTTTAGTTTGGAAAAGAAGCATTTTTGGTTTAGATATAACCAAACCATTTTGGATAACTATTTTCTTGAATATGTAAAGATGTTTAAAATGACTTTCAATATTTTTTGAAAATACTAGAATATCATCAATATAAACAATTATGAAATCACTATAAGGATTGAAAATATCATTCATAATATTTTGAAATTCTGAAGGGGCATTTTTTAACCCAAAAGGCATTACTTTCCATTCATATTGTCCAAAAGGAACATTAAAAGCAGTTTTATAAATATCTTTATTATGAATTTGAATTTGCCAATATCCTGATTTTAAATCCAATTTAGAAAATATTAAAGCATCATAAAGTTTATCCAATTAATCCTTTTTATTAGGAATTGGATATCTTATCCATTTAAGAGCAGTATTAAGCGGCTTATAGTTGATAACTAACCTGGGAACTCCTCTCTCTTGTTCTGCATTTTTATTAACATAAAAAGCTGTGCATGACAAAGGAGACTTAGAAGATCTTATTAATCCTTTGGTTTGAAGGGATTCAATCTCTTTTTTATAGAGGTCTAAATACTCTCTGTTCATTTGGCAAGGTCTTGCCTTTGTAGGAATTTTCTTTTCATCAAAATCTTCTTCATACGGAAGAGAAACTATATGTTTCTTTCTGTCCCACAAAGCATTAGGATGATCATTACAAATTTGCAAAGAAAATTGATTATGAAGAAATTTAATTTTTTCTTGTAATTTAACGTTTTTCAAAACATTAACAATATTATTGAAGTCAATTTCTGGTTTAAGGAAATTAATCTGTTTTTCCTTTCTTTCAATTAAAGAATCCTTTATTTGGTTTAAAACTCTAGTAAAGGGTTCAATAATAAATTGGAAAGATATTTCTTTTCCTTCAAAGGTTCCAATAAAACCCTTTTCATCAATATTTTTTATCGGAAATATTTTCTTTAGAAAAGGTGTTCCAAGTAAAACTTGGTTAGTAATATTTTTTACCAAAAGAAAACTATTAGGAATGCAAACTTTTTTTTTTCAAATATAAGCTTTAGGAAGTTTATAATTAATTTTCATTTTTTGTCCATTGGCAGCACTTATAGAATGAGTGGTTTTATGAAAATATCTGGTAGGAATAATGCCTTCCTGGATACAATTTAAATCTGCACCACTATCAACAAGAGCTATAAGATCTTGTTTATAATTTCCATCAATTAAAAGAGAAATTTTTATTAACCATTTTTGGGATATAACCAGTTCTAAAGTTGAAAGAAAATTATCTTCTTCAGAAAAAGTAATTTGATTTTCTTCTTCTTCAGGAATATAAACTTGTTTTCCACGGCTTATTTCCAATTTGAAAACTCATTCTTCAAGATGTTTATTATCATTTTTCAAATCTTTTATCTCTTTTTTAAGATTTTGAATCTCCAGGGATAAATCAATTTTATTTCTGGGATTAAGAATCTCATTGTTGATCTTATCCTCCCAATAAATAATATTTTTCTCATGCTCCTCAGAAAGGAAAACTAATTTTTTCACATAATTGTGAATCTTCTTCGCTTTTTCCCAATTGATAGATTCATAGAACCTATGGGAAGGAAACTTCTGCACCCTTCTAGGATTATTCATCCTGTAAATATTCACGAGTTAAAAAATCAGGAAGACTATTGTCAGCTCCTTTCTTATAAATAATATCAAAATCAAAAGGGGCTAATTGAGCCTGCCATCTAGCAATCATTTGTTTAGAAACTTCATGATCAAAGTTTTTAATGAACATGTATTTAGCAGCTTGACAATCTGTCTTAATAATAAATTTCTGATTATGTAAATCATCTTGAAATTTTAAAACACATTTAAGAATAGCTAAGATTTCTTTAGCTATAGTAGCATAGTTTTTCTGACTATCTTTCCACTTCCCAGTGTGGAATCTAACAAGATATTCTTGTTGGTTATGAGGAGATATCTGTTTAAGAATTCCTCCATATCCTATCTCAGAGGCATCAGTCTCTATAACCTTATCCCAACTTGGATTAGCAAGCATTAAGCAAGGTAAATTTATGACTTTGCTTTTAATTTTCTTGATAGCCTGAGTATGATCCTCAGTCCAGCGTTTTGGATTCTTCTTTAATCTATCATAAATAATTGCTGTATCTTCAGCAAGATTCTTATAATAAGGAGAAACATAATTCAAACTCCCTAGAAACCTTTGGAGTTGGGTTTTATCAATAATTTGATTCGGAAATTTCGAAGCAAACTCTATACTTCTATTAATAGGAATTATTTTTCCTTTTTCAATATTATGACCTAAAAATCTTATTTTAGTTTGGAAAAGAAGCATTTTTGGTTTAGATATAACCAAACCATTTTGGATAACTATTTTCTTGAATATGTAAAGATGTTTAAAATGACTTTCAATATTTTTTGAAAATACTAGAATATCATCAATATAAACAATTATGAAATCACTATAAGGATTGAAAATATCATTCATAATATTTTGAAATTCTGAAGGGGCATTTTTTAACCCAAAAGGCATTACTTTCCATTCATATTGTCCAAAAGGAACATTAAAAGCAGTTTTATAAATATCTTTATTATGAATTTGAATTTGCCAATATCCTGATTTTAAATCCAATTTAGAAAATATTAAAGCATCATAAAGTCTATCCAATTAATCCTTTTTATTAGGAATTGGATATCTTATCCATTTAAGAGCAGTATTAAGCAGCTTATAGTTGATAACTAACCTGGGAACTCCTCTCTCTTGTTCTGCTTTTTTATTAACATAAAAAGCTGTGCATGACAAAGGAGACTTAGAAGACCTTATTAATCCTTTGGTTTGAAGGGATTCAATCTCTTTTTTATAGAGGTCTAAATACTCTCTGTTCATTTGGCAAGGTCTTGCCTTTGTAGGAATTTTCTTTTCATCAAAATCTTCTTCATACGGAAGAGAAACTATATGTTTCTTTCTGTCCCACAAAGCATTAGGATGATCATTAAAAATTTGCAAAGAAAATTGATTATGAAGAAATTTAATTTTTTCTTGTAATTTAACGTTTTTCAAAACATTATTAATATTATTGAAGTCAATTTCTAGTTTAAGGAAATTAATCTGTTTTTCCTTTCTTTCAATTAAAGAATCCTTTATTTGGTTTAAAACTCTAGTAAATGGTTTAATAATAAATTGGAAAGATATTTCTTTTCCTTCAAAGGTTCCAAAAAAACTTTTCATCAATATTTTTTATCGGAAATATTTTCTTTAAAAAAGGTCTTCCAAGTATAACTTGGTTAGTAATATTTTTTACCAAAAGAAAACTATTAGGATTGCAAACTTTTTTTTTGCAAATATAAGCTTTTGGAAGTTTATAATGAATTTTCATTTTTTGTCCATTGGCAGCACTTATAGAATGAGTGGTTTTATGAAAATACCAGGTAGGAATAATGCCTTCCTGGATACAATTTAAATCTGCACCACTATCAACAAGAGCTATAAGATCTTGTTTATAATTTCCATCAATTAAAAGAGAAATTTTTATTAACCATTTTTGGGATATAACCTGTTCTAAACTTGAAAGAAAATTATCTTCTTCAGAAAAAGTAATTTGATTTTCTTCTTCTTCAGGAATATAAACTTGTTTTCCACGGCTTATTTCCAATTTGAAAACTCTTTCTTCAAGATGTTTATTATCATTTTTCAAATCTTTTATCTCTTTTTTAAGATTTTGAATCTCCAGGGATAAATCAATTTTATTTCTGGGATTAAGAATCTCATTGTTGATCTTATCCTCCCAATAAATAATATTTTTCTCATGCTCCTTAGAAAGGAAAACTAATTTTTTCACATAATTGTGAATCTTCTTTGCTTTTTCCCAATTGATAGATTTATAGAACCTATGGGAAGGAAACTTCTACACCCTTCTAGGATTATTCATCCTGTAAATATTCACGAGTTAAAAAATCAGGAAGACTATTGTCAGCTCCTTTCTTATAAATAATATCAAAATCAAAAGGGGCTAATTGAGCCTGCCATCTAGCAATCATTTGTTTAGAAACTTCATGATCAAAGTTTTTATTGAACATGTATTTAGCAGCTTGGCAATCTGTCTTAATAATAAATTTCTGATTATGTAAATCATCTTGAAATTTTAAAACACATTTAAGAATAGCTAAGATTTCTTTAGCTATAGTAGCATAGTTTTTCTGACTATCTTTCCACTTCCCTGTGTGGAATCTAACAAGATATTCTTGTTGGTTATGAGGAGATATCTGTTTAAGAATTCCTCCATATCCTATCTCAGAGGCATCAGTCTCTATAACCTTATCCCAATTTGGATTTGCAAGCATTAATCAAGGTAAATTTATGACTTTGCTTTTAATTTTCTTGATAGCCTGAGTATGATCCTCAGTCCAGGGTTTTGGATTCTTCTTTAATCTATCATAAAGAATTGTTGTATCTTCAGCAAGATTCTTATAATAAGGAGAAATATAATTCAAACTCCCTAGAAATCTTTGGAGTTGGGTTTTATCAATAATTTGATTCGGAAATTTCGAAGCAAACTCTATACTTCTATTAATAGGAATTATTTTTCCTTTTTCAATATTATGACCTAAAAATCTTATTTTAGTTTGGAAAAGAAGCATTTTTGGTTTAAATATAACCAAGCCATTTTGGATAACTATTTTCTTGAATATGTAAAGATGTTTAAAATGACTTTCAATATTTTTTGAAAATACTAGAATATCATCAATATAAACAATTATGAAATCACTATTAGGATTGAAAATATCATTCATAATATTTTGAAATTCTGAAGGGGCATTTTTTAACCCAAAAGGCATTACTTTCCATTCATATTGTCCAAAAGGAACATTAAAAGCAGTTTTATAAATATCTTTATTATGAATTTGAATTTGCCAATATCCTGATTTTAAATCCAATTTAGAAAATATTAAAGCATCATAAAGTCTATCCAATTAATCCTTTTTATTAGGAATTAGATATCTTATCCATTTAAGAGCAGTATTAAGCGGCTTATAGTTGATAACTAACCTGGGAACTCCTCTCTCTTGTTCTGCTTTTTTATTAACATAAAAAGCTGTGCATGACAAAGGAGACTTAGAAGATCTTATTAATCCTTTGGTTTGAAGGGATTCAATCTCTTTTTTATAGAGGTCTAAATACTCTCTGTTCATTTGGCAAGGTCTTGCCTTTGTAGGAATTTTCTTTTCATCAAAATCTTCTTCATACGGAAGAGAAACTATATGTTTCTTTCTGTCCCACAAAGCATTAGGATGATCATTAAAAATTTGCAAAGAAAATTGATTATGAAGAAATTTAATTTTTTCTTGTAATTTAACGTTTTTCAAAACATTATTAATATTATTGAAGTCAATTTCTAGTTTAAGGAAATTAATCTGTTTTTCCTTTCTTTCAATTAAAGAATCCTTTATTTGGTTTAAAACTCTAGTAAATGGTTTAATAATAAATTGGAAAGATATTTCTTTTCCTTCAAAGGTTCCAAAAAAACTTTTCATCAATATTTTTTATCGGAAATATTTTCTTTAGAAAAGGTGTTCCAAGTAAAACTTGGTTAGTAATATTTTTTACCAAAAGAAAACTATTAGGAATGCAAACTTTTTTTTTGCAAATATAAGCTTTAGGAAGTTTATAATTAATTTTCATTTTTTGTCCATTGGCAGCACTTATAGAATGAGTGGTTTTATGAAAATACCTGGTAGGAATAATGCCTTCCTGGATACAATTTAAATCTGCACCACTATCAACAAGAGCTATAAGATCTTGTTTATAATTTCCATCAATTAAAAGAGAAATTTTTATTAACCATTTTTGGGATATAACCAGTTCTAAAGTTGAAAGAAAATTATCTTCTTCAGAAAAAGTAATTTGATTTTCTTCTTCTTCAGGAATATAAACTTGTTTTCCACGGCTTATTTCCAATTTGAAAACTCTTTCTTCAAGATGTTTATTATCATTTTTCAAATCTTTTATCTCTTTTTTAAGATTTTGAATCTCCAGGGATAAATCAATTTTATTTCTGGGATTAAGAATCTCATTGTTGATCTTATCCTCCCAATAAATAATATTTTTCTCATGCTCCTTAGAAAGGAAAACTAATTTTTTCACATAATTGTGAATCTTCTTCGCTTTTTCCCAATTGATAGATTCATAGAACCTATGGGAAGGAAACTTCTGCACCCTTCTAGGATTATTCATCCTGTAAATATTCACGAGTTAAAAAATCAGGAAGACTATTGTCAGCTCCTTTCTTATAAATAATATCAAAATCAAAAGGGGCTAATTGAGCCTGCCATCTAGCAATCATTTGTTTAGAAACTTCATGATCAAAGTTTTTATTGAACATGTATTTAGCAGCTTGGCAATCTGTCTTAATAATAAATTTCTGATTATGTAAATCATCTTGAAATTTTAAAACACATTTAAGAATAGCTAAGATTTCTTTAGCTATAGTAGCATAGTTTTTCTGACTATCTTTCCACTTCCCAGTGTGGAATCTAACAAGATATTCTTGTTGGTTATGAGGAGATATCTGTTTAAGAATTCCTCCATATCCTATCTCAGAGGCATCAGTCTCTATAACCTTATCCCAATTTGGATTTGCAAGCATTAATCAAGGTAAATTTATGACTTTGCTTTTAATTTTCTTGATAGCCTGAGTATGATCCTCAGTCCAGGGTTTTGGATTCTTCTTTAATCTATCATAAAGAATTGTTGTATCTTCAGCAAGATTCTTATAATAAGGAGAAATATAATTCAAACTCCCTAGAAATCTTTGGAGTTGGGTTTTATCAATAATTTGATTCGGAAATTTCGAAGCAAACTCTATACTTCTATTAATAGGAATTATTTTTCCTTTTTCAATATTATGACCTAAAAATCTTATTTTAGTTTGGAAAAGAAGCATTTTTGGTTTAAATATAACCAAGCCATTTTGGATAACTATTTTCTTGAATATGTAAAGATGTTTAAAATGACTTTCAATATTTTTTGAAAATACTAGAATATCATCAATATAAACAATTATGAAATCACTATTAGGATTGAAAATATCATTCATAATATTTTGAAATTCTGAAGGGGCATTTTTTAACCCAAAAGGCATTACTTTCCATTCATATTGTCCAAAAGGAACATTAAAAGCAGTTTTATAAATATCTTTATTATGAATTTGAATTTGCCAATATCCTGATTTTAAATCCAATTTAGAAAATATTAAAGCATCATAAAGTCTATCCAATTAATCCTTTTTATTAGGAATTAGATATCTTATCCATTTAAGAGCAGTATTAAGCGGCTTATAGTTGATAACTAACCTGGGAACTCCTCTCTCTTGTTCTGCTTTTTTATTAACATAAAAAGCTGTGCATGACAAAGGAGACTTAGAAGATCTTATTAATCCTTTGGTTTGAAGGGATTCAATCTCTTTTTTATAGAGGTCTAAATACTCTCTGTTCATTTGGCAAGGTCTTGCCTTTGTAGGAATTTTCTTTTCATCAAAATCTTCTTCATACGGAAGAGAAACTATATGTTTCTTTCTGTCCCACAAAGCATTAGGATGATCATTAAAAATTTGCAAAGAAAATTGATTATGAAGAAATTTAATTTTTTCTTGTAATTTAACGTTTTTCAAAACATTATTAATATTATTGAAGTCAATTTCTAGTTTAAGGAAATTAATCTGTTTTTCCTTTCTTTCAATTAAAGAATCCTTTATTTGGTTTAAAACTCTAGTAAATGGTTTAATAATAAATTGGAAAGATATTTCTTTTCCTTCAAAGGTTCCAAAAAAACTTTTCATCAATATTTTTTATCGGAAATATTTTCTTTAAAAAAGGTGTTCCAAGTATAACTTGGTTAGTAATATTTTTTACCAAAAGAAAACTATTAGGATTGCAAACTTTTTTTTTTTGCAAATATAAGCTTTTGGAAGTTTATAATTAATTTTCATTTTTTGTCCATTGGCAGCACTTATAGAATGAGTGGTTTTATGAAAATACCAGGTAGGAATAATGCCTTCCTGGATACAATTTAAATCTGCACCACTATCAACAAGAGCTATAAGATCTTGTTTATAATTTCCATCAATTAAAAGAGAAATTTTTATTAACCATTTTTGGGATATAACCTGTTCTAAAGTTGAAAGAAAATTATCTTCTTCAGAAAAAGTAATTTGATTTTCTTCTTCTTCAGGAATATAAACTTGTTTTCCACGGCTTATTTCCAATTTGAAAACTCTTTCTTCAAGATGTTTATTATCATTTTTCAAATCTTTTATCTCTTTTTTAAGATTTTGAATCTCCAGGGATAAATCAATTTTATTTCTGGGATTAAGAATCTCATTGTTGATCTTATCCTCCCAATAAAAAATATTTTTCTCATGCTCCTTAGAAAGGAAAACTAATTTTTTCACATAATTGTGAATCTTCTTTGCTTTTTCCCAATTGATAGATTTATAGAACCTATGGGAAGGAAACTTCTACACCCTTCTAGGATTATTCATCCTGTAAATATTCACGAGTTAAAAAATCAGGAAGACAATTGTCAGCTCCTTTCTTATAAATAATATCAAAATCAAAAGGGCTAATTGGGCCTGCCATCTAGCAAACATTTGTTTAGAAACTTCATGATCAAAGTTTTTATTGAACATGTATTTAGCAGCTTGACAATCTGTCTTAATAATAAATTTCTGATTATATAAATCATCTTGAAATTTTAAAACACATTTAAGAATAGCTAAGATTTCTTTAGCTATAGTAGCATAGTTTTTCTGACTATCTTTCCACTTCCAGAGTGGAATCTAACAAGATATTCTTGCTGGTTATGAGGAGATATCTGTTTAAGAATTCCTCCATATCCTATCTCAGAGGCATCAGTCTCTATAACCTTATCCCAATTTGGATTAGCAAGCATTAAGCAAAGTAAATTTATGACTTTGCTTTTAATTTTCTTGATATCCTTAGTATGATCCTCTGTCCAGGGTTTTGGATTCTTCTTTAATCTATCATAAAGAATTGTTGTATCTTCAGCAAGATTCTTATAATAAGGAGAAATATAATTCAAACTCCCTAGAAATCTTTGGAGTTGGGTTTTATCAATAATTTGATTCGGAAATTTCGAAGCAAACTCTATACTTCTATTAATAGGAATTATTTTCCCTTTTTCAATATTATGACCTAAAAATCTTATTTTAGTTTGGAAAAGAAGCATTTTTGGTTTAGATATAACCAAACCATTTTGGATAACTATTTTCTTGAATATGTAAAGATGTTTAAAATGACTTTCAATATTTTTTGAAAATACTAGAATATCATCAATATAAACAATTATGAAATCACTATAAGGATTGAAAATATCATTCATAATATTTTGAAATTCTGAAGGGGCATTTTTTAACCCAAAAGGCATTACTTTCCATTCATATTGTCCAAAAGGAACATTAAAAGCAGTTTTATAAATATCTTTATTATGAATTTGAATTTGCCAATATCCTGATTTTAAATCCAATTTAGAAAATATTAAAGCATCATAAAGTCTATCCAATTAATCCTTTTTATTAGGAATTGGATATCTTATCCATTTAAGAGCAGTATTAAGCGGCTTATAGTTGATAACTAACCTGGGAACTCCTCTCTCTTGTTCTGCTTTTTTATTAACATAAAAAGCTGTGCATGACAAAGGAGACTTAGAAGATCTTATTAATCCTTTGGTTTGAAGGGATTCAATCTCTTTTTTATAGAGGTCTAAATACTCTCTGTTCATTTGGCAAGGTCTTGCCTTTGTAGGAATTTTCTTTTCATCAAAATCTTCTTCATACGGAAGAGAAACTATATGTTTCTTTCTGTCCCACAAAGCATTAGGATGATCATTACAAATTTGCAAAGAAAATTGATTATGAAGAAATTTAATTTTTTCTTGCAATTTAACGCTTTTCAAAACATTATCAATATTATTGAAGTCAATTTCTTGTTTAAGGAAATTAATCTGTTTTTCCTTTCTTTCAATTAAAGAATCCTTTATTTGGTTTAAAACTCTAGTAAAGGGTTCAATAATAAATTGGAAAGATATTTCTTTTCCTTCAAAGGTTCCAATAAAACCCTTTTCATCAATATTTTTTATCGGAAATATTTTCTTTAGAAAAGGTGTTCCAAGTAAAACTTGGTTAGTAATATTTTTTACCAAAAGAAAACTATTAGGAATGCAAACTTTTTTTTTGCAAATATAAGCTTTAGGAAGTTTATAATTAATTTTCATTTTTTGTCCATTGGCAGCACTTATAGAATGAGTGGTTTTATGAAAATATCTGGTAGGAATAATGCCTTCCTGGATACAATTTAAATCTGCACCACTATCAACAAGAGCTATAAGATCTTGTTTATAATTTCCATCAATTAAAAGAGAAATTTTTATTAACCATTTTTGGGATATAACCAGTTCTAAAGTTGAAAGAAAATTATCTTCTTCAGAAAAAGTAATTTGATTTTCTTCTTCTTCAGGAATATAAACTTGTTTTCCACGGCTTATTTCCAATTTGAAAACTCATTCTTCAAGATGTTTATTATCATTTTTCAAATCTTTTATCTCTTTTTTAAGATTTTGAATCTCCAGGGATAAATCAATTTTATTTCTGGGATTAAGAATCTCATTGTTGATCTTATCCTCCCAATAAATAATATTTTTCTCATGCTCCTTAGAAAGGAAAACTAATTTTTTCACATAATTGTGAATCTTCTTCGCTTTTTCCCAATTGATAGATTCATAGAACCTATGGGAAGGAAACTTCTACACCCTTCTAGGATTATTCATCCTGTAAATATTCACGAGTTAAAAAATCAGGAAGACTATTGTCAGCTCCTTTCTTATAAATAATATCAAAATCAAAAGGGGCTAATTGAGCCTGCCATCTAGCAATCATTTGTTTAGAAACTTCATGATCAAAGTTTTTAATGAACATGTATTTAGCAGCTTGACAATCTGTCTTAATAATAAATTTCTGATTATGTAAATCATCTTGAAATTTTAAAACACATTTAAGAATAGCTAAGATTTCTTTATCTATAGTAGCATAGTTTTTCTGACTATCTTTCCACTTCCCAGTGTGGAATCTAACAAGATATTCTTGCTGGTTATGAGGAGATATCTGTTTAAGAATTCCTCCATATCCTATCTCAGAGGCATCAGTCTCTATAACCTTATCCCAATTTGGATTAGCAAGCATTAAGCAAAGTAAATTTATGACTTTGCTTTTAATTTTCTTGATAGCCTTAGTATGATCCTCTGTCCAGGGTTTTGGATTCTTCTTTAATCTATCATAAAGAATTGTTGTATCTTCAGCAAGATTCTTATAATAAGGAGAAATATAATTCAAACTCCCTAGAAATCTTTGGAGTTGGGTTTTATCAATAATTTGATTCGGAAATTTCGAAGCAAACTCTATACTTCTATTAATAGGAATTATTTTCCCTTTTTCAATATTATGACCTAAAAATCTTATTTTAGTTTGGAAAAGAAGCATTTTTGGTTTAGATATAACCAAACCATTTTGGATAACTATTTTCTTGAATATGTAAAGATGTTTAAAATGACTTTCAATATTTTTTGAAAATACTAGAATATCATCAATATAAACAATTATGAAATCACTATAAGGATTGAAAATATCATTCATAATATTTTGAAATTCTGAAGGGGCATTTTTTAACCCAAAAGGCATTAATTTCCATTCATATTGTCCAAAAGGAACATTAAAAGCAGTTTTATAAATATCTTTATTATGAATTTGAATTTGCCAATATCCTGATTTTAAATCCAATTTAGAAAATATTAAAGCATCATAAAGTCTATCCAATTAATCCTTTTTATTAGGAATTGGATATCTTATCCATTTAAGAGCAGTATTAAGCGGCTTATAGTTGATAACTAACCTGGGAACTCCTCTCTCTTGTTCTGCTTTTTTATTAACATAAAAAGCTGTGCATGATAAAGGAGACTTAGAAGATCTTATTAATCCTTTGGTTTGAAGGGATTCAATCTCTTTTTTATAGAGGTCTAAATACTCTCTGTTCATTTGGCAAGGTCTTGCCTTTGTAGGAATTTTCTTTTCATCAAAATCTTCTTCATACGGAAGAGAAACTATATGTTTCTTTCTGTCCCACAAAGCATTAGGACGATCATTACAAATTTGCAAAGAAAATTGATTATGAAGAAATTTAATTTTTTCTTGCAATTTAACGTTTTTCAAAACATTATCAATATTATTGAAGTCAATTTCTTGTTTAAGGAAATTAATCTGTTTTTCCTTTCTTTCAATTAAAGAATCCTTTATTTGGTTTAAAACTCTAGTAAAGGGTTCAATAATAAATTGGAAAGATATTTCTTTTCCTTCAAAGGTTCCAATAAAACCCTTTTCATCAATATTTTTTATCGGAAATATTTTCTTTAGAAAAGGTGTTCCAAGTAAAACTTGGTTAGTAATATTTTTTACCAAAAGAAAACTATTAGGAATGCAAACTTTTTTTTTGCAAATATAAGCTTTAGGAAGTTTATAATTAATTTTCATTTTTTGTCCATTGGCAGCACTTATAGAATGAGTGGTTTTATGAAAATATCTGGTAGGAATAATGCCTTCCTGGATACAATTTAAATCTGCACCACTATCAACAAGAGCTATAAGATCTTGTTTATAATTTCCATCAATTAAAAGAGAAATTTTTATTAACCATTTTTGGGATATAACCAATTCTAAAGTTGAAAGAAAATTATTATCTTCAGAAAAAGTAATTTGATTTTCTTCTTCTTCAGGAATATAAACTTGTTTTCCACGGCTTATTTCCAATTTGAAAACTCATTCTTCAAGATGTTTATTATCATTTTTCAAATCTTTTATCTCTTTTTTAAGATTTTGAATCTCCAGGGATAAATCAATTTTATTTCTGGGATTAAGAATCTCATTGTTGATCTTATCCTCCCAATAAATAATATTTTTCTCATGCTCCTTAGAAAGGAAAACTAATTTTTTCACATAATTGTGAATCTTCTTCGCTTTTTCCCAATTGATAGATGCATAGAACCTATGGGAAGGAAACTTCTGCACCCTTCTAGGATTATTCATCCTGTAAATATTCACGAGTTAAAAAATCAGGAAGACTATTGTCAGCTCCTTTCTTATAAATAATATCAAAATCAAAAGGGGCTAATTGAGCCTGCCATCTAGCAATCATTTGTTTAGAAACTTCATGATCAAAGTTTTTATTGAACATGTATTTAGCAGCTTGGCAATCTGTCTTAATAATAAATTTCTGATTATGTAAATCATCTTGAAATTTTAAAACACATTTAAGAATAGCTAAGATTTCTTTAGCTATAGTAGCATAGTTTTTCTGACTATCTTTCCACTTCCCAGTGTGGAATCTAACAAGATATTCTTGTTGGTTATGAGGAGATATCTGTTTAAGAATTCCTCCATATCCTATCTCAGAGGCATCAGTCTCTATAACCTTATCCCAATTTGGATTTGCAAGCATTAATCAAGGTAAATTTATGACTTTGCTTTTAATTTTCTTGATAGCCTGAGTATGATCCTCAGTCCAGGGTTTTGGATTCTTCTTTAATCTATCATAAAGAATTGCTGTATCTTCAGCAAGATTCTTATAATAAGGAGAAATATAATTCAAACTCCCTAGAAATCTTTGGAGTTGGGTTTTATCAATAATTTGATTCGGAAATTTCGAAGCAAACTCTATACTTCTATTAATAGGAATTATTTTTCCTTTTTCAATATTATGACCTAAAAATCTTATTTTAGTTTGGAAAAGAAGCATTTTTGGTTTAAATATAACCAAGCCATTTTGGATAACTATTTTCTTGAATATGTAAAGATGTTTAAAATGACTTTCAATATTTTTTGAAAATACTAGAATATCATCAATATAAACAATTATGAAAACACTATTAGGATTGAAAATATCATTCATAATATTTTGAAATTCTGAAGGGGCATTTTTTAACCCAAAAGGCATTACTTTCCATTCATATTGTCCAAAAGGAACATTAAAAGCAGTTTTATAAATATCTTTATTATGAATTTGAATTTGCCAATATCCTGATTTTAAATCCAATTTAGAAAATATTAAAGCATCATAAAGTCTATCCAATTAATCCTTTTTATTAGGAATTAGATATCTTATCCATTTAAGAGCAGTATTAAGCGGCTTATAGTTGATAACTAACCTGGGAACTCCTCTCTCTTGTTCTGCTTTTTTATTAACATAAAAAGCTGTGCATGACAAAGGAGACTTAGAAGATCTTATTAATCCTTTGGTTTGAAGGGATTCAATCTCTTTTTTATAGAGGTCTAAATACTCTCTGTTCATTTGGCAAGGTCTTGCCTTTGTAGGAATTTTCTTTTCATCAAAATCTTCTTCATACGGAAGAGAAACTATATGTTTCTTTCTGTCCCACAAAGCATTAGGATGATCATTAAAAATTTGCAAAGAAAATTGATTATGAAGAAATTTAATTTTTTCTTGTAATTTAACGTTTTTCAAAACATTATTAATATTATTGAAATCAATTTCTAGTTTAAGGAAATTAATCTGTTTTTCCTTTCTTTCAATTAAAGAATCCTTTATTTGGTTTAAAACTCTAGTAAATGGTTTAATAATAAATTGGAAAGATATTTCTTTTCCTTCAAAGGTTCCAAAAAAACTTTTCATCAATATTTTTTATCGGAAATATTTTCTTTAAAAAAGGTGTTCCAAGTATAACTTGGTTAGTAATATTTTTTACCAAAAGAAAACTATTAGGATTGCAAACTTTTTTTTTGCAAATATAAGCTTTTGGAAGTTTATAATTAATTTTCATTTTTTGTCCATTGGCAGCACTTATAGAATGAGTGGTTTTATGAAAATACCAGGTAGGAATAATGCCTTCCTGGATACAATTTAAATCTGCACCACTATCAACAAGAGCTATAAGATCTTGTTTATAATTTCCATCAATTAAAAGAGAAATTTTTATTAACCATTTTTGGGATATAACCTGTTCTAAAGTTGAAAGAAAATTATCTTCTTCAGAAAAAGTAATTTGATTTTCTTCTTCTTCACGAATATAAACTTGTTTTCCACGGCTTATTTCCAATTTGAAAACTCTTTCTTCAAGATGTTTATTATCATTTTTCAAATCTTTTATCTCTTTTTTAAGATTTTGAATCTCCAGGGATAAATCAATTTTATTTCTGGGATTAAGAATCTCATTGTTGATCTTATCCTCCCAATAAAAAATATTTTTCTCATGCTCCTTAGAAAGGAAAACTAATTTTTTCACATAATTGTGAATCTTCTTTGCTTTTTCCCAATTGATAGATTTATAGAACCTATGGGAAGGAAACTTCTACACCCTTCTAGGATTATTCATCCTGTAAATATTCACGAGTTAAAAAATCAGGAAGACTATTGTCAGCTTCTTTCTTATAAATAATATCAAAATCAAAAGGGCTAATTGGGCCTGCCATCTAGCAAACATTTGTTTAGAAACTTCATGATCAAAGTTTTTATTGAACATGTATTTAGCAGCTTGACAATCTGTCTTAATAATAAATTTCTGATTATATAAATCATCTTGAAATTTTAAAACACATTTAAGAATAGCTAAGATTTCTTTAGCTATAGTAGCATAGTTTTTCTGACTATCTTTCCACTTCCAGAGTGGAATCTAACAAGATATTCTTGCTGGTTATGAGGAGATATCTGTTTAAGAATTCCTCGATATCCTATCTCAGAGGCATCAGTCTCTATAACCTTATCCCAATTTGGATTAGCAAGCATTAAGCAAAGTAAATTTATGACTTTGCTTTTAATTTTCTTGATAGCCTTAGTATGATCCTCTGTCCAGGGTTTTGGATTCTTCTTTAATCTATCATAAAGAATTGTTGTATCTTCAGCAAGATTCTTATAATAAGGAGAAATATAATTCAAACTCCCTAGAAATCTTTGGAGTTGGGTTTTATCAATAATTTGATTCGGAAATTTCGAAGCAAACTCTATACTTCTATTAATAGGAATTATTTTTCCTTTTTCAATATTATGACCTAAAAATCTTATTTTAGTTTGGAAAAGAAGCATTTTTGGTTTAGATATAACCAAACCATTTTGGATAACTATTTTCTTGAATATGTAAAGATGTTTAAAATGACTTTCAATATTTTTTGAAAATACTAGAATATCATCAATATAAACAATTATGAAATCACTATAAGGATTGAAAATATCATTCATAATATTTTGAAATTCTGAAGGGGCATTTTTTAACCCAAAAGGCATTACTTTCCATTCATATTGTCCAAAAGGAACATTAAAAGCAGTTTTATAAATATCTTTATTATGAATTTGAATTTGCCAATATCCTGATTTTAAATCCAATTTAGAAAATATTAAAGCATCATAAAGTCTATCCAATTAATCCTTTTTATTAGGAATTGGATATCTTATCCATTTAAGAGCAGTATTAAGCGGCTTATAGTTGATAACTAACCTGGGAACTCCTCTCTCTTGTTCTGCTTTTTTATTAACATAAAAAGCTGTGCATGACAAAGGAGACTTAGAAGATCTTATTAATCCTTTGGTTTGAAGGGATTCAATCTCTTTTTTATAGAGGTCTAAATACTCTCTGTTCATTTGGCAAGGTCTTGCCTTTGTAGGAATTTTCTTTTCATCAAAATCTTCTTCATACGGAAGAGAAACTATATGTTTCTTTCTGTCCCACAAAGCATTAGGATGATCATTACAAATTTGCAAAGAAAATTGATTATGAAGAAATTTAATTTTTTCTTGCAATTTAACGCTTTTCAAAACATTATCAATATTATTGAAGTCAATTTCTTGTTTAAGGAAATTAATCTGTTTTTCCTTTCTTTCAATTAAAGAATCCTTTATTTGGTTTAAAACTCTAGTAAAGGGTTCAATAATAAATTGGAAAGATATTTCTTTTCCTTCAAAGGTTCCAATAAAACCCTTTTCATCAATATTTTTTATCGGAAATATTTTCTTTAGAAAAGGTGTTCCAAGTAAAACTTGGTTAGTAATATTTTTTACCAAAAGAAAACTATTAGGAATGCAAACTTTTTTTTTGCAAATATAAGCTTTAGGAAGTTTATAATTAATTTTCATTTTTTGTCCATTGGCAGCACTTATAGAATGAGTGGTTTTATGAAAATATCTGGTAGGAATAATGCCTTCCTGGATACAATTTAAATCTGCACCACTATCAACAAGAGCTATAAGATCTTGTTTATAATTTCCATCAATTACAAGAGAAATTTTTATTAACCATTTTTGGGATATAACCAGTTCTAAAGTTGAAAGAAAATTATCTTCTTCAGAAAAAGTAATTTGATTTTCTTCTTCTTCAGGAATATAAACTTGTTTTCCACGGCTTATTTCCAATTTGAAAACTCATTCTTCAAGATGTTTATTATCATTTTTCAAATCTTTTATCTCTTTTTTAAGATTTTGAATCTCCAGGGATAAATCAATTTTATTTCTGGGATTAAGAATCTCATTGTTGATCTTATCCTCCCAATAAATAATATTTTTCTCATGCTCCTTAGAAAGGAAAACTAATTTTTTCACATAATTGTGAATCTTCTTCGCTTTTTCCCAATTGATAGATTCATAGAACCTATGGGAAGGAAACTTCTGCACCCTTCTAGGATTATTCATCCTGTAAATATTCACGAGTTAAAAAATCAGGAAGACTATTGTCAGCTCCTTTCTTATAAATAATATCAAAATCAAAAGGGGCTAATTGAGCCTGCCATCTAGCAATCATTTGTTTAGAAACTTCATGATCAAAGTTTTTAATGAACATGTATTTAGCAGCTTGACAATCTGTCTTAATAATAAATTTCTGATTATGTAAATCATCTTGAAATTTTAAAACACATTTAAGAATAGCTAAGATTTCTTTAGCTATAGTAGCATAGTTTTTCTGACTATCTTTCCACTTCCCAGTGTGGAATCTAACAAGATATTCTTGATGGTTATGAGGAGATATCTGTTTAAGAATTCCTCCATATCCTATCTCAGAGGCATCAGTCTCTATAACCTTATCCCAACTTGGATTAGCAAGCATTAAGCAAGGTAAATTTATGACTTTGCTTTTAATTTTCTTGATAGCCTGAGTATGATCCTCAGTCCAGCGTTTTGGATTCTTCTTTAATCTATCATAAATAATTGCTGTATCTTCAGCAAGATTCTTATAATAAGGAGAAACATAATTCAAACTCCCTAGAAATCTTTGGAGTTGGGTTTTATCAATAATTTGATTCGGAAATTTCGAAGCAAACTCTATACTTCTATTAATAGGAATTATTTTTCCTTTTTCAATATTATGACCTAAAAATCTTATTTTAGTTTGGAAAAGAAGCATTTTTGGTTTAGATATAACCAAACCATTTTGGATAACTATTTTCTTGAATATGTAAAGATGTTTAAAATGACTTTCAATATTTTTTGAAAATACTAGAATATCATCAATATAAACAATTATGAAATCACTATAAGGATTGAAAATATCATTCATAATATTTTGAAATTCTGAAGGGGCATTTTTTAACCCAAAAGGCATTAATTTCCATTCATATTGTCCAAAAGGAACATTAAAAGCAGTTTTATAAATATCTTTATTATGAATTTGAATTTGCCAATATCCTGATTTTAAATCCAATTTAGAAAATATTAAAGCATCATAAAGTCTATCCAATTAATCCTTTTTATTAGGAATTGGATATCTTATCCATTTAAGAGCAGTATTAAGCGGCTTATAGTTGATAACTAACCTGGGAACTCCTCTCTCTTGTTCTGCTTTTTTATTAACATAAAAAGCTGTGCATGACAAAGGAGACTTAGAAGATCTTATTAATCCTTTGGTTTGAAGGGATTCAATCTCTTTTTTATAGAGGTCTAAATACTCTCTGTTCATTTGGCAAGGTCTTGCCTTTGTAGGAATTTTCTTTTCATCAAAATCTTCTTCATACGGAAGAGAAACTATATGTTTCTTTCTGTCCCACAAAGCATTAGGACGATCATTACAAATTTGCAAAGAAAATTGATTATGAAGAAATTTAATTTTTTCTTGTAATTTAACGTTTTTCAAAACATTATCAATATTATTGAAGTCAATTTCTTGTTTAAGGAAATTAATCTGTTTTTCCTTTCTTTCAATTAAAGAATCCTTTATTTGGTTTAAAACTCTAGTGAAGGGTTCAATAATAAATTGGAAAGATATTTCTTTTCCTTCAAAGGTTTCAATAAAACCCTTTTCATCAATATTTTTTATCGGAAATATTTTCTTTAGAAAAGGTGTTCCAAGTAAAACTTGGTTAGTAATATTTTTTACCAAAAGAAAACTATTAGGAATGCAAACTTTTTTTTTTGCAAATATAAGCTTTAGGAAGTTTATAATTAATTTTCATTTTTTGTCCATTGGCAGCACTTATAGAATGAGTGGTTTTATGAAAATACCTGGTAGGAATAATGCCTTCCTGGATACAATTTAAATCTGCACCACTATCAACAAGAGCTATAAGATCTTGTTTATAATTTCCATCAATTAAAAGAGAAATTTTTATTAACCATTTTTGGGATATAACCAGTTCTAAAGTTGAAAGAAAATTATCTTCTTCAGAAAAAGTAATTTGATTTTCTTCTTCTTCAGGAATATAAACTTGTTTTCCACGGCTTATTTCCAATTTGAAAACTCTTTCTTCAAGATGTTTATTATCATTTTTCAAATCTTTTATCTCTTTTTTAAGATTTTGAATCTCCAGGGATAAATCAATTTTATTTCTGGGATTAAGAATCTCATTGTTGATCTTATCCTCCCAATAAAAAATATTTTTCTCATGCTCCTTAGAAAGGAAAACTAATTTTTTCACATAATTGTGAATCTTCTTTGCTTTTTCCCAATTGATAGATTTATAGAACCTATGGGAAGGAAACTTCTACACCCTTCTAAGATTATTCATCCTGTAAATATTCACGAGTTAAAAAATCAGGAAGACTATTGTCAGCTCCTTTCTTATAAATAATATCAAAATCAAAAGGGCTAATTGGGCCTGCCATCTAGCAAACATTTGTTTAGAAACTTCATGA
Organism: Lantana camara; assembly: GCA_037501455.1. Lineage (NCBI taxonomy): Eukaryota > Viridiplantae > Streptophyta > Magnoliopsida > Lamiales > Verbenaceae > Lantana > Lantana camara. The sequence goes on from CM074865.1 coordinate 43,621,638, forward strand.
TCAAAGTTTTTATTGAACATGTATTTAGCAGCTTGACAATCTGTCTTAATAATAAATTTCTGATTATATAAATCATCTTGAAATTTTAAAACACATTTAAGAATAGCTAAGATTTCTTTAGCTATAGTAGCATAGTTTTTCTGACTATCTTTCCACTTCCAGAGTGGAATCTAACAAGATATTCTTGCTGGTTATGAGGAGATATCTGTTTAAGAATTCCTCCATATCCTATCTCAGAGGCATCAGTCTCTATAACCTTATCCCAATTTGGATTAGCAAGCATTAAGCAAAGTAAATTTATGACTTTGCTTTTAATTTTCTTGATAGCCTTAGTATGATCCTCTGTCCAGGGTTTTGGATTCTTCTTTAATCTATCATAAAGAATTGTTGTATCTTCAGCAAGATTCTTATAATAAGGAGAAATATAATTCAAACTCCCTAGAAATCTTTGGAGTTGGGTTTTATCAATAATTTAATTCGGAAATTTCGAAGCAAACTCTATACTTCTATTAATAGGAATTATTTTCCCTTTTTCAATATTATGACCTAAAAATCTTATTTTAGTTTGGAAAAGAAGCATTTTTGGTTTAGATATAACCAAACCATTTTGGATAACTATTTTCTTGAATATGTAAAGATGTTTAAAATGACTTTCAATATTTTTTGAAAATACTAGAATATCATCAATATAAACAATTATGAAATCACTATAAGGATTGAAAATATCATTCATAATATTTTGAAATTCTGAAGGGGCATTTTTTAACCCAAAAGGCATTACTTTCCATTCATATTGTCCAAAAGGAACATTAAAAGCAGTTTTATAAATATCTTTATTATGAATTTGAATTTGCCAATATCCTGATTTTAAATCCAATTTAGAAAATATTAAAGCATCATAAAGTCTATCCAATTAATCCTTTTTATTAGGAATTGGATATCTTATCCATTTAAGAGCAGTATTAAGCGGCTTATAGTTGATAACTAACCTGGGAACTCCTCTCTCTTGTTCTGCTTTTTTATTAACATAAAAAGCTGTGCATGACAAAGGAGACTTAGAAGATCTTATTAATCCTTTGGTTTGAAGGGATTCAATCTCTTTTTTATAGAGGTCTAAATACTCTCTGTTCATTTGGCAAGGTCTTGCCTTTGTAGGAATTTTCTTTTCATCAAAATCTTCTTCATACGGAAGAGAAACTATATGTTTCTTTCTGTCCCACAAAGCATTAGGATGATCATTACAAATTTGCAAAGAAAATTGATTATGAAGAAATTTAATTTTTTCTTGCAATTTAACGCTTTTCAAAACATTATCAATATTATTGAAGTCAATTTCTTGTTTAAGGAAATTAATCTGTTTTTCCTTTCTTTCAATTAAAGAATCCTTTATTTGGTTTAAAACTCTAGTAAAGGGTTCAATAATAAATTGGAAAGATATTTCTTTTCCTTCAAAGGTTCCAATAAAACCCTTTTCATCAATATTTTTTATCGGAAATATTTTCTTTAGAAAAGGTGTTCCAAGTAAAACTTGGTTAGTAATATTTTTTACCAAAAGAAAACTATTAGGAATGCAAACTTTTTTTTTGCAAATATAAGCTTTAGGAAGTTTATAATTAATTTTCATTTTTTGTCCATTGGCAGCACTTATAGAATGAGTGGTTTTATGAAAATATCTGGTAGGAATAATGCCTTCCTGGATACAATTTAAATCTGCACCACTATCAACAAGAGCTATAAGATCTTGTTTATAATTTCCATCAATTAAAAGAGAAATTTTTATTAACCATTTTTGGGATATAACCAGTTCTAAAGTTGAAAGAAAATTATCTTCTTCAGAAAAAGTAATTTGATTTTCTTCTTCTTCAGGAATATAAACTTGTTTTCCACGGCTTATTTCCAATTTGAAAACTCATTCTTCAAGATGTTTATTATCATTTTTCAAATCTTTTATCTCTTTTTTAAGATTTTGAATCTCCAGGGATAAATCAATTTTATTTCTGGGATTAAGAATCTCATTGTCGATCTTATCCTCCCAATAAATAATATTTTTCTCATGCTCCTTAGAAAGGAAAACTAATTTTTTCACATAATTGTGAATCTTCTTCGCTTTTTCCCAATTGATAGATTCATAGAACCTATGGGAAGGAAACTTCTGCACTCTTCTAGGATTATTCATCCTGTAAATATTCACGAGTTAAAAAATCAGGAAGACTATTGTCAGCTCCTTTCTTATAAATAATATCAAAATCAAAAGGGGCTAATTGAGCCTGCCATCTAGCAATCATTTGTTTAGAAACTTCATGATCAAAGTTTTTAATGAACATGTATTTAGCAGCTTGACAATCTGTCTTAATAATAAATTTCTGATTATGTAAATCATCTTGAAATTTTAAAACACATTTAAGAATAGCTAAGATTTCTTTAGCTATAGTAGCATAGTTTTTCTGACTATCTTTCCACTTCCCAGTGTGGAATCTAACAAGATATTCTTGTTGGTTATGAGGAGATATCTGTTTAAGAATTCCTCCATATCCTATCTCAGAGGCATCAGTCTCTATAACCTTATCCCAACTTGGATTAGCAAGCATTAAGCAAGGTAAATTTATGACTTTGCTTTTAATTTTCTTGATAGCCTGAGTATGATCCTCAGTCCAGCGTTTTGGATTCTTCTTTAATCTATCATAAATAATTGCTGTATCTTCAGCAAGATTCTTATAATAAGGAGAAACATAATTCAAACTCCCTAGAAATCTTTGGAGTTGGGTTTTATCAATAATTTGATTCGGAAATTTCGAAGCAAACTCTATACTTCTATTAATAGGAATTATTTTTCCTTTTCAATATTATGACCTAAAAATCTTATTTTAGTTTGGAAAAGAAGCATTTTTGGTTTAGATATAACCAAACCATTTTGGATAACTATTTTCTTGAATATGTAAAGATGTTTAAAATGACTTTCAATATTTTTTGAAAATACTAGAATATCATCAATATAAACAATTATGAAATCACTATAAGGATTGAAAATATCATTCATAATATTTTGAAATTCTGAAGGGGCATTTTTTAACCCAAAAGGCATTACTTTCCATTCATATTGTCCAAAAGGAACATTAAAAGCAGTTTTATAAATATCTTTATTATGAATTTGAATTTGCCAATATCCTGATTTTAAATCCAATTTAGAAAATATTAAAGCATCATAAAGTCTATCCAATTAATCCTTTTTATTAGGAATTGGATATCTTATCCATTTAAGAGCAGTATTAAGCGGCTTATAGTTGATAACTAACCTGGGAACTCCTCTCTCTTGTTCTGCTTTTTTATTAACATAAAAAGCTGTGCATGACAAAGGAGACTTAGAAGATCTTATTAATCCTTTGGTTTGAAGGGATTCAATCTCTTTTTTATAGAGGTCTAAATACTCTCTGTTCATTTTGCAAGGTCTTGCCTTTGTAGGAATTTTCTTTTCATCAAAATCTTCTTCATACGGAAGAGAAACTATATGTTTCTTTCTGTCCCACAAAGCATTAGGATGATCATTACAAATTTGCAAAGAAAATTGATTATGAAGAAATTTAATTTTTTCTTGTAATTTAAAGTTTTTCAAAACATTATCAATATTATTGAAGTCAATTTCTTGTTTAAGGAAATTAATCTGTTTTTCCTTTCTTTCAATTAAAGAATCCTTTATTTGGTTTAAAACTCTAGTAAAGGGTTCAATAATAAATTGGAAAGATATTTCTTTTCCTTCAAAGGTTCCAATAAAACCCTTTTCATCAATATTTTTTATCGGAAATATTTTCTTTAGAAAAGGTGTTCCAAGTAAAACTTGGTTAGTAATATTTTTTACCAAAAGAAAACTATTAGGAATGCAAACTTTTTTTTTGCAAATATAAGCTTTAGGAAGTTTATAATTAATTTTCATTTTTTGTCCATTGGCAGCACTTATAGAATGAGTGGTTTTATGAAAATACCTGGTAGGAATAATGCCTTCCTGGATACAATTTAAATCTGCACCACTATCAACAAGAGCTATAAGATCTTGTTTATAATTTCCATCAATTAAAAGAGAAATTTTTATTAACCATTTTTGGGATATAACCAGTTCTAAAGTTGAAAGAAAATTATCTTCTTCAGAAAAAGTAATTTGATTTTCTTCTTCTTCAGGAATATAAACTTGTTTTCCACGGCTTATTTCCAATTTGAAAACTCTTTCTTCAAGATGTTTATTATCATTTTTCAAATCTTTTATCTCTTTTTTAAGATTTTGAATCTCCAGGGATAAATCAATTTTATTTCTGGGATTAAGAATCTCATTGTTGATCTTATCCTCCCAATAAATAATATTTTTCTCATGCTCCTTAGAAAGGAAAACTAATTTTTTCACATAATTGTGAATCTTCTTCGCTTTTTCCCAATTGATAGATTCATAGAACCTATGGGAAGGAAACTTCTGCACCCTTCTAGGATTATTCATCCTGTAAATATTCACGAGTTAAAAAATCAGGAAGACTATTGTCAGCTCCTTTCTTATAAATAATATCAAAATCAAAAGGGGCTAATTGAGCCTGCCATCTAGCAATCATTTGTTTAGAAACTTCATGATCAAAGTTTTTATTGAACATGTATTTAGCAGCTTGACAATCTGTCTTAATAATAAATTTCTGATTATGTAAATCATCTTGAAATTTTAAAACACATTTAAGAATAGCTAAGATTTCTTTAGCTATAGTAGCATAGTTTTTCTGACTATCTTTCCACTTCCCAGTGTGGAATCTAACAAGATATTCTTGTTGGTTATGAGGAGATATCTGTTTAAGAATTCCTCCATATCCTATCTCAGAGGCATCAGTCTCTATAACCTTATCCCAATTTGGATTTGCAAGCATTAATCAAGGTAAATTTATGACTTTGCTTTTAATTTTCTTGATAGCCTGAGTATGATCCTCAGTCCAGGGTTTTGGATTCTTCTTTAATCTATCATAAAGAATTGCTGTATCTTCAGCAAGATTCTTATAATAAGGAGAAATATAATTCAAACTCCCTAGAAATCTTTGGAGTTGGGTTTTATCAATAATTTGATTCGGAAATTTCGAAGCAAACTCTATACTTCTATTAATAGGAATTATTTTTCCTTTTTCAATATTATGACCTAAAAATCTTATTTTAGTTTGGAAAAGAAGCATTTTTGGTTTAGATATAACCAAGCCATTTTGGATAACTATTTTCTTGAATATGTAAAGATGTTTAAAATGACTTTCAATATTTTTTGAAAATACTAGAATATCATCAATATAAACAATTATGAAATCACTATTAGGATTGAAAATATCATTCATAATATTTTGAAATTCTGAAGGGGCATTTTTTAACCCAAAAGGCATTACTTTCCATTCATATTGTCCAAAAGGAACATTAAAAGCAGTTTTATAAATATCTTTATTATGAATTTGAATTTGCCAATATCCTGATTTTAAATCCAATTTAGAAAATATTAAAGCATCATAAAGTGTATCCAATTAATCCTTTTTATTAGGAATTAGATATCTTATCCATTTAAGAGCAGTATTAAGCGGCTTATAGTTGATAACTAACCTGGGAACTCCTCTCTCTTGTTCTGCTTTTTTATTAACATAAAAAGCTGTGCATGACAAAGGAGACTTAGAAGATCTTATTAATCCTTTGGTTTGAAGGGATTCAATCTCTTTTTTATAGAGGTCTAAATACTCTCTGTTCATTTGGCAAGGTCTTGCCTTTGTAGGAATTTTCTTTTCATCAAAATCTTCTTCATACGGAAGAGAAACTATATGTTTCTTTCTGTCCCACAAAGCATTAGGATGATCATTAAAAATTTGCAAAGAAAATTGATTATGAAGAAATTTAATTTTTTCTTGTAATTTAACGTTTTTCAAAACATTATTAATATTATTGAAGTCAATTTCTAGTTTAAGGAAATTAATCTGTTTTTCCTTTCTTTCAATTAAAGAATCCTTTATTTGGTTTATAACTCTAGTAAATGGTTTAATAATAAATTGGAAAGATATTTCTTTTCCTTCAAAGGTTCCAAAAAAACTTTTCATCAATATTTTTTATCGGAAATATTTTCTTTAAAAAAGGTGTTCCAAGTATAACTTGGTTAGTAATATTTTTTACCAAAAGAAAACTATTAGGATTGCAAACTTTTTTTTTGCAAATATAAGCTTTTGGAAGTTTATAATTAATTTTCATTTTTTGTCCATTGGCAGCACTTATAGAATGAGTGGTTTTATGAAAATACCAGGTAGGAATAATGCCTTCCTGGATACAATTTAAATCTGCACCACTATCAACAAGAGCTATAAGATCTTGTTTATAATTTCCATCAATTACAAGAGAAATTTTTATTAACCATTTTTGGGATATAACCTGTTCTAAAGTTGAAAGAAAATTATCTTCTTCAGAAAAAGTAATTTGATTTTCTTCTTCTTCAGGAATATAAACTTGTTTTCCACGGCTTATTTCCAATTTGAAAACTCTTTCTTCAAGATGTTTATTATCATTTTTCAAATCTTTTATCTCTTTTTTAAGATTTTGAATCTCCAGGGATAAATCAATTTTATTTCTGGGATTAAGAATCTCATTGTTGATCTTATCCTCCCAATAAATAATATTTTTCTCATGCTCCTTAGAAAGGAAAACTAATTTTTTCACATAATTGTGAATCTTCTTTGCTTTTTCCCAATTGATAGATTTATAGAACCTATGGGAAGGAAACTTCTACACCCTTCTAGGATTATTCATCCTGTAAATATTCACGAGTTAAAAAATCAGGAAGACTATTGTCAGCTCCTTTCTTATAAATAATATCAAAATCAAAAGGGCTAATTGGGCCTGCCATCTAGCAAACATTTGTTTAGAAACTTCATGATCAAAGTTTTTATTGAACATGTATTTAGCAGCTTGACAATCTGTCTTAATAATAAATTTCTGATTATATAAATCATCTTGAAATTTTAAAACACATTTAAGAATAGCTAAGATTTCTTTAGCTATAGTAGCATAGTTTTTCTGACTATCTTTCCACTTCCAGAGTGGAATCTAACAAGATATTCTTGCTGGTTATGAGGAGATATCTGTTTAAGAATTCCTCCATATCCTATCTCAGAGGCATCAGTCTCTATAACCTTATCCCAATTTGGATTAGCAAGCATTAAGCAAAGTAAATTTATGACTTTGCTTTTAATTTTCTTGATAGCCTTAGTATGATCCTCTGTCCAGGGTTTTGGATTCTTCTTTAATCTATCATAAAGAATTGTTGTATCTTCAGCAAGATTCTTATAATAAGGAGAAATATAATTCAAACTCCCTAGAAATCTTTGGAGTTGGGTTTTATCAATAATTTGATTCGGAAATTTCGAAGCAAACTCTATACTTCTATTAATAGGAATTATTTTCCCTTTTTCAATATTATGACCTAAAAATCTTATTTTAGTTTGGAAAAGAAGCATTTTTGGTTTAGATATAACCAAACCATTTTGGATAACTATTTTCTTGAATATGTAAAGATGTTTAAAATGACTTTCAATATTTTTTGAAAATACTAGAATATCATCAATATAAACAATTATGAAATCACTATAAGGATTGAAAATATCATTCATAATATTTTGAAATTCTGAAGGGGCATTTTTTAACCCAAAAGCAATTACTTTCCATTCATATTGTCCAAAAGCAACATTAAAAGCAGTTTTATAAATATCTTTATTATGAATTTGAATTTCCCAATATCCTGATTTTAAATCAAATTTAGAAAATATTAAAGCATCATAAAGTCTATCCAATAAATCCTTTTTATTAGGAATTGGATATCTTATCCATTTAAGAGCAGTATTAGGAGGCTTATAATTGATAACTAACCTGGGAACTCCTCTCTCTTGTTCTGCTTTTTTATTAACATAAAAAGCTGTGCATGACCAAGGAGACTTAGAAGATCTTATTAATCCTTTGGTTTGAAGGGATTCAATCTCTTTTTTACAGAGGTCTAAATACTCTCTGTTCATTTGGCAAGGTCTTGCCTTTGTAGGAATTTTCTTTTCATCAAAATCTGAAGAGAAACTATATGTTTCTTTCTGTCCCACAAAGCATTAGGATGATCATTACAAATTTGCAAAGAAAATTGATTATGAATAAATTTAATTTTTTCTTGTAATTTAACGTTTTTCAAAACATTATCAATATTATTGAAGTCAATTTCTTGTTTAAGGAAATTAATCTGTTTTTCCTTTCTTTCAATTAAAGAGTCCTTTATTTGGTTTAAACTCTAGTAAAGGGTTCAATAATAAATTGGAAAGATATTTCTTTTCGTTCAAAGGTTCCAATAAAACCCTTTTCATCAATATTTTTTATCGGAAATATTTCCTTTAAAAAAGGTGTTCCAAGTATCACTTGGTTAGTAATATTTTTTACCAAAAGAAAACTATTAGGAATGCAAACTTTTTTTTTGCAAATATAAGCTTTAGGAAGTTTATAATTAATTTTCATTTTTTATCCATTGGCAGTACTTATAGAATGAGTGGTTTTATGAAAATACCTGGTAGGAATAATGCCTTCCTGGATACAATTTAAATCTGCACCACTATCAACAAGATCTATAAGATCTTGTTTATAATTTCCATCAATTAAAAGAAAAATTTTTATTAACCATTTTTGGGATATAACCAGTTCTAAAGTTGAAAGAAAATTATCTTCTTCAGAAAAAGTAATTTGATTTTCTTCTTCTTCAGGAATATAAACTTGTTTTCCACGGCTTATTTCCAATTTGAAAACTCTTTCTTCAAGATGTTTATTATCATTTTTCAAATCTTTTATCTCTTTTTTAAGATTTTGAATCTTCAGGGATAAATCAATTTTAGTAGAAGAATGATTGAAAGTTTGTCTTTTTTTGAAAAGTTTTTGAACTTCTGCCATAGTATATGGTTCAGAATTTCTTTGAAAACTTTGATTTTGTTCCAAATCATTAGGATTATTAATCTGATCAATGATTTTTGATCTCACATCAGGATCTTGAATTGTTTTTAAAATATCAAGAATATTATCATTAGTGATAACATTTATTTCCTGGAATTGAGAAAGAATTTGATAAATAGTTCCTTCTTCCTCATCTGAAGAATCAGCCTGGTTATCACAGGTTAAACCGTTTTTACATGGTTCACATTCTTCTGATTCAGAAGAATAAGTTTCATTTTCTAAAACTTCTAAATCATCTGAGTGTAAAGATTTTTCAGTTTCAGAATCTGAATTCAAAAGAATTTTGCAAAGAGTGTCCTTGATATTATCATCAACCTCTAAGCTTCTGATTTTTTTTCTTAGTCCAACATTGATTAGCATAATGGCCAATCTTACCACATTTCCGGCAGATGATAGGAGGACTATTAGCCTTCCTTTTATCTCTTCTCATTTCTCTTTTCTCTCTTTTTTTTCTATGTTTATGTTTAGAAAAGTCAGGAGATTTATGAAATTTCTTTCTTTTATTATTTCTTTCTTTATCTAAAGGAGGATTAGAAATCCCAAACTGATCACAAAATTGACCTAATTGTCTTCTTTCACTGATATTATGCTTTTTAATTTTGTTGACTTAGCTTTATTTCATTGGATAAAGCTAGCCCTTCAGTTTTACAAACAACTATAAGTTGCCCATAATTATAACTATCATAATTAATATTAACTTCCCATTGTCTAAGAGTTTTCCTAACCCTTTCTGCAAAAAGAGAGGGTAAACCATCAATAAACTTAGATTTCCAATGAGTGCTATTAGACTCGGGAAGTTCCATAACTCTACCAAGGAAAGTATCCTTATACCATCTAAAAGATGTAAGAGTTTTACATCTAAAATTCTGGAGTAGAGTCCTGATATTATCACTGTTTTCCGAAAATCTTCCAGTAAAATGTTCAATAATATTAATGATCAAAGTATAAACAGCATCTTGGGTATCAGTCCCATTTTCAATTTTAATAGTATTCAAAACATCCTGCTTATTAGCATCAGTAAGATAATGATCCCACCAGCCTTTTAATTGACCAGTGAATCCAGCAATAATCATTTTGGCAATATCTTTATCTTTATTGCCATTATTCTTACAGACGGTGCTATACATAAGCATCCTATGAACAGTATTATAAATTTGTCTTTCAGCAAATCCATCAATGTTCCATTCATAGATATTTTTCCCGTTGTAGGAATTATTAAACATATACTCATTCTCTTCATGAAGAATATCTTGAGGAGTAGGCCTAGGATAATAATACATCCTTTGAGTCGGCTTATCAGCATATTTAGATAATTTATTAACTTCATCTTTCACAGTATTATGAAAACCTTCATTTTCAGACATACTGTCTGCAAATTCTTTATTAAGAGCACTAATTCTGAGCCCTTTGAATTTTTCATCTAGAATTTTTTCTAGATCAGTCATAGATTTATTTTAAAATCCTTGACTTCAGGAGGAGGTTGAACACTAGGGATAATTCCACTAGATTCTTCTTGGGGTTTTTCATTTTTATGCTGAATTTTCAAATTATTAATATCAGAGATAAGTTTTTCAACTCTTTCATTTAAAGAAGAAATAATTTCTCCTAAAACAATTAAATACATATTAGTAAAATTATGTTGTTGAACCATATTGTTCATATGTTGCAAAGTAATAGGTAAAGTATTGTTTTCAAATAATTTTTGAAATGTATTATAGAATCTAATCTCATTTCCTTTCTCTATAGAGAAAGCATAAGGAGGGAGAAAGTTTGATTTCAAAATTTCTCCACTATGAGTGAGTCTCTATTCTCTTTCAATGACAGATATATGATTTTCAACATACTTAGCTATAAACCAAGGAACAAAAGATATTTTTAAATTCTTTTCAGAAAGATCTTTATAAAACTCTTCTTGAAATATTTTTCTGTCTTCTTTTGAAAAATGTTCATAAAGCCATTTTTTAAATGGTTCCCATTTAGGAAGATTAAAATCATTTTGAATTTGTTTTCTTGCCGGAGATCCCGGGCTAAAATCAATTTTTGGTTTATTAATCATCATAAAGAAAAATTCATTTCTGAAGCAGTTATATCAGCATCTTTAACATTATAAATGCCTTTCACAATATTATCAGGTTGAATTTTTAATTCTTCAACCCTTTCAAAATCAGATTCTTCAACAGATTCTGTTTCTCTGATTTGAGAAGTAGAAACTCTTGAAGGAGATTGGGTAAAATAAATAGGGGAAATATGACGATGTGATTTAGATCTTGTATAAGACCTATCGCTTCCTCCTATTATGTTTCTGGAGGGTCCAAAACTTGTTTGAACATTCCCTTCAGAAGTTTGAAGAATACTAGTCGGATTATAACTAGTATTGGATTGAGCGGGAACAGCTTGCTCAATAATCCAATTTTTTGGGAAAGTTATTTCATCCCACTTAATAGATCTTCGAGTAGTAATTTCAGATCTACTAAAATTACTTTCTATAAGAATAGTTTCATCCGCAGGTTTATCAACCATCGTACATCTAGGATTTAAAGTTTGAAGAGGTTTGTAATAAATTCTATAACAAACACAAATAACCTCAGATCCAGGAGCATAATTATAACCATGCGTTTTGATATTAAGAGTTAAAGCATCTAATATATTAACATCAGATAAAGATAACTGCAAATTAGGATAAACATTAAAATAAACTTGACCATGGGCCAGACTGGATTGTATAATACCCATCAAAGATTGTTTCCATATTAAATTTCTACCATCTCTAAGAGCAGCTATAAAACTCTCAGGTAAACCTTCTAAGGTTAAAGGCTTAAAAGCAACTTGAACTAATCCAATATGGATGAATTTATAAATACCTTTATATTTATTAAGGTCTCTATTACTGAGTAATCTAATAATCATTTCATCCTTATTAAGGGAAATAGTTTCTTCTGTAGTTTTAACCACATGTTTGAAACTTATTCTATCAAAAGTTCCAAATTTATAAATAACAGTTGGATCTATCATAGGAATAGTCCACTTATTAAGTAAATCAAGATTTTGAGGGATATCATATTCCTCTTCGATACTATTTTTAACAATATCTCTATTTCTAAACATATTCATCATAAACAGAATGATGTGTTGAATAATACCAGAAATTAAGACCAATACCCATGGCTCTGATACCATGACAGAGGGATCTTTTATTAAGGTGGAAATAAAGGTGATAAAAATAAACAATAAGCCCATATCAAAAACATTATACTGTACATAGTAGTTTTACAGGATTAAATAAGCTAGAGATATGATTCTTAACCAGTCATGGTGGCAAGCCCTGAAAACGCCTAAATCATGGCAACAAAACGGGCGAATCCAGACTTCGGTTTTAAATCTAATCTCGGCTTATTATAATTCTAACCATCCCAAAAATATATTTTTTGATCTGGTACTTTTTTTTTTTCTTTGCAAATTTGTAATGATCATCCTAATGCTTTATGGGACCGAAAGAAATATATAGTTTCTCTTCCGTATGAAGAAGATTTTGATGAAAAGAAAATTCCTACAAAGGCAAGACCTTGCCAAATGAACATAGAGTATTTAGACCTCTGTAAAAAACAGATAGAATCCCTTCAAACCAAAGGATTAATAAGATCTTCTAAGTCTCCTTGGTCATGCACAGCTTTTTATGTTAATAAAAAAGCAGAACAAGAGAGAGGAGTTCCCAGGTTAGTTATCAATTATAAGCCTCTTAATACTGCTCTTAAATGGATAAGATATCCAATTCCTAATAAAAAGGATTTATTGGATAGACTTTATCATGCTTTAATATTTTCTAAATTTGATTTAAAATCAGGATATTGGCAAATTCAAATTCATAATAAAGATATTTATAAAACTGCTTTTAATGTTCGTTTGGGACAATATGAATGGAATGTAATGCCTTTTGGGTTAAAAAATGCCCCTTCAGAATTTCAAAATATTATGAATGATATTTTCAATCCTTATAGTGATTTCATAATTGTTTATATTGATGATATTCTAGTATTTTCAAAAAATATTGAAAGTCATTTTAAACATCTTTACATATTCAAGAAAATAGTTATCCAAAATGGTTTGGTTATATCTAAACCAAAAATGCTTATTTTCCAAACTAAAATAAGATTTTTAGGTCATAATATTGAAAAAGGAAAAATAATTCCTATTAATAGAAGTATAGAGTTTGCTTCGAAATTTTCGAATCAAATTATTGATAAAACCCAACTCCAAAGATTTCTAGGGAGTTTGAATTATGTTTCTCCTTATTATAAGAATCTTGCTGAAGATACAGCAATTCTTTATGATAGATTAAAGAAGAATCCAAAACGCTGGACTGAGGATCGTGCTCAGGATATCAAGAAAATTAAAAGCAAAGTCATAAATTTACCTTGCTTAATGCTTGCTAATCCAAGTTGGGATAAGGTTATAGAGACTGATGCCTCTGAGATAGGATATGGAGGAATTCTTAAACAGATATCTCCTCATAACCAACAAGAATATCTTGTTAGATTCCACTCTGGGAAGTGGAAAGATAGTCAGAAAAACTATGCTACTATAGCTAAAGAAATCTTAGCTATTCTTAAATGTGCTTTAAAATTTCAAGATGATTTACATAATCAGAAATTTATTATTAAGACAGATTGTCAAGCTGCTAAATACATGTTCAATAAAAACTTTGATCATGACGTTTCTAAACAAATGATTGCTAGATGGCAAGCTCAATTAGCCCCTTTTGATTTTGATATTATTTATAAGAAAGGAGCTGACAATAGTCTTCCTGATTTTTTAACTCGTGAATATTTACAGGATGAATAATCCTAGAAGGGTGCAGAAGTTTCCTTCCCATAGGTTCTATGAATCTATCAATTGGGAAAAAGCGAAGAAGATTCACAATTATGTGAAAAAATTAGTTTTCCTTTCTAAGGAGCATGAGAAAAATATTATTTATTGGGAGGATAAGATCAACAATGAGATTCTTAATCCCAGAAATAAAATTGATTTATCCCAGGAGATTCAAAATCTTAAAAAAGAGATAAAAGATTTGAAAAATGATAATAAACATCTTGAAGAAAGAGTTTTCAAATTGGAAATAAGCCGTGGAAAACAAGTTTATATTCCTGAAGAAGAAGAAAATCAAATTACTTTTTCTGAAGAAGATAATTTTCTTTCAACTTTAGAACTGGTTATATCCCAAAAATGGTTAATAAAAATTTCTCTTTTAATTGATGGAAATTATAAACAAGATCTTATAGCTCTTGTTGATAGTGGTGCAGATTTAAATTGTATCCAGGAAGGCATTATTCCTACCAGGTATTTTCATAAAACCACTCATTCTATAAGTGCTGCCAATGGACAAAAAATGAAAATTAATTATAAACTTCCTAAAGTTTATATTTGCAAAAAAAAAGTTTGCATTCCTAATAGTTTTCTTTTGGTAAAAAATATTACTAACCAAGTTATTCTTGGAACACCTTTTCTAAAGAAAATATTTTCGATAAAAAATATTGATGAAAAGGGTTTTATTGGAACCTTTGAAGGAAAAGAAATATCTTTCCAATTTATTATTGAACCCTTTATTAGAGTTTTAAACCGAATAAAGGATTCTTTAATTGAAAGAAAGGAAAAACAGATTAATTTCCTTAAACAAGAAATTGACTTCAATAATATTGATAATGTTTTGAAAAACGTTAAATTACAAGAAAAAATTAAATTTCTTCATAATCAATTTTCTTTGCAAATTTGTAATGATCATCCTAATGCTTTGTGGGACAGAAATAAACATATAGTTTCTCTTCCGTATGAAGAAGATTTTGATGAAAAGAAAATTGCTACAAAGGCAAGACCTTGCCAAATGAACAGAGAGTATTTAGACCTCTGTAAAAAAGAGATTGAATCCCTTCAAACCAAAGGATTAATAAGATCTTCTAAGTCTCCTTGGTCATGCACAACTTTTTATGTTAATAAAAAAGCAGAACAAGAGAGAGGAGTTCCCAGGTTAGTTATCAATTATAAGCCTCTTAATACTGCTCTTAAATGGATAAGATATCCAATTCCTAATAAAAAGGATTTATTGGATAGACTTTATGATGCTTTAATATTTTCTAAATTTGATTTAAAATCAGGATATTGGCAAATTCAAATTCATAATAAAGATATTTATAAAACTGCTTTTAAGGTTCGTTTTGGACAATATGAATGGAAAGTAATGCCTTTTGGGTTAAAAAATGCCCCTTCAGAATTTCAAAATATTATGAATGATATTTTCAATCCTTATAGTGATTTCATAATTGTTTATATTGATGATATTCTAGTATTTTCAAAAAATATTGAAAGTCATTTTAAACATCTTTACATATTCAAGAAAATAGTTATCCAAAATGGTTTGGTTATATCTAAACCAAAAATGCTTCTTTTCCAAACTAAAATAAGATTTTTAGGTCATAATATTGAAAAAGGAAAAATAATTCCTATTAATTGAAGTATAGAGTTTGCTTCGAAATTTCCGAATCAAATTATTGATAAAACCCAACTCCAAAGATTTCTAGGGAGTTTGAATTATGTTACTCCTTATTATAAGAATCTTGCTGAAGATACAACAATTCTTTATGATAGATTAAAGAAGAATCCAAAACGCTGGACTGAGGATCATACTCAGGCTATCAAGAAAATTAAAAGCAAAGTCATAAATTTACCTTGCTTAATGCTTGCTAATCCAAGTTGGGATAATGTTATAGAGACTGATGCCTCTGAGATAGGATATGGAGGAATTCTTAAACAGATATCTCCTCATAACCAACAAGAATATCTTGTTAGATTCCACACTGGGAAGTGGAAAGATAGTTAGAAAAACTATGCTACTATAGCTAATGAAATCTTAGCTATTCTTAAATGTGTTTTAAAATTTCAAGATGATTTACATAATCAGAAATTTATTATTAAGACATATTGTCAAGCTGCTAAATACATGTTCAATAAAAACTTTGATCATGAAGTTTCTAAACAAATGATTGCTAGATGGCAGGCTCAATTAGCCCCTTTTGATTTTGATATTATTTATAAGAAAGGAGCTGACAATAGTCTTCCTGATTTTGTAACTCGTGCATATTTACAGGATGAATAATCCTAGAAGGGTGCAGAAATTTCCTTCCCATAGGTTCTATGAATCTATCAATTGGGAAAAAGCGAAGAAGATTCACAATTATGTGCAAAAATTAGTTTTCCTGTCTAAGGAGCATGAGAAAAATATTATTTATTGGGAGGATAAGATCAACAATGAGATTCTTAATCCCAGAAATAAAATTGATTTATCCCTGGAGATTCAAAATCTTAAAAAAGAGATAAAAGATTTGAAAAATGATAATAAACATCTTGAAGAAAGAGTTTTCAAATTGGAAATAAGCCGTGGAAAACAAGTTTATATTCCTGAAGAAGAAGAAAATCAAATTACTTTTTCTGAAGAAGATAATTTTCTTTCAACTTTAGAACTGGTTATATCCCAAAAATGGTTAATAAAAATTTCTCTTTTAATTGATGGAAATTATAAACAAGATCTTATAGCTCTTGTTGATAGTAGTGCAGATTTAAATTGTATCCAGGAAGGCATTATTCCTACCAGGTATTTTCATAAAACCACTCATTCTATAAGTGCTGCCAATGGACAAAAAATGAAAATTAATTATAAACTTCCTAAAGCTTATATTTGCAAAAAAAAAGTTTGCATTCCTAATAGTTTTCTTTTGGTAAAAAATATTACTAACCAAGTTATACTTGGAACACCTTTTCTAAAGAAAATATTTCCGATAAAAAATATTGATGAAAAGGGTTTTATTGGAACCTTTGAAGGAAAAGAAATATCTTTCCAATTTATTATTGAACCCTTTACTAGAGTTTTAAACCAAATAAAGGATTCTTTAATTGACAGAAAGGAAAAACAGATTAATTTCCTTAAACAAGAAATTGACTTCAATAATATTGATAATGTTTTGAAAAACGTTAAATTACAAGAAAAAATTAAATTTCTTCATAGTCAATTTTCTTTGCAAATTTGTAATGATCATCCTAATGCTTTGTGGGACAGTAAGAAACATATAGTTTCTCTTCCGTATGAAGAAGATTTTGATGAAAAGAAAATTCCTACAAAGGCAAGACCTTGCCAAATGAACAGAGAGCATTTAGACCTCTGTAAAAAAGAGATTGAATCCCTTCAAACCAAAGGATTAATAAGATCTTCTAAGTCTCCTTGGTTATGCACAGCTTTTTATGTTAATAAAAACAGAACAAGAGAGAGGAGTTCCCAGGTTAGTTATCAATTATAAGCCTCTTAATACTGCTCTTAAATGGATAAGATATCCAATTCCTAATAAAAAGGATTTATTGGATAGACTTTATGATGCTTTAATATTTTCTAAATTTGATTTAAAATCAGGATATTGGCAAATTCAAATTCATAATAAAGATATTTATAAAACTGCTTTTAAGGTTCGTTTTGGACAATATGAATGGAAAGTAATGCCTTTTGGGTTAAAAAATGCCCCTTCAGAATTTCAAAATATTATGAATGATATTTTCAATCCTTATAGTGATTTCATAATTGTTTATATTGATGATATTCTAGTATTTTCAAAAAATATTGAAAGTCATTTTAAACATCTTTACATATTCAAGAAAATAGTTATCCAAAATGGTTTGGTTATATCTAAACCAAAAATGCTTCTTTTCCAAACTAAAATAAGATTTTTAGGTCATAATATTGAAAAAGGAAAAATAATTCCTATTAATAGAAGTATAGAGTTTGCTTCGAAATTTCCGAATCAAATTATTGATAAAACCCAACTCCAAAGATTTCTAGGGAGTTTGAATTATGTTTCTCCTTATTATAAGAATCTTGCTGAAGATACAGCAATTCTTTATGATAGATTAAAGAAGAATCCAAAACGCTGGACTGAGGATCATACTCAGGCTATCAAGAAAATTAAAAGCAAAGTCATAAATTTACCTTGCTTAATGCTTGCTAATCCAAGTTGGGATAATGTTATAGAGACTGATGCCTCTGAGATAGGATATGGAGGAATTCTTAAACAGATATCTCCTCATAACCAACAAGAATATCTTGTTAGATTCCACTCTGGGAAGTGGAAAGATAGTTAGAAAAACTATGCTACTATAGCTAAAGAAATCTTAGCTATTCTTAAATGTGTTTTAAAATTTCAAGATGATTTACATAATCAGAAATTTATTATTAAGACATATTGTCAAGCTGCTAAATACATGTTCAATAAAAACTTTGATCATGAAGTTTCTAAACAAATGATTGCTAGATGGCAGGCTCAATTAGCCCCTTTTGATTTTGATATTATTTATAAGAAAGGAGATGACAATAGTCTTCCTGATTTTGTAACTCGTGAATATTTACAGGATGAATAATCCTAGAAGGGTGCAGAAATTTCCTTCCCATAGGTTCTATGAATCTATCAATTGGGAAAAAGCGAAGAAGATTCACAATTATGTGAAAAAATTAGTTTTCCTGTCTAAGGAGCATGAGAAAAATATTATTTATTGGGAGGATAAGATCAACAATGAGATTCTTAATCCCAGAAATAAAATTGATTTATCCCTGGAGATTCAAAATCTTAAAAAAGAGATAAAAGATTTGAAAAATGATAATAAACATCTTGAAGAAAGAGTTTTCAAATTGGAAATAAGCCGTGGAAAACAAGTTTATATTCCTGAAGAAGAAGAAAATCAAATTACTTTTTCTGAAGAAGATAATTTTCTTTCAACTTTAGAACTGGTTATATCCCATAAATGGTTAATAAAAATTTCTCTTTTAATTGATGGAAATTATAAACAAGATCTTATAGCTCTTGTTGATAGTAGTGCAGATTTAAATTGTATCCAGGAAGGCATTATTCCTACCAGGTATTTTCATAAAACCACTCATTCTATAAGTGCTGCCAATGGACAAAAAATGAAAATTAATTATAAACTTCCTAAAGCTTATATTTGCAAAAAAAAAGTTTGCATTCCTAATAGTTTTCTTTTGGTAAAAAATATTACTAACCAAGTTATACTTGGAACACCTTTTCTAAAGAAAATATTTCCGATAAAAAATATTGATGAAAAGGGTTTTATTGGAACCTTTGAAGGAAAAGAAATATCTTTCCAATTTATTATTGAACCCTTTACTAGAGTTTTAAACCAAATAAAGGATTCTTTAATTGACAGAAAGGAAAAACAGATTAATTTCTTTAAACAAGAAATTGACTTCAATAATATTGATAATGTTTTGAAAAACGTTAAATTACAAGAAAAAATTAAATTTCTTCATAATCAATTTTCTTTGCAAATTTGTAATGATCATCCTAATGCTTTGTGGGACAGTAAGAAACATATAGTTTCTCTTCCGTATGAAGAAGATTTTGATGAAAAGAAAATTCCTACAAAGGCAAGACCTTGCCAAATGAACAGAGAGCATTTAGACCTCTGTAAAAAAGAGATTGAATCCCTTCAAACCAAAGGATTAATAAGATCTTCTAAGTCTCCTTGGTTACGCACAGCTTTTTATGTTAATAAAAACAGAACAAGAGAGAGGAGTTCCCAGGTTAGTTATCAATTATAAGCCTCTTAATACTGCTCTTAAATGGAAAAGATATCCAATTCCTAATAAAAAAGATTTATTGGATAGACTTTATGATGCTTTAATATTTTCTAAATTTGATTTAAAATCAGGATATTGGCAAATTCAAATTCATAATAAAGATATTTATAAAACTGCTTTTAATTTTCCTTTTGGACAATATGAATGGAAAGTAATGCCTTTTGGGTTAAAAAATGCCCCTTCAGAATTTTAAAATATTATGAATGATATTTTCAATCCTTATAGTGATTTCATAATTGTTTATACTGATGATATTCTAGTATTTTCAAAAAATATTGAAAGTCATTTTAAACATCTTGACATATTCAAGAAAATAGTTATCCAAAATGGTTTGGTTATATCCAAACCAAAAATGCTTCTTTTCCAAACTAAAATAAGATTTTTAGGTCATAATATTGAAAAAGGAAAAATAATTCCTATTAATAGAAGTATAGAGTTTGCTTCGAAATTTTCGAATCAAATTATTGATAAAACCCAACTCCAAAGATTTCTAGGGAGTTTGAATTATATTTCTCCTTATTATAAGAATCTTGCTGAAGATACAACAATTCTTTATGATAGATTAAAGAAGAATCCAAAACCCTGGACTGAGGATCATACTCAGGCTATCAAGAAAATTAAAAGCAAAGTCATAAATTTACCTTGCTTAATGCTTGCTAATCCAAGTTGGGATAATGTTATAGAGACTGATGCCTCTGAGATAGGATATGGAGGAATTCTTAAACAGATATCTCCTCATAACCAACAAGAATATCTTGTTAGATTCCACACTGGGAAGTGGAAAGATAGTTAGAAAAACTATGCTACTATAGCTAAAGAAATCTTAGCTATTCTTAAATGTGTTTTAAAATTTCAAGATGATTTACATAATCAGAAATTTATTATTAAGACATATTGTCAAGCTGCTAAATACATGTTCAATTAAATCTTTGATCATGAAGTTTCTAAACAAATGATTGCTAGATGGCAGGCTCAATTAGCCCCTTTTGATTTTGATATTATTTATAAGAAAGGAGCTGACAATAGTCTTCCTGATTTTGTAACTCGTGAATATTTACAGGATGAATAATCCTAGAAGGGTGCAGAAATTTCCTTCCCATAGGTTCTATGAATCTATCAATTGGGAAAAAGCGAAGAAGATTCACAATTATGTGAAAAAATTAGTTTTCCTGTCTAAGGAGCATGAGAAAAATATTATTTATTGGGAGGATAAGATCAACAATGAGATTCTTAATCCCAGAAATAAAATTGATTTATCCCTGGAGATTCAAAATCTTAAAAAAGAGATAAAAGATTTGAAAAATGATAATAAACATCTTGAAGAAAGAGTTTTCAAATTGGAAATAAGCCGTGGAAAACGAGTTTATATTCCTGAAGAAGAAGAAAATCAAATTACTTTTTCTGAAGAAGATAATTTTCTTTCAACTTTAGAACTGGTTATATCCCAAAAATGGTTAATAAAAATTTCTCTTTTAATTGATGGAAATTATAAACAAGATCTTATAGCTCTTGTTGATAGTAGTGCAGATTTAAATTGTATCCAGGAAGGCATTATTCCTACCAGGTATTTTCATAAAACCACTCATTCTATAAGTGCTGCCAATGGACAAAAAATGAAAATTAATTATAAACTTCCTAAAGCTTATATTTGCAAAAAAAAAGTTTGCATTCCTAATAGTTTTCTTTTGGTAAAAAACATTACTAACCAAGTTATACTTGGAACACCTTTTCTAAAGAAAATATTTCCGATAAAAAATATTGATGAAAAGGGTTTTATTGGAACCTTTGAAGGAAAAGAAATATCTTTCCAATTTATTATTGAACCCTTTACTAGAGTTTTAAACCAAATAAAGGATTCTTTAATTGACAGAAAGGAAAAACAGATTAATTTCCTTAAACAAGAAATTGACTTCAATAATATTGATAATGTTTTGAAAAACGTTAAATTACAAGAAAAAATTAAATTTCTTCATAATCAATTTTCTTTGCAAATTTGTAATGATCATCCTAATGCTTTGTGGGACAGTAAGAAACATATAGTTTCTCTTCCGTATGAAGAAGATTTTGATGAAAAGAAAATTCCTACAAAGGCAAGACCTTGCCAAATGAACAGAGAGCATTTAGACCTCTGTAAAAAAGAGATTGAATCCCTTCAAACCAAAGGATTAATAAGATCTTCTAAGTCTCCTTGGTTATGCACAGCTTTTTATGTTAATAAAAACAGAACAAGAGAGAGGAGTTCCCAGGTTAGTTATGAATTATAAGCCTCTTAATACTGCTCTTAAATGGATAAGATATCCAATTCCTAATAAAAAGGATTCATTGGATAGACTTTATGATGCTTTAATATTTTCTAAATTTGATTTAAAATCAGGATATTGGCAAATTCAAATTCATAATAAAGATATTTATAAAACTGCTTTTAATGTTCCTTTTGGACAATATGAATGGAAAGTAATGCCTTTTGGGTTAAAAAATGCCCCTTCAGAATTTCAAAATATTATGAATGATATTTTCAATCCTTATAGTGATTTCATAATTGTTTATATTGATGATATTCTAGTATTTTCAAAAAATATTGAAAGTCATTTTAAACATCTTGACATATTCAAGAAAATAGTTATCCAAAATGGTTTGGTTATATCCAAACCAAAAATGCTTCTTTTCCAAACTAAAATAAGATTTTTAGGTCATAATATTGAAAAAGGAAAAATAATTCCTATTAATAGAAGTATAGAGTTTGCTTCGAAATTTCCGAATCAAATTATTTATAAAACCCAACTCCAAAGATTTCTAGGGAGTTTGAATTATATTTCTCCTTATTATAAGAATCTTGCTGAAGATACAGCAATTCTTTATGATAGATTAAAGAAGAATCCAAAACCCTGGAGTGAGGATCATACTCAGGCTATCAAGAAAATTAAAAGCAAAGTCATAAATTTACCTTGCTTAATGCTTGCTAATCCAAGTTGGGATAATGTTATAGAGACTGATGCCTCTGAGATAGGATATGGAGGAATTCTTAAACAGATATGTCCTCATAACCAACAAGAATATCTTGTTAGATTCCACACTGGGAAGTGGAAAGATAGTTTGAAAAACTATGCTACTATAGCTAAAGAAATCTTAGCTATTCTTAAATGTGTTTTAAAATTTCAAGATGATTTACATAATCAGAAATTTATTATTAAGACATATTGTCAAGCTGCTAAATACATGTTCAATAAAAACTTTGATCATGAAGTTTCTAAACAAATGATTGCTAGATGGCAGGCTCAATTAGCCCCTTTTGATTTTGATATTATTTATAAGAAAGGAGCTGACAATAGTCTTCCTGATTTTGTAACTCGTGAATATTTACAGGATGAATAATCCTAGAAGGGTGCAGAAATTTCCTTCCCATAGGTTCTATGAATCTATCAATTGGGAAAAAGCGAAGAAGATTCACAATTATGTGAAAAAATTAGTTTTCCTGTCTAAGGAGCATGAGAAAAATATTATTTATTGGGAGGATAAGATCAACAATGAGATTCTTAATCCCAGAAATAAAATTGATTTATCCCTGGAGATTCAAAATCTTAAAACAGAGATAAAAGATTTGAAAAATGATAATAAACATCTTGAAGAAAGAGTTTTCAAATTGGAAATAAGCCGTGGAAAACGAGTTTATATTCCTGAAGAAGAAGAAAATCAAATTACTTTTTCTGAAGAAGATAATTTTCTTTCAACTTTAGAACTGGTTATATCCCAAAAATGGTTAATAAAAATTTCTCTTTTAATTGATGGAAATTATAAACAAGATCTTATAACTCTTGTTGATAGTAGTGCAGATTTAAATTGTATCCAGGAAGGCATTATTCCTACCAGGTATTTTCATAAAACCACTCATTCTATAAGTGCTGCCAATGGACAAAAAATGAAAATTAATTATAAACTTCCTAAAGCTTATATTTGCAAAAAAAAAGTTTGCATTCCTAATAGTTTCTTTTGGTAAAAAATATTACTAACCAAGTTATACTTGGAACACCTTTTCTAAAGAAAATATTTCCGATAAAAAATATTGATGAAAAGGGTTTTATTGGAACCTTTGAAGGAAAAGAAATATCTTTCCAATTTATTATTGAACCCTTTACTAGAGTTTTAAACCAAATAAAGGATTCTTTAATTGACAGAAAGGAAAAACAGATTAATTTCCTTAAACAAGAAATTGACTTCAATAATATTGATAATGTTTTGAAAAACGTTAAATTACAAGAAAAAATTAAATTTCTTCATAATCAATTTTCTTTGCAAATTTGTAATGATCATCCTAATGCTTTGTGGGACAGTAAGAAACATATAGTTTCTCTTCCGTATGAAGAAGATTTTGATGAAAAGAAAATTCCTACAAAGGCAAGACCTTGCCAAATGAACAGAGAGCATTTAGACCTCTGTAAAAAAGAGATTGAATCCCTTCAAACCAAAGGATTAATAAGATCTTCTAAGTCTCCTTGGTTATGCACAGCTTTTTATGTTAATAAAAACAGAACAAGAGAGAGGAGTTCCCAGGTTAGTTATCAATTATAAGCCTCTTAATACTGCTCTTAAATGGATAAGATATCCAATTCCTAATAAAAAGGATTTATTGGATAGACTTTATGATGCTTTAATATTTTCTAAATTTGATTTAAAATCAGGATATTGGCAAATTCAAATTCATAATAAAGATATTTATAAAACTGCTTTTAATGTTCCTTTTGGACAATATGAATGGAAAGTAATGCCTTTTGGGTTAAAAAATGCCCCTTCAGAATTTCAAAATATTATGAATGATATTTTCAATCCTTATAGTGATTTCATAATTTTTTATATTGATGATATTCTAGTATTTTCAAAAAATATTGAAAGTCATTTTAAACATCTTGACATATTCAAGAAAATAGTTATCCAAAATGGTTTGGTTATATCCAAACCAAAAATGCTTCTTTTCCAAACTAAAATAAGATTTTTAGGTCATAATATTGAAAAAGGAAAAATAATTCCTATTAATAGAAGTATAGAGTTTGCTTCGAAATTTCCGAATCAAATTATTGATAAAACCCAACTCCAAAGATTTCTAGGGAGTTTGAATTATATTTCTCCTTATTATAAGAATCTTGCTGAAGATACAGCAATTCTTTATGATAGATTAAAGAAGAATCCAAAACCCTGGACTGAGGATCATACTCAGGCTATCAAGAAAATTAAAAGCAAAGTCATAAATTTACCTTGCTTAATGCTTGCTAATCCAAATTAGGATAAGGTTATAGAGACTGATGCCTCTGAGATAGGATATGGAGGAATTCTTAAACAGATATCTCCTCATAACCAACAAGAATATCTTGTTAGATTCCACTCTGGGAAGTGGAAAGATAGTCAGAAAAACTATGCTACTATAGCTAAAGAAATCTTAGCTATTCTTAAATGTGTTTTAAAATTTCAAGATGATTTATATAATCAGAAATTTATTATTAAGACAGATTGTCAAGCTGCTAAATACATGTTCAATAAAAACTTTGATCATGAAGTTTCTAAACAAATGTTTGCTAGATGGCAGGCTCAATTAGCCCCTTTTGATTTTGATATTATTTATAAGAAAGGAGCTTACAATAGTCTTCCTGATTTTTTAACTCGTGAATATTTACAGGATGAATAATCCTAGAAGGGTGCAGAAGTTTCCTTCCCGTAGGTTCTATGAATATATCAATTGGGAAAAACCGAAGAAGATTCACAATTATGTGAAAAAATTAGTTTTCCTTTCTAAGGAGCATGAGAAAAATATTATTTATTGGGAGGATAAGATCAACAATGAGATTCTTAATCCCAGAAATAAATTTGATTTATCCCTGGAGATTCAAAATCTTAAAAAAGAGATAAAAGATTTCAAAAATGATAATAAACATCTTGAAGAAAGAGTTTTCAAATTGGAAATAAGCCGTGGAAAACAAGTTTATATTCCTGAAGAAGAAGAAAATCAAATTACTTTTTCTGAAGAAGATAATTTTCTTTCAACTTTAGAACTGGTTATATCCCAAAAATGGTTAATAAAAATTTCTCTTTTAATTGATGGAAATTATAAACAAGATCTTATAGCTCTTGTTGATAGTAGTGCAGATTTAAATTGTATCCAGGAAGGCATTATTCCTACCAGGTATTTTCATAAAACCACTCATTCTATAAGTGCTGCCAATGGACAAAAAATGAAAATTAATTATAAACTTCCTAAAGCTTATATTTGCAAAAAAAAAGTTTGCATTCCTAATAGTTTTCTTTTGGTAAAAAATATTACTAACCAAGTTATACTTGGAACACCTTTTCTAAAGAAAATATTTCCGATAAAAAATATTGATGAAAAGGGTTTTATTGGAACCTTTGAAGGAAAAGAAATATCTTTCCAATTTATTATTGAACCCTTTACTAGAGTTTTAAACCAAATAAAGGATTCTTTAATTGACAGAAAGGAAAAACAGATTAATTTCCTTAAACAAGAAATTGACTTCAATAATATTGATAATGTTTTGAAAAACGTTAAATTACAAGAAAAAATTAAATTTCTTCATAATCAATTTTCTTTGCAAATTTGTAATGATCATCCTAATGCTTTGTGGGACAGTAAGAAACATATAGTTTCTCTTCCGTATGAAGAAGATTTTGATGAAAAGAAAATTCCTACAAAGGCAAGACCTTGCCAAATGAACAGAGAGCATTTAGACCTCTGTAAAAAAGAGATTGAATCCCTTCAAACCAAAGGATTAATAAGATCTTCTAAGTCTCCTTGGTTATGCACAGCTTTTTATGTTAATAAAAACAGAACAAGAGAGAGGAGTTCCCAGGTTAGTTATCAATTATAAGCCTCTTAATACTGCTCTTAAATGGATAAGATATCCAATTCCTAATAAAAAGGATTTATTGGATAGACTTTATGATGCTTTAATATTTTCTAAATTTGATTTAAAATCAGGATATTGGCAAATTCAAATTCATAATAAAGATATTTATAAAACTGCTTTTAATGTTCCTTTTGGACAATATGAATGGAAAGTAATGCCTTTTGGGTTAAAAAATGCCCCTTCAGAATTTCAAAATATTATGAATGATATTTTCAATCCTTATAGTGATTTCATAATTGTTTATATTGATGATATTCTAGTATTTTCAAAAAATATTGAAAGTCATTTTAAACATCTTGACATATTCAAGAAAATAGTTATCCAAAATGGTTTGGTTATATCCAAACCAAAAATGCTTCTTTTCCAAACTAAAATAAGATTTTTAGGTCATAATATTGAAAAAGGAAAAATAATTCCTATTAATAGAAGTATAGAGTTTGCTTCGAAATTTCCGAATCAAATTATTGATAAAACCCAACTCCAAAGATTTCTAGGGAGTTTGAATTATATTTCTCCTTATTATAAGAATCTTGCTGAAGATACAGCAATTCTTTATGATAGATTAAAGAAGAATCCAAAACCCTGGACTGAGGATCATACTCAGGCTACCAAGAAAATTAAAAGCAAAGTCATAAATTTACCTTGCTTAATGCTTGCTAATCCAAATTGGGATAAGGTTATAGAGACTGATGCCTCTGAGATAGGATATGGAGGAATTCTTAAACAGATATCTCCTCATAACCAACAAGAATATCTTGTTAGATTCCACTCTGGGAAGTGGAAAGATAGTCAGAAAAACTATGCTACTATAGCTAAAGAAATCTTAGCTATTCTTAAATGTGTTTTAAAATTTCAAGATGATTTATATAATCAGAAATTTATTATTAAGACAGATTGTCGAGCTGCTAAATACATGTTCAATAAAAACTTTGATCATGAAGTTTCTAAACAAATGTTTGCTAGATGGCAGGCTCAATTAGCCCCTTTTGATTTTGATATTATTTATAAGAAAGGAGCTTACAATAGTCTTCCTGATTTTTTAACTCGTGAATATTTACAGGATGAATAATCCTAGAAGGGTGCTGAAGTTTCCTTCCCGGAGGTTCTATGAATATATCAATTGGGAAAAACCGAAGAAGATTCACAATTATGTGAAAAAATTAGTTTTCCTTTCTAAGGAGCATGAGAAAAATATTATTTATTGGGAGGATAAGATCAACAATGAGATTCTTAATCCCAGAAATAAATTTGATTTATCCCTGGAGATTCAAAATCTTAAAAAAGAGATAAAAGATTTGAAAAATGATAATAAACATCTTGAAGAAAGAGTTTTCAAATTGGAAATAAGCCGTGGAAAACAAGTTTATATTCCTGAAGAAGAAGAAAATCAAATTACTTTTTCTGAAGAAGATAATTTTCTTTCAACTTTAGAACTGGTTATATCCCAAAAATGGTTAATAAAAATTTCTCTTTTAATTGATGGAAATTATAAACAAGATCTTATAGCTCT
Organism: Lantana camara; assembly: GCA_037501455.1. NCBI lineage: Eukaryota > Viridiplantae > Streptophyta > Magnoliopsida > Lamiales > Verbenaceae > Lantana > Lantana camara. The sequence continues at coordinate 43,649,746 of CM074865.1, forward strand.
TGTTGATAGTAGTGCAGATTTAAATTGTATCCAGGAAGGCATTATTCCTACCAGGTATTTTCATAAAACCACTCATTCTATAAGTGCTGCCAATGGACAAAAAATGAAAATTAATTATAAACTTCCTAAAGCTTATATTTGCAAAAAAAAAGTTTGCATTCCTAATAGTTTTCTTTTGGTAAAAAATATTACTAACCAAGTTATACTTGGAACACCTTTTCTAAAGAAAATATTTCCGATAAAAAATATTGATGAAAAGGGTTTTATTGGAACCTTTGAAGGAAAAGAAATATCTTTCCAATTTATTATTGAACCCTTTACTAGAGTTTTAAACCAAATAAAGGATTCTTTAATTGACAGAAAGGAAAAACAGATTAATTTCCTTAAACAAGAAATTGACTTCAATAATATTGATAATGTTTTGAAAAACGTTAAATTATAAGAAAAAATTAAATTTCTTCATAATCAATTTTCTTTGCAAATTTGTAATGATCATCCTAATGCTTTGTGGGACAGTAAGAAACATATAGTTTCTCTTCCGTATGAAGAAGATTTTGATGAAAAGAAAATTCCTACAAAGGCAAGACCTTGCCAAATGAACAGAGAGCATTTAGACCTCTGTAAAAAAGAGATTGAATCCCTTCAAACCAAAGGATTAATAAGATCTTCTAAGTCTCCTTGGTTATGCACAGCTTTTTATGTTAATAAAAACAGAACAAGAGAGAGGAGTTCCCAGGTTAGTTATCAATTATAAGCCTCTTAATACTGCTCTTAAATGGATAAGATATCCAATTCCTAATAAAAAGGATTTATTGGATAGACTTTATGATGCTTTAATATTTTCTAAATTTGATTTAAAATCAGGATATTGGCAAATTCAAATTCATAATAAAGATATTTATAAAACTGCTTTTAATGTTCCTTTTGGACAATATGAATGGAAAGTAATGCCTTTTGGGTTAAAAAATGCCCCTTCAGAATTTCAAAATATTATGAATGATATTTTCAATCCTTATAGTGATTTCATAATTGTTTATATTGATGATATTCTAGTATTTTCAAAAAATATTGAAAGTCATTTTAAACATCTTGACATATTCAAGAAAATAGTTATCCAAAATGGTTTGGTTATATCCAAACCAAAAATGCTTCTTTTCCAAACTAAAATAAGATTTTTAGGTCATAATATTGAAAAAGGAAAAATAATTCCTATTAATAGAAGTATAGAGTTTGCTTCGAAATTTCCGAATCAAATTATTGATAAAACCCAACTCCAAAGATTTCTAGGGAGTTTGAATTATATTTCTCCTTATTATAAGAATCTTGCTGAAGATACAGCAATTCTTTATGATAGATTAAAGAAGAATCCAAAACCCTGGACTGAGGATCATACTCAGGCTATCAAGAAAATTAAAAGCAAAGTCATAAATTTACCTTGCTTAATGCTTGCTAATCCAAATTGGGATAAGGTTATAGAGACTGATGCCTCTGAGATAGGATATGGAGGAATTCTTAAACAGATATCTCCTCATAACCAACAAGAATATCTTGTTAGATTCCACTCTGGGAAGTGGAAAGATAGTCAGAAAAACTATGCTACTATAGCTAAAGAAATCTTAGCTATTCTTAAATGTGTTTTAAAATTTCAAGATGATTTATATAATCAGAAATTTATTATTAAGACAGATTGTCGAGCTGCTAAATACATGTTCAATAAAAACTTTGATCATGAAGTTTCTAAACAAATGTTTGCTAGATGGCAGGCTCAATTAGCCCCTTTTGATTTTGATATTATTTATAAGAAAGGAGCTTACATTAGTCTTCCTGATTTTTTAACTCGTGAATATTTACAGGATGAATAATCCTAGAAGGGTGCTGAAGTTTCCTTCCCGTAGGTTCTATGAATATATCAATTGGGAAAAACCGAAGAAGATTCACAATTATGTGAAAAAATTAGTTTTCCTTTCTAAGGAGCATGAGAAAAATATTATTTATTGGGAGGATAAGATCAACAATGAGATTCTTAATCCCAGAAATAAATTTGATTTATCCCTGGAGATTCAAAATCTTAAAAAAGAGATAAAAGATTTGAAAAATGATAATAAACATCTTGAAGAAAGAGTTTTCAAATTGGAAATAAGCCGTGGAAAACAAGTTTATATTCCTGAAGAAGAAGAAAATCAAATTACTTTTTCTGAAGAAGATAATTTTCTTTCAACTTTAGAACTGGTTATATCCCAAAAATGGTTAATAAAAATTTCTCTTTTAATTGATGGAAATTATAAACAAGATCTTATAGCTCTTGTTAATAGTGGTGCAGATTTAAATTGGATCCAGGAAGGCATTATTCCTACCAGGTATTTTCATAAAACCACTCATTCTATAAGTGCTGCCAATGGACAAAAAATGAAAATTAATTATAAACTTCCTAAAGCTTATATTTGCAAAAAAAAAGTTTGCATTCCTAATAGTTTTCTTTTGGTAAAAAATATTACTAACCAAGTTATACTTGGAACACCTTTTCTAAAGAAAATATTTCCGATAAAAAATATTGATGAAAAGGGTTTTATTGGAACCTTTGAAGGAAAAGAAATATCTTTCCAATTTATTATTGAACCCTTTACTAGAGTTTTAAACCAAATAAAGGATTCTTTAATTGAAAGAAAGGAAAAACAGATTAATTTCCTTAAACAAGAAATTGACTTCAATAATATTGATAATGTTTTGAAAAACGTTAAATTACAAGAAAAAATTAAATTTCTTCATAATCAATTTTCTTTGCAAATTTGTAATGATCATCCTAATGCTTTGTGGGACAGAAAGAAACATATAGTTTCTCTTCCGTATGAAGAAGATTTTGATGAAAAGAAAATTCCTACAAAGGCAAGACCTTGCCAAATGAACAGAGAGTATTTAGACCTCTGTAAAAAAGAGATTGAATCCCTTCAAACCAAAGGATTAATAAGATCTTCTAAGTCTCCGTGGTTATGCACAACTTTTTATGTTAATAAAAAACAGAACAAGAGAGAGGAGTTCCCAGGTTAGTTATAAATTATAAGCCTCTTAATACTGCTCTTAAATGGATAAGATATCCAATTCCTAATAAAAAGGATTTATTGGATAGACTTTATGATGCTTTAATATTTTCTAAATTTGATTTAAAATCAGGATATTGGCAAATTCAAATTCATAATAAAGATATTTATAAAGCTGCTTTTAATGTTCCTTTTGGACAATATGAATGGAAAGTAATGCCTTTTGGGTTAAAAAATGCCCCTTCAGAATTTCAAAATATTATGAATGATATTTTCAATCCTTATAGTGATTTCATAATTGTTTATACTGATGATATTCTAGTATTTTCAAAAAATATTGAAAGTCATTTTAAACATCTTGACATATTCAAGAAAATAGTTATCCAAAATGGTTTGGTTATATCCAAACCAAAAATGCTTCTTTTCCGAACTAAAATAAGATTTTTAGGTCATAATATTGAAAAAGGAAAAATAATTCCTATTAATAGAAGTATAGAGTTTGCTTCGAAATTTCCGAATCAAATTATTGATAAAACCCAACTCCAAAGATTTCTAGGGAGTTTGAATTATATTTCTCCTTATTATAAGAATCTTGCTGAAGATACAGCAATTCTTTATGATAGATTAAAGAAGAATCCAAAACCCTGGACTGAGGATCATACTCAGGCTATCAAGAAAATTAAAAGCAAAGTCATAAATTTACCTTGATTAATGCTTGCTAATCCAAATTGGGATAAGGTTATAGAGACTGATGCCTCTGAGATAGGATATGGAGGAATTCTTAAACAGATATCTCCTCATAACCAACAAGAATATCTTGTTAGATTCCACACTGGGAAGTGGAAAGATAGTCAGAAAAACTATGCTACTATAGCTAAAGAAATCTTAGCTATTCTTAAATGTGTTTTAAAATTTCAAGATGATTTACATAATCAGAAATTTATTATTAAGACAGATTGTCAAGCTGCTAAATACATGTTCAATAAAAAATTTGATCATGAAGTTTCTAAACAAATGTTTGCTAGATGGCAGGCTCAATTAGCCCCTTTTGATTTTGATATTATTTATAAGAAAGGAGCTGACAATAGTCTTCCTGATTTTTTAACTCGTGAATATTTACAGGATGAATAATCCTAGAAGGGTGCAGAAGTTTCCTTCCCGTAGGTTCTATGAATATATCAATTGGGAAAAAGCGAAGAAGATTCACAATTATGTGAAAAAATTAGTTTTCCTTTCGAAGGAGCATGAGAAAAATACTATTTATTGGGAGGATAAGATCAACAATGAGATTCTTAATCCCAGAAATAAAATTGATTTATCCTTGGAGATTCAAAATCTTAAAAAAAAGATAAAAGATTTGAAAAATGATAATAAACATCTTGAAGAAAGAGTTTTCAAATTGGAAATAAGCCATGGAAAACAAGTTTATATTCTTGAAGAAGAATAAAATCAAATTACTTTTTCTGAAGAAGATAATTTTCTTTCAACTTTAGAACTGGTTATATCCCAAAAATGGTTAATAAAAATTTCTCTTTTAATTGATGGAAATTATAAACAAGATCTTATAGCTCTTGTTGATAGTGGTGCAGATTTAAATTGTATCCAGGACGGCATTATTCCTACCAGGTATTTTCATAAAACCACTCATTCTATAAGTGCTGCCAATGGATAAAAAATGAAAATTAATTATAAACTTCCTAAAGCTTATATTTGCAAAAAAAAAGTTTGCATTCCTAATAGTTTTCTTTTGGTAAAAAATATTACTAACCAAGTTATACTTGGAACACCTTTTCTAAAGAAAATATTTCCGATAAAAAATATTGATGAAAAGGGTTTTATTGGAACCTTTGAAGGAAAAGAAATATCTTTCCAATTTATTATTGAACCCTTTACTAGAGTTTTAAACCAAATAAAGGATTCTTTAATCGAAAGAAAGGAAAAACAGATTAATTTCCTTAAACAAGAAATTGACTTCAATAATATTGATAATGTTTTGAAAAACGTTAAATTACAAGAAAAAATTAAATTTCTTCATAATCAATTTTCTTTGCAAATTTGTAATGATCATCCTAATGCTTTGTGGGACAGAAAGAAACATATAGTTTCTCTTCCGTATGAAGAAGATTTTGATGAAAAGAAAATTCCTACAAAGGCAAGACCTTGCCAAATGAACAGAGAGTATTTAGACCTCTGTAAAAAAGAGATTGAATCCCTTCAAACCAAAGGATTAATAAGATCTTTAAGTCTCCTTGGTCATGCACAGCTTTTTATGTTAATAAAAAAGCAGAACAAGAGAGAGGAGTTCCCAGGTTAGTTATCAATTATAAGCCTCTTAATACTGCTCTTAAATGGATAAGATATTCAATTCCTAATAAAAAGGATTTATTGGATAGACTTTATGATGCTTTAATATTTTCTAAATTTGATTTAAAATCAGGATATTGGCAAATTCAAATTCATAATAAAGATATTTATAAAGCTGCTTTTAATGTTCCTTTTGGACAATATGAATGGAAAGTAATGCCTTTTGGGTTAAAAAATGCCCCTTCAGAATTTCAAAATATTATGAATGATATTTTCAATCCTTATAGTGATTTCATAATTGTTTATACTGATGATATTCTAGTATTTTCAAAAAATATTGAAAGTCATTTTAAACATCTTGACATATTCAAGAAAATAGTTATCCAAAATGGTTTGGTTATATCCAAACCAAAAATGCTTCTTTTCCGAACTAAAATAAGATTTTTAGGTCATAATATTGAAAAAGGAAAAATAATTCCTATTAATAGAAGTATAGAGTTTGCTTCGAAATTTCCGAATCAAATTATTGATAAAACCCAACTCCAAAGATTTCTAGGGAGTTTGAATTATATTTCTCCTTATTATAAGAATCTTGCTGAAGATACAGCAATTCTTTATGATAGATTAAAGAAGAATCCAAAACCCTGGACTGAGGATCATACTCAGGCTATCAAGAAAATTAAAAGCAAAGTCATAAATTTACCTTGATTAATGCTTGCTAATCCAAATTGGGATAAGGTTATAGAGACTGATGCCTCTGAGATAGGATATGGAGGAATTCTTAAACAGATATCTCCTCATAACCAACAAGAATATCTTGTTAGATTCCACACTGGGAAGTGGAAAGATAGTCAGAAAAACTATGCTACTATAGCTAAAGAAATCTTAGCTATTCTTAAATGTGTTTTAAAATTTCAAGATGATTTACATAATCAGAAATTTATTATTAAGACAGATTGTCAAGCTGCTAAATACATGTTCAATAAAAAATTTGATCATGAAGTTTCTAAACAAATGTTTGCTAGATGGCAGGCTCAATTAGCCCCTTTTGATTTTGATATTATTTATAAGAAAGGAGCTGACAATAGTCTTCCTGATTTTTTAACTCGTGAATATTTACAGGATGAATAATCCTAGAAGGGTGCAGAAGTTTCCTTCCCGTAGGTTCTATGAATATATCAATTGGGAAAAAGCGAAGAAGATTCACAATTATGTGAAAAAATTAGTTTTCCTTTCGAAGGAGCATGAGAAAAATACTATTTATTGGGAGGATAAGATCAACAATGAGATTCTTAATCCCAGAAATAAAATTGATTTATCCTTGGAGATTCAAAATCTTAAAAAAAAGATAAAAGATTTGAAAAATGATAATAAACATCTTGAAGAAAGAGTTTTCAAATTGGAAATAAGCCATGGAAAACAAGTTTATATTCTTGAAGAAGAATAAAATCAAATTACTTTTTCTGAAGAAGATAATTTTCTTTCAACTTTAGAACTGGTTATATCCCAAAAATGGTTAATAAAAATTTCTCTTTTAATTGATGGAAATTATAAACAAGATCTTATAGCTCTTGTTGATAGTGGTGCAGATTTAAATTGTATCCAGGACGGCATTATTCCTACCAGGTATTTTCATAAAACCACTCATTCTATAAGTGCTGCCAATGGATAAAAAATGAAAATTAATTATAAACTTCCTAAAGCTTATATTTGCAAAAAAAAAGTTTGCATTCCTAATAGTTTTCTTTTGGTAAAAAATATTACTAACCAAGTTATACTTGGAACACCTTTTCTAAAGAAAATATTTCCGATAAAAAATATTGATGAAAAGGGTTTTATTGGAACCTTTGAAGGAAAAGAAATATCTTTCCAATTTATTATTGAACCCTTTACTAGAGTTTTAAACCAAATAAAGGATTCTTTAATCGAAAGAAAGGAAAAACAGATTAATTTCCTTAAACAAGAAATTGACTTCAATAATATTGATAATGTTTTGAAAAACGTTAAATTACAAGAAAAAATTAAATTTCTTCATAATCAATTTTCTTTGCAAATTTGTAATGATCATCCTAATGCTTTGTGGGACAGAACGAAACATATAGTTTCTCTTCCGTATGAAGAAGATTTTGATGAAAAGAAAATTCCTACAAAGGCAAGACCTTGCCAAATGAACAGAGAGTATTTAGACCTCTGTAAAAAAGAGATTGAATCTCTTCAAACCAAAGGATTAATAAGATCTTCTAAGTCTCCTTGGTTATGCACAACTTTTTATGTTAATAAAAAACAGAACAAGAGAGAGGAGTTCCCAGGTTAGTTATAAATTATAAGCCTCTTAATACTGCTCTTAAATGGATAAGATATCCAATTCCTAATAAAAAGGATTTATTGGATAGACTTTATGATGCTTTAATATTTTCTAAATTTGATTTAAAATCAGGATATTGGCAAATTCAAATTCATAATAAAGATATTTATAAAACTGCTTTTAATGTTCCTTTTGGACAATATGAATGGAAAGTAATGCCTTTTGGGTTAAAAAATGCCCCTTCCGAATTTCAAAATATTATGAATGATATTTTCAATCCTTATAGTGATTTCATAATTGTTTATACTGATGATATTCTAGTATTTTCAAAAAATATTGAAAGTCATTTTAAACATCTTGACATATTCAAGAAAATAGTTATCCAAAATGGTTTGGTTATATCCAAACCAAAAATGCTTCTTTTCCGAACTAAAATAAGATTTTTAGGTCATAATATTGAAAAAGGAAAAATAATTCCTATTAATAGAAGTATAGAGTTTGCTTCGAAATTTCCGAATCAAATTATTGATAAAACCCAACTCCAAAGATTTCTAGGGAGTTTGAATTATATTTCTCCTTATTATAAGAATCTTGCTGAAGATACAGCAATTCTTTATGATAGATTAAAGAAGAATCCAAAACCCTGGACTGAGGATCATACTCAGGCTATCAAGAAAATTAAAAGCAAAGTCATAAATTTACCTTGCTTAATGCTTGCTAATCCAAAGTGGGATAAGGTTATAGAGACTGATGCCTCTGAGATAGGATATGGAGGAATTCTTAAACAGATATCTCCTCATAACCAACAAGAATATCTTGTTAGATTCCACTCTGGGAAGTGGAAAGATAGTCAGAAAAACTATGCTACTATAGCTAAAGAAATCTTAGCTATTCTTAAATGTGTTTTAAAATTTCAAGATGATTTATATAATCAGAAATTTATTATTAAGACAGATTGTCAAGCTGCTAAATACATGTTCAATAAAAAATTTGATCATGAAGTTTCTAAACAAATGTTTGCTAGATGGCAGGCTCAATTAGCCCCTTTTGATTTTGATATTATTTATAAGAAAGGAGCTGACAATAGTCTTCCTGATTTTTTAACTCGTGAATATTTACAGGATGAATAATCCTAGAAGGGTGCAGAAGTTTCCTTCCCGTAGGTTCTATGAATATATCAATTGGGAAAAAGCGAAGAAGATTCACAATTATGTGAAAAAATTAGTTTTCCTCTCTAAGGAGCATGAGAAAAATACTATTTATTGGGAGGATAAGATCAACAATGAGATTCTTAATCCCAGAAATAAAATTGATTTATCCTTGGAGATTCAAAATCTTAAAAAAAAGATAAAAGATTTGAAAAATGATAATAAACATCTTGAAGAAAGAGTTTTCAAATTGGAAATAAGCCATGGAAAACAAGTTTATATTCTTGAAGAAGAATAAAATCAAATTACTTTTTCTGAAGAAGATAATTTTCTTTCAACTTTAGAACTGGTTATATCCCAAAAATGGTTAATAAAAATTTCTCTTTTAATTGATGGAAATTATAAACAAGATCTTATAGCTCTTGTTGATAGTGGTGCAGATTTAAATTGTATCCAGGACGGCATTATTCCTACCAGGTATTTTCATAAAACCACTCATTCTATAAGTGCTGGCAATGGATAAAAAATGAAAATTAATTATAAACTTCCTAAAGCTTATATTTGCAAAAAAAAAGTTTGCATTCCTAATAGTTTTCTTTTGGTAAAAAATATTACTAACCAAGTTATACTTGGAACACCTTTTCTAAAGAAAATATTTCCGATAAAAATTATTGATGAAAAGGGTTTTATTGGAACCTTTGAAGGAAAAGAAATATCTTTCCAATTTATTATTGAACCCTTTACTAGAGTTTTAAACCAAATAAAGGATTCTTTAATCGAAAGAAAGGAAAAACAGATTAATTTCCTTAAACAAGAAATTGACTTCAATAATATTGATAATGTTTTGAAAAACGTTAAATTACAAGAAAAAATTAAATTTCTTCATAATCAATTTTCTTTGCAAATTTGTAATGATCATCCTAATGCTTTGTGGGACAGAAAGAAACATATAGTTTCTCTTCCGTATGAAGAAGATTTTGATGAAAAGAAAATTCCTACAAAGGCAAGACCTTGCCAAATGAACAGAGAGTATTTAGACCTCTGTAAAAAAGAGATTGAATCCCTTCAAACCAAAGGATTAATAAGATCTTTAAGTCTCCTTGGTCATGCACAGCTTTTTATGTTAATAAAAAAGCAGAACAAGAGAGAGGAGTTCCCAGGTTAGTTATCAATTATAAGCCTCTTAATACTGCTCTTAAATGGATAAGATATTCAATTCCTAATAAAAAGGATTTATTGGATAGACTTTATGATGCTTTAATATTTTCTAAATTTGATTTAAAATCAGGATATTGGCAAATTCAAATTCATAATAAAGATATTTATAAAACTGCTTTTAATGTTCCTTTTGAACAATATGAATGGAAAGTAATGCCTTTTGGGTTAAAAAATGCCCCTTCAGAATTTCAAAATATTATGAATGATATTTTCAATCCTTATAGTGATATCATAATTGTTTATATTGATGATATTCTAGTATTTTCAAAAAATATTGAAAGTCATTTTAAACATCTTGACATTTTCAAGAAAATAGTTATCCAAAAGGGTTTGGTTATATCTAAACCAAAAATGCTTCTTTTCCAAACTAAAATAAGATTTTTAGGTCATAATATTGAAAAAGGAAAAATAATTCCTATTAATAGAAGTATAGAGTTTGCTTCGAAATTTCCGAATCAAATTATTGATAACACCCAACTCCAAAGATTTCTAGGGAGTTTGAATTATATTTCTCCTTATTATAAGAATCTTGCTGAAGATACAACAATTCTTTAAGATAGATTAAAGAAGAATCCAAAACCCTGGACTGAGGATCATACTCAGGCTATCAAGAAAATTAAAAGCAAAGTCTTAAATTTACCTTGAATAATGCTTGCAAATCCAAATTGGGATAAGGTTATAGAGACTGATGCCTCTGAGATAGGATATGGAGGAATTCTTAAACAGATATCTCCTCATAACCAACAAGAATATCTTGTTAGATTCCACTCTGGGAAGTGGAAAGATAGTCAGAAAAACTATGCTACTATAGCTAAAGAAATCTTAGCTATTCTTAAATGTGTTTTAAAATTTCAAGATGATTTATATAATCAGAAATTTATTATTGAGACAGATTGTCAAGCTGCTAAATACATGTTCAATAAAAACTTTGATCATGAAGTTTCTAAACAAATGTTTGCTAGATGGCAGGCTCAATTAGCCCCTTTTGATTTTGATATTATTTATAAGAAAGGAGCTGACAATAGTCTTCCTGATTTTTTAACTCGTGAATATTTACAGGATGAATAATCCTAGAAGGGTGCAGAAGTTTCCTTCCCATAGGTTCTATGAATCTATCAATTGGGAAAAAGCGAAGAAGATTCACAATTATGTGAAAAAATTAGTTTTCCTTTCTACGGAGCATGAGAAAAATATTATTTATTGGGAGGATAAGATCAACAATGATATTCTTAATCCCAGAAATAAAATTGATTTATCCCTGGAGATTCAAAATCTTAAAAAAGAGATAAAAGATTTGAAAATTGATAATAAACATCTTGAAGAAAGAGTTTTCAAATTGGAAATAAGCCGTGGAAAACAAGTTTATATTCCTGAAGAAGAAGAAAATCAAATTACTTTTTCTGAAGAAGATAATTTTCTTTCAACTTTAGAACTGGTTATACCCCAAAAATGGTTAATAAAAATTTCTCTTTTAACTGATGGAAATTATAAACAAGATCTTATAGCTCTTGTTGATAATGGTGCAGATTTAAATTGTATCCAGGAAGCCATTATTCCTACCAGGTATTTTCATAAAACCACTCATTCTATAAGTGCTGCCAATGGACAAAAAATGAAAATTAATTATAAACTTCCTAAAGCTTATATTTGCAAAAAAAAAAGTTTGCATTCCTAATAGTTTTCTTTTGGTAAAAAATATTACTAACCAAGTTATACTTGGAACACCTTTTTTAAAGAAAATATTTCCGATAAAAAATATTGATGAAAAGGGTTTTATTGGAACCTTTGAAGGAAAAGAAATATCTTTCCAATTTATTATTGGACCCTTTACTAGAGTTTTAAACCAAATAAAGGATTCTTTAATTGAAAGAAAGGAAAAACAGATTAATTTCCTTAAACAAGAAATTGACTTCAATAATATTGATAACGTTTTGAAAAACGTTAAATTACAAGAATAAATATGACGATGTAATTTAGAACTTGTATAAGACCTATCACTTCCTCCTATTATGTTTACCCAATCTCCTTCAAGAGTTTCTACTTCTCAAATCAGAGAAACAGAATCTGTTGAAGAATCTGATTTTGAAAGGGTTGAAGAATTAAAAATTAAACATGATAATATTGTGAAAGGCATTTATAATGTTAAAGATGCTGATATAACTGCTTCAGAAATGAATTTTTCTTTATGATGATTAATAAACCAAAAATTGATTTTAGCCCGGGATCTCCGGCAAGAAAACAAATTCAAAATGATTTTAATCTTCCTAAATGGGAACCATTTAAAAAATGGCTTTATGAAAATTTTTCAAAAGAAGACAGAAAAATATTTCAAGAAGAGTTTTATAAAGATCTTTCTGAAAAGAATTTAAAAATATCTTTTGTTCCTTGGTTTATAACTAAGTATGTTGAAAATCATATATCTGTCATTGAAAGAGAATACAAACTCACTCATAGTGGAGAAATTTTGAAATCAAACTTTCCCCCTCTTTATTCTTTCTCTATAAAGAAAGGAAATGAGATTAGATTCTATAATGCATTTCAAAAATTATTTTAAAACAATAATTTACCTATTACTTTGCAACATATGAACAATATGGTTCAACAACATAATTTTACTAATAAGTATTTAATTGTTTTAGGAGAAAATATTTCTTCTTTAAATAAAAGAGTTGAAAAACTTATCTCTGATATTAATAATTTGAAAATTCAGAATAAAAATGAAAAAACCCAAGAAGAATCTAGTGGAATTATCCCTAGTGTTCAACCTCCTCCTGAAGTCAAGGATTTTAAATTAAAATCTATGACTGATCTAGAAAAAATTCTAGATGAAAAATTCAAAGGGCTCAGAATTAGTGCTCTTAATAAAGAATTTCCAGACAGTATGTCTGAAAATGAAGGTTTTCATAATACTGTGAAAGATGAAGTTAATAAATTATCTAAATATGCTGATAAGCCGACTCAAAGGATGTATTATTATCCTAGGCCTACTCCTCAAGATATTCTTCTTGAAGAGAATGAGTATATGTTTAATAATTCCTACAGTGGGAAAAATATCTATGAATGGAATATTGATGGATTTGCTGAAAGGCAAATTTATAATAATGTTCATAGGATGCTTATGTATAGCACCGTCTGTAAGAATAATGGCAATAAAGTTAAAGATATTGCCAAAATGATTATTGCTGGATTCACTGGTCAATTAAAAGGCTGGTGGGATCATTATCTAACTGATGCTAATAAGCAGGATGTTTTGAATACTATTAAAATTGAAAATGGGACTGATACCCAAGATGCTGTTTGTACTTTGATCATTAATATTATTTAACATTTTACTGGAAGATTTTCGGAAAACAGTGATAATATCAGGACTCTACTCCAGAATTTTAGATGTAAAACTCTTATATCTTTTAGATGGTATAAGGATACTTTCCTTAGTAGAGTTATGGAACTTCCTGAGTCTAATAGCACTCATTGGAAATCTAAGTTTATTGATGGTTTACCCTCTCTTTTTGCAGAAAGGGTTAGGAAAACTCTTAGACAATGGGAAGTTAATATTAATTATGATAGTTATAATTATGGGCAACTTATAGCTATTTGTAAAACTGAAGGGCTAGCTTTATGCAATGAAATAAAGCTAAGTCAACAAATTAAAAAGCATAATATCAGTGAAAGAAGACAATTAGGTCAATTTTGTGATCAGTTTGGGATTTCTATTCCTCCTTTAGATAAAGAAAGAAATAATACAAGAAAGAAATTTCATAAATCCCCTGACTTTTCTAAACATAAACATAGAAAAAGAAGAGAGAAAAGAGAAATGAGGAGAGATAAAATGAAGGCTAATAGTCCTCCTATCATCTGCCGGAAATGTGGTAAGATTGGCCATTATGCTAATCAATGTTGGACTAAGAAAAAAATCAGAAGCTTAGAGGTTGATGATAATAGCAAGGACACTCTTTGCAAAATTCTTTTGAATTCAGATCCTGAAACTGAAAAATCTTTACACTCAGATGATTTAGAAGTTTTAGAAAATGAAAATTATTCTTCTGAATCAGAAGAATGTGAACCATGTAAAAATGGTTTAACCTGTGATAACCAGGCTGATTCTTCAGATGAGGAAGAAGGAACTATTTATCAAATTCTTTCTCAATTCTAGGAAATAAATGTTATCACTAATGATAATATTCTTGATATTTTAAAAACAATTCAAGATCCTGATGTGAGATCAAAAATCATTGATCAGATTAATAATCCTAATGATTTGGAACAAAATCAAAGTTTTCAAAGAAATTCTGAACCATATACTATGGCAGAAGTTCAAAAACTTTGGAAAAAAAGACAAACTTTCAATCATTCTTCTACTAAAATTGATTTATCCCTGGAGATTCAAAATCTTAGAAAAGAGATAAAAGACTTGAAAAATGATAATAAACATCTTGAAGAAAGAGTTTTCAAATTGGAAATAAGCCGTGGAAAACAAGTTTATATTCCTGAAGAAGAAGAAAATCAAATTACTTTTTCTGAAGAAGATAATTTTCTTTCAACTTTAGAACTGGTTATATCCCAAAAATGGTTAATAAAAATTTCTCTTTTAATTGATGGAAATTATAAACAAGATCTTATAGCTCTTGTTGATAGTGGTGCAGATTTAAATTGTATCCAGGAAGGCATTATTCCTACCAGGTATTTTCATAAAACCACTCATTCTATAAGTGCTGCCAATGGACAAAAAATGAAAATTAATTATAAACTTCCTAAAGCTTATATTTGCAAAAAAAAAGTTTGCATTCCTAATAGTTTTCTTTTGGTAAAAAATATTACTAACCAAGTGATACTAGGAACACATTTTTTAAAGGAAATATTTCCGATAAAAAATATTGATGAAAAGGGTTTTATTGGAACCTTTGAAGGAAAAGAAATATCTTTCCAATTTATTATTGAACCCTTTACTAGAGTTTTAAACCAAATAAAGGATTCTTTAATTGAAAAAAAGGAAAAACAGATTAATTTCCTTAAACAAGAAATTGACTTCAATAATATTGATAATGTTTTGAAAAACGTTAAATTACAAGAAAAAATTAAATTTCTTCATAATCAATTTTCTTTGCAAATTTGTAATGATCATCGTAATGCTTTCTGGGACAGAAAGAAACATATAGTTTCTCTTCCGTATGAAGAAGATTTTGATGAAAAGAAAATTCCTACAAAGGTAAGACCTTGCCAAATGAACAGAGAGTATTTAGACCTCTGTAAAAAAGAGATTGAATCCCTTCAAACCAAAGGATTAATAAGATCTTCTAAGTCTCCTTGGTCATGCACAGCTTTTTATGTTAATAAAAAAGCAGAACAAGAGAGAGGAGTTCCCAGGTTAGTTATCAATTATAAGCCTCTTAATACTGCTCTTAAATGGATAAGATATCCAATTCCTAATAAAAAGGATTTATCGGATAGACTTTATGATGCTTTAATATTTTCTAAATTTGATTTAAAATCAGGATATTGGCAAATTCAAATTCATAATAAAGATATTTATAAAACTGCTTTTAATGTTCCTTTTGGACAATATGAATGGAAAGTAATGCCTTTTGGGTTAAAAAATGCCCCTTCAGAATTTCAAAATATTATGAATGATATTTTAAATCCTTATAGTGATTTCATAATTGTTTATATTAATGATATCCTAGTATTTCAAAAAATATTGAAAGTCATTTTAAACATCTTGACATATTCAAGAAAATAGTTATCCAAAATGGTTTGGTTATATCTAAACCAAAAATGCTTCTTTTCCAAACTAAAATAAGATTTTTAGGTCATAATATTGAAAAAGGAAAAATAATTCCTATTAATAGAAGTATAGAGTTTGCTTCGAAATTTCCGAACCAAATTATTGATAAAACCCAACTCCAAAGATTTCTAGGGAGTTTGAATTATATTTCTCCTTATTATAAGAATCTTGCTGAAGATACAGCAATTCTTTATGATAGATTAAAGAAGAATCCAAAACCCTGGACTGAGGATCATACTCAGGCTATCAAGAAAATTAAAAGCAAAGTCATAAATTTACCTTGCTTAATGCTTGCTAATCCAAATTGGGATAAGGTTATAGAGACTGATGCCTCTGAGATAGGATATCGAGGAATTCTTAAACAGATATCTCCTCATAACCAACAAGAATATCTTGTTAGATTCCACTCTGGGAAGTGGAAAGATAGTCAGAAAAACTATGCTACTATAGCTAAAGAAATCATAGTTATTCTTAAATGTGTTTTAAAATTTCAAGATGATTTATATAATCAGAAATTTATTATTAAGACAGATTGTCAAGCTGCTAAATACATGTTCAATAATAACTTTGATCATGAAGTTTCTAAACAAATGTTTGCTAGATGGCAGGCTCAATTAGCCCCTTTTGATTTTGATATTATTTATAAGAAAGGAGCTGACAATAGTCTTCCTGATTTTTTAACTCGTGAATATTTACAGGATGAATAATCCTAGAAGGGTGCAGAAGTTTCCTTCCCAAAGGTTCTATGAATCTATCAATTGGGAAAAAGCGAAGAAGATTCACAATTATGTGAAAAAATTAGTTTTCCTTTCTAAGGAGCATGAGAAAAATATTATTTATTGGGAGGATAAGATCAACAATGAGATTCTTAATCCCAGAAATAAAATTGATTATATCACAAGAAAAAGGAGCCATGCTAAAGCTTATGTGCACATTAATACTAGCATTTATTATCATGAAGAAATTCTTAATGAAATTAAACGTTATATTGCCTAATTTTGCAGATATGGACACTCTCAATAAGAGAGATATTTATAGAAATAAAACTATAAATATCTGGAATTGGAGAGAATTCAAATACGATTTCGATCCTCCTTTAATCGGATCTTATGATGTCAGGACTAATATTAAATCTCCTGGCCTTGAAACAGTTTGGCGTCATAAATTATTAATTCCAAAGCTTATAACTCATCAAAATTACTTAGAAGCTCAAATTGAGCAGACTAAGTCTTTATGTTTTTTTTCTTAATAATAATCATGGCCTCAATCACTATATTGAAGAGGATGAAAAACAGCTTATGGCTGTAAAAAATAAATTAAGAAAGCTAATAGCTTGACCCTATTGATATTTCAGGATGCGACCTCAAGGAGGCAGAAATTCCTCTAATAGAGGAAGAGGTGGAAGAACCATTGCCCAATTTGGCAACCAAAAGCTAATTGCTGAAAATATTGCAAATATTTCATCATCCTCAAGTAATACACCAAAGGATGATCCTTTATACAAGGAATTTTTAGCTTACAAAGCTAAGCAGGAGAGTAATACTCAATCTGCTCCATCATATGCTAATATTGTAGGAGATGAAGAAATTGATTCATCTGAACTACCATATGAGCAAAATGCTCATAAAAAGGTAATATTCCTCTTGGAAGACAAAGATTTGATATGGAAGGATAATATCTGGCATCTTATGCAGAGATTTTTGGATACTGCATCTTTTACTACTGGTTCATATAAACAGCGAACCCATTTTGAGAATATACTCAAAGTGTCAGGATCCTGTGAATTCACTCATTATTTTGCAGGAAAACAAACTAAAGTTTATAGCTTTAGTAAAGTGATTATCAAGCAGATAATATCTGCTGAAGATTGGGGAATAAGCACCCTCAGAGAAAGAGAATATAGTCTCCAAAATTCCCAAGTTAAAATCAAATTTAATTATTGGGATTATATTGAAGCATTTAATAAAGCATTCCTTTACCAGAATGAGCTTCATAAACATTCATGGTTTTTTAAAATCTGTCCAAATGTTTATAACAAGGACATTCCAAATTGGTTATACCAATGGTGGCTTAGTTTTGGCCCCACAGCAAAAATTTTGCCAAATAATTTTCAGGAATTATATTCTCAATGGGTAGAAATTTCTCCCAAAATTCTTGATGCTCAGAGCAATGGAAAATGGATTGAAGAAATGCCTTTTCTCCATTTCTTTACTGAATTTGGTATCCCTTGGATTTGGCAATGGGAACCAGAGTTGGGAGAAACCCAACAGAAGATACCTTGCATATTCAGAACCTTTTATACTAAGTTCTGAAAGAAAATGTTGGCTCTTAATAAAGAAGGGAGTATGGAGGGCCAAGAGACCATTGATAATATCAAGACAAAAATTCATGAATATATTATTCAGGATGAACAAAATAAAACTCCTAGTCCATTTGAATATATTTCAAAGAAATTATATTTTCAAAAAGGACAAGTTTCGGATGAAGAAAAAGTGGCTTCCTATCTTAGGGAAGTAAAGAAAGATTTAATGAAAAATCTAAGTTTTGATACACAATCCAGTGCCACTATGGATACGTTATCCAATGATGAATATTGTCCAGCTGGCGAAGCCCAAAATCCTTATGAGGATATGTTCGAAGATTTGGATCAGGTTATTCAAAAATATTTGAATAAAGAAGGAAAAGGAAAAGACAAGATGGAACCCTGAAAGGATGATATGCCAACCACCCATCGAATACCATTTGCGGAAAGAATTGCCCGCTGTTTTGCTTGTTGTGGTCTTAATAAAGCAACCATAGTTTTAATAAAGTTGTACTTTGCTCATTCATATTGGAGCAAATAGTTTAGGTTAGTTTTTAATTCCGGATTTCAAATCCGAGATTTTTGTCTATTTATAGGTTAGCTCATTACTGCATTAGGTAGAGCGAAAATTACTAAGTTTATTCTTCAATTCCAGTTTGTAAACACTTTAAAGTTTTTAGCGAAAATCTGTTGCAACCTTGCAACACTGGTGTACATCATCTAAGTAAGTCAATTTATTTTCCAGTTATTACATTTTACAAATTTTTTTTATTCGCCGCCTAATATGGCCGGCTAAACATTAATGTGTTAAGCCGAGATTAGATTTAAAACCGAAGTCTGGATTCGCCCGTTTTGTTGCCATGATTTAGGCGTTTTCAGCACTTGCCACCATGACTGGTTAAGAATCGTATCTCTAGCTTATTTAATCCTGTAAAACTACCATGTACAGTATAATGTTTTTGATATGGGCTTATGGTTTATTTTTATCACCTTTATTTCCACCTTAATAAAAGATCCCTCTATCAAAAAAAAAAAAAAAAAAGTACCAGATCAAAAAATATATTTCTGGGATGGTTAGAATTAAAATAAGCCGAGATTAGATTTAAAAGCGAAGTCTGGATTCGCCCGTTTTGTTGCCATGATTTAGGCGTTTTCAGGGCTTGCCACCATGACTGGTTAAGAATCATATCTCTAGCTTATTTAATCCTGTAAAACTACCATGTACAGTATAATGTTTTTGATATGGGTTTATGGTTTATTTTTATCACCTTTATTTCCACCTTAATAAAAGATCCCTCTGCCATGTTATCAGAGCCATGGGTATTGGTCTTAATTTCTGGTATTATTCAACACATCATTCTGTTTATGATGAATATGTTTAGAAATAGAGATATTTTTAAAAATAGTATCGAAGAGGAATATGATATCCCTCAAAATCTTGATTTACTTAATAAGTGGACTATTCCTAAGATAGATCCAACTGTTATTTATAAATTTGGAACTTTTGATAGAATAAGCTTCAAACATGTGGTTAAAACTACAGAAGAAACTATTTCCCTTAATAAGGATGAAATGATTATTAGATTACTCAGTAATAGAGACCTTAATAAATATAAAGGTATTTGTAAATTCATCCATATTGGATTAGTTCAAGTTGCTTTTAAGCCTTTAACCTTAGAAGGTTTACCTGAGAGTTTTATAGCTGCTCTTAGAGATGGTAGAAATTTAATATGGAAATAATCTTTGATGGGTATTATACAATCCAGTCTGGCCCATGGTCAAGTTTATTTTAATGTTTATCCTAATTTGCAGTTATCTTTATCTGATGTTAATATATTAGATGCTTTAACTCTTAATATCAAAACGCATGGTTATAATTATGCTCCTGGATCTGAGGTTATTTGTGTTTGTTATAGAATTTATTACAAACCTCTTCAAACTTTAAATCCTAGATGTAAGATGGTTGATAAACCTGCGGATGAAACTATTCTTATAAAAAGTAATTTTAGTAGATCTGAAATTACTACTCGAAGATCTATTAAGTGGGATGAAATAACTTTCCCAGAAAATTGGATTATTGACCAAGCTGTTCCCGCTCAATCCAATACTAGTTATAATCCGACTAGTATTCTTCAAACTTCTGAAGGGAATGATCAAATAAGTTTTGGACCCTCCAGAAACATAATAGGAGGAAGTGATAGGTCTTATACAAGATCTAAATCACATCGTCATATTTCCCCTATTTATTTTACCCAATCTCCTTCAAGAGTTTCTACTTCTCAAATCAGAGAAACAGAATCTGTTGAAGAATCTGATTTTGAAAGGGTTGAAGAATTAAAAATTCAACATGATAATATTGTGAAACGCATTTATAATGTTAAAGATGCTGATATAACTGCTTCAGAAATGAATTTTTCTTTATGATGATTAATAAACCAAAAATTGATTTTAGCCCGGGATCTCCGGCAAGAAAACAAATTCAAAATGATTTTAATCTTCCTAAATGGGAACCATTTAAAAAATGGCTTTATGAAAAATTTTCAAAAGAAGACAGAAAAATATTTCAAGAAGAGTTTTATAAAGATCTTTATGAAAAGAATTTAAAAATATCTTTTGTTCCTTGGTTTATAACTAAGTATGTTGAAAATCATATATCTATCATTGAAAGAGAATACAGACTCACTCATAGTGGAGAAATTTTGAAATCAAACTTTCCCCCTCCTTATTCTTTCCCTATAGAGAAAGGAAATGAGATTAGATTCTATAATGCATTTCAAAAATTATTTGAAAACAATACTTTACCTATTACTTTGCAACATATGAACAATATGGTTCAACAACATAATTTTACTAATATGTATTTAATTGTTTTAGGAGAAAATATTTCTTCTTTAAATAAAAGAGTTGAAAAACTTATCTCTGATATTAATAATTTGAAAATTCAGCATAAAAATGAAAAACCCCAAGAAGAATCTAGTGGAATTATCCCTAGTGTTCAACCTCCTCCTGAAGTCAATGATTTTAAATTAAAATCTATGACTGATCTAGAAAAAATTCTAGATGAAAAATTCAAAGGGCTCGGAATTAGTGCTCTTAATAAAGAATTTGCAGACAGTATGTCTGAAAATGAAGGTTTTCATAATACTGTGAAAGATGAAGTTAATAAATTATCTAAATATCCTGATAAGCCGACTCAAAGGATGTATTATTATCCTAAGCCTACTCCTTAAGATATTCTTCTTGAAGAGAATGAGTATATGTTTAATAATTCCTACAGCGGGAAAAATATCTATGAATGGAATATTGATGGTTTTGCTGAAAGACAAATTTATAATACTGTTCATAGGATGCTTATGTATAGCACCGTTTGTAAGAATAATGGCAATAAAGATAAAGATATTGCCAAAATGATTATTGCTGGATTCACTGGTCAATTAAAAGGCTGGTGGGATCATTATCTTACTGATGCTAATAAGCAGGATGTTTTGAATACTATTAAAATTGAAAATGGGACTGATACCCAAGATGCTGTTTATACTTTGATCATTAATATTATTGAACATTTTACTGGAAGATTTTCGGAAAACAGTGATAATATCAGGACTCTACTCCAGAATTTTAGATGTAAAACTCTTACATCTTTTAGATGGTATAAGGATACTTTCCTTACTAGAGTTATGGAACTTCCTGTTGGAAAACACGAATCAGAAAGCAGCGGAATTTAAAAAAATTTCCCAACAAAAGGATCTTGGACTCGCAATCGTGTAACCAAATTCGAAGGAATTAAGAAACTTACTTTTCTTTTATTCTTTCTTGAAGCGTTTCAAGCCACCCAAGAACGCTCTTCTCGCCGCTTGATCCCCTCTCCTTGGTAAAGCTCGAATCTTCAAACTTCTAACTTGAAGTCTCTAGAGAAAGTCCACCAACTTGATCACAATCTAACTAGTAAGGATGCTAGTTCTCTAGTTAGTGTTTAGGCTTAACCTAGGGTTTTATTTAATCTTGAAGAAAGGAAGGTGTTCAACACACGAACCAAAAGAATTGCCAATTAGCTCTAAAGGGGAGCATGAGCTCCCCTATATATAGGAAAGGGGAGGGGCGGCCGAAATCCTTGTCCTCATAGGCAAGGGTTTTGGTTCCTCTCTCCTATTACTTGATCTTCAAGTAATTTCCAACTTTGACTTTGAATTCTAATTCAAATCAACTTTCAAGAGAGCTAAAAATATCCAAACTATTTTTGGATAATTTTTTATACTTTATTTATTTTAAATAAATAACTTATTTTATCTAATTAATTAATTCGTAATTAATTAACTAGATTATTTTCTCCAAAATTAGACTTTCTTTTTAATTCAAAATTAGACCAAAGTCTATTAAATAATTAACAAATTAATTATTTAATATATAATATATATATATAGAATATATATATATATACACACGTGTGGGACACGTGTCACAAGGACACGTGTCACTCACGTGAGCCACACGTGTGGTTTCACACTTGTGGAACCCTCTTGGCTTGATTAACTCGTTTAATCATTTTAAAGCCTCAACTCATGTAACCAAGTTGTTGTGTGTGACCCTCTAGGTTCTCAATTCAATTAGCAGTGACCCTAATTAATTAATTCACTAATTAATTAATCAGTCCACAGATTAAATGACCATAGTCTAGCAACAGGTGTTTAACCCCTAGCTAAATTGGAATATTCGGATTCGACAGAACCTTTAAGTCATTGATTCATGTGAGATACAATCCTCCTACTTACTATCTCTCAACCAAGATCTAGGGCCAGGGAATAATCAGAACCCTAATAATCCGGTCTTAAAGCTAAGTGCACTTCATATCCATTTGATCTCAATCCAAGAAACCCTTTTCTTGATGTCTTGATCTACTGCCTTGGCCAAGGACTCCATATGGCATAGGAATGACTTATGCAATAAGAGATCACCTTGCAAATGTAAGTGTAGGTCCTTTCTTGATTCTCATTCACTTTCATGAATCACTTGTGCAGCCCTAGCATAAGCCTTGAATTAGTTATCTAAGGCGACACCCTTTAAAGCTTATACCTAAGACTACAGGGTTAACTCATAAAGTGACAAGGAACCTCAAGTCTTAAGGATCATTTAATCACATCAATGACTCGTGGGATATTTCCTAATCTGGAAGTTTCCATTTCCTGAAATAGAAACTTCCTTTCCCATTTAGGAATGTTCTCACACGGGGCACCTCAGTGAACTTACTTATTAAAGTAAGCACCCTCATGTATCACGCACGTATCAATTATACACTTTGCACCTCCATGAAACAAGGTGGTCCTTCTTAAGGGCGTGATCCCACAAGCAAGCCTTAGAGGAGTCAGGTTGACACTCCCACTGTCTGTAGAACTCATCGGCTTGGAGTATTTTACTAATCATGACTTATGTGATATAGGGCTCGTTTCATGAACCATTTCACCTAAATGGTAGAGTCCTAAAGTCATCAGGATTAGGGGAGTTCTCATACATGCACAGCTAAAGTAAACGCATACCAAACAAGAGCATATAAAGAAGTGTTGCCTCAATTCGTTATTTCATTCAAAGATTGTCTGTGATTACAATAAGGAAAAACACAAAGCGGATATACAATCAGCTTTCTAGGGCACTATTCCTAACACTTCCTGAGCCTAATAGCACTCATTGGAAATCTAAGTTTATTGATGGTTTACCCTCTCTTTTTGCAGAAAGGGTTAGGAAAACTCTTAGACAAGGGGGAAGTTAATATTAATTATGATAGTTATAATTATGGGCAACTTATAGCTGTTTGTAAAACTGAAGGGCTAGCTTTATGCAATGAAATAAAGCTAAGTCAACAAATTAAAAAGCATAATATCAGTGAAAGAAGACAATTAGGTCAATTTTGTGATCAGTTTGGGATTTCTAATCCTCCTTTAGATAAAGAAAGAAATAATAAAAGAAAGAAATTTCATAAATCTACTGACTTTTCTAAACAGAAACATAGAAAAAGAAAGGAGAAAAGAGAAATGAGGAGAGATAAAAGGAAGGCTAATAGTCCTCCTATCATCTGCCGAAAATGCGGTAAGATTGGCCATTATGCTAATCAATGTTGGACTAAGAAAAAAATCAGCAGCTTAGAGATTGATGATAATATCAAGGACACTCTTTGCAAAATTCTTTTGAATTCAGATTCTGAAACTGAAAAATCTTTACACTCAGATGATTTAGAAGTTTTAGAAAATGAAAATTATTCTTCTGAATCAGAAGAATGTGAACCATGTAAAAATGGTTTAACCTGTGATAACCAGGCTGATTCTTCAGATGAGGAAGAAGGAACTATTTATCAAATTCTTTCTCAATTCCAGGAAATAAATGTTATCACTAATGATAATATTCTTGATATTTTAAAAACAATTCAAGATCCTGATGTAAGATCAAAAATCATTGATCAGATTAATAATCCAAATTATTTGGAACAAAATCAAAGTTTTCAAAGAAATTCTGAACCATATACTATGGCAGAAGTTCAAAAACTTTTTGAAAAAAGACAAACTTTCAATCATTCTTCTACTAAAATTGATTTATCCCTGGAGATTCAAAATCTTAAAAAAGAGATAAAAGATTTGAAAAATGATAATAAACATCTTGAAGAAAGAGTTTTCAAATTGGAAATAAGCCGTGGAAAACAAGTTTATATTCCTGAAGAAGAAGAATATCAAATTACTTTTTCTGAAGAAAATAATTTTCTTTCAACTTTAGAACTGGTTATATCCCAAAAATGGTTAATAAAAATTTCTCTTTTAATTGATGGAAATTATAAACAAGATCTTATAGCTCTTGTTGATAGTGGTGCAGATTTAAATTGTATCCAGGAAGGCATTATTCCTACCAGGTATTTTCATAAAACCACTCATTCTATAAGTGCTGCCAATGGACAAAAAATGAAAATTAATTATAAACTTCCTAAAGCTTATATTTGCAAAAAAAAAAGTTTGCATTCCTAATAGTTTTCTTTTGGTAAAAAATATTACTAACCAAGTTATACTTGGAACACCTTTTTTAAAGAAAATATTTCCGATAAAAAATATTGATGAAAAGGGTTTTATTGGAACCTTTGAAGGAAAAACAATATCTTTCCAATTTATTATTGAACCCTTTACTAGAGTTTTAAACCAAATAAAGGATTCTTTAATTGAAAGAAAGGAAAAACAGATTAATTTCCTTAAACAAGAAATTGACTTCAATAATATTGATAATGTTTTGAAAAACGTTAAATTATAAGAAAAAATTAAATTTCTTCATAATCAATTTTCTTTGCAAATTTGTAAAGATCATCCTAATGCTTTCTGGGACAGAAAGAAACATATAGTTTCTCTTCCGTATGAAGATGATTTTGATGAAAAGAAAATTCCTACAAAGGCAAGACCTTGCCAAATGAACAGAGAGTATTTAGACCTCTGTAAAAAAGAGATTGAATCCCTTCAAACCAAAGGATTAATAAGATCTTCTAAGTCTCCTTGGTCATGCACAGCTTTTTATGTTAATAAAAAAGCAGAACAAGAGAGAGGAGTTCCCAGGTTAGTTATCAATTATAAGCCTCTTAATACTGCTCTTAAATGGATAAGATATCCAATTCCTAATAAAAAGGATTTATTGGATAGACTTTATGATGCTTTAATATTTTCTAAATTTGATTTAAAATCAGGATATTGGCAAATTCAAATTCATAATAAAGATATTTATAAAACTGCTTTTAATGTTCCTTTTGGACAATATGAATGGAAAGTAATGCCTTTTGGGTTAAAAAATGCCCCTTCAGAATTTCAAAATATTATGAATGATATTTTCAATCCTTATAGTGATTTCATAATTGTTTATATTGATGATATCCTAGTATTTTCAAAAAATATTGAAAGTCATTTTAAACATCTTGACCTATTCAAGAAAATAGTTATCCAAAATGGTTTGGTTATATCTAAACCAAAAATGCTTCTTTTCCAAACTAAAATAAGATTTTTAGGTCATAATATTGAAAAAGGAAAAATAATTCCTATTAATAGAAGTATAGATTTTGCTTCGAAATTTCCGAACCAAATTATTGATAAAACCCAACTCCAAAGATTTCTAGGGAGTTTGAATTATATTTCTCCTTATTATAAGAATCTTGCTGAAGATACAGTAATTCTTTATGATAGATTAAAGAAGAATCCAAAACCCTGGACTGAGGATCATACTCAGGCTATCAAGAAAATTAAAAGCAAAGTCATAAATTTACCTTGCTTAATGCTTGCTAATCCAAATTGGGATAAGGTTATAGAGACTGATGCCTCTGAGATAGGATATGGAGGAATTCTTAAACAGATATCTCCTCATAACCAACAAGAATATCTTGTTAGATTCCACTCTGGGAAGTGGAAAGATAGTCAGAAAAACTATGCTACTATAGCTAAAGAAATCTTAGCTATTCTTAAATGTGTTTTAAAATTTCAAGATGATTTATATAATCAGAAATTTATTATTAAGACAGATTGTCAAGCTGCTAAATACATGTTCAATAAAAACTTTGATCATGAAGTTTCTAAACAAATGTTTGCTAGATGGCAGGCTCAATTAGCCCCTTTTGATTTTGATATTATTTATAAGAAAGGAACTGACAATAGTCTTCCTGATTTTTTAACTTGTGAATATTTACAGGATGAATAATCCTAGAAGGGTGCAAACGTTTCCTTCCAATAGGTTCTATGAATCTATCAATTGGGAAAAAGCGAAGAAGATTCACAATTATGTGAAAAAATTAGTTTTCCTTTCTAAGGAGCATGAGAAAAATATTATTTATTGGGAGGATAAGATCAACAATGAGATTCTTAATCCCAGAAATAAAATTGATTATATCACAAGAAAAAGCAGCCATGCTAATGCTTGTGTGCACATTAATACTAGCATTTATTATCATGAAGAAATTCTTAATGAAATTAAACGTTATATTGCCTGATTTTGCAGATATGGACACTCTCAATAAGAGAGATATTTATAGAAATAAAACTATAAATATCTGGAATTGGAGAGAATTCAAATACGATGTCGATCCTCCTTTAATCGGATCTTATGATGTCAGGACTAATATTAAATCTCTTGGCCTTGAAACAGTTTGGCGTCATAAATTATTAATTCCAAAGCTTATAGCTCATCAAAATTACTTAGAAGCTCAAATTAAGCAGACTAAATCTTTATGTTTTTTTCTTAATAATAATCATGGCCTCAATCACTATATTGAAGAGGATGAAAAACAACTTATAGCTGTAAAAAATAAATTAAGAAAGCTAATAGCTTGACCCTATTGATATTTCAGGATGCGACCTCAAGGAGGCAGAAATTCCTCTAATAGAGGGTGGAAGAACCATTGCCCAATTTGGCAACCAAAAGCTAATAGCAGAAAATATTGCAAATATTTCATCATCCTCAAGTAATACACCAAAGGATGATCCTTTATACAAGGAATTTTTAGCTTACAAAGCTAAGCAGGAGAGTAATACTCAATCTGCTCCATCATGTGCTAATATTGTAGGAAATGAAGAAATTGATTCATCTGAACTACCATATGAGCAAAATGCTCATAAAGAGGTAATATTCCTCTTGGAAGACAAAGATTTGAGATGGAAGGATAATATCTGGCATCTTGTGCAGAGATTTATGGATACTGCATCTTTTACTGCTGGTTCATATAAACAGCGAACTCATTTTGAGAATATACTCAAAGTGACAGGATACTTTGAATTCACTTATTATTTTGCAGGAAAACAAACTACAATTTATAGCTTTAGTAAAGTGATTATCAAGCAGATAATATCTGCTGAAGAGTGGGGAATAAGCACCCTCAGAGAAAGAGAATATAGTCTCCAAAATTCCCAAGTTAAAATCAAATTTAATTATTGGGATTATATTGAAGCATTTAATAAAGCATTCCTTTACCAGAATGAGCTTCATAAATATTCATGGTTTTTTAAAATCTGTCCAAATGTTTATAACAAGGACATTCCAAATTGGTTATACCAATGGTGGCTTAGTTTTGGCCCCACAGCAAAAATTTTGCCAAATAATTTTCAGGAATTATATTCTCAATGGGTAGAAATTTCTCCCAAAATTCTTGATGCTCAGAACAATGGAAAATGGATAGAAGGAATGCCTTTTCTCCATTTCTTTACTGAATTTGGTATCCCTTGGATTTGGAAATGGGAACCAAAGTTGGGAGAAAACCAACAGAAGATACCTTGCATATTCAGAACCTTTTATACTAAGTTCTGGAAGAAAATGCTGGCTCTTAATAAAGAAGGGAGTATGGAGGGCCAAGAGACCATTGATAATATCAAGACAAAAATTCATGAATATATTACTCAGGAGGAACAAAATAAAACTCCTAGTCCATTTGAATATATTTCAAATAAATTATATTTTCAAAAAGGACAAGTTTCGGATGAAGAAAAATATAATTTCTTAAGATAGGACAAGTATCCATAGAGGCACTGGATTGTGTATCAAAACTTAGATTTTTCATTAAATCTTTCTTCACGTCCTTAAGATAGGAAGCCACTTTTTCTTCATCCGAAACTTGTCCTTTTTGAAAATATAATTTCTTTGAAATATATTCAAATGGACTAGGAGTTTTATTTTGTTCCTCCTGAATAATATATTCATGAATTTTTGTCTTGATATTATCAATGGTCTCTTGGCCCTCCATACTCCCTTCTTTATTAAGAGCCAGCGTTTTCTTCCAGAACTTAGTATAAAAGGTTCTGAATATGCAAGGTATCTTCTGTTGGGTTTCTCCCAACTCTGGTTCCCATTTCCAAATCCAAGGGATACCAAATTCAGTAAAGAAATGGAGAAAAGGCATTCCTTCAATCCATTTTCCATTGCTCTGAGCATCAAGAATTTTGGGAGAAATTTCTACCCATTGAGACTAGAATTCCTGAAAATTATTTGGCAAATTTTTTGCTGTGGGGCCAAAACTAAGCCACCATTGGTATAACCAATTTGGAATGTCCTTGTTATAAACATTTGGTCAGATTTTAAAAAACCATGAATGTTTATGAAACTCATTCTGTTAAAGGAATGCTTTATTAAATGCTTCAATATAATCCCAATAATTAAATTTGATTTTAACTTGGGAATTTTGGAGACTATATTCTCTTTCTCTGAGGGTGCTTATTCCCCACTCTTCAGCAGATAATATCTGCTTGATAATCACTTTACTAAAGCTATAAACTGTAGTTTGTTTTCCTGCAAAATAATGAGTGAATTCACAGGATCCTGTCACTTTGAGTATATTCTCAAAATGGGTTCGCTGTTTATATGAACCAGCAGTAAAAGATGCAGTATCCAAAAATCTCTGCATAAGATGCCAGATATTATCCTTCCATCTCAAATCTTTGTCTTCCAAGAGGAATATTACCTCTTTATGAGCATTTTGCTCATATGGTAGTTCAGATGAATCAATTTCTTCATCTCCTACAATATTAGCATATGATGGAGCAGATTGAGTATTACTCTCCTGCTTAGCTTTGTAAGCTAAAAATTCCTTGTATAAAGGATCATCCTTTGGTGTATTACTTGAGGATGATGAAATATTTGCAATATTTTCAGCTATTAGCTTTTGGTTGCCAAATTGGGTAATGGTTCTTCCACCTCTTTCTCTATTAGAGGAATTTCTGCCTCCTTGAGGTCGCATCCTGAAATATCAATAGGGTCAAGCTATTAGCTTTCTTAATTTATTTTTTACAGCTATAAGCTGTTTTTCATTCTCTTCAATATAGTGATTGAGGCCATGATTATTATTAAGAAAAAAACATAAAGACTTAGTCTGCTCAATTTGAGCTTCTAAGTAATTTTGATGAGCTATAAGCTTTGGAATTAGTAATTTATGACGCCAAACTATTTCAAGGCCAGGAGATTTAATATTATTCCTGACATCATAAGATCCGATTAAAGGAGGATCGAAATCGTATTTGAATTCTCTCCAATTCCAGATATTTATAGTTTTATTTCTATAAATATCTCTCTTATTGAGAGTGTCCATATCTGCAAAATCAGGTAATATAACGTTTAATTTCATTAAGTATTTCTTCATGATAATAAATGCTAGTATTAATGTGCACACAAGCATTAGCATGGCTGCTTTTTCTTGTGATATAATCAAATTTATTTCCTGGAATTGTGTGATATAATCAATTTTATTTCTGGGATTAAGAATCTCATTGTTGATCTTATCCTCCCAATAAATAATATTTTTCTCATGCTTCTTAGAAAGGAAAACTAATTTTTTCACATAATTGTGAATCTTCTGCGCTTTTTCCCAATTGATAGATTCATAGAACCTATGGGAAGGAAACTTCTGCACCCTTCTAGGATTATTCATCCTGTAAATATTCACGAGTTAAAAAATCAGGAAGACTATTGTCAGTTCCTTTCTTATAAATAATATCAAAATCAAAAGGGGCTAATTGAGCCTGCCATCTAACAAACATTTGTTTAGAAACTTCATGATCAAAGTTTTTATTGAACATGTATTTAGCAGCTTGACAATCTGTCTTAATAATAAATTTCTGATTATATAAATCATCTTGAAATTTTAAAACACTTTTAAGAATAACTAAGATTTCTTTAGCTATAGTAGCATAGTTTTGTTTACTATCTTTCCACTTCCCAAAGTGGAATCTAACAAGATATTCTTGTTGGTTATGAGGAGATATCTGTTTAAGAATTCCTCCATATCCTATCTCAGAGGCATCAGTCTCTATAACCTTATCCCAATTTGGATTAGCAAGCATTAAGCAAGGTAAATTTATGACTTTGCTTTTAATTTTCTTGATAGCCTGAGTATGATCCTCAGTCCAGGGTTTTGGATTCTTCTTTAATCTATCATAAAGAATTGCTGTATCTTCAGCAAGATTCTTATAATAAGGAGAAATATAATTCAAACTCCCTAGAAATCTTTGGAGTTGGGTTTTATCAATAACTTGATTCGGAAATTTCGAAGCAAACTCTATACTTCTATTAATAGGAATTATTTTTCCTTTTTCAATATTATGACCTAAAAATCTTATTTTAGTTTGGAAAAGAAGCATTTTTGGTTTAGATATAACCAAACCATTTTGGATAACTATTTTCTTAAATAGGTCAAGATGTTTAAAATGACTTTCAATATTTTTTGAAAATACTAGAATATCATCAATATAAACAATTATGAAATCACTATAAGGATTGAAAATATCATTCATAATATTTTGAAATTCTAAAGGGGCATTTTTTAACCCAAAAGGCATTACTTTCCATTCATATTGTCCAAAAGGAACATTAAAAGCAGTTTTATAAATATCTTTATTATGAATTTGAATTTGCCAATATCCTGATTTTAAATCAAATTTAGAAAATATTAAAGCATCATAAAGTCTATCCAATAAATCCTTTTTATTAGGAATTGGATATCTTATCCATTTAAGAGCAGTATTAAGAGGCTTATAATTGATAACTAACCTGGGAACTCCTCTCTCTTGTTCTGCTTTTTTATTAGCATAAAAAGCTGTGCATGACCAAGGAGACTTAGAAGATCTTATTAATCCTTTGGTTTGAAGGGATTCAATCTCTTTTTTACAAAGGTCTAAATACTCTCTGTTCATTTGGCAAGGTCTTGCCTTTGTAGGAATTTTCTTTTCATCAAAATCTTCTTCATACGGAAGAGAAACTATATGTTTCTTTCTGTCCCAGAAAGCATTAGGATGATCATTACAAATTTGCAAAGAAAATTGATTATGAAGAAATTTAATTTTTTCTTGTAATTTAACGTTTTTCAAAACATTATCAATATTATTGAAGTCAATTTCTTGTTTAAGGAAATTAATCTGTTTTTCCTTTCTTTCAATTAAAGAATCCTTTATTTGGTTTAAAACTCTAGTAAAGGGTTCAATAATAAATTGGAAATATATTTCTTTTCCTTGAAAGGTTCCAATAAAACCCTTTTCATCAATATTTTTTATCGGAAATATTTTCTTTAAAAAAGGTGTTCCAAGTATAACTTGTTTAGTAATATTTTTTACCAAAAGAAAACTATTAGGAATGTTAACTTTTTTTTTTGCAAATATAAGCTTTAGGAAGTTTATAATTAATTTTCATTTTTTGTCCATTGGCAGCACTTATAGAATGAGTGGTTTTATGAAAATACCTGGTAGGAATAATGCCTTCCTGGATACAATTTAAATCTGCACCACTATCAACAAGAGCTATAAGTTCTTGTTTATAATTTCCATCAATTAAAAGAGAAAATTTTATTAACCATTTTTGGGATATAACCAGTTCTAAAGTTGAAAGAAAATTATTTTCTTCAGAAAAAGTAATTTGATATTCTTCTTCTTCAGGAATATAAACTTGTTTTCCACTGCTTATTTCCAATTTGAAAACTCTTTCTTCAAGATGTTTATTATCAATTTTCAAATCTTTTATCTCTTTTTTAAGATTTTGAATCTCCAGGGATAAATCAATTTTAGTAGAAGAATGATTGAAAGTTTGTCTTTTTTTCAAAAGTTTTTGAACTTCTGCCATAGTATATGGTTCAGAATTTCTTTGAAAACTTTGATTTTGTTCCAAATCATTAGGATTATTAATCTGATCAATGATTTTTGATCTCACATCAGGATCTTGAATTGTTTTTAAAATATCAAGAATATTATCATTAGTGATAACATTTATTTCCTGGAATTGAGAAAGAATTTGATGAATAGTTCCTTCTTCCTCATCTGAAGAATCAGCCTGGTTATCACAGGATAAACCATTTTTACATGGTTCACATTCTTCTGATTCAGAAGAATAATTTTCATTTTCTAAAACTTCTAAATCATCTGAGTGTAAAGATTTTTCAGTTTCAGAATCTGAATTCAAAAGAATTTTGCAAAGAGTGTCCTTGATATTATCATCAACCTCTAAGCTTCTGATTTTTTTCTTAGTCCAACATTGATTAGCATAATGGCCAATCTTACCACATTTCCGACAGATGATAGGAGGACTATTAGCCTTCCTTTTATCTCTCCTCATTTCTCTGTTCTCCCTTCTTTTTCTATGTTTATGTTTAGAAAAGTCAGGGGATTTATGAAATTTCTTTCTTTATCTAAAAGAGGATTAGAAATCCCAAACTGATCACAAAATTGACCTAATTGTCTTCTTTCACTGATATTATGCTTTTTAGTTTGCTGACTTAGCTTTATTTCATTGCATAAAGCTAGCCCTTCAGTTTTACAAACAGCTATAAGTTGCCCATAATTATAACTATCATAATTAATATTAACTTCCCCTTGTCTAAGAGTTTTCCTAACCCTTTCTGCAAAAAGAGAGGGTAAACCATCAATAAACTTAGATTTCCAATGAGTGCTATTAGACTCAGGAAGTTCCATAACTCTACTAAGGAAAGTATCCTTATACCATCTAAAAGATGTAAGAGTTTTACATCTAAAATTCTGGAGTAGAGTCCTGATCTTATCACTGTTTTTCGAAAATCTTCCAGTAAAATGTTCAATAATATTAATGATCAAAGTATAAACAGCATCTTGGGTATCAGTCCCATTTTCAATTTTAATAGTATTCAAAACATCCTACTTATTAGCATCAGTAAGATAATGATCCCACCAGCCTTTTAATTGATCAGTGAATCCAGCAATAATCATTTTGGCAATATCTTTATCTTTATTGCCATTATTATTACAGACGGTGCTATACATAAGCATCCTATGAACAGTATTATAAATTTGTCTTTCAGCAAATCCATCAATATTCCATTCATAGATATTTTTCCCGCTGTAGGAATTATTAAACATATACTCATTCTCTTCAAGAAGAATATCTTGAGGAGTAGGCCTAGGATAATAATACATCCTTTGAGTCGGCTTATCAGCATATTTAGATAATTTATTAACTTCATCTTTCACAGTATTATGAAAACCTTCATTTTCAGACATACTGTCTGCAAATTCTTTATTAAGAGCACTAATTCTGAGCCCTTTGAATTTTTCATCTAGAATTTTTTCTAGATCAGTCATAGATTTTAATTTAAAATCGTTGACTTTAGGAGGAGGTTGAACACTAGGGATAATTCCACTAGATTCTTCTTGGGGTTTTTCATTTTTATGCTGAATTTTCAAATTATTAATATCAGAGATAAGTTTTACAACTCTTTTATTTAAAGAAGAAATATTTTCTCCTAAAACAATTAAATACATATTAGTAAAATTATGCTGTTGAACCATATTGTTCATATATTGCAAAGTAATAGGTAAAGCATTGTTTTCAAATAATTTTTGAAATGAATTATAGAATCTACTCTCATTTCCTTTCTCTATAGAGAAAGAATAATGTAGCACCCGAGCGCAAGGTACCACATCCCCCGCACCGAGACCCGACCCGAATATGAAATGGACGATCCATACTCGAGCTAAGTCACGGCGAACGGGGACAAACACACACGCTATGTTAGGCGGGCTAACCCTTGAACCATAAAATCAGAGTGATTACAAATGCGGAAGTAATAACTGGCCATAATATAAACAATGAGCAACCAAACTCCAAAATAGTCCATATACATTATCAAATGCCGTCAAGGCTCAAATAACCAATATGCTCCATTGTTAAACAATACAGTGATCCAACGTGCAATATGTATATGTAAGACCAAAATACAAGGGCTAAAAGACGAAAGTAAAACCTATGACTCGAAATCCCGCCTAGCTCCCTCGACACCTGCACAACACAACTGAAAGCCAAACGGGTTCAGTCCAAAAGGGACTGGTGGGTATAAAAGCAGGACATAAATATAATATACGACAATAATTAAACATTCACATGCAAGTTATAATCCCAAGTGAGGTTTTGAAGAATTTCCCAAATGGGCAAATAGAAATCATCAAAAGGGATTATAACGATTCATTAACATTTGGTCATTATTGGCCCGGCGAGTGGGCGTGCATTATCTCCAACCAACACCTCGTGTAATTCATTGACATTCATTAACATTCATTAACATTCATTCATTCATTCTTTCTTTCTTTTCATGCATAACATTCTTTCGTGCGCATTCAATAACATTTACACCTTCTTCCTCCGGGTTGGTGGCGGGTTTGCAAGGCCCATCCACCCATTCATTGACCAAAAGGGGAACATGACTCCCCAGATGGCACTCAGCGTCCATTCCTCGCTAACTCCTAACGAGGTCCGGTTACGCCGTTCATTGGTGGGACTAGTGTGAGGGTTTACCGTCAGCCCTTGCCTCCTCGGGTCCCCACTCACACCAAGCCCCTGGGCCCCATTCATTGTGAACATTCATTCATTCTCGCCAAAACATTAGGTAGGATTCAAGAAATAAGGGCTTTACGTTTGCAATCATTTACTCGATAAAAGACTCAATATTTACATCATATTACTTTGGCTTAAAACTTTTCATGTAAGGAGAT
The DNA here is from genome assembly GCA_037501455.1 of Lantana camara. Lineage (NCBI taxonomy): Eukaryota > Viridiplantae > Streptophyta > Magnoliopsida > Lamiales > Verbenaceae > Lantana > Lantana camara. The sequence goes on from CM074865.1 coordinate 43,685,323, forward strand.
ATATCGGGTCGTTTTATCTAAGTAGAAGAGAAACCCACCTTAAACCAACAAAAGAGAGCACAAGAGCCTCACTGACCGGCCTCGTCTCCAACAGGGTCAAAATCTGTGCAAGAAAGGTGAAGTGAGACTCAAAATGACCCAATAGGACGCTCGGCAATGTAATGATCATGATATGAATGAAGAGAAGATTCTATAATGTAAGGAACACGTTCATGTGCACTATTAAAGTCTTAAAAACATATAAACATTCAATTCATTCATTCAATGAAGCATTCGTATCCAAACGAGTTCATATCCTTCACATTTTACTTTTCCAATCAATTCAATTCAAGAAATTCAAAGTACAAGATCCAACATTTAGGCTAATAAGAGCATTGAAGTAAATTAAGTTCATCACACATTCAAACGTATTCAATCTTTCACAAAACGCTACTACATACATCATATCACATAATGTAACATATTTCCAAAGTTTGAGAACAAGAACAAATCATATGATAAGGGAAATGGGTTACGGGAATCATAAACGCCTCAAAACGCACATAAACGGCAATGCAATGAATGTCTTATGATATGCATAAGAGAGCAAGTCGTGGCATGGAGATGCATTAAGGCACATAATCAATCATTTCATTCATTCTTGGAGCATTGATGACATATTAAATCATAACTTGTAAAATATTCCACGACAAATCATGAAAATTATAATAAATAAGATAACACATTATAGAACATGTTAGTATCTCAAAAAAGTCATAAAAGAGGTGGAGGAAGATCAAACAAACGAAGAAAAATGGAATCGGAGTAAAAAAAAAACAGGCTGGACAAAATCCACCCCCACGGATTTTTCCAAAGGGAAAAATCCACCCCCATGGATCTGGTCCAGTCCCACTGCCTCAAATCCACCCCCACGGATTTTTCCAAAAGGAAAAATCCACCCTCGCGGATTTAGGTCAGTGGCGAAAAAACATACAACAAGCAGGGCAAAACTCATTCCAAACCAAATAAACATCAAACTAACACATATAGGTAAGTTAAGGTAGCAATAATTCATGCATTTCAAGCCAATTAATGGTCCAAAGTTGCAACAACTCATGCTAGGAAAGAAACTGGAAAAAAATCAATCCAAAAGCATACCAAATCAACTCCAAATCTTATGAAACTTGATATACAACATATTTGGCATGTTAGGAGCATATTTCATTTAGAGTGCAAAGGCTAAATCACACATTAAGGCCATCGAATCCATGCAACAAAACTGGGTCGCAAAAATCGCACATATGAGCCCTAATGATTCTATCATGCCTTGATCAAGTACTTAGGGCTTGAATTTGGATCTGAAACTTTGGGGAATGCATGATAACATACTAAACAACTAATATACATCATATATATGCAAAATGGTACAATTTAAAGCACATTAGAATGACCAACAAGTTACCAAACACAACAGCAACAATTCTGTCAAAGATCATGCATAAGAACAGGCCATGTACTTCGGTTTTGAGGCTTCAAATGGATCCAAATACTTGAAACATGAATGCTAACATATAGAACAATGAGTGTACATCAACTCCATGCAATTTCACACGAAATGGAGACCATTTGATCAAGCAACAACACAAAATTTCACACAGCAGTTCGAAAAACAGGGGAATCAGTTTGATCATCAAGTTTGGAGCTCCATATCTCATAATTTCACAAAAGGGTCAAGAGATAAAATCCTCCTAATATCATATACTATCAGTTAGGAAAGAAATGGGTCAAGAAACAAGTTCATATAATCATTTACAAGCAAGGAAATCAGCTACACAAGCAAATAAGTCACAAGAACAAAAATCCCTAAAAGTTCATACCAAACTCATCATTCAAACCCTAATCAAATCTGATCCAAAACATGATTTAAGTAGATGAAATCAAGCATAATAGAGTAGAGAAGACATAAATATTCATACCTTAAAGATTTGGGAAAGAAAGGTGGTGGTTTGAGCTCCAAAACCACAAAAATGGCCAAGGGTTTCTCTCTTCTCCTCTTCTTCTCTCTCTCGTTTCAGTTGCAGCTGGAAATGGAGATATTTGGCTCGGTTTTCAGAGGTAAAAGGGAGAAGAAAGAGCTTAACTCAAGGTACATAAGTCATGGTTTAAGGTATGGTTAGGTTAGAGGTGTTATAGGGTCCCACCATGAAGACTAGTCAACAAAAGAAGCTCTTCTTGCACGGGTTGCTCGTTACGGTTGGATTTCGGAGGTCTTAATGATTTCAAAAAGGTACGAGGCTTGTTCCATTGTCTCCGAATCATCGATACGAAGGCAACGGAGGTGTCAGAATTCGAATCCGAATTCCCGAGCTCAAGATATCACGTACGGAACCAAGGGTGCGCTAATTGCTCGTTAGCCCTCGATTTGGTTCCACAATCAAAATTAAATTCGTTAACGCGTCAAATGAATCCGAAAACATAAACCGAGCATATAGGCATGTTCGTAACACACATATATACGACATACTAAATTTCCATACCAATCCGAAATCATTACATATATGAACGAAGCACAAATAGAACACTCATGCGCATGAACGAATTCATATTGTTATAAATGAATTACTAAAACTTAAATTCCATATTAAATAATTTTAAAGCCAACTTATAACATGTGCAAATTAATTATCGAAATTACCAAAATAGTTAAGGTAACATGAAACCTTAATTTAAGAAATTAAACACTAAATATCAAGTTGAAATAAAATGAATTAAATTAAAATAGCAACAGTCTATAGTTTAAACAAATATAAACATTTATAAACAATTAATCATATAATTAAATAATTAAATCGCGCAATTTATAAACAAATACGCCACATTATTTAAAACTGAAAAACTGGGGGCATTACAATCTCTCCCCCTTAAAAAGAATCCGTCCTCGGATTCACAACACGCCTGAAAACAAACAATGAGAGATTCCCCGTCTCTCACAAACAACAAGGAGAGAACCCCGTCTCTCGAGCAGCAATGAGAGAACCCCGTCTCTCGCAAGTAAAGAGAGTACCCCGTCTCTCAAACAAAAATAAGAGAATCCCCGTCTCTTACAAACAAAGAGAGCACCCCGTCTCTCAACGGAAAATAAAACAAGGAAGTCTCCAATACTCCCAAGCAACTCACACAAAACCAAATTTAAAATCACGGAAGTCACCCAAAGCAAGTAATAAACGTCGCCCACATTGATATTCAATTACTCCAAGTAATTTAACACATTACAGATCAAAGCACCTAACATAAAAATTATAAAAGTTAAATTTGCATGGATGCATGTATCATGAATGCTATAAGTACCGTTCACCGTAGTTGCAAAAATTCAGATTTGTGAGTTGTCGTTGTCCAAGGTATGATCTGTCCTGAATGTAACTCGGTGCCCAACTTGTCTTGAACCTCTTCAGGGTTCCCCGGTGAAACGATTGATGAATTCCTTAAGGATTATATCCTTAGATCCTTTCTAACTTGTACTGCTACCCAACTTCTTCAATCCTTATCCAAATCGGTGCTCAACATATCCCCGAGGATCACCACTCTGAGCAAACTTGATGATTCGATCCCAACCTTACGATTTATTCTTATAGTCTCTCTCAACACAAATCTTTTTCCACCTTCCGTTCCAATTGTCCGTTCATTCCCTTTCGATCCCCCTCAACGTTATATTTGATAACTGGTCCCATATTTCCTTAACCGAAGATAGAAGGTTCTTGATGATTCTTGAAATTTGAGACCAATACTCCAATTATCATCTTTTTTTTTTTTTTTTTTTTTCCCCATTTGGTCTCTACTTAAGCTTCCTTGTAGATTACCGTTGATATAACTAATAACTAATAACTAATAACTCGATGATATTATCTTGGACCCCTTCATACTTCATTGACTAAATCTTGATCGACACCATCCCCGTATATGATAGCTTGATTCGGTTTTCCCCTTGTTAATTCTACTTAGAAGTCCATAGGAACTCTCTTATGATTCCATCACCTCCAGATCAGAATTCCATACGTAGCTTCTCTCTTAATATCTTAACCATAACCGCCGTCTTATTCATTCCTAATCACCACCCTTAGGACTTCCAGATTCTCCTTAGTTTGCATCCCCGTCATTACTCCTAACATATTCATTCGAACACCACTCCCATCCTCCAATTCACCTCTCGGTCGTGCTCTCCCCCTTAAAATTTTTGCTCTTACATATCCCCCTCCATGAATCCTTCTTTCATTGAAATTTTTGCTGAGCCACTTCTGTTTCTTTAATTCACTCCCAAGGTTCAATTCAAACCCTTCAGTAATTACTTCCTTCTAATCCCCAACTCTTCTCTTTCTTGCTCTTCTTGAAATCTAGACCAATCTAATCCTCTCTTGCATTTCCCTTCTTTCAACTAAGGGTAACCCCTTCAAGGATCGAAAGGATTTACATTATTTCCTAATCAATGCTCCCTTAATTGGAAGTTTTAGTCGGATTCGTTACTTCGCCTCTGAGATTAAGGTTCCTCCAAAACCCTCCAACTTAGTTTCTTCGATGTAGAATGTGTTAGCCAAGCTACATGCCCGGAACTCCCAAGATATAACCCAATTATTCTTCTCGTCTTGATTCGAGTAAGCCTTGATTAATGAATAGCTTGATGAACAAGGTGGAGTCATTCCCTATCAATTAAACATTAATCCATGCATGTTGGATTAACATGCCAATGCACTTAATAAACAGTCAAAGATGCAACAATGCAACACGTTGGAGAAATTATATTAATTAAACATAAACGTACAAAGCAATTAATTTAAATCGATACATGATGCTTATGCCATGAATATGCAGAACCTGTCACCGAGGTGGTAAACTTTTAGCTTGACGACGTGTTCCTCATTCCCATGATTCTAACTTTCTTTGAAGACATCGATAATTCCTTAGCTTTCCATGGTTTTCGAATCTCCCTAATCTTCTTGCATCCATTTGTATATCCTATGGCCCGAACTTGCTATTCTGGAACCCAAGGTCTTCTTTGTCAATGGAGTTACACCTCAACGTACTTCCAAGCATCAACCTCCAAAGGTTGTCCGAATCTTCATCTTGATATCCTCTCCGGTTCAAGTTCCTTTAGCCTATCCTTTGTTTCCGATCTATGCGTATAATTCACCCATAATAACGCTTTCCATTCTTGCTTGCTTCTTGATGTCTCCATGTTCCAAGGTTCCAAGAAGATGACGTAATTTGTATTCCTCGATGCTTATAAGTCCCTTTTGCCTTGCGTCCATTCGTTGTCCCACGCTTATATTCGCATCAAGTGAGCTTCCATATTTGACCTCATAATGAGCCTTGTGATTAACGGCTCCCAATCCTTGCATCTGAGTTGAGTCGAATCCCTTTTTAACACATCATGTATCCGACTCCTTGAAGCTTCCCAATTTGGCCTTCCAATCACTCAACCATTCCAAACTCGGAGCTTCAAAGGTGAACCTTGGGGCATTTAATCTTGTATTAGATATCTTCAAAATCGGAGTGGTGAAGAGTTCCACCCCTCTCGTTGTCTCACGCATCCCTCAAGTTAGAACTTGAGTCCTTGCAATTCTTGTATGTGAGAACCTTCAAGGTTTGTAGGTAGGGCATGATTGATGAACCTTCCCGTGATCCAAGCTTCCTCCCATGATACGAGCCATGATAGGTAGTTCCATTGTGCAAGCCGCGGAATTTGAACACTCGGCCTTCAAGTTACTTTGTCAATTGTAGTTGGTGTGAATTGTAGCTTTGTTTGCATGATAGTAACCAATATAAGAAAGATCAACTCGAATATGGGTGCATGAGGATTAATGTATGCTCATGGCACGTAGTTGAATGAATCAATGCTCATAGAATGCAAAATGCAACATTTAAAGCAACTAAGTGAAAGAGTAGATCGTATACATGTATTAAACAATTTCCAACAATTAGTATCACATATTCATGTCAAATCGATGCAATGCACACATTAACAAGTTGTTCCTATGCCGCGCGACCTAACTGACTCAGACATGACTCAAGAACACCGGTTTTGCAACCGGGCTCTGATACCAGTTAAGGATGTAGCACCCGAGCGCAAGGTACCACATCCCCCGCACCGAGACCCGACCCGAATATGAAATGGACGATCCATACTCGAGCTAAGTCACGGCGAACGGGGACAAACACACACGCTATGCTAGGCGGGCTAACCCTTGAACCATAAAATCAGAGTGATTACAAATGCGGAAGTAATAACTGGCCATAATATAAACAATGAGCAACCAAACTCCAAAATAGTCCATATACATTATCAAATGCCGTCAAGGCTCAAATAACCAATATGCTCCATTGTTAAACAATACAGTGATCCAACGTGCAATATGTATATGTAAGACCAAAATACAAGGGCTAAAAGACGAAAGTAAAACCTATGACTCGAAATCCCGCCTAGCTCCCTCGACACCTGCACAACACAACTGAAAGCCAAACGGGTTCAGTCCAAAAGGGACTGGTGGGTATAAAAGCAGGACATAAATATAATATACGACAATAATTAAACATTCACATGCAAGTTATAATCCCAAGTGAGGTTTTGAAGAATTTCCCAAATGGGCAAATAGAAATCATCAAAAGGGATTATAACGATTCATTAACATTTGGTCATTATTGGCCCGGCGAGTGGGCGTGCATTATCTCCAACCAACACCTCGTGTAATTCATTGACATTCATTAACATTCATTAACATTCATTCATTCATTCTTTCTTTCTTTTCATGCATAACATTCTTTCGTGCGCATTCAATAACATTTACACCTTCTTCCTCCGGGTTGGTGGCGGGTTTGCAAGGCCCATCCACCCATTCATTGACCAAAAGGGGAACATGACTCCCCAGATGGCACTCAGCGTCCATTCCTCGCTAACTCCTAACGAGGTCCGGTTACGCCGTTCATTGGTGGGACTAGTGTGAGGGTTTACCGTCAGCCCTTGCCTCCTCGGGTCCCCACTCACACCAAGCCCCTGGGCCCCATTCATTGTGAACATTCATTCATTCTCGCCAAAACATTAGGTAGGATTCAAGAAATAAGGGTTTTACGTTTGCAATCATTTACTCGATAAAAGACTCAATATATACATCATATTACTTTGGCTTAAAACTTTTCATGTAAGGAGATATATCGGGTCGTTTTATCTAAGTAGAAGAGAAACCCACCTTAAACCAACAAAAGAGAGCACAAGAGCCTCACTGACCGGCCTCGTCTCCAACAGGGTCAAAATCTGTGCAAGAAAGGTGAAGTGAGACTCAAAATGACCAAATAGGACGCTCGGCAATGTAATGATCATGATATGAATGAAGAGAAGATTCTATACTGTAAGGAACACGTTCATGTGCACTATTAAAGTCTTAAAAACATATAAACATTCAATTCATTCATTCAATGAAGCATTCGTATCCAAACGAGTTCATATCCTTCACATTTTACTTTTCCAATCAATTCAATTCAAGAAATTCAAAGTACAAGATCCAACATTTAGGCTAATAAGAGCATTGAAGTAAATTAAGTTCATCACACATTCAAACGTATTCAATCTTTCACAAAACGCTACTACATACATCATATCACATAATGTAACATATTTCCAAAGTTTGAGAACAAGAACAAATCATATGATAAGGGAAATGGGTTACGGGAATCATAAACGCCTCAAAACGCACATAAACGGCAATGCAATGAATGTCTTATGATATGCATAAGAGAGCAAGTCGTGGCATGGAGATGCATTAAGGCACATAATCAATCATTTCATTCATTCTTGGAGCATTGATGACATATTAAATCATAACTTGTAAAATATTCCACGACAAATCATGAAAATTATAATAAATAAGATAACACATTATAGAACATGTTAGTATCTCAAAAAAGTCATAAAAGAGGTGGAGGAAGATCAAACAAACGAAGAAAAATGGAATCGGAGTAAAAAAAAAACAGGCTGGACAAAATCCACCCCCACGGATTTTTCCAAAGGGAAAAATCCACCCCCATGGATCTGGTCCAGTCCCACTGCCTCAAATCCACCCCCACGGATTTTTCCAAAAGGAAAAATCCACCCTCACGGATTTAGGTCAGTGGCGAAAAAACATACAACAAGCAGGGCAAAACTCATTCCAAACCAAATAAACATCAAACTAACACATATAGGTAAGTTAAGGTAGCAATAATTCATGCATTTCAAGCCAATTAATGGTCCAAAGTTGCAACAACTCATGCTAGGAAAGAAACTGGAAAAAAATCAATCCAAAAGCATACCAAATCAACTCCAAATCTTATGAAACTTGATATAAAACATATGTGGCATGTTAGGAGCATATTTCATTTAGAGTGCAAAGGCTAAATCACACATTAAGGCCATCGAATCCATGCAACAAAACTGGGTCGCAAAAATCACACATATGAGCCCTAATGATTCTATCATGCCTTGATCAAGTACTTAGGGCTTGAATTTGGATCTGAAACTTTGGGGAATGCATGATAACATACTAAACAACTAATATACATCATATATATGCAAAATGGTACAATTTAAAGCACATTAGAATGACCAACAAGTTACCAAACACAACAGCAACAATTCTGTCAAAGATCATGCATAAGAACAGGCCATGTACTTCGGTTTTGAGGCTTCAAATGGATCCAAATACTTGAAACATGAATGCTAACATATAGAAAAATGAGTGTACATCAACTCCATGCAATTTCACACGAAATGGAGACCATTTGATCAAGCAACAACACAAAATTTCACACAGCAGTTCGAAAAACAGGGGAATCAGTTTGATCATCAAGTTTGGAGCTCCATATCTCATAATTTCACAAAAGGGTCAAGAGATAAAATCCTCCTAATATCATATACTATCAGTTAGGAAAGAAATGGGTCAAGAAACAAGTTCATATAATCATTTACAAGCAAGGAAATCAGCTACACAAGCAAATAAGTCACAAGAACAAAAATCCCTAAAAGTTCATACCAAACTCATCATTCAAACCCTAATCAAATCTGATCCAAAACATGATTTAAGTAGATGAAATCAAGCATAATAGAGTAGAGAAGACATAAATATTCATACCTTAAAGATTTGGGAAAGAAAGGTGGTGGTTTGAGCTCCAAAACCACAAAAATGGCCAAGGGTTTCTCTCTTCTCCTCTTCTTCTCTCTCTCGTTTCAGTTGCAGCTGGAAATGGAGATATTTGGCTCGGTTTTCAGAGGTAAAAGGGAGAAGAAAGAGCTTAACTCAAGGTACATAAGTCATGGTTTAAGGTATGGTTAGGTTAGAGGTGTTATAGGGTCCCACCATGAAGACTAGTCAACAAAAGAAGCTCTTCTTGCATGGGTTGCTCGTTACGGTTGGATTTCGGAGGTCTTAATGATTTCAAAAAGGTACGAGGCTTGTTCCATTGTCTCCGAATCATCGATACGAAGGCAACGGAGGTGTCAGAATTCGAATCCGAATTCCCGAGCTCAAGATATCACGTACGGAACCAAGGGTGCGCTAATTGCTCGTTAGCCCCCGATTTGGTTCCACAATCAAAATTAAATTCGTTAACGCGTCAAATGAATCTGAAAACATAAACCGAGCATATAGGCATGTTCGTAACACACATATATACGACATACTAAATTTCCATACCAATCCGAAATCATTACATATATGAACGAAGCACAAATAGAACACTCATGCGCATGAACGAATTCATATTGTTATAAATGAATTACTAAAACTTAAATTCCATATTAAATAATTTTAAAGCCAACTTATAACATGTGCAAATTAATTATCGAAATTACCAAAATAGTTAAGGTAACATGAAACCTTAATTTAAGAAATTAAACACTAAATATCAAGTTGAAATAACATGAATTAAATTAAAATAGCAACAGTCTATAGTTTAAACAAATATAAACATTTATAAACAATTAATCATATAATTAAATAATTAAATCGCGCAATTTATAAACAAATACGCCACATTATTTAAAACTGAAAAACTGGGGGCATTACAAATAAGGAGGGGGAAAGTTTGATTTCAAAATTTCTCCACTATGAGTGAGTCTGTATTCTCTTTCAATGACAGATATATGATTTTCAACATACTTACTTATAAACCAAGGAACAAAAGATATTTTTAAATTCTTTTCAGAAAGATCTTTATAAAACTCTTCTTGAAATATTTTTCAGTCTTCTTTTGACAATTTTTCATAAAGCCATTTTTTAAATGATTCCCATTTAGGAAGATTAAAATCATTTTGAATTTGTTTTCTTGCCGGAGATCCCGGGCTAAAATAAATTTTTGGTTTATTAATCATCATAAAGAAAAATTCATTTCTGAAGCAGTTATATCAACATCTTTAACATTATAAATGCCTTTCACAATATTATCTGGTTGAAATGTTATACACTTTAATAATGTCACATAATATAACCTAAGATAGAATAGTGTTTCATAACTTGATCTTATGCCTTAATTGGATCTCTAAACTGTAGGTTATACCTTTAACCTAGATCACTCTTGATTATTATAACATGAACTTGAAACTATAGGTTATAATCAAGATCATAATTTAATTAGGGTGTGTATGTCTGTGTATGCCGTGTGTGTGTGTGTGTGTGTTCGTGCGTGGTGTGGGTGTGTGTGTATAGTAAGGGTTTGACCCGACCCTTTGACCCGACATGTGAATAGTAACCTGTGAATAGTAACTGTGAATAGTAATCGTGAATAGTAATCTGGAATAGTACGTTTGAATAGTGCTTTTGAATAGTAAGTATGAAATAAAACTTGTGCTTTCTTAATAGACATTTGCACCTAGGGTTTCCATATCCAGGGTCTAAAATGTGTTTTCAAAATGTGTTTTCTTTCGTGAACTTGTTTCTTAACTTAAGGTTTGCGATAGGATTCATAATTTGACCAAAGCTTACTCGGTTATAGTAAGATCATAGTCTCACGTTAAGAGTAACTCACTTTGACGTATTCCTTTGTGTGTTACCTTTCTTGAATACCTTAAATGGTATTACTCTCTTATGTTACATGTTCTTTACATGTTCCTTGTTCATTGTTTCATGCATTTCATATGCATCTTGGTTAGTAGTGGGTCTTAGTTCTTAAGCTCACTCTAGTACACCACCTACAGGAATTAAAGTTGAGCACTGGGATCCCCAGGGCACCGCTTAATCTGTCTACCTACCTTTGTTACTGATAGGTGAGGTGAAGTTATAAATGTTTTCCAACTGGAACCACGATTATACTATCGTCTCATATGTTTTGAAATTCAAAGCTAAACCTCGTTTTGAACTATCCCTTTTATCGGGACATTCTCTTGAAAGGATCATTCATACTTTAATAGTATACCTTGATCTACAGTACATGTTTTCCAAAGTTCTGCATTCTTGTTCAAAGACAGTTACATGATCTGCATATGTTTTCAAAGTACAGTATGTTTTACAGACATCATCACATGTTTTCAGACAGAATCATATGTTTTACAGACAGCATCATATGTTACAGTTACAGTTTCACATGTTATAGTTAGCATACTGGAGTGATACTCTGGTCACTGCTAATCTTAAATGCAAGCATACAGTTTACAGTTTGGGCCCGGCGGTTATGTGTGGAGGTGATGCTCGGGAGGTGAGCGCCAACGACATCACCAATACCGGCCGCCACACTTAGACAATTGACACCGACTTTTAACAGGAGGTTTGTTAAGTCAGGACAATCTGTCTGGGAACGGACAGCAAATCTGTTCCCATTACATGTTTACAGGTCACCTAGGGCTAGCTACCTGAAGTGACAACCGGTGGAGGATGGTGCATGTTTGTATGTGTTGGTAAGAGATTGTTGTTAACCTTGGTCCAATAGTCTACTGTGTGCGGAGTTGTTGTTGACCTTGGTCCAACGCTCTACTTTATGTGGGGTTATTGTTGATCTTCGTCCGATACTCTACTATATGTGGAATTATTGTTGATCCTGGTCCGATGCTCTACCGAATCATGTTTTCTGGAGTAAGGATGGAGGAGCCTAGCTTGCGGGCAAAATTCTGTTTCATAAAGGATGGTTCATATCTGGAAAAGTTCACTTTACCCTTATCCCGTTTTATGAAAGAACTATGAACCATCAACAGCATATGTGTGCGCGTGTGATAGCATTCATGAAAGTGTTTTAAAACGTGCATACTTTTACAGCATCGCATTCAAAAGGGTTCTATCAACCGAACTTGTTCCAAGTTCTTCTTTAAAACATTGCAATTAACAGTTCTAAACTTTACTTCAAGTTCTTTATCACTCAGCACTTTCTTTAAAGTATTCCCTCACTTAGTCCTTTTGACTAATATCTCTCCCGTTTTCTTGCCTCGCGGTTTCAGGTCTTGCAGCCGCAGTCTAGAGGTATCTTGAAGCTCTAGATTGTCATTTTTGTTTCAGTCAGGACTTAGTATTACTTCCTTTTTGTGTCCTGCATATGTTTTATGGCTGCATCACTTTATGTTTCTGTATATGTTTCTGAATACTTGAGTATCTTTGTTATACTCTTTCTGCTACTCTGTTACCGATACATTGAACTCTGCTATATCGGTACCTATATGTGAATCTGTTACATGTTCTGATATGCCGAGTCTCTCTTACACGATCAATATGTTCTTGCTTGTTACATGCCATCATGCACATGTTTTGAAAAGTTTTAAAATACTCTAATTTTCCGCTGCATAGCCACATCGTTATACATGTATAGTTCTGATAGACAGCCGTTCGCTGGAGTATTTCTTGAGTGATGGCTCACACCATTAGTTGAGAGGTGCTTCAGTGCGGGGGTTGAGACACCACTCTCCTCTTGTTCTGGTACGGGTGGGGGCGTTACAGCCTGAGGTGGTATCAGAGCATCGGGTTAAGTAAGAAGAGACTTAACCTAGATTGCTCTCATGTTGCATCATGGATTGTTCACGCATTGCATCCAGGATCATTCTCATATTGCATCGAGACAGGATATTTGGGGATTGCATGGTTCTGTTATCTGGATTTCATATCTGTGGTATCTTCTGTATAGCTATGGCAGTTCAGCCACACCAGGATCCTAATCAGCAGATGGATGAGGCTTTCTTTGAGCAGTTTGAGGCCCCGCGTACTGTGGCAGTTTCTCGCCATGGAGGCACTCGTTTCTACACCTAGCGCAGGTCTAGGAACAGTGGCAGCCCTGGGTATTCCTATCCTAACAGAGTTGTGCACTATCTCGAGTCTTAGAGAGATGGTTACTTTCAGGAGTATCAGAGGACCCGTGAGGTCAGGTTGGAGTCTATGCGCAATCAGGATCAGTCACTACAGTACCAGATTGATAGGGACATCGCTCGTGAGCATGCTGTAGAGATGACTCATATTACTGATCAGAGGGCTGCTCGTATTGCAGAGCTGGAGGCAGATCTTATGCAGATGACTATCGATCGCGACACTTCTATGGAGCATCACCAGCACTACTGTGCACCCGTGAGAGCTCGCCTGTATGATACCTATCACTTATCCGATGAGCAGGCAGTTGAGGAGGTCGAGGGTCAGGATGTCAGTCAGGCTTCTCAGGAGCCCGAGCCTATGCAGGAGTAGTCTAATGGAGGCGATGGAGGGTCTGATGATGATGATGATGGCGGAGATGAGCCAGCAGGACACGGATAGGGTGAGGTCGTTGCTGTTTCTGATGACACCACCAGGGGTTCTTTGGACCACAGTTATCAGGGTTGATTACTGATAGGAGGTTTTTTGTATATAGTACTGACGCATATCTACTATCTATGGATGGCGGACGTATAGGCGGGACAGGTCAGGACTGACTTTTTGGATGAGGGGATGTATAGCTTTGGTAGATGATCCCCGACTTTTGGCACCACGGATGACGGTTCAGATGACTTGGTACCTACTAGGTTATTTTCAGCAGGGTTGGACGGATTGGTAAGGCCTGTAAGGGAGTCAACTCGATAGTATCGGGTCCTCCCCATTCTGAATTAATACTGTTAACATGTGGCCTGTAGTAAATTTTACCAAACCTTGCACAGTTATAACACTTTCGGCTTTATGTTGGATATCTGTTTACTGCTTTCCATAACTGTCATTGCATGAGTCTTAGAGTTGCTTCAAGATACCATTAGGACCGTTGATAGGATCATGCCATTTCATTTATTGATAGCATGCTGATATTCTTGTCGTTGGATATGTTGATCATACTACTGATCATGTTACAGTTCTTGTTGATATGACAGTACACGTTCTATTCTCGTTTACATGTTGATCATGTTTTGGGATATGTTGTACATGTTTCTGATATGTTGATATGTTACCCGACCTTCTGTTCCCGTTTATATGTTGTCTGATAGTTGTTTCTGATTACATGATATGTTGGAATCTTTGCTGATATGTTGATATGGGAATGTGTTGTTCTCATACTTATATGTGACTACGTGGGAATGTGAATACGTGGTTACAGATTCTGTTAATCATTATATGTCATGCATCGAATATATGTATCTGAATGCTTGTGAATTCAGTAACAACATGCCACCGAGAAGAGCACCCCGGAATCGTGTACCACCACTGCCACCCCAAAGAGATGTCACGCCACCCCAAAGAGATGTCACGCTACCCCTTGAACGGGAAGGAACTCCGGAATTAAGGGATGTACTACGACAATTTATGAGGGCTTGTGCACCGAGAGATAATCCTCCTAATGAAAGGTCACTGGAAAAATTTCTGAGGATGAATCCACCTAAGTTCTATGGAGAAGCGAACGACATAAAGGCTGAGAATTGGATTACTAGTCTTGAGAAGATTTTCGAAGCTATGGAGATCTACCCAGAGGATCGTGAACGAGTTCGGTATGCTACTTTTCTTATGGAAGGAGCTGCATACAATTGGTGGAAGCACGTTCAGCATATGTGGAATGAGAATAACGTTGAAGGAAGTTGGGATGAGTTTATCAGAGGGTTTCAGCAGAAGTACACGCCTCAAGTGACTCGTGATGCACGAGAGGCTGAGTTTAGGAGTCTGGTTCAGGGAACTATGAATGTGATGGAGTATGAGGCTAGGTTTGTAAGGCTGATCAAGTATGCGCCTCATATTCTGACTGACGAGCGCCGCAAGACGAAAAGGTTTATCGATGGACTAAAGCCTGAACTTTGGTTGGCACTTGCTTCTTTGGACATAGAAACCTACAACCGTGCTGTTGATAGAGCGCTAAGGGTTGAAGCTGCACACAAGGAGATCAAGATAACTACTGTACGTCAAGGACCTTCTAACCCTAAGCCTTATCAAGGGAACAAGCGACCATTCGGATCTTTTCCCCAAGGAACTGGAAAGAGGCCAATGGTGAAACCACAGCGTCAGCAGCAGAACGCTCCACCGAAATAGCAAGCACAGAAGCAGAAAGCACCACAGCAGTATCAGAGGGCGCTACAACAGCAGAGAGCACCTCAGCCAGGTCCAGAGGAAATTGTTTGCAGATATTGTCGCCGAACGGGACACACTGAGGAAAACTGTCACAAGAAAGCTGGACAGTGTTTCGCGTATGGTTCCCCTGAGCACCAGATGGATAGTTGCCCGCACAAGATCAGGAGATTTGGGGTCCAAGATAAAGGAAAAGGGGTGGTGGGTACGACGAACAAACCGGTGGTCAAAGGCAGAGCTTATGCTTTGGATGGTAAGGAGGAGGTTGATCCTTCGTCTGTTGTGGAAGGTATTGTACACATTCTTAACACGCTAGTTAAGGTCTTGTATGACCCTGGTGCTACGCATTCATTTGTTGCTTCTGAATTATGTACGCATTTACAGTTTCCACTTGAATACTTGCCATATAAATTTGAAGTGAGTTCTCCTTTGGGAACTTGCCTTGTTACGGATCAAGTATATAAATGCTGCCCTATATGTATTGGTACCCATTGTTACCCGACGGATCTTATTGAGTTGCCGATGACAAGATACGACGTTATACTTGGTATGGATTGGTTGTCTAAATACCGAGCTAAGTTAGATTGTTACAAGAAAGAGATCATCTTGGAAGAAGATGAAGGTGGGACATCAAAAAGGAAAGTTGAGAAGTTATCAGTGATTTCTTCGATGGAAGCTAAGAAGTTGATTCGAAAGGAGCTATTGGATTTGTTCCTTATCTTCTGAATAGACCGAGAGATTTACTTAAGATCGAAGAAGTGGAAGTGGTGAACGAGTTCCTAGATGTGTTTCCTGAGCATTTGGATTCGTTACCTCCTAACCGAGAGTTGGAGTTTACGATCGAGACGATACCAGGAGCTGAGCCGTACTCAAAGACACCTTATAGAATGGCACCAGCTGAATTGGAAGAACTGAGGAAACAATTGGATGAACTGATTGAGTCTGGATTTGTTCGACCGAGCACATCGCCGTGGGGAGCGCCTGTACTTTTCGTTAAGAAGAAGGATGGATCATTGCGATTATGCATTGACTATCGGGAGCTGAACAGGATGACTATCAAGAATAAGTATCCTCTCCCTCATATTGAAGAGCTGTTCGATATACTTCAAGGATCGAAGGTCTACTCCAAGTTAGATCTTAGACAAGGGTATTATCAATTGAAGATCAGGGAAGTAGATATTTCGAAGACTGCTTTCAACAGCCGATACGGACATTATGAGTTTGTGGTAATGCCATTTGGTTTGACGAACGCACCAGCTGCATTCATGGATATGATGCACCGTATATTCAAGCCCTTTCTCGACAAGTTTGTAGTGATCTTCATCGACGATATATTGGTATTTTCAAAAACACCGGGGGAACATGCTGAGCATCTTCGAATCGTGTTACGCACTTTGCTGGATTACAAGCTATATGGAAAGTTCAATAAATGTAAGTTCTGGCTTGAGAGAGTTACGTTTCTCGGACACATCATATCAGGATCTGGAATCGAAGTAGATCCCTCGAAGATCGAAACGATTATGGATTGGAAGTCACCGAAGAATCCTTCAGAAGTGAGTAGTTTTTTGGGATTAGCTGGCTACTACCGAAGGTTTGTCAAAGATTTCTCGAAGATAGCTACACCTCTCACTAAGTTGACAAAGAAAGAAGGGAAGTTTGAATGGACTGAGAAGTGTGAGCAAAGTTTTCAAAGATTGAAAGAGATGCTAACAACTACACCCGTGTTAGCGTTACCAAAAGGAAGAGAAGGATACACTGTTTACACCGATGCTTCGAAAGAAGGACTAGGAGGACTTTTGATGCAGAATGGAAAAGTGATTGCATATGCATCAAGGAAACTCAAAACGCATGATCTTAACTACCCGACACATGATTTGGAGTTAGCAGCGATAATCTTCGCTCTGGGAAAGTGGAGACATTACTTGTATGGAGTTACGTTTGAGATCTTTACTGATCAGAAGAGCCTGCGTTATATCTTCACTCAGAAGGAGTTGAATATGCGACAGAGGAGATGGACGGAATTTCTGGAGGACTACGATTGCATTATTCAATACCATCCAGGAAAGGCGAATGTTGTAGACGATGCACTAAGCAGGAAAGTTCATTTGGCACAGATTTCTGCCAACCCCGAGGTTGATCAAAGAGAAAGAATAGAGGTGATAACTAAAGCTCGAATCGCGAACGTTGTGATGATATCACCATTGAAAGAGCAAGTGTTGGAAGCTCAGAAGAACGACGAGTGGATCAAGAAATGTCTCGAATCTAAGGAGAAAGATGATGAGACTAAGTTCAGGGTTGATGAACATGGAATTTTGAGGTACAAAGGTCGAGTAACTGTTTTGAGGAAAGAGATTCTCGACGAAGCGCATAAGACAAAGTACACGATACATCCCGGAGGTACTCAGATGTATCAAGATGTTAAGACGCAATTCTGGTGGAATGGAATGAAGAGAGACATAGCCAACTATGTCAAGAAGTGCTTAACTTGTCAGAAAGTTAAAGCTGAGCACCAGAAGCCGAGTGGGAAGTTACAACCATTACCGATTCCGACTTGGAAGTGGGAGCAAATCACGATGGATTTTGTCACTGGATTAACCAAAGTCAGAGAAGGACAAGATAGTATCTGGGTGATCATTGATCGATTGACAAAGTCAGCACACTTTTTTGCCAGTAAAGACAACGGATAAGGTTGTTGGAAAACACGAATCAGAAAGCAGCGGAATTTAAAAATTTTTCCCAACAAAAGGACCTTGGACTCGCAATTGTGTAACCAAATTCGTAGAGATAGAAAACTTACTTTTCTTTTATTCTTTCTTGAAGCGTTTCAAGCCACCCAAGAATGCTCTTCTCGCGGCTTGATCCCCTCTCCTTGGTAAAGCTCGAATCTTCAAACTTCTAACTTGAAGCTCTCTAGAGATAGTCCACCAACTTGATCACAATCTAACTAGTAAGAATGCTAGTTCTCTAGTTAGTGTTTAGGCTTAACCCAGGGTTTTATTTAATCTTGGAGAAAGGAAGGTGTTCAACACATGAACCAAAAGAATTGTCAATTTACTCTAAAGGGGAGCATGAGCTCCCCTATATATAGGTAAGGGGAGGGATGGCCGAACCCAATCCTTGTTGGGCAAGGATTTGGTCCCTCTCTCTCCTATTACTTGATCATCAAGTATTTTCCAACTTTGACTTTGAATTCTAATTCAAATCAACTTTCAAGAGAGCTAAAAATATCCAAACTATTTTTGGATAATTTTATATTTTATTTATTTAAAATAAATAACTTATTTTATGTGATTAATTATTTCATAATTAATTAACTAGATTATTTTTCTCCAAAATTAGACTTTCTTTTTAATTCAAAATTAAACCAAAGTCTATTAAATAATTAACTAATTAATTATTTAATATTTTATTAAACAATCACGTGTGGCACACGTGTCACAATGACACGTGTCCAGTCACGTGACCCACACGTGTGGTTTCACACGTGTGGAACCCTCTAGGCCCGATTAACTCGCTTAATCATTTTCAAGCCTCAACTCATGTAACCAAGTTGTTGTGTGTGACCCTCTAGGTTCTCAATTCAATTAGCAGTGACCCTAATTAATTAATTCACAAATTAATTAATCAGTCCACAGATTAAATGACCATAGTCTAGCAACAGGTGTTTAACCCCTAGCTGAATTGGAATGTTCGGATTCGACAGAACCTTTAAGTCACTGATTCATGTGAGATACAATCCTCCTACTTACTATCTCTCAACCAATATCTAGGGCAAGGGAATAATCAGAGCCCTAATAATCCGGTCTTAAAGCTAAGTGCATTTCATATCCATTTGATCTCAATCCAAGAAACCCTTTTCTTGATGTCTTGATCTACTGCCTTGGCCAAGGACTCCATATGGCATATGAATGACTTACACCATAAGAGATCACCTTGCAAATGCAAGTGTAGGTCCTTTCTTGATTCTCATTCACTTTCATGAATCACTTGTGCAGCCCCAACATAAGCCTTGAATCAGTTGTCTAAGGCGACACCCTTTAAAGCTTATACCTAAGACTACAGAGTTAACTCATAAAGTGACAAGGAACCTCAAGTCTAAGGATCAATTAATCACATCAATGACTCGTGAGATATTTCCTAATCTGGAAGTTTCCATTTCCTGAAATAGAAACTTCCTTTCCCATTTAGGAATGTTCTCACACGGGGCACCTCAGTGAACTTACTTATTAAAGTAAGCACCCTCATGTATCATGCACGTATCAACTATACACTTTGCACCTCCATGAAACAAGGTGGTCCTTCTTAAGGGCGTGATCCCACGAGCAAGCCTTAGAGGAGTCAGGTTGACACTCCCACTGTCTGTAGGACTCATCGGCTTGGAGTATTTTACTAATCATAACTTATGAGATATAGGGCTCGTTTCATGAACCATTTCACCTAAATGGTAGAGTCCTAAAGTCATCAGGATTAGGGGAGTTCTCATACATGCACAGCTAAAGTAAACGCATACCAAACAAGAGCATATAAAGAAGTGTTGCCTCAATTCGTTATTTCATTCAAAGATTGTCTGTGATTACTATAAGGAAAAGCACAAAGCGGATATACAATCGGCTTTCTAGGGCACTATTCCTAACAATCTCCCACTTGCCCGTCAAAGCCATTCTAAAGCTACTCTAAGTCCCATCTTCTGAAGATGGCCTTGGAAAGCTTCTCGACTAAGGGGTTTAGTGAGTGGATCTGCCACGTTCTCTGCTGATATGACCCTCTCGATTTGCACATCTCCTCTTTTGATAATATCACGGATTAGGTGATACTTCCTCATAATGTGCTTGGTCCGTTGGTGAGATCTTGGTTCTCTTGCTTGAGCAACCGCCCTAGTGTTGTCACAAAACACAGTAATGGGGTGTTTCATGCTAGGAACAACATTCAACTCTTGAATGAAGTTTCTAATCCAAACTCCTTCCTTAGCTGCATCATTTTCAGCTAAGTATTCGGCCTCAGTGGTCGAATCTACAGTGGTTGGTTGCTTGGAACTCTTCCAACTCATTGCTCCGCCGTTTAGGCAAAAAATGTATCCTGACATTGACTTAAAATCATCTAAGTCAGATGCAAAGCTTGCATCGCAGTATCCTTCGACAGTAAGATCTTTCTGACCTCCGTAAACTAAGAATAAATCTTTAGTACTTTTCAAGTACTTAATAATATTCTTCACGGCAGCCCAGTGACCATCTCCAGGGTCAGATTGGAAACGACTTGTCACACTAAGTGCATAAGACACATCCGGTCGAGTACATAACATTGCATACATTATGCTACCTATTGCTGACGCATGAGGTGTATGAGTCATACTCTCCTTCTCAAGGTTAGTCTTAGGACACATCTTCTTTGAAAGACATGTTCCTACACTCATAGGAAGGTTCTTAACCTTTGCTGACTCCATATTGAATCGCTTCAATACTTTGTCAATGTACATCGACTGTGATAGTCCTATTAACCTTCTAGATCTATCTCTATAGATTTTAATTCCAAGGATATAGGACGCATCACCAAGATTTTCATCTCGAATTGGTTCGATAACCATAACTTAGTTACTTTCATGTCATCCTTCGAATTCCCAATAAGAAGGATGTCATCAACATAAAGTACTAAGAATTGCACTGAGGTCTCCAATTCCTTTCTATACACACAGGACTCAGTCGAAATTTGAATGAAGCCAAACGCTTTGACTGATTTATCAAATCGATTGTTCCAATTCCTAGAAGCCTGTTTTAATCCATAGATTGATCTTTGGAGTTTGCAAACCTTTTGCTCACTCCCACTGAATGTGAAACCTATGGGTTGTTCCATATAAATGTCTTTATCAATGTCACCATTGAGAAAGGCAGTTATCACATCCATTTGCCATATCTCATAGTCATAATATGCAACAATGGCAAACATGATTCGAATAGACTTTTGCATTGCAACTGGCGAAAAAGTTTCATCAAAGTCCACGCCGGGTCTTTGAGTGAATCCTTTTGCAACCAGTCTTGCTTTATAGGCTGCAATGCTTCCATCAACTCCAAGTTTCTCTTAAAGATCCACTTGGAACCTATGGGTTTTTGGAGTTCATGGAGTCCATTTTGGATTTCATGGCTTCTATCCACTGTTTAGAGTCAGAATCTGAAAGTGCCTCGTCATATGTTAAAGGATCATTATCCTTTTGAGAGATTTCATGGAAGAATCCATACCATCTCTCCGGCTATCTAGGAGTGCGTTCAGAACGCCTTAGAGGAGGATTTTCATGTGTATCGAAATCCGTGATTGGTTGTGGTTGATCAGAAGGGTACGTTTCTTCAGTGGGTGGTGTGGGATCATTTTGTACTTCTTCTAATTCTATGATCTTGCCTTTCTTTTCTTTAAGGAACGGTTCCTCAAGAAAAGTGGCATTTCTGGAAACAAACACCTTTTGCTCAGATTGATCATAGAAGTAGTATCCTATGGATTCCTTAGGATAACCTACAAAGTAGCATAAGTTAGAACGAGATTCTAAGTTATCTCCCACTGTCCTCTTCACGTAAGCAGGACAACCCCAAATTCTTAAGTAAGAATAGCTAGGGATTTTACCATGCCACATTTCATAGGGCGTTTTAGGGATTGACTTAGAGGGAACTAGATTCAAAATCTTTGCTGCACTTTCTAGGGCATAACCCCAGAAAGAAGGTGGTAAGTCAGTGAAACTCATCATTGAACGAACCATATCAAGTAAGGTTCGATTCCTTCTCTCAGAAACTCCATTAAGCTGAGGAGTTCCCGGAGGAGTCCACTGAGAGATAATCCCATTATCTTTGAGATGATTAAGGAATTCTTCACTAAGATACTCGCCTCCTCGATCAGATCGAAGTGCTTTGATCTTGTGACCAGTTTGGTTCTCAACCTCCTTTTGAAATTATAAGAATTTCTCAAAAGCTTCAGATTTATACTTCATTAAGTATACATAACCATATCGACTAAAGTCATTGGTAAAGGTTATGAAATACTGGTGATTGTTTCTAGTGCTTACACTAAGCGGTCCACAAACATCAGTATGGATCAAATCCAAAACCTTATTGGCACGTTCCACAGTTCCTTTAAAAGGAACTTTGGACATTTTTCCTTTGAGACAGGATTCGCAAGAAGTTAACTCTTTGAGATCATTTTCAGAGAATGATCCTAAAGTGTTTATCTTGCTAATTCTGTTCTTGGAAATGTGTCCTAATCTAGCGTGCCATAAGGGAGCTGAAACTTTTTCATCTCTCTTACGCTTTGTTTCTCGTTGTATATTCATAACATTGATATTTTGAGTTAGATAAAGTTCATTACTTAGAGTACCGATGTGAACGGAAGAGTTGTTCCGTTTGATAAAGTATTTACCATGCTTAATATAAGTTTCATAACCTTCACAATCTAATATTGGAACTGAAATTATATTACGAATAATGCTCGGTACATAAAGGACTTTATTTAAGACTAACTCAAAACTACCTAAATCTAATCTAATTGTACCTAAAGCTCGAGCTTCAACGTTTGAGCCATCGCCGATCTTCAAGACACATTCTCCTTCTTTGAGTTGTTGGACTTCACTTAGCATCTGTACATCATTACAGATATGAGTTCCACAACCGGTATCAAGTACCCAAGAACTAGAATTAATAGAAAGATTTACTTCAACGAGAAAGATACCTTTCTTTAGAGTAGCCTTGTACTCTGGGCAATTTCTCCTCCAATGTCCCGCTTTGCCACAATGGAAGCAAACATCCTCTTTCTGATCACGCTTCTTCTTTTGGGCCTTCCCCTTCGAAATGCCACCAGTGGGCCTAAGGGGTTTCTTCTTCTTCTTTTGGGCTTTCTTGCCCTTACCTTTAGAAGGCCCAGAAGAGGAAGATGGAGCATTCACCATCAAAACCATATTGTCCTTCTTGATCGTGCTTTCAGCAGTCACAAGCTGACTAATCAGCTCAGCTACAGTAGCACCAGCATGATTCATGTTGAAGTTAAGGACAAATGGGTTGAATGATGGTGGGAGCGAAGCTAGCAACAAATCCACTGAAAGTTCATCTTTCAGCGGCATGTCCATAGAAGCAAGTTTCTCAGTAAGGGCAAGAAACTTGAGTCCATATTCATGGACACTTGAACCTTCCCTCATTCTCCAGTGGAACAATTCCTTTGAAGTGTTATACCTTGTAACACGTTCATGAGGGCGGTAAAGTTGCTCTAAGTGGTCGTAAATCTCCCAAGCAAATTCCATGGCCTCATGTTGTCGTTGCAAGTCCGGAGACATGTTAGCCAACATAAGGCAACGGGCTTGGAGATTATCATCCTTCCACTTCTGAATCGCATCCCGCTCGGCCCAAGTGGGAGCCTCCCCTTTGGGACTGGGCTCCCCTTCGAAGAGAATATAAGTTCTCTTCTCAGAATCTAAAATGATTTTTTAGATTCCTCAGCCAATCAGAATAGTTGGGACCAGTCAACTTGTTTGACTCAAGGATCGATACAAGAGGGTTTTTGGTTGCCATTTCAAAACACATAGAGAATCACAGAATCTACGACCTAAATGGTAAAACAGAGAACTAGTGAGCATGCTGAATTATAACGATATACAAAAGATAAGGTGTTTAATCTTATGTAGCTCCCACTGTTTTTCGAAGATCTATAATTCCCAAAGATCTAAGAGGAACACGTTTCCCAATGGGTACTAAGATCCTAGGTATTTTACCTCGAACCCACGACTCGCGGACATTCTAAGTAAGAACCCTAGCTAGGTACAACTTACCAATTCTAACACCTTTAGAGCTCTTAGTAATTGTTTTTGCATCACCTATCTTTCAATATGGACCCACGACTCGTGCGACATCCATATTTACTTAGGCGTTAAGCTAGACCCATCAATCATAAGATCATTATCAAAACTTAGTTCGAACGACCCACGACTCGCGGACATCGCCCTTGCTAAAATTGACCATGAAATATTGATCATTTAAAATGATCAATTAGGTAACTAAGAACTAATAAGCTCCACTGGCTATCCCACGACTCGCGGACAATAACTAGCTTCACTTACTAAACTTAAAACCTATTGATGGAATGCTAGGAATTTAATTCAAAATTTGCATCTCGAATTAAACACCTATTTGTTCAAAATTAGCTTAATATTTAATGGGAATTTTCGAATCAACCGGAGAGTTGTCCGGTTCGACCTCACCAACATATATGTTATCCAATTTTATTAGTCTTGATTAATGAAAGTACACATAAATGTATTTCAAACAAGCACGTAAACAGATAACATGTCCTAGCATGATACTAACATGTAATGATCATGGGTTCTACCTATCTTATGCGTGATATGTGGGAGCCACTCCACAATCACAAGTTCTAACATACATGCCACATAAACAGTTCAAATCACATAAGGGAAAGCGGTAACAAAATACGAGCCCTATCTCTATTACATTTAACAATTGAGATTCCCCTCCCTAACATTTTGAGGGGTCTTCACTTATGGCCTCCTTGTTACTTGAATGTGGTCCATCTTACTCCATGGGTGCATTGCCTCCAAAATGAAAATAAAACCTCACTACCTATCTCTACTCTCAAATTACAATAAAAAGAAAAAGACATAAAGTAATAAGGCTCAATCTTCATATTGGCCTTAGACAATTACACGGGGCATACCCCGGACTCAAAAACAGTAATATGGAAAGCCACATAATAAATCACATAACAGTACGCACATAAGTGAGGCTCCAACCTCAATTGAAAAACGCAACTCTAGGGCTCCAACCCCAATTTAAACCATCCATGTGCATAAATTAAAACCATACATAGATATAAACCCATGATCACCGAACATGCTTTTGCGAGAATTTAAATTTAACCAATAAATTAAAATTCCCGTTTCAAGTCCTAATGACTTAAAACACGACTTGATGCGAGTCTTATTTATAAAAGTTTTCAATAAATCCCAAATTACCAAAACAAATAAAATTCCAATTAATTTCTGAAAATCAATAATTTTATCAAAGATGTATTTTCCCAAAATATAAATCGTTTCTATTTCTCAAAAATCCCAATTTTAAGTTTTATTAAAAAAAATTAAAAATAAATATTCAAAAATAAAATTTTAAAATTAAAATAAAAAAAATTGGGACTGGATTGCACGAAACATGAAAAATCGGATTGGACGGAGGAAAAACGGGGCCCGTACGCGAAAGGGATGCGCGCGGCCAGCTCGGCAGGTGCGGGCGGGCGGTGGGCGGCCAGTCTCGGCCGCCCTGGGGCGCGCCCGGAAGGGCCTCCGCGCGGTTGCGGGAGGGTGCTGGGCGGCTGCCCTGCGCGCGCCTAGGCAAGGCGGGCGGTGCTCGCGGGGTTTCGCGTGTTCGTCGTAATCCGGGTTTTCGTTTCGTGTTGTCGTTCAAAAGCAAAACCAATCCAAGAAATCCAAAAACAGTTTATACAGTTTCAAATCTAAAATAGTTTTCAAAAATTAAATTTTGCAAAAACCAATTTTCAGAAACATTCAGGAAAAAATACAGTTTCGTAATTCAGGCTTTCTAAAACAATTACAAATACTCAATCGCATCAAGCCTAAGAATTTCTACCAAATTCAGTATAATTGAGATAAATCAGAAACACGATTAACGAGGTGGCTCTGATACCACTTGTTGGAAAACACGAATCAGAAAGCAGCGGAATTTAAAAATTTTTCCCAACAAAAGGACCTTGGACTCGCAATTGTGTAACCAAATTCGTAGAGATAGGAAACTTACTTTTCTTTTATTCTTTCTTGAAGCGTTTCAAGCCACCCAAGAACGCTCTTCTCGCGGCTTCATCCCCTCTCCTTGGTAAAGCTCGAATCTTCAAACTTCTAACTTGAAGCTCTCTAGAGATAGTCCACCAACTTGATCACAATCTAACTAGTAAGGATGCTAGTTCTCTAGTTAGTGTTTAGGCTTAACCTAGGGTTTTATTTAATCTTGGAGAAAGGAAGGTGTTCAACACATGAACCAAAAGAATTGTCAATTTACTCTAAAGGGGAGCATGAGCTCCCCTATATATAGGTAAGGGGAGGGATGGCCGAACCCAATCCTTGTTGGGCAAGGATTTGGTCCCTCTCTCTCCTATTACTTGATCATCAAGTATTTTCCAACTTTGACTTTGAATTCTAATTCAAATCAACTTTCAAGAGAGCTAAAAATATCCAAACTATTTTTGGAGAATTTTATACTTTATTTATTTAAAATAAATAACTTATTTTATCTAATTAATTAATTCATAATTAATTAACTAGATTATTTTTCTCCAAAATTAGACTTTCTTTTTAATTCAAAATTAAACCAAAGTCTATTAAATAATTAACTAATTAATTATTTAATATTTTATTAAACAATCACGTGTGGCACACGTGTCACAATGACACGTGTCCAGTCACGTGACCCACACGTGTGGTTTCACACGTGTGGAACCCTCTAGGCCCGATTAACTCGCTTAATCATTTTCAAGCCTCAACTCATGTAACCAAGTTGTTGTGTGTGACCCTCTAGGTTCTCAATTCAATTAGCAGTGACCATAATTAATTAATTCACTAATTAATTAATCAGTCCACAAATTAAACGACCATAGTCTAGCAACAGGTGTTTAACCCCTAGCTGAATTGGAATGTTCGGATTCGACAGAACCTTTAAGTCATTGATTCATGTGAGATACAATCCTCCTACTTACTTATTAAAGTAAGCACCCTCATGTATCACGCACGTATCAACTATACACTTTGCACCTCCATGAAACAAGGTGGTCCTTCTTAAGGGCGTGATCCCACAAGCAAGCCTTAGAGGAGTCAGGTTGACACTCCCACTATCTGTAGGACTCATCGGCTTGGAGTATTTTACTAATCATGACTTATGAGATATAGGGCTCGTTTCATGAACCATTTCACCTAAATGGTAGAGTCCTAAAGTCATCTGGATTAGGGGAGTTCTTATACATGCACATCTAAAGTAAATGCATACCAAACAAGAGCATATAAAGAAGTGTTGCCTCATTTCGTTATTTCATTCAAAGATTGTCTGTGATTACAATAAGGAAAAGCACAAAGCGGATATACAATCGGCTTTCTAGGGCACTATTCCTAACACCACCTTCTTCAAAATGGGGCCGGAACAAGATACTGTCGATGATGGGATTTTTCTTGTGTACGAGGGAGAGAAATTTAAATTATTGAAAACTTCTTTCACATGGTTCTGATAGAGGATTCCAGGATGAATGGATTTTCTTAAAGCTCTCAACTTCATTGGGTGCTATTGACTTTCCAACTTAATTTTTATTTTTCAGACCGGCTCTCCCCCTTAAGAAAATAGAAATTTTCTAATTCTTTAAATTCACTCTGTCCTTCTCCAATTGCAAGTTTCTCTGCTGAATTCATTCCCGTAACCTTTTCCTCGTCCTACTTGTTATTAATCAAGATTTTGATTAATAGTTCTTTTCTAATCTTTTCTGTCAATGTCATACCCAACTTGAAATTCCCCGACTGTCACCACTCTGACTTGTTATTAAAACATTCCAGCATCCCACAACCCTTCTGCTTCTAGAGTTGATATTTGCCAAGTTAACACCCTGATCCGAAGCAAGAAAAGTTCTTTATCCTACCCTTACTGAATCCCCGAAATACTGATTAATTTCTGAAGGTTGGAAGACCCACTGAACATTTATCTGGTTGAACTGATCATTATTTTCCCCAATTTCCAAAATTCCAAAATACCTATATTATACTTTCTCCTACTAAATCCCGAACCAATAAATTCTCACAGACCCAAACATTGCTAAACTTCAAACATAATCGAATAACCCGGTTACCAACATAATATCCGATGATTCAGAGATTTCCTCTTTAACTTCAAGTTAGTAAGAATGAAGCAAGGATGATACGGAGTATAGGTAGAACCTATTAATAGTAAACACTAAATAATGCATGATGGTTAAAATGTTTAGTGCACATAGCATACCTATCAACAACTTTGAAATGCAACACGTTGGAACAATTATATCAACTTGAAGATATACTTATAAGTAAGGAAATGTAAATAATTTGAACATGTATCCCAGACATCAAGTAGGAAATTTCAAATACAATTAGAACAACATTCATAAATGAAAAGCAATTAATTAGCAGCTTTGATGCACGTGCTTATGAATGCATTGAGGAACCTGGCACCGTAGAAGTATCGAGCTCGGTTCCGATGTCCATTCTTGGTTGACCGAACTTGCACTTGGTTCGAACGGTTGATCAATCTCTTAAATCTTCAAAATCCACCGGCCTTGATTCACACATTCCCAAACCCTGTCACTCACCACTTACTTTACAAATAAATGCATGTGGATAAGACGTGCTCATGTCACATGTAACACCCTAAACGGAGGATGCCACATCCCCCACACTATGACCCAGACCCGGAGCATGAAATGAAAGTCCATGCCCGAATCCGAATCAGAGCGAACGGGAGACCAACTCACACACTAGGCTTGGCGGATCTAACTTGACCAAAACTCAGAGTGCGGAAGCAATTAAAACCAACAACAATAGATAGCGGAAGCATTTAAAACAAAACATACAAAGCAGGTGACGGGTTCAACTAGCATAAATCTCTAGTCCCGAATATCAGATCAACATAACACAATAATCATCAAGTGCCACAAGGGGCCGAATGAGAGTGCCACGCTGGGCTACCGAATAGTAAAGTATAATCTCAAGTCTACAAGTCAAAGCATAAGTAAAGTGTATGAAAAGACAAATGCAAATAGAAAGACTAGACCGACGAAGTGCAACTCAAATGACTCACATCCGCCTAGCAAACGCCAACAACCTGCAACTAAAAGTGTAAATAAGGGGTCAGTCAACTTGACCGAGTGAGGGGGCTAACGCACACCCACAATATATATATATAAGGAGCATAGTACAGAATAAAAAGGATGGGCTCATGAATCGGGGATAGGTGTTACATACCAAAACGTTTTGAAAGAACCCAAATAAGATATAGATATAAGTTTAGAAACCATTTTCCAAAAAGACTCTATCCCGATTCATAATTCCATAACATAACATAATCAACTGCTCGGCGAGTACGAGCTTCCCACCTTTACTCCTCAGAACATAAATCACAATCAATCCAACCGCTACACCAATGATGGAGGGGATGTACAGTCCCCAAAACGATCTGTAATAACACCGTCTAAAATAGACTCGATCTCAAGAGGGTAGCGAACCCACAAGAGTCATCTCCAGCCTTAGCCGAAGGCTCAAGATATCACGCCTCCCTCATCACCCTAAGGTCGCGCAATGATATCTCAAATGGAACTACGCAATGGGTAAATAACCCGACGGCCCTAACCGTCCCGGGGGACCCATTACCCGCAGCTCCTAGGATCCACAACAGAACAGATCATAACATAACATACGCCAATCTTTCATGGCAATCTCGCTACAGAATTAGAACACAACTGTTTTCCAAAATAGCTTACATATGCCTCGAAAACTGGTTTTATATTACACCCTTCCTACGCGATGGAACTTTAAGCTTCATGACCTCCATCCACGCAGGACTCACACAAGATCATCAACATATCATATTCAGCACATACATATCTATAATAGAGTATACTCGCACGCAAGGGTAGAAATCAACATGTAAAGGCCATAGGTCACGTAACTATACAAAATCCTAAACCTCACCTCGTGAAAGTAGAGTCTGAGAGTGTGAAGGGCCAAACACTCTAAACCTCAGGCCCACCGGCACCACCAAACTCTGTGACAAGACATACAGAAGCCCATACTTAGAATCTATATGAACCAAACAAGACGCACGGCGTTGCTCAACATGATCGTGGTTATGCATAAGTGTTCATGTTGTGCTTGGATAAGGTGTCGTGGTCATTCAAGGCATATCAATGCTCAACAAGGTCATATTTACAAGCAACCAACATGCAATTCCATATCCAAAGATGCAAGATCAATTTAGGAAGTCAATGTATTCACAAAATGGATATTAAGTCATCCAATGTCACATGGTTCAATTATAATATTAGAATTAAGCATGAAGTTCATGTCGAGTTACAAAGTGCATAAGTAAGAGCAACTTGATCATATAAACATACAAGGTTGTTGTACGTAGATGGCATGCTTGATACAAATAAAGAGTGCATTTAATTCACTTAAGATCATACTTTACAACTTCACAACATGTTTGGTACACAAGCTCAAGTCACATTCATAGTTTCATAAATATTACACTTACATCCCCTAAGTCATTTATAAAAATTTAGAATTATTACACATGCATCCCCTTAGTTGATTACTAAGCATAATTATTCGTTTAAGGTGTTTATACAATTATTCAACTGGGAATTAATTACTTACAAACATGACAATTATCAATTTATCGTAATTCATAATATACCATTTTCGAGTAGTAAGAGTAAATCAAGATATTACAATTCCAACTCCTATCATGCATCAAGACTCAAGTTGTTCAAGCATCCTTCATGTATCTCAATTTAATATTGGAAACACAATTTACAAAAAAAAAAAACATAACATTGAGAACGTCTCAAATTCATATAGAGGAATCACAACATGTTCGTTCTTCTAAAACATCATTCAAGTTCATTTAGTCACATAAAAGATTAGTTGCTAAATATTACACTAACACCTCTTCGTACTTAACAAATAACGTAAATTCATCACAACGGGATTCAAATTGTAAATCGAAACATTCATACATATCACAATCCATTCAATAGATGTTTTCGTATACGATTGGAATACATCTCGATCAACAAACCAACAATAAACAATTTATTTGCACTTAAGATAATTAATTCAAATAATCACAATTACGCAAAATAATTCGTAATAAATAGATCGAGTATCCGATTAACGAACGGAAAGTGGCGTTGAACTCACCACTACGAGACGAACATTCTGACTAGACGCCGTCGGAACGCCACCACTGTAGCTGCTGGAATTTGGTCGGAACGCTGCCGAAGGTCGCCGGAAAAATCCCGAAAAATCAGTCCTGAATGAAGACTACGTGCCCGTTCCGAATCCTCAATCAATTTCTGGAAATTCCAAGCCGATTGTCCTAGATCTGAAATCTAAGAACACGAAAACCCTAAAATCTTCAAACTCAAATTACTTCCAAACCGGTGAACCAAAATGCTATCCGTAAAAGGCACTGTCTTGCCCTTGACGAGCTCTTCGAAAGCCCTAAGGTAGCTCGCTGGAAAAATCCTTGGAGCTAGCGCTGCCGTTGCACCGCCACTATGCCGCCGCGATCCGCCGCGAAACCACCGAATCTAGAGTCGCGTAATCATAGGCCACTAGTTCTCGTCGTTCCGAACAACTTTCGTGAAGAGCCCGAGACCAATAGATGGCCGGAAAAGGCCCCCGTTGGCCACCAAAGTTTCTGCCGCCACCCACGTCGCCGGAACCACCACCTACGGCCAAGATCTGGTGAAATTGATGCCGGAAATGAACTCAGGGGGTCGAAAAACCTTGGAAACCATCAAGCCCCATCAAACACCACCGCCGGAAGGCGGCGAAACCCGCCGCTACAGTAACTCGCGCCCTCGCCGCGAGCTTTCCGCGGCGCGTGCGGCGCCGTCTCTGATCCGATGGCCGTGCCGCCGACGTCAACCGCTGTGCCGGGAATTACTCTTTCTGGGCATGGGGCGCGTGCACCGAGGGGAGGGCCGGAAACCGCCGCGAAGGCCGGCGAAGTGGCGGCGGTCTAACACCTCCGCCGCTGCTACTGAAATCCGACCATAACTCCACCACCGTTCGTTGTTAGGCAGTGAAATTGGTACTCTTTCATCGGTCTCGCCGAGATAATCGAAATGAACTATTCGTTTGTTGAATTCCATCGAGAAACGATCGAGTTATGGGCTCGTAACCGAAGCCGCGCATAGTACCCGTGGGAGAGAGAGTGGGAGAGGAGAGAGAGAGAGAGAAAAGAGATTGGGAGAAATGTGTCTTGTACACAAGCTATATACAACCGAGTATCCTTATCGCGTAGCAAAGAGAAATATCGCGTACAAATAATCGTAAATAAAATTGGTAAAGTTACGACTAAACATTCAAGCTCCGCATAACTT
This sequence comes from Lantana camara, assembly GCA_037501455.1. Lineage (NCBI taxonomy): Eukaryota > Viridiplantae > Streptophyta > Magnoliopsida > Lamiales > Verbenaceae > Lantana > Lantana camara. The sequence continues at coordinate 43,717,962 of CM074865.1, forward strand.
TTATAAATTAAAATGAAAGAGAGAGATTTACCAATTAGAGTTTAATTCAATTTAATTTTAGAAACCTTTCGTACAATTTAACGACACTCGTAAACACGTGATTGACAATTAATCTCAAGGAATTCAAGTAAACCGAAATTAAACAAATTAAGCAACATGATGGATTTAAAAGCAACTTGACAATTATTTCATGGAATAAATTTGAATTAAATCAAATTAGACAGTTAGGGTTAAATATGTGCGTAATTAATCAAGTTGACAATTAATCTTAGAATAATTCGAATGAACACATATTAAATTGAATTTACATTAATTCACATAATTCAAGAACTCTTAAATTAAACACATACAAGTGTAGAGACTTACTTGTTAATATTGTCAGGACGCCCTTCGAGAATACGGAGCGTCGCAACCTTCCCCCCTTAAGAGAACCTGGTCCCCAGGTTCCACTGCTAGAATGTAGATCCTTGAGTTGTAGTGCTCCAACCCTTCTCCCGAACTCGCATGAGATCATAACTCTAATGGTGAGGCTTACTCCTGTCATCTACACCGAACCTCCTTTAGGATGTCTTGTTATCGTCGAGGTCCGTGCAAGTACTTGATCCGCTAGTTGTTTCGAACTCGGACGGTCATTCCCATGATCGGACAGCTGCAACTGCACCCAACCTCGATGTCGTCTCAGATGCACCACTTGCTACCCGTAGTCAGATCAACGCGTAACGCAACCACAACAAACAAGAGAGAATCCCATCTCTCAGCACGTAAGGGAGGGAGCCCCGTCCCTCAGCACCCACAAGAGAGAGAACCCCGTCTCTCGAGCACATATAAAAGAGAGAACCCCGTCTCTCAAGCACATAATTGAGAGAACCCCGTCTCTTAACCTAAGTCGGGCAGATTCCAACATCTCCCAACATTCTCGTTTGAGAAAATCCAGCATTCCTCAAACCCCTAGATTCAAGAGAATCCAGCATCCCTGAATATCTAAGTACGAGAGAATCCAACATCTCTCGCGCACAAAACTTAGAAAGGTCCCAACATCTTTCTACCACATAAATAGAGAGAATCCTACATCTCTCCAACACGTAAAAAGAGGGAACCTAAGGTCTCTCTTGCACATAAATCTACTGATCAGTTATTCGTACATACACACATCATAGTAACACTTTACGAAAAGTATGCGATGCATGTTTGGTGTACCTTATACAACTGATATCGGTGTCCCTTGAGTATAGATTCAACGCTCATACCTCAACTCAAGGGGGATATCGCGATGGAATCCCTATAAAACAGGGTTACAGTATGTGAGCAGTATCGCGATGTATGTTATATGAGAAGTTAGTGAGCAATCAAGAGAGTTTTAAATCACATAGGCATGAATAGTTCACACAAGTACATAACTCATTCATTATCTCAGCAACGGTTCATAACGAGTAGGAATTTCAAGTTACAATTAAATCCCTAGTCCCAAATATCATATCAACATAACACAATAATCATCGAGTGCCACAAGGGGCTGGATGAGAGTGCCACGCAGGGCTACCGAATAGTAAAGTATAATCTCAAGTCTACAAGTCAAAGCATAAGTAACGTGTATGAAAAGACAAATGCAAATAGAAAGACTAGACCGACGAAGTGCAACTCAAAGGACTCACTTCCGCCTAGCAAACGCTAACAACCTGCAACTAAAATTGTAAATGAGGGGTCAGTCAACTTGACCGAGTGAGGGGGCTAACGCACACCCACAATATATATATATAAGGAGCATAGCACATAATAAAAAGGATGGGCTCATGAATCGGGGATAGGTGTTACATACCAAAACGTTTTGAAAGAACCCGAATAAGATATAGATATAAGTTTAGAAACCATTTTCCAGAAAGACTCTATCCCGATTCATAATTCCATAACATAACATAATCAACTGCTCGGCGAGTACGAGCTTCCCACCTTTACTCCTCAGAACATAAATCACAATCAATCTAACCGCTACACCAATGATGGAGGGGATGTATAGTCCCCAAAACCATCTATAATAACACTGTCTAAAATAGACTCGATCTCAAGATGGTAGCGAACCCACAAGAGTCATCTCCGGCCTTAGCCGAAGGCTCAAGATATCACGCCTCCCTCATCACCCTAAGGTCGCGCAATGATATCTCAAATGGAACTACGCAATGGGTAAATAACCCGACGGCCCTAACCGTCCCGGGGGATCCATTACCCGCAGCTCCTAGGATCCATAACAGAACAGATCATAACATAACATAAGCCAATCTTTCATGGCAATCTCGCTACAGAATTAGAACACAACTGTTTTCCAAAATAGCTTACATATGCCTCGAAAACTGGTTTTATATTTATACCCTTCCTACGCGACGGAACTTTAAGCCTCATGACCTCCATCCACGCAGGACTCACACAAGATCATCAACATATCATATTCAGCACATACATATCTATAATAGAGTATACTCGCATGCAAGGGTAGAAATCAACATGTAAAGGCCATAGGTCACTTAACTATACAAAATCCTAAACCTCACCTCATGAAAGTAGAGTATGAGAGTGTGAAGGGCCAAACACTCTAAACCTCAGGCCCACCGGCACCACCAAACTCTGCGACAAGACATACAGAAGCCTAGACTTAGACTCTATATGAACCAAAGAAGACGCACGGCGTTGCTCAACATGATCGTGGTTATGCATAAGTGTTCATGTTGTGCTTGGATAAGGTGTCGTGGTCATTCAAGGCATATCAATGCTCAACAAGGTCATATTTACAAGCAACCAACATGCAATTCCATATCCAAAGATGCAAGATCAATTTAGGACCTGGCCAAGAGAACACACGTACTCTTCCTGTGGTTGGACGGACAACCACCAGCCCGAAGACCAGCCCAATGCCCTCACTAAGGACCTGGCCAGGAGAACACATTTACTTGCTTTCATGAACATGACATGCTTCATTCGTGAACAATAACATACTTGAAATGATAAGTGATTTCATGAAATTATAACTATAAATACCTTTGGCCAAAAATATCGTACAGGTTATACGGGTCTATATAACTAGAAATTAAACCTCACCTGACAGGCGACACACGACTCGTGAATGCGTGAACTAGCTCATGATCCACAATCTCCACCCTGGAGAATAACTGGACAAGAAACGGGATAATGTACGTACATGAGACCATAATTCAAGCATGTTACCTCATATAAGACGCACGGCATGATCATGTACGAGACATCGAGCAATACACAATGTAGCATGTAAATATCACGTTTTGGCATGTAATCATTCATATCATAACAATTTGGGGTCAAATAACCCGTTGGAACGACGTCCCAAAATTCCATTTTTATGCAGAAAGTTTCTGCACTACCAGAGAGCTGGGAACGGCCGTTCCAGGTTTTCAGTACAAAATGGGAAGGGTTGTTCCCACCTCCCCAAAATGCTCCCCGAAGATGGGAACGGTTGTTCTGGCTTGCAAGCCAAAAATGGGAACGGTTGTTCCCGTCCTCGCCGCCATGCAACAATTCAAACAATGGGAACGGCCGTTCCCCATTTACAAAGGGAACGGGAAGGGCCGTTCCCGTTACACAGACAGTCCAGAAACAGGGAAAAAGAACAGAGGATGCACGAACCACCATCAAAGCTCAACAAAACTCACATACTCAATTCCAAACATTATTATTCATGAAAGGAAATAAGTATACATGCTTTAGGTACAATAAAACACAATATAAACTCACAATCCATGCCTTAATCATCATAATTCTCACTTCAAGCTCATACTTCCAATTCCCATATAATTCCATGATTTTCAAGATTCATACATGAAATTCAAGGCTAAAGCTTATAATCATAATTCCAACATCATATAAGCAAGTTATTTCAAGGAAATCATAACCCTAGCTTCATAAATTGTTATCAAGAAATCACATATATGATCAAATATACCTTGGAATGAAATAATGGAAAAAGATGATGAATATGGATGCTTGATGTTGAATCATGGAATTCTTTAGGAATTTCTAGCTTGAAGATGATGATTTCTCCATTTCCTCCTCCATGGTTTTGGCTCGGTAAAGAGGAGCAAAGAGAAAGATGATTTTGATGGATGAAAAATGATGATTGTGGAAGAGATGCAATCAACGATATATTAGGGGAAAATGTGATAATTATGATCAAATCCTTTAAGTTCTATAAGTTATGCAATTAAGTATCAAAGGTTTGGAGATGATCAATTAAATCCCCTAATGTTTTTCATGCAAGTAGGTCCTCAAAGAAAAGGAAATAAGCAATTAAGGACAATCAAGAAATTAATACAAATTGAACAATTAATTCATGTAACAATTAAATTCCATATGTAACATAATTCCCAAGTTGGCATACATTTCATATATTTTCACGTAATCATGTTGGAAGACAATTTATAAAATTAATATAACACGTTTGAATTGAATAATAAAAATAATAAAGTAAAATCCTAACACTCGAAACCCACACGTGTCGAGCGTACCTGACTGTCTGAAATTCGGGCCTCCTCTATGGTTTTGGCTCGGTAAAGAGGAGCAAAGCGGAAGATGATTTTGATGAATGAAAAATGATGATTGTGGAAGAGATGCAATCAACGATATATTAGGGGAAAATGTGATAATTATGATCAAATCCTTTAAGTTCTATAAGTTATGCAATTAAGTATCAAAGGTTTGGAGATGATCAGTTAAATCCCCTAATGTTTTTCATGCAAGTAGGTCCTCAAAGAAAAGGAAATAAGCAATTAAGGACAATCAAGAAATTAATACAAATTGAACAATTAATTCATGTAAGAATTAAATTCCATATGTAACATAATTCCCAAGTTGGCATACATTTCATATATTTTCACGTAATCATGTTGGAAGACAATTTATAAAATTAATATAACACGTTTGAATTGAATAATAAAAATAATAAAGTAAAATCCTAACACTCGAAACCCACACGTGTCGAGCGTACCTGACTGTCTGAAATTCGGGCCTCCTCTATGGTTTTGGCTCGGTAAAGAGGAGCAAAGCGGAAGATGATTTTGATGAATGAAAAATGATGATTGTGGAAGAGATGCAATCAACGATATATTAGGGGAAAATGTGATAATTATGATCAAATCCTTTAAGTTCTATAAGTTATGCAATTGAGTATCAAAGGTTTGGAGATGATCAATTAAGTCCCCTAATGTTTTTCATGCAATTAGGTCCTCAAAGAAAAGGAAATAAGCAATTAAGGACAATCAAGCAATTAATACAAATTGAACAATTAATTCATATAACAATTAAATTCCATATGTAACATAATTCCCAAGTAGGCATACATTTCATATATTTTCACGTAATCATGTTGGAACACAATTTATAAAATTAATATAACACGTATGAATTGAATAATAAAAATAATAAAGTAAAATCCTAACGCTCGAAACCCACACGTGTCGAGCGTACCTGACTGTCTGAAATTCGGGGCGTTACAACTCTCTCCCCCTTAAGAGAATCCATCCTCGGATTCCATGTCCTGAATTCCTGAAATTTAATTGGCTCTTACGTGTTCCTCCCACGTGGGTTAGCTACTCCCCGTCAGGGATTAGTTTGAAAGAGATCTTCGATGTATGATATCACGACCCTCAACTTTCCGGATCCTAAACACTTGTAAGAAAATCTAACCTTCCACTAACCAATTTAACAAGTAGTTGAAAAAATTGAGAGTGCCCCGTCTCTCAAACAATTAACGAGAGAACCCCATCTCTCGAGCAAGTAATAAGAGAACCCCGTCTCTTGACAACCCTGAGAGAATCCCCGTCTCTCACGCACTCGAAATAAAATCCAGGCAAGCATTTGGATAATTATTTGCAATTAACACATAAGGATCAAATAAAAAAAATTTATCCTTTATGCAAATAATCGTTCACGTAAACAAATGTAATAATAAAGGAATTATATACGGAAACAATGAATAATAATGATAAGCAATTAATAATAAACAAGGAGTTATGTACAGGAATGATAAGATAATGATAATAATAAAATAATGCTCGTGGTATGCATGATTAAGTGTACCGTTCACCGATGGTTGAAGTTCTACAACTGAATTGATTCAGTTGAATACTTGATTCTTTTAATTGAGATTTTTCTCTTGTTTTGTACCACTATGGTTTGAAATTCCCATTCTTGATAATCTCCCCTGCCTTCCTGCTATTCTCTAACATAATCCGTAAATGCTCATTAATTACCATATCTTCAAACCCGTGGTATTCCCAGATTTACCGGTCGCACCATTCTTCACTTTAATTACCATATCCCTTGCAGTTTTGGAATTGAGAACAACCCGAGATTTCTTGTTATGGAATAATTGTATATTCAAGTTTAAACGACTAGCTTTATGCTCCAAGCAAGCTCTTATCTGACAACAGAGAGAACAGATTTTATTATTTCCTCGACCTTCGTAATCAAAGTGAAACATTTTCCCGTAGCAGAGATTTTAAATTCTTTATTTTGAATTTCGAAAGTTGAGCTCCTATTCCCTTAGCAAATAGCACGACGGATATTTGATGCTAAAAAGAATCGAAGTCATTATCCCTTGCAAGTGTCCCAACCAACACACTTGCTTAGAAACTGAAGGAATCAGGTCCTAATGAAATGTTTTCCTTGTAGGATTCTCATCTTTGATCAAAGTATACTCATCCAATTCATAAAAGTTGTTGTCTTCCCCATTCCTATTGTTACCACTTGATCCGAAATTAATAACCTTTGTAATTCCACTTACTTGGTTATTCGCTTTCCTTTCTACTTCCCACTTTCTTCCCTTCCGTTTATTGTAGACATTCTGATAGCAAGAGGGATTAAGATTCAAGATTTACTATCCCAATTTAGCCAGATCGGATCCCTTCTCTCATTTACTGAGTCAAATGGTATCCTGAGACTATCGGAGAACTGCAGACGGTGTACCCACCTTCTTGAAAATGGGGCCGGAAGAAGATACTGTCGATGATGGGATTTTTCTTGTGTACGAGGGAGAGAAATTTAAATTATTGAAAACTTCTTTCACATGGTTCTGGTAGAGAATCCCAGGAAGAATGGATTTTCTTAAAGCTCCCAACTTCATCGGGTGCTATTGACTTTCCAACTTAATTTTTATTTTTCAGACCGGCTCTCCCCCTTAAGAAAATAGAAAATTTCTAATTCTTTAAATTCACTCTGTCCTTCCCCAATTGCAAGTTTCTCTGCTGAATTCATTCCCGTAACCTTTTCCTCGTCCTACTTGTTATTAATCAAGATTTTGAGTAATAGTTCTTTTCTAATCTTTTCTGTCAATGTCATACCCAACTTGAAATTCCCCGACTGTCACCAGTCTGACTTGTTATTAAAACATTCCAGCATCCCACAACCCTTCTGCTTCTAGAGTTGATATTTGCCAAGTTAACACCCTGATCCGAAGCAAGAAAAGTTCTTTATCCTACCCTTACTGAATCCCCGAAATACTGATTAATTTCTGAAGGTTGGAAGACCCACTGAACATTTATCTCCTTGAACTGATCATTATTTTCCCTAATTTCCAAAATTCCAAAATACCTATATTATACTTACTCCTACTAAATCCCGAACCAATAAATTCTCACAGCCCCAAACATTGCTAAACTTCAAACATAATCGAATAACCCGGTTACCAACATAATATCCGATGATTCAGAGATCTCATCTTTAACTTCAAGTTAGTAAGAATGAAGCAAGGATGATACGGAGTATAGGTAGAACCTATTAACAGTAAACACTAAATAATGCATGATGGTTAAAATGTTTAGTGCACATAGCATACCTATCAGCAACTTTGAAATGCAACACGTTGGAACAATTATATCAACTTGAAGATATACTTATAAGGAAATGTAAATAATGTAAATAATTTGAACATGTATCCCAGACATCAAGTAGGAAATTTCAAATACAATTAGAACAACATTCATAAATAAAAAGCAATTAATTAGCAGCTTTGATGCACGTGCTTATGAATACATTGAGGAACCTGGCACCGTAGAAATATCGAGCTCGGTTCCGGTGTCCATTCTTGGCTGACCGAACTTGCACTTGGTTCGAACGGTTGATCAATCTCTTAAATCTTCAAAATCCACCGGCCTTGATTCACACATTCCCATACCCTGTCACTCACCACTTTCTTTACAAATAAATGCATGTGGATAAGACGTGCTCATGTCACATAATTGCTGCGTAGTTGGTGCCGATAACGAGAATTTAATATAAATCCAGCAGGTAACTCATCCATGTTTAAAATAAAACACGGTAATCACAAAATTTCAAGCAATTCAAGATCAATTAATTGGCAATTGATAGCATAATTCAAGTACTTCACGGAATTCAAGTAAGTCAACAAGTTCAAACAAAATGCAGGACTCTCAAATTGTCAAAAATTCCTATGCCGTACGACCTAGACTCGACACGACACGACACGACATGACACTAGAACCTCGGTTTTGCAACCGGGCTCTGATACCACCTTAGATGTAGCACCCCGTAACACATGGACGTGCCACACCCCCACACTATAGGTCAATCCACATACGAAACGGCGAATCCGTACATGAACCAACCTATAGCGAACGGGTGACAATGCAATACACGACAAGCTAGGTGGGATTAGTAACATATGCAATAAAACAAAGCGGAAGCATAAACTAGTTTCTATCAAATATTTCCATTTATCCAATCGTGACATTTCTCATTTATCAAATAAATATAATCTAACTTATCATATCAATACATTATCATCTCCAAATAAAATAATAACAATACTAATAACATTAAACATAAATCCCTTGCACAATAAATAAACGAGTAAATAAAATGTACCGTGTCAGAGTCTACTACCTGAACCGGACTCGACACACTTCCCACCTAGCGTGCACCTGCAATACCTGAAAGGTAGAGGCTTCAGTCTGTGAAGACCGAGTGAGGGGTTTAAATACATATTAGCGCAGATAACATGCAAGTTATATTCTCAGGTAAAGATTTATAAAAGATAAATATACGAGTTCAATAACAATATAGCTTCGCCCGAGAATACAACTATCAGTATTAAATACTTGTTCTTTTCATGCAATCAATACATGGCTTGCTTGTAACACGATAGGGTTTGTTCCTCCTGTGGTTGGACGGACAACCACTAGCTCTAAGACCAGCCCAGCGCCCTCACTAAGGAGAACCTGGCCAGGAGAACACAGGTACACGATAAGGCTTTGTTCTTCTTGTGGTTGGACGGACAACCACCAGCCTGAAGACCAGCCCAGCACCCTCACTAAGGAGGACCTGGCCAAGAGAACCCACGTACACGATAGGGTATTGTTCTTCCTATTGTTGGACGGACAATCACCAGCCCGAAGACCAGCCCAACGCGCTCACTAAGGAGGACCTGGCCAGGAGAACGCATTTACTTGCTTTCATGAACATGGCATGCTTGATTCGTGAACAATAACATACTTGAAATGATTAGTGATTTCATGAAATTATAACTATAAATACCTTTGGCCAAAAATCATGTAAAGGTTATACGGGTTCTATATAACTAGAAATTAAACCTCACCTGACAGGCGACACACGACTCGTGAATGCGTGAACGTGCTCATGATCCACAATCTCCGTCCTGGAGAATAACTGGACAAGAAACGGGATAATGTACATTCATGAGACCATAATTCAAGCATGTTACTTCATATAAGATGCACGGCATGATCATGTACGAGACATCGAGCAATACACAATGTAGCATGTAAATATAACGTTTTGGCATGTAATCATTCATATAATAACAATTTGGGGTCAAATAACCCGTTGGAACGATGTCCCAAAATTCCATTTTTATGCAGAAAGTTTCTGCACTACCAGAGAGCTGGGAACGGCCGTTCCAAGTTTTCAGTACAAAATGGGAAGGGCTGTTCCCGCCTCCCCGAAGATGGGAACGGCTGTTCCGGCTTGCAAGCCGAAAATGGGAACGGTGGTTCCCGTCCTCGCCGCCATGCAACTATTCAAACAATGGGAACGGTCGCTCCCCATTTACAAAGGGAACGGGAAGGGCCGTTCCCGTTATGCAGACAGTCCAGAAACAGGGGAGAAGAACAGAGGATGCACGAACCACCATCAAAGCTCAACAAAACTCACATACTCAATTCCAAACATTATTATTCATGAAAGGAAATAAGTATACATGCTTTAGGTACAATAAAACACAATATAAACACACAATCCATGCCTTAATCATCATAATTCTCACTTCAAGCTCATACTTCCAATTCCCATATAATTCCATGATTTTCAAGATTCATACATGAAATTCAAGGCTAAAGCTTATAATCATAATTCTAACATCATATAAACAAGTTATTTCAAGGAAATCATAACCCTAGCTTCATAAATTGTTATCAAGAAATCACATATATGATCAAATATACCTTGGAATGAAATAATGGATAAAGATGATGAATATGGATGCTTGATCTTGAATCATGGAATTCTTTAGCAATTTCTAGCTTGAAGATGATGATTTCTCCATTTCCTCCTCCATGGTTTTGGCTCGGTAAAGAGGAGCAAAGAGGAAGATGATTTTGATGAATGAAAAATGATGATTGTGGAAGAGATGAAATTAATGATATTTTAGGGGAAAATGTGATAATTATGATCAAATCCTTTAAGTTCTATAAGTTATGCAATTGAGTATCAAAGGATTGGAGATGATCAATTAAGTCCCCTAATGTTTTTCATTCAATTAGGTCCTCAAAGAAAAGGAAATAAACAATTAAGGACAATCATGCAATTAATACAAATTGAACAATTAATTCATGTAACAATTAAATTCCATATGTAACATAATTCCCAAGTTGGCATACATTTCATATGTTTTCACGTAATCATGTTGGAACACAATTTATAAAATTAATATAACACGTTTGAATTGAATAATAAAAATAATAACACGTGTGGGTTTGGAGCGTTAGGATTTTACTTTATTATTTTTATTATTCAATTCATACGTGTTATATTAATTTTATAAATTGTGTTCCAACATGATTACGTGAAAATATATGAAATGTATGCCAACTTGGGAATTATGTTACATATGGAATTTAATTGTTACATGAATTAATTGTTCAATTTGTATTAATTTCTTGATTGTCCTTAATTGCTTATTTCCTTTTCTTTGAGGACCTAATTGCATGAAAAACATTAGGGGACTTAATTGATCATCTCCAAACCTTTGATACCCAATTGCATAACTTATAGAACTTAAAGGATTTGATCATAACTATCACATTTTCCCCTAATATATCGTTGATTGCATCTCTTCCACAATCATCATTTTTCATCCATCAAAATCATCTTCCTCTTTGCTCCTCTTTACCGAGCCAAAACCATGGAGGAGGAAATGGAGAAATCATCATCTTCAAGCTAGAAATTGCTGAAGAATTCCATGATTCAAGCTCAAGCATCCATATTCATCATCTTTTTCCATTATTTCATTCCAAGGTATATTTGATCATATATGTGATTTCTTGATAACAATTTATGAAGCTAGGGTTATGATTTCCTTGAAATAACTTACTTATATGATGTTGGAATTATGATTATAAGCTTTAGCCTTGAATTTCATGTATGAATCTTGAAAATCATGGAATTATATGGGAATTGGAAGTATGAGCTTGAAGTGAGAATTATGATGATTAAGGCATGGATTGTGTGTTTATATTGTGTTTTATTGTACCTAAAGCATGTATACTTATTTCCTTTCATGAATAATAATGTTTGGAATTGAGTATGTGAGTTTTGTTGAGCTTTGATGGTGGTTCGTGCATCCTCTGTTCTTCTCTCCTGTTTCTGGACTGTCTGCGTAATGGGTACGGCCCTTCCCGTTCCCTTTGTAAATGGGGAACGGCCGTTCCCATTGTTTGAATAGTTGCATGGCGGCGAGGACGGGAACGACCGTTCCCATTTTTGGCTTGCAAGCCGGAACGGCCGTTCCCATCTTCGGGGAACATTTCGGGGAGGCGGGAACGGCCCTTCCCATTTTGTACTGAAAACCTGGAACGACCGTTCCCAGCTCTCTGGTAGTGCCGAAACTTTCTGCATAAAAATGGAATTTTGGGACGTCGTTCCAACGGGTTATTTGACCCCAAATTGTTATTATATGAATGATTACATGCCAAAACGTGATATTTACATGCTACATTGTGTATTGCTCGATGTCTCGTACATGATCATGCCGTGCGTCTTATATGAAGTAACATGCTTGAATTATGGTCTCATGCACGTACATTGTCCCGTTTCTTGTCCAGTTATTCTCCAGGACGGAGATTGTGGATCATGAGCACGTTCACGTATTCACGAGTCGTGTGTCGCCTGTCAGGTGAGATTTGATTTCTAATTATATAGAACCCGTATAACCTTTACGTGATTTTTGGTTAAAGGTATTTATAGTTATAATTTCATGAAATCACTTATCATTTCAAGTATGTTATTGTTCACGAATGAAGCATGTCATGTTCATGAAAGCAAGTAAATGCGTTCTCCTGGCCAGGTCCTCCTTAGTAAGGGCGTTGGGCTGGTCTTCGGGCTGGTGGTAGTCCGTCCAACCACAGGAAGAACAATACCCTATCGTGTACGTGTGTTCTCTTGGCCAGGTCCTCCTTAGTGAGGGCGCTGGGCTGGTCTTCAGGCTGGTGGTTGTCCGTCCAACCACAAGAAGAACAAAGCCTTATCGTGTACCTGTGTTCTCCTGGCCAGGTTCTCCTTAGTGAGGGCGCTGGGCTGGTCTTAGAGCTAGTGGTTGTCCGTCCAACCACAGGAGGAACAAACCCTATCGTGTTACAAGCAAGCCATGTATTGATTGCATGAAAAGAACAAGTATTTAATACCAATAGTTGTATTCTCGGGCAAAGCTATATTGTTATTGAACTCGTATATTTATCTTTTATAAATCTTTACCCGAGAATATAACTTGCATGTTATCTGCGCTAATATGTATTTAAACCTTTCACTCGGTCTTCACAGACTGACGCCTCCACCTTTCAGGTATTGCAGGTGCACACTAGGCGGGAAGTGTGTCGAGTCCGGTCAGGGTAGTAGAGTCTTGCACGGTGCATTTTATTTACTCGTTTATTTATTGGTCAAGGGATTTATGTTTAATGTTATTAGTTATTGTTATTGTTTTATTTGGAGATGATAATGTATTCATATGATAAGGTAGATTATATTTATTTGGTAAATGGGAAATGTCACGATTGGATAAATGGAAATATTTGATAGAAACCAGTTTATGCTTCCACATTTTTTTATTGCATATGTTAGTAATCCCGCCTAGCTTGTCGTGTATTGCATTGTCACCCGTTCGCTATAGGTTGGTTCATGTACGGATTGGCCGTTTCATATGTGGATTGACCTATAGTGCGGGGGTGTGGCACCTCCATGTGTTAAGGTGTGCATGAGATGCAAAACATGCCCAAAATGATCCGAAACCAAACATATAAATGCTCAAAATGTAACTCAAGCACGAATAAAGCATACAACAAATGAAAAGCATGGAAGTAGCATATTAATACTCAAAAAGGACATATAAAAGTATTTCTTAAGCAAAGGAATCGAACCCCTAAAGTTTAAAAATCACATTTCTTACAACGGCCTACGAACTGCCCATTTCTTGTTCTTAAGGTATGGCCAAACTCCGGTTTCAAACTCTTCTGTGATGAATTTTGGCATCCCAAACAGGTGTTTGCAAAATTCACTAAGGCACCAAACGCCCGTTTCGAACCCTACTGACCGAAAATTTTGCATCCCAAACGGGCGTTTGCAAAACGCAAAGAAGTCCCAAACGCCCGTTTAGATCACGTCTGCAGCAGAAATCTGGGCGAAAAACAAGGGGTTCAAACCATTTCTCCCAAAACACCAAAATTTGTCCAACAAATGCAACAAGCTGAACAATTAACATGCTAAATACACTAATGTATGCATATATAACCATGAATCATGCAACAAAGTCTCAAAAACTCAAACCCACATAAACACATTTAAGCTCATTTATGGCACCAACCATTAAATGCAATTCCAACCCAAAATAATGGATTAAATGCAACATATTAGTCATATAGAGCATATAAATGAAGTCTCAAACCATGTTAATCAACCCATGAATCATATATCAGAAATTTGGCATGAAACCCTTACTATTCACCCAATTCTCCAAACTCAAACAAAATCAGAAAACCAAAAGAAAAACGATCGGTGGAAAGTTAGAAGAAATCGTGGGGATTCCGAAACTTACTTCGGATCAAAAAACAAAGGAGAAACGAAGGAGATATGAACTTGAGAAGATTGGAGGGCTTGGGGAGATTTCTCTCTTCTTTTCTTCCTCTTGCTTGAAATGTTGGTAAATGAAAAGAGAAGAAAGGGTTCAAGGATATAAGGGGTTGGTTTGGTTTGGTTTATTTGGCCTTGGTTCGGTACAAGGTTTTCCCGGTTTAATTATTTCGGTTCAAAAGGTATCGGTTCAATTCCAAAATCCCCAAAATCTCAAAACACCGATTAAAAGTCCCATACGCAATTACGTTACATAGTTCGAATAATTCTATACTAAACGCAATTAGGAATTAATTCACATAATTTACCTGACCGAACTGTAAAACAGGGTGTTACAACCTCCCCCCCTTAAAATGGACTTATCCTCAAGTCCGAACCGACTCCTAAAACAAACCCGGATTTAATCTCCGCATCTTCTCCTCGGTTTCCCAAGTTGATTCCTCGAACTTCTGATCTCTCCAAAGTACCCTAACCAAAGGAATCCTCTTATTCCTCAACTCTTGAACTTTCCGGTCTTGGATTGCTACCGGATGTTTCACAATAGTCAAATTTGGCTCCAACTGTACATCTCCAACTGGGAGAATAGTATCTTCATCAGGGTAAAATTTACGGAGTTGCGAGACATGAAACACGTTATGTATCCCAGTCAAGTTAGGCGGCAAATCCAATTTATAGAAATTTCTCCAATTCTCTCCAAGATCTCAAAAGGCCCGAGGTATCGTGGATTAAGTTTTTCACCTTTCCCAATACGAGTGAAGCCCTTCCTAGGAGATGCTTTCAAAAAGACTCCATCTCCGACTTCGAACTCCAAAGGCCTCATTCTCTTATCGGCGTAACTCTTTTGCCGTTCTTGTGCCGCTTTCATCCGTTGTTTAATTTGTCGGACCTTCTCAATAGTGTCCTCAATATTATTTCCCGGCATTGCTCTTATGAGTTTACCATCCTCGGTCCATTTCCAATCCTCGATTTCCCAATACAACGGCGATCTACACTTCCTCCCGTACAAAGCCTCATACGGAGCCATCTTAATTGAGGCTTGATAGCTATTGTTATATGCATACTTGACCAAAGGTAAATGTTCATCCCACTTATCTTGAAAGTCTAAAGCACAAGGCCGGAGCATATCTTCCAAATATTGCATCAACCTCTCTGATTGTCCGTCCGGTTGAGGATGCGATGCTGTGTAACACCCCTTTGACACGTGGAGGTGCCACACCCCCGCACTATAAGTCAATCCACATACGAAACGACCAATCCGTACATGAACCAACCTATAGCGAACGGGTGACAATGCAATACACGACAGGCTAGGCGGGATAACTAAAACGTGTAATAGAATAAAGTGGAAGCATAATGTAATTACTATCACAAGTTTTCATTTATCATTCATGTCATTTCTCGTTTACCAACTAAAATATATTCTAACTTGTCATATCAATGCATTATCATCTCTAATTTAACAATAACAATAAATACAATTCCATAATAAATAAATACACGAACCACGGATGACATGACTACATGAACTGGACTTGACTCGACTCGACTCCCGCCTAGCACGCATCTGCAGAAACCTGAAAGGTGGAGGTGTCAGTCTGTGAAGACCGAGTGAGGGGTTTAAATACATATTAGCGCAGATAACAGGCAAGTCATATTCTCGGGTAAAGGTTTACAAAGATAAATATACAAGTTCAATAATAATATAGCTTCGCCCGAGAATACCGCTATCAATCTTAAATACTGGTTCTTTCATGCAATAGCTAAACATACTTGCTTGCTTGTTAATCATTAGGCGATCACACAATTCAATTATCGTGAAATCATGCAGTAGTGTAATCATTTAACACGTTCATGGAATGGAGATCATGCAATCAGTACATGGCTTGCTTGTAACACGATGGGTTATTTCTCCTGTGGTTGGACGGACAACCACCAGCTCGAAAACCAGCCCAGCGCCCTCCCTAAAGAGAACCTGGCCAGGAGAACACGGGTACACGATAGGCCTTTGTTCTTCTTGTGGTTGGACGGACAACCACCGGCCGGAAGACCAGTCCAGCGCCCTCACTAAGGAGAACCTGGCCAAGAGAACACACGATCACGATAGGGTATTGTTCATCTTGTGATTGGACGGACAATCATTGGCACGAAACCAATCCAGCGCCCTTCACTCAGAAGGACCTGGCCAAGAGAACACACTTGCTTGCAATCATGAACATGGCATGCTGGATTCATGAATACTAACATGCTTTACTTGCTTGATTAATGAACAATAATATAACTTGGAACGATAAATGATTTCATGAAAATATAACTATAAATACCTTTTTGGCCGAAATATCACATAAAGGTTATATAGGTTCTATTTAACTAGAAATTAAACCTCACCTGACAGGCAACACACGACTCGTGAATGCGTGAACGTGCTCATGATCCACAATCTCCTCCCTGGAGAATAACTGGACACGAAACGGGACAATGTACGTGCATGAGACTATAATTCAAGCATGTTATTCCAAAAAACGACGCACGGCATAATCATACACGAGACATCGAGCAATATACAATGTAGCATGAAAACATGTTGTTTCGACATATAATCAATCATATAATAGCAATTCGGGATCAAATAAACCATTGGAACGAGGGGTCAAAAGTGTAATTTTGTGCAGAATATTTCTGCACTACCAGAGAGCTGGGAACGGCCGTTCCAGGTTTCAGTTCAAAGTGGGAAGGGCCGTTCCCGCTGTCGGGCTCCCCGAAGATGGGAACCGCCGTTCCGGCTCGCAAGCCAAAGTGGGAACGGTCGTTCCCGTCCTCGCCGCCAAGCACATTATTCAAACACTGGGAACGGCCGTTCCCCATTTACAAAGGGAACGGGAAGGGCCGTTCCCGTTACGCAGGAAGAACAAAGAACAGAACAAAACAGGGGATGCTCTCGGGACAAAACCAAGCATCCCCAATCTTTCCAAAATCATCCCAACATGCAAGAATTCTGGAAATATGTATGTATACATGTTCAATATACCTTAATATGCCATCAAAACATATAAATCATGCTTTAATCATCATAATCACCAACTTGAGCATATATATAAATTCATCATCTCATCTCATGTTCTTCAAGAATTCAACCATAAATTCAAGCTAAAAGCATGAAATCATATTCCTAGCATCAAGTAATCAAGTTGGCAAGCTTAAACACTAACCCTAGCTTCATGCATAATTATCAAGAAATCCTATATTTCCACTTACATGAACTTGGAGGAAGAAAGATGGATGATCATGGATGCTTAAGCTTGAATCATGAATTTCCCTAACAAATTCTAGCTTGAAGATGATGATTTCTCCATTTCCTTTCCTTTTGAGTGAGTACCGAGAGAGAAGAGATGATTGGAAAATGGAATGAAGATGATTGAGGAAGAGATGTGTATATAACGATATATTTGAGGAAATATGCAATATTATGATCCAATCCCTCAAGTTTTATAAGTCATGCAATTGAGTATAAAAGGTTTGGAAAGTGATCAATTAAGTCCAAAAGGTTTTCATGCAATTAGGTCCCTCAATTATATGTAAATAGACAATTAAAGACAATTAAGCAATTACGATACATTCGGCAATTAACTCCCGTAACAATGATTTAAATATGTAACATAATTCCCAAATTGGCATACATTTCATATATTTTCACGTAATCATGTTGAACACAATTTATAGAAATTAATCTAACACGTTTAAATTAATTAAACGAAAATAATAAAATAAAGTCCTAACGCTCGAAACCCACACGTGTCGAGCGTACCTGATTGTCTGAAAATCGGGGCGTTACAACTCTCTCCCCCTTAAGAGAATCCGTCCTCGGATTCCATGTCCTGAATTCCGGGAATTTAATTGGCTCTTACATGTTCATCCCACGCGGGTTAGCTACTCCCCATCAGGGATTAGTTTGAAAGAGGTCTTCATTCCACAAGGTTTTCCAATGGCTGAGATCACGACCCTCAACTTCCGGAGTCTAATCACTCGAAGGAAAATCTAACCTTCCACTAAAACAAGTTGACAAGTAGTAGAAATACTGAGAGTGCCCCGTCTCTCAAGCAGTTAACGAGGGAACCCCGTCCCTCGAGCAAGTAACAAGAGAACCCCGTCTCTTGACAACCCTGAGAGAATCCCCGTCTCCCACGCACACGAAATAAAATTCAAGCGAGCACTTAGGTACATATTTACAATTAATGCACAGGGATCAGATAAAATTATCATTTCTGCAAGTAATCGTTCATGTAACAATTATTGATAAACAAGGAATCATATGCCAGACTAACGAATTAATAATAAACAATTAATATCAACAAGGAGTCATGTTTAGAATTAACAAAATAATGGTAATGATAAAATAATGATGCACGTGGTATGCATGATTAAGTGTACCGTTCACCGGGGATTGATGTTCCGGAACGGAATTAATTCGGTTGACAACTTGATTCCTTTAGTTGAGATTTTCTCGCTTTGTACCACTACGGTTCGATATTCCCATTCTGGATAGCCATTTCTGTTATTGTGCTATTTTCTAACATAATCCGTAAATCATCATTAATCACCACATCTTCCAACCCGTCTAAATTACAGATTTACCGGTTGAACCACTCTTGTACTGATTCTCACATTTACTTTCCGATTCCAGAATTGAAAACACCCGGATATTCTGGTTAGAGTGTAATTGCCCGTTCAAGCTTAAAGGACTGACTTGGTGTTCCAAGCAAGCTCTTTTCCAACAAGCAGAGAAAACAGGTGTTACCATTTCTCGATCTTGTAATCGGAGTGAAGCATTTTCCCGAAGCAAAGATCTTACACCCTTTGTTTGAAATCCGAACGTTGAGCTCTTACTTCCTTAGTTAACAATACGGCGGATATTTGCAATAGAGGGATCAAGGTCGTCATCCCGTGAGAGTAATTCAGCAAGCACACTTGCATAGATACCGAAGAATTCAAGTCCTAGTGAAACGTCTTCCATCTGATCCCTGAAATTTGATAACATACCCCACACTCTGTGATATATCTTGAAGAAAAAGGTCGTTCAATCCTCCATCTTTCTGATGGATTCATGGTAAACTGGTATATTTATAGAGGCAACGATGACAGCGCGGATGAAAGCACGAGGTGCTATCACAGGCATCTCTAGGGTATAAGTAACAACTTCGTAAGAAAACTCTTGTCGGAGTTAACCTACCAAAACTTGAGATTGGTTCCGGATATCGCCCAAACTGAATCCTTCTCTATTTACTGAGTCAAATAATATCCTGAGGTTGTCGGAGGATTGCAGACAGTGTACCCACTTTCCTGAGAATGATAATAGAACGAGGAACTGTCGATGATGGAACTTTTCTTTGTGTAAGAGGGAGGAAAGCTCAACTCATTGAAGACTTCTTTCACATGGTTCTGATAGAGGTTTTCAGGAAGAATCGATTTTCTTGAGGTTTCCAACTTTCCCGAATGCTATTTAACTGCAGACTTCAGTTTATTTTCAGACCGGCTCTCCCCCTTAAGAAAATAGAAATTTTCTTATCCTTTTCCACTTGCAAGCTTCTCTGCTGACTTAATTCCCATAACCTCTTCCTCGTTCCATTGGCCGTTACTCAAATGTTAATTGATGATTCTTTTCTAATCTTTTCCATTATCAACATACTCAACTTGAAGCTCCCTGACTGTCACCACTTAACTTGATTTTAAAATTCTTCAATATCCGATACCCCTTCTGCTAGTCATGAAAATGCCATGTCCTGTATTTACCCTCTACTGCTTCTAAAGTTGATATCTGTCAAGCTAGCATCCTAATCCAAAACAAGAAGGTTCTTTCTCCTACCCTTACTGGATTCCAAAATGCTGAGAAATCCCTGAAGGTTGCAAGACCCACTGAGCATTTATCTGCTTGAACTTATCACCATTTTCCAGTTTCCCAAAATTCCCAATATTTACTTCATACCCCGGCTCCTACTAAATTCCGAACCAATACTTCTCACAATCCCAAACATTTCCAGGCTTCGAGCAAAATTTATATGACTCGGTTCCCAAACCGATACCCAATAATTCAGAAATCTCTTCTTTAAATTCAAATTACTAGAAATAAGAGCAGGGATTGTGCAGAACATAGGGAGAGCCTATTGACAACAAACACTAAATAATGCATGATGGTTAAAATGTCAATACACACATTGCTATCAATTTAAAATGCAACATATTAAAACAATTACATCGTTTCAAAAATATTCTTACCAGTAAGGGTATGTAAATAATGTGAATAATTTGAACATGCATCCAAGACATCAAGTAGGAAATTTTAAATACAATTAGAACAATATTTATAAATGAGGAACAATTTAATTAACGATTATGATGCACGTGCTTATGAATGCATTGAAGAACCTGGCACCGTAGTAACGTTGAGCTTGATCCCGGTGTTCATTCTCGCTTGACCGAGTTGCAACTTGATCCAAGCGGTTGATCAGCCTTCTAAGTCTTCAAATTCTTCAGCCTTGATTCATACCTTTACAAAACCTGTCACTCACAACTTGCTTTGCAAATAAATGCATGTGGGTGAAGCGTGTTCGAATCACGTAATTGTCACATAATTGATGCGGATAACAAGAATTTAATATAAATTGAAACAAGTATTTCATCAATGTTTAAAATAAACACGGTGGTCACATAACTTCCAGCAATTCAAGGTCACCCAATTGACAATTATTAACATGATTCAATACAAGGTACAAGGTATCAAGTATTTCAGGTAATTCAAGGAATCCAAGTAGCCAAGTAATTTCAAATAATATGCAAGACTCTCAAATTATCAAGTAATTCCTATGCCGTACGACCTAGACTTGACACGACACGACACTAGAACCTCGGTTTTGCAACCGGGCTCTGATACCACCTTAGATGTAACACCCCTTTGACACGTGGAGGTGCCACACCCCCGCACTATAAGTCAATCCACATACGAAACGACCAATCCGTACATGAACCAACCTATAGCGAACGGGTGACAATGCCATACACGACAGGCTAGGCGGGATAACTAAAACGTGTAATAGAATAAAGCGGAAGCATAATGTAATTACTATCACAAGTTTTCATTTATCATTCATGTCATTTCTCGTTTACCAACTAAAATATATTCTAACTTGTCATATCAATACATTATCATCTCTAATTTAACAATAACAATAAATACAATTCCATAATAAATAAATACACGAACCACGGATGACATGACTACATGAACTGGACTTGACTCGACTCGACTCCCGCCTAGCACGCATCTGCAGAAACCTGAAAGGTGGAGGTGTTAGTCTGTGAAGACCGAGTGAGGGGTTTAAATACATATTAGCGCAGATAACAGGCAAGTCATATTCTCGGGTAAAGGTTTATAAAGATAAATATACAAGTTCAATAATAATATAGCTTCGCCCGAGAATACCGCTATCAATCTTAAATACTGGTTCTATCATGCAATAGCTAAACATACTTGCTTGCTTGTTAATCATTAGGCGATCACACAATTCAATTATCGTGAAATCATGCTGTAGTGTAATCATTTAACACGTTCATGGAATGGAGATCATGCAATCACTACATGGCTTGCTTGTAACACGATGGGTTATTTCTCCTGTGGTTGGACGGACAACCACCAGCTCGAAAACCAGCCCAGCGCCCTCCCTAAAGAGAACCTGGCCAGGAGAACACGGGTACACGATAGGCCTTTGTTCTTCTTGTGGTTGGACGGACAACCACCGGCCGGAAGACCAGTCCAGCGCCCTCACTAAGGAGAACCTGGCCAAGAGAACACACGATCACGATAGGGTATTGTTCATCTTGTGATTGGACGGACAATCATTGGCACGAAACCAATCCAGCGCCCTTCACTCAGAAGGACCTGGCCAAGAGAACACACTTGCTTGCAATCATGAACATGGCATGCTGGATTCATGAATACTAACATGCTTTACTTGCTTGATTAATGAACAATAATATAACTTGGAACGATAAATGATTTCATGAAAATATAACTATAAATACCTTTTTGGCCGAAATATCACATAAAGGTTATATAGGTTCTATTTAACTAGAAATTAAACCTCACTTGACAGGCGGCACACGACTCGTGAATGCGTGAACGTGCTCATGATCCACAATCTCCGCCCTGGAGAATAACTGGACACGAAACGGGACAATGTACGTGCATGAGACTATAATTCAAGCATGTTATTCCAAAAAACGACGCACGGCATAATCTTACACGAGACATCGAGCAATATACAATGTAGCATGAAAACATGTTGTTTCGACATATAATCAATCATATAATAGCAATTCGGGATCAAATAAACCATTGGAACGAGGGGTCAAAATTGTAATTTTGTGCAGAATATTTCTGCACTACCAGAGAGCTGGGAACGGCCGTTCCAGGTTTCAGTTCAAAGTGGGAAGGGCCGTTCCCGCTGTCGGGCTCCCCGAAGATGGGAACCGCCGTTCCGGCTCGCAAGCCAAAGTGGGAACGGTCGTTCCCGTCCTCGCCGCCAAGCACATTATTCAAACACTGGGAACGGCCGTTCCCCATTTACAAAGGGAACGGGAAGGGCCGTTCCCGTTACGCAGGAAGAACAAAGAACAGAACAAAACAGGGGATGCTCTCGGGACAAAACCAAGCATCCCCAATCTTTCCAAAATCATCCCAACATGCAAGAATTCTGGAAATATGTATGTATACATGTTCAATATACCTTAATATGCCATCAAAACATATAAATCATGCTTTAATCATCATAATCACCAACTTGAGCATATATATAAATTCATCATCTCATCTCATGTTCTTCAAGAATTCAACCATAAATTCAAGCTAAAAGCATGAAATCATATTCCTAGCATCAAGTAATCAAGTTGGCAAGCTTAAACACTAACCCTAGCTTCATGCATAATTATCAAGAAATCCTATATTTCCACTTACATGAACTTGGAGGAAGAAAGATGGATGATCATGGATGCTTAAGCTTGAATCATGAATTTCCCTAACAAATTCTAGCTTGAAGATGATGATTTCTCCATTTCCTTTCCTTTTGAGTGAGTACCGAGAGAGAAGAGATGATTGGAAAATGGAATGAAGATGATTGAGGAAGAGATGTGTATATAACGATATATTTGAGGAAATATGCAATATTATGATCCAATCCCTCAAGTTTTATAAGTCATGCAATTGAGTATAAAAGGTTTGGAAAGTGATCAATTAAGTCCAAAAGGTTTTCATGCAATTAGGTCCCTCAATTATATGTAAATAGACAATTAAAGACAATTAAGCAATTACGATACATTCGGCAATTAACTCCCGTAACAATGATTTAAATATGTAACATAATTCCCAAATTGGCATACATTTCATATATTTTCACGTAATCATGTTGAACACAATTTATAGAAATTAATCTAACACGTTTAAATTAATTAAACGAAAATAATAAAATAAAGTCCTAACGCTCGAAACCCACACGTGTCGAGCGTACCTGATTGTCTGAAAATCGGGGCGTTACATGCTGTGCTAAATTTGAGTTTGGTATCCAGGCACTTTTGAAGATTTTGCCAAAATATCGACCTGAACCTCGGATCACGATCGGAAACAATACTAGCCGGAACTCCATGCAATCGAACAATCTCTTTACAATAGAACTCTGCTAACTTCGGTACCTTATCTGTCATTCGAACCTTGAGAAAGTGAGCCGACTTCGTCAATCTATCCACAATCGCCCATATTCCATCATACCCTCCTTTCACTCTAGGCAAGCTAGACACGAAGTCCATAGTCACTTGCTCCCACTTCCACTCGGGAATCGGAAGTGGTTGGAGAGTTCCACCAGGTTTTTGGTGTTCGGCTTTCACCCTTTGGCACGTTAGATATCGCTTCACGAAGTTCGCGACATCCCTCTTCATACCATTCCACCAAAACCGCTCCTTCAAATCCCGATGCAGCTTTGTACCACCCGGATGAATTGCATTCCTCGAACGATGTACCTCCTCAAGTATTATTCTCTTGAGCTCTTCCGGGATACATATTCTCGTTTTAAACCTCAACAAACCTGACCCATCAAAATTGAACTTAGGATTCGGAATCCTTTCCAACTTAGCCACCAACTTTTGCATACCCGGATCCATCTTTTGGGCTTCTAACAATTGCTGGAATAAATCCGGCTTCACGGTAAGATTCAACATCTAACACTCCGAAACCAACAACTCCAAATCCGAACTCGAATGTCCCACATCTAAGTTAGCCACGCTTGCCTTCCTACTCAAAGCGTCGGCTACCACATTGGCCTTTCCGGGGTGGTATTGGATCTTACAATCATAATCCTCTAAGAATTTCATCCAACGCCTCTGTCTCACATTTAACTCCTTTTGAGTAAATAAGTACTTGAGGCTCTTATGGTCGGTAAACACCTCGAACGTTGCCCTGTAGAGGTAGTGCCTCCACTTCTTCAAAGCAAATACCACTGCGGCCAACTCGAGATCATGTGTCGGGTAATTCTTCTCATGCTCCTTCAACTTCCTTGAAGCATAAGCCACCACTCGACCATTTTGCATTAATACGTACCCGAGACCTTCCTTAGAAGCATCCGTGTAAACCACATAACCCTCAGTGCCCTCGGGTAGGGTAAGAACCCGTGCCGAAGTCAAATTCTGTTTCAGAACCCGGAAACTCTCTTCACACTTGTTACCCCATTCAAATTATACCTTCTTCTTCATTAATTGAATCAACGGGGAGGCGATCCTAGAGAAGTCTTGCACGAACCTTCGATAATATCCCACCAATCCAAGAAAACTCCTAACCTCCGAAGCATTCTTCGGTTTCTCCCAACTCTTCACCGTCTCAATCTTGGAGTGATCGACTTCAATTCCCGTACCCGAAATTATATGGCCTAACAAACGTGAGTTTGTCGACCCAAAACTCACACTTACTAAACTTCGCATAAAGCTTGTGCTCCCTCAAAGTCTCCAAGACTATCCTCATATGTTGTGCGTGCTCTTCGACAGACCTCGAATACACCAAGATGTCATCTATAAATCTCACCACGAATTGATCAAAGAATGGCCTAAACACCCGGTGCATCATATCCATGAGTACGGCTGGAGCATTCGTTAACCCAAATGGCATTACCACAAATTCAAAGTGCCCATAACGCGTGTTAAATCCGGTCTTGGAAATATCCTCCTCCCTAATCCGCAACTGGTAATAACCCTGTCTTAAATCTAACTTGGAATATACCTTGGAACCTTGCAAGAGATCAAATAATTCCTCGATATGCGGCAAAGGGTATTTGTTCTGGACTGTCATCCGATTCAACTCACGGTTGTCTATACATATCCTTAATGTACCGTCCTTCTTCTTCACAAATAACACGGGAGCACCCCACGGAGAACTGCTCGGACGGATGTACCCACACGTGAGAAGCTCATCAAGCTGCGTCTTTAACTCCTTAAGTTCCGCCGGAGCCATTCTATAGGGAGTCTTCGAAAAAGGCTCAGATCCGGGATAGAGGTCGATAATGAACTCGATATTCCTATCGGGTGGCAAAGAGCCCAAACTCTCAGGGAATACATCGGCATATTCTTGCACATCCTCCGTCTCTTCGAGTTTGGCTTGATCCTTAGGCTTGTTTAGGAGATAAGCCACAAAACTGGTTGCACCATCCCCGACCATTTCTCTAGCCTCCAAGAACGAAATAAAAGGGCTTAACTTCAACCTCTCGCCCGGGAAAACCACCGATCCCAACAAAACCTTCTTCTTCCTACAATCTATAACGGCCCAATGCTCATACAACCAATCCATACCGAGAATAATCCCATACTTCTTCATCGGCATCTCAACCAAATCCGCAAGAAAAACCCGATCTTCAAAACTCACCAGACAACCCTTAAAAACCCTACAAGTCACACAACTACCACCGAGGGGAGAACTAACCACATAATCATGTGCACACAAAGTGACAGGCATGCACATAGATGAAGCAAGATCTCGCGATATGAATGAATGCGTAGCCTTGGATCGAACAATGTATGAAATGTAGTGTCATGAATGCTAATTGTACCTTCCACCACGGCATTGGGGTCGATCTCAACGGCCTCTTCTTCCTCACCACCCAAGGCATAAGCTCTTGCTTGTATAGCCGGCCTTTGATTTCCTCCCGCGGCGAGCGCTTGCTTCTTCTTCGGGCAATTATTCACCATATGATCCGGCGAACCAGAATGATAGCACCGTTTGTGCAACTTGAAGCAATTCTCAACCCGGTGATTTCCTTGGCAATGGGTGCATTGGCCGGGTGCGGGAAGTACAAGAGGTGGTGCTTGCCCCGTGGGTCGGGGTTGCTTGAATTGAGGCTTGGTCGGAGTAAAAGATGGTTGTGCCGGCCTCTTCCTATACTTGTTGAACCCCGAACTAGAACCTTGCCCGGTATGAGAAACCTTTCTTCGAGCTACCACCCTATCCTCTACTTTCAAGGCTTTCTCGGTAACAAGAACCCAAGGTTTCATCGGCTTCAAGTGCATCCTTCATGTCCTCCCTTAAACATTACAGGAATTGTAGAGCTTTTCCACGGTCGTCGTTGGCAATATGAGGGGCATAGCAAGAGAGACGGTCAAATTCATTAATATACTCGGTGACCGTCTTACTTCCTTGTTTGAGGTCTATGAATTCCCGGAACCTCCTATCTCTCGCCACTTGAGGGATAAACTTATCCCGGAACTCCCTAGTAAAGGCCTCCCAAGTAACCTCTTCTCCCACGGCATCCATACGAGCTCGAACTCTAGTCCACCAATTGTATGCTTGTCCTTACACCATAGTGACGGTGCATCTTGCTTTCTTCACGGAGCCACTGTGACACCCCGTATTCTCGAAGGGCGTCCTGACGATATTAACAAGTAAGTCTCTACACTTGAGTGTGTTTAATATAAGAGTTCTTGAATTATGTGATTTAATGTAAATCCAATTTAATATGTGATCATTCGAATTATTCTAAAATTAATGGTTAAGGTGATTTTAAACCCATCATGTTACTTAACTTGTTTAATTTCGGTTTACTTGAATTCCTTGAGATTAATTGTCAATCATCTGTTTACGAAGTGTCGTTAAATTGTACGAAAGGTTTCTAAAAAAAAATTAAATTGAATTAAACTCTAATTGGTAAATCTCTATTTCATTTTAATTTATAAAATTAATTCGGAGCTTGAATGTTTATTCGTAACTTTACCAATTTTATTTATGATTGTTCATACGTGATATTACTCTTTGCTACGTGATAAGGATACCCGGTTGTATATAGCTTGTGCACAAGACACATTTCTCCCAATCTCCTTTCTCTCTCTCTCTCTCTTCTCTCTCTCTCCTCTCCCATTCTTTCTCCCGCGGTCACTATTCGCGGCTTCGGTTACGAGCACATAACTCACTCGTTTCTCAACGGATTTCGACAAATGAATAGTCCATTCGATGATCTCGATGAGACGTACGCAAGAGTACCAATTGCACGGCGTAACGATGAATGGTGGTGGAGTTATCGCCGGAATTCAGAACCAGCGGCGGAGGTGTCGGACCACCGCCACTTCGTCGGCCTTTCGCGGCGGTTTTCGGCCCCTCCTTGAAGCACACGCCCAAGACCCATAAAGAGGATATCCCGCCGCATCGTCTGACGTTGGCAGCGTGGCCATCCGAGCCGCGACTGCGCCACACGGGCCGTCTGAAGCCCTCGTCCGCAGCGCGTTTTACTGTAGCGGTGGGTTTCGCCGCCTTCCGGCGGTGTTTTTCGACGGGGCTTGATGGTTTCCCAGGTTTTTCGACCCCCTGAGTTCATTTCCGGCATCAATTTCACCTGATTTTGGCTGTAGGTGGTGGTTCCGGCGACTTGGGCGGCGGCAGAATATTCAGCGGCCAACGGAGGCCTTTTTCGGCCATCTTTTGGCCTCGGGCTCTTCACGAAAGTTGTTCGGAACGGTGAGAACTAGTAGACTTTGATCACGCGACTCCAGATTCGGTGGTTTAGTGCCAGATCGCGGCTGTGCAGCGGCGGCACGATGGAGGGACTAGCTCCGGGGATTTTCTCCGGCAACCACCTTAGGGCTTTCGAAGAGCTCCTCACGGGTAAGACAATGCCTTTTACGGATCGTATTTTGGTTCACTGGTTTGGAAGTAATTTGAATTTGAAGATTTTAGGGTTTTCGTGTTCTTAGATCTGAAATTAGAGGAGATTGACTTGGAATTTCCCGAAATTGATCGAGGATTCGGAACGAACACTAAGACTTCATTCAGGACTGATTTTTCGGGATTTTTCCGGCGACCTTCGGCGGCGGCCCGGAGGCGGTCATGCCAAATTCCGGTAGCTACAGTGGTGGCCTTCCGGCGGCGTCTAGTCAGAATGTTCTTCTCGTTGTGGTGAGTTCAACGCCACTTTCCGTTCGTTAATCGGACACTCAATCTATTTATTACGAATTATTTTGCGTAATTGTGATTATTTGAATTAATTGTTTTAAGTGCAAAAAAATTGGTTATTGTTGGTTTGTTGATCGAGATGTATTCCAATCGTATACGAAAACATGTATTGAATGAATTGTGATATGCATGAATATTTTGATTTACAATTTGAATCTCAGTGTGATGAATTTACGCTATTTGTTAAGTACGAAAGGGTGTTAGTGTAATATTTAGAAACTAATCTTTTATGTGACTAAATGAACTTGAATGATATTTTAGAAGAACGAACATGTTGTGATTTAGACGTTCTCAATGTTATGTTTGTTGTAAATTGTGTTTCAAATATAAAATTGAGATACATGAAAGATGCTTGAACAACTTGAGACTTGATGCATGATAGGAGTTAGAATTGTAATATCTTGATTTACTCTTACTACTCGAAAATGGTATATTATGAATTACGATAAATTGATAATTGTCATGCTTGTAAGTAATTAATTCCTAGTTGAATAATTGTATAAATACTTTAAACGAACAATTATGCTTAGTAATCAACTAAGGGGATGTATGTGTAATAATTCTAAACTTTTATAAATGACTTAGGGGATGTAAGTGTAATATTTATGAAACTATGAATATGACTCGAGCTTGTGTACCAAACATGTTGTGAAGTTGTGAAGTATGATCTTAAGTGAATTAAATGCACTCTTTATTTGTATCAAGCATGCCATCTACATACAACAACTTTGTATGTTTATATGATCAAGTTGCTCTTACTTATGCACTTTATAACTCGACATGAACTTGATGCTTAATTCTAATATTATAATTGAACCCTGTGACATTGGATGATTTAATATGTATTTTGTGAATACATTGACTTCCTAAATTTATCTTGCATCTTTGGATATGGAATTACGTGTCGGTTGCTTGTAAATATGACCTTGTTGAGCAATGATATGCCTTTAATGACCACAACACCTTATCCAAGCACAACATGAACACTTATGCATAACCACGATCATGTTGAGCAACGCCGTGCGTCTTGTTTGGTTCATATAGAGTCTAAGTCTGGGCTGCTGTATGTTATGTTCCAGAGTTTGGTGACGGTAGTGCGCCCGAGGTTAGGAGTGTTTGTCCTTCACACTCTCAGACTCTACTATCACAAGGTGAGGTTTAGGATTTTGTATAGTTATGCGACCTATGGCCTTTTCATGCTGATGTCTACCCTTGCATGCGAGTATACTTTACTATAATTACGTATGTGTTGGATATGATATGTTTATGATATTGAGCGTGTGTTCTGCGTGGATGGGTGCTTACGGGCTTAAATTCCATCGCGTGGGTTTTGCGTGGATGGGTGCTTACGGGCTTAAATTCCATCGCGTGTGATTTGCGTGGATGGGTGTCTAAGGGCTTAATTCTATCGCGTGGGAATAAATATATAAAAATACGTTTTTGAGGCATATGTAAGCTATTTTGGAAAATTCAGTTGTGTTATGATTCTGTAGCGAGTTAGCCATGTTATATGGTATCTGTTCTATCCTATTATATTGTGGATCCGAGGAGCTACGGGTAATGGGGCCTCCGGGACGTTTAGGGCCGTCGGAGTTTCAACCATGTACTTAGTTTCCATTTGAGATATCATTACGCGACCTTAGGGTGATGAGGGAGGCGTGATATCTTGAGCCTTCGGCTAAGGCTGGGGATGACTCTTGTGGGTTTGCTACCCTCTTGAGATCGAGTCTATTTTAGACGGTGTTATTATAGATGGTTTTTGGGGACTGTACATCTCCTCCATCATTGATGTAGCGGTTGGATTTATTGTGATTTATGTTTTGAGGAGTAAAGGTGGTAAGCTCGTACTCGCCGAGCATGTGTTCTGTTTAGGAATTATGAATCGGGATAGAGTTTCTGAAATGTTTTCTAAACTTATATATCTATCTTTTGGGGTATTTTCGAAATGTTTTGGTATGCAACACCTATCCTCGGTTCATGATTACTACTTTAATCTGTGTTGTGATCCTATATATACATATCGTGGGTGTGCGTTAGCCCCCTCACTCGGTCAAGTTGACTGACCCCTCATTTAAACTTTTAGTTGTAGGTCTTTTGGCATTTGCTAGGCGGGAGTGAGTCCTTGAGTTACACTTCGTCGGTCTAGTCTTTCTAGTTGCATTTGACTTTCATACACTTTACTTATGTTATGACTTGTAGACTTAAATTTATACTTTACCTTTC
This sequence comes from Lantana camara, assembly GCA_037501455.1. NCBI lineage: Eukaryota > Viridiplantae > Streptophyta > Magnoliopsida > Lamiales > Verbenaceae > Lantana > Lantana camara. The sequence continues at coordinate 43,749,094 of CM074865.1, forward strand.
TGTAGCCCTGTGTGGCATTCGTATTCGGCCCTGTGTGGCACTTGATGATTATTACATTATGTTTGATACTCTGATATTCGGGATTAGGTATCTATGTTAGTTGAACCCGTCACTTGTTTTGAATGTTGCTTTAAATTCTTCCGCTATCTGATGTTGAATGTTTAATTTGCTTCCACGCTCTGAGTTTGTCGAGTTAGATCCGCCTAACATAGTGTGTGTGTGAACGCCTCTCTCTCACATTTAACTCCTTCTGAGTAAATAAGTACTTGAGGCTCTTATGGTCGGTAAACACCTCGAACGTTGCCCCGTAGAGGTAGTGCCTCCACTTCTTCAAAGAAAATACCACGGCGGCCAACTCGAGATCATGTGTCGGGTAAGTCTTCTCATTCTCCGTCAACTTCCTTGAACCATAAGCCACCACTCGACCATTTTGCATTAATATGCACCCGAGACCTTCCTTAGATATCCGCACGCCTCTGTTTTTAAATAATATGCTTGTGTTGATATCCATACGCCCTTGTTGATGCCCACTTTACCTATACGATCCACGAGCTCCGGTGCTGAACAAGGACTGAGGCATACCAGAGGTTACGGATATCTTTGCTTAACATTTTTGGGGACCCGGCGAGAACGGGTAATTATTCCATCCTGGACTCCTCTTTTCACTTATTAAATGACAGGTACAAGCAGGTAATCAGGAAACAAGCAGGAAACAGGAGTTTATAATTATAACAGGCGGGAAAACAAGTACACATTAATCTTCTTCCTCCGGGTGCAATGTGGCCGGTAGCTAACCTCTATATCCACGTATCAGGATGATCCTCGGGTTCATGACTCCCTCAGATCGGAGACCCATCTGCCACCAAACCTCCTGGTGGATATCGGGGTGGTCCAACTGTTAGGAATAGTGCCCTAGAAAGCCGATTAAATATCCGCTTTGTGCTTTTCCTTATTGCATCACAGACAATCTTTGAATGAAATAACGAATTGAGGTAACACTTCTTTATATGCTCTTGTTTGGTATGCGTTTACTTTATCTGTGCATGTATGAGAACTCCACTAATCCTGATGACTTTAGGACTCTACATTTAGGTGAAATGGTTGATGAAACGAGCCCTATATCACATAAGTCATGATTAGTAAAATACTCCAAGTCGATGAGTCCTACCGACAGTAGGAGTGTCAACCTGACTCCTCTAAGGCTTGCTTGTTGGATCACGCCCTTAAGAAGGACCACCTTGTTTCATGGAGGTGCAAAGTGTATAGTTGATACGTGCGTGATACATGAGGATGCTTACTTCAATAAGTAAGTTCACTGAGGTGCCCCGTGTGAGAACATTCCTAAATGGGAAAGGAAGATTCTATTTCAGGAAATGGAAACTTCCAGATTAGGAAATATCTCAGGAGTCATTGATGTGATTAATTGATCCTTAGACTTGAGGTTCCATGTCACTTTATGAGTTAACTCTGTAGTCTTAGGTATAAGCTTTAAAGGGTGTCGCCTTAGACAACTGATTCAAGGCTTATGTTGGGGCTGCACAAGTGATTCATGAAAGTTAATGAGAATCAAGAAAAGACCTACACTTGCATTTGCAAGGTGATCACTTATTGTGTAAGTCATTCATATGACATACGGAGTCCTTGGCCAAGCCAGTAGATCAAGACATCAAGAAAAGGGTTTCTTGGATTGATATCAAATGGATATGAAATGCACTTAGCTTTAAGACCGGATTATTAGGGTTCTGATTATTCCCTTGCCCTAGATCTTGGTTAAGAGATAATAAGTAGGAGGATTGTATCTCAAATGAATCAATGACTTAAAGGTTCTGTCGAATCCGAATATTCCAATTCAGCTAGGGGTTAAACACCTGTTACTAGCCTATGGTCGTTCAATGACTTAAAGGTTCTGTCGAATCCGAACATTCCAATTAGTGAATTAATTAATTAGGGTCACTGCTAATTGAATTGAGAACCTAGAGGGCACACACAACAACTTGGTTACATGAGTTAAGGCTTTAAAATGGTTAAACAAGTTAATCGGGCCTAGAGGGTTCCACACGTGTGAAACCACACGTGTGGCTCACGTGAGTGACACTTGTCATTGTGACATGTGTCTCACACGTGATTATATATATATATATATATATATATATATATATATATATATATTAAATAACTAATTTGTTAATTATTTAATAGATTTTGGTTTAATTTTGAATTAAAAAGAAAGTCTTATTTTGGAGAAAAATAATTACGAATTAATTAATTAGATAAATAAGTTATTTATTTATTAATAAATAAAGTATAATAATATCCAAAAGGGTTTGGATATTTTAGCTCTCTTAAAAGTTGATTTGAATTTGAATTCAAAGTCAAAGTCAAAATTACTTGATGATCAAGTAATAGGAGAGAGGGACCAAAACCCTAGCCCATAAGGACTAGGATTTTCGGCCACCCCTCCCAATTATATATAGGGGAGCTCAAGCTCCCCTTGAGAGTAATTGATGATCTTCTTTTGGTTCATGTGTTGAACACCATCCTTTCTCCAAGATAAATTAAACCCTAGGTTAAGCCTAAACACTAACTTGTGAACTAGCATCCTTACTAGTTAGATTGTAATCAAGTTGGTGGACTATCTCTAGAGAGCTTCCAGTTAGAAGTTTTGAAGATTCGAGCTTTAGCAAGGTGAAGGGATCAAGCCGCGAGAAGAGCGTTCTTGGGTGGCTTGAAAGACTTCAAGAAAGATTATTGAAAAGTAAGTTTCTAATCTCTACGAATTTGGATACACGATTGCGAGTCCAAGATCCTTTTGTTGGAAAATTTTTAAATTTCCACTGCTTTTCTGATTCCGTTTTCCAACAAGTGGTATCAGAGCGACCTCGTTAATGGTGTTTCTGATTCGTCTCAATTATTCTGAATTTGGTAGAAATTCTTAGGCTTAGATGCGAATTAGGTATTCATGAGTTCTTTTAGAAAGCCTGAATTACTAAACTGTAAATTTTCTTGAATTTTTGAAATTGTTTTCTTAAATTGTGTTTTTGAAAACCGTTTTGATTGAAATCTATTTAAATCGTATTTTTATAATTTTGGAGAAACCCAAAATACGGAACGGAACACGAAAAGGACGAGCCTAGGCGTGCTACCACGTCGCACGCCCAGGCCCCATCGCCGCAGCCCAGCCTTCCCGCAACCACATGGGAGGCCATCCCGCCCGGACCTAGGCCCGCCTAGGCGCGCCCGCTCGCCTGTCCCGTAACCGCGCGGGACAGCCGCCCGCACGTTCCCGTAACCGCGCGCGAGCTCCTGCCGAGACCGCCCGCGATCGGGCGGGCACCGCCGCGCGCGACTAGCGCACGGCCCGTGATTGTCGGGCCAATCTTCGTATTTTCGGTCCATGAAAATCCCGATTTAATTTTATTTTAATTTTATCTTCTAAAATCAGTTTTGCTAAAATAAAATTATTTTAAAATTTTGATTAAATTGGGATTTTTGAGAAATTGATCGATTTAAATTTTGGGAAAAATTGCAAACTTTATTTTCTGAAAATATCGAAAGAATAAAATTATTAATTTTCAGAAATTAATTGGACTTTTATTAGTTTATTGTTTTTCGGGTTTTATTGAAAAGGCTCTTGAACAAGAATTGCATCTAAGTCGTGTTTTAAGCTATTAGAGCTTAAAGCGAGAATTTTAATTTATTGGTTAAATTTAAATTCTTGCAAAAGCATGTTAGGTGATCATGGGTACTAGTCTATGTACGCTTTACGTTTATGCACATGGATAAACACATTTGGGGTTGGAGCCCTATAGTTGCGTTTTTTCAATTGATTTGGAGCCTCACTTATGTGCGTACTGTTATGTGATTTATTATGTGGCTTTGTATATTATTGTTTTTTAGGCCGGGGTATGCCCCGTGTAATTTTCTATGGCCAACATGAAGATTAAACCTTATTACTTTATGTCTTTTTCTTTTTAATTTGAGAGTAGAAATAGGTGGTGAGGTTTTATTTTCATTTTGGAGACAATGCACCCATGGAGTAAGATGGACCACACTCAAGTAACAAGGATATAAACTATTTATGTGGCATGTATGTTAGAATTGTGGTAGTGGAGTGGCTCCAACTTATCACGCATAAGATAGGATAGACCCAATGTAACACCGCGGAGCGAAGGGGAGCCACATCCCCCGCACCATAGCCCAACACATGAAGCGAAATGGGACTACGTCCACGCATCAAGCCATGGCGAACGGGTGACAAACAAAAACAAACCTAAGCTAGGCGGTCTAGACCCTACTCAGAGCGCGCAACAAAACAAATAACGAATGTGGAAGCACCAAAATCTCACAAAAAATAAACATACTCGAGACATAACAAAATAACGATTCGAGTTATACAAACCTTTACAATTCCGAATTTAATTCATAACTTATACATATTTCAAAATTTGGAAAATGCATAAATAAAACAAAATACAATACATGCGACTCAAGCTCTCCAAAAGAAAGACTCAAAGACAACCGCCTAGCCCCAACTCCTCAGAACGAGTACCTGCAACTCAATTCAAAGGGGGAAAAAGATAGAAATAACGAGGGTCAGTCCTAGAGACTGGTGAGGGGGCTACCACACGCACCCATATACATATAGAGCATAACACTTAACAACATAAAGAATCCATGGACCGAGAATGGATTTTGCAAGCCAAAGTGTTTTCCCGTGTTATAGATATATATATATATACTTTAGAGAAAACAAGGGCCGGAGGCTAACTAACAAATTTTAAGCACTTATAAATCCTTTCTCGTTCCATAGATTGTACAAGATCCACTAACTCGGCGAGTACGAGTCACACCTCCAAACATCCATAAACGAAGGGACAAAACAAAGCAAAACAAAACAAAATAAAATCCTCCTTAACTCCGGGTGGTAGAAGGGTTGATGGCCCTAACTATCTAAAAAGCACGAGAGACAAGGCTTAATTACGACCTTGAAACCTTCGACGGTTGCTTCCGCCGGCTCAAGAGAAACACCTTTCCCCAAACCTCCCAAGGTTAGGTGAGACTCTCAAAAGGAAAATGTTGATGGAAGAGCTCGGCGACCCCATGGCCGACCCGAGACTACCATACCATTCTCCGGGGCCCAAATATCTCACAAAAGTCACGCAAAAGAGCAAATCTTATCTTTCAAAGCCACATATCTCGCTTATACACACGCACGCTTATTCAAAGGATTTTCAAAACAAAGGCAAAATAGCTTATATACTTATACAAACCGTTTTCAAGATCATATAACAAATGGGACAAGCCCTCAAGATATATATCTTACACTTACCTATCATATAATATACGTATTTCGCATGGGAGGCTTCAAACCATATAGGGGTTGTAGGTCAAATAAATAAAAGAAACAAAACCTCACCTTGACGCGGGTAGTGGAACAAAAGAGTAAGAACTGGGAGCTAAGGAGCGACCTCGTCGTCCACGGGAAGGTCTTCTGAACAAAACAAACACAAGGGTTACACTAAGACTCAAAATGAACTACATTGACGCTCGGTAAATGCGGATGTATGTTTATGATGAAAATGAAATGAAACGAATTCACACTTAAGTCATATGAGAGCATAAATTGCATATAAGATAATAATTCACAAACGAGGTTATAAAACGAGTCAATGATTCACAACATAAAGCTTAACACATAATATAACAAGTTAATCAAGCATACAGGTCATAAAAGGAGAAAATAAAACCAACGAAAAGCAATGGAACCAGAAAAGAAACCTCACCGGAAGATAGCGCGTTAAGTACGATCGTATCCAAAACTCATCTCCCCACCCGAGGAGATTTTGTTCTTGAAAGTACCAGCCCGGGTACATGACATGCAGAAAGTTTCTGCATAAGAAGTGCCCGGCCGGGCACTTCCTAGTCCAAAATCTCCCCGCCCGGGGAGACCATTCCAGCCGCGAGAAATGGTGGTTTCACCCCTGTTCAGCCCTACAAACCTTCCCAAACAAATACCAACTCATCTAGGCATGTTAAGGTATGAATTAAGGCAGCAAATAAACATAAAAACTCCATCAAACTTGATAAAATCGAGCAGCAACTGACATGAATGAAAAGGAAGCAATGAACAAGCATAACTCATCTAAAACCTCAGGAATACTAATGGTGGATTCATGTAATCAACTCTAACACTTGAAAAACATCTATACAACTCAAAGTGGATGACTAAGGAATCATAATCATGCATCAAGCTCAAATAATTCACAAGGAAAGATGCTAGAATCAAGAAAATGCATCAAACCCTTACTATTCATCTTATATGCCAAAACTCATGCAATCCATCGTGAAATCTTGAAAAATGAAAGGTAAAAGATGCACAAAGACATGGAGAATCCAAAAAGAGACTTACCTTTAAAATTTGAGACAAAAAGGCCAAGGTTTGATCTCAAAACTCCAACTTGTGCAAAGGGGCTCTTTCTCCCTCTTCTTTCTTCTTTGTTGCTGCAGTTGGGGAAACTTTTTCTCTTCTTGGGGTGAGGGGGTTCGAATGGCAGCTTGTAGGGGAAGAGAGAGGGTGATATTTTGTGTTAAAAGTCAAGGGTTGGCTTAATTAGGGTCATGTGGGGTCCACAACTCAAGACTAGTCAACAAAAAGGTGCTCTTGGTGCGAAGTGCTCATTCCGGTCAAAATTAGAAGGCTCAAATGAGCTTAGAAAAGTATAAATCTTGATTCCTTGGCTTTCTCTCTTCGTTACGAATCCGACGCATCTTCCGGAATTCGAATCCGAATTCCCGAGCTCAAGTTACACCTTCCGGAACACAAGGTACGCTAAAGCTCGTTAGGCCCTTATGTCCCTAACACATAAAACGGTTCCAAAAACCGTAGCAAACGAACTCAAAAACAAGTAACGAGCACAAAGATATACTCACAACACGTATGAATCATGCATAGTACATGGTTACGGTAATCAAGAACGAAAACGGGTACAAACGGAACAAGTACGAAGCAAAGAAGGCAAAGACGTACAAATAAGTCACATACGGTTCAAAAAAAAGTCTTGTAATTCAAATATATCACATAAAGAGTATAAATAAAAAGTAATCCAAATAATTAAATAAATAAATGCACACGTAGCTCACTCGTGAAGACATACCTGGAAAGGCCGGATTAGCAGGATGTTACAAACTCCCCTCCTTCAAAAAGGACCTGTCCTCAGGTCCTAAGCGAGGCCTTGAACGACTCTGAAGACAACCAAACTCTAAGCTTCCACAATCACACTCTACCCTCGGAGATCTTAGGCTTCTAAGATATTACCTCCTTGGTTAGCAAACCGGACACAGAGTCCAAGTCGTCTGCTCCCACATCCCAAATTAAAATTGAGTAGTTGGAGAATCCTCAGCCTTGGCATATAGACGTTACTACACGAGGTCTATAACATCTTTCTTATGCCACCACTACCGATCTCCCAAAATCGAACAACTTCAACCCAAGAGTAGGATAAGTTCGTGACAATGCACTTCTCCAGGCGTAGGCTACTATTCTACTACAAGCAACACACAACAAAGGCCTTCCTTTATGCCTCGGTTGGAAACAGAGTAGCCTTCGTACCTCCAGTTAGGCAAAAGCCAACACCGGGGTAACTCTCTTCAACCGCCTCTTCCCACTCCAAACCGTGCCTCTTAATTATCACACATGTCAATAGGTTGGCTTTCTTAAAGAAGATTGCCTAGTATTCCCCACTAACATGAGGGACTTCTCGCTTGAGGCAATTCTCGGCTCTTCTACGGAAATATCAAGGGGTTAGCCTTCAATTTAACGCCCGTAAATATCGTTGAGCCCCGAACGGACCTCCTCGAAGCAACCACCAAGTTCAACTCGACAATCACAACTTACCCTCCCGAGCACTCAACTTACCAAACTCTCGACAAAAGAGAGTTCACACAAGAAGGCAACAAATGCAACCACAACAAGCAATAAGCAACAAACAAAAAGGAGCAAATAAGGGAAACAATTCAATCAAGCAAGTGGGTTTCCCCAAGCTTAAAATACATATGTATGAATGCCATGAATGCTTTATATACCGTTCACCATGGTTGTAGAGTCGAACTTGGCATCCACCTCTTTGCTTTCTAAGATGGTACCTTGTACTTGAACCGGGATGTTGAAGTTACGGCGTCTTGAAAATCTCTAATTATTATTGCTTGAATGATCGTTTTCCAATTGTCCTAACTCTTCCTATTTGAAGAACTTTTCACTTCTTCCCCATTATTTAGCCCTTGGCCGAAGATTGTTGAATCGACTTCGATATCGAGGCATCAAATCCATCCTTGGTAGCGAATCCTTCTTACTCTTGACATTGTCACATCTTGAAATCCTTGAAGATCCTTCTTGAGGTTTGGATTCCTTTCTCAAGTTAGGTATCGAACCGAATGCTTCCTTTCCATTCGAACTCAATCCGGGTTGATCTTGTCCCACGTAAGAAATATGAGATTAGAACCCTTGGTTGTCCGCCTCCCTTATAACTGCACCCCTTAATTCTAAAAGGAGTAAATACACTTGAACTTGGGAAGCCTTTGAATCCTATCTTCACTTGAACCACTTCGCTACTCCCTTAGGACCAACTATACGTCGTAAATCTTGAATTCTTGATCATCTTCTTCAATTCCCATTTAAGGTTCAAGAGTTCTCCAAATTATTATTATTATTATTATTATTATTATTATTATTATTATATATCATTATCCTTGGAGGGATGAGCACGTTGTAAAACCCCAATTAAGACCTCCAAAATGGACTTTCTCGAGCTCTTCGAATTCCTACTTCATTCTTTCGAATTTCCTTGATGCTCGATTTTTGAATTAAACGGGTCATGTACTTTACCTTCTCCTTGAATACCCCCAAACCAATCTTTGTCGTCTCCAGAACACTTAGATTTCCAATAAAGAGTCCTCCATCTTTTCCATTCCATTGTACTTGGAGTGGGTAGACTTATAGAAAAGTTTTCGAGTAGGATTTCTAAAATGGGCTCCTCTCGGACCCCTCAAACTCCGACTCCGCTTCTTGAGCCACTTGAATCCAATTCGAATTCCTACTTCATTCTTTCGAATTTCCTTGATGCTCGATTTTTGAATTAAACGGGTCATGTACTTTACCTTCTCCTTGAATACCCCCAAACCAATCTTTGTCGTCTCCAGAACACTTAGATTTCCAATAAAGAGTCCTCCATCTTTTCCATTCCATTGTACTTGGAGTGGGTAGACTTATAGAAAAGTTTTCGAGTAGGATTTCTAAAATGGGCTCCTCTCGGACCCCTCAAACTCCGACTCCGCTTCTTGAGCCACTTGAATCTTGACCTCAATCAATCATCATTTAACTTGGACATCTTCCACATCGAACCATTTCAATGAACCAAAATGTCTAAACTTCTAGGTATACCATAAGCTCTTGCCTCCTTTGTCCCCTTCCCGGTGATACTCCTCGACATTGAGATGATTCCCTGAAATAAAACATAATTCCCAAGAAATATAGATACATGCAGGGTTTCGATACATGTTCATGTACACGATTAATGCAAATAGTTCAAATAATTCACAAATTTGATGATGATGAATGCAAACAAGCACATAACCCTAAGCCGAACGACCTAGACAAACCCAACACGATACTAAAGCTCCGGTTTTGCAACCCAGAGCACTGATACCACTTAAGGATGTAACACCCCGGAGCGAAGGGGCGCCACATCCCCCGCACCCTAGCCCAACACATGAAGCGAAATGGGACTCCGTCCACGCATCAAGCTATGGCGAACGGGTGACAAACAAAAACCAACCTAAGCTAGGCGGTCTCGACCCTACTCAGAGCGCGCACAAAAACAAATAACGAATGTGGAAGCACCAAAATCTCACAACAAATAAACATACTCGAGACCTAACAAAATAACGATTCGAGTTATACAAACCTTTACAATTCCGAATTTAATTCATAACTTATACATATTTCAAAATTTGCAAAATGCATAAATAAAACAAAATACAATGCATGCGACTTAAGCCCTCCAAAAGAAAGACTCAAAGACAACCGCCTAGCCCCAACTCCTCAGAACGAGTACCTGCAACTCAAATCAAAGGGGGAAAAAAGGTAGAAATAACGAGGGTTAGTCCTAAAGACTAGTGAGGGGGCTAACACACGCACCCATATACATATAGAGCATAACACTTAACAATATAAAGAATCCATGGACCGAGAATGGTTTTTGCAAGCCAAAGTGTTTTCCCGTGTTATAGATATATATATATACTTTAGAGAAAACAAGGGTCGGAGGCTAAATAACAAATTTTAAGCACTTATAAATCGTTTCTCATTCCATAGATTGTACAAGATCCACTAAATCGGATAGTACGAGTCACACCTCCAAACTTCCATAAACGAAGGGACAAAACAAAGCAAAACAAAACAAAATAAAATCCTCCTTAACTCCGGGTGATAGAATGGTTGACAGCCCTAACTATCCAAAAAGCACGAGAGACAAGGCTTAATTACGACCTTGAAACCTTCCACGGTTGCTTCCGCCGACTCAAGAGAAACACCTTTCCCCAAACCTCCCGAGGTTAGGTTAGACTCTCAAAAGGAAAATGTTAATGGAAGAGCTCGGTGACCCCACGACCGACCCGATATTAACATACCATTCTCCGGGGCCCAAACATCTCACAAAAGTCAAAGAGCAAATCTTGTCTTTCAAAGCCACATATCTCACTTACACACACACACGCTTAATCGAAGGCTTTTCAAAACAAAGGCAAAATAACTTATACACTTATACAAACCGTTTTCAAGATCATATAACAAATGGGACAAGCCCTCAAGATATATATCTTACACTTATCTATCATATAATATACGTATTTCGCATGCGAGGCTTCAAACCATATAGGGGTTGTAGGTCAAATAAATAAAAGAAACAAAACCTCACCTTGACGCGGCTAGTGGAACAAAAGAGTAAGAACTGGGCGCTAAGGAGCGACCTCATTGTCCACGGGAAGGTCTTCTGAACAAAACAAACACAAGGGTTACACTAAGGCTCAAAATGAACCACATTGACGCTCGGTAAATGTGGATGTATGTTTATGATGCAAAAGAAATGAAACGAATTCACACTTAAGTCATATGAGAGCATGAATTGTATATAAGATCATAATTCACAAACGAGGTTATAAAACGAGTCAATGATTCACAACGTAAATCTTAACACATAATATAACAAGTTAATCAAGCATACAAGTCATAAAAGGAGACAATAAAACCAACGAAAAGCAATGGAACCACAAAAGAAACCTCGTCGGAAGCTACCGCGTTAAGTACGATCGTACCCAAAACTCATCTCCCCGCCCGGGGAGATTTTGTTCTTCAAAGTACCTGCCCGGGTACATAACATGCAGAAACTTTCTGCATAAGAAGTACCCGGCCGGGCACTTCCTAGTCCAAAATCTCCCCGCCCGGGGGGACCATTCCAGCCGCGAGAAATGGTGGTTTCGCCCCTGTTCAGCCTTACAAACCTTCCCAAACAAATACCAACTCATCTAGGCATGTTAAGGCATGAATTAAGGCAGCAAATCAACATAAAAACTCCATCAAACTTGATAAAATCGAGTAGCAACTGACAGGAATGAAAAGGAAGCAATAAACAAGGATAACTTCTCTAAAACCTCAAGAAGACTAATGGTGGATTCATGTAATCAACTCTAACACTTGAAAAAAAGTCCATACAACTCAAATTGGATGACTAAGGATTCATAATCATGCATCAAGCTCAAATAATTCACAAGAAAACATGTTAGAATCAAGAAAATGCATCAAACCCTTACTATTCATCTTATATGCCAAAACTCATGCAATCCATGGTGAAACCTTACAAAATGAAAGGTACAAGATACACAAAGACATGGAGAATCCAAAAAGAGACTTACCTTTAAAATTTGAGAAGAAAAGGCCAAGGTTTGAGCTCAAAACTCCAACTTGTGCAAAGGGGCTCTTTCTCCCTCTTCTTTCTTCTTTGTTGCTGCACTTGGGGAAACTTTTTCTCTTCTTGGGGTGAGGGGGGTTCGAATGGCAGCTGGTAGGGGAAGAGAGAGGGAGATATTTTGTGTTAAAAGTCAAGGGTTGGCTTAATTAGGGTCATGTGGGGTCCACAACTCAAGACTAGTCAAGAAAAGGGTGCTCTTCGTGCGAAGTGCTCGTTCCGGTCGAAATTAGAAGGCTCAAATGGGCTTAGAAAAGTATAAATCTTGATTCCTTGGCTTCCTTTCTTCGTTGCAAATCCGATGCATCTTTCGGAATTCGAATCCGAATTCCCGAGCTCAAGTTACCCCTTACGGAACACAAGGTGCGCTAAAGCTCGTTAGGCCCTTATGTCCCTAACACATAAAACGGTTCCAAAAACCGTGGCAAACGAACTCAAAAACAAGTAACGAGCACAAAGATATACTCACAACAAGTATGAATCGTGCATAGTATATAGACACGGTAATCAAGAACAAAAACGGGTACAAACGGAACAAGAACGAAGCAAAGAAGGCAAAGACGTACAAATAAGTCACATACGGTTCAAATAAAAGTCATGTAATTCAAATATATCACATAAAGAGTATAAATAACAAGTAATCCAAATAATTAAATAAATAAAAACACATGTAGCTCACTCGTGAAGACATACCTGGAAAGGCCGGACGAGCGGGATGTTACACCCATGATCATCTCATGTTACTATCATGCTAGGACATGTTATCTGTTTATGTGCTTGTTTGAAATGCATTTAAGTGTACTTGCATTAATCAAGACTAATAAAATTAGATAACATATATGTTGGTGAGGTCGAATCGGACAACTCTCCTGTTGATTCGAAAATTCCCATTAAATATTAAGCTAATTTCGAAGAAATAGGTGTTTAATTCGAGATGCAAATTTCGAATTAAATTCCTAGCATTCCATCAATAGGTTTTAAGTTTAGTAAGTAAAGCTAGTTATTGTTCGCGAGTCATGGGATAACTAGTGGAGCTTATTAGTTCTTAGTTACCTAATTGATCATTTTAAATGATCAATATTTCGTGGTCAATTTTGGCAAGGGCGATGTCCGCGAGTCATGGGTCGTTCGAACTAAGTTTTGATCATGATCCTATGATTGATGGGTCTAGCTTAACGCCTAAGTAAATATGGATGTCGCACGAGTCGTGGGTCTATATTGAAAGATAGGTGATGCAAAAACAATTACTAAGAGTTCTAAAGGTTTTAGAATTGGTAAGTTGTACCTACCTAGGGTTTTACTTAGAATGTCCACGAGTCGTGGGTTCCAGGTAAAATGCTTAGGATCTTAGTACCCATTGGGAAACGTGTTCCTCTTAGATCTTTGGGAATTATAGATCTTTGAAAAACAGTGGGAGCTACATTAGATTAAAGACCTTATCTTTTGTATATCGTTATAATTCAGCATGCTCACTAGTTCTCTGTTTTACCATTTAGGTCGTAGATTCTGTGATTCTCTACGTGTTTTGAAATGGCAACCAAAAACCCTCTTGTATCGATCCTCGAGTCAAACAAGTTGACTAGTCCCAACTATTCCGATCGGCTGAGGAATCTAAAAATCATTTTAGATTCTAAGAAGAGAACTTACGTTCTCTTCGAAGGGGAGCCTAGTCCCGAAGGGGACGCTCCTACTCGGGCCGAGCGGGACGCGATCCAGAAGTGGAAGGATGATAATCTCCACGCCCGTTGTCTTATGTTGGCTAACATGTCTCCGGACTTGCAAAGGCAACATGATGCCATGGAATTTGCTTGGGAGATTTACGACCACTTAGAGAAACTTTACCGCCCTCATGAACGTGTTACATGGTATAACACTTCAAAGGAATTGTTCCACTTAAGAATGAGGGCAGGTTAAAGTGTCCATGAGTATGGACTCAATTTTCTCGCCCTTACTAAGAAACTTGCTTCCATGGACATGCCACTGAAAGATGAGCTTTCAGTGGATTTGTTGCTAGCCTCGCTCCCACCATCATTCAACCCATTTGTCCTTAACTTCAATATGAATCATGCTGGTGCTACTGTAGCTGAGCTGATTAGTCAACTTGTGACTGCTGAAAGCACGATCAAGAAGGACAATAAGGTTCTGATGGTGAATCTTCCTCTTCTGGGAGGGCCTTCTAAAGGTCAGGGCAAGAACGCCCAAAAGAAGAAGAAGAAACCCCTTAGGCCCACTTGTGGCGTTTCGAAGGGGAAGGCCCAAAAGAAGAAGCGTGATCAGAAAGAGGATGTTTGCTTCCATTCTAGCAAAGCGGGACATTGGAGGATAAACTGGCCAGAGTACAAGGTTACTCTAACGAAAGATATGTTTCTCGTTGAAATAAATCGTTCTATTAATTCTAGTTCTTGGGTACGTGATACCGGTTGTGGAACTCATATCTATAATGATGTACGGATGCTAAGTGAAGTCCTACAACTCAAAGAAGGAGAATATGTCTTGAAGATCGGCGATGGCTCAAACGTTGAAGCTCGAGCTTTAGGCGTAATTAGATTAGATTTAGGTAGTTTTGAGTTAGTCTTAAATAAAGTCCTTTATGTACCGAGCATTATTCATAATATAATTTCAGTTCCAATTTTAGATTGTGAAGGTCATGAAACTTATATTAAGAATGGTAAATACTTTATCAAACGGAACAACTCTTCCGTTCACTTCGGTACTCTAAGTAATGGACTTTATCTAACTCAGAATATCAATATTCTGAATATACAACGAGAAACTAAACGTAAGAGAGATGAAAAAGTTTCAGCCCCCTTATGGCATGCTAGATTAGGACACATTTCCAATAACAAAATTAGCAAGAAAACACTTTAGGATCATTCTCTGAAAATGATCTCAAAGAGTTGACTTCTTGTGAATCCTGTCTCAAAGGAAAAATGTCTTAAGTCCCTTTTAAAGGAACTGTGGACCGCTTGGATTTCAAAGAGTTGACTTCTTGGATTTGATCCATTCTGATGTTTGTGGACCGCTTAGTGTAAGCACTAGAAACAATCATCAGTATTTCATAACCTTTACTGATGACTTTAGTCGGTATAGTTATGTATACTTAATGAAGTATAAATCTGAAGCTTTTGAGAAATTCTTAGAATTTCAAAAGGAGGTTGAGAACCAAACTGGTCACAAGATCAAAGCACTTCGATCTGATCGAGGAGGCGAGTATCTTAGTGAAGAATTCCTTAATCATCTCAAAGATAATGGGATTATCTCTCAGTGGACTCCTCCGGGATCTCCTCAGCTTAATGGAGTTTCTGAGAGAAGGAATTGAACCCTACTCGATATGGTTCGTTCCATGATGAGTTTCACTGACTTACCACCTTCTTTTTGCGGTTATGCCCTAGAAAGTACAGCAAAGATTTTCAATCTAGTTCTCTCTAAGTCAGTCCCTAAAACGCCCTATGAAATGTGGCATGGTAAAATGCCTTGTTATTCTTACTTGAGAATTTGGGGTTGTCCTGCTTACGTGAAGAGGACAGTGGGAGATAAGTTAGAATCTCGTTCTAACTTATGCTACTTTGTAGGTTATCCTAAGGAATCCATATGATACTACTTCTATGATCAATATGAGCAAAAGGTGTTTGTTTCCAGAAATGCCACTTTTCTGGAGGAACCGTTCCATAAAGAAAAGAAAGGTATGATCATAGAATTAGAAGAAGTACAAAGTGATCCCACGCCACCCACTGAAGAAGCATCTCCTTCTGGCCAATCGCAACCAATCACGAATTTCGATGCATACGCAAATCCTCCTCTAAGGCGTTCTGAACGCACTCCTAGACAGCCGGAGAGATGGTATGGATTCTTCCATGAAATCTCTCAAAAGGATAATGATCCTTTAACATATGAGGAGACACTTTCAGATTCTGACTCTGAACAGTGGATAGAAGCCATGAAATCCGAAATGGACTCCATGAACTCCAACCAAGTTTGGACCTTGGTAGATTTGCCTGATGGGGTCAAACCCATAGGTTGCAAATGGATCTTTAAGAGAAAGCTTCGAGTTGATGGAAGCATTGCAGCCTACAAGGCAAGACTGGTTGTAAAAGGATTCACTCAAAGACCCGGCGTGGACTTTGATGAAACCTTTTCGCCACTTGCAATGCAAAAGTCTATTCGGATCATGCTTGCCATTGCTGCGTATTATGACTATGAGAAATGGCAAATGGATGTGAAAACTGCCTTTCTCAATGGTGACATTGATAAAGACATTTATATGGAGCAACCCATAGGTTTCACATTTAGTGGGAGTGAGCAAAAGGTTTGCAAACTCCAAAGATCAATCTATGGATTGAAACAGGCTTCTAGGAATTGGAATATTCGATTTGATGAATCAGTCAAAGCGTTTGGCTTCATTCAAATTTTGAATGAATCATGTGTGTATAGAAAGGAATTGGAGACCTCAGTGCAATTCTTAGTACTTTATGTAGATGACATCCTTCTTATTGGGAATTCGAAGGATGACATGAAAGTGTCTAAGTTATAGTTATCGAACCAATTCGAGATGAAAGATCTTGGTGATGCGTCCTATATCCTTGGAATTAAAATCTATTGAGATAGCTCTAGAAGGTTAATAGGACTATCATAGTCGATGTACATTGACAAAGTATTGAAGAGATTCAATATGGAGTCCGCAAAGGTTAAGAATCTTCCTATGAGTGCAGGAACATGTCTTTCAAAGAAGATGTGTCCTAAGACTAACCTTGAGAAGGAAAGAATGACTCATACACCTTATGCATCAACAATAGGTAGCATAATGTATGCAATGTTATGTACTCGACCGGATGTGGCTTATGCACTTACTGTAACAAGTCGTTTCCAATCTGACCCTGGAGATGGTCAGTGGGCTGCCTTGAAGAATATTCTTAAGTACTTGAAAAGTACTAAAGACTTATTCTTAGTTTACGGAGGTCAGAAAGATCTTATTGTCGAAGGATACTGCGATGCAAGCTTTGCATCTAACTTAGATGATTTTAAGTCAATGTCAGGATATATTTCCTACCTAAACGGCGGAGCAGTGAGTTGGAAGAGTTCCAAGCAAACTACCACTGCAGATTCGACCGCTGAGGCCGAATACTTAGCTGCAAATGATGCAGCTAAGGAAGGTGTTTGGATTAGAAATTTCATTCAAGAGTTGAATGTTGTTCCTAGCATGAAAGACCCCATTACTGTGTTTTGTGACAACACTGGGGCGGTTGCTCAAGCAACAGAACCAAGATCTCACCAACGGACCAAGCACATTATGAGGAAGTATCACCTAATCCGTGATATTAACAAAAGAGGAGATGTGTAAATTGAGAGTGTCACATCAGTAGAGAACGTGCCAGATCCACTTACTAAACCCCTTAGTCGAGAAGCTTTCCAAGGTCATCCTCAGAAGATGGGACATAGAATAACTTTAGAATGGCTTTGACGGGCAAGTGGGAGATTATTAGGAATAGTGCCCGAGAAAGCCGATTGAATATCCGCTTTGTACTTTTCCTTATTGCATCACAGACAATCTTTGAATGAAATAACGAATTGAAGAAACACTTCTTTATATGCTCTTGTTTGGTATGCGTTTACTTTATCTGTGGATGTATGAGAACTCCCCTAATCCTGATGACTTTAGGACTCTACCATTTAGGTGAAATGGTTCATGAAACGAGCCCTATATCACATAAGTCCTGATTAGTAAAATACTCCAAGCCGATGAGTCCTACCGACAGTGGGTGTGTCAACCTGACTCCTCTAAGGCTTGCTTGTGGGATCACGCCCTTAAGAAGGACCACCTTGTTTCATGGAGGTGCAAAGTGTATAGTTAATACGTGCGTGATACATGAGGGTGCTTACTTTAACAAGTAAGTTCACTGAGGTGCCCCGTGTGAGAACATTCCTAAATGGGAAAGGAAGTTTCTATTTCAGGAAATGGAAACTTCCGGATTAGGAAATATCTTACGAGTCGTTGATGTGATTAATTGATCCTTAGACTTGAGGTTCCATGTAACTTTATGAGTTAACTCTGTAGTCTTAGCTATAAGCTTTAAAGGGTGTCGCCTTAGACAACTGATTCAAGGCTTATGCTGGGGCTGCACAAGTGATTCATGAAAGTGAATGAGAATCAAGAAAGGACCTACACTTGCATTTGCAAGGTGATCTCTTATTGTGTAAGTCATTCATATGCCATATGGAGTCCTTGGCCAAGGCAGTAGATCAAGACATCAAGAAAAGGGTTTCTTGGATTGAGATCAAATGGATATGAAATGCACTTAGCTTTAAAACCGGATTATTAGGGTTCTGATTATTCCCTTGCCCGAGATCTTGGTTGAGAGATAGTAAGTAAGAGGATTGTATCTCACATAAATCAATGACTTAAAGGTTCTGTCGAATCCGAACATTCCAATTCAGCTAGGGGTTAAACACCTGTTGCTAGACTATGGTCATTTAATATGTGGACTTATTAATTAATTAGTGAATTAATTAATTAGGGTCACTACTAATTGAATTGAGAGCCTAGAGGGTCACACACAACAACTTGGTTACATGAGTTAAGGCTTTAAAATGATTAAACAAGTTAATCGCGCCTAGAGGGTTCCACACGTGTGAAACCACACGTGTGGGTCACGTGAGAGACACGTGAATATATATATATATATATATTAAATAATTAATTTGTTAATTATTTAATAGACTTTGGTTTAATTTTTAATTAAAAAGAAAGTCTTATTTTGGAGAAAAATAATTACGAATTAATTAATTCAATGAATAAGTTATTTATTTATTAATAAATAAAGTATAATAATATCCAAAAGAGTTTGGATATTTTAGCTCTCTTAAAGGTTGATTTGAATTTGAATTCAAAGTCAAAGTCAAAATTACTTGATGATCAAGTAATAGGAGAGAGGGACCAAAACCCTAGCCCATAAGGACTAAGATTTTCAACCACCCCTCCCAATTATATATAGGGGAACTCGAGCTCCCCTTGAGAGTAATTGATGATCTTCTTTTGGTTCATGTGTTGAACACCATCCTTTCTCCAAGATAAATTAAACCCTAGGTTAAGCCTAAAGACTAACTAGAGAACTGGCATGCTTACTAGTTAGATTGTAATCAAGTTGGTGGACTATCTCTAGAGAGCTTCAAGTTAGAAGTTTTGAAGATTCGAGCTTTACCAAGGTGAGGGGATCAAGCCACGAGAAGAGCGTTCTTGGGTGGCTTGAAACGCTTCAAGAAAGATTATTGAAAAGTAAGTTTCTAATCTATACGAATTTGGATACACGATTGCGAGTCCAAGATCCTTTTATTGGAAAATTTTTAAATTTCCGTTGCTTTTCTGATTCTGTTTTCCAACAAACAGTGTGGGACTTGTGCAAGAGATCACCGTCGGCCCGATACGTCCCCGGATCACTCAATACACAAGCACCTGGGCCCCAGGCACAAGAACAGGAACCACTCCGGCTACTCCGGTGCTAGAAGAGCCAGGGGCAATAGCAGTATCTCGCAAAACAGGCTCAGGGTAGCTCATTTAATATTTATAAAACATTTCCGGTACATTGCCGGTATAAAATATATGTTTAACTTTAATATGAAAACCATTTGGCATAATTTTACTTCATGCGAGGTCATATAGGTCATTTATAAAGAAAAACCCTCACCTCCAAGGGCAAGAAAGAAGCAGGAGAAGAACCACAGGCTTGAAAGTCTCCACCAAGGAGAACACTGAACGAGAAAGGAAACATGGTGTACTTGTGAGACACAACTCAATAATGGAACGAAGTAAGACGCACGGCGAATGATCATGAAGTGGTGTGACATGTCATGAGATGATACGATACCCGATGAAAGCAGAAAAGGCATGAAATTGTTGTGGTCGTGTTCACGTAAATAGATAAGACAATACCAAGACCTCAACACATATCAACACCTTCATAAATAAATCACTTAGCAAGAAAGTAGCACTTAACCAAGTATGACATTAGATTAACTCTTAAGAGATGCAATGAAACTCAAGGAGGTAATGTATTCAAGCCATTCAACCAGCTAAAGCCATTTCACGTTTACCACAAAGCTAACCATGAAGTTAAGCAAATAAGAACCAAGGAATGTAAAAAAAAGAGTGTATTTATCAATTAATCAAGCATATAATTCACATACGGGAGCCAAAGGGGTGAAACGAATGCAAGAAGAGATGTTTTGGCGAAGTTTAGGAAAAGCTGACAGTTTTTGGGGATGCACAAGCTGTAGGAAAATGGGAATATCTTGCGTTTTAGAAGTTGAAATGGAGTTTTGTTTGTTGTAGATGAAAATAGACACATAGGCCTTTAAAATGGTATGTGGCTCGACCTGTGGTTCAAAGTGAGGTGAAAATGGCGTAGACCCGAAGTTGGGCGAAAGCAGAATGTCGGTACTGTGGCGACACCAAAATGAATTGATTATATCTCACAAACTAAAAATTATAATGAGGTGATTTCACTTAGATGTTTTTCTAGACTTCAAAAGGTTTCCAACGGCTCAAAAATCAGGTCAAACGGAGTTTGGATGAGGGAGTACCAGGCCGAGGAAAATACAAGGCAAAATCTACCCGGTCGGGGAAAAAGAGTGCTGAAACTCTCCTGCAATAAAGTACCAGCCCGGGTACTTTTGTGTAGAAAATCTACCCGCCCGGGTAGTCATTCAGGGCTGGAAAAAGGTGCAGAAACAAGGGTTGCTCAAAGGGGAAGGAGGAGGAAGCAAAAACCACTTCAAAGCTCAACCAAAACATTCCAAACAATCGTGTATCATGCATATAACTCAAATACATCATTTAGGTAACATTTAATCCAAAGAAACATGCTTTGATTCAATGAAAATTTAAGAGGAAACCCTTGCATCTATGTATAATGAACCAAGTTCATATTCCGTTCAACTCATGGTTTAGATGCATGAAACCAAGGTAAGATCATCACAAATACTTCATATTATGTCATGGATTTCATACAACCATAAAACCCTAACATATAATCAAGAACTCATCATTATACATATACATAACTTACCTTGTGGGAAAGGAAGAAGGGAATGGAGAAGATGAACTCTTGTGATTGATTTCTTGGAGGAATTGGAAGAAAATGCTTGGCTCTTGCTTGCTACGATGGATCGACTAAAGAGAGGGAGAAATGGAAGAGCTCTTGCCTTGTTCTTGGTTGAAGGATGAAGAAATGAGTGTATGTATAGATTATATCGGTCCAAGAAGAGATGGAAAGGGGAGAATTTGCTACTTGGTCCTTGGAAGATTTAAATGAATGAAATTAGGTACCAAACATATGAATGTGGCAATTAAGTCCTCAATAAATTTATCAATTATGTCCATAAGTTATACAAAGCTTCAATTAAGGATAATTAAACATAGAATTCTCACAATTGAAATTAATTTAAACACTTAACCATGCTCGGGGAAATAAACATACAATTCACGTAATAAATTTCACAAAGATTCAATTAAAATAAATCAAATTGAGCAACCAAGGTTCAAGAACGAGAAATTAAGTAACTTAAATCTCAAAATTCACACGCGTGGGCCGAGTACCTGTACAGTCGGGAAATCGGGGTGTCACAACCTCTGCCCCTTAAGAGGACCTGGTCCCCAGGTCCACTGCCTCGAGTTGTAGACTCGTAAGCAGCTCTCCCATGTTCATCCCACGAGGGTTAGCAACTCCCCGTCAGGAATTAGTTCGGAAAAGGTCTTCAAGCAACAAGGGTCTTCAGTTGTTGTTAAGTCACGACCCTTAACTCACTGAAGCCTAAACACCCGGAATTCTAGCAAACGAAGCAGGCAGTGAGAGCACCCCGTCTCTCAAACAAACAACGAGAGAACCCCATCTCTCGAACAAATAGTGAGAGCACCTCGTCTCTCAAACAAACAAAGAAAGAGAAACTCTGAAGTTCTCAAAACAACACTTAAATAAACAATCACATAACAAACACACAAGAAACAATTAGGAGATATCAAATACATCTAGTATCAATCATAGAAAGACAATTAATACAACAAGCAATCAAAGCACTTAGCATAAAAAATTATTCGAATTAAATTGGCATGTATGCATATGCCATGGATGCTTGATGTGCCGTTCACCGTTGTTCGGAATTCTTCCATTGTAGTGATCTGATTCAACACTGGATTCTTTGTTAGAGATTCCTTTAATCCCTAGTGCCATGGCTTAAAATGCACGATGTGTTCAAGGCTTTAATGATCTCCAGGTCTTCGGTCCACGGTCGATCCTCTTATCATAACTAAATACCATGGTCTGAAGTTCCAATCTTGAGTGTACACTTGATCCTTCTAGTCTCCAATCCTATTAGTGTTCCCGGTTCATCAAGGAAAATGACTGACGAGCTGGTAATCTACCTTGTATTGTATATTTTCTTCTAACATTCAACTTTCAAGCTCCGTTGAATTGACCCTCACTTTGTCCGTTACGGTGTATGATGATTCGATCAGGTTTCCTTACCCCATTTTCTCCTTACCAATTCTTCCTCGATCCCATCATCTTCAAGGTATGCAACACAATACACAAACCACCCTCATTTTAATCTTGGAAGATTGAGTTTATACGTGTCCCATTATAAGAAACCAACGGCGCTGATCTTGCAACCGAGGTTACCTTCGATCATCTTTGACCCTGTCTTGTCCATTTAATTCTCAACCTCTCTTTAAATCCGTATCTTCATCTCTCGAAGCACCCGCCTCTTCCAATATTATTCCTGAAGTCTTTTTCTCACCTCGATCTCGAAGTCCACCAGGTATTAAAATCTCTCAATTAATCCTTTACCCTGTCTTGCCTTAGCTGGGTAGCGTCTCGTTCGAGCACAACCGTGAATTTAAGTCACCTTCCGGTCATGCTCTCCCCTTTTAGAATTTCTATCCCATTCCCTTAAACTTAGTCTATCATTTATGGAATAAGAGATCCCCAACTTCTTCATCTTATTTTCATTGGCCTAAACAGTTCTATTTATGTCATGTGTCCAGTTTTCTCGCTCACATTCACTTTGAAGTGATTGGTAGGGAGTAACCACCTCCTTTACTTATTTCGGAACTCGGTTCTACTATCTCGAGCCTTCATATTTCTTCTGTTGCTTTAATCTACACTTTACAACCCAAAATTCCTTCTTAGCTCTACTCGAATATGGCTCGGTTGGAGTAGCATTCAATGAACGGAAGTGGGAGAAAATTCCCTATCAAATAAACACTAAACCATGCATGTTGGATTAAGATGCCAATGCACGTACCATTCAAGATATGCAACACCTTAGAGAATCACAACAAGTAGAGATGCACACACACATATAATTCAGGGAATTTAATTAATTTAATGCGAGGTATGATGTACGTGCAATGAATGCATTGAACCTGTCACCGTAGTGATAAGCTTTAACTTGACAAGTTGCCTCTCATTTATTTAATCACGGGCTTGCTTTGAACGTGTCGGTCATTTCTTATTTCTCCCACGGTCTTTGAATCTCCATAATTCTTCTTACATCAACTTATATCTCTCTACGGTTCGAGGTCGTGAATTCTTGCACCCAACTCTTCTATACCCATGGAGTCGGCTTCTTAACTTCTTTTAGAGAGTCAATCTTTCAATGTTGTCCCACTTCTCTTCCAAGATTGATCCCTAATGTGGTCCCTGAATCCCACTTCTAGCCATCACTTTGATCAACGTTCCCTCGCCTTCTTCTTTTACCAGCTCAAATGGGTTGAACAACCCGTCCTTCAATGACTTATACATAAACACACAATATCCTTCTACGGATGCTTTGCCTATCCTTATCGTTTCCATTTGTTGCTCTATATCTCCAGTTTGACCTTACAACACGACAATTCAGCTTGGATTTGGAAGATGAGCTCAAATCCTATCCTTAGCATTGTCACCTACCATGAACTTATATTCACCACGTTGATTGATTCTCTTTGACTCTTTCAATCCAACTTCTCTCTTACTCATAACTCGAAATATCCTAATTCGAAGTATCTCTGGATCCTCTTATTTCCTTTCTATTGGTCTACATCCCGAGCTATAATATTTCTCAACTCTCCCTTTTCTCCTTTCTTGAACTACATGATCTCATCAAATCACTTAGGCGAGCCTTATTGCTTGGCATCCCATGTGTCTATTTTGCCTTGGGTTTCTTCGAAGACCCTTGCCTCTTTGTTGATCTAAACCTCAGATCCGAACACTTGTAAGGCTTTTCCTTTGTTTCTTCCTTGGGTTAAATAATCCCGCTGAATCCGACTAAGGCACCTATACAGCAGAGGCATATATGTCGATCTTCTAAGTCATAAACATCCCACGAATCAACCATTATCTCATCAAGTATCCCTCTACCATGATAGAACTTGTCAATCCACCCAAATTCGAACCTTCCATCCCGGATTCTAATCCTTGAACCATAGCCCCCTTTAAGAAGGGCCACAAGTCACGAGTTCCATATATACTTCCCCGGAACATTCTTCTTATCTTCCATGCCTAAGAAGGAGCTTGCAATAGACCGTTGTCATCGTAGAAATTGGCCGTGATTTGCTATTGTCTTCATAACCTATAAGTTATAACTCATTTTAAGAGTAAATGCATGCGATTAGGGCATGCTCATGTTACTTATTCAACACGAAAGGAATGGATTCGATGCAAAATGAAACACTTAGTTCAACAAGATTCAAAAGGGAATGCGATTTCATGTTTGTGATCAATGCAATGCACAAGTTGGCAGGTAGTTCCTAAGCCGTATGACCTAGACTCGACACGACATGACGCTAGAACTCTGGTTTTACAACCTGAAGCTCTGATACCACTTTAGGATGTGACACCCCAGACAGAGGGCCCCACATCCCCCGCACTATGAACCCGGACCACACATGAAATGGAATGTCCATACATGAACCAAGCTTACAGCGATCGGAGACAGAAATAAAACATCCTGCGTTAGGCGGGACTAGACCCTATACCAACAAATCAATGGAAACAAGGATGTGGAAGCGGGGCAATCATGCAATCACTAACCAATATGAAATTACAATTCATACAAGAATATAAACACGGGTTCAACTTGTTCAAGATCCTGTCCTAACCTGTCCCGAATCAATACAATGCAATAACATACAGAGTGGCTTACATAGCTCAGTTACAAGCAGGAAATAAAGGTACAGTACGATGCAGTGCAAACAGGACCAAGACTCGATCAAAGACTTTAACAGACTCCCGCCTAACGACCACAGAACCTGCAAGACAAGACTAAAACAACGAGAGGGAGGGGTCAGCCAACTGACTGAGTGAAGGGGGTACACACGCATATACATATATAATCAGGAAATCAAGCAGGCATAATTTCACTATATGTTTTAGGATTAAATAAACAGGAGACAAGAATCAGGATTAAATCAATACGTACAGGTGGAATTATGTCAGGGCATGCAAGTCACGTAAATGAGATATAATATGCATGTGTCGATATCCATACACCTCTGCTGATGCCCACTTTACCTATACGATCTACGAGCTCCGGTGCTGAACAGGGACTGAGACATACCAGAGGTTAGGGGACCCGGCGAGAACGGGTAATTATTCCATCTTGGACACCTCTGTTCACTTATTAAATGACAGGTACAAGCAGGTAATCAGGAAACAAGTAGGAAACAAGAGTTTATAATTATAACAGGCGGGAAAACAAGTACAAATTAATCTCCTTCCTCCTGGTGCAATGTGGCCGGTAGCTAACCTCCACATCCGCGTATCAGGATGATCTTCGGGTTCATGACTCCCTCAGATCGGAGCCCCATCTCCCACCAAACCTCATGGTGGGTATCCGGGTGGTCCAAGAGTGTGGGATTTGTCCAAGAGATCACCGTCGGTCCGATACCTCCCCGAATCACTCAATACACAAGCACCTGGGCCCCAGGAATAGGAACAGGAACCAATCCGGCTAGTCCAACGCTAGAAGAGCCGGGGCCAATAGCAGGATCTCGCAAAACAGGCTCAGGGTAACTCATTTAAGATTTATAAAACATTTTCGGTACATAGCCGGTATAAAAGATATGGTTAACTTTAATATCAAAACCATTTGGCGTAATTTTACTTCATGCAAGGTCATATAGGTCATTTATAAAGAAAAACCCTCACCTCCAAGTGCAAGCAAGAAGCAGGAGAAGAACCATAGGCTTGAAAGTCTCCACTGAGGAGAACACTAAACAAGAAAGGAAACATGGTGTACTATGTTAGAAAACACAAATCAGAAAGCAGCGGAAATATAAAATTTTTCCAACAAAAGGATCTAGGACTCGCAATCGTGTAACCAAATTCGTAGGGATTAGAAACTTACTTTCTTAATTGTCTTTCTTGAAGCATTTCAAGCCACCCAAGAACGCTCTTCTCGCGGCTTGATCCCCTCTACTTGGTAAAGCTTGAATCTTCAAACTTCTAACTTGAAGCTCTCTAGAGATAGTCCACCAACTTGACTCCAATCTAACTAGTAAGGATGCTAGTTCTCTAGTTAGTGTTTAGGCTTAACCTAGGGTTTTGTTTATCTTGGAGAAAGGATGGTGTTCAACACATGAACCAAAAGAATTCTCGATTAGCTCTAAGGGGAGCTCGAGCTCCCATATATATAGGAAGGGGAGGACCGAAAATCCTAGTCCTTATGGGCTAAGGATTTTGGTCCCTCTCTCCTATTACTTGATAATCAAGTAATTTTGACTTTCACTTTGAATTAAAATTCAAATCAACTTTCAAGAGAGTTAAAAATATCCAAACTATTTTTGGATAATTTTATACTTTATTTATTTAAAATGAATAACTTATTTTATCTAATTAATTAATTCGTAATTAATTAACTAGATTATTTTTCTCCAAAATAAGACTTTCTTTTTAATTCAAAATTAAACCAAAGTCTATTAAATAATTAACACATTAATTATTTAATCACCAAATAAATATTCACGCACATGCACACGTGTCCATGAAGGACACGTGTCACGCACGTGACCCACACGTGAGGTTTCACAGGTGTGGAACCCTTTGGCCCGATTAACTCGTTTAATCATTTTAAAGTCTCAACTCATGTAACCAACTTGCTGTGTGTGACCCTCAACGTTCTCAATTCAATTAGCAGTGACCCCAATCAATTAATTCACTAATTAATTAATCGGTCCACAGATTAAACGACCATAGTCTAGCAATAGGTGTTTAACCCCTAGCTGAATTGGAATGTTCAGATTGGACAGAACCTTTAAGTCATTGATTCATGTGAGATATAATCCTCCTACTTACTATCTCTCAACCAAGATCTAGGGTAAGGGAATAATCAGAACCCTAATAATCTGGTCTTAAAGCTAAGTGCATTTCATATCCATTTGATCTCAATCCAAGAAACCCTTTTCTTGATGTCTTGATCTATTGCCTTGGCCAAGGACTCCATATGGCATATGAATGACTTACACAATAAGAGATCACCTTGCAAATGCAAGTGTAGGTCCTTTCTTGATTCTCATTCACTTTCATGAATCACTTGTGCAGCCCCAGCATAAGCCTTGAATTAGTTGTCTAAGGCGACACCCTTTAAAGCTTATACCTAAGACTACAGAGTTAACTCATAAAGTGACAAGGAACCTCAAGTCTAAGAATCAATTAATCACATCAATCACTCGTGAGATATTTCCTAATCTGGAAGTTTCCATTTCCTGAAATAGAAACTTCCGTTCCCATTTAGGAATGTTCTCACACGAGGCACCTCAGTGAACATACTTATTGAAGTAAGCACCCTCATGTATCACGCACGTATCAACTATACATTTTGCACCTCCATGAAACAAGGTGGTCCTTCTTAAGGGCGTGATCCCACAAGCAAGCCTTAGAGGAGTCAGGTTGACACTCCTACTGTCTGTAGGACTTATGTGATATGGGGCTCGTTTCATGAACCATTTCACCTAAATGGTAGAGTCCTAATGTCATCAGGATTAGGGGAGTTCTCATACATGCATAGCTAAAGTAAAGGCATACCAAACAAGAGCATATAAAGAGGTGTTGCCTCAATACGTTATTTCATTCAAAGATTGTCAGTGATTACAATAAGGAAAAGCACAAAACGGATATACAATCGGCTTTCAAAGATTGTCAGTGACCTTGGAAATCTTCTCGACTAAGGGGTTTAGTAAGTGGATCTGCCACGTTCTCTGCTGATGTGACCCTCTTAATTAGCACATCTCCTCTTTCGATAATATCACGGATTACGTGATACTTCCTCATAATGTGCTTGGTCCGTTGGTGAGATCTTGGTTCTCTTGCTTGAGCAACCGGCCCAGTGTTGTCACAAAACATAGTAATGGGGTCTTTCATGCTAGGAACAACATTCAACTCTTGAATGAAATTTCTAATCCAAACACCTTCCTTAGCTTCATTATTTGTAGCAAAGTATTCGGCCTCAGTGGTCGAATCTGCAGTGGTAGTTTGCTTGGAACTCTTCCAACTCACTGCTCCGCCGTTTAGGCAGAAAATGTATCCTGACATTGACAGTATCCTTCGACAGTAAGATCTTTCTGACCTCTGTAAACTAAGAATAAATCTTTAGTACTTTTCAAGTACTTAAGAATATTCTTCACGGCAGCCCAGTCACCATCTCCAGGGTCAGATTGGAAACGACTTGTTACACTAAGTGCATAAGCCACATCCGGTCGAGTACATAACATTGCATACATTATGCTACCTATTGTTGATGCATAAGGTGTATGAGTCATTCTTTCCTTCTCAAGGTTAGTCTTAGGACACATCTTCTTTAAAAGACATGTTCCTACACTCATAGGAAGGTTCTTAACCTTTGCTGACTCCATATTGAATCTTCAATACTTTGTCAATGTACATCGACTGTGATAGTCCTATTAACCTTCTAGATCTATCTCTATAGATTTTAATTCCAAGGATATAGGACGCATCACCCAGATCTTTCATCTCGAATTGGTTCGATAACCATAACTTAGTCACTTTCATGTCATCCTTCGAATTCCCAATAAGAAGGATGCCATCAACATAAAGTACTAAGAATTGCACTGAGGTCTCCAATTCCTTTCTATAGACACATGATTCATTCGAAATTTGAATGAAGCCAAACGCTTTGACTGATTCATCAAATCGAATGTTCCAATTCCTAGAAGCCTATTTCAATCCATAGATTGATCTTAGGAGTTTGCAAACCTTTTGCTCACTCCCACTGAATGTGAAACCTATGGGTTGCTCCATATAAATGTCTATATCAATGTCACCATTGAGACAGACAGTTTTCACATCCATTTGCCATATCTCGTAGTCATAATACGCAGCAATGGCAAGCATGATCCGAATAGACTTTTGCATTGTAACTGGCGAAAAGGTTTCATCAAAGTCCACCCCGGGATTTTGAGTGAATCCTTTTGCAACCAGTCTTGCTTTGTAGGCTGCAATGCTTCCATCAACTCCAAGCTTTCTCTTAAAGATTCATTTGCAACCAATGGGTTTGATCCCATCAGGCAAATCTACCAAGGTCCAAACTTGGTTGGAGTTCATGGAGTCCGTTTCGGATTTCATGGCTTCTATCCACTATTCAGAGTCAGAATCTGAAAGTGCCTCCTCATATGTTAAAGGATCATTATCCTTTTGAGTGATTTCATGGAAGAATCCATACCATTTCTCTGGCTGTCTAGGAGTACGTTCAGAATGCCTTAGAGAAGGATTTACGTGTGTATCAAAATTCGTGATTGGTTGTAGTTGATCAGAAGGGGACGTTTCTTCAGGGGGTGGCGTGGGGTCACTTTGTACTTCCTCTAATTCTATGATCTTGCCTTTCTTTTCTCTAAGGAATGGTTCCTCGAGAAAAGTGGCATTTCTAGAAACAAACACCTTTTGCTCAGATTAATCATAGAAGTGGTATCCTATAGATTCCTTAGGATAACCTACAAAGTAGCATAAGTTAGAACGAGATTCTAACTTATCTCCCACTGTCCTCTTCAAGTAAGCAGGACAACCCCAAATTCTTAAGTAAGAATAACTAGGGATTTTTCCATGCCACATTTCATAGGGCGTTTTAGGGACTAACTTAGAGGGAACTAAATTCAAAATCTTTGCTGCACTTTCTAGGGCATAACCCCAGAAAGAAGGTGGTAAGTCAGTGAAACTCATCATGGAACAAACCATATCAAGTAGGGTTCGATTCGTTCTCTCAGAAACTCCATTAAGCTGAGGAGTTCCTGGAGGAGTCCACTGAAAGATAATCCCATTATCTTTGAGATGATTAAGGAATTCGCCACTAAGATATTCGCCTCCTCGATCAGATCGAAGTGCTTTGATCTTGTGACCAGTTTGGTTCTCAACCTCCTTTTGAAATTCTAAGAATTTCTCAAAAGCTTCAGATTTATACTTCATCAAGTATATGTAACCATATCGACTAAAGTCGTCGGTAACGGTTATAAAATACTGATGATTGTTTTTTGTGCTTACACTAAGCGGTCCACAAACATCAGTATGGATCAAATCCAAAACCTTAGTGGCACGTTCCACAGTTCCTTTCAAAGGAACTTTGGACATTTTTCCTTTGAGACAAGATTCGCAAGAAGTCAACTCTTTGAGATCATTTTCAGAGAATGATCGTAAAGTGTTTATCTTGCTAATTCTGTTCTTGGAAATGTGTCCTAATCTAGCGTGCCATAAGGGAGCTGAAACTTTGTCATCTCTCTTACGTTTAGTTTCTCGTTGTATATTCATAATATTGATATTCTGAGTTAGATAAAGTCCATTACTTAGAGTACCGATGTGAAAGGAAGAGTTGTTCCGTTTGATAAAGTATTTACCATTCTTAATATAAGTTTCATAACCTTCACAATCTAAAATTGGATCTGAAATTATATTACAAATAATGCTCGGTACATAAAGGACTTTATTCAAGACTAACTCAAAACTACCTAAATCTAATCTAATTGTGCCTAAAGCTCGAGCTTGAACGTTTGAGCCATCGCCGATCTT
The DNA here is from genome assembly GCA_037501455.1 of Lantana camara. Taxonomy (NCBI): domain Eukaryota; kingdom Viridiplantae; phylum Streptophyta; class Magnoliopsida; order Lamiales; family Verbenaceae; genus Lantana; species Lantana camara. Next base: position 43,780,151 of record CM074865.1, read on the forward strand.
CAAGACACGTTCTCCTTCTTTGAGTTGTTGGACTTCACTTAGCATCTGTACATCATTACAGATATGAGTTCCACAACCGGTATCAAGTACCCAAGAACTAGAATTAATAGAAATATTTATTTCAACGAGAAACATACCTTTCTTTAGAGTAGCCTTGTACTTTGGGCAGTTTCACCTCCAATGTCACGCTTTGCCACAATGGAAGAAAACATCCTCTTTCTGATCACGCTTCTTCTTTTGGGCCTTCCCCTTCGAAACGCCACCAGTGGGCCTAAGGGGTTTCGTCTTCTTCTTTTGGGCTTTCTTGCCCTTACCTTTAGAAGGCCCAGAAGAGGAAGATGGAGCATTCACCATCAAAACCTTATTGTCCTTCTTGATCGTGCTTTCAGCAGTCACAAGCTGACTAATCAGCTCAGCTACAGTAGCACCAGCATGATTCATATTGAAGTTAAGGACAAATGGGTTGAATGATGGTGGGAACGAGGCTAGCAACAAGTCCACTGAAAGCTCGTCTTTCAGTGGCATGTCCATGGAAGCAAGTTTCTCAGTAAGGGTGAGAAACTTGAGTCCATACTCATGGACACTAGAACCTTCCCTCATTCTCAAGTGGAACAATTCCTTTGAAGTGTTATACCTTGTAACACGTTCATGAGGACGGTAACGTTGCTCTAAGTGGTCGTAAATCTCCCAAGCAAATTCCATGGCCTCATATTGCCTTTGCAAGTCCGGAGACATGTTAGCCAACATAAGGCAACGGGCTTGGAGATTATCATCCTTCCACTTCTGAATCGCGTCCCGCTCGGCCCGAGTGGGAGCCTCCCCTTTGGGACTAGGCTCCCCTTCGAAAAGAACATAAGTTCTCTTTTCATAATCTAAAATGATTTTTAGACTCCTCAGCCAATCAGAATAGTTGGGACAGTCAACTTGTTTGACTCGAGGATCGATACAAGAGGGTTTTTGGTTGCCATTTCAAAACACGTAGAGAATCACAAAATCTATGACCTAAATGGTAAAACAGAGAACTAGTGAGAATGCTGAATTATAACGATATACAAAAGATAAGGACTTTAATCTAATGTAGCTCCCACTGTTTTTCAAAGATCTATAATTCCCAAAGATCTAAGAGGAACACGTTTCCCAATGGGTACTAGGATCCTAGGTATTTTACCTCGAACCCACGACTCGCGGACATTCTAAGTAAAACCCTAGGCGTTAAACTATCTTTCAATATGGACCCACAACTCGTGCGACATCCATATTTACTTAGGCATTAAACTAGACCCATCAATCATAAGATCATGATCAAAACTTAGTTCGAACGAGCCACGACTCGTGGACATCGCCCTTGCTAAAACTGTCACGAAATATTGATCATTTAAAATGATCAATTAGGTAACTAAGAACTGATAAGGTCCACTAGCTATCCCACGACTCGCGGACAATAACTAGTTTCACTTACTAAACTTAAAACCTATTTATGGAATGCTAGGAATTTAATTCAAAATTTGCATCTCGAATTAAAAACCTATTTGTTCGAAATTAGCTTAATATTTAATGGGAATTTTCGAATCAACCGAAGAGTTCTCCGGTTCGACCTCACCAACATATATGTTATCCAATTTTATTAGTCTTGATTAATGCAAGTACGATTAAATGCATTTCAAACAAGCACAAAAACAGATAACATGTCCTAGCATGATACTAACATGTAATGATCATGGGTTCTACCGATCTTATCCGTGATATGTGGGAGCCACTCCACAATCACAAGTTCTAACATACATGCCACATAAACAGTTTAAATCACATAAGGAAAAGCGGTAACAAAATACGAGCCCTATCTCTATTACATTTTTACAATTGAGATTCCCCTCCCTTACATTTTGAGGGGTCTTCACTTATGGCCTCCTTGTTACTTGAATGTGGTCCATCTTACTCCATGGGTGCATTGTCTTCAAAATGAAAATAAAACCTCACCACCTATCTCTACTCTCAAATTACAATAAAAGGAAAAAGATATAAAGTAATAAGGCTCAATATTCATATTGGCCTTAGACAAATACGCGGGGCATACCCCGGCCTCAAAAACAGTAATATGCAAAGCCACATAATAAATCACATAACAGTACGCACATAAGTGAGGCTCCAACCTCAATTGAAAAAAGCAAATATAGGGCTCCAACCCCAATTTAAACCATACATGTGCACAAATTAAAACCATACATAAGTCTAAACCCATGATCACCTAACATGCATAAATTGCAAGAATTTAAATTTAACTAATAAATTAAAATTCTCGCTTTAAGCTCTAATAGCTTAAAACACGACTTAGACGCAATTCCTGTTCAAGGGCCTTTTCAATAAAACTCGAAAAACAATGAACTAATAAAATACCAATTAATTTCTGAAAATTAATAATTTTATTCTTTCAGTATTTTCATAAAGTTTGTAATTTTTCCCAAAATTTAAATCGATCAATTTCTCAAAAATCCCAATTTAATCAAAATTTTAAAATAATTTTATTTTAGCAAAATTGATTTTAAAAGATAAAATTAAAATAAAATTAAATCGGGATTTTCAAGGACCGAAAACACGAAACACGAAAACACGAAAATAGGCCTGGAACCACCCACCGCCAGCTATCGTGTCTAATGTGAAAGTGGAAATTGAGGAGGGAGAAGAGCCATTCAAGTTAAGGGCTAGTGTTCGGAATATTACGGTTCAGCCAGATCTTCGGTAGAGATTATTTGAGGCTCAAAGAGTTGATCCCGAGGTTCATAAATTAGCAGAAAAAGCTCGAGCTGATTCAGAGTGCCCGTTTGGGTTCGACGATACGGGACTTCTAATGTCCAAGAATTGAATTGTTGTACCTGGAGAGTTGAAACGGACTATTCTGGAAGAGGCTCATCGATCAGGTTAGTCTATACATCCTGGAGAAAATAACATGTACAAGGATCTTAAGCAATTTTATTTGAATGGTCTGAAGCAGGATGTGATCAACTTCACGAAGCGTTGTATGACTTGTCAGGTAGTGAAAGCAGGACACCAGAAGCCATCGGGGCTACTTCTACCATTGCCTATTCCGAGCTGGAAATGGCAACAGATAGCTATGGATTTTGTTTTGGGTTTGCCAAGAGTGAAGGGTGGTCTTGAAGGGATTTGGGTGATTGTGGACTGTTTAACGAAGTCGGCTCATTTTCTTGCCATCCGTATGTCCGACAAAGTAAGCAAACTAGCCAAGAAGTACTGTGATGAGATTGTTAGACTTCATGGAGTACTAGTTAGTATTATGTCGGATAGAGATCCAAGGTTTACTTCAAGGTTTTGGCAAGAGCTACAGAAGAATTTGGGATCGAGACTTCAGTTTAGCACAGCTTTCCATCCTCAGACAGATGGACAGTCTGAGAGGTTGATCAAGTACTTAGAGGATATGTTGAGAGCGTGTGCTTTGGACTTCCAGAGCTTGTCGAATGAGCAGTTGCCATTAATCGAGTTTTCTTATAATAATAGCTATAAATCCTCGATGGCGATGGCACCTTATGAAGCTCTTTATGGACGGAAGTGTAGGTCTCCGTTGTTCTTTGATTTGGAAGAGTGGAATTGGACCAAACAAGAAGGCGTGAGAAGAGGGGAGAAGAAGGAAAACCCCTCTAAAGCTGTTCAGGATGCAATAGACAAGGTCCAACTGATTAGACAACGGATAAAGGCAGCTCAAGATCGATAGAAGAGCTATGCTGACCAAAGACGAAAGAATCTTGAGTTTGAGGTTGGAGACATGGTCTTTTTGAAGGCTTCTCGATGGAAAGGATTTGCAAGGATTGGTAGAGGAGGGAAGTTGAACCCTCATTACTTGGGTCCATTTGAGATTTTGGAGAAGATTGGGGATACAGCCTACCGTTTGGATTTGTCTCCGAGTTTAACCGGAACTCATAATGTGTTCCATGTTTCGCAACTTCCGAAGTACTACCGAGATGAGTCCGAGGTTCTACCAATTGAAGAAGTGGAAATAGAGCCTAATCTCACCTTCATTCAGAAGCCGACTAAGATATTGGATGGAAAGTTTCAGGAACTCAGAAATCGGCGTATTCCATTAGTAAATGTGCTTGGAGAAGTGATAAGACCGAAGAGGCTATGTGGGAAACGGAGGAGATGAAAAAGTTTCATCCTGAGTTGTTTCCGGGCGAACAGTGAATCCAACGACGGATTCTTTTAAGGGGAAGAGGTTGTAACGCCCCAACTTTTCGGCCGTACAGTTATGATGTGTGCGCATATTAATTGTGCATTTAAATTAGTTAATTATGTAATTGATTGTTTATTATAATTATTTCTAATTATGTATTTTTAATTCGTTATAATTTTTATGAATATTTTAAAATGGAATTTATTTGTTAATTGAATTTATGAATGAAATGTTCCTATGATCACGAAATCCGTGCCGTTCTTATTCGAATTCAATTCCGATTTTTATGAAAACTTGGTATGTATGAATTATGTTAGTTATGACTATGCTCATGTGCTGGATGCTTGATTTCAAACTTGTTTGACTTGGTTTCAGATTTATTTTGTTTGAACGAGACAACAATGGGGCTAAAGAGCATTTATTGCACCTTTGGTTTCGGGCCGTATCTTGAGCTCGGGAATTTGGATTCGAATTCCGTCACCAATGTTGGACTTGAATCAACGATTAAAACCCAATGGAACAAGACTTATATTTTTCTAAGCCCATTTGAACCACCGAAATTCAACCGAAACAAGCTTCGTCCACAGAATTTCCACACTTAGTCATTTTAACCATAACTCTCTCAATACTTAACCAAACTAACCAAGGTTTGGCCTCAAATGACCCTAGTTAGACCTCTACCTGATGCTCCAAGTCTCATTTCATCCAAGGCAAGAGAAAGAGAGGAAATTGCTACAAACTTGGAGATCAATTCACTATTCCCGCCACTATTCATTTTGAGAGATTTTGAGCTCAAATCTCAACCAAACTCAACCGAATTCAAGAGGTAAGTTTATGATTGTTTTTTCCATTCAATTGTGGTCATTTTAATCCATGGATTTCAGATTTTGGCTTGGTATTGAGATATAAATCTATAAATGAATAGTAAGGGTTAAAGCTATTCTTGGAGTTTATGGATGAATTCTTGTAATTTCTTTTGATTTCATGCATCGTAAATGAACTTAAGACATCCATTATTACTTATATGAACTGATTTGGCATTGTGTTTGAGAATTATTGATGTTTCCATTAATGAATTCTAAATTCTTGCAAGTTATATCATGGGATAAGGTGCCTTCGTGAACTTCTTCCTTTGCTCGGTTGTGTGTGATGAATATGGCATGATTTTGCTGCACTTGAGAATGGTTTGTACTGGTGTTGCTGCTGAGAATTCGCTGCTCCATCCTCTGCTTTTTCCCCTGTACGAAACAGCTGCTGCTGCGTTTTAAAAGTGAAAAAGAAGCAGTTGCGCGGCTACGAGGCCAATTTTGCGTGCGGCTGTATGCTAATTCTCGACTGGGCTGGAATAATTCCGTGCGGCCTCACGGGTTTTCAATTGAAAAATTGCATGGCCACGCGGTGTTGTTCGGAGATGCAGGGGTTGTATATATATTATATGTAATATGCATACATAATGAGTACGTATATATATATATATATATATATATATATATATATATATATATATGTGTGTGTGTTATATGTAATATATACATGTGATGTGTATATATATTGCATGCATGCCTTAATATGGTTTACGTGTGCATGAATTAGGTGCTCAATTATTTATTTCTAATTTAAATATATGATAATAGATTGATAAATATGATATATTATATATTGTATGATCTATTTGAAATTATGGAATTAATTTGATATCTATTTAATGTTCATACCTATTTAAATGATTTGAATGCTTTTGTTTTGTTTATTTTATAATTGCAAAGTTGATGTATTTGAGTTATAATTATTATACGAAATTTATGACTTCAATTTCTATAAATTATGTAAGATATGAAACGATTGAGCTTGAAACGTTCATGTATTGAATATAATTGAACGAATTACTTGATTATGTGATCTCATGACATCATTTTACTTCTTATACATCTTATATCATGAGCATAGCATTGTCGTGCGTCGTTTATGGTCTTATTGAGTCTCACTTTCCTTTTGTTGCACATATTCGGGTCTAGTCGGAGACGAGGGCAGTCTTTGAGGCTCTTGTGCTTCCTCTTTGCCTTTTACAAGGTGGGTTTCTATTCTATTAGCTAAATTAACCCAATATACCTCTTATGTGACAAAGGTTTAAGCCAAAGTACTATACCTACATATCGAGTCTTTTTAAAGTAAATGATTTCAAACGTAAAGCCTTTCTTTTATGTATCCCTAACTATGATTTTTGGCGAGACCATGAATGAAAACACGGCCCCAGGGACTTAGTATATGTAGCTATCCGGGTAGGCAAGGGCCGACAATGATCCCATGTATTAGTTATAATCAAACTACTGCAAAACCGACCTCGCTAGGAGATTCGGTGAGGAAAGGGAGTTGGGCTTTTGAGGATTCATATACCTCACTAGCCATTATGTATAGGTGGCTAGGCCTTGCAAACCCGTCCACCACCCGGAGGAAAAAGGTGTATATATATGATTTGTTGGAAAACAGGAATCAGAAAGCAGCGGAAATTTAAAAATTTTTCCAACAAAAGGATCTTGGACTCGCAATCGTGTATCCAAATTCGTAGAGATCAAGAAACTCACTTGGGTAGTAGCTTTCTTGACTCGTTTTGAGCCGCCCTCAAACGCTCTTCTCGCGGCTTGATCCCCTCTCCTTGGTAAAGCTCGAATCTTCAAACTTCTAACTTGAAGTCTCTAGAGAAAGTCCACCAACTTGATCACAATCTAACTAGTAAGGATGCTAGTTCTCTTGTTAGTGTTTAGGCTTAACCTAGGGTTTCATTTAATCTTGGAGAAAGGAAGGTGTTCAATACATGAACCAAAAGAATTGCCAATTCGCTCTTAGAGGAGCTCGAGCTCCCCTATTTATAGGGAGAGGGTGCCAAAATTCCTAGTCCTTAATGGGCTAGGATTTTGGTCTCTTTCTCTCTCCTATTACTTGATCATCAAGTAATTTTGACTTTGACTTTGAATTCTAATTCAAATCAAACATTCAAGAGAGCTAAAATATCCAAACTATTTTTGGATAATTTTATACTTTATTTATTTAAAATAAATAACTTATTTTATCAAATTAATTAATTCATAATTAATTAACTAGATTATTTATCTCCAAAATTAGACTTTCTTTTTAATTCAAAATTAAACCAAAGTCTATTCAATAATTAACACATTTAATTATTTAATATATATATATATATACAATATATATACACATACACGTGTGGGACACGTGTCACGCGGACACGTGTCACTCACGTGAGCCACACGTGTGGTTTCACACTTGTGGAACCCTCTTGGCTTGGTTAACTCGTTTAATCATTTTAAAGCCTCAACTCATGTAACCAAGTTGTTGTGTGTGACCCTCTAGGTTCTCAATTCAATTAGCAGTGACCCTAATTAATTAATTCACTAATTAATTAATCAGTCCACAGATTAAACAACCATAGTCTAGCAACAGGTGTTTAACCCCTAGCTGAATTGGAATGTTCGGATTCGACAGAACCTTTAAGTCATTGATTCATGTGAGATACAATCCTCCTACTTACTATCTCTCAACCAAGATCTAGGGTAAGGGAATAATCAGAACCCTAATAATCTGGTCTTAAAGCTAAGTGCATTTCATATCCATTTGATCTCAATCCAAGAAACCCTTTTCTTGATGTCTTGATCTACTGCCTTGGCCAAGGACTCCATATGGCATATGAATGACTTACACAATAAGAGATCACCTTGCATATGCAAGTGTAGGTCCTTTCTTGATTCTCATTCACTTTGATGAGTCACTTGTGCAGCCCCAGCATAAGCCTTGAATCAGTTGTCTAAGGCGACACCCTTTAAAGCTTATACCAAAGACTACAAAGTTAACTCATAAAGTAACATGGAACATCAAGTCTAAGGATCAATTAATCACATAAATGACTCGTGAGATATTTCCTAATCTGGAAGTTTCCATTTCCTGAAATAGAAACTTCCTTTCCCATTTAGGAATGTTCTCACACGGGGCACCTCAGTGAACTTACTTATTAAAGTAAGTACCCTCATGTATCACGCACGTATCAACTATACACTTTGCACCTCCATGAAACAAGGTGGTCCTTCTTAAGGGCGTGATCCCACAAGCAAGCCTTAGAGGAGTCAGGTTGACACTCCCACTGTCTGTAGGACTCATCGGCTTGGAGTATTTTACTAATCATGACTTATGTGACATAGGGCTCGTTTCATAAACCATTTAACCTAAATGGTAGAGTCCTAAAGTCATCAGGATTAGGGGAGTTCTCATACATGCACAGCTAAAGTAAACGCATACCAAACAAGAGCATATAAAGAAGTGTTTGCCTATGATATTAATCAATCGTATATTATTCAAAGATTGTCTGTGATACTAGGAAAGTCCCAAAACGGATTATGACTAATCGGCTTTCTAGGGCGCTATTCCTAACAATCTCCCACTTGCCCGTAAAAGCCATTTAGGTACTCTAAGTCCCATCTTCTCAAGATGCACTTTGAGAGCCTATTGACTTTGGGCGTTTCCAAAGTGGATCTGCTATATTCTCTGCTGATGTGACCCTCTTGTTTACACATCTCTTAGGAAACACCTTTTCCTTATAAAGTGATTCGTAATCACGTGTTCAGTCTCTTGGTGAGGTCTTGGTTCTCTTACTTGAGCAACCATCCATTTTATCATGCAATATGATAAAGGAGTTGTTTCATGCTAGGAACTTCATCTAACCAGTTGGATGGAGTTTCTTACCCAAACACTTAACTTAGCGTTATATAATACGACTAAGTTCTCAACTACGATAGTCGAGTTTTGTAATGTCCGTCCTTGGAACCCCTTTTCAACACATTTCATTACCATTCTGGTAGAAGTTGTATCCTTTCAATGATTTCATAATCATCTATGTTTGATGAATGTTTACATCAAATATCCTTCTAACAACGAGATCTTTTGGGCTCTGTAAACTAATACATATCCTTATTTCTTCTCAAGTACTCTGAGGACATCCTTTACAGAAATCTAATGACCTTCTCTGAGGTCATATTAGATTCAACCCACTACGCTTAGGCTGCGCCATATCAAGTCTAGTACATAACTCTTCATACATTATGCACCCTTTCACTTGAAGGGATTTTGGATATTCTAACTTTCTTAAAGTTATCTTAGGACACATACTCTTCAAAAGAGATGTTCCATTGTCCATACTAAACTCCTTTTAGTACCATGGTTATGTACTCATTTTGTGATAATCCATTTATGCTCATAGATCTATCTTCTATAGATCTGAATGTCGAGAATTTAGGATAATCACTAAGATCTTTCATGTCAAATTGTTTCTTAAACAAGAATTGGTAACTTTCACGTTATCATTGGCATTCCTAATGAGAAGGATGTCGTCCAAAAATTGACTCTTACATCACTAACTTTCATATGTACACTTTTAAGACTTATTCGACTTCCATCTGTGCCAAACGATTTGACTATCCTATGGAATCGAATTGTCTAACTCCTAGAAGCCATTATCAATCCACAGATTGACTTTAGGGATTTGCATACCTTATGCACACTCCCACTGAATATGAGATTTATAGAAATACCTTATTTCAGTCTCTTTCAATCTCATATTGAACAAGATAGTTCTCATATTCATTTATCATATCTCATAGTCAGAATATGAGGATGTGATAAATACAATCCAAATGGACTTTTACATTTCAACCGTCAAGAAGGTTGTAATGCTTTCATTCACTCGAAGCTACACGAGCTTGATCCTATCAGGTGGATCAACCACGGTCAAAACTTGGTTCGAGTATATGAAATCCATATTGGATTTCAAGGCTTACTTACACTACTCAGATTCCAAATCTGACAGTGTCTCCTCTTCAAGTAATTCCTTGGCTATCTAGGAACGCGTTCTAAACACGTCTTAAGAGAAGGGTTTCACACGTGTACATGCTCTAAAAATTGGCTAAGTTTTATCAGATGGGCTTGTTTCTTCTATATGTGGCGTGGATATTTATTCTCAAATTTCTTTGAGGTCTGCTTGCTTGTCTTTCTTCTTCTATAGGAACGATTCCTTAAGAAAGATACATTCCTTGAGACAAACAACCTTTGTCTAAGGGAATCGCAGAAATGATATCCAATATTGTTTCTATAAACTTGAACTCATTTCAAGCCTATCTCCCACTATCCTCTTTACTTAAGAGGATTCCACTAAATTCTTGGACAAGAATAATTAGGGAATTTAGTGTGCCACATTGCATAGTGCATCTAAAGGACTGATTTTGGAAGGTGCAAAATTGAAAATCTCTAACTGCATATTCTGGGAGTTTATTCCTAGAATGATTATAAGTCAGTAAAGTTTGTTATGGAATGGACCATATCTTATAAGGTTTCATTCCCTCATTCGGAAACACTAAGGTGTTCTCGAATTAGTTTACTGAGAGATAATCCTATTATTTCTAAGATGACTAAGGAATTAGTTGATAAGATATTGGCTATCTCGATCATATCGATTTGCCTATAACTTATGACTACTTTGGTTCCTAACCTCCTTTTGAAATTCTAAGAATTTCATATAAGTTTCGAATTTGTACTTTAACAATTACATTCATTCATAATGATTAAACTGACGATTGTATCTAGTGCTTACATTAAGCATCTTACACTCATCAACATAGATCGAAATCCAGTATAATTTTGGAACGTTCCACGTTTCTTATAAACGGGATTCAGGAACGCTTCCCTCAAGACAGGATTCACAGGAAGCCAACTCTATAGGTTCATTTTCATAGCATGATCCTAAGGTGTCTAACTTGCTAATCCTTTTATATCTCAACGTTCCAAAGTAATTCGAAGCTTTGTCATCTTACTTACTTTTGTTATCTCGTTGTATGTTCAGAACATTAGTGCCTTGAGTCTTTGCATAACAGATTATGTAGAATTGACTCAAGACTAGTGAATTCTATTCCTAGTAGAATTACTAAACGAGGTAACATTTCAGAGTACTCATACTCTTTGCAGTTCCCTTTCAAAGTCCTAATTTGCTATCATAGAAGCAAAAGTCCTATTTGATCTTTAGTGTCTTTTGGGCGCACCCCTTACATGCCCCTCCATTGGGCTCTTAAGGGTTTCTTCTTCTTTAGGCGTTCAAGCCTTTAACTTAGGGGGTTTAGAAGAAGAATTAACCATCTCAACCTTTTATTCCTTCTTAAGGATGATCTCAACCATTATCAACTAAATGATTAACTATGCTACATTAGCATCATTCTAGTTGAGCATAAAGGGTTTGAATGATGGTGGAAGCAATGTAAGCAATCAGTGCATTGATAACTCTTTTCTCGGTTGATGATCAAGACCATGAGATCTTCAAATAAGATCTTTAGACCTTGTTCGTGTGCACTTGTTTCCTCATTTGGAATATTGAATAATTCCATAATGCTATACCTTGTAACATTTCTATGAGGTAGTTCAATTGCTCTTAACTGGTTTGGCGAAATCCATTCACCTCAGATCGCTTCTATTTTGGCCCGGGTCGAATTTTCATAATTGAAAACTTCGCCCTTTAGAGAACGCCTTTCTCTATTCGGGATCTAAAACGAATTTTGGGGTCCGAAGCCAATCAGAGTTAGTTAGGACTTAGTCAACTTGTTTGACTTAAGGATGGATACAAATGGGTTTGCATTTCATATTGTAGAGAATCACAGAACTACAACCTAAATGCTAAGCAGAGAAAATGTGAGCATGCTGAATTATAACGATATACAAAAGATAAGGTCTTTAATCTAATGTAGCTCCCACTGTTTTTCAAAGATCTACAATTCCCAAAGATCTAAGAGGAACGCGTTCCCAATGGGTACTAAGATCCTAAGCATTTTACCTCGAGCCCACGACTCGCGGATATTCTAAGTAAAATCCTAGGTAGGTACAACTTACCAATTCTAACACCTTTAGAACTCTTAGTAATTGTTTTTGCATCACCTATCTTTCAATATGGACCCACGACTCGTGCGACATCCATATTTACTTAGGCGTTAAGCTAGACCCATCAATCATAAGATCATGATCAAAACCTAGTTTGAACGACCCACGACTCGCGGACATCGCCCTTGCCAAAATTAACCACGAAATATTGATCATTTAAAATGATCAATTAGGTAACTAAGGACTAATAAGCTCCACTAGCTATCCCACGACTCGCGGACAATAACTAGCTTTACTTACTAAACTTAAAACCTATTGATGGAATGCTAGGAATTTAATTCAAAATTTGAATCTCGAATTAAATACCTATTATTCGAAATGAGCTTAATATTTAATGGGAATTTTCGAATCAACCGAAGAGTTGTTCGGTTCGACCTCACCAACATATATGTTATCCGATTTTATTAGTCTTGATTAATGCAAGTACAACTTAAATGCATTTCAAACAAGTACATAAACAGATAACATGTCCTAGCATGATACTAACATGAGATGATCATGGGTTCTACCTATCTTATGCGTGATATGTGGGAGCCACTCCACAATCACAAGTTCTAACATACATGCCACATAAACAGTTTAAATCACATAAGGGAAAGCGGTAACAAAAATACGAGCCCTATCTCTATTACATTTAACAATTGAGATTTCCCTCCCTAACATTTTGAGGGGTCTTCACTTATGGCCTCCTTGTTACTTGAATGTGGTCCATCTTACTCCATGGGCGCATTGTCTCCAAAATGAAAATAAAACCTCACCACCTATCTCTACTCTCTAATTACAATAAAAGAAAAAGACATAAAGTAATAAGGCTCAATCTTCATATTGGCCTTAGACAATTACACGTGGCATACCCCGGCCTCAAAAAAAGTAATATGGAAAGCCACATAATAAATCACATAACAGTACGCACATAAGTGAGGCTCCAACCTCAATTGAAAAACGCAACTATAGGGCTCCAACCCCAATTTAAACCATCCATGTGCATAAATTAAAACCATACATAGATCTAAACCCATGATCACCTAACATGCTTTTGCGAGAATTTAAATTTAACCAATAAATTAAAATTCTCGTTTCAAGTCCTAATGACTTAAAACACGACTTGATGCGAGTCTTATTTATAAAAGTTTTCAATAAATCCCAAATTACCAAAACAAATAAAATTCCAATTAATTTATGAAAATTAATAATTTTATCAAAGGCGTATTTTCCCAAAATATGAACCGTTTCAATTTCTCAAAAAATAAAATTTTAAAAAATAAAATAAAATTGGGACTGGATTGCACGAAATAAGAAAATTCGGATCACGAAAACGGGGCCCGTACGCGAAACGGGGCGCACGCGTTGCAAGCGCGCGCTGACGCTTGGCCGGGCGCTGTACGCGCCCTGCTCGCGCATGCCGCGCGCCCTGTCGGGCGACGGCGGGCGATGGGCGGCTGCCCTGTGCACTCCTAGGACAGGCGGGCGGCGGCGCGCGGGGTTTCCTGTGTTCGTCGTGATTCGGGTTTTCGTTTCGTGTTTTTCGTTCAAAAGCAAAACCAATCCAAGAAATCCAAAAACAGTTTATACAGTTTCAAATCTAAAATTGTTTTCAAAAATTAAATTTTTCAAAAACCAATTTTCAGAAACTTTCAGGAAAAAATACAGTTTCGTAATTCAGGCTTTCTAAAACAATTACAAATACTCAAACGCATCAAGCCTAAGAATTTCTACCAAATTCAGAATAATTGAGACGAATTAGAAACACGATTAACGAGGTGACTCTGATACCACTTGTCGGAAAACAGGAATCAGAAAGCAACGGAAATTTAAAATTTTTTCCAACAAAAGGATCTTGGACTCGCAATATTGTATCCAAATTCGTAGAGATCAAGAAACTCACTTGGGTAGTAGCTTTCTTGACACGTTTTGAGCCGCCCTCAAACGCTCTTCTCGCGGCTTGATCCCCTCTCCTTGGTAAAGCTCGAATCTTCAAACTTCTAACTTGAAGTCTCTAGAGAAAGTGCACCAACTTGATCACAATCTAACTAGTAAGGATGCTAGTTCTCTAGTTAGTGTTTAGGCTTAACCTAGGGTTTTATTTAATCTTGGAGAAAGGAAGGTGTTCAACACATGAACCAAAAGAATTGCCAATTCGCTCTTAGAGGAGCTCGAGCTCCCCTATTTATATAGAGAGGGTGCCGAAATACCTAGCCCTTAATGGGCTAGGATTTTGGTCTCTCTCTCTCTCCTATTACTTGATCATCAAGTAATTTTGACTTTGACTTTGAATTCTAATTCAAATCAACTTTCAAGAGAGCTAAAATATCCAAACTATTTTTGGATAATTTTATACTTTATTTATTTAAAATAAATAACTTATTTTATCTAATTAATTAATTCATAATTAATTAACTAGATTATTTATCTCCAAAATTAGACTTTCTTTTTAATTCAAAATTAAACCAAAGTCTATTAAATAATTAACACATTTAATTATTTAATATATATATATATATACAATATATATACACACACACGTCTGGGACACGTGTCACGCGGACACGTGTAACTCACGTGAGCCACACGTGTGGTTTCACACGTGTGGAACCCTCTTGGCTTGATTAACTCATTTAATCATTTTAAAGCCTCAACTCATGTAACCAAGTTGTTGTGTGTGACCCTCTAGGTTCTCAATTCAATTAGCAGTGACCCTAATTAATTAATTCACTAATTAATTAATCAGTCCATAGATTAAACAACCATAGTCTAGCAACAGGTGTTTAACCCCTAGCTGAATTGGAATGTTCGGATTCGACAGAACCTTTAAGTCATTGATTCATGTGAGATACAATCCTCCTACTTACTATCTCTCAACCAAGATCTGGGGTAAGGGAATAATCAGAACCCTAATAATCTAGTCTTAAAGCTAAGTGCATTTCATATCCATTTGATCTCAATCCAAGAAACCCTTTTCTTGATGTCTTGATCTACTGCCTTGGCCAAGGACTCCATATGGCATATGAATGACTTACACAATAAGAGATCACCTTGCATATGCAAGTGTAGGTCCTTTCTTGATTCTCATTCACTTTCATGTGTCACTTGTGCAGCCCCAGCATAACCCTTGAATTAGTTGTCTAAGGCGACACCCTTTAAAGCTTATACCAAAGACTACAGAGTTAACTCATAAAGTAACATGGAACCTCAAGTCTAAGGATCAATTAATCACATCAATGACTCGTGAGATATTTCCTAATCTGGAAGTTTCCATTTCCTGAAATAGAAACTTCCTTTCCCATTTAGGAATGTTCTCACACGGGCACCTCAGTGAACTTACTTATTAAAGTAAGCACCCTCATGTATCACGCACGTATCAACTATACACTTTGCAGCTTCATGAAACAAGGTGGTCCTTCTTAAGGGCGTGATCCCACAAGCAAGCCTTAGAGGAGTCAGGTTGACACTCCCACTGTCTGTAGGACTCATCGGCTTGGAGTATTTTACTAATCACGACTTATGTGATATAGGGCTCGTTTCATGAACCATTTTACCTAAATGGTAGAGTCCTAAAGTCATCAGGATTAGGGAAGTTCTCATACATGCACAGCTAAAGTAAACGCATACCAAACAAGAGCATATAAAGAAGTGTTTGCCTATGATATTAATCAATCGTATATTATTCAAAGATTGTCTGTGATACTAGGAAAGTCCCAAAATGGATTATGACTAATCGGCTTTCTAGGGCACTATTTCTAACATGATTATGAAAGAATCATTTGAATGAGCACGAAAGATTATGTGTGTGAAAACCTAATATTTAATGCTTATGAATACACATGGTGTAGGTTGGAGATTATGCACGCCCACTCGTCGGGCCACGAATATCCTAAAGAATGAAAATGATAGTTGTAATCCCGTAGATGTTTTTCTTTGTTTTATCCGCTTGGGAAGTTGTTATAAAATGTAGCACCCCGCACGTGAGGCACCACATCCCCCGCACTAAGGCTCAACACGAGTAACGAAATGGTAAATCCGCACCCGTATCAAACCCTAGCGAACGGGAGACAAACATAAAACCTTCCTAAGCCAGGCGGAGCTAGACCCTACAGTGAAAACCGTACAACCAAAATAATGCATAGTAAAGCCAAATTTCAATCATACGAACCATAAACGGAATTTGGGCTCTTCAGGCCTCTTTTAAAACATAATAAAATCCAGTAAAAGCAATTTAATAATCATTACATAGTTATTCAGTTCATGAACTGCAGAGTCAAATCGAACATAAGTCCAATACATGAATGAGTGCAGAGACTCTCCTAACCTAGCTCGACCAACTTAAAGACTCCAACACCTCCGCCTAGCCCGAAACTCCGAAGATCAAACCTGCACACTAAAAGAGTGGGAGGGAGAGGGGTCAGTCTCTAGAAGACTGAGTGAGCAGGAGCGATATATATATATAAAACATGCACATGCAAGTCATAAATCCCGAGCAAGGTTTTTATTTGAATTTAGTTCCCGGAAGGGGCAAGAAAATAGACAAACAATGCTCGACTTTTACGACTAATTCATATTAAATTCATTACTTTCATAAATCATACATAAATATAAGGCTCGGCGAGTGAGCGTGCATCATCTCCAACCAAACTCCGACCGTGTACGACAAATATCCATAATAGATTAAATAGGTGATCATGCAATACGTTATAATACACACAGACCTTAAATCATATCATAAACATATTCGTTTGGGCGATCCGGATCCCGGCATTCCCGCACGGTGCATAATCATACATATACATAAACATAAGCATAATCATATCATAATATATCCAACCTTCTTCCTCCGGGTGGTGGACGGGCTTGCAAGACCCGGCCACCGGAACATACATAATGGCTAGTGAGGTACATGAATCCTCAAAAGCCCGACCTGCGTTTCCTCGTCAAAACTCCTAACGAGGTCCGTATCGTCGTAAATTTGGTTGGGACTAGTATATGGGATCCCCGTCAGCCCTTGCTTCCTCGGTTAGCCACATATACTAAGTCCCGGGGCCCGTGAATAAATCATATTCTCGCCAAAACATATCAATACATACATATGATACATACCATAAGAAATCATACCTTACCGTGTAACTCGGCATATGCTAGATACGTACCTCTCCGTGTCATCCAAATCCGTAGCTAGCAAGAAGACACACGGTTTGGAGCATAGCCTCATTACAAAAACCATTTTTAAGCTCATATACGCTCATAAGTATAATTCAGAAGAATTTACTCGATAGCTTCATTTGAAAACCATATATATATATATAATTATAAGGTTTTGGCCAAAGCTTTTCACATAAGGGTTGTAGGGTTTGGTACGTAGCTAAAACGAAAACCACCCTCACCTTAACCGTGAAGAAACAAGGATCGAGCACCAAGTGCCAGACGATCAAAAGCTCTCCACCCTGGAGACAAACTGTACAAAAGACCACAAGACGTGTTTGTGAGACTCAAGACTCTAAATGAACCATAAATGACGCACGGCAATGCTCACACATGATATGAAGACATAAAGATCATATTAAGTCATGAAAATCATATAACCAATTCATTCACTTATTCAATCATTTTCATTCAATTCATCGATTCATATTTCCAATAAATTTCAATTCAAGAATCCAAAGAGGAACATAGAACATGTTCACGCTCTCCCAACACGCTACTACATACTTCACATTGCATAACATAGCATATTCCCAAGGTTTGACAACAAGGAGAAGTCATACGATATAGAAATTAAGTGATGCGATTCATAAACGACATATAGATACACACAAACGGCATTACGTAAAAGCATGCCTATAACACATCCAAATATCATGAAATTGCACCATAATACTCCTAACACATAGCCAAACAAGTTCATAGTTTAACACAAAAGGAGATAAAGTCATTAAGAAGGTGAAACGAATCAAAACCCGAAGAGAAAACAACAAAGACTGCACATGGGAAGTGACACGGGGGTGTCACCTCCCTTGGCCAAACTGAGCCACGGGCGTGGCTCAGTACAGAACTGAGCAGAGGGTGTGACACGCCCGTGTCACTCTTTTATGAGTAAATGTGACACGGGGGTGTCACGGTACAGAACCAAAACCCTTCACAAGAATTTTCCGGCAAAACTGATCCCTTACAAACTCAATCCAAAAGCATACCAAATGAACTCCAAATGCTCTGAAACTTAATATGCAACATAATTGGCATGTTATGAACATTTTTCATTTAGAGTTCAAAGGCTAAATCACACGTTAAGATCATCGAAACCGTGAAACAAAACTGGGTCGCTACAATCGGACATATGAGCCCTAATGATTCTATCATGCCTTGATCACATACTTAGGGGTAGAATTTGGATCTGAAACTTTGGGGAATGCATGCTAACATACTAAACTACTAATATACATCATATATATGCAAAATGGTACAATTTAAAGCACATTAGAATGATCAACAAGTTACAAAATGTAACAGCAACAAATCTGTCATGGTGCATGCATAGAAACAGGCCATGTATTTCGGTTTTGAGGCTTCAAATGGTTCCAAATACTTGAAACATGAATGCTAACATATATAACAATGAGTGTACAACAACTCCAAGCAATTTCACACGAAATGAAGGCCATTTGATCAAGCATCAACACAATATTTCACACAGCAGTTCCAAAAACAGGGGAAGTAGTTTGATCATCAAGTTTGGAGCTCCATATCTCATAATTTCATAAAAGGAGCAAGAGATGAAATCTTCCTAATATCATATACTATCAGTTAGGAAAGAAATGGGTCAAGAAACAAGTTCATATGATCATGTATAAGCAAGAAGATCAGCTACACAAGCAAACAAGATCATAAGAGCAAATTCCCTAAAAGTTCATACCAATCTCATCAATCAAACCCTAACCAATTCTGACCCAAATCATGTTGTAAGGAGATGAAATCAAGTATAATAGAGTAGAGAAGACATAAATATTCATACCTTGAAGATTTGGGAGAGAAAGGTGGTGGTTTGAGCTCCAAAACCACAAAAATGGCCAAGTTATCCTCTCTTCTCCTCTATCTCTCTCTCTCGATCAGAAGTTGCAGAAAAGGGGGATATTTCTCTCGGTTTTTCAGAGCTAAAGGGGAAGAAAAAGGCTTAACCCAAGGCACACAAGTCATGGTTAATTTTTGGTTAGGTTTGGTTAAGTAAAATGGGTCCCACCAAGGAGACTAGTCAACAAAAGAAGTTCTTCTTGCACGAGTTGTCCGTTACGGTTGGATTTCGGAGGTCTTAATGATTTCAAAAAGGTATGAGGCTTGTTCCATTGTCTCCGAATCGTCGATACGAAGGCAACGGAGGTGTCGGAATTCGAATCCGAATTCCCGAGCTCAAGATATCACATACGGAACCAAGGGTGCGCTAATTGCTCGTTAGCCCCCGACTTGGTTCCAAAAATCAAAATAAATTCATAAACACGTCAAATAAATCCGAAAACATAAACCGAGCATATAAGCATGTTCATAACACATATATTTACGACATATTAAATTTTCACGCCAATCCAGTATCATTTCATATATGAACGAAGCACAAATAGAACACTCATGCGCATGAACGAATTCATATTGTTATAAATTAATTACTAAAACTTAAATTCCATATTAAATAAATTTAAAACCAACTTATAACATGTTGAAATTAATTAAAGAAATTTACCGAAATAATTAGGGTACGTGAAACCTCAATTAAGAAATTAAACACCAAATATCAAAGTAAAATAAAATGAATTAAATTAAAATAGAAATAGTTTATAGTTTGAATCAAATATAAACATTTATAAACAATTATTCATATGATTAAATAATTAAATTGCGCAATTTATAAACAAATACGTCACATTATTATTACTGAAAAACTGGGGCGTTACAATCTCTCCCCCTTAAAAAGAATCCGTCCTCGGATTCAAAACACGCTTGAAATCAAACAATGAGAGATTCCCCGTCTCTCACAAACAACAAGGAGAGAGCCCCGTCCCTCGAGCAGCAATGAGAGAACCCCGTCTCTCGCAAGCAAAGAGAGTACCCCGTCTCTCAAACAAAAATAAGAGAAGCCCCGTCTCTTAGAAACAACGAGAGCACCCCGTCTCTCAACCGAAAATAAAACAAGGAAGTCTCCAATACTCCCAAGCAACTCACGCAAAACCAAATTTAAAATCACGAAAATCCCCCCAAAGCAAGTAAGAAACGTCGCCCACATTGATATTCAATTACTCCAAGTAATTTAACATATTACAAATCATAGTACCTAGCATAAAAATTTTAAAAGTTAAATTTGCATGGATGCATGTATCATGAATGCTATAAATACCGTTTACCGTAGTTGCGAGAATTCAGATTTGCGAGTTGTCGTTGACCAAGGTATGATCTGTCCTAAATGTAACTCGGTGCCCAACTTGTCTTGAACCTTTTTAAGGATCATATTCTTAAATCCCTTCCGACTTGTACTGTTTCCAGTCTTCACCATTTCCCCGCAATCCTCATTTGCCCAACCAACTTCTTTTAAATTAACCGAATTTGACTTCCCGAATACCCTTAGATCATCTGTCTCGAAGTTAGACCCATAGCCACTACCTTACTCATCTTGAGATGTTTGTTATTATGATTTCTTTTCCATCTTCCGCGCATATTATCCATTTATTCCCTTTAACCCCTTAAGGTTACATTCGGCACCAGGCCCCACATTTCTTGTATTGAAGATAGAATGTTCTTGATGATTCTTGTCGTTTGATGTAAATCCTCCAATGGTCACCCTTTTCCGGTTTGGTTTCTTCTTAGATTTCCTTCCGAAGTATCGGGGAACTAACCGAGGACTTGATAATAGTGTCATTATTGAACCCCCTCTTTGTACCCTATTGGATTACTCATGATCGCCATCATTCCATCATACGCCAACTTGATTCGACACTCTCTCTTGTCAATTCTGACTTAGGAGTTTCCAGAAGCTCCCTTATAGTTCTGTTATCCCCAGATCCATGTTCCATACATAGGAATATTCTCCAAGACATTTCCTTTATACCTAATGAGGGACTCTAACCCGACTTGAATAACTTAACTCTCCTTAACTCTCCTCTTAACAGCTTAACCATTCAAGCCGTCTTGTTTATTTCTGATCATCACCAATGAGACTCCCAGGTCTTCCTTGATTTGCAATTTCGTTATTCTTACTGAAATATTTCTTCGAGCACCATTTCAATCGTCCAATTTGTTCCTCGGTCGTGCTCTCCCCCTTAAATTTCTGTTGTCCCGGGTTGAACTCCACCAGTTCTTCTTTTATCGAAACTCTTGGTGAGTAAATCCCATTAGGTGGAGTTTAACTGATATAGAAATCAAAGATTTGGCTTTTCAACTCCTTCCCTAGTTCTCTTGGTGTCCGAAACTCCTTTCTTAATCTTGTCCGGAACTCTAGTCTCCGGAACTCTAGTCTCACTTCTCCTTCTGAATTCTTGTTTCCGTTAACCCATCCTTTAATAGAAGTTCTTATTTCCCAATTGTCTTTCTTGTCATGTGCCATGCCACTATTTCCTTTCCCTTAACTCAGATATGGTTCAAGCGAGGATATATTTGACAATTGAGGTGCCAGATTTTCCTATCAAGTAAACACTAAAATGCATGTCGGGTAAAGATGGCAATGCATGTGGCACATTTTCACCAAGCAATTATACCACACATTAGCGCAACAAAACCAATTAGAAATGCACGAATAACATAAGATCAAGAGAATAAATAATTAATGCAAAATATGATGCAGGTGCTATGAATGCTTTGGAACCTGTCACCAATGAGGTAAGTAGTTAACTCGATAGCTTTTCCGTGTTACTCCAAGTCCCGCGGTTACTTTGACTTGATAATTATTCCTTGCCTTTCCCACGGTCTTCAAGATTCCCATGCATCTTTATAAATCAACTTGTATCTTCCACTTCCAAGGAGTTAACATCCAATCTATTCTCTAAATTCGACCTTTACTTCCCATCGTCGTCTCAATCAAGAATCCCGTGCCTATCCCTTGTGAGTTCAATTCACCTCCAACTGCTTACATTCGGGTGCATGATTTCCTTGCAAGGAGTGATTGCCTTTCTTTACCATTTCCATTTGTTGCTTCATATCTTCCATTTTACTTCACAACATGGCAATTCAACTTGGTTTTAGAAAAACAAACTCATCTCCCAATCCACACCTTGTTCAAGATTCCCGTGACGATTGTTTATGAGTTTCCCATCACGATCGACATCCAGAGCATCCAAGTCCAACTCTTCCCGGTCTTGACTTCGACAGACTTGATTTTTAATTCACTAGGCTTAATCAGAAATCCTTGACTCTAACTCCATTTGGGAAATCTCACATCTCTAATTCTCTACGCTCTTCTCAAAGTATCCTACCCATCTTCCATATCTCATAAAGGTTTGCAATCAATCTTCTTTGTCCTAGAACTTGGCCGTGGTTTGATATTATCTCCATAACCTATAAATCACAACGTATTTCAAGAGTAGATGCATGCGATTAGTGCATGCTCATGACACATTTTCGACAATTGATGCAAAAATCCTTATGTAAATGCAACAGATAGTCCAACGAAATTCAAAAAGGAAAACCAAGTTCATGTTCAAGATCGATGCAATGCACACGTTGTCATATAGTCCCTAAGCCGTACGACCTAGACTGACTCACACACGACACGAGAACACCGGTTTTGCAACCGGGCTCTGATACCACTTAAGGATGTAGCACCCCGCACGTGAGGCACCACATCCCCCGCACTAAGGCTCAACACGAGTAACGAAATGGTAAATCCGCACCCGTATCAAACCCTAGCGAACGGGAGACAAACATAAAACCTTCCTAAGCCAGGCGGAGCTAGACCCTACAGTGAAAACCGTACAACCAAAATAATGCATAGTAAAGCCAAATTTCAATCATACGAACCATAAACGGAATTTGGGCTCTTCAGGCCTCTTTTAAAACATAATAAAATCCAGTAAAAGCAATTTAATAATCATTACATAGTTATTCAGTTCATGAACTGCAGAGTCAAATCGAACATAAGTCCAATACATGAATGAGTGCAGAGACTCTCCTAACCTAGCTCGACCAACTTAAAGACTCCAACACCTCCGCCTAGCCCGAAACTCCGAAGATCAAACCTGCACACTAAAAGAGTGGGAGGGAGAGGGGTCAGTCTCTAGAAGACTGAGTGAGCAGGAGCGATATATATATATAAAACATGCAGATGCAAGTCATAAATCCCGAGCAAGGTTTTTATTTGAATTTAGTTCCCGGAAGGGGCAAGAAAATAGACAAACAATGCTCGACTTTTACGACTAATTCATATTAAATTCATTACTTTCATAAATCATACATAAATATAAGGCTCGGCGAGTGAGCGTGCATCATCTCCAACCAAACTCCGACCGTGTACGACAAATATCCATAATAGATTAAATAGGTGATCATGCAATACGTTATAATACACACAGACCTTAAATCATATCATAAACATATTCGTTTGGGCGATCCGGATCCCGGCATTCCCGCACGGTGCATAATCATACATATACATAAACATAAGCATAATCATATCATAATATATTCAACCTTCTTCCTCCGGGTGGTGGACGGGCTTGCAAGACCCGGCCACCGGAACATACATAATGGCTAGTGAGGTACATGAATCCTCAAAAGCCCGACCTGCGTTTCCTCGTCAAAACTCCTAACGAGGTCCGTATCGTCGTAAATTTGGTTGGGACTAGTATATGGGATCCCCGTCAGCCCTTGCTTCCTCGGTTAGCCACATATACTAAGTCCCGGGGCCCGTGAATAAATCATATTCTCGCCAAAACATATCAATACATACATATGATACATACCATAAGAAATCATACCTTACCGTGTAACTCGGCATATGCTAGATACGTACCTCTCCGTGTCATCCAAATCCGTAGCTAGCAAGAAGACACACGGTTTGGAGCATAGCCTCATTACAAAAACCATTTTTAAGCTCATATACGCTCATAAGTATAATTCAGAAGAATTTACTCGATAGCTTCATTTGAAAACCATATATATATATAATTATAAGGTTTTGGCCAAAGCTTTTCACATAAGGGTTGTAGGGTTTGGTACGTAGCTAAAACGAAAACCACCCTCACCTTAACCGTGAAGAAACAAGGATCGAGCACCAAGTGCCAGACGATCAAAAGCTCTCCACCCTGGAGACAAACTGTACAAAAGACCACAAGACGTGTTTGTGAGACTCAAGACTCTAAATGAACCATAAATGACGCACGGCAATGCTCACACATGATATGAAGACATAAAGATCATATTAAGTCATGAAAATCATATAACCAATTCATTCACTTATTCAATCATTTTCATTCAATTCATCGATTCATATTTCCAATAAATTTCAATTCAAGAATCCAAAGAGGAACATAGAACATGTTCACGCTCTCCCAACACGCTACTACATACTTCACATTACATAACATAGCATATTCCCAAGGTTTGACAACAAGGAGAAGTCATACGATATAGAAATTAAGTGATGCGATTCATAAACGACATATAGATACACACAAACGGCATTGCGTAAAGCATGCCTATAACACATCCAAATATCATGAAATTGCACCATAATACTCCTAACACATAGCCAAACAAGTTCATAGTTTAACACAAAAGGAGATAAAGTCATTAAGAAGGTGAAACGAATCAAAACCCGAAGAGAAAACAACAAAGACTGCACATGGGAAGTGACACGGGGGTGTCACCTCCCTTGGCCAAACTGAGCCACGGGCGTGGCTCAGTACAGAACTGAGCAGAGGGTGTGACACGCCCGTGTCACTCTTTTATGAGTAAATGTGACACGGGGGTGTCACGGTACAGAACCAAAACCCTTCACAAGAATTTTCCGGCAAAACTGATCCCTTACAAACTCAATCCAAAAGCATACCAAATGAACTCCAAATGCTCTGAAACTTAATATACAACATAATTGGCATGTTATGAACATTTTTCATTTAGAGTTCAAAGGCTAAATCACACGTTAAGATCATCGAAACCGTGAAACAAAACTGGGTCGCTACAATCGGACATATGAGCCCTAATGATTCTATCATGCCTTGATCACATACTTAGGGGTAGAATTTGGATCTGAAACTTTGGGGAATGCATGCTAACATACTAAACTACTAATATACATCATATATATGCAAAATGGTACAATTTAAAGCACATTAGAATGATCAACAAGTTACAAAATGTAACAGCAACAAATCTGTCATGGTGCATGCATAGAAACAGGCCATGTATTTCGGTTTTGAGGCTTCAAATGGTTCCAAATACTTGAAACATGAATGCTAACATATATAACAATGAGTGTACAACAACTCCAAGCAATTTCACACGAAATGAAGGCCATTTGATCAAGCATCAACACAATATTTCACACAGCAGTTCCAAAAACAGGGGAAGTAGTTTGATCATCAAGTTTGGAGCTCCATATCTCATAATTTCATAAAAGGAGCAAGAGATGAAATCTTCCTAATATCATATACTATCAGTTAGGGAAGAAATGGGTCAAGAAACAAGTTCATATGATCATGTATAAGCAAGAAGATCAGCTACACAAGCAAACAAGATCATAAGAGCAAATTCCCTAAAAGTTCATACCAATCTCATCAATCAAACCCTAACCAATTCTGACCCAAATCATGTTGTAAGGAGATGAAATCAAGTATAATAGAGTAGAGAAGACATAAATATTCATACCTTGAAGATTTGGGAGAGAAAGGTGGTGGTTTGAGCTCCAAAACCACAAAAATGGCCAAGTTATCCTCTCTTCTCCTCTATCTCTCTCTCTCGATCAGAAGTTGCAGAAAAGGGGGATATTTCTCTCGGTTTTTCAGAGCTAAAGGGGAAGAAAAAGGCTTAACCCAAGGCACACAAGTCATGGTTAATTTTTGGTTAGGTTTGGTTAAGTAAAATGGGTCCCACCAAGGAGACTAGTCAACAAAAGAAGTTCTTCTTGCACGAGTTGTCCGTTACGGTTGGATTTCGGAGGTCTTAATGATTTCAAAAAGGTATGAGGCTTGTTCCATTGTCTCCGAATCGTCGATACGAAGGCAACGGAGGTGTCGGAATTCGAATCCGAATTCCCGAGCTCAAGATATCACATACGGAACCAAGGGTGCGCTAATTGCTCGTTAGCCCCCGACTTGGTTCCAAAAATCAAAATAAATTCATAAACACGTCAAATAAATCCGAAAACATAAACCGAGCATATAGGCATGTTCATAACACATATATTTACGACATATTAAATTTTCACGCCAATCCAGTATCATTTCATATATGAACGAAGCACAAATAGAACACTCATGCGCATGAACGAATTCATATTGTTATAAATTAATTACTAAAACTTAAATTCCATATTAAATAAATTTAAAACCAACTTATAACATGTTGAAATTAATTAAAGAAATTTACCGAAATAATTAGGGTACGTGAAACCTCAATTAAGAAATTAAACACCAAATATCAAAGTAAAATAAAATGAATTAAATTAAAATAGAAATAGTTTATAGTTTGAATCAAATATAAACATTTATAAACAATTATTCATATGATTAAATAATTAAATTGCGCAATTTATAAACAAATACGTCACATTATTATTACTGAAAAACTGGGGCGTTACATAAAACATCACACGGGATTTTGGCTTGCATGAACGTGTTTAATTTCTGTGATATTTATACTTATACCCTGTTTTTTTACCCACCAGTCTTCTTTAGACTGAACCCAGTTTGTTTTCGATTGTTTTGTGCAGGTTGTAGGAGTGCTAGGCGGGAATTCGAGTCGGGTGTATGTCTTGCATTCGAGTCTAGCACTTTCTTTTGGGTTTCCACACATACACTCATATTATCTTGTATATGATTAGGATTTGTAGCATATTATTTTTGTATATGTAGGCCGTGTGGGCTATGGTATAGTTGGAGAGTGCTTGTAAATGTATTTTGGAGCTTGAAGCTCATTGTATATGTTATATCTTAATAATTGCTTCCACTTTAACGTTTTTGCTCTAATTTTATATTTCTTGTTCTTGAATGGTTTAAGTGTTAGCTCCCACCTAGCATAGCGTGTGTGTTATGTCCCCGTTCGTTGTGATTTGGCACGTGTATGGACTTTCCAGTTCATATGCGGGTCGGGTCTCGGTGCGGGGGATGTGATGCCTTGCGCTCGGGTGCTACATAAGTGGCATGGCATATACAATTGTTTTAAGTTTTGCTAGTGTATTATGTGTATGTATACTTGTATATTTGCGATCCTGTTGTTTCTGGTTATGTTTTGAATTTTGTTTGTGCACTCTGGATTGGGGTCTAGACCGCCTAGCCTAGGGTTTGTTGTTGCTTGTCTCCTGTTCTCTATGGCGTGGTGCGTGTGCGGAGTCCTTTTTTTGTTACACGTGTCAAGCTATGGTGCGGGGGATGTTGTGCCCACCCCTCAGGGTGCTACACACACGAAAGGTTTAAATTTGGGGTTGGAGCCCCATAATTGCGTACATCAATTGGGGTTGGTGCCCCACTTATGTGCGTACTTTTATGTGTTTATAATGTGGCTCTCCGTATTACTATTTTTGGGTCGGGGTATGCCCCGTGCATTTATCTATGACCAATATGAAGATTGAGCCATATTAATTTTTGTAAAGAGAGTAGATCTTAGGAAGTGAAGTATTTTTTTTTCTTTTACTTTGAAGATTTGCACCCATGTTGTAAGATGGATCCACCAAAAAGTAACAAGGAGGCCATAAGTGAAGACCCTCAAAATGTGAGGGAGGGTTTCTACTATTGTAATAGACAGGACATTGTTTTAATTCCAATTCCCTTATGTTATTTAAACTGTTTTATTGTAGTTGTGGAGTGGCTCCCACATATCACGCAAAAGAAAGAAAAACCCATGATCATCTCATATTAGTATCATGCTAGGACATGTTATTTGCAACGTGCTTGTGTGAAATACATTTAAGTTGTAGTAGCATTAATCAAGACCAAAAATTGGATAACATATATGTTGGTGAGTCGAACCGGACAACTCTGCAGTTATAATTGAAAATTCCCTTTAAAATATTAAGCTAATTTTGAAAGTAGCTGTTTAATTCGAGATGAAAAGTTTGAACTAAATTCCTAGCATTCCATCAATAGGATTTATGTTTAATAGGGGAGTTAGTTGCTGTCTATGAGTCGTGGGGTGCCTATGTGAAACCTATTAGTTCTTAGTTTCCTTATCGATCACTCTAAGTGATCGATATTTCATGGCCAATTTTGGGGAGGGTGATGTCCACGAGTCATGGGTCGTTCGAACCAAGTTTTGATCATGATCTTATGATTGTTGGGTCTATGTAGCATCCCAAACGGAAGGCGCCACATCCCCTGCACTATGAGCCCGATCCACACATGAAATGGAAAGTCCATGCATGAACCCAGCTCACAGCGAACGGGGACTCACTCACTCATTAGGCTAGGCGGGAACTAAACCTTCGAAACCAAATAATAAAGAACAAAGATAAATGACAAATGCAGAAGCATAGCATATAATCCAGTACCAAATTATGCAACAGAACGAGTTCAACTAGCATAATGACCTATTCCCGAAAATTCATACATAAACATAATTGCATAATCATAATCATAGTCACAACATTTGTCCATTCTTGTAAAATTCAATCTAATTACAAAATGCATATGAAGTGACCCAGACTTAACTAATAAACTTGACAGACTCGACTTCCCGCCTAGCACTCCAAACCTGCAAAGAATCTGAAAACAAACCGGGTTCAGTCTTTAAGAGACTAGTTGGTATAAAACAGGGCATAAGTATAATATAAGGCCGTATTTAAACATTCACATGCAAGCTATAATCTCAAATGAGGTTTTTAGAACATTTCCCAAATCGGTGAAATAAAGAAATCATCAAAAGGGATTATAACAACCAATTTTCATTTGGTTTTTTGTGGCCCGACGAGTGGGCGTGCATTATTTCCAACCAACACCTTGTGTAATTCATTAAACATTCATTCTTTCTTTCTTTCTTTCATGCATTAAATTCTTTTGTGCACATACATTATCATTTACACCTTCTTCCTCCAGGTGATGGACAGGTTAGCAAGACCCGACCACCCATGCATTGACCAAAAGGGGTTACATGACTCCCCAGATGGCACTCAACGTCCATTCCTCACAAACTCCTAACGAGGTCCGATTACGCCGTTCATTGGTTGGAACTAGTGTGAGGGATCACCGTCGGCCCATGCCTCCCCGGATAGCCACTCACACCAAGTCCCTGGGCCCCATTCTGTGCATTCATTAATTCTCGCCAAAACATTTGGTAGGGTTCATAAAATAAAGGCTTTACGCTGCAATCATTTACTTTTGAAACGACTCTATATACATATAATAAATTTTGACCAAATCTTTACACATTGGAAGTATATAGGGTCATTTAACTAAGTAGTAGAGAAACCCACCTGTCCTATGAACCCGGTAAGTCTCTGCCCTGGAGAAAACCGTACAAAGGAAAGGGCAATGTAACGTGCTCGTGAGACTCAAGACTCCAAATGAACCATATATGACGCACGACAATGAAATAACATGGTATGACATGTATAAGAAGTGAAATGGCGTCATGAAGTCATATAATCAAGTCCTTCATTCAAGGACATTCAATACATGGAGGTTTCAAGTCCAATCGTTCCATATCTTTCGTAATTTATAGCGATATCGAGCCAAAATCTTCGAACTATAATCACATTATACATTTCAACAAGTTTGCATTAAATATAAGAGGTATAAAGTCGAAAGGCATCACTTGAGACATCAAAAGAATGCAAGAAGGTGCTTAACGTTTCATATATAAGCACTTAAGCCACGTCATAGCAATTCAAGTCATAATTTTCACATTTCATACCAAATCAATCCATGAATTTAATATAACGACCATAACACGTACTATATCATGTTTACAATTTGAGGATAAACACATAAATACATTCAACTTAAGATCGGAAATTAGATAAGAACATGAAAAAGGTAACAATTTAATTATATGATTCAAATAAATTAAACAATACCTAAAATATATCATTAACCTAGCATTTAAATAATATAATGTATATATATTTATATATGTAAGTACAACATTTCATACCTGCACTAAAAATACTACATAATATATATTACAAATTATATATTACATATGTATATATCTATATATGTTCACGTCCACACGCAAAATAAAACTCATGAATGCATATATAATATATCTACAAAGTAGCAAAAGAATAACACCATGCCAAGCACTAACGAAATTAAATCAAATTTACACACATGCAGGCAAACATTATCAATTGTATACACGTACCGATGCAGCCCCAAAAACAATCAAACACTTAACAAATTAAAGAGGAAAAGGAATGAAATGCAATAGCAGGGCAGCAGAGCTTCTGCATAAAGGGGTACCCTGCCGGGCTTTTTCATGCATAAAATCTCCCCACCCGGGGGATATGTATTACAGACATAGGAAAGGTAAAAAAACAAGCTTCAATCCCCTGTTTTAAAATCAAGAACACACAAAAGCAAGTATCAGGTAGCTAAAATAATAAATTCAGCAACAAAATGGAACCAAAAGCTCCCACAAATCGACTGAAAACGGACAACAACTTAGCAAGGGAAATGAGCAGCAACTGACAGCAAAAATACACAACAAACAAGGCAAGAAAAACAGGGCACAAGATTACAAGCTTCAACCAAACTCAAGCCTACATATTAAGTTCTCTACGAGGCGGAGCCTATTTCAGAAGGAGAGGCTCCGACCCGGGCTGAACGGGATACGATCCAGAAATGGAAGGATGATAATCTCCAAGCCCGTTGTCTCATAATTGCTAGAATGTCTCTGGACATGCAAAGACAAAATGAATCAATGGAATTCATTTGGGAGATTTACGACCACTTAGAGCAACTTTACCGCCCTCATGAGCATGTTACAAGGTATAACACCTCAAAGGAATTATTCTATTTGAGAATGAGGGAGGGTACGAGTGTCCACGAATATGCACTCAAGTTTTTTAGTTTTACTAAGAAACTTGCCTCCATGGACATGCCATTGAGACAGGAGCTTTCAGTGGACTTGTTGCTAATTTCAATATGAATCATGCGAATACTACTGTAGCTGAGCTGATTAGTCAGCTTGTGACTGCTGAAAACACGATCAAGAAGGACAATAAGGTGATGATGGTCATGACTCTATCTTTCTCTAAGCTTTCTAAAGTCATGGGCAAGAAAAGCCCAAAAGAAGAAACCTGATCAAAAAGAGGTCGTTTGCTTTCACTTTTGCAAATCGGGCCATTGGAGGAGAAACTCCCAAAAGTACAAGGATAATCTAAAGAAAGATATATTTCTCATTGAAGTAAATCTTTCTATTAATTCTAAGTCTTGGGTACTTGATACCGGTTGTGGATCTCATATCTGTAATGATGTACAGATGCTAAGTGAGGGTTTGTCAGCTCACAGAAGAAGAATGTGTCTTGAAGATTGGAGATGGCTCAAGCGTTGAGGCTCAAGCTTTAGGCACAATTAGATTAGATTTAGATAGTTTTGTTTTAGTTTTAAATAAGGTCCTTTATGTACCAAACATTATTCGTAATATAATTTCATTTCCAATACTTGATTGTGAAGGTTATGAAACTTATATTAAGAATGGTAACATTTTCCTTAAGAAAAATGATTTTTCCATAGTTCTTGGTACATTAAGTAACGGACTTTATCTAACTCAAAACACCAATATTTTGAATATACAACGAGAAACAAAATATAAGAGAGATGACGAAGTCTCAGCATCTTTATGGCACGCTAGATTAGGACATATCACCAAGAACAAAATTAGCAAGTCGACTACCTTAGGGACATTCTCTAAAAATGACCTTAAATAGTGAACTTCTTGTGAATCCCATCTTAAAGGGAAAATATCCAAAACTCCATTCAAAGGGAGTGTGGAACGAGCCACTAAGATCTTGGATTTGATCCATATTGATGTTTGTGGACCGCTTAGTGTAAGCACTCGAACCAATCATAAGTATTTCATAACCTTCACTAACAACTTTAGTCGTTATGTTTATGTATACTTAATGAAGTATAAATATGAGGTTTTTGAGAAATTCTTTGTGATAGTGCCAAAAATATTTCTAAGGGTTGAGCTCCACCCTTTTCGAGGTCCACTCCATTCAAGGTTCTCTCCTTCGCGTTCCACCTTTGTGTTCCACCTCAAGCGAGGCCCCTCAAGGTAGAGCTCGAACACGTCCCGTACCTGGTGGGAGGTGGCCATATTGCGAGGTACGCATTATGTGAGGTCCGCATTATGCGAGGTCTGCATTATACAAGGTCCGCACCGTACGAGGTCCACATTATGCGAGGCTTGCATAATACGGGTCCCCATCTTGAGAGGTCCGCATAATGCGAGGTATGCTTCTCTCGAGGTCAGCATAATGCGAGGTCTGCACCTTGCGAGGTCCGCGCTATGCAAGTTCCACATTATGCGAGGTCCGCACCTTACGGGTCCGCATAATGCGAGGTCCGTACTATTCAAGTTCCGCACCTTGCGACGTCCACATTGTGCGAGGTCCTCATCTTGCGAGGTCCGCATCATGTGAGGTCTGCCTAATGCAGTCCAGTTTGAGCTCTTTTGGCACTTGGCCGCAGCGGTTACCCACGTTCGTACGTCTCTGAACCGCTCAGTGTACGACCCCGCGGTACTCACGCCTTAACCTAATTCAGATGGTATAAATAGTCTTTTTCTCATCAGAATCAGGTACGCACACTTTTACATACCGAAACTCTGCCCAAATTTCCGGTCATCTTTCCACCTAAGGCAATCTCATTATCTTGAGCGTCGGAGTGCCTACGGGGAAAACACCTCCCCCCTGGTATTCTTACGTTTCATTGATCTTAGTAGGTCAAAGAACCCACTCTTTCGCTGATTTATTGGATATTCGGAGCCTATTTCATCCAATTTCCAGCAAGTTGGAAGCCAAACAAAGTGATACGCTTAACGGGGTACGAGTCGCTTGATACGAAAGGGATCACTCATCCCCAAAAACGTAAGTTGTAAGCTAAACAAAGTGAGCATAAAGAAACAAGGTTGAAGCCAACCGGAGACTTTACAGAGACTGAGCTCATCCCTGGTGATAGCTCGAAAACAACTAAGGTTAGCGCTCAACTAAAAGGGAAGCAACTAGTCAGCTTATCCCTTGGTGGACGCCAACAATACGCTGCTCCCTAAACCATGGAACACGAACAACTTGAGAAAGCTTTGCACGTAAGGCTTATCATATTTTATCTAAGTACATCGTTCATTTCATTTAGCATTCAGTTCATCTTAGCTTTCAGTTCACTTTAGCAGTTCAGCTCTTAGTGTTTAGTTTGTGTTAGGAAGCAAAAAACATTTATATTGCACAAGTGTTCCGTTCAGTTTTACTAATGAAAATCGAGTATCTTGCAAGTCTTTCCGTTTCACCTTCAGTTTGAACACTTTGTAAAATTTTATGTTAATTTCTTAGCTCAAGAAGCCTACTCGAGGGGGGGTGGGGGGTGGGGGGGCGAACCCCTCCGAACGGTTCAAACACGCTTTGTAGCATAAAATTTTACCGACTCAAACTCAAGCTCAAAATCAAGCTCCATACTTAGAAAATTTTCATTGAAAATCTGTAAACTCAACAATGCTATGGCTTGAAGTGCGAACTTGATACTTGTTCAATTATACATTACCAAGTATAAGTTATGTGAATTACATGCCAAAGTTCGAACACAACACTTAGATAATTTGCACGCAACTTACATACAATCTCAACCACAAATGCTATAAAGAAGACATACATTCATTCATACAAATGCTTGCCAATTACATATTCTCCATTTCAAAGCATTGATATTACAAAGTTCAAGGGGCCCTCTACATAGCAAACTCGAGTGGCTCCCTTCTCGAAAATAAAAGCAGAAGAAGCTAAGCAAAGTGTCTCAAGATATATCAATGTGATCGATGATATTACCGATAACAGATTCGGCATCACCATCGTTCCCCTTAAAGCGCCTCGGAACAACACTCGCTTCCCCAGTCGCATCAGCAGCGACCTCATCATTGACGGTATGCTCCTCGCGAGCCTCCTCATCCCCCTCATCGTTGACGATGCTCTCCTCGTGAGCCTCCTCATCCCTATCGCGCTCACCTTGAGTCTCCTCGTCCCTAACACGCTCGCCTTGAGCACTCCCTCCAAGAGAAACGCCCTTACCCTCTGCGTGAGCAGTTCCCTTGGCAGCATGTATAATGTTGAGCGCATCCAAGGTAAACCTGAACTCGTGGTTTCTCAGATCATTAGTGCCGGGTCCCGTCGTACCCTCTTGGCCGAGGATGGGCTTCATCTCTCTATCCTTGTTGAGACTAATGTTATCTACATTTTCATCCTCGTGAATGGCCCTTATGTGATCGAGTTGGTGATAGGCGCGTTCAAATGCCTCTTGAATCTGAGTATAACTATTGAGGGCGTTTACAACCTCGAACACCGGACTCCTCATAAAACGCTTAATCTCTTCCATCAATTCAACATGCATCCCGACCACCGCGTCACGTTCGGACTCTTCGAGCTTCGATCTCAGCTCAGCTCAACACGAGCCCGCTCACTCTCCTTGAGCAACTCTTCCTTCTCCACAAGCTTCAGCTTGCACCTCTTCAGCTCTTCATTGACATCGGTCATTTTCTCATTAAGCTTTTTGAGGTCGTCCTGAAGGACCTTCTTCTCAGCTTGGAGGAGTTCAATATGCTCATTATAGCCAAAGACAAGGGTCGCCTGAACGCGAACCTCATTCTCCTTCCTGTTAATCTCTACGTTGGCCTTTTCGGGCTCCCTCTCAAGATCCTGAACTCTCCTTTCGAGGTCAGCAACAACACTCTTATACAGACTCTTGTACCTATCCTTTCATTCTTTGTAAACAAAGACTTTTGTTTGGCTTAGCGATAAGGAGTTGAATGAGAGTTCAGATCGAAAGGCTGAACGGGAATATTCCAATCGAAGTGAGATCATTTCAGGATTACTCCACGAGCATCTCAATTATTCGACACTCGAAGAGTGGGGGGTAAATGATAGTGCCAAAAATATTTCTAAGTGTTGAGCTCCACCCCTTTTCGAGGTCCGCTCCTTTTAAGGCCCGCTCCTTCGTGTTCCACCTCAAGAGAGGTTCCACCTTCGCGTTCCACCTCAAGCGGGGCCCCTTAAGGCAGAGTTTGAACGCGTCCCTTACGTAGTGCGCTTTGGCCATATTCTGATGTCCGCATTATGTGAGGTCGACATTATACGAGGTCTGCACTATGCGAGGTCCACACCGTACGAGGTCCACATTATGTGAGATCCGCACCGAACGAGGTCCGCATCTTGTTATGTGAGGTCCCCATCTTGCGAGGTCCGCATTATGCGAGGTCTACACCTTGTGAGGTCCGCACTATGCAAGTTCCGCATTATGCTAGGTCCCCAACTCGCAATGTGTGTATTATGCGAGGTCCTCATCTCGAAAGGTCTGCGTTATGTGAGATCACCATCTCACGAGGTCCGCATCTTGCGAGGTTTGCATAATGCGATTGAGTTTGAATACTTTAACACTTGGTTGCAGCGGTTACCCACGTTCGGATGTCTCTCAACCGCTCAGCGCAGGAGCCCGCGGTACTCACGCCTTAACCTAATTCGGATGGAATAAATATTCTTTTTCTCATCAGAATCACGTACGTACACTTTTACATACCGAAACTCTACCCAAATTTCTAATCATCTTTCCACCTAAGGCAATCTCATTGTCTTGATCGTCGGAGTGCCTACGCAAGAAACACGTCCCGCCTGGTATTCTTACGTTTCATTTATCTTAGCAGGTCGAAGAACCCAATCTTTGCCTGATTTATTGGAGATTCGGAGCCGATTCCGTCCATTTTCCGACGAACCAATTTTCAGCATCATCACAAAGAATTTCAAAAGGAGATTGAGAACCAAGCTGGTCACAAGATCAAGGTATTTCGATCCGATCCAGGTGGCGAGTATCGTAGTGAAGAATTCTTTAGTCATCTCATAGATAATGAAATTATCTCTCTGTGGGCTCCTCTGGGAACTCCTCAGCTTAATGGAGTATCTCAGAGAAGGAATCGAACCCTACTTGATATGGTTTGTTCCATGATGAGTTTCACTGACTTACCACCTTCATTTTGGGGTTATGCACTCGAAAGTGCAGCCAAGATTTTGAATCCTTCATTTTGGGGTTATGCTCCCAAAACGCCCTATGAAATGTAGCCCGGTAAATTCCCTAATTATTCTTACTTAAGAATTTGGGGTTGTCCTGCTTATGTGAAGAGGACAGTGGGAGATAAGCTAGAATCTCGTTGTCACTTATGCTACTTTGTTCGCTATCCTAAGGAATCCATAGGATACTACTTCTACGATCAACTTGAACAAAAGATGTTTATCCGAAGAAATGCAATTTTCTTGAGGAACCGTTCCATAAAGAAAAGAAAGGCAAGATCGCAAAACTCGAAGAAATTCGAGAAGACCCCACGCCATATTAACATAAAACGTCCCAACCTGATGCCCCACGACCAATCACAAACCTCGATACACATGAAAATCCTCCTTTAAGGCATTATGAATGTGTTTTTAGACAACCTGAGAGATGGTATGGTTTTCTCCATGAAATCTCCCAACTGGATAACGATCCGCTAACATATGATGAGGCACTGTCAGACTCGAATTCTTAGCAGTGGATACAAGCCATGATATCCAAAATGGACTCCATGTACTCTAACCAAGTTTTGACCTTGGTGGATCCGCCTGATAGGGTAAAACCCATAGGGTGCACATGTATCTTTAAGCGAAAGCTTGGAGTAGATGGTAGATGGTTGACAAGGCAAGACTCATTGCCAAAGGGTTCACTCAAAGGCCAGGCATAGACTTTGATGAAACCTTCTCACCGGTTGCAATGCAAAAGTCCATTTGGCTCATGCTTGCCATAGCAGCGTATTATGACTACGAGATATGGCAAATGGATGTGAAAACTGCCTTTCTTAATGGAGACATTGATAAAGACATTTATATGGATCAACCCATAGGTTTCACATTCAGTGGGAGTGAGCAAAAGGTTTCCAAACTCCAAAGGTCAATCTATAGATTGAAACAAGCTTGTAGGAATTGGAACATTCATTTTGATGAAGGAGTCAAAGCGTTTGGCTTCATTCAAAATACGAGTGAGTCCAGCGTGTATAGAAAGAAGTTGGAGCCTTCAGTGCAATTCTTGGTGCTTTAGGTAGATAACATTCTTCTAATTGGGAATTCGAAGGATGACATAAAAGTTACTAAGTTATAGTTATCGAACAAATTCGATATGAAGGATCTTGGTGATACATCCTATATTCTTGGCATTAAGATCTATAGAGACAGATCTAAGAGATTAATAAGACTATCACAATCGATGTACATAGACAAAGTACTAAAATGATTCAGTATGGAAGATTTCAAGAAATGAAAGCTTCCGATGAGCGTAGGAACATCTCTTTCGAAGAAGATGTGTCCTAAGACTAATCTCGGAAAGAACAGAATGGCTCGTGCACCTTATGCCTTGGAAATAGGTAGCATAATGTATGTAATGCTATGTACTCGACCGGATGTGGCTTATGCACTTAGTGTTACAATTCGTTTCCAATCTGACCCTGGAGAAGGTAACTGGACTGAGGTGAAGAACGTCCTAAAGTACTTACGAAAAACTAAAGATATGTTCTTAGTTTACGGACGACAACAAGATCTAGTCATCAGAGGATTCTGCGATGCAAGCTTTACATCTAACTTAGATGATTTTAAGTCAATGTCAGGATACATTTTCTACCTTAACAGTGGAGCAGTGAGTTGGAAGAGTTCCAAGCGAACGACCACTACATATTCGACCACTGAGGCCGAATACTTGGCTGCAAACAATGTAGCTAAGGAAGATGTTTAGATAAGAAACTTCATTCATGAATTGAATGTCGTTCCTAGCTTGAAAGACCCCATTACTGTGTTTTGTGACAACACTGGGGCGGTTCCTCAAGTAGGAGACCAAAGATCACACCAACGGACCAAACACATTATGAGGAAGTATCACCTAATCCGTGATATCATTAAAAGAGGTGATGTGCAAATAGAGAGGGTCGCATCAGCAGAAAACGTAGCAGACCCATTAACGAAACCCCTTAGTCAGCAAGCATCCAAAGGTCATCTTGAGAAGATGGGACTTAGATTAGCTTAAGAGTGACTTTGATGGGTAAGTGAGAGATTATTAGGAATAGTGCCCTTAAAGCCGACGTAATAATCCGCTTTATACTTTTCCTTTTATGAATCATAGACAATCTTTGAATAATAAATGGATTGAGGCAAAACTTCTTTATATGCTCTTGTTTGATTGTATGATTACGTTAATTAATCAGTCCATAGATTAAACGACCATAGTCTAGCAACAGGTGTTTAACCCCTAGCTGAATTGGAATGTTCGGATTCGACAGAACCTTTAAGTCATTGATTCATGTGAGATACAATCCTCCTACTTACTTATTAAAGTAAGCACCCTCATGTATCACGCACGTATCAACTATACACTTTGCACCTCCATGAAACAAGGTGGTCCTTCTTAAGGGCGTGATCCCACAAGCAAGCCTTAGAGGAGTCAGGTTGACACTCCCACTATCTGTAGGACTCATCGGCTTGGAGTATTTTACTAATCATGACTTATGAGATATAGGGCTCGTTTCATGAACCATTTCACCTAAATGGTAGAGTCCTAAAGTCATCTGGATTAGGGGAGTTCTTATACATGCACATCTAAAGTAAATGCATACCAAACAAGAGCATATAAAGAAGTGTTGCCTCATTTCGTTATTTCATTCAAAGATTGTCTGTGATTACAATAAGGAAAAGCACAAAGCGGATATACAATCGGCTTTCTAGGGCACTATTCCTAACACCACCTTCTTCAAAATGGGGCCGGAACAAGATACTGTCGATGATGGGATTTTTCTTGTGTACGAGGGAGAGAAATTTAAATTATTGAAAACTTCTTTCACATGGTTCTGATAGAGGATTCCAGGATGAATAGATTTTCTTAAAGCTCTCAACTTCATCGGGTGCTATTGACTTTCCAACTTAATTTTTATTTTTCAGACCGGCTCTCCCCCTTAAGAAAATAGAAATTTTCTAATTCTTTAAATTCACTCTGTCCTTCCCCAATTGCAAGTTTCTCTGCTGAATTCATTCCCGTAACCTTTTCCTCGTCCTACTTGTTATTAATCAAGATTTTGATTAATAGTTCTTTTCTAATCTTTTCTGTCAATGTCATACCCAACTTGAAATTCCCCGACTGTCACCACTCTGACTTGTTATTAAAACATTCCAGCATCCCACAACCCTTCTGCTTCTAGAGTTGATATTTGCCAAGTTAACACCCTGATCCGAAGCAAGAAAAGTTCTTTATCCTACCCTTACTGAATCCCCGAAATACTGATTAATTTCTGAAGGTTGGAAGACCCACTGAACATTTATCTGGTTGAACTGATCATTATTTTCCCCAATTTCCAAAATTCCAAAATACTTATATTATACTTTCTCCTACTAAATCCCGAACCAATAAATTCTCACAGACCCAAACATTGCTAAACTTCAAACATA
This sequence comes from Lantana camara, assembly GCA_037501455.1. Classification (NCBI taxonomy): domain Eukaryota; kingdom Viridiplantae; phylum Streptophyta; class Magnoliopsida; order Lamiales; family Verbenaceae; genus Lantana; species Lantana camara. Next base: position 43,820,143 of record CM074865.1, read on the forward strand.
ATCGAATAACCCGGTTACCAACATAATATCCGATGATTCAGAGATTTCCTCTTTAACTTCAAGTTAGTAAGAATGAAGCAAGGATGATACGGAGTATAGGTAGAACCTATTAATAGTAAACACTAAATAATGCATGATGGTTAAAATGTTTAGTGCACATAGCATACCTATCAACAACTTTGAAATGCAACACGTTGGAACAATTATATCAACTTGAAGATATACTTATAAGTAAGGAAATGTAAATAATTTGAACATGTATCCCAGACATCAAGTAGGAAATTTCAAATACAATTAGAACAACATTCATAAATGAAAAGCAATTAATTAGCAGCTTTGATGCACGTGCTTATGAATGCATTGAGGAACCTGGCACCGTAGAAGTATCGAGCTCGGTTCCGATGTCCATTCTTGGTTGACCGAACTTGCACTTGGTTCGAACGGTTGATCAATCTCTTAAATCTTCAAAATCCACCGGCCTTGATTCACACATTCCCAAACCCTGTCACTCACCACTTACTTTACAAATAAATGCATGTGGATAAGACGTGCTCATGTCACATGTAACACCCTAAACGGAGGATGCCACATCCCCCACACTATGACCCAGACCCGGAGCATGAAATGAAAGTCCATGCCCGAATCCGAATCAGAGCGAACGGGAGACCAACTCACACACTAGGCTTGGCGGATCTAACTTGACCAAAACTCAGAGTGCGGAAGCAATTAAAACCAACAACAATAGATAGCGGAAGCATTTAAAACAAAACATACAAAGCAGGTGACGGGTTCAACTAGCATAAATCTCTAGTCCCGAATATCAGATCAACATAACACAATAATCATCAAGTGCCACAAGGGGCCGAATGAGAGTGCCACGCTGGGCTACCGAATAGTAAAGTATAATCTCAAGTCTACAAGTCAAAGCATAAGTAAAGTGTATGAAAAGACAAATGCAAATAGAAAGACTAGACCGACGAAGTGCAACTCAAATGACTCACATCCGCCTAGCAAACGCCAACAACCTGCAACTAAAAGTGTAAATAAGGGGTCAGTCAACTTGACCGAGTGAGGGGGCTAACGCACACCCACAATATATATATATAAGGAGCATAGTACAGAATAAAAAGGATGGGCTCATGAATCGGGGATAGGTGTTACATACCAAAACGTTTTGAAAGAACCCGAATAAGATATAGATATAAGTTTAGAAACCATTTTCCAAAAAGACTCTATCCCGATTCATAATTCCATAACATAACATAATCAACTGCTCGGCGAGTACGAGCTTCCCACCTTTACTCCTCAGAACATAAATCACAATCAATCCAACCGCTACACCAATGATGGAGGGGATGTACAGTCCCCAAAACGATCTGTAATAACACCGTCTAAAATAGACTCGATCTCAAGAGGGTAGCGAACCCACAAGAGTCATCTCCAGCCTTAGCCGAAGGCTCAAGATATCACGCCTCCCTCATCACCCTAAGGTCGCGCAATGATATCTCAAATGGAACTACGCAATGGGTAAATAACCCGACGGCCCTAACCGTCCCGGGGGACCCATTACCCGCAGCTCCTAGGATCCACAACAGAACAGATCATAACATAACATACGCCAATCTTTCATGGCAATCTCGCTACAGAATTAGAACACAACTGTTTTCCAAAATAGCTTACATATGCCTCGAAAACTGGTTTTATATTACACCCTTCCTACGCGATGGAACTTTAAGCTTCATGACCTCCATCCACGCAGGACTCACACAAGATCATCAACATATCATATTCAGCACATACATATCTATAATAGAGTATACTCGCACGCAAGGGTAGAAATCAACATGTAAAGGCCATAGGTCACGTAACTATACAAAATCCTAAACCTCACCTCGTGAAAGTAGAGTCTGAGAGTGTGAAGGGCCAAACACTCTAAACCTCAGGCCCACCGGCACCACCAAACTCTGTGACAAGACATACAGAAGCCCATACTTAGACTCTATATGAACCAAACAAGACGCACGGCGTTGCTCAACATGATCGTGGTTATGCATAAGTGTTCATGTTGTGCTTGGATAAGGTGTCGTGGTCATTCAAGGCATATCAATGCTCAACAAGGTCATATTTACAAGCAACCAACATGCAATTCCATATCCAAAGATGCAAGATCAATTTAGGAAGTCAATGTATTCACAAAATGGATATTAAGTCATCCAATGTCACATGGTTCAATTATAATATTAGAATTAAGCATGAAGTTCATGTCGAGTTACAAAGTGCATAAGTAAGAGCAACTTGATCATATAAACATACAAGGTTGTTGTACGTAGATGGCATGCTTGATACAAATAAAGAGTGCATTTAATTCACTTAAGATCATGCTTTACAACTTCACAACATGTTTGGTACACAAGCTCAAGTCACATTCATAGTTTCATAAATATTACACTTACATCCCCTAAGTCATTTATAAAAATTTAGAATTATTACACATGCATCCCCTTAGTTGATTACTAAGCATAATTATTCGTTTAAGGTGTTTATACAATTATTCAACTGGGAATTAATTACTTACAAACATGACAATTATCAATTTATCGTAATTCATAATATACCATTTTCGAGTAGTAAGAGTAAATCAAGATATTACAATTCCAACTCCTATCATGCATCAAGACTCAAGTTGTTCAAGCATCCTTCATGTATCTCAATTTAATATTGGAAACACAATTTACAAAAAAAAAAAACATAACATTGAGAACGTCTCAAATTCATATAGAGGAATCACAACATGTTCGTTCTTCTAAAACATCATTCAAGTTCATTTAGTCACATAAAAGATTAGTTTCTAATTATTACACTAACACCTCTTCGTACTTAACAAATAACGTAAATTCATCACAACGGGATTCAAATTGTAAATCGAAACATTCATACATATCACAATCCATTCAATAGATGTTTTCGTATACGATTGGAATACATCTCGATCAACAAACCAACAATAAACAATTTATTTGCACTTAAGATAATTAATTCAAATAATCACAATTACGCAAAATAATTCGTAATAAATAGATCGAGTATCCGATTAACGAACGGAAAGTGGCGTTGAACTCACCACTACGAGACGAACATTCTGACTAGACGCCGTCGGAACGCCACCACTGTAGCTGCTGGAATTTGGTCGGAACGCCGCCGAAGGTCGCCGGAAAAATCCCGAAAAATCAGTCCTGAATGAAGACTACGTGCCCGTTCCGAATCCTCAATCAATTTCTGGAAATTCCAAGCCGATTGTCCTAGATCTGAAATCTAAGAACACGAAAACGCTAAAATCTTCAAACTCAAATTACTTCCAAACCGGTGAACCAAAATGCTATCCGTAAAAGGCACTGTCTTGCCCTTGACGAGCTCTTCGAAAGCCCTAAGGTAGCTCGCTGGAAAAATCCTTGGAGCTAGCGCTGCCGTTGCACCGCCACTATGCCGCCGCGATCCGCCGCGAAACCACCGAATCTAGAGTCGCGTAATCATAGGCCACTAGTTCTCGTCGTTCCGAACAACTTTCGTGAAGAGCCCGAGACCAATAGATGGCCGGAAAAGGCCCCCGTTGGCCACCAAAGTTTCTGCCGCCACCCACGTCGCCGGAACCACCACCTACGGCCAAGATCTGGTGAAATTGATGCCGGAAATGAACTCAGGGGGTCGAAAAACCTTGGAAACCATCAAGCCCCATCAAACACCACCGCCGGAAGGCGGCGAAACCCGCCGCTACAGTAACTCGCGCCGTCGCCGCGAGCTTTCCGCGGCGCGTGCGGCGCCGTCTCTGATCCGATGGCCGTGCCGCCGACGTCAACCGCTGTGCCGGGAATTACTCTTTCTGGGCATGGGGCGCGTGCACCGAGGGGAGGGCCGGAAACCGCCGCGAAGGCCGGCGAAGTGGCGGCGGTCTAACACCTCCGCCGGTGCTACTGAAATCCGACCATAACTCCACCACCGTTCGTTGTTAGGCAGTGAAATTGGTACTCTTTCATCGGTCTCGCCGAGATAATCGAAATGAACTATTCGTTTGTTGAATTCCATCGAGAAACGATCGAGTTATGGGCTCGTAACCGAAGCCGCGCATAGTACCCGTGGGAGAGAGAGTGGGAGAGGAGAGAGAGAGAGAGAAAAGAGATTGGGAGAAATGTGTCTTGTACACAAGCTATATACAACCGAGTATCCTTATCGCGTAGCAAAGAGAAATATCGCGTACAAATAATCGTAAATAAAATTGGTAAAGTTACGACTAAACATTCAAGCTCCGCATAACTTTTATAAATTAAAATGAAAGAGAGAGATTTACCAATTAGAGTTTAATTCAATTTAATTTTAGAAACCTTTCGTACAATTTAACGACACTCGTAAACACGTGATTGACAATTAATCTCAAGGAATTCAAGTAAACCGAAATTAAACAAATTAAGCAACATGATGGATTTAAAAGCAACTTGACAATTATTTCATGGAATAAATTTGAATTAAATCAAATTAGACAGTTAGGGTTAAATATGTGCGTAATTAATCAAGTTGACAATTAATCTTAGAATAATTCGAATGAACACATATTAAATTGAATTTACATTAATTCACATAATTCAAGAACTCTTAAATTAAACACATACAAGTGTAGAGACTTACTTGTTAATATTGTCAGGACGCCCTTCGAGAATACGGAGCGTCGCAACCTTCCCCCCTTAAGAGAACCTGGTCCCCAGGTTCCACTGCTAGAATGTAGATCCTTGAGTTGTAGTGCTCCAACCCTTCTCCCGAACTCGCATGAGATCATAACTCTAATGGTGAGGCTTACTCCTGTCATCTACACCGAACCTCCTTTAGGATGTCTTGTTATCGTCGAGGTCCGTGCAAGTACTTGATCCGCTAGTTGTTTCGAACTCGGACGGTCATTCCCATGATCGGACAGCTGCAACTGCACCCAACCTCGATGTCGTCTCAGATGCACCACTTGCTACCCGTAGTCAGATCAACGCGTAACGCAACCACAACAAACAAGAGAGAATCCCATCTCTCAGCACGTAAGTGAGGGAGCCCCGTCCCTCAGCACCCACAAGAGAGAGAACCCCGTCTCTCGAGCACATATAAAAGAGAGAACCCCGTCTCTCAAGCACATAATTGAGAGAACCCCGTCTCTTAACCTAAGTCGGGCAGATTCCAACATCTCCCAACATTCTCGTTTGAGAAAATCCAGCATTCCTCAAACCCCTAGATTCAAGAGAATCCAGCATCCCTGAATATCTAAGTACGAGAGAATCCAACATCTCTCGCGCACAAAACTTAGAAAGGTCCCAACATCTTTCTACCACATAAATAGAGAGAATCCTACATCTCTCCAACACGTAAAAAGAGGGAACCTAAGGTCTCTCTTGCACATAAATCTACTGATCAGTTATTCGTACATACACACATCATAGTAACACTTTACGAAAAGTATGCGATGCATGTTTGGTGTACCTTATACAACTGATATCGGTGTCCCTTGAGTATAGATTCAACGCTCATACCTCAACTCAAGGGGGATATCGCGATGGAATCCCTATAAAACAGGGTTACAGTATGTGAGCAGTATCGCGATGTATGTTATATGAGAAGTTAGTGAGCAATCAAGAGAGTTTTAAATCACATAGGCATGAATAGTTCACACAAGTACATAACTCATTCATTATCTCAGCAACGGTTCATAACGAGTAGGAATTTCAAGTTACAATTAAATCCCTAGTCCCAAATATCATATCAACATAACACAATAATCATCGAGTGCCACAAGGGGCTGGATGAGAGTGCCACGCAGGGCTACCGAATAGTAAAGTATAATCTCAAGTCTACAAGTCAAAGCATAAGTAACGTGTATGAAAAGACAAATGCAAATAGAAAGACTAGACCGACGAAGTGCAACTCAAAGGACTCACTTCCGCCTAGCAAACGCTAACAACCTGCAACTAAAAGTGTAAATGAGGGGTCAGTCAACTTGACCGAGTGAGGGGGCTAACGCACACCCACAATATATATATATAAGGAGCATAGCACATAATAAAAAGGATGGGCTCATGAATCGGGGATAGGTGTTACATACCAAAACGTTTTGAAAGAACCCGAATAAGATATAGATATAAGTTTAGAAACCATTTTCCAGAAAGACTCTATCCCGATTCATAATTCCATAACATAACATAATCAACTGCTCGGCGAGTACGAGCTTCCCACCTTTACTCCTCAGAACATAAATCACAATCAATCTAACCGCTACACCAATGATGGAGGGGATGTATAGTCCCCAAAACCATCTATAATAACACTGTCTAAAATAGACTCGATCTCAAGATGGTAGCGAACCCACAAGAGTCATCTCCGGCCTTAGCCGAAGGCTCAAGATATCACGCCTCCCTCATCACCCTAAGGTCGCGCAATGATATCTCAAATGGAACTACGCAATGGGTAAATAACCCGACGGCCCTAACCGTCCCGGGGGATCCATTACCCGCAGCTCCTAGGATCCATAACAGAACAGATCATAACATAACATAAGCCAATCTTTCATGGCAATCTCGCTACAGAATTAGAACACAACTGTTTTCCAAAATAGCTTACATATGCCTCGAAAACTGGTTTTATATTTATACCCTTCCTACGCGACGGAACTTTAAGCCTCATGACCTCCATCCACGCAGGACTCACACAAGATCATCAACATATCATATTCAGCACATACATATCTATAATAGAGTATACTCGCATGCAAGGGTAGAAATCAACATGTAAAGGCCATAGGTCCCTTAACTATACAAAATCCTAAACCTCACCTCATGAAAGTAGAGTATGAGAGTGTGAAGGGCCAAACACTCTAAACCTCAGGCCCACCGGCACCACCAAACTCTGCGACAAGACATACAGAAGCCTAGACTTAGACTCTATATGAACCAAAGAAGACGCACGGCGTTGCTCAACATGATCGTGGTTATGCATAAGTGTTCATGTTGTGCTTGGATAAGGTGTCGTGGTCATTCAAGGCATATCAATGCTCAACAAGGTCATATTTACAAGCAACCAACATGCAATTCCATATCCAAAGATGCAAGATCAATTTAGGACCTGGCCAAGAGAACACACGTACTCTTCCTGTGGTTGGACGGACAACCACCAGCCCGAAGACCAGCCCAATGCCCTCACTAAGGACCTGGCCAGGAGAACACATTTACTTGCTTTCATGAACATGACATGCTTCATTCGTGAACAATAACATACTTGAAATGATAAGTGATTTCATGAAATTATAACTATAAATACCTTTGGCCAAAAATATCGTACAGGTTATACGGGTCTATATAACTAGAAATTAAACCTCACCTGACAGGCGACACACGACTCGTGAATGCGTGAACTAGCTCATGATCCACAATCTCCACCCTGGAGAATAACTGGACAAGAAACGGGATAATGTACGTACATGAGACCATAATTCAAGCATGTTACCTCATATAAGACGCACGGCATGATCATGTACGAGACATCGAGCAATACACAATGTAGCATGTAAATATCACGTTTTGGCATGTAATCATTCATATAATAACAATTTGGGGTCAAATAACCCGTTGGAACGACGTCCCAAAATTCCATTTTTATGCAGAAAGTTTCTGCACTACCAGAGAGCTGGGAACGGCCGTTCCAGGTTTTCAGTACAAAATGGGAAGGGTTGTTCCCACCTCCCCAAAATGCTCCCCGAAGATGGGAACGGTTGTTCTGGCTTGCAAGCCAAAAATGGGAACGGTTGTTCCCGTCCTCGCCGCCATGCAACAATTCAAACAATGGGAACGGCCGTTCCCCATTTACAAAGGGAACGGGAAGGGCCGTTCCCGTTACACAGACAGTCCAGAAACAGGGAAAAAGAACAGAGGATGCACGAACCACCATCAAAGCTCAACAAAACTCACATACTCAATTCCAAACATTATTATTCATGAAAGGAAATAAGTATACATGCTTTAGGTACAATAAAACACAATATAAACTCACAATCCATGCCTTAATCATCATAATTCTCACTTCAAGCTCATACTTCCAATTCCCATATAATTCCATGATTTTCAAGATTCATACATGAAATTCAAGGCTAAAGCTTATAATCATAATTCCAACATCATATAAGCAAGTTATTTCAAGGAAATCATAACCCTAGCTTCATAAATTGTTATCAAGAAATCACATATATGATCAAATATACCTTGGAATGAAATAATGGAAAAAGATGATGAATATGGATGCTTGATGTTGAATCATGGAATTCTTTAGGAATTTCTAGCTTGAAGATGATGATTTCTCCATTTCCTCCTCCATGGTTTTGGCTCGGTAAAGAGGAGCAAAGAGAAAGATGATTTTGATGGATGAAAAATGATGATTGTGGAAGAGATGCAATCAACGATATATTAGGGGAAAATGTGATAATTATGATCAAATCCTTTAAGTTCTATAAGTTATGCAATTAAGTATCAAAGGTTTGGAGATGATCAATTAAATCCCCTAATGTTTTTCATGCAAGTAGGTCCTCAAAGAAAAGGAAATAAGCAATTAAGGACAATCAAGAAATTAATACAAATTGAACAATTAATTCATGTAAGAATTAAATTCCATATGTAACATAATTCCCAAGTTGGCATACATTTCATATATTTTCACGTAATCATGTTGGAAGACAATTTATAAAATTAATATAACACGTTTGAATTGAATAATAAAAATAATAAAGTAAAATCCTAACACTCGAAACCCACACGTGTCGAGCGTACCTGACTGTCTGAAATTCGGGCCTCCTCTATGGTTTTGGCTCGGTAAAGAGGAGCAAAGCGGAAGATGATTTTGATGAATGAAAAATGATGATTGTGGAAGAGATGCAATCAACGATATATTAGGGGAAAATGTGATAATTATGATCAAATCCTTTAAGTTCTATAAGTTATGCAATTGAGTATCAAAGGTTTGGAGATGATCAATTAAGTCCCCTAATGTTTTTCATGCAATTAGGTCCTCAAAGAAAAGGAAATAAGCAATTAAGGACAATCAAGCAATTAATACAAATTGAACAATTAATTCATATAACAATTAAATTCCATATGTAACATAATTCCCAAGTAGGCATACATTTCATATATTTTCACGTAATCATGTTGGAACACAATTTATAAAATTAATATAACACGTATGAATTGAATAATAAAAATAATAAAGTAAAATCCTAACGCTCGAAACCCACACGTGTCGAGCGTACCTGACTGTCTGAAATTCGGGGCGTTACAACTCTCTCCCCCTTAAGAGAATCCATCCTCGGATTTCATGTCCTGAATTCCTGAAATTTAATTGGCTCTTACGTGTTCCTCCCACGTGGGTTAGCTACTCCCCGTCAGGGATTAGTTCGAAAGAGATCTTCGATGTATGATATCACGACCCTCAACTTTCCGGATCCTAAACACTTGTAAGAAAATCTAACCTTCCACTAACCAATTTAACAAGTAGTTGAAAAAATTGAGAGTGCCCCGTCTCTCAAACAATTAACGAGAGAACCCCGTCTCTCGAGCAAGTAATAAGAGAACCCCGTCTCTTGACAACCCTGAGAGAATCCCCGTCTCTCACGCACTCGAAATAAAATCCAGGCAAGCATTTGGATAATTATTTGCAATTAACACATAAGGATCAAATAAAAAAAATTTATCCTTTATGCAAATAATCGTTCACGTAAACAAATGTAATAATAAAGGAATTATATACGGAAACAATGAATAATAATGATAAGCAATTAATAATAAACAAGGAGTTATGTACAGGAATGATAAGATAATGATAATAATAAAATAATGCTCGTGGTATGCATGATTAAGTGTACCGTTCACCGATGGTTGAAGTTCTACAACTGAATTGATTCAGTTGAATACTTGATTCTTTTAATTGAGATTTTTCTCTTGTTTTGTACCACTATGGTTTGAAATTCCCATTCTTGATAATCTCCCCTGCCTTCCTGCTATTCTCTAACATAATCCGTAAATGCTCATTAATTACCATATCTTCAAACCCGTGGTATTCCCAGATTTACCGGTCGCACCATTCTTCACTTTAATTACCATATCCCTTGCAGTTTTGGAATTGAGAACAACCCGAGATTTCTTGTTATGGAATAATTGTATATTCAAGTTTAAACGACTAGCTTTATGCTCCAAGCAAGCTCTTATCTGACAACAGAGAGAACAGATTTTATTATTTCCTCGACCTTCGTAATCAAAGTGAAACATTTTCCCGTAGCAGAGATTTTAAATTCTTTATTTTGAATTTCGAAAGTTGAGCTCCTATTCCCTTAGCAAATAGCACGACGGATATTTGATGCTAAAAAGAATCGAAGTCATTATCCCTTGCAAGTGTCCCAACCAACACACTTGCTTAGAAACTGAAGGAATCAGGTCCTAATGAAATGTTTTCCTTGTAGGATTCTCATCTTTGATCAAAGTATACTCATCCAATTCATAAAAGTTGTTGTCTTCCCCATTCCTATTGTTACCACTTGATCCGAAATTAATAACCTTTGTAATTCCACTTACTTGGTTATTCGCTTTCCTTTCTACTTCCCACTTTCTTCCCTTCCGTTTATTGTAGACATTCTGATAGCAAGAGGGATTAAGATTCAAGATTTACTATCCCAATTTAGCCAGATCGGATCCCTTCTCTCATTTACTGAGTCAAATGGTATCCTGAGACTATCGGAGAACTGCAGACGGTGTACCCACCTTCTTGAAAATGGGGCCGGAAGAAGATACTGTCGATGATGGGATTTTTCTTGTGTACGAGGGAGAGAAATTTAAATTATTGAAAACTTCTTTCACATGGTTCTGGTAGAGAATCCCAGGAAGAATGGATTTTCTTAAAGCTCCCAACTTCATCGGGTGCTATTGACTTTCCAACTTAATTTTTATTTTTCAGACCGGCTCTCCCCCTTAAGAAAATAGAAAATTTCTAATTCTTTAAATTCACTCTGTCCTTCCCCAATTGCAAGTTTCTCTGCTGAATTCATTCCCGTAACCTTTTCCTCGTCCTACTTGTTATTAATCAAGATTTTGAGTAATAGTTCTTTTCTAATCTTTTCTGTCAATGTCATACCCAACTTGAAATTCCCCGACTGTCACCAGTCTGACTTGTTATTAAAACATTCCAGCATCCCACAACCCTTCTGCTTCTAGAGTTGATATTTGCCAAGTTAACACCCTGATCCGAAGCAAGAAAAGTTCTTTATCCTACCCTTACTGAATCCCCGAAATACTGATTAATTTCTGAAGGTTGGAAGACCCACTGAACATTTATCTCCTTGAACTGATCATTATTTTCCCTAATTTCCAAAATTCCAAAATACCTATATTATACTTACTCCTACTAAATCCCGAACCAATAAATTCTCACAGCCCCAAACATTGCTAAACTTCAAACATAATCGAATAACCCGGTTACCAACATAATATCCGATGATTCAGAGATCTCATCTTTAACTTCAAGTTAGTAAGAATGAAGCAAGGATGATACGGAGTATAGGTAGAACCTATTAACAGTAAACACTAAATAATGCATGATGGTTAAAATGTTTAGTGCACATAGCATACCTATCAGCAACTTTGAAATGCAACACGTTGGAACAATTATATCAACTTGAAGATATACTTATAAGGAAATGTAAATAATGTAAATAATTTGAACATGTATCCCAGACATCAAGTAGGAAATTTCAAATACAATTAGAACAACATTCATAAATAAAAAGCAATTAATTAGCAGCTTTGATGCACGTGCTTATGAATGCATTGAGGAACCTGGCACTGTAGAAATATCGAGCTCGGTTCCGGTGTCCATTCTTGGCTGACCGAACTTGCACTTGGTTCGAACGGTTGATCAATCTCTTAAATCTTCAAAATCCACCGGCCTTGATTCACACATTCCCATACCCTGTCACTCACCACTTTCTTTACAAATAAATGCATGTGGATAAGACGTGCTCATGTCACATAATTGCTGCGTAGTTGGTGCCGATAACGAGAATTTAATATAAATCCAGCAGGTAACTCATCCATGTTTAAAATAAAACACGGTAATCACAAAATTTCAAGCAATTCAAGATCAATTAATTGGCAATTGATAGCATAATTCAAGTACTTCACGGAATTCAAGTAAGTCAACAAGTTCAAACAAAATGCAGGACTCTCAAATTGTCAAAAATTCCTATGCCGTACGACCTAGACTCGACACGACACGACACGACATGACACTAGAACCTCGGTTTTGCAACCGGGCTCTGATACCACCTTAGATGTAGCACCCCGTAACACATGGACGTGCCACACCCCCACACTATAGGTCAATCCACATACGAAACGGCGAATCCGTACATGAACCAACCTATAGCGAACGGGTGACAATGCAATACACGACAAGCTAGGTGGGATTAGTAACATATGCAATAAAACAAAGCGGAAGCATAAACTAGTTTCTATCAAATATTTCCATTTATCCAATCGTGACATTTCTCATTTATCAAATAAATATAATCTAACTTATCATATCAATACATTATCATCTCCAAATAAAATAATAACAATACTAATAACATTAAACATAAATCCCTTGCACAATAAATAAACGAGTAAATAAAATGTACCGTGTCAGAGTCTACTACCTGAACCGGACTCGACACACTTCCCGCCTAGCGTGCACCTGCAATACCTGAAAGGTAGAGGCTTCAGTCTGTGAAGACCGAGTGAGGGGTTTAAATACATATTAGCGCAGATAACATGCAAGTTATATTCTCAGGTAAAGATTTATAAAAGATAAATATACGAGTTCAATAACAATATAGCTTCGCCCGAGAATACAACTATCAGTATTAAATACTTGTTCTTTTCATGCAATCAATACATGGCTTGCTTGTAACACGATAGGGTTTGTTCCTCCTGTGGTTGGACGGACAACCACTAGCTCTAAGACCAGCCCAGCGCCCTCACTAAGGAGAACCTGGCCAGGAGAACACAGGTACACGATAAGGCTTTGTTCTTCTTGTGGTTGGACGGACAACCACCAGCCTGAAGACCAGCCCAGCACCCTCACTAAGGAGGACCTGGCCAAGAGAACCCACGTACACGATAGGGTATTGTTCTTCCTATTGTTGGACGGACAATCACCAGCCCGAAGACCAGCCCAACGCGCTCACTAAGGAGGACCTGGCCAGGAGAACGCATTTACTTGCTTTCATGAACATGGCATGCTTGATTCGTGAACAATAACATACTTGAAATGATTAGTGATTTCATGAAATTATAACTATAAATACCTTTGGCCAAAAATCATGTAAAGGTTATACGGGTTCTATATAACTAGAAATTAAACCTCACCTGACAGGCGACACACGACTCGTGAATGCGTGAACGTGCTCATGATCCACAATCTCCGTCCTGGAGAATAACTGGACAAGAAACGGGATAATGTACATTCATGAGACCATAATTCAAGCATGTTACTTCATATAAGATGCACGGCATGATCATGTACGAGACATCGAGCAATACACAATGTAGCATGTAAATATAACGTTTTGGCATGTAATCATTCATATAATAACAATTTGGGGTCAAATAACCCGTTGGAACGATGTCCCAAAATTCCATTTTTATGCAGAAAGTTTCTGCACTACCAGAGAGCTGGGAACGGCCGTTCCAAGTTTTCAGTACAAAATGGGAAGGGCTGTTCCCGCCTCCCCGAAGATGGGAACGGCTGTTCCGGCTTGCAAGCCGAAAATGGGAACGGTGGTTCCCGTCCTCGCCGCCATGCAACTATTCAAACAATGGGAACGGTCGCTCCCCATTTACAAAGGGAACGGGAAGGGCCGTTCCCGTTATGCAGACAGTCCAGAAACAGGGGAGAAGAACAGAGGATGCACGAACCACCATCAAAGCTCAACAAAACTCACATACTCAATTCCAAACATTATTATTCATGAAAGGAAATAAGTATACATGCTTTAGGTACAATAAAACACAATATAAACACACAATCCATGCCTTAATCATCATAATTCTCACTTCAAGCTCATACTTCCAATTCCCATATAATTCCATGATTTTCAAGATTCATACATGAAATTCAAGGCTAAAGCTTATAATCATAATTCTAACATCATATAAACAAGTTATTTCAAGGAAATCATAACCCTAGCTTCATAAATTGTTATCAAGAAATCACATATATGATCAAATATACCTTGGAATGAAATAATGGATAAAGATGATGAATATGGATGCTTGATCTTGAATCATGGAATTCTTTAGCAATTTCTAGCTTGAAGATGATGATTTCTCCATTTCCTCCTCCATGGTTTTGGCTCGGTAAAGAGGAGCAAAGAGGAAGATGATTTTGATGAATGAAAAATGATGATTGTGGAAGAGATGAAATTAATGATATTTTAGGGGAAAATGTGATAATTATGATCAAATCCTTTAAGTTCTATAAGTTATGCAATTGAGTATCAAAGGATTGGAGATGATCAATTAAGTCCCCTAATGTTTTTCATTCAATTAGGTCCTCAAAGAAAAGGAAATAAACAATTAAGGACAATCATGCAATTAATACAAATTGAACAATTAATTCATGTAACAATTAAATTCCATATGTAACATAATTCCCAAGTTGGCATACATTTCATATGTTTTCACGTAATCATGTTGGAACACAATTTATAAAATTAATATAACACGTTTGAATTGAATAATAAAAATAATAAAGTAAAATCCTCACGCTCGACACGTGTGGGTTTGGAGCGTTAGGATTTTACTTTATTATTTTTATTATTCAATTCATACGTGTTATATTAATTTTATAAATTGTGTTCCAACATGATTACGTGAAAATATATGAAATGTATGCCAACTTGGGAATTATGTTACATATGGAATTTAATTGTTACATGAATTAATTGTTCAATTTGTATTAATTTCTTGATTGTCCTTAATTGCTTATTTCCTTTTCTTTGAGGACCTAATTGCATGAAAAACATTAGGGGACTTAATTGATCATCTCCAAACCTTTGATACCCAATTGCATAACTTATAGAACTTAAAGGATTTGATCATAACTATCACATTTTCCCCTAATATATCGTTGATTGCATCTCTTCCACAATCATCATTTTTCATCCATCAAAATCATCTTCCTCTTTGCTCCTCTTTACCGAGCCAAAACCATGGAGGAGGAAATGGAGAAATCATCATCTTCAAGCTAGAAATTGCTGAAGAATTCCATGATTCAAGCTCAAGCATCCATATTCATCATCTTTTTCCATTATTTCATTCCAAGGTATATTTGATCATATATGTGATTTCTTGATAACAATTTATGAAGCTAGGGTTATGATTTCCTTGAAATAACTTGCTTATATGATGTTGGAATTATGATTATAAGCTTTAGCCTTGAATTTCATGTATGAATCTTGAAAATCATGGAATTATATGGGAATTGGAAGTATGAGCTTGAAGTGAGAATTATGATGATTAAGGCATGGATTGTGTGTTTATATTGTGTTTTATTGTACCTAAAGCATGTATACTTATTTCCTTTCATGAATAATAATGTTTGGAATTGAGTATGTGAGTTTTGTTGAGCTTTGATGGTGGTTCGTGCATCCTCTGTTCTTCTCTCCTGTTTCTGGACTGTCTGCGTAATGGGTACGGCCCTTCCCGTTCCCTTTGTAAATGGGGAACGGCCGTTCCCATTGTTTGAATAGTTGCATGGCGGCGAGGACGGGAACGACCGTTCCCATTTTTGGCTTGCAAGCCGGAACGGCCGTTCCCATCTTCGGGGAACATTTCGGGGAGGCGGGAACGGCCCTTCCCATTTTGTACTGAAAACCTGGAACGACCGTTCCCAGCTCTCTGGTAGTGCCGAAACTTTCTGCATAAAAATGGAATTTTGGGACGTCGTTCCAACGGGTTATTTGACCCCAAATTGTTATTATATGAATGATTACATGCCAAAACGTGATATTTACATGCTACATTGTGTATTGCTCGATGTCTCGTACATGATCATGCCGTGCGTCTTATATGAAGTAACATGCTTGAATTATGGTCTCATGCACGTACATTGTCCCGTTTCTTGTCCAGTTATTCTCCAGGACGGAGATTGTGGATCATGAGCACGTTCACGTATTCACGAGTCGTGTGTCGCCTGTCAGGTGAGATTTGATTTCTAATTATATAGAACCCGTATAACCTTTACGTGATTTTTGGTTAAAGGTATTTATAGTTATAATTTCATGAAATCACTTATCATTTCAAGTATGTTATTGTTCACGAATGAAGCATGTCATGTTCATGAAAGCAAGTAAATGCGTTCTCCTGGCCAGGTCCTCCTTAGTAAGGGCGTTGGGCTGGTCTTCGGGCTGGTGGTAGTCCGTCCAACCACAGGAAGAACAATACCCTATCGTGTACGTGTGTTCTCTTGGCCAGGTCCTCCTTAGTGAGGGCGCTGGGCTGGTCTTCAGGCTGGTGGTTGTCCGTCCAACCACAAGAAGAACAAAGCCTTATCGTGTACCTGTGTTCTCCTGGCCAGGTTCTCCTTAGTGAGGGCGCTGGGCTGGTCTTAGAGCTAGTGGTTGTCCGTCCAACCACAGGAGGAACAAACCCTATCGTGTTACAAGCAAGCCATGTATTGATTGCATGAAAAGAACAAGTATTTAATACCAATAGTTGTATTCTCGGGCAAAGCTATATTGTTATTGAACTCGTATATTTATCTTTTATAAATCTTTACCCGAGAATATAACTTGCATGTTATCTGCGCTAATATGTATTTAAACCTTTCACTCGGTCTTCACAGACTGACGCCTCCACCTTTCAGGTATTGCAGGTGCACACTAGGCGGGAAGTGTGTCGAGTCCGGTCAGGGTAGTAGAGTCTTGCACGGTGCATTTTATTTACTCGTTTATTTATTGGTCAAGGGATTTATGTTTAATGTTATTAGTTATTGTTATTGTTTTATTTGGAGATGATAATGTATTCATATGATAAGGTAGATTATATTTATTTGGTAAATGGGAAATGTCACGATTGGATAAATGGAAATATTTGATAGAAACTAGTTTATGCTTCCACATTTTTTTATTGCATATGTTAGTAATCCCGCCTAGCTTGTCGTGTATTGCATTGTCACCCGTTCGCTATAGGTTGGTTCATGTACGGATTGGCCGTTTCATATGTGGATTGACCTATAGTGCGGGGGTGTGGCACCTCCATGTGTTAAGGTGTGCATGAGATGCAAAACATGCCCAAAATGATCCGAAACCAAACATATAAATGCTCAAAATGTAACTCAAGCACGAATAAAGCATACAACAAATGAAAAGCATGGAAGTAGCATATTAATACTCAAAAAGGACATATAAAAGTATTTCTTAAGCAAAGGAATCGAACCCCTAAAGTTGAAAAATCACATTTCTTACAACGGCCTACGAACTGCCCATTTCTTGTTCTTAAGGTATGGCCAAACTCCGGTTTCAAACTCTTCTGTGACGAATTTTGGCATCCCAAACAGGTGTTTGCAAAATTCACTAAGGCACCAAACGCCCGTTTCGAACCCTACTGACCGAAAATTTTGCATCCCAAACGGGCGTTTGCAAAAAGCAAAGAAGTCCCAAACGCCCGTTTAGATCACGTCTGCAGCAGAAATCTGGGCGAAAAACAAGGGGTTCAAACCATTTCTCCCAAAACACCAAAATTTGTCCAACAAATGCAACAAGCTGAACAATTAACATGCTAAATACACTAATGTATGCATATATAACCATGAATCATGCAACAAAGTCTCAAAAACTCAAACCCACATAAACACATTTAAGCTCATTTATGGCACCAACCATTAAATGCAATTCCAACCCAAAATAATGGATTAAATGCAACATATTAGTCATATAGAGCATATAAATGAAGTCTCAAACCATGTTAATCAACCCATGAATCATATATCAGAAATTTGGCATGAAACCCTTACTATTCACCCAATTCTCCAAACTCAAACAAAATCAGAAAACCAAAAGAAAAACGATCGATGGAAAGTTAGAAGAAATCGTGGGGATTCCGAAACTTACTTCGGATCGAAAAACAAAGGAGAAACGAAGGAGATATGAACTTGAGAAGATTGGAGGGCTTGGGGAGATTTCTCTCTTCTTTTCTTCCTCTTGCTTGAAATGTTGGTAAATGAAAAGAGAAGAAAGGGTTCAAGGATATAAGGGGTTGGTTTGGTTTGGTTTATTTGGCCTTGGTTCGGTACAAGGTTTTCCCGGTTTAATTAT
Source organism: Lantana camara (assembly GCA_037501455.1). Classification (NCBI taxonomy): domain Eukaryota; kingdom Viridiplantae; phylum Streptophyta; class Magnoliopsida; order Lamiales; family Verbenaceae; genus Lantana; species Lantana camara. The sequence goes on from CM074865.1 coordinate 43,838,555, forward strand.
TTCGGTTCAAAAGGTATCGGTTCAATTCCAAAATCCCCAAAATCTCAAAACACCGATTAAAAGTCCCATACGCAATTACGTTACATAGTTCGAATAATTCTATACTAAACGCAATTAGGAATTAATTCACATAATTTACCTGACCGAACTGTAAAACAGGGTGTTACAACCTCCCCCCCTTAAAATGGACTTATCCTCAAGTCCGAACCGACTCCTAAAACAAACCCGGATTTAATCTCCGCATCTTCTCCTCGGTTTCCCAAGTTGATTCCTCGAACTTCTGATCTCTCCAAAGTACCCTAACCAAAGGAATCCTCTTATTCCTCAACTCTTGAACTTTCCGGTCTTGGATTGCTACCGGATGTTTCACAATAGTCAAATCTGGCTCCAACTGTACATCTCCAACTGGGAGAATAGTATCTTCATCAGGGTAAAATTTACGGAGTTGCGAGACATGAAACACGTTATGTATCCCAGTCAAGTTAGGCGGCAAATCCAATTTATAGAAATTTCTCCAATTCTCTCCAAGATCTCAAAAGGCCCGAGGTATCGTGGATTAAGTTTTTCACCTTTCCCAATACGAGTGAAGCCCTTCCTAGGAGATGCTTTCAAAAAGACTCCATCTCCGACTTCGAACTCCAAAGGCCTCATTCTCTTATCGGCGTAACTCTTTTGCCGTTCTTGTGCCGCTTTCATCCGTTGTTTAATTTGTCGGACCTTCTCAATAGTGTCCTCAATATTATTTCCCGGCATTGCTCTTATGAGTTTACCATCCTCGGTCCATTTCCAATCCTCGATTTCCCAATACAACGGCGATCTACACTTACTCCCGTACAAAGCCTCATACGGAGCCATCTTAATTGAGGCTTGATAGCTATTGTTATATGCATACTTGACCAAAGGTAAATGTTCATCCCACTTATCTTGAAAGTCTAAAGCACAAGGCCAGAGCATATCTTCCAAATATTGCATCAACCTCTCTGATTGTCCGTCCGGTTGAGGATGCGATGCTGTGTAACACCCCTTTGACACGTGGAGGTGCCACACCCCCGCACTATAAGTCAATCCACATACGAAACGACCAATCCGTACATGAACCAACCTATAGCGAACGGGTGACAATGCAATACACGACAGGCTAGGCGGGATAACTAAAACGTGTAATAGAATAAAGTGGAAGCATAATGTAATTACTATCACAAGTTTTCATTTATCATTCATGTCATTTCTCGTTTACCAACTAAAATATATTCTAACTTGTCATATCAATGCATTATCATCTCTAATTTAACAATAACAATAAATACAATTCCATAATAAATAAATACACGAACCACGGATGACATGACTGCATGAACTGGACTTGACTCGACTCGACTCCCGCCTAGCACGCATCTGCAGAAACCTGAAAGGTGGAGGTGTCAGTCTGTGAAGACCGAGTGAGGGGTTTAAATACATATTAGCGCAGATAACAGGCAAGTCATATTCTCGGGTAAAGGTTTACAAAGATAAATATACAAGTTCAATAATAATATAGCTTCGCCCGAGAATACCGCTATCAATCTTAAATACTGGTTCTTTCATGCAATAGCTAAACATACTTGCTTGCTTGTTAATCATTAGGCGATCACACAATTCAATTATCGTGAAATCATGCAGTAGTGTAATCATTTAACACGTTCATGGAATGGAGATCATGCAATCAGTACATGGCTTGCTTGTAACACGATGGGTTATTTCTCCTGTGGTTGGACGGACAACCACCAGCTCGAAAACCAGCCCAGCGCCCTCCCTAAAGAGAACCTGGCCAGGAGAACACGGGTACACGATAGGCCTTTGTTCTTCTTGTGGTTGGACGGACAACCACCGGCCGGAAGACCAGTCCAGCGCCCTCACTAAGGAGAACCTGGCCAAGAGAACACACGATCACGATAGGGTATTGTTCATCTTGTGATTGGACGGACAATCATTGGCACGAAACCAATCCAGCGCCCTTCACTCAGAAGGACCTGGCCAAGAGAACACACTTGCTTGCAATCATGAACATGGCATGCTGGATTCATGAATACTAACATGCTTTACTTGCTTGATTAATGAACAATAATATAACTTGGAACGATAAATGATTTCATGAAAATATAACTATAAATACCTTTTTGGCCGAAATATCACATAAAGGTTATATAGGTTCTATTTAACTAGAAATTAAACCTCACCTGACAGGCAACACACGACTCGTGAATGCGTGAACGTGCTCATGATCCACAATCTCCTCCCTGGAGAATAACTGGACACGAAACGGGACAATGTACGTGCATGAGACTATAATTCAAGCATGTTATTCCAAAAAACGACGCACGGCATAATCATACACGAGACATCGAGCAATATACAATGTAGCATGAAAACATGTTGTTTCGACATATAATCAATCATATAATAGCAATTCGGGATCAAATAAACCATTGGAACGAGGGGTCAAAAGTGTAATTTTGTGCAGAATATTTCTGCACTACCAGAGAGCTGGGAACGGCCGTTCCAGGTTTCAGTTCAAAGTGGGAAGGGCCGTTCCCGCTGTCGGGCTCCCCGAAGATGGGAACCGCCGTTCCGGCTCGCAAGCCAAAGTGGGAACGGTCGTTCCCGTCCTCGCCGCCAAGCACATTATTCAAACACTGGGAACGGCCGTTCCCCATTTACAAAGGGAACGGGAAGGGCCGTTCCCGTTACGCAGGAAGAACAAAGAACAGAACAAAACAGGGGATGCTCTCGGGACAAAACCAAGCATCCCCAATCTTTCCAAAATCATCCCAACATGCAAGAATTCTGGAAATATGTATGTATACATGTTCAATATACCTTAATATGCCATCAAAACATATAAATCATGCTTTAATCATCATAATCACCAACTTGAGCATATATATAAATTCATCATCTCATCTCATGTTCTTCAAGAATTCAACCATAAATTCAAGCTAAAAGCATGAAATCATATTCCTAGCATCAAGTAATCAAGTTGGCAAGCTTAAACACTAACCCTAGCTTCATGCATAATTATCAAGAAATCCTATATTTCCACTTACATGAACTTGGAGGAAGAAAGATGGATGATCATGGATGCTTAAGCTTGAATCATGAATTTCCCTAACAAATTCTAGCTTGAAGATGATGATTTCTCCATTTCCTTTCCTTTTGAGTGAGTACCGAGAGAGAAGAGATGATTGGAAAATGGAATGAAGATGATTGAGGAAGAGATGTGTATATAACGATATATTTGAGGAAATATGCAATATTATGATCCAATCCCTCAAGTTTTATAAGTCATGCAATTGAGTATAAAAGGTTTGGAAAGTGATCAATTAAGTCCAAAAGGTTTTCATGCAATTAGGTCCCTCAATTATATGTAAATAGACAATTAAAGACAATTAAGCAATTACGATACATTCGGCAATTAACTCCCGTAACAATGATTTAAATATGTAACATAATTCCCAAATTGGCATACATTTCATATATTTTCACGTAATCATGTTGAACACAATTTATAGAAATTAATCTAACACGTTTAAATTAATTAAACGAAAATAATAAAATAAAGTCCTAACGCTCGAAACCCACACGTGTCGAGCGTACCTGATTGTCTGAAAATCGGGGCGTTACAACTCTCTCCCCCTTAAGAGAATCCGTCCTCGGATTCCATGTCCTGAATTCCGGGAATTTAATTGGCTCTTACATGTTCATCCCACGCGGGTTAGCTACTCCCCATCAGGGATTAGTTTGAAAGAGGTCTTCATTCCACAAGGTTTTCCAATGGCTGAGATCACGACCCTCAACTTCCGGAGTCTAATCACTCGAAGGAAAATCTAACCTTCCACTAAAACAAGTTGACAAGTAGTAGAAATACTGAGAGTGCCCCGTCTCTCAAGCAGTTAACGAGGGAACCCCGTCCCTCGAGCAAGTAACAAGAGAACCCCGTCTCTTGACAACCCTGAGAGAATCCCCGTCTCCCACGCACACGAAATAAAATTCAAGCGAGCACTTAGGTACATATTTACAATTAATGCACAGGGATCAGATAAAATTATCATTTCTGCAAGTAATCGTTCATGTAACAATTATTGATAAACAAGGAATCATATGCCAGACTAACGAATTAATAATAAACAATTAATATCAACAAGGAGTCATGTTTAGAATTAACAAAATAATGGTAATGATAAAATAATGATGCACGTGGTATGCATGATTAAGTGTACCGTTCACCGGGGATTGATGTTCCGGAACGGAATTAATTCGGTTGACAACTTGATTCCTTTAGTTGAGATTTTCTCGCTTTGTACCACTACGGTTCGATATTCCCATTCTGGATAGCCATTTCTGTTATTGTGCTATTTTCTAACATAATCCGTAAATCATCATTAATCACCACATCTTCCAACCCGTCTAAATTACAGATTTACCGGTTGAACCACTCTTGTACTGATTCTCACATTTACTTTCCGATTCCAGAATTGAAAACACCCGGATATTCTGGTTAGAGTGTAATTGCCCGTTCAAGCTTAAAGGACTGACTTGGTGTTCCAAGCAAGCTCTTGTCCAACAAGCAGAGAAAACAGGTGTTACCATTTCTCGATCTTGTAATCGGAGTGAAGCATTTTCCCGAAGCAAAGATCTTACACCCTTTGTTTGAAATCCGAACGTTGAGCTCTTACTTCCTTAGTTAACAATACGGCGGATATTTGCAATAGAGGGATCAAGGTCGTCATCCCGTGAGAGTAATTCAGCAAGCACACTTGCATAGATACCGAAGAATTCAAGTCCTAGTGAAACGTCTTCCATCTGATCCCTGAAATTTGATAACATACCCCACACTCTGTGATATATCTTGAAGAAAAAGGTCGTTCAATCCTCCATCTTTCTGATGGATTCATGGTAAACTGGTATATTTATAGAGGCAACGATGACAGCGCGGATGAAAGCACGAGGTGCTATCACAGGCATCTCTAGGGTGTAAGTAACAACTTCGTAAGAAAACTCTTGTCGGAGTTAACCTACCAAAACTTGAGATTGGTTCCGGATATCGCCCAAACTGAATCCTTCTCTATTTACTGAGTCAAATGATATCCTGAGGTTGTCGGAGGATTGCAGACAGTGTACCCACTTTCCTGAGAATGATAATAGAACGAGGAACTGTCGATGATGGAACTTTTCTTTGTGTAAGAGGGAGGAAAGCTCAACTCATTGAAGACTTCTTTCACATGGTTCTGATAGAGGTTTTCAGGAAGAATCGATTTTCTTGAGGTTTCCAACTTTCCCGAATGCTATTTAACTGCAGACTTCAGTTTATTTTCAGACCGGCTCTCCCCCTTAAGAAAATAGAAATTTTCTTATCCTTTTCCACTTGCAAGCTTCTCTGCTGACTTAATTCCCATAACCTCTTCCTCGTTCCATTGGCCGTTACTCAAATGTTAATTGATGATTCTTTTCTAATCTTTTCCATTATCAACATACTCAACTTGAAGCTCCCTGACTGTCACCACTTAACTTGATTTTAAAATTCTTCAATATCCGATACCCCTTCTGCTAGTCATGAAAATGCCATGTCCTGTATTTACCCTCTACTGCTTCTAAAGTTGATATCTGTCAAGCTAGCATCCTAATCCAAAACAAGAAGGTTCTTTCTCCTACCCTTACTGGATTCCAAAATGCTGAGAAATCCCTGAAGGTTGCAAGACCCACTGAGCATTTATCTGCTTGAACTTATCACCATTTTCCAGTTTCCCAAAATTCCCAATATTTACTTCATACCCCGGCTCCTACTAAATTCCGAACCAATACTTCTCACAATCCCAAACATTTCCAGGCTTCGAGCAAAATTTATATGACTCGGTTCCCAAACCGATACCCAATAATTCAGAAATCTCTTCTTTAAATTCAAATTACTAGAAATAAGAGCAGGGATTGTGCAGAACATAGGGAGAGCCTATTGACAACAAACACTAAATAATGCATGATGGTTAAAATGTCAATACACACATTGCTATCAATTTAAAATGCAACATATTAAAACAATTACATCGTTTCAAAAATATTCTTACCAGTAAGGGTATGTAAATAATGTGAATAATTTGAACATGCATCCAAGACATCAAGTAGGAAATTTTAAATACAATTAGAACAATATTTATAAATGAGGAACAATTTAATTAACGATTATGATGCACGTGCTTATGAATGCATTGAAGAACCTGGCACCGTAGTAACGTTGAGCTTGATCCCGGTGTTCATTCTCGCTTGACCGAGTTGCAACTTGATCCAAGCGGTTGATCAGCCTTCTAAGTCTTCAAATTCTTCAGCCTTGATTCATACCTTTACAAAACCTGTCACTCACAACTTGCTTTGCAAATAAATGCATGTGGGTGAAGCGTGTTCGAATCACGTAATTGTCACATAATTGATGCGGATAACAAGAATTTAATATAAATTGAAACAAGTATTTCATCAATGTTTAAAATAAACACGGTGGTCACATAACTTCCAGCAATTCAAGGTCACCCAATTGACAATTATTAACATGATTCAATACAAGGTACAAGGTATCAAGTATTTCAGGTAATTCAAGGAATCCAAGTAGCCAAGTAATTTCAAATAATATGCAAGACTCTCAAATTATCAAGTAATTCCTATGCCGTACGACCTAGACTTGACACGACACGACACTAGAACCTCGGTTTTGCAACCGGGCTCTGATACCACCTTAGATGTAACACCCCTTTGACACGTGGAGGTGCCACACCCCCGCACTATAAGTCAATACACATACGAAACGACCAATCCGTACATGAACCAACCTATAGCGAACGGGTGACAATGCCATACACGACAGGCTAGGCGGGATAACTAAAACGTGTAATAGAATAAAGCGGAAGCATAATGTAATTACTATCACAAGTTTTCATTTATCATTCATGTCATTTCTCGTTTACCAACTAAAATATATTCTAACTTGTCATATCAATACATTATCATCTCTAATTTAACAATAACAATAAATACAATTCCATAATAAATAAATACACGAACCACGGATGACATGACTACATGAACTGGACTTGACTCGACTCGACTCCCGCCTAGCACGCATCTGCAGAAACCTGAAAGGTGGAGGTGTTAGTCTGTGAAGACCGAGTGAGGGGTTTAAATACATATTAGCGCAGATAACAGGCAAGTCATATTCTCGGGTAAAGGTTTATAAAGATAAATATACAAGTTCAATAATAATATAGCTTCGCCCGAGAATACCGCTATCAATCTTAAATACTGGTTCTATCATGCAATAGCTAAACATACTTGCTTGCTTGTTAATCATTAGGCGATCACACAATTCAATTATCGTGAAATCATGCTGTAGTGTAATCATTTAACACGTTCATGGAATGGAGATCATGCAATCACTACATGGCTTGCTTGTAACACGATGGGTTATTTCTCCTGTGGTTGGACGGACAACCACCAGCTCGAAAACCAGCCCAGCGCCCTCCCTAAAGAGAACCTGGCCAGGAGAACACGGGTACACGATAGGCCTTTGTTCTTCTTGTGGTTGGACGGACAACCACCGGCCGGAAGACCAGTCCAGCGCCCTCACTAAGGAGAACCTGGCCAAGAGAACACACGATCACGATAGGGTATTGTTCATCTTGTGATTGGACGGACAATCATTGGCACGAAACCAATCCAGCGCCCTTCACTCAGAAGGACCTGGCCAAGAGAACACACTTGCTTGCAATCATGAACATGGCATGCTGGATTCATGAATACTAACATGCTTTACTTGCTTGATTAATGAACAATAATATAACTTGGAACGATAAATGATTTCATGAAAATATAACTATAAATACCTTTTTGGCCGAAATATCACATAAAGGTTATATAGGTTCTATTTAACTAGAAATTAAACCTCACTTGACAGGCGACACACGACTCGTGAATGCGTGAACGTGCTCATGATCCACAATCTCCGCCCTGGAGAATAACTGGACACGAAACGGGACAATGTACGTGCATGAGACTATAATTCAAGCATGTTATTCCAAAAAACGACGCACGGCATAATCTTACACGAGACATCGAGCAATATACAATGTAGCATGAAAACATGTTGTTTCGACATATAATCAATCATATAATAGCAATTCGGGATCAAATAAACCATTGGAACGAGGGGTCAAAATTGTAATTTTGTGCAGAATATTTCTGCACTACCAGAGAGCTGGGAACGGCCGTTCCAGGTTTCAGTTCAAAGTGGGAAGGGCCGTTCCCGCTGTCGGGCTCCCCGAAGATGGGAACCGCCGTTCCGGCTCGCAAGCCAAAGTGGGAACGGTCGTTCCCGTCCTCGCCGCCAAGCACATTATTCAAACACTGGGAACGGCCGTTCCCCATTTACAAAGGGAACGGGAAGGGCCGTTCCCGTTACGCAGGAAGAACAAAGAACAGAACAAAACAGGGGATGCTCTCGGGACAAAACCAAGCATCCCCAATCTTTCCAAAATCATCCCAACATGCAAGAATTCTGGAAATATGTATGTATACATGTTCAATATACCTTAATATGCCATCAAAACATATAAATCATGCTTTAATCATCATAATCACCAACTTGAGCATATATATAAATTCATCATCTCATCTCATGTTCTTCAAGAATTCAACCATAAATTCAAGCTAAAAGCATGAAATCATATTCCTAGCATCAAGTAATCAAGTTGGCAAGCTTAAACACTAACCCTAGCTTCATGCATAATTATCAAGAAATCCTATATTTCCACTTACATGAACTTGGAGGAAGAAAGATGGATGATCATGGATGCTTAAGCTTGAATCATGAATTTCCCTAACAAATTCTAGCTTGAAGATGATGATTTCTCCATTTCCTTTCCTTTTGAGTGAGTACCGAGAGAGAAGAGATGATTGGAAAATGGAATGAAGATGATTGAGGAAGAGATGTGTATATAACGATATATTTGAGGAAATATGCAATATTATGATCCAATCCCTCAAGTTTTATAAGTCATGCAATTGAGTATAAAAGGTTTGGAAAGTGATCAATTAAGTCCAAAAGGTTTTCATGCAATTAGGTCCCTCAATTATATGTAAATAGACAATTAAAGACAATTAAGCAATTACGATACATTCGGCAATTAACTCCCGTAACAATGATTTAAATATGTAACATAATTCCCAAATTGGCATACATTTCATATATTTTCACGTAATCATGTTGAACACAATTTATAGAAATTAATCTAACACGTTTAAATTAATTAAACGAAAATAATAAAATAAAGTCCTAACGCTCGAAACCCACACGTGTCGAGCGTACCTGATTGTCTGAAAATCGGGGCGTTACATGCTGTGCTAAATTTGAGTTTGGTATCCAGGCACTTTTGAAGATTTTGCCAAAATATCGACCTGAACCTCGGATCACGATCGGAAACAATACTAGCCGGAACTCCATGCAATCGAACAATCTCTTTACAATAGAACTCTGCTAACTTCGGTACCTTATCTGTCATTCGAACCTTGAGAAAGTGAGCCGACTTCGTCAATCTATCCACAATCGCCCATATTCCATCATACCCTCCTTTCACTCTAGGCAAGCTAGACACGAAGTCCATAGTCACTTGCTCCCACTTCCACTCGGGAATCGGAAGTGGTTGGAGAGTTCCACCAGGTTTTTGGTGTTCGGCTTTCACCCTTTGGCACGTTAGATATCGCTTCACGAAGTTCGCGACATCCCTCTTCATACCATTCCACCAAAACCGCTCCTTCAAATCCCGATGCAGCTTTGTACCACCCGGATGAATTGCATTCCTCGAACGATGTACCTCCTCAAGTATTATTCTCTTGAGCTCTTCCGGGATACATATTCTCGTTTTAAACCTCAACAAACCTGACCCATCAAAATTGAACTTAGGATTCGGAATCCTTTCCAACTTAGCCACCAACTTTTGCATACCCGGATCCATCTTTTGGGCTTCTAACAATTGCTGGAATAAATCCGGCTTCACGGTAAGATTCAACATCTAACACTCCGAAACCAACAACTCCAAATCCGAACTCGAATGTCCCACATCTAAGTTAGCCACGCTTGCCTTCCTACTCAAAGCGTCGGCTACCACATTGGCCTTTCCGGGGTGGTATTGGATCTTACAATCATAATCCTCTAAGAATTTCATCCAACGCCTCTGTCTCACATTTAACTCCTTTTGAGTAAATAAGTACTTGAGGCTCTTATGGTCGGTAAACACCTCGAACGTTGCCCTGTAGAGGTAGTGCCTCCACTTCTTCAAAGCAAATACCACTGCGGCCAACTCGAGATCATGTGTCGGGTAATTCTTCTCATGCTCCTTCAACTTCCTTGAAGCATAAGCCACCACTCGACCATTTTGCATTAATACGTACCCGAGACCTTCCTTAGAAGCATCCGTGTAAACCACATAACCCTCAGTGCCCTCGGGTAGGGTAAGAACCCGTGCCGAAGTCAAATTCTGTTTCAGAACCCGGAAACTCTCTTCACACTTGTTACCCCATTCAAATTATACCTTCTTCTTCATTAATTGAATCAACGGGGAGGCGATCCTAGAGAAGTCTTGCACGAACCTTCGATAATATCCCACCAATCCAAGAAAACTCCTAACCTCCGAAGCATTCTTCGGTTTCTCCCAACTCTTCACCGTCTCAATCTTGGAGTGATCGACTTCAATTCCCGTACCCGAAATTATATGGCCTAACAAACGTGAGTTTGTCGACCCAAAACTCACACTTACTAAACTTCGCATAAAGCTTGTGCTCCCTCAAAGTCTCCAAGACTATCCTCATATGTTGTGCGTGCTCTTCGACAGACCTCGAATACACCAAGATGTCATCTATAAATCTCACCACGAATTGATCAAAGAATGGCCTAAACACCCGGTGCATCATATCCATGAGTACGGCTGGAGCATTCGTTAACCCAAATGGCATTACCACAAATTCAAAGTGCCCATAACGCGTGTTAAATCCGGTCTTGGAAATATCCTCCTCCCTAATCCGCAACTGGTAATAACCCTGTCTTAAATCTAACTTGGAATATACCTTGGAACCTTGCAAGAGATCAAATAATTCCTCGATATGCGGCAAAGGGTATTTGTTCTGGACTGTCATCCGATTCAACTCACGGTTGTCTATACATATCCTTAATGTACCGTCCTTCTTCTTCACAAATAACACGGGAGCACCCCACGGAGAACTGCTCGGACGGATGTACCCACACGTGAGAAGCTCATCAAGCTGCGTCTTTAACTCCTTAAGTTCCGCCGGAGCCATTCTATAGGGAGTCTTCGAAAAAGGCTCAGATCCGGGATAGAGGTCGATAATGAACTCGATATTCCTATCGGGTGGCAAAGAGCCCAAACTCTCAGGGAATACATCGGCATATTCTTGCACATCCTCCGTCTCTTCGAGTTTGGCTTGATCCTTAGGCTTGTTTAGGATATAAGCCACAAAACTGGTTGCACCATCCCCGACCATTTCTCTAGCCTCCAAGAACGAAATAAAAGGGCTTAACTTCAACCTCTCGCCCGGGAAAACCACCGATCCCAACAAAACCTTCTTCTTCCTACAATCTATAACGGCCCAATGCTCATACAACCAATCCATACCGAGAATAATCCCATACTTCTTCATCGGCATCTCAACCAAATCCGCAAGAAAAACCCGATCTTCAAAACTCACCAGACAACCCTTAAAAACCCTACAAGTCACACAACTACCACCGAGGGGAGAACTAACCACATAATCATGTGCACACAAAGTGACAGGCATGCACATAGATGAAGCAAGATCTCGCGATATGAATGAATGCGTAGCCTTGGATCGAACAATGTATGAAATGTAGTGTCATGAATGCTAATTGTACCTTCCACCACGGCATTGGGGTCGATCTCAACGGCCTCTTCTTCCTCACCACCCAAGGCATAAGCTCTTGCTTGTATAGCCGGCCATTGATTTCCTCCCGCGGCGAGCGCTTGCTTCTTCTTCGGGCAATTATTCACCATATGATCCGGCGAACCAGAATGATAGCACCGTTTGTGCAACTTGAAGCAATTCTCAACCCGGTGATTTCCTTGGCAATGGGTGCATTGGCCGGGTGCGGGAAGTACAAGAGGTGGTGCTTGCCCCGTGGGTCGGGGTTGCTTGAATTGAGGCTTGGTCGGAGTAAAAGATGGTTGTGCCGGCCTCTTCCTATACTTGTTGAACCCCGAACTAGAACCTTGCCCGGTATGAGAAACCTTTCTTCGAGCTACCACCCTATCCTCTACTTTCAAGGCTTTCTCGGTAACAAGAACCCAAGGTTTCATCGGCTTCAAGTGCATCCTTCATGTCCTCCCTTAAACATTACAGGAATTGTAGAGCTTTTCCACGGTCGTCGTTGGCAATATGAGGGGCATAGCAAGAGAGACGGTCAAATTCATTAATATACTCGGTGACCGTCTTACTTCCTTGTTTGAGGTCTATGAATTCCCGGAACCTCCTATCTCTCGCCACTTGAGGGATAAACTTATCCCGGAACTCCCTAGTAAAGGCCTCCCAAGTAACCTCTTCTCCCACGGCATCCATACGAGCTCGAACTCTAGTCCACCAATTGTATGCTTGTCCTTACACCATAGTGACGGTGCATCTTGCTTTCTTCACGGAGCCACTGTGACACCCCGTATTCTCGAAGGGCGTCCTGACGATATTAACAAGTAAGTCTCTACACTTGAGTGTGTTTAATATAAGAGTTCTTGAATTATGTGATTTAATGTAAATCCAATTTAATATGTGATCATTCGAATTATTCTAAAATTAATGGTTAAGGTGATTTTAAACCCATCATGTTACTTAACTTGTTTAATTTCGGTTTACTTGAATTCCTTGAGATTAATTGTCAATCATCTGTTTACGAAGTGTCGTTAAATTGTACGAAAGGTTTCTAAAAAAAAATTAAATTGAATTAAACTCTAATTGGTAAATCTCTATTTCATTTTAATTTATAAAATTAATTCGGAGCTTGAATGTTTATTCGTAACTTTACCAATTTTATTTATGATTGTTCATACGTGATATTACTCTTTGCTACGTGATAAGGATACCCGGTTGTATATAGCTTGTGCACAAGACACATTTCTCCCAATCTCCTTTCTCTCTCTCTCTCTCTTCTCTCTCTCTCCTCTCCCATTCTTTCTCCCGCGGTCACTATTCGCGGCTTCGGTTACGAGCACATAACTCACTCGTTTCTCAACGGATTTCGACAAATGAATAGTCCATTCGATGATCTCGATGAGACGTACGCAAGAGTACCAATTGCACGGCGTAACGATGAATGGTGGTGGAGTTATCGCCGGAATTCAGAACCAGCGGCGGAGGTGTCGGACCACCGCCACTTCGTCGGCCTTTCGCGGCGGTTTTCGGCCCCTCCTTGAAGCACACGCCCAAGACCCATAAAGAGGATATCCCGCCGCATCGTCTGACGTTGGCAGCGTGGCCATCCGAGCCGCGACTGCGCCACACGGGCCGTCTGAAGCCCTCGTCCGCAGCGCGTTTTACTGTAGCGGTGGGTTTCGCCGCCTTCCGGCGGTGTTTTTCGACGGGGCTTGATGGTTTCCCAGGTTTTTCGACCCCCTGAGTTCATTTCCGGCATCAATTTCACCTGATTTTGGCTGTAGGTGGTGGTTCCGGCGACTTGGGCGGCGGCAGAATATTCAGCGGCCAACGGAGGCCTTTTTCGGCCATCTTTTGGCCTCGGGCTCTTCACGAAAGTTGTTCGGAACGGTGAGAACTAGTAGACTTTGATCACGCGACTCCAGATTCGGTGGTTTAGTGCCAGATCGCGGCTGTGCAGCGGCGGCACGATGGAGGGACTAGCTCCGGGGATTTTCTCCGGCAACCACCTTAGGGCTTTCGAAGAGCTCCTCACGGGTAAGACAATGCCTTTTACGGATCGTATTTTGGTTCACTGGTTTGGAAGTAATTTGAATTTGAAGATTTTAGGGTTTTCGTGTTCTTAGATCTGAAATTAGAGGAGATTGACTTGGAATTTCCCGAAATTGATCGAGGATTCGGAACGAACACGAAGACTTCATTCAGGACTGATTTTTCGGGATTTTTCCGGCGACCTTCGGCGGCGGCCCGGAGGCGGTCATGCCAAATTCCGGTAGCTACAGTGGTGGCCTTCCGGCGGCGTCTAGTCAGAATGTTCTTCTCGTTGTGGTGAGTTCAACGCCACTTTCCGTTCGTTAATCGGACACTCAATCTATTTATTACGAATTATTTTGCGTAATTGTGATTATTTGAATTAATTGTTTTAAGTGCAAAAAAATTGGTTATTGTTGGTTTGTTGATCGAGATGTATTCCAATCGTATACGAAAACATGTATTGAATGAATTGTGATATGCATGAATATTTTGATTTACAATTTGAATCTCAGTGTGATGAATTTACGCTATTTGTTAAGTACGAAAGGGTGTTAGTGTAATATTTAGAAACTAATCTTTTATGTGACTAAATGAACTTGAATGATATTTTAGAAGAACGAACATGTTGTGATTTAGACGTTCTCAATGTTATGTTTGTTGTAAATTGTGTTTCAAATATAAAATTGAGATACATGAAAGATGCTTGAACAACTTGAGACTTGATGCATGATAGGAGTTAGAATTGTAATATCTTGATTTACTCTTACTACTCGAAAATGGTATATTATGAATTACGATAAATTGATAATTGTCATGCTTGTAAGTAATTAATTCCTAGTTGAATAATTGTATAAATACTTTAAACGAACAATTATGCTTAGTAATCAACTAAGGGGATGTATGTGTAATAATTCTAAACTTTTATAAATGACTTAGGGGATGTAAGTGTAATATTTATGAAACTATGAATATGACTCGAGCTTGTGTACCAAACATGTTGTGAAGTTGTGAAGTATGATCTTAAGTGAATTAAATGCACTCTTTATTTGTATCAAGCATGCCATCTACATACAACAACTTTGTATGTTTATATGATCAAGTTGCTCTTACTTATGCACTTTATAACTCGACATGAACTTGATGCTTAATTCTAATATTATAATTGAACCCTGTGACATTGGATGATTTAATATGTATTTTGTGAATACATTGACTTCCTAAATTTATCTTGCATCTTTGGATATGGAATTACGTGTCGGTTGCTTGTAAATATGACCTTGTTGAGCAATGATATGCCTTTAATGACCACAACACCTTATCCAAGCACAACATGAACACTTATGCATAACCACGATCATGTTGAGCAACGCCGTGCGTCTTGTTTGGTTCATATAGAGTCTAAGTCTGGGCTGCTGTATGTTATGTTCCAGAGTTTGGTGACGGTAGTGCGCCCGAGGTTAGGAGTGTTTGTCCTTCACACTCTCAGACTCTACTATCACAAGGTGAGGTTTAGGATTTTGTATAGTTATGCGACCTATGGCCTTTTCATGCTGATGTCTACCCTTGCATGCGAGTATACTTTACTATAATTACGTATGTGTTGGATATGATATGTTTATGATATTGAGCGTGTGTTCTGCGTGGATGGGTGCTTACGGGCTTAAATTCCATCGCGTGGGTTTTGCGTGGATGGGTGCTTACGGGCTTAAATTCCATCGCGTGTGATTTGCGTGGATGGGTGTCTAAGGGCTTAATTCTATCGCGTGGGAATAAATATATAAAAATACGTTTTTGAGGCATATGTAAGCTATTTTGGAAAATTCAGTTGTGTTATGATTCTGTAGCGAGTTAGCCATGTTATATGGTATCTGTTCTATCCTATTATATTGTGGATCCGAGGAGCTACGGGTAATGGGGCCTCCGGGACGTTTAGGGCCGTCGGAGTTTCAACCATGTACTTAGTTTCCATTTGAGATATCATTACGCGACCTTAGGGTGATGAGGGAGGCGTGATATCTTGAGCCTTCGGCTAAGGCTGGGGATGACTCTTGTGGGTTTGCTACCCTCTTGAGATCGAGTCTATTTTAGACGGTGTTATTATAGATGGTTTTTGGGGACTGTACATCTCCTCCATCATTGATGTAGCGGTTGGATTTATTGTGATTTATGTTTTGAGGAGTAAAGGTGGTAAGCTCGTACTCGCCGAGCATGTGTTCTGTTTAGGAATTATGAATCGGGATAGAGTTTCTGAAATGTTTTCTAAACTTATATATCTATCTTTTGGGGTATTTTCGAAATGTTTTGGTATGCAACACCTATCCTCGGTTCATGATTACTACTTTAATCTGTGTTGTGATCCTATATATACATATCGTGGGTGTGCGTTAGCCCCCTCACTCGGTCAAGTTGACTGACCCCTCATTTAAACTTTTAGTTGTAGGTCTTTTGGCATTTGCTAGGCGGGAGTGAGTCCTTGAGTTACACTTCGTCGGTCTAGTCTTTCTAGTTGCATTTGACTTTCATACACTTTACTTATGTTATGACTTGTAGACTTAAATTTATACTTTACCTTTCTGTAGCCCTGTGTGGCATTCGTATTCGGCCCTGTGTGGCACTTGATGATTATTACATTATGTTTGATACTCTGATATTCGGGATTAGGTATCTATGTTAGTTGAACCCGTCACTTGTTTTGAATGTTGCTTTAAATTCTTCCGCTATCTGATGTTGAATGTTTAATTTGCTTCCACGCTCTGAGTTTGTCGAGTTAGATCCGCCTAACATAGTGTGTGTGTGAACGCCTCTCTCCCACATTTAACTCCTTCTGAGTAAATAAGTACTTGAGGCTCTTATGGTCGGTAAACACCTCGAACGTTGCCCCGTAGAGGTAGTGCCTCCACTTCTTCAAAGAAAATACCACGGCGGCCAACTCGAGATCATGTGTCGGGTAAGTCTTCTCATTCTCCGTCAACTTCCTTGAACCATAAGCCACCACTCGACCATTTTGCATTAATATGCACCCGAGACCTTCCTTAGATATCCGCACGCCTCTGTTTTTAAATAATATGCTTGTGTTGATATCCATACGCCCTTGTTGATGCCCACTTTACCTATACGATCCACGAGCTCCGGTGCTGAACAAGGACTGAGGCATACCAGAGGTTACGGATATCTTTGCTTAACATTTTTGGGGACCCGGCGAGAACGGGTAATTATTCCATCCTGGACTCCTCTTTTCACTTATTAAATGACAGGTACAAGCAGGTAATCAGGAAACAAGCAGGAAACAGGAGTTTATAATTATAACAGGCGGGAAAACAAGTACACATTAATCTCCTTCCTCCGGGTGCAATGTGGCCGGTAGCTAACCTCTATATCCACGTATCAGGATGATCCTCGGGTTCATGACTCCCTCAGATCGGAGACCCATCTGCCACCAAACCTCCTGGTGGATATCGGGGTGGTCCAACTGTTAGGAATAGTGCCCTAGAAAGCCGATTAAATATCCGCTTTGTGCTTTTCCTTATTGCATCACAGACAATCTTTGAATGAAATAACGAATTGAGGTAACACTTCTTTATATGCTCTTGTTTGGTATGCGTTTACTTTATCTGTGCATGTATGAGAACTCCACTAATCCTGATGACTTTAGGACTCTACATTTAGGTGAAATGGTTGATGAAACGAGCCCTATATCACATAAGTCATGATTAGTAAAATACTCCAAGTCGATGAGTCCTACCGACAGTAGGAGTGTCAACCTGACTCCTCTAAGGCTTGCTTGTTGGATCACGCCCTTAAGAAGGACCACCTTGTTTCATGGAGGTGCAAAGTGTATAGTTGATACGTGCGTGATACATGAGGATGCTTACTTCAATAAGTAAGTTCACTGAGGTGCCCCGTGTGAGAACATTCCTAAATGGGAAAGGAGGATTCTATTTCAGGAAATGGAAACTTCCAGATTAGGAAATATCTCAGGAGTCATTGATGTGATTAATTGATCCTTAGACTTGAGGTTCCATGTCACTTTATGAGTTAACTCTGTAGTCTTAGGTATAAGCTTTAAAGGGTGTCGCCTTAGACAACTGATTCAAGGCTTATGTTGGGGCTGCACAAGTGATTCATGAAAGTTAATGAGAATCAAGAAAAGACCTACACTTGCATTTGCAAGGTGATCACTTATTGTGTAAGTCATTCATATGACATACGGAGTCCTTGGCCAAGCCAGTAGATCAAGACATCAAGAAAAGGGTTTCTTGGATTGATATCAAATGGATATGAAATGCACTTAGCTTTAAGACCGGATTATTAGGGTTCTGATTATTCCCTTGCCCTAGATCTTGGTTAAGAGATAATAAGTAGGAGGATTGTATCTCAAATGAATCAATGACTTAAAGGTTCTGTCGAATCCGAATATTCCAATTCAGCTAGGGGTTAAACACCTGTTACTAGCCTATGGTCGTTCAATGACTTAAAGGTTCTGTCGAATCCGAACATTCCAATTAGTGAATTAATTAATTAGGGTCACTGCTAATTGAATTGAGAACCTAGAGGGCACACACAACAACTTGGTTACATGAGTTAAGGCTTTAAAATGGTTAAACAAGTTAATCGGGCCTAGAGGGTTCCACACGTGTGAAACCACACGTGTGGCTCACGTGAGTGACACTTGTCATTGTGACATGTGTCTCACACGTGAATATATATATATATATATATATATATATATATATATATATATATATATTAAATAACTAATTTGTTAATTATTTAATAGATTTTGGTTTAATTTTGAATTAAAAAGAAAGTCTTATTTTGGAGAAAAATAATTACGAATTAATTAATTAGATAAATAAGTTATTTATTTATTAATAAATAAAGTATAATAATATCCAAAAGGGTTTGGATATTTTAGCTCTCTTAAAAGTTGATTTGAATTTGAATTCAAAGTCAAAGTCAAAATTACTTGATGATCAAGTAATAGGAGAGAGGGACCAAAACCCTAGCCCATAAGGACTAGGATTTTCGGCCACCCCTCCCAATTATATATAGGGGAGCTCAAACTCCCCTTGAGAGTAATTGATGATCTTCTTTTGGTTCATGTGTTGAACACCATCCTTTCTCCAAGATAAATTAAACCCTAGGTTAAGCCTAAACACTAACTTGTGAACTAGCATCCTTACTAGTTAGATTGTAATCAAGTTGGTGGACTATCTCTAGAGAGCTTCCAGTTAGAAGTTTTGAAGATTCGAGCTTTAGCAAGGTGAAGGGATCAAGCCGCGAGAAGAGCGTTCTTGGGTGGCTTGAAAGACTTCAAGAAAGATTATTGAAAAGTAAGTTTCTAATCTCTACGAATTTGGATACACGATTGCGAGTCCAAGATCCTTTTGTTGGAAAATTTTTAAATTTCCACTGCTTTTCTGATTCCGTTTTCCAACAAGTGGTATCAGAGCGACCTCGTTAATGGTGTTTCTGATTCGTCTCAATTATTCTGAATTTGGTAGAAATTCTTAGGCTTAGATGCGAATTAGGTATTCATGAGTTCTTTTAGAAAGCCTGAATTACTAAACTGTAAATTTTCTTGAATTTTTGAAATTGTTTTCTTAAATTGTGTTTTTGAAAACCGTTTTGATTGAAATCTATTTAAATCGTATTTTTATAATTTTGGAGAAACCCAAAATACGGAACGGAACACGAAAAGGACGAGCCTAGGCGTGCTACCACGTCGCACGCCCAGGCCCCATCGCCGCAGCCCAGCCTTCCCGCAACCACATGGGAGGCCATCCCGCCCGGACCTAGGCCCGCCTAGGCGCGCCCGCTCGCCTGTCCCGTAACCGCGCGGGACAGCCGCCCGCACGTTCCCGTAACCGCGCGCGAGCTCCTGCCGAGACCGCCCGCGATCGGGCGGGCACCGCCGCGCGCGACTAGCGCACGGCCCGTGATTGTCGGGCCAATCTTCGTATTTTCGGTCCATGAAAATCCCGATTTAATTTTATTTTAATTTTATCTTCTAAAATCAGTTTTGCTAAAATAAAATTATTTTAAAATTTTGATTAAATTGGGATTTTTGAGAAATTGATCGATTTAAATTTTGGGAAAAATTGCAAACTTTATTTTCTGAAAATATCGAAAGAATAAAATTATTAATTTTCAGAAATTAATTGGACTTTTATTAGTTTATTGTTTTTCGGGTTTTATTGAAAAGGCTCTTGAACAAGAATTGCATCTAAGTCGTGTTTTAAGCTATTAGAGCTTAAAGCGAGAATTTTAATTTATTGGTTAAATTTAAATTCTTGCAAAAGCATGTTAGGTGATCATGGGTACTAGTCTATGTACGCTTTACGTTTATGCACATGGATAAACATATTTGGGGTTGGAGCCCTATAGTTGCGTTTTTTCAATTGATTTGGAGCCTCACTTATGTGCGTACTGTTATGTGATTTATTATGTGGCTTTGTATATTATTGTTTTTTAGGCCGGGGTATGCCCCGTGTAATTTTCTATGGCCAACATGAAGATTAAACCTTATTACTTTATGTCTTTTTCTTTTTAATTTGAGAGTAGAAATAGGTGGTGAGGTTTTATTTTCATTTTGGAGACAATGCACCCATGGAGTAAGATGGACCACACTCAAGTAACAAGGATATAAACTATTTATGTGGCATGTATGTTAGAATTGTGGTAGTGGAGTGGCTCCAACTTATCACGCATAAGATAGGATAGACCCATTGTAACACCGCGGAGCGAAGGGGAGCCACATCCCCCGCACCATAGCCCAACACATGAAGCGAAATGGGACTACGTCCACGCATCAAGCCATGGCGAACGGGTGACAAACAAAAACAAACCTAAGCTAGGCGGTCTAGACCCTACTCAGAGCGCGCAACAAAACAAATAACGAATGTGGAAGCACCAAAATCTCACAAAAAATAAACATACTCGAGACATAACAAAATAACGATTCGAGTTATACAAACCTTTACAATTCCGAATTTAATTCATAACTTATACATATTTCAAAATTTGGAAAATGCATAAATAAAACAAAATACAATACATGCGACTCAAGCTCTCCAAAAGAAAGACTCAAAGACAACCGCCTAGCCCCAACTCCTCAGAACGAGTACCTGCAACTCAATTCAAAGGGGGAAAAAGATAGAAATAACGAGGGTCAGTCCTAGAGACTGGTGAGGGGGCTACCACACGCACCCATATACATATAGAGCATAACACTTAACAACATAAAGAATCCATGGACCGAGAATGGATTTTGCAAGCCAAAGTGTTTTCCCGTGTTATAGATATATATATATATACTTTAGAGAAAACAAGGGCCGGAGGCTAACTAACAAATTTTAAGCACTTATAAATCCTTTCTCGTTCCATAGATTGTACAAGATCCACTAACTCGGCGAGTACGAGTCACACCTCCAAACATCCATAAACGAAGGGACAAAACAAAGCAAAACAAAACAAAATAAAATCCTCCTTAACTCCGGGTGGTAGAAGGGTTGATGGCCCTAACTATCTAAAAAGCACGAGAGACAAGGCTTAATTACGACCTTGAAACCTTCGACGGTTGCTTCCGCCGGCTCAAGAGAAACACCTTTCCCCAAACCTCCCAAGGTTAGGTGAGACTCTCAAAAGGAAAATGTTGATGGAAGAGCTCGGCGACCCCATGGCCGACCCGAGACTACCATACCATTCTCCGGGGCCCAAATATCTCACAAAAGTCACTCAAAAGAGCAAATCTTATCTTTCAAAGCCACATATCTCGCTTATACACACGCACGCTTATTCAAAGGATTTTCAAAACAAAGGCAAAATAGCTTATATACTTATACAAACCGTTTTCAAGATCATATAACAAATGGGACAAGCCCTCAAGATATATATCTTACACTTACCTATCATATAATATACGTATTTCGCATGGGAGGCTTCAAACCATATAGGGGTTGTAGGTCAAATAAATAAAAGAAACAAAACCTCACCTTGACGCGGGTAGTGGAACAAAAGAGTAAGAACTGGGAGCTAAGGAGCGACCTCGTCGTCCACGGGAAGGTCTTCTGAACAAAACAAACACAAGGGTTACACTAAGACTCAAAATGAACTACATTGACGCTCGGTAAATGCGGATGTATGTTTATGATGAAAATGAAATGAAACGAATTCACACTTAAGTCATATGAGAGCATAAATTGCATATAAGATAATAATTCACAAACGAGGTTATAAAACGAGTCAATGATTCACAACATAAAGCTTAACACATAATATAACAAGTTAATCAAGCATACAGGTCATAAAAGGAGAAAATAAAACCAACGAAAAGCAATGGAACCAGAAAAGAAACCTCACCGGAAGATAGCGCGTTAAGTACGATCGTATCCAAAACTCATCTCCCCACCCGAGGAGATTTTCTTCTTGAAAGTACCAGCCCGGGTACATGACATGCAGAAAGTTTCTGCATAAGAAGTGCCCGGCCGGGCACTTCCTAGTCCAAAATCTCCCCGCCCGGGGAGACCATTCCAGCCGCGAGAAATGGTGGTTTCACCCCTGTTCAGCCCTACAAACCTTCCCAAACAAATACCAACTCATCTAGGCATGTTAAGGTATGAATTAAGGCAGCAAATAAACATAAAAACTCCATCAAACTTGATAAAATCGAGCAGCAACTGACATGAATGAAAAGGAAGCAATGAACAAGCATAACTCCTCTAAAACCTCAGGAATACTAATGGTGGATTCATGTAATCAACTCTAACACTTGAAAAACATCTATACAACTCAAAGTGGATGACTAAGGAATCATAATCATGCATCAAGCTCAAATAATTCACAAGGAAAGATGCTAGAATCAAGAAAATGCATCAAACCCTTACTATTCATCTTATATGCCAAAACTCATGCAATCCATCGTGAAATCTTGAAAAATGAAAGGTAAAAGATGCACAAAGACATGGAGAATCCAAAAAGAGACTTACCTTTAAAATTTGAGACAAAAAGGCCAAGGTTTGATCTCAAAACTCCAACTTGTGCAAAGGGGCTCTTTCTCCCTCTTCTTTCTTCTTTGTTGCTGCAGTTGGGGAAACTTTTTCTCTTCTTGGGGTGAGGGGGTTCGAATGGCAGCTTGTAGGGGAAGAGAGAGGGTGATATTTTGTGTTAAAAGTCAAGGGTTGGCTTAATTAGGGTCATGTGGGGTCCACAACTCAAGACTAGTCAACAAAAAGGTGCTCTTGGTGCGAAGTGCTCATTCCGGTCAAAATTAGAAGGCTCAAATGAGCTTAGAAAAGTATAAATCTTGATTCCTTGGCTTTCTCTCTTCGTTACGAATCCGACGCATCTTCCGGAATTCGAATCCGAATTCCCGAGCTCAAGTTACACCTTCCGGAACACAAGGTACGCTAAAGCTCGTTAGGCCCTTATGTCCCTAACACATAAAACGGTTCCAAAAACCGTAGCAAACGAACTCAAAAACAAGTAACGAGCACAAATATATACTCACAACACGTATGAATCATGCATAGTACATGGTTACGGTAATCAAGAACGAAAACGGGTACAAACGGAACAAGTACGAAGCAAAGAAGGCAAAGACGTACAAATAAGTCACATACGGTTCAAAAAAAAGTCTTGTAATTCAAATATATCACATAAAGAGTATAAATAAAAAGTAATCCAAATAATTAAATAAATAAATGCACACGTAGCTCACTCGTGAAGACATACCTGGAAAGGCCGGATTAGCAGGATGTTACAAACTCCCCTCCTTCAAAAAGGACCTGTCCTCAGGTCCTAAGCGAGGCCTTGAACGACTCTGAAGACAACCAAACTCTAAGCTTCCACAATCACACTCTACCCTCGGAGATCTTAGGCTTCTAAGATATTACCTCCTTGGTTAGCAAACCGGACACAGAGTCCAAGTCGTCTGCTCCCACATCCCAAATTAAAATTGAGTAGTTGGAGAATCCTCAGCCTTGGCATATAGACGTTACTACACGAGGTCTATAACATCTTTCTTATGCCACCACTACCGATCTCCCAAAATCGAACAACTTCAACCCAAGAGTAGGATAAGTTCGTGACAATGCACTTCTCCAGGCGTAGGCTACTATTCTACTACAAGCAACACACAACAAAGGCCTTCCTTTATGCCTCGGTTGGAAACAGAGTAGCCTTCGTACCTCCAGTTAGGCAAAAGCCAACACCGGGGTAACTCTCTTCAACCGCCTCTTCCCACTCCAAACCGTGCCTCTTAATTATCACACATGTCAATAGGTTGGCTTTCTTAAAGAAGATTGCCTAGTATTCCCCACTAACATGAGGGACTTCTCGCTTGAGGCAATTCTCGGCTCTTCTACGGAAATATCAAGGGGTTAGCCTTCAATTTAACGCCCGTAAATATCGTTGAGCCCCGAACGGACCTCCTCGAAGCAACCACCAAGTTCAACTCGACAATCACAACTTACCCTCCCGAGCACTCAACTTACCAAACTCTCGACAAAAGAGAGTTCACACAAGAAGGCAACAAATGCAACCACAACAAGCAATAAGCAACAAACAAAAAGGAGCAAATAAGGGAAACAATTCAATCAAGCAAGTGGGTTTCCCCAAGCTTAAAATACATATGTATGAATGCCATGAATGCTTTATATACCGTTCACCATGGTTGTAGAGTCGAACTTGGCATCCACCTCTTTGCTTTCTAAGATGGTACCTTGTACTTGAACCGGGATGTTGAAGTTACGGCGTCTTGAAAATCTCTAATTATTATTGCTTGAATGATCGTTTTCCAATTGTCCTAACTCTTCCTATTTGAAGAACTTTTCACTTCTTCCCCATTATTTAGCCCTTGGCCGAAGATTGTTGAATCGACTTCGATATCGAGGCATCAAATCCATCCTTGGTAGCGAATCCTTCTTACTCTTGACATTGTCACATCTTGAAATCCTTGAAGATCCTTCTTGAGGTTTGGATTCCTTTCTCAAGTTAGGTATCGAACCGAATGCTTCCTTTCCATTCGAACTCAATCCGGGTTGATCTTGTCCCACGTAAGAAATATGAGATTAGAACCCTTGGTTGTCCGCCTCCCTTATAACTGCACCCCTTAATTCTAAAAGGAGTAAATACACTTGAACTTGGGAAGCCTTTGAATCCTATCTTCACTTGAACCACTTCGCTACTCCCTTAGGACCAACTATACGTCGTAAATCTTGAATTCTTGATCATCTTCTTCAATTCCCATTTAAGGTTCAAGAGTTCTCCAAATTATTATTATTATTATTATTATTATTATTATTATTATTATTATTATTTATCATTATCCTTGGAGGGATGAGCACGTTGTAAAACCCCAATTAAGACCTCCAAAATGGACTTTCTCGAGCTCTTCGAATTCCTACTTCATTCTTTCGAATTTCCTTGATGCTCGATTTTTGAATTAAACGGGTCATGTACTTTACCTTCTCCTTGAATACCCCCAAACCAATCTTTGTCGTCTCCAGAACACTTAGATTTCCAATAAAGAGTCCTCCATCTTTTCCATTCTATTGTACTTGGAGTGGGTAGACTTATAGAAAAGTTTTCGAGTAGGATTTCTAAAATGGGCTCCTCTCGGACCCCTCAAACTCCGACTCCGCTTCTTGAGCCACTTGAATCTTGACCTCAATCAATCATCATTTAACTTGGACATCTTCCACATCGAACCATTTCAATGAACCAAAATGTCTAAACTTCTAGGTATACCATAAGCTCTTGCCTCCTTTGTCCCCTTCCCGGTGATACTCCTCGACATTGAGATGATTCCCTGAAATAAAACATAATTCCCAAGAAATATAGATACATGCAGGGTTTCGATACATGTTCATGTACACGATTAATGCAAATAGTTCAAATAATTCACAAATTTGATGATGATGAATGCAAACAAGCACATAACCCTAAGCCGAACGACCTAGACAAACCCAACACGATACTAAAGCTCCGGTTTTGCAACCCAGAGCACTGATACCACTTAAGGATGTAACACCCCGGAGCGAAGGGGCGCCACATCCCCCGCACCCTAGCCCAACACATGAAGCGAAATGGGACTCCGTCCACGCATCAAGCTATGGCGAACGGGTGACAAACAAAAACCAACCTAAGCTAGGCGGTCTCGACCCTACTCAGAGCGCGCACAAAAACAAATAACGAATGTGGAAGCACCAAAATCTCACAACAAATAAACATACTCGAGACCTAACAAAATAACGATTCGAGTTATACAAACCTTTACAATTCCGAATTTAATTCATAACTTATACATATTTCAAAATTTGCAAAATGCATAAATAAAACAAAATACAATGCATGCGACTTAAGCCCTCCAAAAGAAAGACTCAAAGACAACCGCCTAGCCCCAACTCCTCAGAACGAGTACCTGCAACTCAAATCAAAGGGGGAAAAAAGGTAGAAATAACGAGGGTTAGTCCTAAAGACTAGTGAGGGGGCTAACACACGCACCCATATACATATAGAGCATAACACTTAACAATATAAAGAATCCATGGACCGAGAATGGTTTTTGCAAGCCAAAGTGTTTTCCCGTGTTATAGATATATATATATACTTTAGAGAAAACAAGGGTCGGAGGCTAAATAACAAATTTTAAGCACTTATAAATCGTTTCTCATTCCATAGATTGTACAAGATCCACTAAATCGGATAGTACGAGTCACACCTCCAAACTTCCATAAACGAAGGGACAAAACAAAGCAAAACAAAACAAAATAAAATCCTCCTTAACTCCGGGTGATAGAATGGTTGACAGCCCTAACTATCCAAAAAGCACGAGAGACAAGGCTTAATTACGACCTTGAAACCTTCCACGGTTGCTTCCGCCGACTCAAGAGAAACACCTTTCCCCAAACCTCCCGAGGTTAGGTTAGACTCTCAAAAGGAAAATGTTAATGGAAGAGCTCGGTGACCCCACGACCGACCCGATATTAACATACCATTCTCCGGGGCCCAAACATCTCACAAAAGTCAAAGAGCAAATCTTGTCTTTCAAAGCCACATATCTCACTTACACACACACACGCTTAATCGAAGGCTTTTCAAAACAAAGGCAAAATAACTTATACACTTATACAAACCGTTTTCAAGATCATATAACAAATGGGACAAGCCCTCAAGATATATATCTTACACTTATCTATCATATAATATACGTATTTCGCATGCGAGGCTTCAAACCATATAGGGGTTGTAGGTCAAATAAATAAAAGAAACAAAACCTCACCTTGACGCGGCTAGTGGAACAAAAGAGTAAGAACTGGGCGCTAAGGAGCGACCTCATTGTCCACGGGAAGGTCTTCTGAACAAAACAAACACAAGGGTTACACTAAGGCTCAAAATGAACCACATTGACGCTCGGTAAATGTGGATGTATGTTTATGATGCAAAAGAAATGAAACGAATTCACACTTAAGTCATATGAGAGCATGAATTGTATATAAGATCATAATTCACAAACGAGGTTATAAAATGAGTCAATGATTCACAACGTAAATCTTAACACACAATATAACAAGTTAATCAAGCATACAAGTCATAAAAGGAGACAATAAAACCAACGAAAAGCAATGGAACCACAAAAGAAACCTCGTCGGAAGCTACCGCGTTAAGTACGATCGTACCCAAAACTCATCTCCCCGCCCGGGGAGATTTTGTTCTTCAAAGTACCTGCCCGGGTACATAACATGCAGAAACTTTCTGCATAAGAAGTACCCGGCCGGGCACTTCCTAGTCCAAAATCTCCCCGCCCGGGGGGACCATTCCAGCCGCGAGAAATGGTGGTTTCGCCCCTGTTCAGCCTTACAAACCTTCCCAAACAAATACCAACTCATCTAGGCATGTTAAGGCATGAATTAAGGCAGCAAATCAACATAAAAACTCCATCAAACTTGATAAAATCGAGTAGCAACTGACAGGAATGAAAAGGAAGCAATAAACAAGGATAACTTCTCTAAAACCTCAAGAAGACTAATGGTGGATTCATGTAATCAACTCTAACACTTGAAAAAAAGTCCATACAACTCAAATTGGATGACTAAGGATTCATAATCATGCATCAAGCTCAAATAATTCACAAGAAAACATGTTAGAATCAAGAAAATGCATCAAACCCTTACTATTCATCTTATATGCCAAAACTCATGCAATCCATGGTGAAACCTTACAAAATGAAAGGTACAAGATACACAAAGACATGGAGAATCCAAAAAGAGACTTACCTTTAAAATTTGAGAAGAAAAGGCCAAGGTTTGAGCTCAAAACTCCAACTTGTGCAAAGGGGCTCTTTCTCCCTCTTCTTTCTTCTTTGTTGCTGCACTTGGGGAAACTTTTTCTCTTCTTGGGGTGAGGGGGTTCGAATGGCAGCTGGTAGGGGAAGAGAGAGGGAGATATTTTGTGTTAAAAGTCAAGGGTTGGCTTAATTAGGGTCATGTGGGGTCCATAACTCAAGACTAGTCAAGAAAAGGGTGCTCTTCGTGCGAAGTGCTCGTTCCGGTCGAAATTAGAAGGCTCAAATGGGCTTAGAAAAGTATAAATCTTGATTCCTTGGCTTCCTTTCTTCGTTGCAAATCCGATGCATCTTTCGGAATTCGAATCCGAATTCCCGAGCTCAAGTTACCCCTTACGGAACACAAGGTGCGCTAAAGCTCGTTAGGCCCTTATGTCCCTAACACATAAAACGGTTCCAAAAACCGTGGCAAACGAACTCAAAAACAAGTAACGAGCACAAAGATATACTCACAACAAGTATGAATCGTGCATAGTATATAGACACGGTAATCAAGAACAAAAACGGGTACAAACGGAACAAGAACGAAGCAAAGAAGGCAAAGACGTACAAATAAGTCACATACGGTTCAAATAAAAGTCATGTAATTCAAATATATCACATAAAGAGTATAAATAACAAGTAATCCAAATAATTAAATAAATAAAAACACATGTAGCTCACTCGTGAAGACATACCTGGAAAGGCCGGACGAGCGGGATGTTACACCCATGATCATCTCATGTTACTATCATGCTAGGACATGTTATCTGTTTATGTGCTTGTTTGAAATGCATTTAAGTGTACTTGCATTAATCAAGACTAATAAAATTAGATAACATATATGTTGGTGAGGTCGAATCGGACAACTCTCCTGTTGATTCGAAAATTCCCATTAAATATTAAGCTAATTTCGAAGAAATAGGTGTTTAATTCGAGATGCAAATTTCGAATTAAATTCCTAGCATTCCATCAATAGGTTTTAAGTTTAGTAAGTAAAGCTAGTTATTGTTCGCGAGTCATGGGATAACTAGTGGAGCTTATTAGTTCTTAGTTACCTAATTGATCATTTTAAATGATCAATATTTCGTGGTCAATTTTGGCAAGGGCGATGTCCGCGAGTCATGGGTCGTTCGAACTAAGTTTTGATCATGATCCTATGATTGATGGGTCTAGCTTAACGCCTAAGTAAATATGGATGTCGCACGAGTCGTGGGTCTATATTGAAAGATAGGTGATGCAAAAACAATTACTAAGAGTTCTAAAGGTTTTAGAATTGGTAAGTTGTACCTACCTAGGGTTTTACTTAGAATGTCCACGAGTCGTGGGTTCCAGGTAAAATGCTTAGGATCTTAGTACCCATTGGGAAACGTGTTCCTCTTAGATCTTTGGGAATTATAGATCTTTGAAAAACAGTGGGAGCTACATTAGATTAAAGACCTTATCTTTTGTATATCGTTATAATTCAGCATGCTCACTAGTTCTCTGTTTTACCATTTAGGTCGTAGATTCTGTGATTCTCTACGTGTTTTGAAATGGCAACCAAAAACCCTCTTGTATCGATCCTCGAGTCAAACAAGTTGACTAGTCCCAACTATTCCGATCGGCTGAGGAATCTAAAAATCATTTTAGATTCTAAGAAGAGAACTTACGTTCTCTTCGAAGGGGAGCCTAGTCCCGAAGGGGACGCTCCTACTCGGGCCGAGCGGGACGCGATCCAGAAGTGGAAGGATGATAATCTCCACGCCCGTTGTCTTATGTTGGCTAACATGTCTCCGGACTTGCAAAGGCAACATGATGCCATGGAATTTGCTTGGGAGATTTACGACCACTTAGAGAAACTTTACCGCCCTCATGAACGTGTTACATGGTATAACACTTCAAAGGAATTGTTCCACTTAAGAATGAGGGAAGGTTAAAGTGTCCATGAGTATGGACTCAATTTTCTCGCCCTTACTAAGAAACTTGCTTCCATGGACATGCCACTGAAAGATGAGCTTTCAGTGGATTTGTTGCTAGCCTCGCTCCCACCATCATTCAACCCATTTGTCCTTAACTTCAATATGAATCATGCTGGTGCTACTGTAGCTGAGCTGATTAGTCAACTTGTGACTGCTGAAAGCACGATCAAGAAGGACAATAAGGTTCTGATGGTGAATCTTCCTCTTCTGGGAGGGCCTTCTAAAGGTCAGGGCAAGAACGCCCAAAAGAAGAAGAAGAAACCCCTTAGGCCCACTTGTGGCGTTTCGAAGGGGAAGGCCCAAAAGAAGAAGCGTGATCAGAAAGAGGATGTTTGCTTCCATTCTAGCAAAGCGGGACATTGGAGGATAAACTGGCCAGAGTACAAGGTTACTCTAACGAAAGATATGTTTCTCGTTGAAATAAATCGTTCTATTAATTCTAGTTCTTGGGTACGTGATACCGGTTGTGGAACTCATATCTATAATGATGTACGGATGCTAAGTGAAGTCCTACAACTCAAAGAAGGAGAATGTGTCTTGAAGATCGGCGATGGCTCAAACGTTGAAGCTCGAGCTTTAGGCGTAATTAGATTAGATTTAGGTAGTTTTGAGTTAGTCTTAAATAAAGTCCTTTATGTACCGAGCATTATTCATAATATAATTTCAGTTCCAATTTTAGATTGTGAAGGTCATGAAACTTATATTAAGAATGGTAAATACTTTATCAAACGGAACAACTCTTCCGTTCACTTCGGTACTCTAA
The DNA here is from genome assembly GCA_037501455.1 of Lantana camara. Lineage (NCBI taxonomy): Eukaryota > Viridiplantae > Streptophyta > Magnoliopsida > Lamiales > Verbenaceae > Lantana > Lantana camara. Next base: position 43,869,600 of record CM074865.1, read on the forward strand.
GTAATGGACTTTATCTAACTCAGAATATCAATATTCTGAATATACAACGAGAAACTAAACGTAAGAGAGATGAAAAAGTTTCAGCCCCCTTATGGCATGCTAGATTAGGACAAATTTCCAATAACAAAATTAGCAAGAAAACACTTTAGGATCATTCTCTGAAAATGATCTCAAAGAGTTGACTTCTTGTGAATCCTGTCTCAAAGGAAAAATGTCTTAAGTCCCTTTTAAAGGAACTGTGGACCGCTTGGATTTCAAAGAGTTGACTTCTTGGATTTGATCCATTCTGATGTTTGTGGACCGCTTAGTGTAAGCACTAGAAACAATCATCAGTATTTCATAACCTTTACTGATGACTTTAGTCGGTATAGTTATGTATACTTAATGAAGTATAAATCTGAAGCTTTTGAGAAATTCTTAGAATTTCAAAAGGAGGTTGAGAACCAAACTGGTCACAAGATCAAAGCACTTCGATCTGATCGAGGAGGCGAGTATCTTAGTGAAGAATTCCTTAATCATCTCAAAGATAATGGGATTATCTCTCAGTGGACTCCTCCGGGATCTCCTCAGCTTAATGGAGTTTCTGAGAGAAGGAATTGAACCCTACTCGATATGGTTCGTTCCATGATGAGTTTCACTGACTTACCACCTTCTTTTTGCGGTTATGCCCTAGAAAGTACAGCAAAGATTTTCAATCTAGTTCTCTCTAAGTCAGTCCCTAAAACGCCCTATGAAATGTGGCATGGTAAAATGCCTTGTTATTCTTACTTGAGAATTTGGGGTTGTCCTGCTTACGTGAAGAGGACAGTGGGAGATAAGTTAGAATCTCGTTCTAACTTATGCTACTTTGTAGGTTATCCTAAGGAATCCATATGATACTACTTCTATGATCAATCTGAGCAAAAGGTGTTTGTTTCCAGAAATGCCACTTTTCTGGAGGAACCGTTCCATAAAGAAAAGAAAGGTATGATCATAGAATTAGAAGAAGTACAAAGTGATCCCACGCCACCCACTGAAGAAACATCTCCTTCTGGCCAATCGCAACCAATCACGAATTTCGATGCATACGCAAATCCTCCTCTAAGGCGTTCTGAACGCACTCCTAGACAGCCGGAGAGATGGTATGGATTCTTCCATGAAATCTCTCAAAAGGATAATGATCCTTTAACATATGAGGAGACACTTTCAGATTCTGACTCTAAACAGTGGATAGAAGCCATGAAATCCGAAATGGACTCCATGAACTCCAACCAAGTTTGGACCTTGGTAGATTTGCCTGATGGGGTCAAACCCATAGGTTGCAAATGGATCTTTAAGAGAAAGCTTCGAGTTGATGGAAGCATTGCAGCCTACAAGGCAAGACTGGTTGTAAAAGGATTCACTCAAAGACCCGGCGTGGACTTTGATGAAACCTTTTCGCCACTTGCAATGCAAAAGTCTATTCGGATCATGCTTGCCATTGCTGCGTATTATGACTATGAGAAATGGCAAATGGATGTGAAAACTGCCTTTCTCAATGGTGACATTGATAAAGACATTTATATGGAGCAACCCATAGGTTTCACATTTAGTGGGAGTGAGCAAAAGGTTTGCAAACTCCAAAGATCAATCTATGGATTGAAACAGGCTTCTAGGAATTGGAATATTCGATTTGATGAATCAGTCAAAGCGTTTGGCTTCATTCAAATTTTGAATGAATCATGTGTGTATAGAAAGGAATTGGAGACCTCAGTGCAATTCTTAGTACTTTATGTAGATGACATCCTTCTTATTGGGAATTCGAAGGATGACATGAAAGTGTCTAAGTTATAGTTATCGAACCAATTCGAGATGAAAGATCTTGGTGATGCGTCCTATATCCTTGGAATTAAAATCTATTGAGATAGCTCTAGAAGGTTAATAGGACTATCATAGTCGATGTACATTGACAAAGTATTGAAGAGATTCAATATGGAGTCCGCAAAGGTTAAGAACCTTCCTATGAGTGCAGGAACATGTCTTTCAAAGAAGATGTGTCCTAAGACTAACCTTGAGAAGGAAAGAATGACTCATACACCTTATGCATCAACAATAGGTAGCATAATGTATGCAATGTTATGTACTCGACCGGATGTGGCTTATGCACTTACTGTAACAAGTCGTTTCCAATCTGACCCTAGAGATGGTCAGTGGGCTGCCTTGAAGAATATTCTTAAGTACTTGAAAAGTACTAAAGACTTATTCTTAGTTTACGGAGGTCAGAAAGATCTTATTGTCGAAGGATACTGCGATGCAAGCTTTGCATCTAACTTAGATGATTTTAAGTCAATGTCAGGATATATTTCCTACCTAAACGGCGGAGCAGTGAGTTGGAAGAGTTCCAAGCAAACTACCACTGCAGATTCGACCGCTGAGGCCGAATACTTAGCTGCAAATGATGCAGCTAAGGAAGGTGTTTGGATTAGAAATTTCATTCAAGAGTTGAATGTTGTTCCTAGCATGAAAGACCCCATTACTGTGTTTTGTGACAACACTGGGGCGGTTGCTCAAGCAACAGAACCAAGATCTCACCAACGGACCAAGCACATTATGAGGAAGTATCACCTAATCCGTGATATTAACAAAAGAGGAGATGTGTAAATTGAGAGTGTCACATCAGTAGAGAACGTGCCAGATCCACTTACTAAACCCCTTAGTCGAGAAGCTTTCCAAGGTCATCCTCAGAAGATGGGACATAGAATAGCTTTAGAATGGCTTTGACGGGCAAGTGGGAGATTATTAGGAATAGTGCCCGAGAAAGCCGATTGAATATCCGCTTTGTACTTTTCCTTATTGCATCACAGACAATCTTTGAATGAAATAACGAATTGAAGAAACACTTCTTTATATGCTCTTGTTTGGTATGCGTTTACTTTATCTGTGGATGTATGAGAACTCCCCTAATCCTGATGACTTTAGGACTCTACCATTTAGGTGAAATGGTTCATGAAACGAGCCCTATATCACATAAGTCCTGATTAGTAAAATACTCCAAGCCGATGAGTCCTACCGACAGTGGGTGTGTCAACCTGACTCCTCTAAGGCTTGCTTGTGGGATCACGCCCTTAAGAAGGACCACCTTGTTTCATGGAGGTGCAAAGTGTATAGTTAATACGTGCGTGATACATGAGGGTGCTTACTTTAACAAGTAAGTTCACTGAGGTGCCCCGTGTGAGAACATTCCTAAATGGGAAAGGAAGTTTCTATTTCAGGAAATGGAAACTTCCGGATTAGGAAATATCTTACGAGTCGTTGATGTGATTAATTGATCCTTAGACTTGAGGTTCCATGTAACTTTATGAGTTAACTCTGTAGTCTTAGCTATAAGCTTTAAAGGGTGTCGCCTTAGACAACTGATTCAAGGCTTATGCTGGGGCTGCACAAGTGATTCATGAAAGTGAATGAGAATCAAGAAAGGACCTACACTTGCATTTGCAAGGTGATCTCTTATTGTGTAAGTCATTCATATGCCATATGGAGTCCTTGGCCAAGGCAGTAGATCAAGACATCAAGAAAAGGGTTTCTTGGATTGAGATCAAATGGATATGAAATGCACTTAGCTTTAAAACCGGATTATTAGGGTTCTGATTATTCCCTTGCCCGAGATCTTGGTTGAGAGATAGTAAGTAAGAGGATTGTATCTCACATAAATCAATGACTTAAAGGTTCTGTCGAATCCGAACATTCCAATTCAGCTAGGGGTTAAACACCTGTTGCTAGACTGTGGTCATTTAATATGTGGACTTATTAATTAATTAGTGAATTAATTAATTAGGGTCACTACTAATTGAATTGAGAGCCTAGAGGGTCACACACAACAACTTGGTTACATGAGTTAAGGCTTTAAAATGATTAAACAAGTTAATCGCGCCTAGAGGGTTCCACACGTGTGAAACCACACGTGTGGGTCACGTGAGAGACACGTGAATATATATATATATATATATTAAATAATTAATTTGTTAATTATTTAATAGACTTTGGTTTAATTTTTAATTAAAAAGAAAGTCTTATTTTGGAGAAAAATAATTACGAATTAATTAATTCAATGAATAAGTTATTTATTTATTAATAAATAAAGTATAATAATATCCAAAAGAGTTTGGATATTTTAGCTCTCTTAAAGGTTGATTTGAATTTGAATTCAAAGTCAAAGTCAAAATTACTTGATGATCAAGTAATAGGAGAGAGGGACCAAAACCCTAGCCCATAAGGACTAAGATTTTCAACCACCCCTCCCAATTATATATAGGGGAACTCGAGCTCCCCTTGAGAGTAATTGATGATCTTCTTTTGGTTCATGTGTTGAACACCATCCTTTCTCCAAGATAAATTAAACCCTAGGTTAAGCCTAAAGACTAACTAGAGAACTGGCATGCTTACTAGTTAGATTGTAATCAAGTTGGTGGACTATCTCTAGAGAGCTTCAAGTTAGAAGTTTTGAAGATTCGAGCTTTACCAAGGTGAGGGGATCAAGCCACGAGAAGAGCGTTCTTGGGTGGCTTGAAACGCTTCAAGAAAGATTATTGAAAAGTAAGTTTCTAATCTATACGAATTTGGATACACGATTGCGAGTCCAAGATCCTTTTATTGGAAAATTTTTAAATTTCCGTTGCTTTTCTGATTCTGTTTTCCAACAAACAGTGTGGGACTTGTGCAAGAGATCACCGTCGGCCCGATACGTCCCCGGATCACTCAATACACAAGCACCTGGGCCCCAGGCACAGGAACAGGAACCACTCCGGCTAGTCCGGTGCTAGAAGAGCCAGGGGCAATAGCAGTATCTCGCAAAACAGGCTCAGGGTAGCTCATTTAATATTTATAAAACATTTTCGGTACATTGCCGGTATAAAATATATGTTTAACTTTAATATGAAAACCATTTGGCATAATTTTACTTCATGCGAGGTCATATAGGTCATTTATAAAGAAAAACCCTCACCTCCAAGGGCAAGAAAGAAGCAGGAGAAGAACCACAGGCTTGAAAGTCTCCACCAAGGAGAACACTGAACGAGAAAGGAAACATGGTGTACTTGTGAGACACAACTCAATAATGGAACGAAGTAAGACGCACGACGAATGATCATGAAGTGGTGTGACATGTCATGAGATGATACGATACCCGATGAAAGCAGAAAAGGCATGAAATTGTTGTGGTCGTGTTCACGTAAATAGATAAGACAATACCAAGACCTCAACACATATCAACACCTTCATAAATAAATCACTTAGCAAGAAAGTAGCACTTAACCAAGTATGACATTAGATTAACTCTTAAGAGATGCAATGAAACTCAAGGAGGTAATGTATTCAAGCCATTCAACCAGCTAAAGCCATTTCACGTTTATCACAAAGCTAACCATGAAGTTAAGCAAATAAGAACCAAGGAATGTAAAAAAAAGAGTGTATTTATCAATTAATCAAGCATATAATTCACATACGGGAGCCAAAGGGGTGAAACGAATGCAAGAAGAGATGTTTTGGCGAAGTTTAGGAAAAGCTGACAGTTTTTGGGGATGCACAAGCTGTAGGAAAATGGGAATATCTTGCGTTTTAGAAGTTGAAATGGAGTTTTGTTTGTTGTAGATGAAAATAGACACATAGGCCTTTAAAATGGTATGTGGCTCGACCTGTGGTTCAAAGTGAGGTGAAAATGGCGTAGACCCGAAGTTGGGCGAAAGCAGATTGTCGGTACTATGGCGACACCAAAATGAATTGATTATATCTCACAAACTAAAAATTATAATGAGGTGATTTCACTTAGATGTTTTTCTAGACTTCAAAAGGTTTCCAACGGCTCAAAAATCAGGTCAAACGGAGTTTGGATGAGGGAGTACCAGGCCGAGGAAAATACAAGGCAAAATCTACCCGGTCGGGGAAAAAGATTGCTGAAACTCTCCTGCAATAAAGTACCAGCCCGGGTACTTTTGTGTAGAAAATCTACCCGCCCGGGTAGTCATTCAGGGCTGGAAAAAGGTGCAGAAACAAGGGTTGCTCAAAGGGGAAGGAGGAGGAAGCAAAAACCACTTCAAAGCTCAACCAAAACATTCCAAACAATCGTGTATCATGCATATAACTCAAATACATCATTTAGGTAACATTTAATCCAAAGAAACATGCTTTGATTCAATGAAAATTTAAGAGGAAACCCTTGCATCTATGTATAATGAACCAAGTTCATATTCCGTTCAACTCATGGTTTAGATGCATGAAACCAAGGTAAGATCATCACAAATACTTCATATTATGTCATGGATTTCATACAACCATAAAACCCTAACATATAATCAAGAACTCATCATTATACATATACATAACTTACCTTGTGGGAAAGGAAGAAGGGAATGGAGAAGATGAACTCTTGTGATTGATTTCTTGGAGGAATTGGAAGAAAATGCTTGGCTCTTGCTTGCTACGATGGATCGACTAAAGAGAGGGAGAAATGGAAGAGCTCTTGCCTTGTTCTTGGTTGAAGGATGAAGAAATGAGTGTATGTATAGATTATATCGGTCCAAGAAGAGATGGAAAGGGGAGAATTTGCTACTTGGTCCTTGGAAGATTTAAATGAATGAAATTAGGTACCAAACATATGAATGTGGCAATTAAGTCCTCAATAAATTTATCAATTATGTCCATAAGTTATACAAAGCTTCAATTAAGGATAATTAAACATAGAATTCTCACAATTGAAATTAATTTAAACACTTAACCATGCTCGGGGAAATAAACATACAATTCACGTAATAAATTTCACAAAGATTCAATTAAAATAAATCAAATTGAGCAACCAAGGTTCAAGAACGAGAAATTAAGTAACTTAAATCTCAAAATTCACACGCGTGGGCCGAGTACCTGTACAGTCGGGAAATCGGGGTGTCACAACCTCTGCCCCTTAAGAGGACCTGGTCCCCAGGTCCACTGCCTCGAGTTGTAGACTCGTAAGCAGCTCTCCCATGTTCATCCCACGAGGGTTAGCAACTCCCCGTCAGGAATTAGTTCGGAAAAGGTCTTCAAGCAACAAGGGTCTTCAGTTGTTGTTAAGTCACGACCCTTAACTCACTGAAGCCTAAACACCCGGAATTCTAGCAAACGAAGCAGGCAGTGAGAGCACCCCGTCTCTCAAACAAACAACGAGAGAACCCCATCTCTCGAACAAATAGTGAGAGCACCTCGTCTCTCAAACAAACAAAGAAAGAGAAACTCTGAAGTTCTCAAAACAACACTTAAATAAACAATCACATAACAAACACACAAGAAACAATTAGGAGATATCAAATACATCTAGTATCAATCATAGAAAGACAATTAATACAACAAGCAATCAAAGCACTTAGCATAAAAAATTATTCGAATTAAATTGGCATGTATGCATATGCCATGGATGCTTGATGTGCCGTTCACCGTTGTTCGGAATTCTTCCATTGTAGTGATCTGATTCAACACTGGATTCTTTGTTAGAGATTCCTTTAATCCCTAGTGCCATGGCTTAAAATGCACGATGTGTTCAAGGCTTTAATGATCTCCAGGTCTTCGGTCCACGGTCGATCCTCTTATCATAACTAAATACCATGGTCTGAAGTTCCAATCTTGAGTGTACACTTGATCCTTCTAGTCTCCAATCCTATTAGTGTTCCCGGTTCATCAAGGAAAATGACTGACGAGCTGGTAATCTACCTTGTATTGTATATTTTCTTCTAACATTCAACTTTCAAGCTCCGTTGAATTGACCCTCACTTTGTCCGTTACGGTGTATGATGATTCGATCAGGTTTCCTTACCCCATTTTCTCCTTACCAATTCTTCCTCGATCCCATCATCTTCAAGGTATGCAACACAATACACAAACCACCCTCATTTTAATCTTGGAAGATTGAGTTTATACGTGTCCCATTATAAGAAACCAACGGCGCTGATCTTGCAACCGAGGTTACCTTCGATCATCTTTGACCCTGTCTTGTCCATTTAATTCTCAACCTCTCTTTAAATCCGTATCTTCATCTCTCGAAGCACCCGCCTCTTCCAATATTATTCCTGAAGTCTTTTTCTCACCTCGATCTCGAAGTCCACCAGGTATTAAAATCTCTCAATTAATCCTTTACCCTGTCTTGCCTTAGCTGGGTAGCGTCTCGTTCGAGCACAACCGTGAATTTAAGTCACCTTCCGGTCATGCTCTCCCCTTTTAGAATTTCTATCCCATTCCCTTAAACTTAGTCTATCATTTATGGAATAAGAGATCCCCAACTTCTTCATCTTATTTTCATTGGCCTAAACAGTTCTATTTATGTCATGTGTCCAGTTTTCTCGCTCACATTCACTTTGAAGTGATTGGTAGGGAGTAACCACCTCCTTTACTTATTTCGGAACTCGGTTCTACTATCTCGAGCCTTCATATTTCTTCTGTTGCTTTAATCTACACTTTACAACCCAAAATTCCTTCTTAGCTCTACTCGAATATGGCTCGGTTGGAGTAGCATTCAATGAACGGAAGTGGGAGAAAATTCCCTATCAAATAAACACTAAACCATGCATGTTGGATTAAGATGCCAATGCACGTACCATTCAAGATATGCAACACCTTAGAGAATCACAACAAGTAGAGATGCACACACACATATAATTCAGGGAATTTAATTAATTTAATGCGAGGTATGATGTACGTGCAATGAATGCATTGAACCTGTCACCGTAGTGATAAGCTTTAACTTGACAAGTTGCCTCTCATTTATTTAATCACGGGCTTGCTTTGAACGTGTCGGTCATTTCTTATTTCTCCCACGGTCTTTGAATCTCCATAATTCTTCTTACATCAACTTATATCTCTCTACGGTTCGAGGTCGTGAATTCTTGCACCCAACTCTTCTATACCCATGGAGTCGGCTTCTTAACTTCTTTTAGAGAGTCAATCTTTCAATGTTGTCCCACTTCTCTTCCAAGATTGATCCCTAATGTGGTCCCTGAATCCCACTTCTAGCCATCACTTTGATCAACGTTCCCTCGCCTTCTTCTTTTACCAGCTCAAATGGGTTGAACAACCCGTCCTTCAATGACTTATACATAAACACACAATATCCTTCTACGGATGCTTTGCCTATCCTTATCGTTTCCATTTGTTGCTCTATATCTCCAGTTTGACCTTACAACACGACAATTCAGCTTGGATTTGGAAGATGAGCTCAAATCCTATCCTTAGCATTGTCACCTACCATGAACTTATATTCACCACGTTGATTGATTCTCTTTGACTCTTTCAATCCAACTTCTCTCTTACTCGTAACTCGAAATATCCTAATTCGAAGTATCTCTGGATCCTCTTATTTCCTTTCTATTGGTCTACATCCCGAGCTATAATATTTCTCAACTCTCCCTTTTCTCCTTTCTTGAACTACATGATCTCATCAAATCACTTAGGCGAGCCTTATTGCTTGGCATCCCATGTGTCTATTTTGCCTTGGGTTTCTTCGAAGACCCTTGCCTCTTTGTTGATCTAAACCTCAGATCCGAACACTTGTAAGGCTTTTCCTTTGTTTCTTCCTTGGGTTAAATAATCCCGCTGAATCCGACTAAGGCACCTATACAGCAGAGGCATATATGTCGATCTTCTAAGTCATAAACATCCCACGAATCAACCATTATCTCATCAAGTATCCCTCTACCATGATAGAACTTGTCAATCCACCCAAATTCGAACCTTCCATCCCGGATTCTAATCCTTGAACCATAGCCCCCTTTAAGAAGGGCCACAAGTCACGAGTTCCATATATACTTCCCCGGAACATTCTTCTTATCTTCCATGCCTAAGAAGGAGCTTGCAATAGACCGTTGTCATCGTAGAAATTGGCCGTGATTTGCTATTGTCTTCATAACCTATAAGTTATAACTCATTTTAAGAGTAAATGCATGCGATTAGGGCATGCTCATGTTACTTATTCAACACGAAAGGAATGGATTCGATGCAAAATGAAACACTTAGTTCAACAAGATTCAAAAGGGAATGCGATTTCATGTTTGTGATCAATGCAATGCACAAGTTGGCAGGTAGTTCCTAAGCCGTATGACCTAGACTCGACACGACATGACGCTAGAACTCTGGTTTTACAACCTGAAGCTCTGATACCACTTTAGGATGTGACACCCCAGACAGAGGGCCCCACATCCCCCGCACTATGAACCCGGACCACACATGAAATGGAATGTCCATACATGAACCAAGCTTACAGCGATCGGAGACAGAAATAAAACATCCTGCGTTAGGCGGGACTAGACCCTATACCAACAAATCAATGGAAACAAGGATGTGGAAGCGGGGCAATCATGCAATCACTAACCAATATGAAATTACAATTCATACAAGAATATAAACACGGGTTCAACTTGTTCAAGATCCTGTCCTAACCTGTCCCGAATCAATACAATGCAATAACATACAGAGTGGCTTACATAGCTCAGTTACAAGCAGGAAATAAAGGTACAGTACGATGCAGTGCAAACAGGACCAAGACTCGATCAAAGACTTTAACAGACTCCCGCCTAACGACCACAGAACCTGCAAGACAAGACTAAAACAACGAGAGGGAGGGGTCAGCCAACTGACTAAGTGAAGGGGGTACACACGCATATACATATATAATCAGGAAATCAAGCAGGCATAATTTCACTATATGTTTTAGGATTAAATAAACAGGAGACAAGAATCAGGATTAAATCAATACGTACAGGTGGAATTATGTCAGGGCATGCAAGTCACGTAAATGAGATATAATATGCATGTGTCGATATCCATACACCTCTGCTGATGCCCACTTTACCTATACGATCTACGAGCTCCGGTGCTGAACAGGGACTGAGACATACCAGAGGTTAGGGGACCCGGCGAGAACGGGTAATTATTCCATCTTGGACACCTCTGTTCACTTATTAAATGATAGGTACAAGCAGGTAATCAGGAAACAAGTAGGAAACAAGAGTTTATAATTATAACAGGCGGGAAAACAAGTACAAATTAATCTCCTTCCTCCTGGTGCAATGTGGCCGGTAGCTAACCTCCACATCCGCGTATCAGGATGATCTTCGGGTTCATGACTCCCTCAGATCGGAGCCCCATCTCCCACCAAACCTCATGGTGGGTATCCGGGTGGTCCAAGAGTGTGGGATTTGTCCAAGAGATCACCGTCGGTCCGATACCTCCCCGAATCACTCAATACACAAGCACCTGGGCCCCAGGAATAGGAACAGGAACCAATCCGGCTAGTCCAACGCTAGAAGAGCCGGGGCCAATAGCAGGATCTCGCAAAACAGGCTCAGGGTAACTCATTTAAGATTTATAAAACATTTTCGGTACATAGCCGGTATAAAAGATATGGTTAACTTTAATATCAAAACCATTTGGCGTAATTTTACTTCATGCAAGGTCATATAGGTCATTTATAAAGAAAAACCCTCACCTCCAAGTGCAAGCAAGAAGCAGGAGAAGAACCATAGGCTTGAAAGTCTCCACTGAGGAGAACACTAAACAAGAAAGGAAACATGGTGTACTATGTTAGAAAACACGAATCAGAAAGCAGCGGAAATATAAAATTTTTCCAACAAAAGGATCTAGGACTCGCAATCGTGTAACCAAATTCGTAGGGATTAGAAACTTACTTTCTTAATTGTCTTTCTTGAAGCATTTCAAGCCACCCAAGAACGCTCTTCTCGCGGCTTGATCCCCTCTACTTGGTAAAGCTTGAATCTTCAAACTTCTAACTTGAAGCTCTCTAGAGATAGTCCACCAACTTGACTCCAATCTAACTAGTAAGGATGCTAGTTCTCTAGTTAGTGTTTAGGCTTAACCTAGGGTTTTGTTTATCTTGGAGAAAGGATGGTGTTCAACACATGAACCAAAAGAATTCTCGATTAGCTCTAAGGGGAGCTCGAGCTCCCATATATATAGGAAGGGGAGGACCGAAAATCCTAGTCCTTATGGGCTAAGGATTTTGGTCCCTCTCTCCTATTACTTGATAATCAAGTAATTTTGACTTTCACTTTGAATTAAAATTCAAATCAACTTTCAAGAGAGATAAAAATATCCAAACTATTTTTGGATAATTTTATACTTTATTTATTTAAAATGAATAACTTATTTTATCTAATTAATTAATTCGTAATTAATTAACTAGATTATTTTTCTCCAAAATAAGACTTTCTTTTTAATTCAAAATTAAACCAAAGTCTATTAAATAATTAACACATTAATTATTTAATCACCAAATAAATATTCACGCACATGCACACGTGTCCATGAAGGACACGTGTCACGCACGTGACCCACACGTGAGGTTTCACAGGTGTGGAACCCTTTGGCCCGATTAACTCGTTTAATCATTTTAAAGTCTCAACTCATGTAACCAACTTGCTGTGTGTGACCCTCTACGTTCTCAATTCAATTAGCAGTGACCCCAATCAATTAATTCACTAATTAATTAATCGGTCCACAGATTAAACGACCATAGTCTAGCAATAGGTGTTTAACCCCTAGCTGAATTGGAATGTTCAGATTGGACAGAACCTTTAAGTCATTGATTCATGTGAGATATAATCCTCCTACTTACTATCTCTCAACCAAGATCTAGGGTAAGGGAATAATCAGAACCCTAATAATCTGGTCTTAAAGCTAAGTGCATTTCATATCCATTTGATCTCAATCCAAGAAACCCTTTTCTTGATGTCTTGATCTATTGCCTTGGCCAAGGACTCCATATGGCATATGAATGACTTACACAATAAGAGATCACCTTGCAAATGCAAGTGTAGGTCCTTTCTTGATTCTCATTCACTTTCATGAATCACTTGTGCAGCCCCAGCATAAGCCTTGAATTAGTTGTCTAAGGTGACACCCTTTAAAGCTTATACCTAAGACTACAGAGTTAACTCATAAAGTGACAAGGAACCTCAAGTCTAAGAATCAATTAATCACATCAATCACTCGTGAGATATTTCCTAATCTGGAAGTTTCCATTTCCTGAAATAGAAACTTCCGTTCCCATTTAGGAATGTTCTCACACGAGGCACCTCAGTGAACATACTTATTGAAGTAAGCACCCTCATGTATCACGCACGTATCAACTATACATTTTGCACCTCCATGAAACAAGGTGGTCCTTCTTAAGGGCGTGATCCCACAAGCAAGCCTTAGAGGAGTCAGGTTGACACTCCTACTGTCTGTAGGACTTATGTGATATGGGGCTCGTTTCATGAACCATTTCACCTAAATGGTAGAGTCCTAATGTCATCAGGATTAGGGGAGTTCTCATACATGCATAGCTAAAGTAAAGGCATACCAAACAAGAGCATATAAAGAGGTGTTGCCTCAATACGTTATTTCATTCAAAGATTGTCAGTGATTACAATAAGGAAAAGCACAAAACGGATATACAATCGGCTTTCAAAGATTGTCAGTGACCTTGGAAATCTTCTCGACTAAGGGGTTTAGTAAGTGGATCTGCCACGTTCTCTGCTGATGTGACCCTCTTAATTAGCACATCTCCTCTTTCGATAATATCACGGATTACGTGATACTTCCTCATAATGTGCTTGGTCCGTTGGTGAGATCTTGGTTCTCTTGCTTGAGCAACCGGCCCAGTGTTGTCACAAAACATAGTAATGGGGTCTTTCATGCTAGGAACAACATTCAACTCTTGAATGAAATTTCTAATCCAAACACCTTCCTTAGCTTCATTATTTGTAGCAAAGTATTCGGCCTCAGTGGTCGAATCTGCAGTGGTAGTTTGCTTGGAACTCTTCCAACTCACTGCTACGCCGTTTAGGCAGAAAATGTATCCTGACATTGACAGTATCCTTCGACAGTAAGATCTTTCTGACCTCTGTAAACTAAGAATAAATCTTTAGTACTTTTCAAGTACTTAAGAATATTCTTCACGGCAGCCCAGTCACCATCTCCAGGGTCAGATTGGAAACGACTTGTTACACTAAGTGCATAAGCCACATCCGGTCGAGTACATAATATTGCATACATTATGCTACCTATTGTTGATGCATAAGGTGTATGAGTCATTCTTTCCTTCTCAAGGTTAGTCTTAGGACACATCTTCTTTGAAAGACATGTTCCTACACTCATAGGAAGGTTCTTAACCTTTGCTGACTCCATATTGAATCTTCAATACTTTGTCAATGTACATCGACTGTGATAGTCCTATTAACCTTCTAGATCTATCTCTATAGATTTTAATTCCAAGGATATAGGACGCATCACCCAGATCTTTCATCTCGAATTGGTTCGATAACCATAACTTAGTCACTTTCATGTCATCCTTCGAATTCCCAATAAGAAGGATGCCATCAACATAAAGTACTAAGAATTGCACTGAGGTCTCCAATTCCTTTCTATAGACACATGATTCATTCGAAATTTGAATGAAGCCAAACGCTTTGACTGATTCATCAAATCGAATGTTCCAATTCCTAGAAGCCTATTTCAATCCATAGATTGATCTTAGGAGTTTGCAAACCTTTTGCTCACTCCCACTGAATGTGAAACCTATGGGTTGCTCCATATAAATGTCTATATCAATGTCACCATTGAGACAGACAGTTTTCACATCCATTTGCCATATCTCGTAGTCATAATACGCAGCAATGGCAAGCATGATCCGAATAGACTTTTGCATTGTAACTGGCGAAAAGGTTTCATCAAAGTCCACCCCGGGATTTTGAGTGAATCCTTTTGCAACCAGTCTTGCTTTGTAGGCTGCAATGCTTCCATCAACTCCAAGCTTTCTCTTAAAGATTCATTTGCAACCAATGGGTTTGATCCCATCAGGCAAATCTACCAAGGTCCAAACTTGGTTGGAGTTCATGGAGTCCGTTTCGGATTTCATGGCTTCTATCCACTATTCAGAGTCAGAATCTGAAAGTGCCTCCTCATATGTTAAAGGATCATTATCCTTTTGAGTGATTTCATGGAAGAATCCATACCATTTCTCTGGCTGTCTAGGAGTACGTTCAGAATGCCTTAGAGAAGGATTTACGTGTGTATCAAAATTCGTGATTGGTTGTAGTTGATCAGAAGGGGACGTTTCTTCAGGGGGTGGCGTGGGGTCACTTTGTACTTCCTCTAATTCTATGATCTTGCCTTTCTTTTCTCTAAGGAATGGTTCCTCGAGAAAAGTGGCATTTCTAGAAACAAACACCTTTTGCTCAGATTAATCATAGAAGTGGTATCCTATAGATTCCTTAGGATAACCTACAAAGTAGCATAAGTTAGAACGAGATTCTAACTTATCTCCCACTGTCCTCTTCAAGTAAGCAGGACAACCCCAAATTCTTAAGTAAGAATAACTAGGGATTTTTCCATGCCACATTTCATAGGGCGTTTTAGGGACTAACTTAGAGGGAACTAAATTCAAAATCTTTGCTGCACTTTCTAGGGCATAACCCCAGAAAGAAGGTGGTAAGTCAGTGAAACTCATCATGGAACAAACCATATCAAGTAGGGTTCGATTCGTTCTCTCAGAAACTCCATTAAGCTGAGGAGTTCCTGGAGGAGTCCACTGAAAGATAATCCCATTATCTTTGAGATGATTAAGGAATTTGCCACTAAGATATTCGCCTCCTCGATCAGATCGAAGTGCTTTGATCTTGTGACCAGTTTGGTTCTCAACCTCCTTTTGAAATTCTAAGAATTTCTCAAAAGCTTCAGATTTATACTTCATCAAGTATATGTAACCATATCGACTAAAGTCGTCGGTAACGGTTATAAAATACTGATGATTGTTTTTTGTGCTTACACTAAGCGGTCCACAAACATCAGTATGGATCAAATCCAAAACCTTAGTGGCACGTTCCACAGTTCCTTTCAAAGGAACTTTGGACATTTTTCCTTTGAGACAAGATTCGCAAGAAGTCAACTCTTTGAGATCATTTTCAGAGAATGATCGTAAAGTGTTTATCTTGCTAATTCTGTTCTTGGAAATGTGTCCTAATCTAGCGTGCCATAAGGGAGCTGAAACTTTGTCATCTCTCTTACGTTTAGTTTCTCGTTGTATATTCATAATATTGATATTCTGAGTTAGATAAAGTCCATTACTTAGAGTACCGATGTGAAAGGAAGAGTTGTTCCGTTTGATAAAGTATTTACCATTCTTAATATAAGTTTCATAACCTTCACAATCTAAAATTGGATCTGAAATTATATTACAAATAATGCTCGGTACATAAAGGACTTTATTCAAGACTAACTCAAAACTACCTAAATCTAATCTAATTGTGCCTAAAGCTCGAGCTTGAACGTTTGAGCCATCGCCGATCTTCAAGACACATTCTCCTTCTTTGAGTTGTTGGACTTCACTTAGCATCTGTACATCATTACAGATATGAGTTCCACAACCGGTATCAAGTACCCAAGAACTAGAATTAATAGAAATATTTATTTCAACGAGAAACATACCTTTCTTTAGAGTAGCCTTGTACTTTGGGCAGTTTCACCTCCAATGTCACGCTTTGCCACAATGGAAGAAAACATCCTCTTTCTGATCACGCTTCTTCTTTTGGGCCTTCCCCTTCGAAACGCCACCAGTGGGCCTAAGGGGTTTCGTCTTCTTCTTTTGGGCTTTCTTGCCCTTACCTTTAGAAGGCCCAGAAGAGGAAGATGGAGCATTCACCATCAAAACCTTATTGTCCTTCTTGATCGTGCTTTCAGCAGTCACAAGCTGACTAATCAGCTCAGCTACAGTAGCACCAGCATGATTCATATTGAAGTTAAGGACACATGGGTTGAATGATGGTGGGAACGAGGCTAGCAACAAGTCCACTGAAAGCTCGTCTTTCAGTGGCATGTCCATGGAAGCAAGTTTCTCAGTAAGGGTGAGAAACTTGAGTCCATACTCATGGACACTAGAACCTTCCCTCATTCTCAAGTGGAACAATTCCTTTGAAGTGTTATACCTTGTAACACGTTCATGAGGACGGTAACGTTGCTCTAAGTGGTCGTAAATCTCCCAAGCAAATTCCATGGCCTCATATTGCCTTTGCAAGTCCGGAGACATGTTAGCCAACATAAGGCAACGGGCTTGGAGATTATCATCCTTCCACTTCTGAATCGCGTCCCGCTCGGCCCGAGTGGGAGCCTCCCCTTTGGGACTAGGCTCCCCTTCGAAAAGAACATAAGTTCTCTTTTCATAATCTAAAATGATTTTTAGACTCCTCAGCCAATCAGAATAGTTGGGACAGTCAACTTGTTTGACTCGAGGATCGATACAAGAGGGTTTTTGGTTGCCATTTCAAAACACGTAGAGAATCACAAAATCTATGACCTAAATGGTAAAACAGAGAACTAGTGAGAATGCTGAATTATAACGATATACAAAAGATAAGGACTTTAATCTAATGTAGCTCCCACTGTTTTTCAAAGATCTATAATTCCCAAAGATCTAAGAGGAACACGTTTCCCAATGGGTACTAGGATCCTAGGTATTTTACCTCGAACCCACGACTCGCGGACATTCTAAGTAAAACCCTAGGCGTTAAACTATCTTTCAATATGGACCCACAACTCGTGCGACATCCATATTTACTTAGGCATTAAACTAGACCCATCAATCATAAGATCATGATCAAAACTTAGTTCGAACGAGCCACGACTCGTGGACATCGCCCTTGCTAAAACTGTCACGAAATATTGATCATTTAAAATGATCAATTAGGTAACTAAGAACTGATAAGGTCCACTAGCTATCCCACGACTCGCGGACAATAACTAGTTTCACTTACTAAACTTAAAACCTATTTATGGAATGCTAGGAATTTAATTCAAAATTTGCATCTCGAATTAAAAACCTATTTGTTCGAAATTAGCTTAATATTTAATGGGAATTTTCGAATCAACCGAAGAGTTCTCCGGTTCGACCTCACCAACATATATGTTATCCAATTTTATTAGTCTTGATTAATGCAAGTACGATTAAATGCATTTCAAACAAGCACAAAAACAGATAACATGTCCTAGCATGATACTAACATGTAATGATCATGGGTTCTACCGATCTTATCCGTGATATGTGGGAGCCACTCCACAATCACAAGTTCTAACATACATGCCACATAAACAGTTTAAATCACATAAGGAAAAGCGGTAACAAAATACGAGCCCTATCTCTATTACATTTTTACAATTGAGATTCCCCTCCCTTACATTTTGAGGGGTCTTCACTTATGGCCTCCTTGTTACTTGAATGTGGTCCATCTTACTCCATGGGTGCATTGTCTTCAAAATGAAAATAAAACCTCACCACCTATCTCTACTCTCAAATTACAATAAAAGGAAAAAGATATAAAGTAATAAGGCTCAATATTCATATTGGCCTTAGACAAATACGCGGGGCATACCCCGGCCTCAAAAACAGTAATATGCAAAGCCACATAATAAATCACATAACAGTACGCACATAAGTGAGGCTCCAACCTCAATTGAAAAAAGCAAATATAGGGCTCCAACCCCAATTTAAACCATACATGTGCACAAATTAAAACCATACATAAGTCTAAACCCATGATCACCTAACATGCATAAATTGCAAGAATTTAAATTTAACTAATAAATTAAAATTCTCGCTTTAAGCTCTAATAGCTTAAAACACGACTTAGACGCAATTCCTGTTCAAGGGCCTTTTCAATAAAACTCGAAAAACAATGAACTAATAAAATACCAATTAATTTCTGAAAATTAATAATTTTATTCTTTCAGTATTTTCATAAAGTTTGTAATTTTTCCCAAAATTTAAATCGATCAATTTCTCAAAAATCCCAATTTAATCAAAAATTTAAAATAATTTTATTTTAGCAAAATTGATTTTAAAAGATAAAATTAAAATAAAATTAAATCGGGATTTTCAAGGACCGAAAACACGAAACACGAAAACACGAAAATAGGCCTGGAACCACCCACCGCCAGCTATCGTGTCTAATGTGAAAGTGGAAATTGAGGAGGGAGAAGAGCCATTCAAGTTAAGGGCTAGTGTTCGGAATATTACGGTTCAGCCAGATCTTCGGTAGAGATTATTTGAGGCTCAAAGAGTTGATCCCGAGGTTCATAAATTAGCAGAAAAAGCTCGAGCTGATTCAGAGTGCCCGTTTGGGTTCGACGATATGGGACTTCTAATGTCCAAGAATTGAATTGTTGTACCTGGAGAGTTGAAACGGACTATTCTGGAAGAGGCTCATCGATCAGGTTAGTCTATACATCCTGGAGAAAATAACATGTACAAGGATCTTAAGCAATTTTATTTGAATGGTCTGAAGCAGGATGTGATCAACTTCACGAAGCGTTGTATGACTTGTCAGGTAGTGAAAGCAGGACACCAGAAGCCATCGGGGCTACTTCTACCATTGCCTATTCCGAGCTGGAAATGGCAACAGATAGCTATGGATTTTGTTTTGGGTTTGCCAAGAGTGAAGGGTGGTCTTGAAGGGATTTGGGTGATTGTGGACTGTTTAACGAAGTCGGCTCATTTTCTTGCCATCCGTATGTCCGACAAAGTAAGCAAACTAGCCAAGAAGTACTGTGATGAGATTGTTAGACTTCATGGAGTACTAGTTAGTATTATGTCGGATAGAGATCCAAGGTTTACTTCAAGGTTTTGGCAAGAGCTATAGAAGAATTTGGGATCGAGACTTCAGTTTAGCACAGCTTTCCATCCTCAGACAGATGGACAGTCTGAGAGGTTGATCAAGTACTTAGAGGATATGTTGAGAGCGTGTGCTTTGGACTTCCAGAGCTTGTCGAATGAGCAGTTGCCATTAATCGAGTTTTCTTATAATAATAGCTATAAATCCTCGATGGCGATGGCACCTTATGAAGCTCTTTATGGACGGAAGTGTAGGTCTCCGTTGTTCTTTGATTTGGAAGAGTGGAATTGGACCAAACAAGAAGGCGTGAGAAGAGGGGAGATGAAGGAAAACCCCTCTAAAGCTGTTCAGGATGCAATAGACAAGGTCCAACTGATTAGACAACGGATAAAGGCAGCTCAAGATCGATAGAAGAGCTATGCTGACCAAAGACGAAAGAATCTTGAGTTTGAGGTTGGAGACATGGTCTTTTTGAAGGCTTCTCGATGGAAAGGATTTGCAAGGATTGGTAGAGGAGGGAAGTTGAACCCTCATTACTTGGGTCCATTTGAGATTTTGGAGAAGATTGGGGATACAGCCTACCGTTTGGATTTGTCTCCGAGTTTAACCGGAACTCATAATGTGTTCCATGTTTCGCAACTTCCGAAGTACTACCGAGATGAGTCTGAGGTTCTACCAATTGAAGAAGTGGAAATAGAGCCTAATCTCACCTTCATTCAGAAGCCGACTAAGATATTGGATGGAAAGTTTCAGGAACTCAGAAATCGGCGTATTCCATTAGTAAATGTGCTTGGAGAAGTGATAAGACCGAAGAGGCTATGTGGGAAACGGAGGAGATGAAAAAGTTTCATCCTGAGTTGTTTCCGGGCGAACAGTGAATCCAACGACGGATTCTTTTAAGGGGAAGAGGTTGTAACGCCCCAACTTTTCGGCCGTACAGTTATGATGTGTGCGCATATTAATTGTGCATTTAAATTAGTTAATTATGTAATTGATTGTTTATTATAATTATTTCTAATTATGTATTTTTAATTCGTTATAATTTTTATGAATATTTTAAAATGGAATTTATTTGTTAATTGAATTTATGAATGAAATGTTCCTATGATCACGAAATCCGTGCCGTTCTTATTCGAATTCAATTCCGATTTTTATGAAAACTTGGTATGTATGAATTATGTTAGTTATGACTATGCTCATGTGCTGGATGCTTGATTTCAAACTTGTTTGACTTGGTTTCAGATTTATTTTGTTTGAACGAGACAACAATGGGGCTAAAGAGCATTTATTGCACCTTTGGTTTCGGGCCGTATCTTGAGCTCGGGAATTTGGATTCGAATTCCGTCACCAATGTTGGACTTGAATCAACGATTAAAACCCAATGGAACAAGACTTATATTTTTCTAAGCCCATTTGAACCACCGAAATTCAACCGAAACAAGCTTCGTCCACAGAATTTCCACACTTAGTCATTTTAACCATAACTCTCTCAATACTTAACCAAACTAACCAAGGTTTGGCCTCAAATGACCCTAGTTAGACCCTCTACCTGATGCTCCAAGTCTCATTTCATCCAAGGCAAGAGAAAGAGAGGAAATTGCTACAAACTTGGAGATCAATTCACTATTCCCGCCACTATTCATTTTGAGAGATTTTGAGCTCAAATCTCAACCAAACTCAACCGAATTCAAGAGGTAAGTTTATGATTGTTTTTTCCATTCAATTGTGGTCATTTTAATCCATGGATTTCAGATTTTGGCTTGGTATTGAGATATAAATCTATAAATGAATAGTAAGGGTTAAAGCTATTCTTGGAGTTTATGGATGAATTCTTGTAATTTCTTTTGATTTCATGCATCGTAAATGAACTTAAGACATCCATTATTACTTATATGAACTGATTTGGCATTGTGTTTGAGAATTATTGATGTTTCCATTAATGAATTCTAAATTCTTGCAAGTTATATCATGGGATAAGGTGCCTTCGTGAACTTCTTCCTTTGCTCGGTTGTGTGTGATGAATATGGCATGATTTTGCTGCACTTGAGAATGGTTTGTACTGGTGTTGCTGCTGAGAATTCGCTGCTCCATCCTCTGCTTTTTCCCCTGCACGAAACAGCTGCTGCTGCGTTTTAAAAGTGAAAAAGAAGCAGTTGCGCGGCTACGAGGCCAATTTTGCGTGCGGCTGTATGCTAATTCTCGACTGGGCTGGAATAATTCCGTGCGGCCTCACGGGTTTTCAATTGAAAAATTGCATGGCCACGCGGTGTTGTTCGGAGATGCAGGGGTTGTATATATATTATATGTAATATGCATACATAATGAGTACGTATATATATATATATATATATATATATATATATATATATATATATATGTGTGTGTGTGTGTTATATGTAATATATACATGTGATGTGTATATATATTGCATGCATGCCTTAATATGGTTTACGTGTGCATGAATTAGGTGCTCAATTATTTATTTCTAATTTAAATATATGATAATAGATTGATAAATATGATATATTATATATTGTATGATCTATTTGAAATTATGGAATTAATTTGATATCTATTTAATGTTCATACCTATTTAAATGATTTGAATGCTTTTGTTTTGTTTATTTTATAATTGCAAAGTTGATGTATTTGAGTTATAATTATTATACGAAATTTATGACTTCAATTTCTATAAATTATGTAAGATATGAAACGATTGAGCTTGAAACGTTCATGTATTGAATATAATTGAACGAATTACTTGATTATGTGATCTCATGACATCATTTTACTTCTTATACATCTTATATCATGAGCATAGCATTGTCGTGCGTCGTTTATGGTCTTATTGAGTCTCACTTTCCTTTTGTTGCACATATTCGGGTCTAGTCGGAGACGAGGGCAGTCTTTGAGGCTCTTGTGCTTCCTCTTTGCCTTTTACAAGGTGGGTTTCTATTCTATTAGCTAAATTAACCCAATATACCTCTTATGTGACAAAGGTTTAAGCCAAAGTACTATACCTACATATCGAGTCTTTTTAAAGTAAATGATTTCAAACGTAAAGCCTTTCTTTTATGTATCCCTAACTATGATTTTTGGCGAGACCATGAATGAAAACACGGCCCCAGGGACTTAGTATATGTAGCTATCCGGGTAGGCAAGGGCCGACAATGATCCCATGTATTAGTTATAATCAAACTACTGCAAAACCGACCTCGCTAGGAGATTCGGTGAGGAAAGGGAGTTGGGCTTTTGAGGATTCATATACCTCACTAGCCATTATGTATAGGTGGCTAGGCCTTGCAAACCCGTCCACCACCCGGAGGAAAAAGGTGTATATATATGATTTGTTGGAAAACAGGAATCAGAAAGCAGCGGAAATTTAAAAATTTTTCCAACAAAAGGATCTTGGACTCGCAATCGTGTATCCAAATTCGTAGAGATCAAGAAACTCACTTGGGTAGTAGCTTTCTTGACTCGTTTTGAGCCGCCCTCAAACGCTCTTCTCGCGGCTTGATCCCCTCTCCTTGGTAAAGCTCGAATCTTCAAACTTCTAACTTGAAGTCTCTAGAGAAAGTCCACCAACTTGATCACAATCTAACTAGTAAGGATGCTAGTTCTCTTATTAGTGTTTAGGCTTAACCTAGGGTTTCATTTAATCTTGGAGAAAGGAAGGTGTTCAATACATGAACCAAAAGAATTGCCAATTCGCTCTTAGAGGAGCTCGAGCTCCCCTATTTATAGGGAGAGGGTGCCAAAATTCCTAGTCCTTAATGGGCTAGGATTTTGGTCTCTTTCTCTCTCCTATTACTTGATCATCAAGTAATTTTGACTTTGACTTTGAATTCTAATTCAAATCAAACATTCAAGAGAGCTAAAATATCCAAACTATTTTTGGATAATTTTATACTTTATTTATTTAAAATAAATAACTTATTTTATCAAATTAATTAATTCATAATTAATTAACTAGATTATTTATCTCCAAAATTAGACTTTCTTTTTAATTCAAAATTAAACCAAAGTCTATTCAATAATTAACACATTTAATTATTTAATATATATATATATATACAATATATATACACATACACGTGTGGGACACGTGTCACGCGGACACGTGTCACTCACGTGAGCCACACGTGTGGTTTCACACTTGTGGAACCCTCTTGGCTTGGTTAACTCGTTTAATCATTTTAAAGCCTCAACTCATGTAACCAAGTTGTTGTGTGTGACCCTCTAGGTTCTCAATTCAATTAGCAGTGACCCTAATTAATTAATTCACTAATTAATTAATCAGTCCACAGATTAAACAACCATAGTCTAGCAACAGGTGTTTAACCCCTAGCTGAATTGGAATGTTCGGATTCGACAGAACCTTTAAGTCATTGATTCATGTGAGATACAATCCTCCTACTTACTATCTCTCGACCAAGATCTAGGGTAAGGGAATAATCAGAACCCTAATAATCTGGTCTTAAAGCTAAGTGCATTTCATATCCATTTGATCTCAATCCAAGAAACCCTTTTCTTGATGTCTTGATCTACTGCCTTGGCCAAGGACTCCATATGGCATATGAATGACTTACACAATAAGAGATCACCTTGCATATGCAAGTGTAGGTCCTTTCTTGATTCTCATTCACTTTGATGAGTCACTTGTGCAGCCCCAGCATAAGCCTTGAATCAGTTGTCTAAGGCGACACCCTTTAAAGCTTATACCAAAGACTACAAAGTTAACTCATAAAGTAACATGGAACATCAAGTCTAAGGATCAATTAATCACATAAATGACTCGTGAGATATTTCCTAATCTGGAAGTTTCCATTTCCTGAAATAGAAACTTCCTTTCCCATTTAGGAATGTTCTCACACGGGGCACCTCAGTGAACTTACTTATTAAAGTAAGTACCCTCATGTATCACGCACGTATCAACTATACACTTTGCACCTCCATGAAACAAGGTGGTCCTTCTTAAGGGCGTGATCCCACAAGCAAGCCTTAGAGGAGTCAGGTTGACACTCCCACTGTCTGTAGGACTCATCGGCTTGGAGTATTTTACTAATCATGACTTATGTGACATAGGGCTCGTTTCATAAACCATTTAACCTAAATGGTAGAGTCCTAAAGTCATCAGGATTAGGGGAGTTCTCATACATGCACAGCTAAAGTAAACGCATACCAAACAAAAGCATATAAAGAAGTGTTTGCCTATGATATTAATCAATCGTATATTATTCAAAGATTGTCTGTGATACTAGGAAAGTCCCAAAACGGATTATGACTAATCGGCTTTCTAGGGCGCTATTCCTAACAATCTCCCACTTGCCCGTAAAAGCCATTTAGGTACTCTAAGTCCCATCTTCTCAAGATGCACTTTGAGAGCCTATTGACTTTGGGCGTTTCCAAAGTGGATCTGCTATATTCTCTGCTGATGTGACCCTCTTGTTTACACATCTCTTAGGAAACACCTTTTCCTTATAAAGTGATTCGTAATCACGTGTTCAGTCTCTTGGTGAGGTCTTGGTTCTCTTACTTGAGCAACCATCCATTTTATCATGCAATATGATAAAGGAGTTGTTTCATGCTAGGAACTTCATCTAACCAGTTGGATGGAGTTTCTTACCCAAACACTTAACTTAGCGTTATATAATACGACTAAGTTCTCAACTACGATAGTCGAGTTTTGTAATGTCCGTCCTTGGAACCCCTTTTCAACACATTTCATTACCATTCTGGTAGAAGTTGTATCCTTTCAATGATTTCATAATCATCTATGTTTGATGAATGTTTACATCAAATATCCTTCTAACAACGAGATCTTTTGGGCTCTGTAAACTAATACATATCCTTATTTCTTCTCAAGTACTCTGAGGACATCCTTTACAGAAATCTAATGACCTTCTCTGAGGTCATATTAGATTCAACCCACTACGCTTAGGCTGCGCCATATCAAGTCTAGTACATAACTCTTCATACATTATGCACCCTTTCACTTGAAGGGATTTTGGATATTCTAACTTTCTTAAAGTTATCTTAGGACACATACTCTTCAAAAGAGATGTTCCATTGTCCATACTAAACTCCTTTTAGT
This sequence comes from Lantana camara, assembly GCA_037501455.1. Lineage (NCBI taxonomy): Eukaryota > Viridiplantae > Streptophyta > Magnoliopsida > Lamiales > Verbenaceae > Lantana > Lantana camara. The sequence continues at coordinate 43,895,328 of CM074865.1, forward strand.
ACCATGGTTATGTACTCATTTTGTGATAATCCATTTATGCTCATAGATCTATCTTCTATAGATCTGAATGTCGAGAATTTAGGATAATCACTAAGATCTTTCATGTCAAATTGTTTCTTAAACAAGAATTGGTAACTTTCACGTTATCATTGGCATTCCTAATGAGAAGGATGTCGTCCAAAAATTGACTCTTACATCACTAACTTTCATATGTACACTTTTAAGACTTATTCGACTTCCATCTGTGCCAAACGATTTGACTATCCTATGGAATCGAATTGTCTAACTCCTAGAAGCCTTTATCAATCCACAGATTGACTTTAGGGATTTGCATACCTTATGCACACTCCCACTGAATATGAGATTTATAGAAATACCTTATTTCAGTCTCTTTCAATCTCATATTGAACAAGATAGTTCTCATATTCATTTATCATATCTCATAGTCAGAATATGAGGATGTGATAAATACAATCCAAATGGACTTTTACATTTCAACCGTCAAGAAGGTTGTAATGCTTTCATTCACTCGAAGCTACACGAGCTTGATCCTATCAGGTGGATCAACCACGGTCAAAAGTTGGTTCGAGTATATGAAATCCATATTGGATTTCAAGGCTTACTTACACTACTCAGATTCCAAATCTGACAGTGTCTCCTCTTCAAGTAATTCCTTGGCTATCTAGGAACGCGTTCTAAACACGTCTTAAGAGAAGGGTTTCACACGTGTACATGCTCTAAAAAATGGCTAAGTTTTATCAGATGGGCTTGTTTCTTCTATATGTGGCGTGGATATTTATTCTCAAATTTCTTTGAGGTCTGCTTGCTTGTCTTTCTTCTTCTATAGGAACGATTCCTTAAGAAAGATACATTCCTTGAGACAAACAACCTTTGTCTAAGGGAATCGCAGAAATGATATCCAATATTGTTTCTATAAACTTGAACTCATTTCAAGCCTATCTCCCACTATCCTCTTTACTTAAGAGGATTCCACTAAATTCTTGGACAAGAATAATTAGGGAATTTAGTGTGCCACATTGCATAGTGCATCTAAAGGACTGATTTTGGAAGGTGCAAAATTGAAAATCTCTAACTGCATATTCTGGGAGTTTATTCCTAGAATGATTATAAGTCAGTAAAGTTTGTTATGGAATGGACCATATCTTATAAGGTTTCATTCCCTCATTCGGAAACACTAAGGTGTTCTCGAATTAGTTTACTGAGAGATAATCCTATTATTTCTAAGATGACTAAGGAATTAGTTGATAAGATATTGGCTATCTCGATCATATCGATTTGCCTATAACTTATGACTACTTTGGTTCCTAACCTCCTTTTGAAATTCTAAGAATTTCATATAAGTTTCGAATTTGTACTTTAACAATTACATTCATTCATAATGATTAAACTGACGATTGTATCTAGTGCTTACATTAAGCATCTTACACTCATCAACATAGATCGAAATCCAGTATAATTTTGGAACGTTCCACGTTTCTTATAAACGGGATTCAGGAACGCTTCCCTCAAGACAGGATTCACAGGAAGCCAACTCTATAGGTTCATTTTCATAGCATGATCCTAAGGTGTCTAACTTGCTAATCCTTTTATATCTCAACGTTCCAAAGTAATTCGAAGCTTTGTCATCTTACTTACTTTTGTTATCTCGTTGTATGTTCAGAACATTAGTGCCTTGAGTCTTTGCATAACAGATTATGTAGAATTGACTCAAGACTAGTGAATTCTATTCCTAGTAGAATTACTAAACGAGGTAACATTTCAGAGTACTCATACTCTTTGCAGTTCCCTTTCAAAGTCCTTATTTGCTATCATAGAAGCAAAAGTCCTATTTGATCTTTAGTGTCTTTTGGGCGCACCCCTTACATGCCCCTCCATTGGGCTCTTAAGGGTTTCTTCTTCTTTAGGCGTTCAAGCCTTTAACTTAGGGGGTTTAGAAGAAGAATTAACCATCTCAACCTTTTATTCCTTCTTAAGGATGATCTCAACCATTATCAACTAAATGATTAACTATGCTACATTAGCATCATTCTAGTTGAGCATAAAGGGTTTGAATGATGGTGGAAGCAATGTAAGCAATCAGTGCATTGATAACTCTTTTCTCGGTTGATGATCAAGACCATGAGATCTTCAAATAAGATCTTTAGACCTTGTTCGTGTGCACTTGTTTCCTCATTTGGAATATTGAATAATTCCATAATGCTATACCTTGTAACATTTCTATGAGGTAGTTCAATTGCTCTTAACTGGTTTGGCGAAATCCATTCACCTCAGATCGCTTCTATTTTGGCCCGGGTCGAATTTTCATAATTGAAAACTTCGCCCTTTAGAGAACGCCTTTCTCTATTCGGGATCTAAAACGAATTTTGGGGTCCGAAGCCAATCAGAGTTAGTTAGGACTTAGTCAACTTGTTTGACTTAAGGATGGATACAAATGGGTTTGCATTTCATATTGTAGAGAATCACAGAACTACAACCTAAATGCTAAGCAGAGAAAATGTGAGCATGCTGAATTATAACGATATACAAAAGATAAGGTCTTTAATCTAATGTAGCTCCCACTGTTTTTCAAAGATCTACAATTCCCAAAGATCTAAGAGGAACGCGTTCCCAATGGGTACTAAGATCCTAAGCATTTTACCTCGAGCCCACGACTCGCGGACATTCTAAGTAAAATCCTAGGTAGGTACAACTTACCAATTCTAACACCTTTAGAACTCTTAGTAATTGTTTTTGCATCACCTATCTTTCAATATGGACCCACGACTCGTGCGACATCCATATTTACTTAGGCGTTAAGCTAGACCCATCAATCATAAGATCATGATCAAAACCTAGTTTGAACGACCCACGACTCGCGGACATCGCCCTTGCCAAAATTAACCACGAAATATTGATCATTTAAAATGATCAATTAGGTAACTAAGGACTAATAAGCTCCACTAGCTATCCCACGACTCGCGGACAATAACTAGCTTTACTTACTAAACTTAAAACCTATTGATGGAATGCTAGGAATTTAATTCAAAATTTGAATCTCGAATTAAATACCTATTATTCGAAATGAGCTTAATATTTAATGGGAATTTTCGAATCAACCGAAGAGTTGTTCGGTTCGACCTCACCAACATATATGTTATCCGATTTTATTAGTCTTGATTAATGCAAGTACAACTTAAATGCATTTCAAACAAGCACATAAACAGATAACATGTCCTAGCATGATACTAACATGAGATGATCATGGGTTCTACCTATCTTATGCGTGATATGTGGGAGCCACTCCACAATCACAAGTTCTAACATACATGCCACATAAACAGTTTAAATCACATAAGGGAAAGCGGTAACAAAAATACGAGCCCTATCTCTATTACATTTAACAATTGAGATTTCCCTCCCTAACATTTTGAGGGGTCTTCACTTATGGCCTCCTTGTTACTTGAATGTGGTCCATCTTACTCCATGGGCGCATTGTCTCCAAAATGAAAATAAAACCTCACCACCTATCTCTACTCTCTAATTACAATAAAAGAAAAAGACATAAAGTAATAAGGCTCAATCTTCATATTGGCCTTAGACAATTACACGTGGCATACCCCGGCCTCAAAAAAAGTAATATGGAAAGCCACATAATAAATCACATAACAGTACGCACATAAGTGAGGCTCCAACCTCAATTGAAAAACGCAACTATAGGGCTCCAACCCCAATTTAAACCATCCATGTGCATAAATTAAAACCATACATAGATCTAAACCCATGATCACCTAACATGCTTTTGCGAGAATTTAAATTTAACCAATAAATTAAAATTCTCGTTTCAAGTCCTAATGACTTAAAACACGACTTGATGCGAGTCTTATTTATAAAAGTTTTCAATAAATCCCAAATTACCAAAACAAATAAAATTCCAATTAATTTATGAAAATTAATAATTTTATCAAAGGCGTATTTTCCCAAAATATGAACCGTTTCAATTTCTCAAAAAATAAAATTTTAAAAAATAAAATAAAATTGGGACTGGATTGCACGAAATAAGAAAATTCGGATCACGAAAACGGGGCCCGTACGCGAAACGGGGCGCACGCGTTGCAAGCGCGCGCTGACGCTTGGCCGGGCGCTGTACGCGCCCTGCTCGCGCATGCCGCGCGCCCTGTCGGGCGACGGCGGGCGATGGGCGGCTGCCCTGTGCACTCCTAGGACAGGCGGGTGGCGGCGCGCGGGGTTTCCTGTGTTCGTCGTGATTCGGGTTTTCGTTTCGTGTTTTTCGTTCAAAAGCAAAACCAATCCAAGAAATCCAAAAACAGTTTATACAGTTTCAAATCTAAAATTGTTTTCAAAAATTAAATTTTTCAAAAACCAATTTTCAGAAACTTTCAGGAAAAAATACAGTTTCGTAATTCAGGCTTTCTAAAACAATTACAAATACTCAAACGCATCAAGCCTAAGAATTTCTACCAAATTCAGAATAATTGAGACGAATTAGAAACACGATTAACGAGGTGACTCTGATACCACTTGTCGGAAAACAGGAATCAGAAAGCAACGGAAATTTAAAATTTTTTCCAACAAAAGGATCTTGGACTCGCAATCGTGTATCCAAATTCGTAGAGATCAAGAAACTCACTTGGGTAGTAGCTTTCTTGACACATTTTGAGCCGCCCTCAAACGCTCTTCTCGCGGCTTGATCCCCTCTCCTTGGTAAAGCTCGAATCTTCAAACTTCTAACTTGAAGTCTCTAGAGAAAGTGCACCAACTTGATCACAATCTAACTAGTAAGGATGCTAGTTCTCTAGTTAGTGTTTAGGCTTAACCTAGGGTTTTATTTAATCTTGGAGAAAGGAAGGTGTTCAACACATGAACCAAAAGAATTGCCAATTCGCTCTTAGAGGAGCTCGAGCTCCCCTATTTATATAGAGAGGGTGCCGAAATACCTAGCCCTTAATGGGCTAGGATTTTGGTCTCTCTCTCTCCTATTACTTGATCATCAAGTAATTTTGACTTTGACTTTGAATTCTAATTCAAATCAACTTTCAAGAGAGCTAAAATATCCAAACTATTTTTGGATAATTTTATACTTTATTTATTTAAAATAAATAACTTATTTTATCTAATTAATTAATTCATAATTAATTAACTAGATTATTTATCTCCAAAATTAGACTTTCTTTTTAATTCAAAATTAAACCAAAGTCTATTAAATAATTAACACATTTAATTATTTAATATATATATATATATACAATATATATACACACACACGTGTGGGACACGTGTCACGCGGACACGTGTAACTCACGTGAGCCACACGTGTGGTTTCACACGTGTGGAACCCTCTTGGCTTGATTAACTCGTTTAATCATTTTAAAGCCTCAACTCATGTAACCAAGTTGTTGTGTGTGACCCTCTAGGTTCTCAATTCAATTAGCAGTGACCCTAATTAATTAATTCACTAATTAATTAATCAGTCCATAGATTAAACAACCATAGTCTAGCAACAGGTGTTTAACCCCTAGCTGAATTGGAATGTTCGGATTCGACAGAACCTTTAAGTCATTGATTCATGTGAGATACAATCCTCCTACTTACTATCTCTCAACCAAGATCTAGGGTAAGGGAATAATCAGAACCCTAATAATCTAGTCTTAAAGCTAAGTGCATTTCATATCCATTTGATCTCAATCCAAGAAACCCTTTTCTTGATGTCTTGATCTACTGCCTTGGCCAAGGACTCCATATGGCATATGAATGACTTACACAATAAGAGATCACCTTGCATATGCAAGTGTAGGTCCTTTCTTGATTCTCATTCACTTTCATGTGTCACTTGTGCAGCCCCAGCATAACCCTTGAATTAGTTGTCTAAGGCGACACCCTTTAAAGCTTATACCAAAGACTACAGAGTTAACTCATAAAGTAACATGGAACCTCAAGTCTAAGGATCAATTAATCACATCAATGACTCGTGAGATATTTCCTAATCTGGAAGTTTCCATTTCCTGAAATAGAAACTTCCTTTCCCATTTAGGAATGTTCTCACACGGGCACCTCAGTGAACTTACTTATTAAAGTAAGCACCCTCATGTATCACGCACGTATCAACTATACACTTTGCAGCTTCATGAAACAAGGTGGTCCTTCTTAAGGGCGTGATCCCACAAGCAAGCCTTAGAGGAGTCAGGTTGACACTCCCACTGTCTGTAGGACTCATCGGCTTGGAGTATTTTACTAATCACGACTTATGTGATATAGGGCTCGTTTCATGAACCATTTTACCTAAATGGTAGAGTCCTAAAGTCATCAGGATTAGGGAAGTTCTCATACATGCACAGCTAAAGTAAACGCATACCAAACAAGAGCATATAAAGAAGTGTTTGCCTATGATATTAATCAATCGTATATTATTCAAAGATTGTCTGTGATACTAGGAAAGTCCCAAAATGGATTATGACTAATCGGCTTTCTAGGGCACTATTTCTAACATGATTATGAAAGAATCATTTGAATGAGCACGAAAGATTATGTGTGTGAAAACCTAATAATTAATGCTTATGAATACACATGGTGTAGGTTGGAGATTATGCACGCCCACTCGTCGGGCCACGAATATCCTAAAGAATGAAAATGATAGTTGTAATCCGTAGATGTTTTTCTTTGTTTTATCCGCTTGGGAAGTTGTTATAAAATGTAGCACCCCGCACGTGAGGCACCACATCCCCCGCACTAAGGCTCAACACGAGTAACGAAATGGTAAATCCGCACCCGTATCAAACCCTAGCGAACGGGAGACAAACATAAAACCTTCCTAAGCCAGGCGGAGCTAGACCCTACAGTGAAAACCGTACAACCAAAATAATGCATAGTAAAGCCAAATTTCAATCATACGAACCATAAACGGAATTTGGGCTCTTCAGGCCTCTTTTAAAACATAATAAAATCCAGTAAAAGCAATTTAATAATCATTACATAGTTATTCAGTTCATGAACTGCAGAGTCAAATCGAACATAAGTCCAATACATGAATGAGTGCAGAGACTCTCCTAACCTAGCTCGACCAACTTAAAGACTCCAACACCTCCGCCTAGCCCGAAACTCTGAAGATCAAACCTGCACACTAAAAGAGTGGGAGGGAGAGGGGTCAGTCTCTAGAAGACTGAGTGAGCAGGAGCGATATATATATATAAAACATGCACATGCAAGTCATAAATCCCGAGCAAGGTTTTTATTTGAATTTAGTTCCCGGAAGGGGCAAGAAAATAGACAAACAATGCTCGACTTTTACGACTAATTCATATTAAATTCATTACTTTCATAAATCATACATAAATATAAGGCTCGGCGAGTGAGCGTGCATCATCTCCAACCAAACTCCGACCGTGTACGACAAATATCCATAATAGATTAAATAGGTGATCATGCAATACGTTATAATACACACAGACCTTAAATCATATCATAAACATATTCGTTTGGGCGATCCGGATCCCGGCATTCCCGCACGGTGCATAATCATACATATACATAAACATAAGCATAATCATATCATAATATATCCAACCTTCTTCCTCCGGGTGGTGGACGGGCTTGCAAGACCCGGCCACCGGAACATACATAATGGCTAGTGAGGTACATGAATCCTCAAAAGCCCGACCTGCGTTTCCTCGTCAAAACTCCTAACGAGGTCCGTATCGTCGTAAATTTGGTTGGGACTAGTATATGGGATCCCCGTCAGCCCTTGCTTCCTCGGTTAGCCACATATACTAAGTCCCGGGGCCCGTGAATAAATCATATTCTCGCCAAAACATATCAATACATACATATGATACATACCATAAGAAATCATACCTTACCGTGTAACTCGGCATATGCTAGATACGTACCTCTCCGTGTCATCCAAATCCGTAGCTAGCAAGAAGACACACGGTTTGGAGCATAGCCTCATTACAAAAACCATTTTTAAGCTCATATACGCTCATAAGTATAATTCAGAAGAATTTACTCGATAGCTTCATTTGAAAACCATATATATATATAATTATAAGGTTTTGGCCAAAGCTTTTCACATAAGGGTTGTAGGGTTTGGTACGTAGCTAAAACGAAAACCACCCTCACCTTAACCGTGAAGAAACAAGGATCGAGCACCAAGTGCCAGACGATCAAAAGCTCTCCACCCTGGAGACAAACTGTACAAAAGACCACAAGACGTGTTTGTGAGACTCAAGACTCTAAATGAACCATAAATGACGCACGGCAATGCTCACACATGATATGAAGACATAAAGATCATATTAAGTCATGAAAATCATATAACCAATTCATTCACTTATTCAATCATTTTCATTCAATTCATCGATTCATATTTCCAATAAATTTCAATTCAAGAATCCAAAGAGGAACATAGAACATGTTCACGCTCTCCCAACACGCTACTACATACTTTACATTACATAACATAGCATATTCCCAAGGTTTGACAACAAGGAGAAGTCATACGATATAGAAATTAAGTGATGCGATTCATAAACGACATATAGATACACACAAACGGCATTACGTAAAAGCATGCCTATAACACATCCAAATATCATGAAATTGCACCATAATACTCCTAACACATAGCCAAACAAGTTCATAGTTTAACACAAAAGGAGATAAAGTCATTAAGAAGGTGAAACGAATCAAAACCCGAAGAGAAAACAACAAAGACTGCACATGGGAAGTGACACGGGGGTGTCACCTCCCTTGGCCAAACTGAGCCACGGGCGTGGCTCAGTACAGAACTGAGCAGAGGGTGTGACACGCCCGTGTCACTCTTTTATGAGTAAATGTGACACGGGGGTGTCACGGTACAGAACCAAAACCCTTCACAAGAATTTTCCGGCAAAACTGATCCCTTACAAACTCAATCCAAAAGCATACCAAATGAACTCCAAATGCTCTGAAACTTAATATGCAACATAATTGGCATGTTATGAACATTTTTCATTTAGAGTTCAAAGGCTAAATCACACGTTAAGATCATCGAAACCGTGAAACAAAACTGGGTCGCTACAATCGGACATATGAGCCCTAATGATTCTATCATGCCTTGATCACATACTTAGGGGTAGAATTTGGATCTGAAACTTTGGGGAATGCATGCTAACATACTAAACTACTAATATACATCATATATATGCAAAATGGTACAATTTAAAGCACATTAGAATGATCAACAAGTTACAAAATGTAACAGCAACAAATCTGTCATGGTGCATGCATAGAAACAGGCCATGTATTTCGGTTTTGAGGCTTCAAATGGTTCCAAATACTTGAAACATGAATGCTAACATATATAACAATGAGTGTACAACAACTCCAAGCAATTTCACACGAAATGAAGGCCATTTGATCAAGCATCAACACAATATTTCACACAGCAATTCCAAAAACAGGGGAAGTAGTTTGATCATCAAGTTTGGAGCTCCATATCTCATAATTTCATAAAAGGAGCAAGAGATGAAATCTTCCTAATATCATATACTATCAGTTAGGAAAGAAATGGGTCAAGAAACAAGTTCATATGATCATGTATAAGCAAGAAGATCAGCTACACAAGCAAACAAGATCATAAGAGCAAATTCCCTAAAAGTTCATACCAATCTCATCAATCAAACCCTAACCAATTCTGACCCAAATCATGTTGTAAGGAGATGAAATCAAGTATAATAGAGTAGAGAAGACATAAATATTCATACCTTGAAGATTTGGGAGAGAAAGGTGGTGGTTTGAGCTCCAAAACCACAAAAATGGCCAAGTTATCCTCTCTTCTCCTCTATCTCTCTCTCTCGATCAGAAGTTGCAGAAAAGGGGGATATTTCTCTCGGTTTTTCAGAGCTAAAGGGGAAGAAAAAGGCTTAACCCAAGGCACACAATTCATGGTTAATTTTTGGTTAGGTTTGGTTAAGTAAAATGGGTCCCACCAAGGAGACTAGTCAACAAAAGAAGTTCTTCTTGCACGAGTTGTCCGTTACGGTTGGATTTCGGAGGTCTTAATGATTTCAAAAAGGTATGAGGCTTGTTCCATTGTCTCCGAATCGTCGATACGAAGGCAACGGAGGTGTCGGAATTCGAATCCGAATTCCCGAGCTCAAGATATCACATACGGAACCAAGGGTGCGCTAATTGCTCGTTAGCCCCCGACTTGGTTCCAAAAATCAAAATAAATTCATAAACACGTCAAATAAATCCGAAAACATAAACCGAGCATATAGGCATGTTCATAACACATATATTTACGACATATTAAATTTTCACGCCAATCCAGTATCATTTCATATATGAACGAAGCACAAATAGAACACTCATGCGCATGAACGAATTCATATTGTTATAAATTAATTACTAAAACTTAAATTCCATATTAAATAAATTTAAAACCAACTTATAACATGTTGAAATTAATTAAAGAAATTTACCGAAATAATTAGGGTACGTGAAACCTCAATTAAGAAATTAAACACCAAATATCAAAGTAAAATAAAATGAATTAAATTAAAATAGAAATAGTTTATAGTTTGAATCAAATATAAACATTTATAAACAATTATTCATATGATTAAATAATTAAATTGCGCAATTTATAAACAAATACGTCACATTATTATTACTGAAAAACTGGGGCGTTACAATCTCTCCCCCTTAAAAAGAATCCGTCCTCGGATTCAAAACACGCTTGAAATCAAACAATGAGAGATTCCCCGTCTCTCACAAACAACAAGGAGAGAGCCCCGTCCCTCGAGCAGCAATGAGAGAACCCCGTCTCTCGCAAGCAAAGAGAGTACCCCGTCTCTCAAACAAAAATAAGAGAAGCCCCGTCTCTTAGAAACAACGAGAGCACCCCGTCTCTCAACCGAAAATAAAACAAGGAAGTCTCCAATACTTCCAAGCAACTCACGCAAAACCAAATTTAAAATCACGAAAATCCCCCCAAAGCAAGTAAGAAACGTCGCCCACATTGATATTCAATTACTCCAAGTAATTTAACATATTACAAATCATAGTACCTAGCATAAAAATTTTAAAAGTTAAATTTGCATGGATGCATGTATCATGAATGCTATAAATACCGTTTACCGTAGTTGCGAGAATTCAGATTTGCGAGTTGTCGTTGACCAAGGTATGATCTGTCCTAAATGTAACTCGGTGCCCAACTTGTCTTGAACCTTTTTAAGGATCATATTCTTAAATCCCTTCCGACTTGTACTGTTTCCAGTCTTCACCATTTCCCCGCAATCCTCATTTGCCCAACCAACTTCTTTTAAATTAACCGAATTTGACTTCCCGAATACCCTTAGATCATCTGTCTCGAAGTTAGACCCATAGCCACTACCTTACTCATCTTGAGATGTTTGTTATTATGATTTCTTTTCCATCTTCCGCGCATATTATCCATTTATTCCCTTTAACCCCTTAAGGTTACATTCGGCACCAGGCCCCACATTTCTTGTATTGAAGATAGAATGTTCTTGATGATTCTTGTCGTTTGATGTAAATCCTCCAATGGTCACCCTTTTCCGGTTTGGTTTCTTCTTAGATTTCCTTCCGAAGTATCGGGGAACTAACCGAGGACTTGATAATAGTGTCATTATTGAACCCCCTCTTTGTACCCTATTGGATTACTCATGATCGCCATCATTCCATCATACGCCAACTTGATTCGACACTCTCTCTTGTCAATTCTGACTTAGGAGTTTCCAGAAGCTCCCTTATAGTTCTGTTATCCCCAGATCCATGTTCCATACATAGGAATATTCTCCAAGACATTTCCTTTATACCTAATGAGGGACTCTAACCCGACTTGAATAACTTAACTCTCCTTAACTCTCCTCTTAACAGCTTAACCATTCAAGCCGTCTTGTTTATTTCTGATCATCACCAATGAGACTCCCAGGTCTTCCTTGATTTGCAATTTCGTTATTCTTACTGAAATATTTCTTCGAGCACCATTTCAATCGTCCAATTTGTTCCTCGGTCGTGCTCTCCCCCTTAAATTTCTGTTGTCCCGGGTTGAACTCCACCAGTTCTTCTTTTATCGAAACTCTTGGTGAGTAAATCCCATTAGGTGGAGTTTAACTGATATAGAAATCAAAGATTTGGCTTTTCAACTCCTTCCCTAGTTCTCTTGGTGTCCGAAACTCCTTTCTTAATCTTGTCCGGAACTCTAGTCTCCGGAACTCTAGTCTCACTTCTCCTTCTGAATTCTTGTTTCCGTTAACCCATCCTTTAATAGAAGTTCTTATTTCCCAATTGTCTTTCTTGTCATGTGCCATGCCACTATTTCCTTTCCCTTAACTCAGATATGGTTCAAGCGAGGATATACTTGACAATTGAGGTGCCAGATTTTCCTATCAAGTAAACACTAAAATGCATGTCGGGTAAAGATGGCAATGCATGTGGCACATTTTCACCAAGCAATTATACCACACATTAGCGCAACAAAACCAATTAGAAATGCACGAATAACATAAGATCAAGAGAATAAATAATTAATGCAAAATATGATGCAGGTGCTATGAATGCTTTGGAACCTGTCACCAATGAGGTAAGTAGTTAACTCGATAGCTTTTCCGTGTTACTCCAAGTCCCGCGGTTACTTTGACTTGATAATTATTCCTTGCCTTTCCCACGGTCTTCAAGATTCCCATGCATCTTTATAAATCAACTTGTATCTTCCACTTCCAAGGAGTTAACATCCAATCTATTCTCTAAATTCGACCTTTACTTCCCATCGTCGTCTCAATCAAGAATCCCGTGCCTATCCCTTGTGAGTTCAATTCACCTCCAACTGCTTACATTCGGGTGCATGATTTCCTTGCAAGGAGTGATTGCCTTTCTTTACCATTTCCATTTGTTGCTTCATATCTTCCATTTTACTTCACAACATGGCAATTCAACTTGGTTTTAGAAAAACAAACTCATCTCCCAATCCACACCTTGTTCAAGATTCCCGTGACGATTGTTTATGAGTTTCCCATCACGATCGACATCCAGAGCATCCAAGTCCAACTCTTCCCGGTCTTGACTTCGACAGACTTGATTTTTAATTCACTAGGCTTAATCAGAAATCCTTGACTCTAACTCCATTTGGGAAATCTCACATCTCTAATTCTCTACGCTCTTCTCAAAGTATCCTACCCATCTTCCATATCTCAGAAAGGTTTGCAATCAATCTTCTTTGTCCTAGAACTTGGCCGTGGTTTGATATTATCTCCATAACCTATAAATCACAACGTATTTCAAGAGTAGATGCATGCGATTAGTGCATGCTCATGACACATTTTCGACAATTGATGCAAAAATCCTTATGTAAATGCAACAGATAGTCCAACGAAATTCAAAAAGGAAAACCAAGTTCATGTTCAAGATCGATGCAATGCACACGTTGTCATATAGTCCCTAAGCCGTACGACCTAGACTGACTCACACACGACACGAGAACACCGGTTTTGCAACCGGGCTCTGATACCACTTAAGGATGTAGCACCCCGCACGTGAGGCACCACATCCCCCGCACTAAGGCTCAACACGAGTAACGAAATGGTAAATCCGCACCCGTATCAAACCCTAGCGAACGGGAGACAAACATAAAACCTTCCTAAGCCAGGCGGAGCTAGACCCTACAGTGAAAACCGTACAACCAAAATAATGCATAGTAAAGCCAAATTTCAATCATACGAACCATAAACGGAATTTGGGCTCTTCAGGCCTCTTTTAAAACATAATAAAATCCAGTAAAAGCAATTTAATAATCATTACATAGTTATTCAGTTCATGAACTGCAGAGTCAAATCGAACATAAGTCCAATACATGAATGAGTGCAGAGACTCTCCTAACCTAGCTCGACCAACTTAAAGACTCCAACACCTCCGCCTAGCCCGAAACTCCGAAGATCAAACCTGCACACTAAAAGAGTGGGAGGGAGAGGGGTCAGTCTCTAGAAGACTGAGTGAGCAGGAGCGATATATATATATAAAACATGCAGATGCAAGTCATAAATCCCGAGCAAGGTTTTTATTTGAATTTAGTTCCCGGAAGGGGCAAGAAAATAGACAAACAATGCTCGACTTTTACGACTAATTCATATTAAATTCATTACTTTCATAAATCATACATAAATATAAGGCTCGGCGAGTGAGCGTGCATCATCTCCAACCAAACTCCGACCGTGTACGACAAATATCCATAATAGATTAAATAGGTGATCATGCAATACGTTATAATACACACAGACCTTAAATCATATCATAAACATATTCGTTTGGGCGATCCGGATCCCGGCATTCCCGCACGGTGCATAATCATACATATACATAAACATAAGCATAATCATATCATAATATATTCAACCTTCTTCCTCCGGGTGGTGGACGGGCTTGCAAGACCCGGCCACCGGAACATACATAATGGCTAGTGAGGTACATGAATCCTCAAAAGCCCGACCTGCGTTTCCTCGTCAAAACTCCTAACGAGGTCCGTATCGTCGTAAATTTGGTTGGGACTAGTATATGGGATCCCCGTCAGCCCTTGCTTCCTCGGTTAGCCACATATACTAAGTCCCGGGGCCCGTGAATAAATCATATTCTCGCCAAAACATATCAATACATACATATGATACATACCATAAGAAATCATACCTTACCGTGTAACTCGGCATATGCTAGATACGTACCTCTCCGTGTCATCCAAATCCGTAGCTAGCAAGAAGACACACGGTTTGGAGCATAGCCTCATTACAAAAACCATTTTTAAGCTCATATACGCTCATAAGTATAATTCAGAAGAATTTACTCGATAGCTTCATTTGAAAACCATATATATATATAATTATAAGGTTTTGGCCAAAGCTTTTCACATAAGGGTTGTAGGGTTTGGTACGTAGCTAAAACGAAAACCACCCTTACCTTAACCGTGAAGAAACAAGGATCGAGCACCAAGTGCCAGACGATCAAAAGCTCTCCACCCTGGAGACAAACTGTACAAAAGACCACAAGACGTGTTTGTGAGACTCAAGACTCTAAATGAACCATAAATGACGCACGGCAATGCTCACACATGATATGAAGACATAAAGATCATATTAAGTCATGAAAATCATATAACCAATTCATTCACTTATTCAATCATTTTCATTCAATTCATCGATTCATATTTCCAATAAATTTCAATTCAAGAATCCAAAGAGGAACATAGAACATGTTCACGCTCTCCCAACACGCTACTACATACTTCACATTACATAACATAGCATATTCCCAAGGTTTGACAACAAGGAGAAGTCATACGATATAGAAATTAAGTGATGCGATTCATAAACGACATATAGATACACACAAACGGCATTACGTAAAAGCATGCCTATAACACATCCAAATATCATGAAATTGCACCATAATACTCCTAACACATAGCCAAACAAGTTCATAGTTTAACACAAAAGGAGATAAAGTCATTAAGAAGGTGAAACGAATCAAAACCCGAAGAGAAAACAACAAAGACTGCACATGGGAAGTGACACGGGGGTGTCACCTCCCTTGGCCAAACTGAGCCACGGGCGTGGCTCAGTACAGAACTGAGCAGAGGGTGTGACACGCCCGTGTCACTCTTTTATGAGTAAATGTGACACGGGGGTGTCACGGTACAGAACCAAAACCCTTCACAAGAATTTTCCGGCAAAACTGATCCCTTACAAACTCAATCCAAAAGCATACCAAATGAACTCCAAATGCTCTGAAACTTAATATGCAACATAATTGGCATGTTATGAACATTTTTCATTTAGAGTTCAAAGGCTAAATCACACGTTAAGATCATCGAAACCGTGAAACAAAACTGGGTCGCTACAATCGGACATATGAGCCCTAATGATTCTATCATGCCTTGATCACATACTTAGGGGTAGAATTTGGATCTGAAACTTTGGGGAATGCATGCTAACATACTAAACTACTAATATACATCATATATATGGAAAATGGTACAATTTAAAGCACATTAGAATGATCAACAAGTTACAAAATGTAACAGCAACAAATCTGTCATGGTGCATGCATAGAAACAGGCCATGTATTTCGGTTTTGAGGCTTCAAATGGTTCCAAATACTTGAAACATGAATGCTAACATATATAACAATGAGTGTACAACAACTCCAAGCAATTTCACACGAAATGAAGGCCATTTGATCAAGCATCAACACAATATTTCACACAGCAGTTCCAAAAACAGGGGAAGTAGTTTGATCATCAAGTTTGGAGCTCCATATCTCATAATTTCATAAAAGGAGCAAGAGATGAAATCTTCCTAATATCATATACTATCAGTTAGGAAAGAAATGGGTCAAGAAACAAGTTCATATGATCATGTATAAGCAAGAAGATCAGCTACACAAGCAAACAAGATCATAAGAGCAAATTCCCTAAAAGTTCATACCAATCTCATCAATCAAACCCTAACCAATTCTGACCCAAATCATGTTGTAAGGAGATGAAATCAAGTATAATAGAGTAGAGAAGACATAAATATTCATACCTTGAAGATTTGGGAGAGAAAGGTGGTGGTTTGAGCTCCAAAACCACAAAAATGGCCAAGTTATCCTCTCTTCTCCTCTATCTCTCTCTCTCGATCAGAAGTTGCAGAAAAGGGGGATATTTCTCTCGGTTTTTCAGAGCTAAAGGGGAAGAAAAAGGCTTAACCCAAGGCACACAAGTCATGGTTAATTTTTGGTTAGGTTTGGTTAAGTAAAATGGGTCCCACCAAGGAGACTAGTCAACAAAAGAAGTTCTTCTTGCACGAGTTGTCCGTTACGGTTGGATTTCGGAGGTCTTAATGATTTCAAAAAGGTATGAGGCTTGTTCCATTGTCTCCGAATCGTCGATACGAAGGCAACGGAGGTGTCGGAATTCGAATCCGAATTCCCGAGCTCAAGATATCACATACGGAACCAAGGGTGCGCTAATTGCTCGTTAGCCCCCGACTTGGTTCCAAAAATCAAAATAAATTCATAAACACGTCAAATAAATCCGAAAACATAAACCGAGCATATAGGCATGTTCATAACACATATATTTACGACATATTAAATTTTCACGCCAATCCAGTATCATTTCATATATGAACGAAGCACAAATAGAACACTCATGCGCATGAACGAATTCATATTGTTATAAATTAATTACTAAAACTTAAATTCCATATTAAATAAATTTAAAACCAACTTATAACATGTTGAAATTAATTAAAGAAATTTACCGAAATAATTAGGGTACGTGAAACCTCAATTAAGAAATTAAACACCAAATATCAAAGTAAAATAAAATGAATTAAATTAAAATAGAAATAGTTTATAGTTTGAATCAAATATAAACATTTATAAACAATTATTCATATGATTAAATAATTAAATTGCGCAATTTATAAACAAATACGTCACATTATTATTACTGAAAAACTGGGGCGTTACATAAAACATCACACGGGATTTTGGCTTGCATGAACGTGTTTAATTTCTGTGATATTTATACTTATACCCTGTTTTTTTACCCACCAGTCTTCTTTAGACTGAACCCAGTTTGTTTTCGATTGTTTTGTGCAGGTTGTAGGAGTGCTAGGCGGGAATTCGAGTCGGGTGTATGTCTTGCATTCGAGTCTAGCACTTTCTTTTGGGTTTCCACACATACACTCATATTATCTTGTATATGATTAGGATTTGTAGCATATTATTTTTGTATATGTAGGCCGTGTGGGCTATGGTATAGTTGGAGAGTGCTTGTAAATGTATTTTGGAGCTTGAAGCTCATTGTATATGTTATATCTTAATAATTGCTTCCACTTTAACGTTTTTGCTCTAATTTTATATTTCTTGTTCTTGAATGGTTTAAGTGTTAGCTCCCACCTAGCATAGCGTGTGTGTTATGTCCCCGTTCGTTGTGATTTGGCACGTGTATGGACTTTCCAGTTCATATGCGGGTCGGGTCTCGGTGCGGGGGATGTGATGCCTTGCGCTCGGGTGCTACATAAGTGGCATGGCATATACAATTGTTTTAAGTTTTGCTAGTGTATTATGTGTATGTATACTTGTATATTTGCGATCCTGTTGTTTCTGGTTATGTTTTGAATTTTGTTTGTGCACTCTGGATTGGGGTCTAGACCGCCTAGCCTAGGGTTTGTTGTTGCTTGTCTCCTGTTCTCTATGGCGTGGTGCGTGTGCGGAGTCCTTTTTTTGTTACACGTGTCAAGCTATGGTGCGGGGGATGTTGTGCCCACCCCTCAGGGTGCTACACACACGAAAGGTTTAAATTTGGGGTTGGAGCCCCATAATTGCGTACATCAATTGGGGTTGGTGCCCCACTTATGTGCGTACTTTTATGTGTTTATAATGTGGCTCTCCGTATTACTATTTTTGGGTCGGGGTATGCCCCGTGCATTTATCTATGACCAATATGAAGATTGAGCCATATTAATTTTTGTAAAGAGAGTAGATCTTAGGAAGTGAAGTATTTTTTTTTCTTTTACTTTGAAGATTTGCACCCATGTTGTAAGATGGATCCACCAAAAAGTAACAAGGAGGCCATAAGTGAAGACCCTCAAAATGTGAGGGAGGGTTTCTACTATTGTAATAGACAGGACATTGTTTTAATTCCAATTCCCTTATGTTATTTAAACTGTTTTATTGTAGTTGTGGAGTGGCTCCCACATATCACGCAAAAGAAAGAAAAACCCATGATCATCTCATATTAGTATCATGCTAGGACATGTTATTTGCAACGTGCTTGTGTGAAATACATTTAAGTTGTAGTAGCATTAATCAAGACTAAAAATTGGATAACATATATGTTGGTGAGTCGAACCGGACAACTCTGCAGTTATAATTGAAAATTCCCTTTAAAATATTAAGCTAATTTTGAAAGTAGCTGTTTAATTCGAGATGAAAAGTTTGAACTAAATTCCTAGCATTCCATCAATAGGATTTATGTTTAATAGGGGAGTTAGTTGCTGTCTATGAGTCGTGGGGTGCCTATGTGAAACCTATTAGTTCTTAGTTTCCTTATCGATCACTCTAAGTGATCGATATTTCATGGCCAATTTTGGGGAGGGTGATGTCCACGAGTCATGGGTCGTTCGAACCAAGTTTTGATCATGATCTTATGATTGTTGGGTCTATGTAGCATCCCAAACGGAAGGCGCCACATCCCCTGCACTATGAGCCCGATCCACACATGAAATGGAAAGTCCATGCATGAACCCAGCTCACAGCGAACGGGGACTCACTCACTCATTAGGCTAGGCGGGAACTAAACCTTCGAAACCAAATAATAAAGAACAAAGATAAATGACAAATGCAGAAGCATAGCATATAATCCAGTACCAAATTATGCAACAGAACGAGTTCAACTAGCATAATGACCTATTCCCGAAAATTCATACATAAACATAATTGCATAATCATAATCATAGTCACAACATTTGTCCATTCTTGTAAAATTCAATCTAATTACAAAATGCATATGAAGTGACCCAGACTTAACTAATAAACTTGACAGACTCGACTTCCCGCCTAGCACTCCAAACCTGCAAAGAATCTGAAAACAAACCGGGTTCAGTCTTTAAGAGACTAGTTGGTATAAAACAGGGCATAAGTATAATATAAGGCCGTATTTAAACATTCACATGCAAGCTATAATCTCAAATGAGGTTTTTAGAACATTTCCCAAATCGGTGAAATAAAGAAATCATCAAAAGGGATTATAACAACCAATTTTCATTTGGTTTTTTGTGGCCCGACGAGTGGGCGTGCATTATTTCCAACCAACACCTTGTGTAATTCATTAAACATTCATTCTTTCTTTCTTTCTTTCATGCATTAAATTCTTTTGTGCACATACATTATCATTTACACCTTCTTCCTCCAGGTGATGGACAGGTTAGCAAGACCCGACCACCCATGCATTGACCAAAAGGGGTTACATGACTCCCCAGATGGCACTCAACGTCCATTCCTCACAAACTCCTAACGAGGTCCGATTACGCCGTTCATTGGTTGGAACTAGTGTGAGGGATCACCGTCGGCCCATGCCTCCCCGGATAGCCACTCACACCAAGTCCCTGGGCCCCATTCTGTGCATTCATTAATTCTCGCCAAAACATTTGGTAGGGTTCATAAAATAAAGGCTTTACGCTGCAATCATTTACTTTTGAAACGACTCTATATACATATAATAAATTTTGACCAAATCTTTACACATTGGAAGTATATAGGGTCATTTAACTAAGTAGTAGAGAAACCCACCTGTCCTATGAACCCGGTAAGTCTCTGCCCTGGAGAAAACCGTACAAAGGAAAGGGCAATGTAACGTGCTCGTGAGACTCAAGACTCCAAATGAACCATATATGACGCACGACAATGAAATAACATGATATGACATGTATAAGAAGTGAAATGGCGTCATGAAGTCATATAATCAAGTCCTTCATTCAAGGACATTCAATACATGGAGGTTTCAAGTCCAATCGTTCCATATCTTTCGTAATTTATAGCGATATCGAGCCAAAATCTTCGAACTATAATCACATTATACATTTCAACAAGTTTGCATTAAATATAAGAGGTATAAAGTCAAAAGGCATCACTTGAGACATCAAAAGAATGCAAGAAGGTGCTTAACGTTTCATATATAAGCACTTAAGCCACGTCATAGCAATTCAAGTCATAATTTTCACATTTCATACCAAATCAATCCATGAATTTAATATAACGACCATAACACGTACTATATCATGTTTACAATTTGAGGATAAACACATAAATACATTCAACTTAAGATCGGAAATTAGATAAGAACATGAAAAAGGTAACAATTTAATTATATGATTCAAATAAATTAAACAATACCTAAAATATATCATTAACCTAGCATTTAAATAATATAATGTATATATATTTATATATGTAAGTACAACATTTCATACCTGCACTAAAAATACTACATAATATATATTACAAATTATATATTACATATGTATATATCTATATATGTTCACGTCCACACGCAAAATAAAACTCATGAATGCATATATAATATATCTACAAAGTAGCAAAAGAATAACACCATGCCAAGCACTAACGAAATTAAATCAAATTTACACACATGCAGGCAAACATTATCAATTGTATACACGTACCGATGCAGCCCCAAAAACAATCAAACACTTAACAAATTAAAGAGGAAAAGGAATGAAATGCAATAGCAGGGCAGCAGAGCTTCTGCATAAAGGGGTACCCTGCCGGGCTTTTTCATGCATAAAATCTCCCCGCCCGGGGGATATGTATTACAGACATAGGAAAGGTAAAAAAACAAGCTTCAATCCCCTGTTTTAAAATCAAGAACACACAAAAGCAAGTATCAGGTAGCTAAAATAATAAATTCAGCAACAAAATGGAACCAAAAGCTCCCACAAATCGACTGAAAACGGACAACAACTTAGCAAGGGAAATGAGCAGCAACTGACAGCAAAAATACACAACAAACAAGGCAAGAAAAACAGGGCACAAGATTACAAGCTTCAACCAAACTCAAGCCTACATATTAAGTTCTCTACGAGGCGGAGCCTATTTCAGAAGGAGAGGCTCCGACCCGGGCTGAACGGGATACGATCCAGAAATGGAAGGATGATAATCTCCAAGCCCGTTGTCTCATAATTGCTAGAATGTCTCTGGACATGCAAAGACAAAATGAATCAATGGAATTCATTTGGGAGATTTACGACCACTTAGAGCAACTTTACCGCCCTCATGAGCATGTTACAAGGTATAACACCTCAAAGGAATTATTCTATTTGAGAATGAGGGAGGGTACGAGTGTCCACGAATATGCACTCAAGTTTTTTAGTTTTACTAAGAAACTTGCCTCCATGGACATGCCATTGAGACAGGAGCTTTCAGTGGACTTGTTGCTAATTTCAATATGAATCATGCGAATACTACTGTAGCTGAGCTGATTAGTCAGCTTGTGACTGCTGAAAACACGATCAAGAAGGACAATAAGGTGATGATGGTCATGACTCTATCTTTCTCTAAGCTTTCTAAAGTCATGGGCAAGAAAAGCCCAAAAGAAGAAACCTGATCAAAAAGAGGTCGTTTGCTTTCACTTTTGCAAATCGGGCCATTGGAGGAGAAACTCCCAAAAGTACAAGGATAATCTAAAGAAAGATATATTTCTCATTGAAGTAAATCTTTCTATTAATTCTAAGTCTTGGGTACTTGATACCGGTTGTGGATCTCATATCTGTAATGATGTACAGATGCTAAGTGAGGGTTTGTCAGCTCACAGAAGAAGAATGTGTCTTGAAGATTGGAGATGGCTCAAGCGTTGAGGCTCAAGCTTTAGGCACAATTAGATTAGATTTAGATAGTTTTGTTTTAGTTTTAAATAAGGTCCTTTATGTACCAAACATTATTCGTAATATAATTTCATTTCCAATACTTGATTGTGAAGGTTATGAAACTTATATTAAGAATGGTAACATTTTCCTTAAGAAAAATGATTTTTCCATAGTTCTTGGTACATTAAGTAACGGACTTTATCTAACTCAAAACACCAATGTTTTGAATATACAACGAGAAACAAAATATAAGAGAGATGACGAAGTCTCAGCATCTTTATGGCACGCTAGATTAGGACATATCACCAAGAACAAAATTAGCAAGTCGACTACCTTAGGGACATTCTCTAAAAATGACCTTAAATAGTGAACTTCTTGTGAATCCCATCTTAAAGGGAAAATATCCAAAACTCCATTCAAAGGGAGTGTGGAACGAGCCACTAAGATCTTGGATTTGATCCATATTGATGTTTGTGGACCGCTTAGTGTAAGCACTCGAACCAATCATAAGTATTTCATAACCTTCACTAACAACTTTAGTCGTTATGTTTATGTATACTTAATGAAGTATAAATATGAGGTTTTTGAGAAATTCTTTGTGATAGTGCCAAAAATATTTCTAAGGGTTGAGCTCCACCCTTTTCGAGGTCCACTCCATTCAAGGTTCTCTCCTTCGCGTTCCACCTTTGTGTTCCACCTCAAGCGAGGCCCCTCAAGGTAGAGCTCGAACACGTCCCGTACCTGGTGGGAGGTGGCCATATTGCGAGGTACGCATTATGTGAGGTCCGCATTATGCGAGGTCTGCATTATACAAGGTCCGCACCGTACGAGGTCCACATTATGCGAGGCTTGCATAATACGGGTCCCCATCTTGAGAGGTCCGCATAATGCGAGGTATGCTTCTCTCGAGGTCAGCATAATGCGAGGTCTGCACCTTGCGAGGTCCGCGCTATGCAAGTTCCACATTATGCGAGGTCCGCACCTTACGGGTCCGCATAATGCGAGGTCCGTACTATTCAAGTTCCGCACCTTGCGACGTCCACATTGTGCGAGGTCCTCATCTTGCGAGGTCCGCATCATGTGAGGTCTGCCTAATGCAGTCCAGTTTGAGCTCTTTTGGCACTTGGCCGCAGCGGTTACCCACGTTCGTACGTCTCTGAACCGCTCAGTGTACGACCCCGCGGTACTCACGCCTTAACCTAATTCAGATGGTATAAATAGTCTTTTTCTCATCAGAATCAGGTACGCACACTTTTACATACCGAAACTCTGCCCAAATTTCCGGTCATCTTTCCACCTAAGGCAATCTCATTATCTTGAGCGTCGGAGTGCCTACGGGGAAAACACCTCCCCCCTGGTATTCTTACGTTTCATTGATCTTAGTAGGTCAAAGAACCCACTCTTTCGCTGATTTATTGGATATTCGGAGCCTATTTCATCCAATTTCCAGCAAGTTGGAAGCCAAACAAAGTGATACGCTTAACGGGGTACGAGTCGCTTGATACGAAAGGGATCACTCATCCCCAAAAACGTAAGTTGTAAGCTAAACAAAGTGAGCATAAAGAAACAAGGTTGAAGCCAACCGGAGACTTTACAGAGACTGAGCTCATCCCTGGTGATAGCTCGAAAACAACTAAGGTTAGCGCTCAACTAAAAGGGAAGCAACTAGTCAGCTTATCCCTTGGTGGACGCCAACAATACGCTGCTCCCTAAACCATGGAACACGAACAACTTGAGAAAGCTTTGCACGTAAGGCTTATCATATTTTATCTAAGTACATCGTTCATTTCATTTAGCATTCAGTTCATCTTAGCTTTCAGTTCACTTTAGCAGTTCAGCTCTTAGTGTTTAGTTTGTGTTAGGAAGCAAAAAACATTTATATTGCACAAGTGTTCCGTTCAGTTTTACTAATGAAAATCGAGTATCTTGCAAGTCTTTCCGTTTCACCTTCAGTTTGAACACTTTGTAAAATTTTATGTTAATTTCTTAGCTCAAGAAGCCTACTCGAGGGGGGGTGGGGGGTGGGGGGGCGAACCCCTCCGAACGGTTCAAACACGCTTTGTAGCATAAAATTTTACCGACTCAAACTCAAGCTCAAAATCAAGCTCCATACTTAGAAAATTTTCATTGAAAATCTGTAAACTCAACAATGCTATGGCTTGAAGTGCGAACTTGATACTTGTTCAATTATACATTACCAAGTATAAGTTATGTGAATTACATGCCAAAGTTCGAACACAACACTTAGATAATTTGCACGCAACTTACATACAATCTCAACCACAAATGCTATAAAGAAGACATACATTCATTCATACAAATGCTTGCCAATTACATATTCTCCATTTCAAAGCATTGATATTACAAAGTTCAAGGGGCCCTCTACATAGCAAACTCGAGTGGCTCCCTTCTCGAAAATAAAAGCAGAAGAAGCTAAGCAAAATGTCTCAAGATATATCAATGTGATCGATGATATTACCGATAACAGATTCGGCATCACCATCGTTCCCCTTAAAGCGCCTCGGAACAACACTCGCTTCCCCAGTCGCATCAGCAGCGACCTCATCATTGACGGTATGCTCCTCGCGAGCCTCCTCATCCCCCTCATCGTTGACGATGCTCTCCTCGTGAGCCTCCTCATCCCTATCGCGCTCACCTTGAGTCTCCTCGTCCCTAACACGCTCGCCTTGAGCACTCCCTCCAAGAGAAACGCCCTTACCCTCTGCGTGAGCAGTTCCCTTGGCAGCATGTATAATGTTGAGCGCATCCAAGGTAAACCTGAACTCGTGGTTTCTCAGATCATTAGTGCCGGGTCCCGTCGTACCCTCTTGGCCGAGGATGGGCTTCATCTCTCTATCCTTGTTGAGACTAATGTTATCTACATTTTCATCCTCGTGAATGGCCCTTATGTGATCGAGTTGGTGATAGGCGCGTTCAAATGCCTCTTGAATCTGAGTATAACTATTGAGGGCGTTTACAACCTCGAACACCGGACTCCTCATAAAACGCTTAATCTCTTCCATCAATTCAACATGCATCCCGACCACCGCGTCACGTTCGGACTCTTCGAGCTTCGATCTCAGCTCAGCTCAACACGAGCCCGCTCACTCTCCTTGAGCAACTCTTCCTTCTCCACAAGCTTCAGCTTGCACCTCTTCAGCTCTTCATTGACATCGGTCATTTTCTCATTAAGCTTTTTGAGGTCGTCCTGAAGGACCTTCTTCTCAGCTTGGAGGAGTTCAATATGCTCATTATAGCCAAAGACAAGGGTCGCCTGAACGCGAACCTCATTCTCCTTCCTGTTAATCTCTACGTTGGCCTTTTCGGGCTCCCTCTCAAGATCCTGAACTCTCCTTTCGAGGTCAGCAACAACACTCTTATACAGACTCTTGTACCTATCCTTTCATTCTTTGTAAACAAAGACTTTTGTTTGGCTTAGCGATAAGGAGTTGAATGAGAGTTCAGATCGAAAGGCTGAACGGGAATATTCCAATCGAAGTGAGATCATTTCAGGATTACTCCACGAGCATCTCAATTATTCGACACTCGAAGAGTGGGGGGTAAATGATAGTGCCAAAAATATTTCTAAGTGTTGAGCTCCACCCCTTTTCGAGGTCCGCTCCTTTTAAGGCCCGCTCCTTCGTGTTCCACCTCAAGAGAGGTTCCACCTTCGCGTTCCACCTCAAGCGGGGCCCCTTAAGGCAGAGTTTGAACGCGTCCCTTACGTAGTGCGCTTTGGCCATATTCTGATGTCCGCATTATGTGAGGTCGACATTATACGAGGTCTGCACTATGCGAGGTCCACACCGTACGAGGTCCACATTATGTGAGATCCGCACCGAACGAGGTCCGCATCTTGTTATGCGAGGTCCCCATCTTGCGAGGTCCGCATTATGCGAGGTCTACACCTTGTGAGGTCCGCACTATGCAAGTTCCGCATTATGCTAGGTCCCCAACTCGCAATGTGTGTATTATGCGAGGTCCTCATCTCGAAAGGTCTGCGTTATGTGAGATCACCATCTCACGAGGTCCGCATCTTGCGAGGTTTGCATAATGCGATTGAGTTTGAATACTTTAACACTTGGTTGCAGCGGTTACCCACGTTCGGATGTCTCTCAACCGCTCAGCGCAGGAGCCCGCGGTACTCACGCCTTAACCTAATTCGGATGGAATAAATATTCTTTTTCTCATCAGAATCACGTACGTACACTTTTACATACCGAAACTCTACCCAAATTTCTAATCATCTTTCCACCTAAGGCAATCTCATTGTCTTGATCGTCGGAGTGCCTACGCAAGAAACACGTCCCGCCTGGTATTCTTACGTTTCATTTATCTTAGCAGGTCGAAGAACCCAATCTTTGCCTGATTTATTGGAGATTCGGAGCCGATTCCGTCCATTTTCCGACGAACCAATTTTCAGCATCATCACAAAGAATTTCAAAAGGAGATTGAGAACCAAGCTGGTCACAAGATCAAGGTATTTCGATCCGATCCAGGTGGCGAGTATCGTAGTGAAGAATTCTTTAGTCATCTCATAGATAATGAAATTATCTCTCTGTGGGCTCCTCTGGGAACTCCTCAGCTTAATGGAGTATCTCAGAGAAGGAATCGAACCCTACTTGATATGGTTTGTTCCATGATGAGTTTCACTGACTTACCACCTTCATTTTGGGGTTATGCACTCGAAAGTGCAGCCAAGATTTTGAATCCTTCATTTTGGGGTTATGCTCCCAAAACGCCCTATGAAATGTAGCCCGGTAAATTCCCTAATTATTCTTACTTAAGAATTTGGGGTTGTCCTGCTTATGTGAAGAGGACAGTGGGAGATAAGCTAGAATCTCGTTGTCACTTATGCTACTTTGTTCGCTATCCTAAGGAATCCATAGGATACTACTTCTACGATCAACTTGAACAAAAGATGTTTATCCGAAGAAATGCAATTTTCTTGAGGAACCGTTCCATAAAGAAAAGAAAGGCAAGATCGCAAAACTCGAAGAAATTCGAGAAGACCCCACGCCATATTAACATAAAACGTCCCAACCTGATGCCCCACGACCAATCACAAACCTCGATACACATGAAAATCCTCCTTTAAGGCATTATGAATGTGTTTTTAGACAACCTGAGAGATGGTATGGTTTTCTCCATGAAATCTCCCAACTGGATAACGATCCGCTAACATATGATGAGGCACTGTCAGACTCGAATTCTTAGCAGTGGATACAAGCCATGATATCCAAAATGGACTCCATGTACTCTAACCAAGTTTTGACCTTGGTGGATCCGCCTGATAGGGTAAAACCCATAGGGTGCACATGTATCTTTAAGCGAAAGCTTGGAGTAGATGGTAGATGGTTGACAAGGCAAGACTCATTGCCAAAGGGTTCACTCAAAGGCCAGGCATAGACTTTGATGAAACCTTCTCACCGGTTGCAATGCAAAAGTCCATTTGGCTCATGCTTGCCATAGCAGCGTATTATGACTACGAGATATGGCAAATGGATGTGAAAACTGCCTTTCTTAATGGAGACATTGATAAAGACATTTATATGGATCAACCCATAGGTTTCACATTCAGTGGGAGTGAGCAAAAGGTTTCCAAACTCCAAAGGTCAATCTATAGATTGAAACAAGCTTGTAGGAATTGGAACATTCATTTTGATGAAGGAGTCAAAGCGTTTGGCTTCATTCAAAATACGAGTGAGTCCAGCGTGTATAGAAAGAAGTTGGAGCCTTCAGTGCAATTCTTGGTGCTTTAGGTAGATAACATTCTTCTAATTGGGAATTCGAAGGATGACATAAAAGTTACTAAGTTATAGTTATCGAACAAATTCGATATGAAGGATCTTGGTGATACATCCTATATTCTTGGCATTAAGATCTATAGAGACAGATCTAAGAGATTAATAAGACTATCACAATCGATGTACATAGACAAAGTACTAAAATGATTCAGTATGGAAGATTTCAAGAAATGAAAGCTTCCGATGAGCGTAGGAACATCTCTTTCGAAGAAGATGTGTCCTAAGACTAATCTCGGAAAGAACAGAATGGCTCGTGCACCTTATGCCTTGGAAATAGGTAGCATAATGTATGTAATGCTATGTACTCGACCGGATGTGGCTTATGCACTTAGTGTTACAATTCGTTTCCAATCTGACCCTGGAGAAGGTAACTGGACTGAGGTGAAGAACGTCCTAAAGTACTTACGAAAAACTAAAGATATGTTCTTAGTTTACGGACGACAACAAGATCTAGTCATCAGAGGATTCTGCGATGCAAGCTTTACATCTAACTTAGATGATTTTAAGTCAATGTCAGGATACATTTTCTACCTTAACAGTGGAGCAGTGAGTTGGAAGAGTTCCAAGCGAACGACCACTACATATTCGACCACTGAGGCCGAATACTTGGCTGCAAACAATGTAGCTAAGGAAGATGTTTAGATAAGAAACTTCATTCATGAATTGAATGTCGTTCCTAGCTTGAAAGACCCCATTACTGTGTTTTGTGACAACACTGGGGCGGTTCCTCAAGTAGGAGACCAAAGATCACACCAACGGACCAAACACATTATGAGGAAGTATCACCTAATCCGTGATATCATTAAAAGAGGTGATGTGCAAATAGAGAGGGTCGCATCAGCAGAAAACGTAGCAGACCCATTAACGAAACCCCTTAGTCAGCAAGCATCCAAAGGTCATCTTGAGAAGATGGGACTTAGATTAGCTTAAGAGTGACTTTGATGGGTAAGTGAGAGATTATTAGGAATAGTGCCCTTAAAGCCGACGTAATAATCCGCTTTATACTTTTCCTTTTATGAATCATAGACAATCTTTGAATAATAAATGGATTGAGGCAAAACTTCTTTATATGCTCTTGTTTGATTGTATGATTACGTTGACTGCGCATGTATAAGAACTCCCCTAATCTTAATGACTTATAGGACTCTATCACTTACGTGAAGTGGTTCATGGAACGAGCCCTAAATCACATAAGTCATGATTAGAAATCACTCCAAGCTGATGAATCCAACATACAACTCCTTTGAGGCTTGCTCGTGTGATCACGCCCTTAAGAATGACCACCTTGTTTCATGGGGTGCAAAGTGTATGGTTGATGCGTGCATGATACATGGGGATGCTCACTTATTCTAAGTGGGTACACTGAGGTATCCCGTAAAAGAGTATTCCTAATTCGGAAAGGAAGTTTCTGTTTCTGGAAATAGAAACTTCCAGATTAGCAAATATCTCACAAGTCATTGATGTGATTCACTAGTCCTTAGACTTGAGATTTCATCGATGCTTTGTGAGCTAACTCTATTATATTAGGTGTAAGCTTAAAGGATGTCGCCCGAGACAGCTGATTGAAGGGTTATGCTGGGGCTGCACAAGTGGCACATCGATGTATATGACAATCAATAAAGGACCTGCATTTGCATAAGCAAGTTGATCTCTTATTATGTAAGTCATTCATATGCCATCAAGGAGACCTTGGCCAAGGCAGTGGATCGAGATCAAGAAATGGGTTTCTTAAATCGAGATCAAATGGATACGAAATGAACCTAACTTTAAGATCGAGAATATTAAGGTTCTAGTTATTCCTTTGCCTTACATCTTGATTGAGAGATGGGTTGTAGGAGGACCTTATTTCACATATGTCAATGACTTAAAGGTTCTTTCGAATTGATATATTCTTATTCAGCTAGGGGTCAGACACCTGTTGTGAGGCTATGGTAATGTGAAATGTGGACTGATTAATTAATAAGTTATTAATTAATGAGGGTCACTGCTAATTGAATTAAGAACCTAGAGGGTCACACACAAATGCCTGATCACGAGGGCTAAGGCTAGAATCGATTAAATGAGTTCATCGAACCAACAAAGTGTTGAAAAGGGCCACACGGAAACTCACGTGTGGGGCATGTGTCCTTGTGTGACACGTGTCACGGTGTGGTAATGATTACATAATTAATTTGATTAATTATTTAATGGACTTTAATTTAATTATGGATTATTATTAAAGTTCTAATTTGGAGATATTAAGTCTAATAAATAATTAATTATGAATTAATTAAATTATTAGCATCAAGTTATTTATTATGAATCTGCAATACTGCATAGACAATACTTTATATATACATCCAACATGACAATATATAACTATATAAATAGCTCAGTTAAAGAACTTCCTGAGCCCTTAAATCCTCAGTTGAAGGTTAATGTTGTCCCAATGATTTTGTCATGTGTTTGGATTTTTTGCTACTTTTTTGTATACATATTTGACTTCTTGATTGCTATTTATATGAATATTTTGTTTAAAAAAAGAAAAAATGAAGTTATTTATTATGAATAAATAAATAAATAAATAAAATATATAAGGAGTTAGATATTATTTCTTGCAAGATAAGTTAGTCAAAATAAGACTTTTGGCCAAAGTAGAAAGGCATTCTTTCCAAGCAAGAAATCCCTGAGTTTGAAGGTTAAAGAATCCCATTCCCACAAGGAAGAGGGGTTCGAACCCCTTCAGCTATAAATACATTGGGTTTGAACCCCATGAAGAATGATAGCAAATCTCCTTCTCTATATCACACAAACCCTAGAGAGCCTAAATTCTTAATACAGCACTAGCATCCTCCCTGTTTAGATCATGATCGAGGTTGGTGTGGATTATTACTCCAGAGAGCTGCTATTTTGAAGTCTGGAAAGATTTAGAAGGAGCTCGTGGGACTTGTCTCTTGAAGCGCGTTTGAGGGCGGCTCAAAATGTGTCAAGAAAATGTTGATCTAAGTAAGTTCTCGAATCCCTACGAATCGGGAATCGGAATTTCAAGTCTAGATCTTGCTTTTGGGAAAAAAAATTAAATTCCGCTACGTAACTATTTCATGTTTTGCCAGTAACATAGATATATATATATATGTAAGTCACATGTGGGCTTAAAACACATATAGGGCTGTAGGTCGAAGTAACTAAAAGAAAGAAAACCACACTTCGACGAATGAAACGGGCAAAGTGAAGCAAACCACACCTACGGAGCGGCTCTGCACCAACGAGCAACTCCACATGGACAATCTAAACACGAAAGATAAGACTAAACTTAATCATGAACCATAGATATGCTCGGCAAATTCATATAGGTGCAAATGATGCAATGCACATCATATACGTTCAAACTTAGACATATTGAAGCAATTGACATGTTATCACATATACGACATATAAATTAAACACACCACATGCTAAATAAACATATAACACATCAAATTACATCATATCATAAGCATTCACAAGTTTAAGATACATAAGGAATGCAATAGAAACAAAGAAACATGGCCCGTAGCAATTAGACGTTTAAGCATTCAAGTCACATTTACACTTAGCAAATAATATCATAAAATTAAAATAAACATCAAAACACATTATACTACAAGTTAACAACAACTTAGGATCATAATCGGGGCGGGAAAAATTGAATAAAGCATAAACGGAACAAGAAAATCACATAACCACAAGTTTAGGGCGAACGACCGTTCATGGTCTAATAAATAAGTGTCGAACGGCCATGCATGGTAGGCCTCAAATCTGCTATGCTAAATGGCCATTCACACCATTACACTAACACCCCCGAAAGGGTGTGCATGTGTGCAGCAGGTCACCCCCAAAATTGGTCATTTCTTGGTTGAATTTGGAAGGAAATAAGCAGGCAGCAACGACAACAAATAACAACAAAGCAAAAGGGAATTCCACTTCACTTTCCACTCAAATTAAACACTAATTGGATACACAACACTCACGAATCACCCATGCATTTCATGCAAAAAGGCTCCAACTTCAGCCATTTTATGGCTGTAGGTAGCAGGAAGAGTGCGGGCAACAATGCAGTAACAAGACAGCCCCAAAATCATTCAATTCAATTAAATTACAGTCACTAAGTTCACACATGCATGTCTTTCATGCACAACCACGTCACATGCAGAAAAGGGGTTCCCAACTCAGCCATTAATGGCTGCTAATAACAGAAGAATAGGCATAACAACGGCAGCAACAAATGACAACATTTACATGAAAAAACACCTCAAATCCCACCCAAAATCATGCACTAAAATCACACATATGCGGCCTATGATTAGTCATACATTTCATGCAAAAAGTGGGGGACAAAGCTATCATTTTCATTCTAAAATGGGAACAAAAGTGCAGGGGTAGCAGTGATAACAACAGGGCCGAATAGGGGTACCAGCATAATCAAAAAATTCATGCAACGAATCATGTATTCCATGCCAAAACTTCACTCAAAACAACCACTAAACTCAAGCAACACATAGAGTAAGGAATGAGTTCCATTCTTATTCAAATAATCCATCTATTATTCATTGGTGGATCTTTGTACATACATACCCCATGAAATTAATGCACATAAACATGTTGAGGAAGCTTGAATGAACATATTACAAGCATTAAAGTCCAAGAAAACCAAGTCTTGGGCATGTATTCAAAATTTGAAATAAAACCTAACTATTCGTCCATTTCTTCACTCATGCATATTAACACAATTACAAGATATGAAATGGTGCTTAAATCGAAGCTTGAACACGAGGGATATGAGGCTTACCTTGGATCATGAGGGTCGAAGAGAAATGGGAGAAACTTGAGCTTCTAAGGGTTGAAGATAGAGGAATAGTGGCTTGCTTCCCTTCTCTCTTCTTGGCTGCTATTCTCTCATTTGAAATGCAGAAAAAATAAGAAGAATAAGCCCTTTTTAGGGCTGGGGTTCGGTCAAAGTAAGGGTCAAAGTGGGCCCGAGTTGATTCCAGTCTGTTTAGATAGGATTTAAAAGTTTTGGAGGTTCAAACGGGCTTAGAAAAATGTTAGGTTAATTCCATTGGATCTAAATCATCGAAATGAGTCCAACGGTGATGTCAAAATTTGAATCTGAATTCCCGAGCTCAAGTTATGCGAACCGAAACCAAGGTGCCCTAATTTGCACTTAAGGCCCTTAGGTCCCCAAAATCAGAAAATAGGTCCAAGACCTAGTCAAACGAGTCTTAAAGCATAAATTAAACACGTAGATGAGTTCATAAAACATATATTTCTAATATATCACATATTCACAAAGTTCAAAATTGAATTTGATATCAAACGGATCATAATGGACTCATAGAGGCAATTAGGGCAAAAATTAACATACTAAATCAAAGTTCTTATATTTAAATAATCATATAGAATATATAATTTCCTGAATTAACATATAAAAGCTCAATTAAATAATTTAAATTCGCATAAAGATCACTCGTGACGTCAAACTTATACGGTTGTTATATGATTTACTTAAGTTGAAACTAATCGTGCAAGTGTACACTAACATACGCGTAGCACAACAGGATCGTACCCACAAGGAAGGGAAATCAATCACTACTCAATATCCTTCTCTAATCTAAAGACCGAACCAAAAGCAATTGTGGTTATCTATTAATCTACTAAAAACAGAATTAACAATTAACTAGAATTAAATGCAAGTTACAACTAAAACACACGAATTAACTTCAGTAAACCAAACAGGCAGGGGAAAGTAATGAATCATACAATCCAGAGCCAATATAATACTTGTCTGACAGGTGTAATTCTACAACCTAGTCACTTATATTTGTATTACCCTCTCTCAAGGTGTAACCAAGTGCTTAATTAGTGTTCAATGTTGCTCTCGCAAACACCAATAGTTAATTAAACCATAGGAACAAGACTAATGTAATTCATTATTCTAGCGGCTCGGCATGGAATAAGATTACTGTTGTATAAGCTAGAACCAAATCTCTTTGTATTCTAAAACTTACAAGTTATGAAAACAATCCAAATTACCACCAACCTCTCAATCTATAGGCAATTCTAATTCGTGTTAACGTTGGCCAGACCGTTACAATTCAAATTAAGCCTGCTTTCAAAACTAAGAATTACACAAGTCATTCAAGCATTATATCGAACATCTATCATACATTGATCATCACTCCCCTAACCCTAGAGAATTAGCTACTTATAATTGAAGCAAGACTCATAAAATTACAGGAAATTGCATTAAAAGAAATCATATTCATCAATCCTAAACAAAGTCTAAAAATCAACCTCATAAACATTCTAGAAATTCTGGAAAATTAAATCTAACATATGAAACTAAAATTAGGAGGAATTAGTTTAAATAATAAAGCAATAATAAAACCAGAAAAACTGAATTAGTTTCGAATTGATCCGTTTGAATCCTCTGAAAAACTCTTGAAAACGCCCAACAGCTCCCTTATCCAAGCTAACCCTGGCCTTCTTTGGAAGAAGTCCCAAAACAAGACTTCCAAACAGACTTAAATATCAACCCTAATATCTATCGCCAACAGCAGTAACGGGCGTTACCTGTCTATGTGCATTTCTTGTTAACACCCATTACAAGGCTAAATCGTGCTTAC
This sequence comes from Lantana camara, assembly GCA_037501455.1. NCBI lineage: Eukaryota > Viridiplantae > Streptophyta > Magnoliopsida > Lamiales > Verbenaceae > Lantana > Lantana camara. Next base: position 43,930,218 of record CM074865.1, read on the forward strand.
GCTTTTATAAGTGGTAACGGGCATTACCATTTTTCTTCAGCCCAAGGGTAACGGGCGTTACCCTTCCTACACCAGAAATCATCTCCTCCTGTCTCTGATAACGGGCATTACCAGAGTTATACTGCCAGGGAATAACGGGCGTTACTCCCTTGCATCACCTCAAGTGATGCTCCTGTGTCTGTTAACTGGAGTTACTGAATTTGAACTCCTAAATGGTAACGGGGGTTACCACAGTTTCTTCCAAAAATGTGTCAATTTGCTTTGCTTCGCTGTTTCTCATCTCCAACTCCTAAAACACCTAAATGGAGCAAAATAAATGCATAAACGCATCAAACGGCACAAAAATATACTCTAATCAAGGCTCAAAATCACACAAATTCTACACTCAACAAAATCCCCCACACTTGACTATTGCTCGTCCCCAGGCAATACGAAAATCAAGAAAACACATCCTCATCAAACAATCTCCTCAAAGCAATCATCAAACCTTCGCCTAAACAAGTCTAGCTCATAAATTCAAGAATCATAAATATAAGATCATCAAAACTTAGTATGAAAAGTATAGCCTTGTGTAGTGTGTGAATCTAACGAAACATTGTACAACGACTAGAATGACAAATTCATAATTGCCTCCTAAGTTCTAATCATCAACTTCGGAATACACTCTTCGCACCTATCTCCACTAATGGAATTAAATCAAGACTTAGGATCGGTAGGTCTTTCGAGCTTGTAATGTAGGCTTAGGGTAAGGTTATGGAATATTTGGGTAAAGTGACTACTCACCAAGCTTACATCATTCAATCTTTGAACTCAAGGCACTTCAATGTCGCCATTAAACATGAAAATCCCCCAAATTCTTCGACAATTGTATCCCACACTCTCAATTTCACACTTCGCATAATTTTTCTTTTCTTTTCGTTTGCCCTTTCTTCTTTTTTTTTTATATCTTTTCTTTTTCACACTTTTCTCATTCTTTTTTCTTTCCTTACTGTAATCTCTCAACACGATGACAAGAACAATCAAAAGGGGTCAACAGATAGATATTCACAATAAAAATCAAACGAGTAAGTCTTGGTGTAAAAATTATCAAGGTAGGTATTTTTATGTTGTGCATTGGCTTATAATGTGGCTACAAAAATTTTTGCACAACAATTAGGCTTAGTGGGGCCAATAAGATTATGTTATTTAGTGAAAAACGGGTAAAAAGAAAAGCTTATTATCCTCCGACAACGAATGCCTACTTCACTTCCTTAATCTTTCATTAATTCAAAATTTCGCCTCAATATGACTAAAATGCATCCTAATCAAATCTTAGACTTATTTGAAAATCACCAACTCATCTTTCTAAGCAAAGTACATTATCTCATTCAAAAATGCTCAAAATATAAGGGCATACTAACACATAAAATCATCAAATCTCATGCAAATTTTCCTCAATTCAAAAAGCCTAACCTATCTTAGCAAAAGCTCCACAATCAAACTTCAAAGAAAAAGTTCAAAACGAGGGAAAATTTTTAATATTTTCAAAATTACTCGATTTTTAGCAAAACTACATCTAATCATGCAAATATTCGATAAAACTCATAATCACATTCTATCTCCCCCCCACACTTAATCTTTGCAATGTCCTCATTCAAACGTAAAGAAATAAATATCAAGAAAACTCCCTGACAAATGAAATATGTGACTAGAAAGACACAGATCAAATGCAAAGGCAATTGACAATCAACATGCGTCCAACAATTAACACACAAGTCACAAATTCCGAGTGAAAGAAGGGCACATTGCATTAAAAATTAAAGAGCTTAAGGCAAAAGCAAAGAAAAGCTTGTATGGCTGTTGTTGGGTGTATATTTCATTGCGTTTTCCTTGCCTTTTCTTTGTTTGAAGCTGCTGGTGTGGTTGTTGCTATAGAGATGGCGGAGAACAGGGCTGGAACTCCATTTTCGCGATTGCACAATGCAATCGCTGCAGCGACCGAAAGAAGAAGGTTTGGGGGGGTCGCGGGCTGGCTCAGTTTCGAGATCTACAGTGCCAGTTCGTTGGGAGAGCTGCGCGACCACCATGAAGCTGTTTTGGCATTGCACCCGCAACCCCATTTTGGGGGACTTCCGACTTGTTGCTGCTGTTCGCTTTCGTTTATCGTTTCGTTCATGTTTTTCATGTTCTTCTTGTTAGGAATAGTGCCCTAGAAAGCCGATTGTATATCCGCTTTGTGTTTTTCCTTATTGTAATCACAGACAATCTTTGAATGAAATAACGAATTGAGGCAACACTTCTTTATATGCTCTTGTTTGGTATGCGTTTACTTTAGTTGTGCATGTATGAGAACTCCCCTAATCCTGATGACTTACCATTTAGGTGAAATGGTTCATGAAACGAGCCCTATATCACATAAGTCATGATTAGTAAAATACTCCAAGCCGATGAGTCCTACAGACAGTGGGAGTGTCAACCTGACTCCTCTAAGGCTTGCTTGTGAGATCACGCCCTTAAGAAGGACCACCTTGTTTCATGGAGGTGCAAAGTGTATAGTTGATACGTGCGTGATACATGAGGGTGCTTACTTTAATAAGTAAGTTCACTGAGGTGCCCCGTGTGAGAACATTCCTAAATGGGAAAGGAAGTTTCTATTTCAGGAAATAGAAACTTCCAGATTAGGAAATATCTCACGAGTCATTGATGTGATTAATTGATCCTTAAACTTGAGGTTCCTTGTCACTTTATGAGTTAACTCTGTAGTCTTAGGTATAAGCTTTAAAGTGTGTCGCCTTAGACAACTGATTCAAGGCTTATGCTGGGGCTGCACAAGTGATTCATGAAAGTGAATGAGAATCAAGAAAGGACCTACACTTGCATTTGCAAGGTGATCTCTTATTGTGTAAGTCATTCATATGCTATATGGAGTCCTTAGCCAAGGCAGTAGATCAAGACATCAAGAAAAGGGTTTCTTGGATTGAGATCAAATGGATATGAAATGCACTTAGCTTTAAGACCGGATAATTAGGGTTCTGGTTATTCCCTTGCCCTAGATCTTGGTTGAGAGATAGTAAGTAGGAGGATTGTATCTCACATGAATCAATAACTTAAAGGTTCTGTCGAATCCGAACATTCCAATTCAGCTAGGGGTTAAACACCTGTTGCTAGACTATGGTCGTTTAATCTGTGGACTGATTAATTAATTAGTGAATTAATTAATTAGTGAATTAATTAATTAGGGTCACTGCTAATTGAATTGAGAACCTAGAGGGTCACACACAACAACTTGGTTAGATGAGTTGAGGCTTGAAAATGATTAAGCGAGTTAATCGGGCCTAGAGGGTTCCACACGTGTGAAACCACACGTGTGGGTCACGTGACTGGACACGTGTCATTGTGACACGTGTGCCACACGTGATTGTTTAATAAAATATTAAATAATTAATTAGTTAATTATTTAATAGACTTTGGTTTAATTTTGAATTAAAAAGAAAGTCTAATTTTGGAGATAAATAATCTAGTTAATTAATTATGAATTAATTAATTAGATAAAATAAGTTATTTATTTTAAATAAATAAAGTATAAAATTATCCAAAAATAGTTTGGATATTTTAGCTCTCTTGAAAGTTGATTTGAATTAGAATTCAAAGTCAAAGTCAAAATTACTTGATGATCAAGTAATAGGAGAGAGAGAGACCAAAATCCTAGCCCATTAAGGACTAGGAATTTCGGCACCCTCTCTCTATAAATAGGGGAGCTCGAGCTCCTCTAGGAGAGAATTGGCAATTCTTTTGGTTCATGTGTTGAACACCTTCCTTTCTCCAAGATTAAATAAAACCCTAGGTTAAGCCTAAACACTAACTAGAGAACTAGCATCCTTACTAGTTAGATTGTGATCAAGTTGGTGGACTATCTCTAGAGAGTGTCAAGTTAGAAGTGTGAAGATTCGAGCTTTACCAAGGAGAGGGGATCAAGCCGCGAGAAGAGCGTTCTTGGGTGTCTTGAAACGCTTCAAGAAAGAATAAAAGAAAAGTAAGTTTTCTATCTTTACGAATTTGGATACACAATTGCGAGTTCAAGATCCTTTTGTTGGGATTTTTTTTTTAAATTCCGTTGCTTTCTGATTTGAGTTTTCCAACAAGTGGTATCAAAGCCACCTCGTTAATCGTGTTTCGGATTCGTCTCAATTATTCTGAATTTGGTAGAAATTCTTAGGCTTAGATGCGAATTAGGTATTCATGAGTTCTTTTAGAAAGCCTGAAATACGAAACTGTAATTTTTCTTGAATTTCTGAAACTGTTTTCTTAAATTGTGTTTTTGGAAAACCGTTTTGATAGAAATTAATTTAAATCGTATTTTTTTGAATTTGGATTGTTTTGGTTTTTGAACTAAAAGTACGAAACACGAAGTCGCGTTACGAAAATGCGAGCCTGGACGTGCTAAGGCGTAGCACGCCAGGCCCGCGCGCCCGCCCGCCCAGCAGTCCCGCAACCGCGCGGGACTGCCCGCCGCTGCCGCCCGCCAGCACCTCCCGCAACCGCGCGGGAGCCTTTCCCTCGCCCGCCTGCCTCCCGCTTAAGCGCAGCGCGCGCCTTGCGGTTGAGAAGGCGTGCGCGCTGCGCGTGCGTGCCGGCAGCCTTGCTGCTGGCGTGCGCGACGCGGTGCGAGCGTGATGCGTGCTCTCGGCCGGGGCTGGCGTGCGGGCGAGTCCGAGCCTTCGTTTCGCGATCTTGATTTTCGTGTTTAGTCCAATCCGATCCTGATTTAATTTTTCTGAAAATTTTTTATTTATTAAAATTGAATTATTTTTGAAATAATTGTTTAAATTGGGATTTTGGAAAATTAAGCGATTTAAATTTTGGAAAAATTGCAATCTTTGTTTTCTGAAAATATTAAAAGAATAAAATTATTAATTTTCAGAAATTAATTGGAATTTTATTAGTTTAATGTTTTTCGGGTTTTATTAAAAAGGCTCTTGAACAAGAATTGCATCTAAGTCGTGTTTTAAGCTATTAGTGCTTAAAGCGAGAATTTTAATTTATTGGTTAAATTTAAATTCTTGCAAAAGCATGTTAGGTGATTATGGGTTTAGATCTATGTATGGTTTTAATTTATGCACATGGATGGTTTAAATTGGGGTTGGAGCCCTATAGTTGCGTTTTTCAATTGAGGTTGGAGCCTCACTTATGTGCGTACTGTTATGTGATTTATTATGTGGCTTTCCATATTACTGTTTTTGAGGCCGGGGTATACCCCGTGTAATTGTCTAAGGCCAATATGAAGATTGAGCCTTATTACTTTATGTCTTTTTCTTTTAATTTGAGAGTAGAGATAGGTGCTGAGGTTTTATTTTCATTTTGGAGACAATGCACCCATGGAGTAAGATGGACCACATTCAAGTAACAAGGAGGCCATAAGTGAAGACCCCTCAACATGTAAGGGAGGGGAATCTCAATTGTTAAATGTAATAGAGATAGGGCTCGTATTTTGTTACCGCTTTCCCTTATGTGATTTGAACTGTTTATGTGGCATGTATGTTAGAACTTGTGATTGTGGAGTGGCTCCCACATATCACGCATAAGATAGGTAGAACCCATGATCATTACATGTTAGTATCATGCTAGGACATGTTATCTGTTTATGTGCTTGTTTGAAATGCATTTAAGTGTACTTGCATTAATCAAGACTAATAAAATTGGATGACATATATGTTGGTGAGGTCGAACCGGACAACTCTCCGGTTGATTCGAAAATTCCCATTAAATATTAAGCTAATTTCGAACAAATAGGTGTTTAATTCGAGATGCAAATTTTGAATTAAATTCCTAGCATTCCATCAATAGGTTTTATGTTTAGTAAGTGAAGCTAATTATTGTCCGCGAGTCGTGGGATAGCTAGTGGAGCTTATTAGTTCTTAGTTACCTAATTGATTATTTTAAATGGTCAATATTCCGTGGTCAATTTTAGCAAGGGCGATGTCCGCGAGTCGTGGGTCGTTCGAACTACGTTTTGGTCATGATCTTATGATTGATGGGTCTAGCTTAACGCCTAAGTAAATATGGATGTCGCACGAGTCGTGGGTCCATATTGAAAGATAGGCGATGCAAAAATAATTACTAAGAGTTCTAAAGGTGTTAGAATTGGTAAGTTATACCTACCTAGGGTTCTTACTTAGAATGTCCGCGAGTCGTGGGTTCGAGGTAAAATGCCTAGGATCTTAGTACCCATTGGGAAACGTGTTCCTCTTAGATCTTTGGGAATTATAGATCTTTGAAAAACAGTGGGAGCTGCATTAGATTAAAGACCTTATCTTTTGTATATCGTTATAATTCAGCACGCTCACTAGTTCTCTGTTTTACCATTTAGGTCGTAGATTCTGTGATTCTCTACGTGTTTTGAAATAGCAACCAAAAACCCTCTTGTATCGATCCTCGAGTCAAACAAGTTGACTGGTCCCAACTATTTTGATTGGCTGAGGAATCTAAAAATCATTTTAGATTCTGAGAAGAGAACTTATGTTCTCTTCGAAGGGGAGCCTAGTCCAGAAGGGGAGGCTCCTACTCCGGCCGAGCGGGACGCGATTCAGAAGTGGAAGGATGATAATCTCCAAGCCCGTTGCCTTATGTTGGCTAACATGTCTCCGGACTTGCAAAGGCAACATGAGGCCATGGAATTCGCTTGGGAGATTTACGACCACTTAGAGCAACTTTACCGCCCTCATGAACGTGTTACAAGGTATAACACTTCAAAGGAATTGTTCCACTTGAGAATGAGGGAAGGATCAAGTGTCTGTAACACCCGGGACGATAGGCGCCACATCCCCCGTACTATAAGTCTAGTCCACACATGAAATGGATAGTTTAGCATGAACCAGACCCATAGCGAAGGGGTGACAAAACAAAAACAACCTTGCTAGGCGGAAACTAACCCCGTACCATATAATCAAAAGGCTGTGCGGAAGCATTAATGTGCAATTCATAGATTTTAACAAAGGCTACAAGCCCGAATTTCCAATACATAAAATTAAATCCATCATGTATCCTAACAACGGGTTCAACTAAGCACACAACTTGTCCCGAATCAATATTCAATAATTTCATAACTAGCATAAAGGCCCATTTACATAGGAATATCCAATTAGAACATAATAATGTAAGATGTGACTCGAGTGTACAAGTGATCTAACAAAAGAAGTAAAACTTGACCTCCACCTAGCAAAACCTGCAAGAAACTGAGAAGTGGGAAAGAGGGGTCAGTCTCTACAAGACTGAGTGAGCAGGAGCGGTACATATACTATAGAAACATGCGCATGCAAGCCATAAATCCCGAGCAAGATTTATTCAAAGTTAGTTCCCACGAAGGGCAAGAAATTAACAAGCAATGCTCGGACTTTATGACTAATTCATATTAAATTCGTTATGTTCATAATTCATACATAATCATAAAGGCTCGGCGAGTGAGTGTGCATAATCTCCCACCAAACTCCGACCGTGTACGATAAATATCAATAATATATTGAATACGTGATCATGCAATATCTTATAATACATGCAAGTCATATAACAGAAGATATAGGCGTTTGGGCGATCCGTGTACCGGCCTTCCCGCGCGGTGCATAACAATCATAACATAAACATTGACATAAAATAAGTTCCAACCTTCTTCCTCCGGGTGGTGGACGGGCTTGCAAGACCCGGACACCTCATGCATTGACCCAGGGGGGTACATGAATCCCCCAAGGGCGCTCAGCTACCATTCCACGCTAATCTCCTAGCGAGGTCCGGTCTCTGTTAAATGGTTGGGACTAGCACATGGGATCACCGTCGGCCCTTGCCTCCCCGGGTAGCCACATGTGCTAGATCCCGGGCCCGTACATTCATTCATGTTCTCGCCAAAACGTTCCCATTCATGAAAACATAACATATTTCATAATTTATTAGAAAAGGGTTTATTCGATCAAAGTTTACTCGATGACTCTACTTTAAAAGTAACACATATATATACATAAGGTTTTGGCCAAAGCTTGTCACATAAGCTTGTAGGGTTTAATATGTAACTAGAACGAAAACACCCTCACCTGGAACATGACGATATAAGGATACAAATTAGGCCCTGTGCCTATTGATCACGATATCTCCTCCCTGGAGATGAACTGTATAAGAGAAAGACATAATGTGTACTCGTGAGAAACGAATCAATATGAAACCAATTAGAACGCACTGCATCAACATGAGGTGTTCGTGAAACGCTATATCATGATTCAATATGCAATGGATCATAAATGTCATGAGGTATGTGATCATGTTCATACACACCAATAAAACCATTTAAACGCATAAATGATTCAATCATTCAATTCATAATATATTACAATACATGTTAAAAATGTATATGAATCAATTAGACATGTATATAATGCATAAAAGTCAAATAAGGAGTCGAGGAGGTACAAGGAAGGCGATAAAACGAGTTTTGGCAAAGTTTAGCAAAAGTTAGGAAAAGTTGACAATTTTTGGAAAACTGCAAGCTGTAGAAAAATGGGTATATCTTGAGTTTGACAAATTGGAATTAAGTTTTGCTTATTGGAGGTGAAACTAGAGACATAGATATTTTCAAGGATATGTGGTACGAATCATGGTTCCAAGCGAGGTGAAAATGACATAGGTTTGAAGTTGGCCGAATGCAGATAGTCGAAGAAGCGGCGACACCAAAATGAATTGATCATATCTCATAAATGAGAAACGATATTAAGATGATTCCAATTGGAGATTTTTCTAGACTTCAAGAGGTTTCCAATGGTTTAAAACTCAGGTTAATCGGAGTTCGTATGAGGGAGAACAAGGCAAAACAATCTCAGGCCGAAACAGGGTAGGGTCCAAAGTTTCTGCCTCAAATCCACCCCCGTGGATTTTTCCAAAAGGAAAAATCCACCCTCGCGGATTCAGAACAGGGGCCAAAAAAACGCAGAAAAAAGGGTACAAATGCAGGAGAAGACCAAAAATCACCAAAACACCTCGCAACTCAACCCAATCACTTAAAACATGTAGTATACCAAGTAGGAACATCAAATACAAGTTTAGGACAATTAAGAACACATTAATTCACAAACTCAACAAATATAAATACATATACATACACCTATGTGCACATATATACATAAACATACTCTTGCTCCAAGAATTGAAACAACCAAACATAAAACTCATGGATTAACATGTATTCATGTATTTTCACACAAGAATTCAAGTTATAAAGCAAGAATCATAAAACCCTAGTTATCACCCAACATATACATATATATATATACACACATATACCTTGGAAAGGAAGAAGAAGAGGAAGAAAATGGTTGAAGCTTGAATTCTTGGATAAAACTTGATGAAATTCTCTTGTCTCCTTGTTTGTTAGCTTGGATCGATCAAAAGGAAAAGAGAGAAGAAGTTGGGAGCCTTTGTTTTTGCTAGAAGAAATGAAAGAAGAAGAATGAGATTGTGGAGGGGGTTTGGATCGTGTATATGGAGAGGGAGAAGAGAAGAATTTGAACTTTGGTCCTTTGAGAATTTAAGTGATTCAATTAGGACCCCAAGGTTTGGTAGGTGAATAATTGAGGTCCAATTAAAAGTTCGATTGAGTCCAAGGATTTCATATAATTTCAAATAAGTGCAAAAGTGAAATAAATATTTAATTGGCAAGTAAGCATGCTATAAACAAATTCGAATAGCATAATAAAATAAATCATCTAACTCATATTAGTCACATGATAGCAATTTAGTTCACGAAATTAATATGTTAAACGATCACTTGACAATTAAAACACATAAATGTCACATAACTCTCAGTCTAAACCCACTCGTGACGTCATACCTGTATGGCCGAAAAGTCGGGGCGTTACAACCTCTCCCCCTTAAGAAGGACCTGTCCCAAGGTCCAATGCCTTGATTCTGAACTTTACGTAAACTTTCCCGTGTTCATCCCACGTGGGTTAGCAACTCCCCGTCAGGAATTAGTTCGGAAAAGGTCTTCAAGCAACAAGGGGCCTTCAATTGCTGTTAAATCACGACCCTCAACTCACCAAAATCTAACACTCGAAAGTCTAAGCAGGTAGCAAGTAATGAAAGAGCCCCGTCTTTCGAACAACAATGAGAGAACCCCGTCTCTCACAAGCAACAACGAGAGAACCTCGTCTCTCGAACAACAACAAGAGAACCCCGTCTCTCAAACAGACAAAGAACGAGAAACTCTCAAACTCTCAAAACAACAATTAAATAAACAATCATGCCACAACCACATAAGAAACAAGTAGAAGTTATCAAATACATCGAGAATCAATCATACAAGAACAATTAATAGAACAAGTAATGCAAGCACTTAGCATCATAAAATTATTCGAAATAAAGTTGTATGTATGTATATGCCATGGATGTTAAATGTACCATTCACTGATGCTCGAGACTCTTATATTGTAGTGATCCGATTCAACACTTGATTCCTTCCATAGTGTCAGGCATTACAATCCCCGATGTACTCAATACTTAAATAACCACCCGATCTTCATCACATAATCTTTTCTCTTGTCTTCTCTCAACACCATAGTCCGAAGCTCAAATTTTTAGTGCATACTTGATCTTAACCCACTTAGCTCGTTGTCCACCTATATTAGTATTCGACCTTCTTAGTTGTTCAAGTTATCCTTTAAATGCTCAAGTTCTAACCTCCAACTTGAATACTTGAGTTAATCTTTAGTAGCTCAATTTCCATTCTCCAATCCTAATAACTTCCCCGGTTAATCCTGGAAAAACGCCCGACAAGATGGTAACCCATCTTTCTGTTGTGTGTTTTCCTTCTAAGTATTCCTCTTCCAATGTAACTCTTGTTTTCATCACGTGAGTTGATTCTAACTTCATTTATCATGGAATATGATGATCCGATTAGCTTCTGTAACGTCCCAATTTTCAGACAGTCAGGTACGCTCGACACGTGTGGGTTTCGAGCGTTAGGACTTTATTTTATTATTTTCGTTTATTTAATCTATATGTGTTATATTAATTTCTATCAATTGTGTTCAACATGATTACGTGAAAATTATATGATAATCATTTCATTTCAAGAATTCTTGTATAAATGGAATTTAAGTGCTACATGAATTAATTGTCCAAATTGTATAATTTGCATATTTGTCCTTGATTGCTCATTTCCCTTTCTTTAAGGACTTAATTGCATGAAAATATTATGGGACTTAAGTGATCATTTCCCAAACTTGATACACTTAATTGCATGATTTATGGAGTTGGAGGATTGCATCATAAATACCACATATTTTCCCCAAATGTATAGATATATGCATCTCTTCTACAACCATCATCTTCATTTTCATGCCAATCATCTCAATTTGCTTTCATCCTCCACCGAACCAAAACCTCCAAAAAGGGAAGAGGAGATTTCATCAAATTCATCAAGTTTATCAAGAGAAATACGGTTTTGGGAGCTCATTCATCATGCTAGCTTCATCATTTTCTTCTTCTCTTTTCTTTCAAGGTAGAGATGGAGATATATGATTTCTTGAATTAACATGTGAAGCTAGGGTTAAGATTCCTTTCATTCCATGAGTTGATATGATGCATATATTGTGATGTGGGGAGTGATTTATGTATGTATCACTTGAAATCATGAGGATTGGAGATTGATTACTCATAGGATCCTTATAGGTTTAATTGATGAATTTGGCATGATCAAGCATGAAACAAGTGTTGGTATTGTGTTTTATTGCACTTTAAGCATGTATATATGTTTCATTCTATGAATTATAGCATAAGACATTGAATCATGAGTGTTTGAGGAGATTTGAGTTTATTTCGTGCCTCCCCTCTTCTTCATCCTCTGTTTCTACATCTACTGCGTAACGGGAACGGCCCTTCCCATTCCCTTTGTAAATGGGGAACGGCCGTTCCCATATTTTGAACATTGTGCTTGGCGGCGAGGACGGGAACGACCGTTCCCATTTTGGCTTGCGAGCCGGAACGGCCGTTCCCATCTTCGGGGAGCCGCTTCGGGACTGGGGAATGGCCCTTCCCATTTTGTACTAAAGCCTGGAACGGCCGTTCCCAAGCCACTGGAAGTGCAAAAAGTTTCTGCATAAAATTACATTTTTAGCCCCTCGTTCCAATGGCTTATTTGACCCCAAATTGCTATTATATGATTGATTATATGTCGAAACAACATGTTATCATGCTACATTGTGTATTGCTCGATGTCTCGTGTATGATCATGCCGTGTGTCGTTATATGGAATAATATGCTAGAATTGTGGTCTCATGCACGTACATTGTCCCGTTTCTTGTCCAATTATTCTCCAGGGCGGAGATTGTGGATCACGAGCACGTTCACGCATTCACGAGTCGTGTGTCGCCTGTCAGGTGAGGTTTAATTTCTAGTTATATAGAACCCATATAACCTTTACGTGGTTTTGGCCAAAGGTATTTATATTTATAATTTCATGGAAGCACTTATCATTTCAAGCATGTTATTGTTCAAGAATCAAGCAAGTAGGTTATGTTAGTGTGCACAAATCAAGCATGTCATGTCATCAAGCATGTCCCTGTGTTCTCCTGGCCAGGTTCTCCTTAGGGAGGGCGCTGGGATGGTCTTCGGGCTGGTGATTGTCCGTCCAATCACAGGAAGAACAATACCGTATCGTGTTCGTGTGTTCTCTTGGCCAGGTTCTCCTTAGTGAGGGCGCTGGACCGGTCTTAGAGCCGGTGTTTGTCCGTCCAACCACAAGAAGAACAAAGGCCTATCGTGTACCCGTGTTCTCCTGGCCAGGTTCTCCTTAGGGAGGGCGCTGGGCTGGTTTTCGAGCTGGTGGTTGTCCGTCCAACCACAGGAGAAACAACCCTATCATGTTACAAGCAAGCCATGTAGTGATTGCATGAACTCCATTCCATGAACATGTTATATGATTACACTACTGCATGATTGCACGATGATTGAATTTCGTGATCACCTAATGATTAACAAGCAAGTAAGCATGTTTATTGATTGCATAAAAAGGAACAAGTATATAATATTGATAGTTGTATTCTCGGGCGAGGCCATATCATTAATTGAACTTGTATATTTACCTTTTATAAAACTTTACCCGAGAATATAACTTGCATGTATCTGCGCTAATATGTTAAGCCCCTCACTCGGTCTTCACAGACTGACACCTCCACCTTTCAGGTTACTGCAGGCGCATGCTAGGCGGGAGTGGGTCGAGTCGAGTCCAGTTCATGTAGTCGTGTTATCCGTGGTTCGTGCATTTAATTATTATTATTATTGTTATTGTTTAGTTGAAGATGATAATGTATTGATATGTAATTTTAGAATATTTTATCGGAAAATGAGAAATATCATGATTGAATAAACGGAAATGTTTGGTAATAATTATTTATGCTTCCGCTTTATCTTGTTGCATGTAGTAGTAATTCCCGCCTAGCCTATTGAGTTGTTGCATTGTCACCCGTTCGCTGTAGGTTGGTTCATGTACGGATTGGCTGTTTCGTATGTGGATTGACCTATAGTGCGGGGGTGTGGCACCTCCACGTGTACGGGGTGCTACAGCTTCCCTTTTACCCAATACTTTCCTTGCCAATTCTTAAAATTCTTTCACAGTCCCATTTACGATCCTTTTAATCTTGGAAGATTTAACTTGTAAGACTCATAACAAGAAATCAACGAGGTTGATTCTTCAACTGAAGTTACCAACTATCATTCTTTTACCCTATCTTAACGTTTCAATTTCCCAAGCATTCCTTGACTCCACATCTTCATCTCTTGGAGCACTAGTCTCTTCCAATACCATTTTCGAGACTTCATTCACCTTGGTCTTGAAATTCCATTAAATGTTAGACCATCCATTTCATCTCGTATCGCCTTTCTAGACTCCCGTTACCTGTGGATTCTTGCATTTCCATTGTTTCTTTTTGAAGTGACCTGTTCGAGCATAACCGTGGATTTAAATCATCTTCTGGGTCGGCTCTCCCCCTTAAGAGATTCTATCTCAACCCTTTGAACTTGTTCTAGCATTTATGGAATATGGGATTCCCAACTTCTTAACTTCAGTTTCCTTGGTATAAAGGTCCTAGTCAAGCTACGTGTCCGGTGACATTATTCATATTTACGTTGAAGTGATTTTGGTAGAGATAACAACCTACTTCTTCTATTCTACCCTCCAGCTCTATTTTCCCGAGCCTCGATATTTGCTCTTTCCTTTTGTTCCACACACTTTGCAATCTAATAGTCCTCTTATCTCAAATCGGATGCGGCTCAGTCGGCATAACACTTGAGGAATGGAGTGGTGAAAGTTCCTATCAAGTAAACACCAAACCATGCATGTTGGATTAAGATGCCAATGCACATAGCCAACATATAAGGATGCAACACATTAGAGCAAGCATTTAATGTAAAGATGTGTGCACACATCTAGAAATATAGAAGAGTAAATAATTTAAAGCGATGTATGATGCACGTGCCATGGGTATATTAAACCTGTCACCATGGTGGTAAGCTTTTAGCTTGACAATTTGATCCTTTGACCTTTAGTTCATCAACCAGTTCTTGCTTACCCACGGTCTTCTAACTTCCTTAATTCTCCTTGCATCCATCCATGCTTCCAAGGTCCGTGTTTGCTATTAAATTCCAATTTTCTATACCTGAACATCTTGATACCTAAATCCTCCCTAATGCCAATTTCCAAGTTCCTTTTTACTTCCTTAATCCTCTTGTGAGGCCCCAAATCCAAAGTTTTCATTAAACTCCAATCCTTTCACATTCACGAAATCGGTTGCGCTAGTCTCCCCAAATTTCGATCCCAACTTGTAGGATTTCCACCATAGTCGTCACCTTAATCATAGTCTCTATATTTCCTTCTTCGTAAGTTCATAAAAGTGAATGGATTTGGCTTCGATGATTGTATGATCTTAGTGTTCCGTTTCGATCAAGTTATCAAACTTGAATATCAATTTGGGTACCTTGACTTCCCACAGATTTATATGGATTATGTCGTTGCTTGGTTCCTCTACTTGTCACCTTCATGAATCCAAAATTGTTTGGTCTCCAACCCAATCTAAGATTTATTTTAGCATCCAAAGTATCTCACTCATCTCTTATCCGATTTTTTACCGCAATTGTTATCTTGACCAAAACCTTCTCGCTCTAGCCTTAAAGAATTTCTCGTGGTCGAGTAACTTCATAAACTTTCCAAGATCGGATGGTTTCATTCTCAGTCCGGGTTGAATTGACGAATTTAGTTGTTGATTCGAGTATCTTGGTCATCCTTTTGTAATTCCGAAAGTGGAGTGGTCTCTAGCTTCTTCCACTAGCCTCATTCCAAAACCCCAAGTATCTCGACATATTTCTTTACACCAAATTTCTCTTTATTTTAAAAATTATAAATTCCCTTTTTCCATAATTAAGCTTCTCGGTCTTTAGCTTCAATTCGGATCATTTCTTTCAACTCAAGTTTTCTTCTTTGGTCTTTTAAACCCGGATGTTGTGAACATTTGATACCTTCAAGTATTGATTTCGCCTCCTTCTTGAATTAAATGAATCTCATGCCCGGTTGATCGACTCCCTTCGCGATATAAAGAGGTATGTGTTTATTTTGTGGATATAAACATCACAACCTCGTACTATTACTTCATTCATTCAAAATCGTCACCCAAAATTTAATTCCCTTGTTGAGCTCGAACTCGCAACCTATAATCTTGTCATAAAGGTCACCAATTACCCGTATTCTTCTAAATATCCGAAGCAATCATCCACACTTGAAAGAGAGCCCGTTGCAAGTTGTTGTGGTTTTGAGGATTGGCCATGGTTTGATGTTATATTAATGTCCTACAATTTCACAACTCAATTTGAATATAAATGCGTGTGGATTAGTGAATGCATATATCACATAGTGAGCATAAAAAACACGTAAAAATGAAGAATGCAACATATAATTCACCAAAATTTAAGTTAAACACATTTAACAATATATTTCCATATCAAGTTTGGATGATAAATGCTCACGATCAATACGGTGCACATGTTGTTCCTAAGCCGTTCAACCTATACTTGACACGACACGACCCAAGGAACCCCGGTTTTGCAACCGAGGGCTCTGATACCACTTAAGAATGTAACACCCGGGACGATAGGCGCCACATCCCCCGTACTATAAGTCTAGTCCACACATGAAATGCATAGTTCAGCATGAACCAGACCCATAGCGAACGGGTGACAAAACAAAAACAACCTTGCTAGGCGGAAACTAACCCCGTACCATATAATCAAAAGGCTGTGCGGAAGCATTAATGTGCAATTCATAGATTTCAGCAAAGGCTACAAGCCCGAATTTCCAATACATAAAATTAAATCCATCATGTATCCTAACAACGGGTTCAACTAAGCACACAACCTGTCCCGAATCAATATTCAATAATTTCATAACTAGCATAAAGGCCCAATTACATAGGAATATCCAATTAGAACATAATAATGTAAGATGTGACACGAGTGTACAAGTGATCTAACAAAAAAAGTAAAACTTGACCTCCGCCTAGCAAAACCTGCAAGAAACGGAGAAGTGGGAAAGAGGGGTCAGTCTCTACAAGACTGAGTGAGCAGGAGCGATACATATACTATAGAAACATGCGCATGCAAGCCATAAATCCCGAGCAAGATTTTATTCAAAGTTAGTTCCCACGAAGGGCAAGAAATTAACAAGCAATGCTCGGACTTTATGACTAATTCATATTAAATTCGTTATGTTCATAATTCATACATAATCATAAAGGCTCGGCGAGTGAGCGTCCATAATCTCCCACCAAACTCCGACCGTGTACGATAAATATCAATAATATATTGAATACGTGATCATGCAATATCTTATAATACATGCAAGTCATATAACAGAAGATATAGGCGTTTGGGCGATCCATGTACCGGCCTTCCCGCGCGGTGCATAACAATCATAACATAAACATTGACATAAAATAAGTTCCAACCTTCTTCCTCCGGGTGGTGGACCGGCTTGCAAGACCCGGACACCTCATGCATTGACCCAGGGGGGTACATGAATCCCCCAAGGGCGCTCAGCTACCATTCCACGCTAATCTCCTAGCGAGGCCCGGTCTCTGTTAAATGGTTGGGACTAGCACATGGGATCACCGTCGGCCCTTGCCTCCCCGGGTAGCCACATGTGCTAGATCCCGGGCCCGTGCATTCATTCATGTTCTCGCCAAAACGTTCCCATTCATGAAAACATAACATATTTCATAATTTATTAGAAAAGGGTTTATTCGATCAAAGTTTACTCGATGACTCTACTTTAAAAGTAACACATATATATACATAAGGTTTTGGCCAGAGCTTGTCACATAAGCTTGTAGGGTTTAATATGTAACTAGAACGAAAACACCCTCACCTGGAACATGAGGATATAAGGATACAAACTAGGCCGTGTGCCTATTGATCACGATATCTCCTCCCTGGAGATGAACTGTATAAGAGAAAGACATAATGTGTACTCGTGAGAAACAACTCAATATGAAACCAATTAGAACGTACGGCATCAACATAAGGTGTTCGTGAAACGCTATATCATGATTCAATATGCAATGGATCATAAATGTCATGAGGTATGTGATCATGTTCATACACACCATTAAAACCATTTAAACGCATAAATGATTCAATCATTCAATTCATAATATATTACAATACATGTTAACAATGTATATGAATCAATTATACATGTATATAATGCATATAAGTCACATAAGGAGTCGAGGAGGTGCAAGGAAGGCGATAGAACGAGTTTTGGCAAAGTTTAGCAAAAGTTAGGAAAAGTTGAAAATTTTTGGAGAAGTGCAAGCTGTAGAAAAATGGGTATATCTTGAGTTTGACAAATTGGAATTAAGTTTTGCTTATTGGAGGTGAAACTAGACACATTGATGTTTTCAAGGATATGTGGCACGAATCATGGTTCAAAGCGAGGTGAAAATGACATAGGTTTGAAGTTGGCCGAATGCAGATAATCGAAGAAGTGGCGACACCAAAATGAATTGATCATATATCATAAATGGGAAACGATATTAAGCTGATTCCAATTGGAGGTTTTTCTAGACTTCAAGAGGTTTCCAATGGTTTAAAAATCAGGTTAATCGGAGTTCGTATGAGGGAGAACAAAGCAAAACAATCTCAGGCCGAAACAGGGTAGGGTCCAAAGTTTCTGCCTCAAATCCACCCCCGTGGATTTTCCAAAAGGAAAAATCCACCCTCGCGGATTCAGAACAGGGGCCAAAAAAACGCAGAAAACAGGGTACAAACGCAGGAGAAGACCAAAAATCACCAAAACACTCTCGCAACTCAACCCAATCACTTAAAACATGTAGTATACCAAGTAGGAACATCAAATACAAGTTTAGGACAATTAAGAACACATTAATTCACAAACTCAACAAATATAAATACATATACATGCACCTATGTACACATATATACATAAACATACTCTTGCTCCAAGAATTGAAACAACCAAACATAAAACTCATGGATTAACATGTATTCATGTATTTTCACACAAGAATTCAAGTTATAAAGCAAGAATCATAAAACCCTAGTTATCACCCAACATATACATATATATATATACACACATATACCTTGGAAAGGAAGAAGAAGAGGAAGAAAATGGTTGAAGCTTGAATTCTTGGATAAAACTTGATGAAATTCTCTTGTCTCCTTGTTTGTTAGCTTGGATCGATCAAAAGGAAAAGAGAGAAGAAGTTGGGAGCCCTTGTTTTTGCTAGAAGAAATGAAAGAAGAAGAATGAGATTGTGGAGGGGGTTTGGATCGTGTATATGGAGAGGGAGAAGAGAAGAATTTGAACTTTGGTCCTTTGAGAATTTAAGTGATTCAATTAGGACCCCAAGGTTTGGTAGGTGAATAATTGAGGTCCAATTAAAAGTTCGATTGAGTCCAAGGATTTCATATAATTTCAAAAAAGTGCAAAAGTGAAATAAATATTTAATTGGCAAGTAAGCATGCTATAAACAAATTCAAATAGCATAATAAAATAAATAATCTAACTCATATTAGTCACATGATAGCAATTTAGTTCACGAAATTAATATGTTAAACGATCACTTGACAATTAAAACACATAAATGTCACATAACTCTCAGTCTAAACCCACTCGTGACGTCATACCTGTATGGCCGAAAAGTTGGGGCATTACAGTGTCCATGAATATGGACTCAAGTTTCTTGCCCTTACTGAGAAACTTGCCTCCATGGACATGCCACTGAAAGATGAGCTTTCAGTGGATTTGTTGCTAGCTTCGCTCCCTCCATCATTCAACCCATTTGTCCTTAACTTCAATATGAATCATGCTGGTGCTACTGTAGCTGAGCTGATTAGTCAGCTTGTGACTACTGAAAGCACGATCAAGAAGGACAATAAAGTTTTGATGGTGAATGCTCCATCTTCCTCTTCTGGGCCTTCTAAAGGTAAGGGCAAGAAAGCCCAAAGGAAGAAGAAGAAACCCCTTAGGCCCACTGGTGGCGTTTCGAAGGGGAAGGCCCAAAAGAAGAAGCGTGATCAGAAAGAGGATGTTTGCTTTCATTGTGGCAAAGCGGGACATTGGAGGAGAAACTGCCCAGAGTACAAGGCTACTCTAAAGAAAGGTATCTTTCTCGTTGAAATAAATCTTTCTATTAATTCTAGTTCTTAGATACTTGATACCGGTTGTGGAACTCATATCTGTAATGATGTACAGATGCTAAGTGAAGTCCAACAACTAAAAGAAGGAGAATGTGTCTTGAAGTTCGGTGATGGCTCAAACGTTGATGCTCGAGCTTTAGGCACAATTAGATTAGATTTAGGTAGTTTTGAGTTAGTCTTGAATAAAGTCCTTTATGTACCGAGCATTATTCGTAATATAATTTCAGTTCCAATATTAGATTGTGAAGGTTATGAAACTTATATTAAGAATGGTAAATACTTTATCAAACGGAACAACTCTTCCGTTCACATCGGTACTCTAAGTAATGGACTTTACCTAACTCAAAATATCAATATTATGAATATACAACGAGAAACGAAGCGTAAGAGAGATGAAAAAGTTTCAGCTCCCTTATGGCACGCTAGATTAGGACGCATTTCCAAGAACAGAATTAGCAAGATAAACACTTTAGGATCATTCTCTGAAAATGATCTCAAAGAGTTGACTTCTTGCAAATCCTGTCTCAAAGGAAAGATGTCCAAAGTTCCTTTTAAAGGGACTGTGGAACGTGCCACTAAGGTCTTGGATTTGATCCATTCTGATGTTTGTGGACCGCTTAGTGTAAGCACTAGAAACAATCATCGGTATTTCATAACCTTAACTAATGACTTTAGTCGGTATGGTTATGTATACTTAATGAAGTATAAATCTGAAGCTTTTGAGAAACTCTTAGAATTTCAAAAGGAGGTTGAGAACCAAATTGGTCACAAGATCAAAGCACTTCGATGTGATCGAGGAGGCAAATATCTTAGTGAAGAATTCCCTAATCATCTAAAAGATAATGGGATTATCTCTCAGTGGACTCCTCCGGGAACTCCTCAGCTTAATGGAGTTTCTGAGAGAAGGAATCGAACTTTACTTGATATGGTTCGTTCCATGATGAGTTTCACTGACTTACCACCTTCTTTCTGGGGTTATGCCCTAGAAAGTACAGCAAAGATTTTGAATCTAGTTCCCTCTAAGTCAATCCCTAAAACGCCCTATGAAATGTGGCATGGTAAAATCCCTAGTTATTCTTACTTAAGAATTTGGGGTTGTCCTGTTTACGTGAAGAGGACAGTGGGAGATAAGTTAGAATCTCGTTCTAACTTATGCTACTTTGTAGGTTATCCTAAGGAATCCATAGGATACTACTTCTATGATCAATCTGAACAAAAGGTGTTTGCTTCCAGAAATGCTACTTTTCTGGAGGAACCGTTCCTTAAAGAAAAGAAAGGCAAGATCATAGAATTAGAAGAAGTACAAAGTGACCCCACACCACCCACTGAAGAAACGTCCCACTCTGATCAACCACAACCAATCACGAATTTCGATACACACGTAAATCCTCCTCTGAGGAGTTCTGAACGCACTCCTAGACAACCGGAGAGATGGTATGGATTCTTCCATGAAATCTCTCAAAAGGATAATGATCTTTTAACAGATGAGGACGCACTTTCAGATTCTGACTCTGAACAGTGGATAGAAGCCATGAAATCCGAAATGGATTCCATGAACTCCAACCAAGTTTGGACCTTGGTAGATTTGGCTGATGGGGTCAACCCCATAGGTTGCAAATGGATCTTTAAGAGAAAGCTTGGAGTTGATGGAAGCATTGCAACCTACAAAGCAAGACTGTTTGCAAAAGGATTCACTCAAAGACCCTGCGTGGACTTTGACGAAACCTTCTCACCAGTTGCAATGCAAAAGTCTATTCGGATCATGCTTGCCATTGCTGCATATTATGACTACGAGATATGGCAAATGGATATGAAAACTGCCTTTCTCAATGGTGACATTGATAAAGACATTTATATGGAACAACCCATAGGTTTCACATTCAGTGGGAGTGAGCAAAAGGTTTGCAAACTCCAAAGATCAATCTATGGAATGAAACAGGCTTCTAGGAATTGGAACATTTGATTTGATGAATCAGTCAAAGCATTTGGCTTCATTCAAATTTCGAATGAGTCTTGTGTGTATAGAAAGGAAGTGGAGACCTCAGTGCAATTCTTAGTACTTTATGTTGATGACATCCTTCTTATTGGGAATTCGAAGGATGACATGAAAGTAACTAAGTTATGGTTATCGAACCAATTCGAGATGAAAGATCTTGGTGATGCGTCCTATATCCTTGGAATTAAAATCTATAGAGATAGGTCTAGAAGGTTAATAGGATTATCACAGTCGATGTACATTGACAAAGTATTGAAGAGATTCAATATGGAGTCAGCGAAGGTTAAGAACCTTCCTATGAGTGTAGGAACATGTCTTTCAAAGAAGATGTGTCCTAAGACTAACCTTGAGAAGGAGAGAATGACTCATACACCTTATGCGTCTGCAATAGGTAGCATAATGTGTGCAATGTTATGTACTCGACCGGATGTGGCTTATGCACTTAGTGTGACAAGTCGTTTCCAATCTGACCCTGGAGATGGTCACTGGGCTGCCGTGAAGAATATTCTTAAGTACTTGAAAAGTACTAAAGATTTGTTCTTAGTTTACGGAGGTCAGAAAGATCTTACTGTCGAAGGATACTGCGATGCAAGCTTTGCATCTGACTTAGATGATTTTAAGTCAATGTCAGGATACATTTTCTGCCTAAACGGCGGAGCAGTGAGTTGGAAGAGTTCCAAGCAAACAACCACTGCAGATTCGACCACTGAGGCCGAATACTTAGCTGCAAATGATGCAGCTAAGGAAGGTGTTTGGATTAGAAACTTCATTCAAGAGTTGAATGTTGTTCCTACCATGAAAGACCCCATTACTGTGTTTTGTGACAACACTGGGGCGGTTGCTCAAGCAAGAGAACCAAGATCTCACCAACGAACCAAGCACATTATGAGGAAGTATCACCTAATCCGTGAAATTATCAAAAGAGGAGATGTGCAAATCGAGAGGGTCATATCAGCAGAGAACGTGGCAGATCCACTTACTAAACCCCTTAGTCGAGAAGCTTTCCAAGGTCATCTTCAGAAGATGGGACTTAGAGTAGCTTTAGAATGGCTTTGACGGGCAAGTGGGAGATTGTTAGGAATAGTGCCCTAGAAAGCCGATTGTATATCCGCTTTGTGCTTTTCCTTATTGTAATCACAGACAATCTTTGAATGAAATAACGAATTGAGGCAACACTTCTTATATGGTCTTGTTTGGTATGCGTTTACTTTAGCTGTGCATGTATGAGAACTCCCCTAATCCTGATGACTTTAGGACTCTACCATTTAGGTAAAATGGTTCATGAAACGAGCCCTATATCACATAAGTCATGATTAGTAAAATACTCCAAGCCGATGAGTCCTACAGACAGTGGGAGTGTCAACCTGACTCCTCTAAGGCTTGCTTGTGGGATCACGCCCTTAAGAAGGACCACCTTGTTTCATGGAGGTGCAAAGTGTATAGTTGATACGTGCGTGATACATGAGGGTGCCTACTTTAATAAGTAAGTTCACTGAGGTGCCCCGTGTGAGAACATTCCTAAATGAGAAAGGAAGTTTCTATTTCAGGAAATGGAAACTTCCAGATTAGGAAATATCTCACGAGTCATTGATGTGATTAATTGATCCTTAGACTTGAGGTTCCTTGTCACTTTATGAGTTAACTCTGCAGTCTTAGGTATAAGCTTTAAAGGGTGTCACCTTAGACAACTGATTCAAGGCTTATGCAGGGGCTGCACAAGTGATTCATGAAAGTGAATGAGAATCAAGAAAGGACCTACACTTGCATTTGCAAGGTGATCTCTTATTGTGTAAGTCATTCATATGCTATATGGAGTCCTTAGCCAAGGCAGTAGATCAAGACATCAAGAAAAGGGTTTCTTGGATTGAGATCAAATGGATATGAAATGCACTTAGCTTTAAGACCGGATAATTAGGGTTCTGGTTATTCCCTTGCCCTAGATCTTGGTTGAGAGATAGTAAGTAGGAGGATTGTATCTCACATGAATCAATGACTTAAAGGTTCTGTCGAATCCGAACATTCCAATTCAGCTAGGGGTTAAACACCTGTTGCTAGACTATGGTCGTTTAATCTGTGGACTGATTAATTAATTAGTGAATTAATTAATTAGGGTCACTGCTAATTGAATTGAGAACCTAGAGGGTCACACACAACAACTTGGTTACATGAGTTGAGGCTTGAAAATGATTAAGCGAGTTAATCGGGCCTAGAGGGTTCCACACGTGTGAAACCACACGTGTGGGTCACGTGACTGGACCGCACCGCAATACTCCCTGAGTGGAGGTTAGACCCAACACCCAGGAAATACTACGGCGAACGGTCAGGATAATATACGAATGGAGTATTTATCACAGTGCAGCGGAAGATAAAGAGATTCAACTTTACCAATGAGCGGGGAGGATAGCGTATAATGAGTAAGGATTATCAATATTGAGCAAAGTAGTTCACAAAAGAGTACAACAGGTTGACATGCAAGGACAAAGTATGAGATGGTTTGTTTCTACAGAGAGTAGGCTCAAGACAGTGTACTCTTAGGATCGGATCCAACCTATGGTTGTAGTACTTCAAGATACCTCTAGTTGTCATTCATTGATTCCTGAAATCATGCATTTTAAAAATAGGCGAGAGGGTTAGTCAAAGTGACTAAGTGAAGAGGGGTATAATAACTTATATGTGTATGTGTATATATATATATGTATATGATCAAGAAGATCTTGATCTGAAATAATAGCAATAGGATATAGCAAATAGGAAACGGTTCATAATCATTGTAAAACAGGGATAGGGGTAGTTTGGAATATTTGTAGAAATATGAACCGTTTGTAACAAGAACATTATTGCCCGCAAGCTAGGCCTTTCCACCCATAACTCCTTGAATAGTTGGTAAAATAGTATCGGGCTGATCAGGCTCCCATACTTCAATAAAACCAAGAATATTAACTCCACTACTCCTTGATGTCAATAGGGAATCAAACCCTAGAGAGCACGAACTAGATTCGGGAGGCAGCTATAGACTTAGAACTAGGTTCCTTATATTAACCAAATAAGCACATAAAACACATAATGTTCATGCATAAAAGGGTTACATCAAGTAAACACATAAACTATATCTTGTTAGAGAATTTCCGGTAGACTCTAATTTCAACCGTTTAAGGGAAATTAAGTAATTAATCAGGTTTCATGAATTCTTTAACCACTTAAATATTTATTAATCACATTATAATCTTAATTATAACATTAGAAATGGAACTTAGAATTTAATTTGACAATGTAGGTTATATTTCGAAAATAATCCATAATTTACCGATTTTTGGAAAATTCGGATAAAATCTTTATTTAAAAATTCCAAAACTAATTTTATAATTATTTTAATAATATTTTCGAAATTATCAGCTTATGGGTTGATCAAAAAGTCAAAGTTACTATTGAAAACATTTACTATTCAATTTCTTATGAATTAAACACTTTATAACACAAAATCGAACACACATACTCACACACTATCACATGTGCACTTAAAATTATTCAAGAACAACATGAACATGTTCTTGAGCCTATTTGAATATTCAAAGAAGGTATGTAACACACTTGATCATATTCATATTTATAACATAGAATTTGAAGCATAATATAGAAAAATATATTAATTCTCTATGAAAAATAATTCTAAATAAATTATTCTTGACATGAATTTAATTAAACAAGATCATAATTATTTAAACATATATTCATATCATATCATATAATAACTCCTGCATTTAATTAAATAAAATGCATATATGTTATCACATTTTCCTAAACTAGCATAAATAGCATATATTCCATAAAATAAATTCCTAAAGCGTAATTTAATTAAATCTAAGTATGCTATGACTATATTATACTAAGAACATAATATAAAGCATGAAATAATATAAGAAAAACATACCTTAGAGAGAGAGAGGGAGAATGACGTGAGAAATGGAGAGAAGAGAGTGATTTTGTGTGTTGATTTGTGAGGTATAAATGAGACTTAAGGGGGGTATTTATAGGTAGTCATGAGGGTTTCTAAGCAATAAATGAGAGTTTATGGGAGATGTGGTTGCTTATGATTTCAACAAATGCTTGGTAATAAATTAGGAGATGTGGTTAAATTACGTTATGAACAAATGCTTGGTAATTAACTAGGTAATGTGGAGAAATTATGCTCATTTATTTAATCCTTCTAGAAATTCATGAGGTCATGGATGATGTCATCTTCATTAAAAATAAATGTAAAATGATATAAAATTTATTCAAGAGTCGAGAGGTAAAAGATTGAAGTAGTGAATTAATGAAAGAATGGGTGAAAAATGAGCTTTGTTTTGATTATAAATGTGAAATATTTAGAGCTTTCGTTTATAAATTATAAATATTAAAGATGATGAAAATCATAGGAAAATTATATAAACGAAGCTATGATAGAGTTTAAAGTTGGGAAAAATCACTATAATGTAGAGAAAAATTCAAGGATCGTTTCAAGTATAATTTCGACTATTGAATAAAAGCTAATTTGTTCAAAATAAAATGATGATTTTTAGAAAGGAAAATATTTATAAAATATGCTATGGTGAGATCGAGTTTTTGGCAAATGCATGAAAATTCATAAAATAATTTAAGGATCGTTTTGGTTATAATTTTGAATATAAAAAAGTAGATGTGTAAGGATTTATTGATGATCGAATCATAAGCTAGGGTTTTTGCCGGTTTTTGATACTACGGGAGTTAGGATGGGAATTATGGTTCACGGAGGATATCACGATCCTCGAAATAATGTGAGGATTCTTTTGGTTAAAATATTAGGTAATGAAAGTATTTCGGGAAATGTAAGAATATTTTGGAGCTATAGGGGTATTTTCGTAATTTCCAACTTGTCCCTGTTTTGGGCTGTTACAATCCTTCCCCCTTAAAAAGAATCTGTCCTCAGATTCTCCTCATGTTTCATAATAACTTTAAGTAATGTTGGTATCCTCCATTCATGATAAGATAGGTTTCCAAAGGAGGACTTACTTTAAACACATAAGGTAATTGTTCAAGTAAGAAATTTGAATGGGCACATAAGTGATGCAACGAATGCATGGCGCCAGGATCAGTAACTGGCGTGTTTAGAATGCATACCTTTAACAAATTTGGGGATGACAATTTTAAGCTGCAACCACCCTTATTGAGATAATATAATGCATGGTAATTGAGAATGATGTGCAGATAGGTACGAAAGGACGGCATCCTCTGTCCCTTAGTGAAAGCGTGAAAACTCAATCCCATCTCTTCATGTTCACAAAGACAGTTCAAAAAATCGTAGCCTGCGCCCGGTGGGGAAGAAGAGTGAGACTTACTAGCAAGTGCCCAAAAGGCTCAACATCAATCGCAAAATTAAAATTTCCAAGTAATAGCAATTAACAGACACAACATCCTCAGCGAAGATAAAGCAATATAAAGGCACAGGAAATTAATAAGTTAGTTTTCGGTCCTACTGGTATCTTGAAGCAATTCTAATAACTTAGGATTTGAACGAATAAGTGAAGTGTTTCCATGACTTAGGAATACTAGTATGATGAAGGAGATGGAGATCTTGTAACCGAATCTACCAAGAATTTGATAATTGAAGGATTTGATAGAACTTGAGATTTTGGTATGGATTAAAACTGTATGCTTGACTTGATCGAGGAAGGGTTTAGTACTTATAATTGTAACAAATCACATGCTGGTCGGCCGCCCCAACAGTGATTGATCACAATTTAAGCACTAAAGACACGAGAGTACATATGAGATTCTATGAATGACGAACCCCAGATTTCCGCAACCTGGGGCTCTGATACCACTTTAATTGTAGCGCCTCCCCAACACTACAACCCCGCACCGCAATACTCCCTGAGTGGAGGTTAGACCCAACACCCAGGAAATACTACGGCGAACGGTCAGGATAATATATGAATGGAGTATTTATCACAGTGCAGCGGAAGATAAAGAGATTCAACTTTACCAATGAGCGGGGAGGATAGCGTATAATGAGTAAGGATTATCAATATTGAGCAAAGTAGTTCACAAAAGAGTACAACAGGTTGACATGCAAGGACAAAGTATGAGATGGTTTGTTTCTACAGAGAGTAGGCTCAAGACAGTGTACTCTTAGGATTGGATCCAACCTATGGTTGTAGTACTTCAAGATACCTCTAGTTGTCATTCATTGATTCCTGAAATCATGCATTTTAAAAATAGGCGAGAGGGTTAGTCAAAGTGACTAAGTGAAGGGGGGTATAATAACTTATATGTATATGTGTATATATATATATGTATATGATCAAGAAGATCTTGATCTGAAATAATAGCAATAGGATATAGCAAATAGGAAACGGTTCATAATCATTGTAAAACAGGGATAGGGGTAGTTTGGAATATTTGTAGAAATATGAACCGTTTGTAACAAGAACATTATTGCCCGCAGGCTAGGCCTTTCCACCCATAACTCCTTGAATAGTTGGTAAAATAGTATCGGGCTGATCAGGCTCCCATACTTCAATAAAACCAAGAATATTAACTCCACTACTCCTTGATGTCAATAGGGAATCAAACCCTAGAGAGCACGAACTAGATTCGGGAGGCAGCTATCTCTCCCTCATCCCTTGGCGTGGAGTAACTAACCTCCAGTTAAACCACTACCAAGAGTTGGTGGCAGTCCGCAGCACCAACAATACCCTCGGCCCGATACCTTCCGGGTAATTGCTCGCTACGGCTACAGCCGGGGCCCATAACATGAATCAAGAACAATATTTTGCTTGCATAACCCGGAATCAATGTTTTGATAAAGTGGACTTGAAATATATAATGTCTTAGTAAGACGTTGATTCCGGCATGAAAGTATTTTTCCCTTAAGAGGGACATTGTAGTACAATAATATGTATGTAGGGCAGTAAATCAATATGATGGGTAGGCTTGAAAATAGTTTTTATCTAGATACATATATATAGCATGATTCCAGTTGAAAACATTTTAACCCTCACCTATACCGGTAGTCAGACATTGTAACGTGGATTCCAGTGCGCCTGAAAGTATTAACTACTATAGACTTAGAACTAGGTTCCTTATATTAATCAAATAAGCACATAAAACACATAATGTTCATGCATAAAAGGGTTACATCAAGTAAACACATAAACTATATCATGTTAGAGAATTTCCGGTAGACTCTAATTTCAACCGTTTAAGGGAAATTAAGTAATTAATCAGGTTTCATGAATTCTTTAACCACTTAAATATTTATTAATCACATTATAATCTTAATTATAACATTAGAAATGGAACTTAGAATTTAATTTGACAATGTAGGTTATATTTCGAAAATAATCCATAATTTACCGATTTTTGGAAAATTCGGATAAAATCTTTATTTAAAAATTCCAAAACTAATTTTATAATTATTTTAATAATATTTTCGAAATTATCAGCTTATGGGTTGATCAAAAAGTCAAAGTTACTATTGAAAACACTTACTATTCAATTTCTTATGAATTAAACACTTTATAACACAAAATCGAACACACATACTCACACACTATCACATGTGCACTTAAAATTATTCAAGAACAACATGAACATGTTCTTGAGCCTATTTGAATATTCAAAGAAGGTATGTAACACACTTGATCATATTCATATTTATAACATAGAATTTGAAGCATAATATAGCAACATATATTAATTCTCTATGAAAAATAATTCTAAAACAATTATTCTTGACATGAATTTAATTAAACAAGATCATAATTATTTAAACATATATTCATATCATATCATATCATAACTCATGCATTTAATTAAATAAAATGCATATATGTTATCACATTTTCCTAAACTACCATAAATAGCATATATTCCATAAAATAAATTCCTAAAGCATAATTTAATTAAATCTAAGTATGCTATGACTATATTATACTAAGAACATAATATAAAGCATGAAATAATAAAAGAAAAACATACCTTAGAGAGAGAGAGGGAGAATGGCGTGAGAAATGGAGAGAAGAGAGTGATTTTGTGTGTTGATTTGTCAGGTATAAATGAGACTTAAGGGGGGTATTTATAGGTAGTCATGAGGGGTTTCTAAGCAATAAATGAGAGTTTATGGGAGATGTGGTTGCTTATGATTTCAACAAATGCTTGGTAATAAATTAGGAGATGTGGTTAAATTACATTATGAACAAATGCTTGGTAATTAACTAGCTAATGTGGAGAAATTATGCTCATTTATTTAATCCTTCTAGAAATTCATGAGGTCATGGATGGTGTCATCTTGATTAAACATAAATATAAAATGATATAAAATTTATTCAAGAGTCGAGAGGTAAAAGATTGAAGTAGTGAATTAATGAAAGAATGAGTGAAAAATGAGCTTTGTTTTGATTATAAATGTGAAATATTTAGAGCTTTCGTTTATAAATTATAAATATTAAAGATGATGAAAATCATAGGAAAATTATATAAACGAAGCTATGATAGAGTTTAAAGTTGGGAAAAATCACTATAATGTAGAGAAAAATTCAAGGATCGTTTCAAGTATAATTTCGACTATTGAATAAAAGCTAATTTGTTCAAAATAAAATGATGATTTTTAGAAAGGAAAATATTTATAAAATATGCTATGGTGAGATCGAGTTTTTGGCAAATGCATGAAAATTCATAAAATAATTTAAGGATCGTTTTGGTTATAATTTTGAATAGAAAAAAGTAGATGTGTAAGGATTTATTGATGATCGAATCATAAGCTAGGGTTTTTGCCGGTTTTTGATACTACGGGAGTTAGGATGGGAATTATGCTTCACGGAGAATATCACGATCCTCGAAATAATGTGAGGATTCTTTTGGTTAAAATATTAGGTAATGAAAGTATTTCGGGAAATGTAAGAATATTTTGGAGCTATAGGGGTATTTTCGTAATTTCCAACATGCCCCTGTTTTGGGCTGTTACATGTGCCACACGTGATTGTTTAATAAAATATTAAATAATTAATTAGTTAATTATTTAATAGACTTTGGTTTAATTTTGAATTAAAAAGAAAGTCTAATTTTGGAGAAAAATAATCTAGTTAATGAATTATGAATTAATTAATTAGATAAAATAAGTTATTTATTTTAAATAAATAAAGTATAAAATTATCCAAAAATAGTTTGGATATTTGAGCTCTCTTGAAAGTTGATTTGAATTAGAATTCAAAGTCAAAGTCAAAATTACTTGATGATCAAGTAATAGGAGAGAGAGAGACCAAAATCATAGCCCATTAAGGACTAGGAATTTCGGCACCCTCTCTCTATAAATAGGGGAGATCGAGCTCCTCTAGGATAGAATTGACAATTCTTTTGGTTCATGTGTTGAACACCTTCCTTTCTCCAAGATTAAATAAAACCCTAGGTTAAGCCTAAGCACTAACTAGAGAACTAGCATCCTTACTAGTTAGATTGTGATCAAGTTGGTGGACTATCTCTAGAGAGTGTCAAGTTAGAAGTTTGAAGATTCGAGCTTTACCAAGGAGAGGGGATCAAGCCGCGAGAAGAGCGTTCTTGGGTGGCCTGAAACGCTTCAAGAAAGAATAAAAGAAAAGTAAGTTTTCTATCTTTACGAATTTGGATACACGATTGCGAGTTCAAGATCCTTTTGTTGGGAATTTTTTTTTTAAATTCCGCTGCTTTCTGATTCGTGTTTTCCAACACTTCTTACTTCTTTCTTACCTCTTTTATGTTGATAACTTGTTGTATTATGTGTTAACTATTTTATTGTGAATTTGTCTCGTGAATTAGATGCTTTTACACGAAATAAATGGCCTACGAGCTTTATACGTGTTTAATTGTGCATGCATGGATGCATGAGGTGTTTGTTTACCTTGCATGTTAATTCTTTGGAATTCTAAGAAATATATGCATGGCTTATGTGATCTATTACGTGTTACATGTTGGATCATGAAGTTATTACGTGACTTTGATGATGTTACAAGTAATATGTGCCTTAATATGCCATACATGTCCTCATACGTGTGTACAGGGACTATTATGACGTTTTCCTGTCTCGTTTAATGTTTTCTTGTTTCCTTTCTTGAATGTTTGCATGCCTTATGTGTTATATAATGTGTTATGAGTGTTGTACGAAATTTGTAGATTTATTCAAAGTGAAATATCTGCATTACGAGTTAATATGACTTCTTATGACCTAATTGGTATCTTATTCCACTTTTATGCATCATTTGCATACATATTCATTTGCCGAGCGTCTAAGTTGTTCATTTCGAGTCTAAGTTATCTCTTGTGTTTGTTTTATCTCTAGGTTCGTCCCGTGGTTGAAGAGGTGGTCTTTTAGGCGTCCGTTGGTTCTTTTGTTTCCGTTTCATTGACAAGGTGAGGTTTTCTTCCTTTTAGTTGAATGACCTACAACCCCTATATGTATTTTAAGCCCGCATGTGACTTACGTATATATAAGTATGTAAATACATGTTTGATTAGTACTTTACGGGAATTAACCCTTTTGCTATGAATTGCTTGGGAAACACTTTTATATATACGTAACCTATTTTTCGATTATTTGATTTGAAAAGAGTTGGTGTGTGTGAATGTTTTGAAATAGCGAGAAATACGACTTTGATTATAAGTCGGAAAATTCTGAAATTTCAAAATTAATAAGACTGTGAATGACTTTTGATATGGGCCCCGGAGAAGTGGTATCTGATCTCGGGTCGGCCACGGGGTCGCCGAGCTCTCTCATCAACACAACTCCACAACGGGGAGACATGGCCCATCCTCGGGAGGTCGAGGGGAAGGCAGGTCTCCTTCTGTCCGACGGTGAGTGAGCCATCGAAGGAGCGGGCGGGATCCCCCAACTCTGTGTTATGTCGAGAATATGGGGGATGAGGATGGCCCAACTCCACAACGGGGAGACTTGGCCCATCCTCGGGAGGTCGAGGGGAAGGCAGGTCTCCTTCTGTCCGACGGTGAGTGAGCCATCGAAGGAGCGGGCGGGATCCCCCAACTCTGTGTTATGTCGAGAATATGGGGGATGAGGATGGCCAGCCTCATTCACAATCGGAGAAGGAGGATTGTTTGTGAGTTTGTCTGTTTTATTTTGATTATGTTTACGAAGGGAGTAAGTGCGTTTGAACTCGTTCTTGCCGAGTGGTTATGATTTTCAATTATGAATACCGTTTGTGAAACGGGAGTGGACTATAAATTACTAAAAATTGGTAGATTGTGGCCTTCGGCCTTAAACCTTTTTCCTTATAAATAATATCACGGGATAAACTGATTTAGAATGCAAAAACCATGCCCCGGTTCATGAACTCTTTCATTTTGAATATGTTATGCTCTTACATATATGTATGTGTGCATGTGTTAACCTCCTCACCAGTCATTTGGTCTGACCCCTCTTCGCTGTTCCTCCCTCCCCCCCCCCCCCCCCGTTTCTTTTGAGTTTTCAGGTGCTCTTTGGAGGTTCGAGCTAGGCGGCGGTCGTATTTTCAAGTCTTTGAGTCTGTAGTCGAGTATCATGCATTTCTTTTAATTAATTTAGGTAATTTTAAGAATACGAATACTGGTATATATTGATGTTTAAAATTCAAGAATTATTGTATAGTTTATTTGGCCCGGGGTGGGCATGATATATGTATTATGTTCTTTTCTGGGCATGTAAATCTGTTTATTTGAATCCTGTTGCTTCCGCATATTTGTCTTATTTATTTTGCGCAGTTTGAATTAGGGTCTAGACCGCCTAGCCTAGGTGAGATTTTTGTTTGTCTCCCGTTCGCCATAGTTTGGTGTGTGTGCGGAGTCCCCATTTCGTTACACATGTTAGCCTATGGTACGGGGGATGTAGTGCCTTGCGCTCTGGGGTGCTACATCCTTAAGTGGTATCAGAGCTCCGGGTTGCAAAACCGGAGCTCTAGTGTCATGTGAGTTTGCCTAGGTCATCCGGCTTAGGATTATGTGCTTGTTTACATTTACTCTCATATTTATGTGACTTAATTGAATTATTTGTAAATGTTTGTGTTAATAGTTCACATGAACATGCCCCAAAACCCTGCATGCATCGATATTTTTGAAAATTTTACTCTTATTCCAGGATATCGCTCCAATCGACGAAGGTCACCGGGAAAAGGGCAAAGGAGATAAGTGCTTTCGGTTTATGAGAAGCTTTAGGGGTTTTGATTTTATGAAGTTAGTTGAAGACGATGATGCCAAGATCGACAAAAGGGATCCGAGATGGAATGGTTTTGGAAGATTTGAGCTGGAATACTCCATAAAGGGTGAGGTGTATTTCCTCTTCCAAATTTCAAGCTCAAACTTCAAGTGTTTCAAGGGAATGAGGTTAAATTTGAAGAATCCGGGAAAGCGTTCAAGTAGGAAAAATTTTGTTCGAGAGCTCTATAATATGTACATCCCTCCGAGTTTAATGATAAGAGATTTCAAGAAAATTCTTAAATTTCGAACAAGAGTTGAAGAAGATGGGTGATTTTAGATTGAAGTTTGAGGGAACAAGTGTCGATGAAGATTTTTCTAAAGTTCAGGATTACTTTAAGGGAATAGAGATGGAATTCAATGAGCTCTTCAAGTCTTAACAGTGTATATTTGGTTCGAGGAAATAAGAGGATATCTGAGCCGAGTTTCAAGTGATTTAACGAAATGAAATTTGGACTTAGAGCGCCCGGAAAGTGCTCACATAGGAGGGCTTTATTCGAGAAGATCACTACAAGTCTTTCCTTCCAAAGTGCGACGATAAGAAAATTTCAGGAGTTCATAAATTTTGAAGAAGAATAGAAAAAATGGGTACCCTACCTTGGAAGTTAAGGAATTGGGCACCGAAAAAGATTACCACAAAGTTTGGGATTAATTACAAGCAAGTAGAAATGGAATTCAAAAAATTTTCAAATTTCAAGAATACATGCATAGTCCGAGGATGCAATACACAGGGGCTACGAAGAAATGAGTAAACATTGGTTCGAGTTTCGAACTTCTTATGTATGATAGGAACCTGGTTCAAATTTTAGTCTGATAAAGAGGTTTGCAACCCAAGAGCAAGTGCAAGAGCTTCAAGATATCTTCAACACCAATTTAGAACTGAGTCTAATGCCGAAGAGGGGAGACCAACTTCAAGAGGAATTTGGAAATTATTTCAGGTGCCATTTATTAGGAGAATGTTTCAAGAAAGGATAATTGAAAGAAGTGATAAGAGGTCTAAAATATAAGAGAAATTTCAAAGAATAACAAGATAACACCAATACCAAGAATAAGAACATTCGATTATCGAAGAGGGAATCAATGCTTTCTCAACGAAATTCAGGTAATATTCCAATTGTCGAGGCTCGGATCGCATGAAAGAAGTTATAGGAAGAAATCGGGGAATGCTTCAAGTATAGAGACATTGAAGATTCGGTGGGAGTTATCCGAGGAACAAGAATTTGAGAACTTCAAAGAAATGCCATAACTTCAAGATCCCGGTTCAAGTATAAGATGCAACTTTGGAAAGTAAGGAAATGACATCAGAATTCGATATCTCTTCCATGGTGAACGGTACACTAAAACATTCACGGCATTTCATACATGCATCCTTTAGTTAACTTTGCACTACTTTTCCTTCCTCGTTGCTTTCTTTTTCTTTTTGTTTGTTGTTTGTTTGTTGCTTTGCTCTTTTCGTGTAGACTCTCTTCTTGTAGAGAGAGTTTGGTGAGTTGAGTGTCCGAGAGTGTTGGGGAGATGTGAGGGTCGAGCTTGCCCGGTAGTTCTTCTTGAAGGCGCTTGGTTAAGGTACGGGGTTACCTTAAGCATTGGTGGTAACTGTTGGAGGTCCTTTTCGGACTCAACAATATTTTTGGGTGTTAGATCGAAGGCTAGCCTGTTTATATCCTCCGTGGAGCGATTGGTTATTTCGGGACGGTGCGACAAGTTTCGTGGCTTACTTTTGGGTTAGCCGAAGGGTCGAGCCAAGCTTGAAGAGACGAAGATCGTAGTAAGATCCTCTTGACGTTTCCTTCAAAGTGGAATTCATCACCACTTGATAGAGACATTGAGGCGGTCGTGATCTTTATCCCGAAGTTGGACCTTGTTTGAAGATTCCCTACCTGTGGACTCTAGAGTAGATCTTGGAGTTCAAAGCATGGTCGATAAGCTCTTAGAAGGTAGTTTCATCAATGCAGGTACTTCTTCGTGGAGTGCTCTTGTCCTACCTAATGAAGAAGAAGGACTTTTAAGATGAATAAACTACCGTGAGCTGCACGGGTTAACCGTAGGAGATGAGAATACCCTTTCGCTAGCTTCGAGGAGTGGCATCTTCACGCTTCTTCAGAGTTTCGTCGGTGGCTCCGAGTTTGGTTTCTACGAGGGTATTACCAACTACGTGATCCGGTAGAAGAACCGGGATTTACCTAAGAGTATAAGTCTCTAGTGTTATTGGGATTCAACAGGAACTTGTCTTTGTAGAGACGATCATCCCGTGACATGAATGATATTTAAGTGGTACGGTTTGAGTGGGAAGAGAGGCGGTTGAAGCAAGTTGCCTTCGGCATTGGTTTTTGTTTAATCGAGGGTACTCGAGGCTACATTGGTTACAATCGGGGCATTAAGGAAGGCTTTGGTTGTGGGTTAGCAAGAAAATGTGCCCTACGCCTCAAGAGTGCAAGGTCATGAGCTTATTTCCACTCTTGTTTCGAGTTTGTTCGAAGACTTGAAGAGTCGGTTTGGTGTAGTAGCATAAGCAAGAATATTGTAAACCTTGTGTAGCAATATTTTTAGTGCCATTGGTTGAAGACCGAGCATGCAGAACTGACAGGATTCTTCAACTACTTCCGAATACTATTTGGAAGTGGGAGCAGATGACTAAGGACTCCATGTCCATTTTGCTAATAGTAAGGAGATTTTAAGAGATTCGAGGGGTTGCTCAGTTTAATAAGTTAACCTATTTTCTCTTAGTGCGGTTAGCAGACGAGTTCCAAGAGCTTCGGGGTTTAAAAGAGAAGATTCTTTGGGTTGAAGGCTTCCACTGAGTTTCGTAGTGGGATTTGAATCCGAGAGGCCACTTGAAGACCGATTGGAGTGGCTCAATGGGAATTGGAATTTATATTCATTCGAGGGGCGATCAAGACTCTGGTTTAGGACCTGAGGACAGGTCCTTTTGAAGGAGGGGAGTTTGTAACATCCCGCTCGTTCGGCCATACAGGTACGCGGTTCGAGAGTGCTAAGTGCGCATTTAAATTATTTTAATTACGTGATTTACGTGTTTATTTTATGCCTTATGTGAAATATTTGAATTATGTGATTTAATATCTGAATTTTATACGAACTTTATTCGAATTAATTGAACGTTTATGCTCTATGTGCCCCGCTTGAATCCGTTTGTTCCCGTTCTTGTTTCTAACTTTTGTGATTACATGATATGCATGAACTATATGTGTTATGGATGCGTGTTCATACCCGTTGCATGTTTTTGTGTTCGTTTGTTATGGTTTTCGAACCGTTTTATTTGTTAGGGACTTAAGGGCCTAACTTGTTTTAGAGCGCCTTGGGTTCCGGAAGGCGTATCTCGGGATCGAGAATTCGGATTCGAATTCTGGAAGTGACATCGGACTCATAACAAAGAATGGAAGCTAGAGAATTTGGCCTCATATTTTTCTAAGCCCGTATTTCACCCGAAACCGACACCTTGTGACAGATTTGCGGCCCTCGCCCATTTTGCTCATATCCGACCTTTTTCTTATCCGAATCGACCCATTTTTAACCCATTTCCTCCTCTTTTAACCCTTTATCTCACTCTCTCCCTCTCATTTCGGTCAACAGCAGGGGAAAAGAAGAAAAGAGGCAGAAACATAGTAGCCAAGAGAGACAGGAAGCAAAGAGGGGTTCCACTATTCACCTTGCCATTTCTTGCTCGTTCCACCTCCTTTTCGCCTCAAATTCGAAAGGTATGTCTGGATCTTGAACCTCCATCTTCTTACCTTTCTTTTAAAGCTGATTTGGTTCATTTTCATTCATGTTTGATCATGTTTTGGGTGATATATGTGAATAGTTAGGTTTTATGCATTTCTTTGATGAATCCTTTCCAAGCTTGCTTTATAATTTGAAATTATGAGTAATATATGATCTGTTACCATCCTATTATGTAAATATGATCTGAAATTCCTTGGAAATTGGCTTAAAACTGAACCACCATTGATGAATATATGAGAAACTTGAAGATGAAGATGTTATATGCTTCCGTGCCTTTGATCTTGCTTCCTTCACGTTCTTGGCTTGTATGGCTGTTGTTGGGTGTATATTTCATTGCCTTTTCCTTGACTTTTCTTTGTTTGAAGCTGATGCTGTGGTTTTTGCTTTGGAGATGGCGGAGAACAGGGCTGAAACTCCATTTTCGCGACTGCATAGTGCACTCGCGGCCACGACCGAGAGAAGAAGGTTTGGGGTTGCACCCGCGACCCCACTTTGGCTCAGTTTCAAGATCTACAGTGCCGGTTAATTGGGAGAGCTGGTGGCCGCGCCCGTGAGCACCATGAAGCTGTTTTGGGGGGTCGCGGGGACTTTCGACTTGTTGCTGCTGTTTGCTTTCGTTTCTCATTTCGTTCGTGTTTTTTGTTATCTTTTTACTTCTTTCTTATCTCTTTTATGTTAATAACTTGTTGTATTATGTGTTAACTATTTTATTGTGAATTAGATGCTTTTACGTGAAATAAATGGCCTACGTGGTCTATACGTGTTTAATTGTGCATGCATGGATGCATGAGGTGTTTGTTTACCTTGCATGCTAATTCTTTGGAATTCTAAGAAATAAATGCATGGCTTATGTGATCTATTACGTGTTACATGTTGGATCATGAAGTTATTACGTGACTTTGATGATGTTATAAGTAATATGTGCCTTAATATGCCATACATGTCCTCATACGTGTGTACAGGGACTATTATCACGTTTGCTTGTCTCGTTTAATGTTTTCTTGTTTCCTTTCTTGAATGCTTTCACGCCTAATGTGTTATATAATGTGTTATGAGTGTTGTACGAAATTTGTAGATTTATTCAACGTGAAATATCTGCATTATGAGTTAATATGACTTCTTATGACCTAATTGGTATCTTATTCCACTTTTATGCATCGTTTGCATACATATGCATTTGCCAAGCAACTAAGTGGTTCATTTCGAGTTTAAGTTGTCTCTTGTCTTTGTTTTGTCTCTAGGTTCCTCCCGTGGTGGCAGAGGTGGTCTTTTAGGCGTCCGTTGGTTCTTTTGTTTCCGTTTCGTTGAGAAGGTGAGGTTTTCTTCCTTTTGGTTAAAGTGGCCTACAACCCCTATATGTATTTTCAGCCCGCATGTAACTTAGTATATATAAGTATGTAAATACATGTTTGATTAGTACTTTGCGGGAATTGGCCCTTTTGCTATGAATTTCTTGGGAAACACTTTTATATACACGTAACCTATTTTTTGTTTATTTGTTTTGAAAAGGGTTGGTGTGTGTGAACGTTTTGAAATAGCGAGAAATACGACTTTGATTATAAGTCGGAAAATTCTGAAATTTTGAAATTAATAAGACTTTGAATGCCTTTTGATATGGGCCCCGGAGAAGCGGTATGTGATCTCGGGTCGGCCACGGGGTCGTCGAGCTCTCTCATCAACATAACTCTACAACGGGGAGACTTGGCCCATCCTCAGGAGGCCGAGGGGAAGGCGGGTCTCCTTTTATCCGACGGTGAGTGAGCCGTCGAAGGAGTGGGCGGGATCCCCCGACTTTGTGTTATGTCGAGAATATGGGGGATGAGGATGGCCATCCTCATTCCCAACCGGAGAAGGAGGATTGTTTGTGAGTTTGTATGTTTTGTTTTGATTATGTTTATGAAGGGAGTAAGTGGGTTTGAACTCGTTCTCGCCGAGTGGTTATGATTTTGAATTATGAATATGGTTCGTGAAATGGGAGTGGACCATAAATTACTAAAAATTGGTAGATTGTGGCCTTCGGCTTTAAACCATTTTCCTTATATATAATATCACGGGATAAAACGATTTAGAATGCAAAAACCACGTCCCAGTTCATTTTCCTTATATGTGTGCGTGTGTTAACCCCCTCACCAGTCGTTAGGACTGACCCCTCTTCGTTGTCCCCCCCCCCCTTTTTTCTTTTTAGTTTTCAGGTGCTCTTTGGAGGTTCGAGCTACGCGGCAATCGTATTTTGAAGTCTTTGAGTCTGTAGTCGAGTATCATGCATTTCTTTTAATTAATTTAGGTAATTTTAAGAATATGAATACTGGTATATATTGATGTTTAAAATTCGAGAATTATTGTATAGTTTATTTGGCCCGGGGTGGGCATGATATATGTATTATGTTCTTTTATGGGCATGTAAATCTGTTTATTTGAATCCTGGTGCTTCCGCATATTTATCTTATTTATTTTGCGCACTCTGAATTAGGGTCTAGACCACCTAGCCTAGGTGAGATTTTTGTTTGTCTCCCGTTCGCCAGAGTTTTATGTGTGTGCGGAGTCCCCATTTCGTTACACGTGTTGGACATAGTGCGGGGGATGTAGTGCCTTTCGCTCCGGGGTGCTACAACATGAACGTTTTCATGACATAATATCATCTTTTATGCATTCATATCATGTGTATAGCATTGTTGTGCATCATATGTGGTTCATATGGAGTCTTGAGTCTCATGTTTGCACCGTGTCAATTCTTTTACAGTTTCTCCAGGGCGGAGACGTGCCGGGTTCATAGGTTACTTTCAAGCCTTCTTCTCTTCTTAGTATTTTTCGGTAAGGTTTAACAGGTGGGTTTCTCTTCAATTAGTTATAATGATCCGATATATCACTTATGTGAAAGTTTTGAGCCAAAATATAAAAAATATATATATCGAGTCTTTCGGAAGAGTTAAGGATTTCCAACGTATAACCTTTCTTTTGTGAACCCTACCTATGATTTTAGCGAGTGCATGATATGAAATGAACACGGGCCCAGTAACTTAGTGTATGTGGCTATCCGGGGAGGCAAGGGCCGACGGTCATCCCATACACTAGTTCCAACCAAATTTACGGCGAAACCGACCTCGTTAAGGGGGTTTTGGCGAGGAAAGGCTAACCGGGCTTTGAGAATTGATGAATCTCATTAGCCACATTGATATGTTAGGTGGCCGGTCCTTGCAATCCCGACCACCACCCGGAGGAAAAAGGTGTAAGTGTTTATGATCATGAATGATATGATTATGATTATGAATAAATATGTATGAATGTGAATGATCACTAATGTAAAGATTGAATTGATAGGCACACACGAGGAGAAGGTTGGAGATTATGCACGCCCCCTCGTCGGGCCACGAAACCTTATGAATGGAATGAATGAATTTGATAGTTGTAATCCCGAGCGTTGTTTTGCTTTGTTTTACCCACTTGGGAAATATCTTAAAAACCTCGCACGGGATTATAGCGTGCACGTGTGGGTGTTTAAATTCTACGATATTATGTATGGTATGCCCTGTTTTATACCCACCAGTCTCTTATTAGACTGAACCCGGCTTTGTTTTCAGTTCATTGTAGGTTTTGGAGTGCTAGGCGGGATGTTGAGTCTGTCGAGTCGTGTGGCTCAGTTGGAGTCTTTTCACACGAATATTTTCAGTTGTATAAGTTACATTAAAGAATGTACAAATGTTATGATTGTGATGTATTGATTCGGGACAGGCTTCTACGGATAGACTGAACCCGTGATTCATGCTTTATGATTTATGTTTTATGTTTGGAAATTTCGGGACTAGGTATTTATGCTAGTTGAACCCGTAAATTACTACTTGAACTTATGATTGATTACATGGTCTACTTCCGTACTCGCATTTAATTATTGAGCTTGTTTAATTGGTTTCGAGGTTCTAGCTCCCGCCTAGCCTAGTGTGTGAGTGAGTCCCCGTTCTCCGTGATTCGCCTCGTGTATGGACTCTTCATTTCATATACGGGTCGGGTCTCTGTGCGGGGGATGTTTGGCCTTCCGTTAAGGCACTACATCTGTTACGCCCCAGTTTTTCAGTAATAATAATGTGACGTATTTGTTTATAAATTGCGCAATTTAAATATTTAATTATATGATTAATTGTTTATAAAATGTTTATATTTGATTTAAATTATTTCTATTTTAATTTAATTCATTTTATTTTACTTTGATAATTGGTGTTTAATTTCTTAATTGAGGTTTCACGTACCTTAACTGCTTCGGTAATTTCTTTAATTAATTATAACATGTTATTAGTTTGTTTAATTTATTTAATATGGAATTTAAGTTTAGTAATTTATTTATAACGATATGAATTCGTTCATGCGCATGAGTGTTCTATTTGTGCTTCGTTCATATATGTAATGATATCGGATTGGTATGAAAATTTAGTATGTCGTAAATATGTGTGTTATGAACATGTTTCTGTGCTCGGTTTATGTTTTCAGATTCATTTGACGTGTTTACGAATTTATTTTGATTTTTGGAACCAAGTCGGGGGCTAACGAGCAATTAGCGCACCCTTGGTTCCGTGAGTGATATCTTGAGCTCGGGAATTCGGATTCGAATTCCGTCAACTCCGTTGCCTTCGTATCGACGATTCGGAGACAATGGAACAAGCCTCATACCTTTTTGAAATCATTAAGACCTCCGAAATCCAACCGTAACGAGCAACTCGTGCAAGAAGAGCCCTTATGTTGACTAGTCTTCATGGTGGGACCCCATAACACCCCTTAACCTAACCCTACCTTAACCATGACTTACCTACCTTGAGTTAAGCCCTTTCTCTCC
Source organism: Lantana camara (assembly GCA_037501455.1). Lineage (NCBI taxonomy): Eukaryota > Viridiplantae > Streptophyta > Magnoliopsida > Lamiales > Verbenaceae > Lantana > Lantana camara. The sequence continues at coordinate 43,972,733 of CM074865.1, forward strand.
TCTTTAGCTCTGAAAAACCGAACCAAATCCTCACTCTCCAGCTGCAACTGAAACGGGAAAGAAAAGAAGAGGAGAAAGGAAGAAACCCTTGGCCATCCTTTGTGATTTTGAGCTCAAATCACCATTTTTCTTCACCAAATCTTTAAGGTATGAATATTTATGTCTTCTCTACTCTATTATACTTGATTTCATCTCCTTAAATCATGATTTGGATCAGATTTGGTTAGGGTTTGGGCTAAGAGCATGATTAGGGTTTTTGGGGAAATTTGCTCTTATGATCTTGTTTGCTTGTGTAGCTGATTTTCTTGCTTATACATGATCATATGAACTTGTTTCTTGACCCATTTCTTTCCTAACTGATAGTATATGATATTAGGAAGATTTCATCTCTTGCTCCTTTTATGAAATTATGAGATATGGAACTCCAAACTTGATGATCAAACTATTTCCCCTGTTTTCGAACTGCTGTGTGAGATTTGGTGTTGTTGCATGATCATATGGCCTTCATTTCGTGTGAAAATGCATGGAGTTGATGTACACTTATTGTTCTATATGTTAACATTCATGCTTTAAGTATTTGGATCCATTTGAAGCCTCAAAACCGAAATACATGGCCTGTTTCTATGCATGCACCATGACAGATTTGTTGCTGTTGCTTATGTGTGGTTGTTGGTCATTCTAATGTGATCTAAAGTGTGCCATTTTGCATATATATGATGTATATTAGTTGTTTAGTATGTTAGCATGCATTCCCCAAAGTTTCAGATCCAAATTCAAGCCCTAAGTACTTGATCAAGGCATGATAGAATCATTAGGGCTCTTATGTCCGATTGTAGCGACCCAGTTTTGTTTCACGGTTTCAATGATCTTAACGTGTGATTTAGCCTTTGCACTCTAAATGAAAAATGTTCATAACATGCCAAATATGTTGCATATTAAGTTTCAGAGCATTTGGAGTTCATTTGGTATGCTTTTGGATTGAGTTTGTAAGGGATCAGTTTTGCCGGAAAAATCTTGTTAAGGGTTTTGGTTCTGTACCGTGACACCCCCGTGTCACATTTACTCATAAAAGAGTGACACGGGCGTGTCACACCCTCTGCTCAGTTCTGTACTGAGCCACGCCCGTGGCTCAGTTTGGCCAAGGGAGGTGACACCCCCGTGTCACTTCCCATGTGCAGTCTTTGTTGTTTTCTCTTCGGGTTTTGATTCGTTTCACCTTCTTAATGACTTTATCTCCTTTTGTGTTCAACTATGAACTTGTTTGGCTATGTGTTAGGAGTATTATGGTGCAATTTCATGATATTTGGATGTGTTATAGGCATGCTTTTACGTAATGCCGTTTGTGTGTATTTATATGTCGTTTATGAATCGCATCACTTAATTTCTATATCGTATGACTTCTCCTTGTTGTCAAACCTTGGGAATATGCTATGTTATGTAATGTGAAGTATATAGTAGCGTGTTGGGAGAGCGTGAACATGTTCTATGTTCCTCTTTGGATTCTTGAATTGAAATTTATTGGAAATATGAATCGATGAATTGAATGAAAATGATTGAATAAGTGAATGAATTGGTTATATGATTTTCATGACTTAATATGATCTTTATGTCTTCATATCATGTGTGAGCATTGCCGTGCGTCATATATGGTTCATTTAGAGTCTTGAGTCTCACGAACACGTCTTGTGGTCTTTTGTACAGTTTGTCTCCAGGGTGGAGAGCTTTTGATCGTCAGGCACTTGGTGCTCGATCCTTGTTTCTTCACGGTTTAGGTGAGGGTGGTTTTCGTTTTAGTTATGTAACAAACCCTACAACCCATATGTGAAAAGCTTTGGCCAAAACCTTATGATTATATATATATGGTTTTCAAATGAAGTTATCGAGTAAATCCTTTTGAGTTATACGTATGAGCGTACATGAGCTTAAAAATGGTTTTGTAATGAGGCTATGCTCCAAACCGTGTGTCTTCATGCTAGCTACGGATTAGGATGACACGGAGAGGTACGTATATAGCATATGCCGAATTACACGGTAAGGTATTTATGAATTATGTTATGTATTTATGAATTATGATATGTATTTATGAATTATGCTATGTACTTATGATTGTTATGTTTTGGCGAGACACATTTATTACTTATTACTGAACGGGCCCCGGGACTTAGTATATGTGGCTAACCGAGGAAGCAAGGGCTGACGGGGATCCCATATACTAGTCCCAACTTATATACGGTGATACCGGCCCTCGCTAGGAGATTTAGCGGGGAATGGGAGCTGAGTGTCTTTGGGGAATTCATGTAACCCCATTGGCCCATGTATAACCGGTGGCCGGGTCTTGCAAGCCCGTCCACCACCCGGAGGAAGAAGGTTGGTTAGGATTTATGCCTCTTCTTATATATATGTTTTGATAGAATTATGCACCGTGCGGGAAGGCCGGGATACGGATTGCCCAAACGCATATTTATGATATGATTTATGGTCTGTGTGTATTATGATATATTGCCTGATCGCTTAATCAATATATTACTGATATTTGTCGTACACGGTCGGAGTTTGGTTGGAGATTGTGCACGCTCACTCGCCGAGCCTTATATTTATGTATGATTTATGAATATAATGAATTTAAAATGAATTAGTCGTAAAAGTCGAGCATTGGTTATCTATTTTCTTGCCCTTTTTGGGAACTAATTTCAAATAAAACCTTGCTCGGGATTTATGACTTGCATGTGCATGTTTTATATATATGTATCGCTCCTGCTCACTCAGTCTTCTAGAGACTGACCCTCTCCCTCCCCAATCTTTTAGTGTGCAGGTTTGATCTTTGGAGTTTCGGGCTAGGCGGAGGTGTTTGAAGTTTTTGAGTGAGTCGAGTTAGATTAGTAGAGTCTCTTCACTCATTCATGTATTGAAATTATGTATGACTCGTTCGGTTATATATTAAGCTTGAATATTCATGTAATTGTTATTGAACTGACTTTACTGGGTTTTGCTATGATTTAAAAGAGGCCTGAAGAGCCCAAATTCCGTTTATGATTGGTATGATTGAACTTTGGCTTTTCTGCATTATATTTTGTGGATTGGTAACCGTTGTCTAGCTCCACCTGGCTTAGGAAGGTTTTTATGTTTGTCTCCCGTTCGCTATGGTTTGATACGGGTGCGGATTTACTGTTTCGTTACTCGTGTTGAGCCATAGTGCGGGGGATGTGGTGCCTCACGTGCGGGGTGCTACATCCTTAAGTGGTATCAGAGCCCGGTTGCAAAACCGGTGTTCTCGTGTCGTGTGTGAGTCAGTCTAGGTCGTACGGCTTAGGGACTATATGACAACGTGTGCATTGTATCGATCTTGAACATGAACTTGGTTTTCCTTTTTGAATTTCGTTGGACTATCTGTTGCATTTACATAAGGATTTTTGCATTAATTGTCGAAAATGTGTCATGAGCATGCACTAATCGCATGCATCTACTCTTGAAATACGTTGTGATTTATAGGTTATGGAGATAATATCAAACCACGGCCAAGTTCTAGGACAAAGAAGATTGATTGCAAACCTTTCTGAGATATGGAAGATGGGTAGGATACTTTGAGAAGAGCGTAGAGAATTAGAGATGTGAGACTTCCCAAATGGAGTTAGAGTCAAGGATTTCTGATTAAGCCTAGTGAATTAAAAATCAAGTCTGTCGAAGTCAAGACCGGGAAGAGTTGGACTTGGATGCTCTGGATGTCGATCGTGATGGGAAACTCATAAACAATCGTCACGGGAATCTTGAACAAGGTGTGGATTGGGAGATGAGTTCGTTTTTCTAAAACCAAGTTGAATTGCCATGTTGTGAAGTAAAATGGAAGATATGAAGCAATAAATGGAAATGGTAAAGAAAGGAAATCATGCACCCGAATGTAAGCAGTTGGAGGTGAATTGAACTCACAAGGGATAGGCACGGGATTCTTGATTGAGACGACGATGGGAAGTAAAGGTTGAATTTAGAGAATAGATTGGATGTTAACTCCTTGGAAGTGGAAGATACAAGTTGATTTATAAAGATGCATGGGAATCTCGAAGACCGTGGGAAAGGCAAGGAATAATTACCAAGTCAAAGTAACCGCGGGACTTGGAGTAGCAAGGAAAAGCTATCGAGCTAACTACTTACCCCATTGGTGACAGGTTCCAAAGCATTCATAGCACGTGCATCATATTTTGCATTAATTATTTATTCTCTTGATCTTATGTTATCCGTGCATTTCTAATTGGTTTTGTTGCGCTAATGTGTGGTATAATTGCTTGATGTAAACGTGACACATGCATTGCCATCTTTACCCGACATGCATTTTAGTGTTTACTTGATAGAAAATCTGGCACCTCAATTGTCAAGTATATCCTCGCTCGAACCATATCTGAGTTAAGGGAAAGGAAATAGTGGCGTGGCACATGACAAGAAAGGCAATTGGGTAATAAGAACTTCTATTAAAGGATAGGTTAACGGAAACAAGAATTCAGAAGGAGAAGTGAGACTAGAGTTCCGGACAAGATTAAGAAAGGAGTTTCGGACACCAAGAGAACTAGGGAAGGAGTTGAAAAGCCAAATCTTTGATTTCTATATCAGTTAAACTCCACCTAATGGGATTTACTCACCAAGAGTTTCGATAAAAGAAGAACTGGTGGAGTTCAACCCGGGACAACAGAAATTTAAGGGGGAGAGCACGACCGAGGAACAAATTGGACGATTGAAATGGTGCTCGAAGAAATATTTCAGTAAGAATAACGAAATTGCAAATCAAGGAAGACCTGGGAGTCCCATTAGTGATGATCAGAAATAAACAAGACGGCTTGAATGGTTAAACTGTTAAGAGGAGAGTTAAGGAGAGTTAAGTTATTCAAGTCGGGTTAGAGTCCCTCATTAGGTATAAAGGAAATGTCTTGGAGAATATTCCTATGTATGGAACATGGATCTGGGGATAACAGAACTATAAGGGAGCGTCTGGAAACTCCTAAGTCAGAATTGACAAGAGAGAGTGTCGAATCAAGTTGGCGTATGATGGAATGATGGCGATCATGAGTAATCCAATAGGGTACAAAGAGGGGGTTCAATAATGACACTATTATCAAGTCCTCGGTTAGTTCCCCGATACTTCGGAAGGAAATCTAAGAAGAAGCCAAACCGGAAAAGGGTGACCATTGGAGGATTTACATCAAACGACAAGAATCATCAAGAACATTCTATCTTCAATACAAGAAATGTGGGGCCTGGTGCCGAATGTAACCTTAAGGGGTTAAAGGGAATAAATGGATAATATGCGCGGAAGATGGAAAAGGATTCGTGTTAATGTCGATCCTAATGACGAATACTTCAAGGTAGGGATTGAATCGTCAAGGTGGTCAGAGGTAGCTATTCTCGAGGGTATTTTAAACTTTGATATGAGTAAGGTAGTGGCTATGGGTCTAACTTCGAGACAGATGATCTAAGGGTATTCGGGAAGTCAAATTCGGTTAATTTAAAAGAAGTTGGTTGGGCGAATGAGGATTGCGGGGAAATGGTGAAGATTGGAAACAGTACAAGTCGGAAGAGATTTAAGAATATGATCCTTAAAAAGGTTCAAGACAAGTTGGGCACCGAGTTACATTTAGGACAGATCATACCTTGGTCAACGACAACTCGCAAATCTGAATTCTCGCAACTACGGTAAACGGTATTTATAGCATTCATGATACATGCATCCATGCAAATCTAACTTTTATAATTTTTATGCTAGGTACTATGATCTGTAATATGTTAAATTACTTGGAGTAATTGAATCAATGTGGGCGACGTTTCTTACTTGCTTTGGGTGATTTTCGTGATTTTAAATTTGGTTTTGCGTGAGTTGCTTGGGAGTATTGGAGACTTCCTTGTTTTATTTTCGGTTGAGAGACGGGGTGCTCTCGTTGTTTCTAAGAGACGGGGCTTCTCTTATTTTTGTTTGAGAGACGGGGTACTCTCTTTGCTTGCGAGAGACGGGGTTCTCTCATTGTTGTTGGAGAGACGGGGTTCTCTCATTGCTGCTCGAGGGACGGGGCTCTCTCCTTGTTGTTTGTGAGAGACGGGGAATCTCTCATTGTTTGATTTCAAGCGTGTTTTGAATCCGAGGACGGATTCTTTTTAAGGGGGAGAGATTGTAACGCCCCAGTTTTTCAGTAATAATAATGTGACGTATTTGTTTATAAATTGCGCAATTTAAATATTTAATTATATGATTAATTGTTTATAAAATGTTTATATTTGATTTAAATTATTTCTATTTTAATTTAATTCATTTTATTTTACTTTGATAATTGGTGTTTAATTTCTTAATTGAGGTTTCACGTACCTTAACTGCTTCGGTAATTTCTTTAATTAATTATAACATGTTATTAGTTTGTTTAATTTATTTAATATGGAATTTAAGTTTAGTAATTTATTTATAACGATATGAATTCGTTCATGCGCATGAGTGTTCTATTTGTGCTTCGTTCATATATGTAATGATATCGGATTGGTATGAAAATTTAGTATGTCGTAAATATGTGTGTTATGAACATGTTTCTGTGCTCGGTTTATGTTTTCAGATTCATTTGACGTGTTTACGAATTTATTTTGATTTTTGGAACCAAGTCGGGGGCTAACGAGCAATTAGCGCACCCTTGGTTCCGTGAGTGATATCTTGAGCTCGGGAATTCGGATTCGAATTTCGTCAACTCCGTTGCCTTCGTATCGACGATTCGGAGACAATGGAACAAGCCTCATACCTTTTTGAAATCATTAAGACCTCCGAAATCCAACCGTAACGAGCAACTCGTGCAAGAAGAGCCCTTATGTTGACTAGTCTTCATGGTGGGACCCCATAACACCCCTTAACCTAACCCTACCTTAACCATGACTTACCTACCTTGAGTTAAGCCCTTTCTCTCCTCTTTAGCTCTGAAAAACCGAACCAAATCCTCACTCTCCAGCTGCAACTGAAACGGGAAAGAAAAGAAGAGGAGAAAGGAAGAAACCCTTGGCCATCCTTTGTGATTTTGAGCTCAAATCACCATTTTTCTTCACCAAATCTTTAAGGTATGAATATTTATGTCTTCTCTACTCTATTATACTTGATTTCATCTCCTTACATCATGATTTGGATCAGATTTGGTTAGGGTTTGAGCTAAGAGCATGATTAGGGTTTTTGGGGAAATTTGCTCTTATGATCTTGTTTGCTTGTGTAGCTGATTTTCTTGCTTATACATGATCATATGAACTTGTTTCTTGACCCATTTCTTTCCTAACTGATAGTATATGATATTAGGAAGATTTCATCTCTTGCTCCTTTTATGAAATTATGAGATATGGAACTCCAAACTTGATGATCAAACTATTTCCCCTGTTTTCGAACTGCTGTGTGAGATTTGGTGTTGTTGCATGATCATATGGCCTTCATTTCGTGTGAAAATGCATGGAGTTGATGTACACTTATTGTTCTATATGTTAACATTCATGCTTTAAGTATTTGGATCCATTTGAAGCCTCAAAACCGAAATACATGGCCTGTTTCTATGCATGCACCATGACAGATTTGTTGCTGTTGCTTATGTGTGGTTGTTGGTCATTCTAATGTGCTCTAAAGTGTGCCATTTTGCATATATATGATGTATATTAGTTGTTTAGTATGTTAGCATGCATTCCCCAAAGTTTCAGATCCAAATTCAAGCCCTAAGTACTTGATCAAGGCATGATAGAATCATTAGGGCTCTTATGTCCGATTGTAGCGACCCAGTTTTGTTTCACGGTTTCAATGATCTTAACGTGTGATTTAGCCTTTGCACTCTAAATGAAAAATGTTCATAACATGCCAAATATGTTGCATATTAAGTTTCAGAGCATTTGGAGTTCATTTGGTATGCTTTTGGATTGAGTTTGTAAGGGATCAGTTTTGCCGGAAAAATCTTGTTAAGGGTTTTGGTTCTGTACCGTGACACCCCCGTGTCACACTTACTCATAAAAGAGTGACACGGGCGTGTCACACCCTCTGCTCAGTTCTGTACTGAGCCACGCCCGTGGCTCAGTTTGGCCAAGGGAGGTGACACCCCCGTGTCACTTCCCATGTGCAGTCTTTGTTGTTTTCTCTTCGGGTTTTGATTCGTTTCACCTTCTTAATGACTTTATCTCCTTTTGTGTTCAACTATGAACTTGTTTGGCTATGTGTTAGGAGTATTATGGTGCAATTTCATGATATTTGGATGTGTTATAGGCATGCTTTTACGTAATGCCGTTTGTGTGTATTTATATGTCGTTTATGAATCGCATCACTTAATTTCTATATCGTATGACTTCTCCTTGTTGTCAAACCTTGGGAATATGCTATGTTATGTAATGTGAAGTATGTAGTAGCGTGTTGGGAGAGCGTGAACATGTTCTATGTTCCTCTTTGGATTCTTGAATTGAAATTTATTGGAAATATGAATCGATGAATTGAATGAAAATGATTGAATAAGTGAATGAATTGGTTATATGATTTTCATGACTTAATATGATCTTTATGTCTTCATATCATGTGTGAGCATTGCCGTGCGTCATATATGGTTCATTTAGAGTCTTGAGTCTCACGAACACGTCTTGTGGTCTTTTGTACAGTTTGTCTCCAGGGTGGAGAGCTTTTGATCGTCAGGCACTTGGTGCTCGATCCTTGTTTCTTCACGGTTTAGGTGAGGGTGGTTTTCGTTTTAGTTATGTAACAAACCCTACAACCCATATGTGAAAAGCTTTGGCCAAAACCTTATGATTATATATATATGGTTTTCAAATGAAGTTATCGAGTAAATCCTTTTGAGTTATACGTATGAGCGTACATGAGCTTAAAAATGGTTTTGTAATGAGGCTATGCTCCAAACCGTGTGTCTTCATGCTAGCTACGGATTAGGATGACACGGAGAGGTACGTATATAGCATATGCCGAATTACACGGTAAGGTATTTATGAATTATGTTATGTATTTATGAATTATGATATGTATTTATGAATTATGCTATGTACTTATGATTGTTATGTTTTGGCGAGACACATTTATTACTTATTACTGAACGGGCCCCGGGACTTAGTATATGTGGCTAACCGAGGAAGCAAGGGCTGACGGGGATCCCATATACTAGTCCCAACTTATATACGGTGATACCGGCCCTCGCTAGGAGATTTAGCGGGGAATGGGAGCTGAGTGTCTTTGGGGAATTCATCTAACCCCATTGGCCCATGTATAACCGGTGGCCGGGTCTTGCAAGCCCGTCCACCACCCGGAGGAAGAAGGTTGGTTAGGATTTATGCCTCTTCTTATATATATGTTTTGATAGAATTATGCACCGTGCGGGAAGGCCGGGATACGGATTGCCCAAACGCATATTTATGATATGATTTATGGTCTGTGTGTATTATGATATATTGCCTGATCGCTTAATCAATATATTACTGATATTTGTCGTACACGGTCGGAGTTTGGTTGGAGATTGTGCACGCTCACTCGCCGAGCCTTATATTTATGTATGATTTATGAATATAATGAATTTAAAATGAATTAGTCGTAAAAGTCGAGCATTGGTTATCTATTTTCTTGCCCTTTTTGGGAACTAATTTCAAATAAAACCTTGCTCGGGATTTATGACTTGCATGTGCATGTTTTATATATATGTATCGCTCCTGCTCACTCAGTCTTCTAGAGACTGACCCTCTCCCTCCCCAATCTTTTAGTGTGCAGGTTTGATCTTTGGAGTTTCGGGCTAGGCGGAGGTGTTTGAAGTTTTTGAGTGAGTCGAGTTAGATTAGTAGAGTCTCTTCACTCATTCATGTATTGAAATTATGTATGACTCGTTCGGTTATATATTAAGCTTGAATATTCATGTAATTGTTATTGAACTGACTTTACTGGGTTTTGCTATGATTTAAAAGAGGCCTGAAGAGCCCAAATTCCGTTTATGATTGGTATGATTGAACTTTGGCTTTTCTGCATTATATTTTGTGGATTGGTAACCGTTGTCTAGCTCCGCCTGGCTTAGGAAGGTTTTTATGTTTGTCTCCCGTTCGCTATGGTTTGATACGGGTGCGGATTTACTGTTTCGTTACTCGTGTCGAGCCATAGTGCGGGGGATGTGGTGCCTCACGTGCGGGGTGCTACAACATCCTTAAGTGGTATCAGAGCCTCCAGGCTGTAAAACCGGAGCTCGCGTGTTGTGATTGAGTCAGTTTAGGTCGTACGGCGTAGGGATTAATTGTCAACGTGTGCATTTCATTGATTCTTGACCTTACTTGATGGTGTTAGATGCAAAATGTTGAAAATTTATATGTTGAACTTGTTTACTTTACACATTTCGATTATGTGTTGCCTTTTGCATTAAATACATACTCTTGGTGCTAATTACGTGTCATATGCACTTACTAACCGGCATGCATTTATATTTGAGATGAGTTGAGGTTGTAGGATATTCTTACAACATCAAACCACGGGCAATTCTCACCAACACAACCCTTCGCCACTAGCTCTTCTTTTAGGTGAGGATGATTTAAAGAAGACTCTTGGGATTTAGAGGAATTCGGCCAATTGGTGATCCTTACGACAAGGTTATAAGATGGTAGTTCAATATAAAGATGGGAACTAGACCACGAGTTTTACATTTAAACCGAATAAAGTATGGACTACACCGGGAGGTTATATTCAAGGATTCGTGAGTCATGGCCTTTACTAATTGGGGCTAAGGTTTGAGTGAAGGAGCCCGGGATAGGAGATTCGAATCTGGGGTTGTAGCATAAAAGATTAATACTTATGCCTCTACTACGAAAGGGGATTTCAACCGGGTTCCATGGGATCATCTAACTCGAGGATGGAGTGAAGAAATCTTGAAGGTACTTTAGTTAGGGGTTCGGATTGTTGAAGAGATTTCTCTAGGTAGTAGCTTTACTCAGGTTGATGGTCGTATTTTGCCCACTCCTAAGTTTAAAATCAAGGGAGAATATCTTCTCGTTAGGAATGGGAAGTAGGATTCGGAATGGAAGATTGATTTGTGGAGAAGTTCTCGAGTTTAGTGGTAGCTGATAAATCAAGTATTTGAATCCATGATCGGAGTAGAAGATTGAGAACATATCAGGATCAATGAAAGGAAACAAGACGAATCGACAAAGAAGGATTTCCAATAAATCAGACTATTAGAAAATAAGAGGAACTAGAGATGCTTCGGACCCCGGGTGAGGAAGAAGTTGGATTGAATAGAGTTTAAGAAAATCAATCAACGTGGTAAGTACAAGGCTATGGAAGGTAACTATACTCAAAGTTCTATCTTAAATTGGAATTGGAGTTCACATTCCAGATCCAAGTTGAATCGTCATGTTGTGAGGTCGAAGTGAGAGATACAGGGCAACCAATGGGAGCGATAAAGAAAGGCAAGGAGTTTATTCAATCAATTGAACTCATAACGAACAGTCAAAGGAGTTTCAAACGAAGTGACAGCCGTGGAGAAGATTCGGGAAACAATTGGAGACCCATCTCAGGAAGGATTCGAAATGCCCAATTCCATGGGTGTAGTAGACTTTGGGTTCAAGAATTGTAATCTCGGGCCACGGAGACACACAAGTTGATATGAGGGAAACTTTGAAGATTTAGAAGACCGTGGGTAAACAAAGAAAAAGGAACAACGAGCTCAAAGAAAGCCGTAATTAGAAGAATGAAGAATAAGTTACCGAGCCAAAAGCTACTACGGTGACAGGTTCATTGCATCCATGGCACGCGCACCATACCTTGCATTGATATATTTTGATTTTATTTTATGCGCTTTAATATTGTGATTTCCTTCGTGTTGCATGTTTTATTGTGAAATATGTGCTTCATAACATTGACACTTTAATTTTACATGTATTATTTCAGTGTTTACTTGTTAGGATGCCTTTCTCGCTTGAGGCTTCAACTATTATTTCAATCAAAGCTGTACCGAACCGCGATGAAGAAAAACCTTCCCCGGTGATAAGGTTGAGATAGAGATGGAAATGGTATTTCATAAAGTAAAGGAATTGGAGGGGATTTCGGGATTTTCAGAACGGACAGGAAAGAAAAAGGAATTTCAAATGAAAAGGGGGATTTAAAGAACGAAGGAATGAGGATGTCATTCAATTTGATGGCTCCCAAGTGAATGTTGATAATACACCGAATCTAAGTCTTGATTAGAATTTTTTGTTTCGAGTAGATCAAGCATTCTGACTATGAGGTGATGAATAGGGATCAAACAGAGGAGACGAAATTCTTAAGGGGGAGAGCACAACTAAGAAATGAACTTACAGTGAAGGTTGTGCTTGAGGAAATACTTTAGTAGGAACAACAAAAATACGAACCACGGTGGGCACGAAAATCCTAATAATAGTTAAGGGGAAAGGATGAGATGATTTTTCAGACCTAGTCCTTCAAAGTGGGGGTTAGATTACTACCCCTGGGTTGAAGATTCCCATGAGGCATCGAAGAGATAGGTTCATTTGGGTATTCATATGTACGTGATTTAGGTACCAAAGATAATGGTATTATCGGGGGACCTTTAACGGATTTCTTAAGTAGTTTTGAATAAGGGGAACTTGGTCAAGTTATCTTGTTTATAGATAATGTCAATGAATTCCATTTAACCAAGTCACCAATGAAGGACTAAACTAACAATTGTATAATTGGAGATAGTGTATGAAGATAATTTAGAGATTAAAAGCTGGGTCGTCACCTCCGAGAGGTCGATTTGAAGTCCAAGGACTTTACCGGATCAAGGAAGATAATCCGGGGGTAAGGATCAGAACAGAATCAGGAATAGAATCGATCGAAGGTCTAATTTCTTTCTCAACTGGATATATGATAGAGGTATCAAAGACAAGTCAAGAATTGTGCCAGCTTTTGGGTCAGACCAAATAATTGGGTCATAAAGTTATCAACTTCAAATTTCTTGGCTACGGTGAACGTACATAAAACATTCATGGCATATGCATACATGCAATTTAAATTTAAATGATTTCTTAATGCTATATGTTTTGCTAATTGAATATTTCATTGTTCCTTGATAAGGTTGTAACGGATATTTATTATCTACCCTTGTGTGACTTATCTGAATCTTGCTTGTTGTATTTGGCATTGTGCTGATTATTTTGTGACTTAGTTGTGTTTCTTTTATTGTTGTTCGAGAGACGGGGTTCTCTCTTTGTTGCTTTTGAGAGACGGGGTTCTCTCTTTGCTGCTTTTGAGAGACGGGGTTCTTTTATTGTTGTTCAAGAGACGGGGTTCTCTCTTTGTTGCTTTTAAGAGACGGGGTTCTCTCATTGTTGCTTGCGAGGGAAAGGGTTCTCTCATTAATTGTTTTAGGTGAACGGTGAATCCGATGACGGATTCTTTTAAAGGGGAGAGATTGTAACGCCCCGACTTTTTAGTCGTACAAGTATGACGTATGTGTTTACCAATTTGCGCGAATTAGTTGTCTATATAGTGGTGCGTGCATGGTATATATATATATATATATATATATATATATATATATATATATATATATATAATATGTTTTATATTGTGAATGTTTATGCATGCATGCATATGTGTGTGTGTGTGTATATATATATGTTTACGTGAGTATATATATATGTGTGTGTGTGTGTGGTAGCATTTATATAGTATATATGTATTTATGCATGGCTTATATATATATATATATATATATATATATATATATATATATATATATATTATGTACGTACGTATATATATGTTTAAATGCATGCATGAATTTTGTAGATGTGAGTGTGTATATATATATTATATGTAATGTGTATATATTAATATATAATATGCATGTGAACATGTAAGTATATATATATATATATATATATATATATATATATATATATATTTATGTATATTGTATATATTTTATATATTAAGTAATTTATTTGAAATTTTAGAATTTAATTGTTATCTATTTCGCGTTATTTAATTACCGATCATGACTTCAATGTTTTTATTTGTCTATTTTCTAATTGTAAACGTGAAATAGTACATGTTATGATTGTTATATGAAATTCTTGGATTGAATTGATATGAAATGTGAAATTATGAACTTGAATGAATTTGAACGCTTCCTTGAATGAATGAATTGCTTGCGTATATGCCTTAAATGCATTAATAGTGCACATGAACGTGTTCATGACATAATATCATCTTTTATGCATTCATATCATATGCATAGCATTGCCGTTCGTCATATGTGGTTCATATGGACTCTTGAGTCTCGCGTTTGCACTGTGTCAATTCTTTTACAGTTTTCTCCAGGGCGGAGACGTGTCGGGTTCATAGGTTACTTTAAAGCCTTCTTTTCTTCTTGGTATTGTTCGGTAAGGTGTAACAGGTGGGTTTATCTTCTATTAGTTACAATGACCCGATATATCCCTTATGTGAATGTTTTGAGCCAAAATATTATAAATATATGTATCGAGTCTTTCAGAAGAGTCAAGGATTTCCAACGTATAACCCTTCTTTTGTGAACCCTGTTGGAAAATACGAATCAGAAAGCAGCGGAATTTAAAAAATTTTCCCAACAAAAAGGATCTTGGACTCGCAATCGTGTAACCAAATTTGTAGAGATAGAAAAGTTAGTTTTCTTTTATTCTTTCTTGAAGCGTTTCAAGCCACCCAAGAACGCTCTTCTCGCGGCTTGATCCCCTCTCCTTGGTAAAGCTCGAATCTTCAAACTTCTAACTTGAAGTCTCTAGAGAAAGTCAACCAACTTGATCACAATCTAACTAGTAAGGATGCTAGTTCTATAGTTAGTGTTTAGGCTCAACCTAGGGTTTTATTTAATCTTCGAGAAAGGAAGGTGTTCAACACATGAACCAAAAGAATTGCCAATTAGCTCTAAAGGGGAGCATGAGCTCCCCTATATATAGGAAAGGGAGAGGGGCGCCGATCCTAATCCTTGTTGTGCAAGGATTTGGTTCCTCTCTCTCCTATTACTTGATCATCAAGTATTTTCCAACTTTGACTTTGAATTCTAATTCAAGTCAGCTTTTAAGAGAGCTAAAAATATCCAAACTATTTTTGGATAATTTTATACTTTATTTATTTAAAATAAATAACTTATTTTATCTAATTAGTTAATTCGTAGTTAATTAACTAGATTATTTTCTCCAAAATAAGACTTTCTTTTTAATTCAAAATTAAACCAAAGTCTATTAAATAATTAACACATTTAATTATTTAATACATATATATATAATATATATATTCACACGTGTGTGACACGTGTCACAGTGACACGTGTCACTCACGTGAGCCACACGTGTGATTTCACATGTGTGGAACCCTCTTGGCCCGATTAAGTCGTTTAATCATTTTCAAGCCTCAACTCTTGTAACCAAGTTGTTGTGTGTGACCCTCTAGGTTCTCAATTCAATTAGTAGTGACCCTATTTCATTAATTCACTAATTAATTAATCAGTCCACAGATTAAACGACCATAGTCTAGCAACAGGTGTTTAACCCCTAGCTGAATTGGAATGTTCGGATTCGACAGAACCTTTAAGTCATTGATCCATGTGAGATACAATCCTCCTACTTACTATCTCTCAACCAAGATCTAGGGTAAGGGAATAATCAGAACCCTAATAATCCGGTCTTAAAGCTAAGTGGATTTCATATCCATTTGATCTCAATCCAAGAAACCCTTTTCTTGATGTCTTGATCTACTGCCTTGGCCAAGGACTCCATATGGCATATGAATGACTTACACAATAAGAGATCACCTTGCAGATGCAAGTGTAGGTCCTTTCTTGATTCTCATTCACTTTCATGAATCACTTGTGCAGGCCCAGCATAAGCCTTGAATCAGTTGTCTAAGGCGACACCCTTTAAAGCTTATACCTAAGACTACAGAGTTAACTCATAAAGTGACAAGGAACCTCAAGTCTAAGGATCAATTAATCACATCAATGACTCGTGAGATATTTCCTAATCTGGAAGTTTCCATTTCTTGAAATAGAAACTTCTTTTCCCATTTAGGAATGTTCTCACACGGGGCACCTCAGTGAACTTACTTATTAAAGTAAGCACCCTCATGTATCATGCACGTATCAACTATACACTTTGCACCTCCATGAAACAAGGTGGTCCTTCTTAAGGGCGTGATCCCACAAGCAAGCCTTATAGGAGTCAGGTTGACACTCCCACTATCTGTAGGACTCATCGGCTTGGAGTATTTTACTAATCATGACTTATGTGATATAGGGCTCGTTTCATGAACCATTTCACCTAAATGGTAGAGTCCTAAAGTCATCAAGATTAGGAGAGTTCTCATACATGCACAGCTAAAGTAAACGCATACCAAACAAGAGCATATAAAGAAGTGTTGCCTCAATTCGTTATTTCATACAAAGATTGTCTGTGATTACAATAAGGAAAAGCACAAAGCGGATATACAATCGGCTTTCTAGGGCACTATTCCTAACAATCTCCCGCTTGCCCGTCGAAGCCATTCTAAAGCTACTCTAAGTCCCATCTTCTGAAGATGACCTTGGAAAGCTTCTCGACTAAGGGGTTTGGTAAGTGGATCTGCCACGTTCTCTGCTGATGTGAACCTCTCGATTTGTACATCTCCTCTTTTGATAATATCACGGATTAGGTGATACTTCCTCATAATGTGCTTGGTCCGTTGGTGAGATCTTGGTTCTCTTGCTTGAGCAACCGCACCAGTGTTGTCACAAAATACAGTAATGGGGTCTCTCATGCTAGGAACAACATTCAACTCTTGAATGAAGTTTCTAATCCAAACACCTTCCTTAGCTACATCATTTGCAGCTAAGTATTCGGCCTCAGTGGTCAAATCTGCAGTGGTCGTTTGCTTGGAACTCTTCCAACTCACCGCTCCGCCGTTTAGACAGAAAATGTATCCTGACATTGACTTAAAATCATCTAAGTCAGATGCAAAGCTTGCATCGCAGTATCCTTCGACAGTAAGATCTTTCTGACCTCCGTAAACTAAGAATAAATCTTTAGTACTTTTCAAGTACTTAAGAATATTCTTCACGGCAGCCCAGTGACCATCTCCAGGGTCAGATTGGAAACGACTTGTCAGACTAAGTGCATAAGCCACATCCGGTCGAGTACATAACATTGTATACATTATGCTGCCTATTGCTGAAGCATAAGGTGTATGAGTCATTCTCTCCTTCTCAAGGTTAGTCTTAGGACACATCTTCTTTGAAAGACATGTTCCTACACTCATAGGAAGGTTCTTAACCTTTGCTGACTCCATATTGAATCTCTTCAATACTTTGTCAATGTACATCGACTGTGATAGTCCTATTAACCTTCTAGATTTATCTCTATAGATTTTAATTCCAAGGATATAGGACGCATCACCAAGATCTTTCATCTCGAATTGGTTCGATAACCATAACTTAGTCACTTTCATGTCATCCTTCGAATTCCCAATAAGAAGGATGTCATCAACATAAAGTACTAAGAGTTGCACTGAGGTCTCCAATACCTTTCTATACACACAAGATTCATTCGAAATTTGGATGAAGCCAAACGCTTTGACCGATTCATCAAATCGAATGTTCCAATTCCTAGAAGCCTGTTTCAATCCATAGATTGATCTTTGGAGTTTGCAAACCTTTTGCTCACTCCCACTGAATGTGAGACCTATGGGTTGCTCCATATAAATGTCTTTATCAATGTCAGCATTGAGAAAGGCAGTTTTCACATCCATTTGCCATATCTCATAGTCATAATATGCAGCAATGGCAAGCATGATCCGAATAGACTTTTGCATTACAACTGGTGAAAAGGTTTCGTCAAAGTCCACGCCGGGTCTTTGAGTGAATCCTTTTGCAACCAGTCTTGCTTTGTAGGCTGCAATGCTTCCATCAACTCCAAGCTTTCTCTTAAAGATCCATTTGCAACCTATGGGTTTGACCCCATCAGGCAAATCTACCAAGGTCCAAACTTGGTTGGAGTTCATGGAATCCATTTCGGACTTCATGGCTTCTATCCACTGTTCAGAGTCAGAATCTGAAAGTGCCTCCTCATATGTTAAAGGATCATTATCCTTTTGAGAGATTTCATGGAAGAATCCATACCATCTTTCTGGCTGTCTAGGAGTGCGTTCAGAACGCCTCAGAGGAGGATTTAAGTGTGTATCGAAATTCGTGATTGGTTGTAGTTGATCAGAAGGTAACGTTTCTTCAGTGGGTGGTGTGGGGTTACTTTGTACTTCTTCCAATTCTATGATCTTTCCTTTCTTTTCTTTAAGGAATGGTTCCTCAAGAAAAGTGGCATTTCTGGAAACAAACACCTTTTGCTCAGATTGATCATAGAAGTAGTATCCTATGGATTCCTTAGGATAACCTACAAAGTAGCATAAGTTAGAACGAGATTCTAACTTATCTCCCACTATCCTCTTCACGTAAGTAGGACAACCCCAAATTCTTAAGTAAGAATAGCTAGGGATTTTACCATGCCACATTTCATAGGGCGTTTTAGGGACTGACTTAGAGGGAACTAGATTCAAAATCTTTGCTGCACTTTCTAGTGCATAACCCCAGAAAGAAGGTGGTAAGTCAGTGAAACTTATCATGGAACGAACCATATCAAGTAAGGTTCGATTCCTTCTCTCAGAAACTCCATTAAGCTGAGGAGTTCCCGGAGGAGTCCACTGAGAGATAATCCCATTATCTTTGAGATGATTAAGGAATTCTTCACTAACATACTCGCCTCCTCCATCAGATCGAAGTGCTTTGATCTTGTGACCAGTTTAGTTCTCAACCTCCTTTATAAATTCTAAGAATTTCTCAAAAGCTTCAGATTTATTCTTCATTAAGTATACATAACCATATCGACTAAAGTCATCGGTAAAGGTTATGAAATACTGATGATTGTTTCTAGTGCTTACACTAAGCTGTCCACAAACATCAGTATGGATCAAATCCAATACCTTAGTGGCACGTTCCACAGTTCCTTTAAAAGGAACTTTGGATATTTTTCCTTTGAGACAGGACTCGCAAGAAGTTAACTCTTTGAGATCATTTTCAGAGAATGATCCTAATGTGTTTATCTTGCTAATTCTGTTCTTGGAAATGTGTCCTAATCTAGCGTGCCATAAGGGAGCTGAAACTTTGTCATCTCTCTTACGCTTCGTTTCTCGTTCTATATTCATAATATTCACATTTTGAGTTAGATAAAGTCCATTACTTAGAGTACCGATGTGAGCGGAAGAGTTGTTCCGTTTGATAAAGTATTTACCATTCTTAATATAAGTTTCATAACCTTCACAATCTAATATTGGAACTGAAATTATATTACGAATAATGCTCGGTACATAAAGGACTTTATTCAAGACTAACTCAAAACTACCTAAATCTAATCTAATTGTGCCTAAAGCTCGAGCTTCAACGTTTGAGCCATCGCCGATCTGCAAGACACATTCTCCTTCTTTGAGTTGTTGGACTTCACTTAGCATTTGTACATCATTACAGATATGAGTTCCACAACCGGTATCAAGTACCCAAGAACTAGAATTAATAGAAAGATTTATTTCAACGAGAAAGATACCTTTCTTTAGAGTAGCCTTGTACTCTGGGCAGTTTCTCCTCGAATGTCCCGCTTTGCCACAATGGAAGCAAACATCCTCTTTCTGATCACGCTTCTTCTTTTGGGCCTTCCCCTTCGAAATGCCACCAGTGGGCCTAAGGGGTTTCTTCTTCTTCTTTTGGGCTTTCTTGCCCTTACCTTTAGAAGGCCCAGAAGAGGAAGATGGAGCATTCACCATCAAAACCTTATTGTCCTTCTTGATCGTGCTTTCAGCAGTCACAAGTTGACTAATCAACTCAGCTACAGTAGCACCAGCATGATTCATGTTGAAGTTAAGGACAAATGGGTTGAATGATGGTGGGAGCGAGGCTAGCAACAAATCCACTGAAAGCTCATCTTTCAGCGGCATGTCCATGGAAGCAAGTTTCTCAGTAAGGGCAAGAAACTTGAGTCCATATTCATGGACACTTGAACCTTCCCTCATTCTCAAGTGGAACAATTCCTTTGAAGTGTTATACCTTGTAACACGTTCATGAGGGCGGTAAAGTTGCTCTAAGTGGTCGTAAATCTCCCAAGCAAATTCCATGGCCTCATGTTGTCTTTGCAACTCCGGAGACATGTTAGCCAACATAAGGCAACGGGCTTGGAGATTATCATCCTTCCACTTCTGAATCGCATCCCGCTCGGCCTGAATGGGAGCCTCCCCTTCGGGACTGGGCTCCCCTTCGAAGAGAACATAAGTTCTCTTCTCAGAATCTAAAATGATTTTTAGATTCCTCAGCCAATCAGAATAGTTGGGACCAGTCAACTTGTTTGACTCGAGGATCGATACAAGAGGGTTTTTGGTTGCCATTTCAAAACACGTAGAGAATCACAGAATCTACGACCTAAATGGTAAAAAGAGAACTAGTGAGCATGCTGAATTATAACGATATACAAAAGATAAGGTCTTTAATCTAATGTAGCTCCCACTATTTTTCAAAGATCTATAATTCCCAAAGATCTAAGAGGAACACGTTTCCCAGTGGGTACTAAGATCCTAGGCATTTTACCTCGAACCCACGACTCGCGGACATTCTAAGTAAGAACCCTAGGTAGGTACTACTTGCCAATTCTAACACCTTTAGAACTCTTAGTAATTGTTTTTGCATCACCTATCTTTCAATATGGACCCACGACTCGTGCGACATCCATATTTACTTAGGCGTTAAGCTAGACCCATCAATCATAAGATCATGATCAAAACTTAGTTCGAACGACCCACGACTCGCAGACATCGCCCTTGCTAAAATTGATTACGAAATATTGATCATTTAAAATGATCAATTAGGTAACTAAGAACTAATAAGCTCCACTAGCTATCCCACGACTCGCGGACAATAACTAGCTTCACTTACTAAACTTAAAACCTATTGATGGAATGCTAGGAATTTAATTCAAAATTTGCATCTCGAATTAAACACCTATTTGTTCGAAATTAGCTTAATATTTAATGGGAATTTTCGAATCAACCGGAGAGTTGTCCGGTTCGACCTCACCAACATATATATGTTATCCAATTTTATTAGTCTTGATTAATGCAAGTACACTTAAATGCATTTCAAACAAGCACATAAACAGATAACATGTCCTAGCATGATACTAACATGTAATGATCATCGGTTCTACCTATCTTATGCGTGATGTGTGGGAGCCACTCTACAATCACAAGTTCTAACATACATGCCACATAAACAGTTCAAATCACATAAGGGAAAGCGGTAACAAAATACGAGCCCTATCTCTATTACATTTAACAATTGAGATTCCCCTCCCTAACATTTTGAGGGGTCTTCACTTATGGCCTCCTTGTTACTTGAATGTGGTCCATCTTACTCCATGGGTGCATTGTCTCCAAAATGAAAATAAAACCTCACCACCTATCTCTACTCTCAAATTACAATAAAAGAAAAAGACATAAAGTAATAAGGCTCAATCTTCATATTGGCCTTAGACAATTACACGGGCATACCCCGGCCTCAAAAACAGTAATATGGAAAGCCACATAATAAATCACATAACAGTACGCACATAAGTGAGGCTCCAACCTCAATTGAAAAACGCAACTATAGGGCTCCAACCCCAATTTAAACCATCCATGTGCATAAATTAAAACCATACATAGATCTAAACCCATGATCACCTAACATGCTTTTGCAAGAATTTAAATTTAACCAATAAATTAAAATTCTCGCTTTAAGCTCTAATAGCTTAAAACACGACTTAGATGCAATTCTTGTTCAAGAGTCTTTTCAATAGGAAAGGGAGAGGGGCGCCGATCCTAATCCTTGTTGGGCAAGGATTTGGTTCCTCTCTCTCCTATTACTTGATCATCAAGTATTTTCCAACTTTGACTTTGAATTCTAATTCAAGTCAACTTCTAAGAGAGCTATAAATATCCAAACTATTTTTGGATAATTTTATACTTTATTTATTTAAAATAAATAACTTATTTTATCCAATTAATTAATTCGTAATTAATTAACTAGATTATTTTCTCCAAAATAAGACTTTCTTTTTAATTCAAAATTAAACCAAAGTCTATTAAATAATTAACACATTTAATTATTTAATACATATATATATAATATATATATTCACACGTGTGTGACACGTGTCACTCACGTGAGCCACACGTGTGATTTCACATGTGTGGAACCCTCTTGGCCCGATTAAGTCGTTTAATCATTTTCAAGCCTCAACTCATGTAACCAAGTTGTTGTGTGTGACCCTCTAGGTTCTCAATTCAATTAGTAGTGACCCTAATGAATTAATTCACTAATTAATTAATCAGTCCACAGATTAAACGACCATAGTCTAGCAACAGGTGTTTAACCCCTAGCTGAATTGGAATGTTCGGATTCGACAGAACCTTTAAGTCATTGATCCATGTGAGATACAATCCTCCTACTTACTATCTCTCAACCAAGATCTAGGGTAAGGGAATAATCAGGACCCTAATAATCCGGTCTTAAAGCTAAGTGCATTTCATATCCATTTGATCTCAATCCAAGAAACCCTTTTCTTGATGTCTTGATCTACTGCCTTGGCCAAGGACTCCATATGGCATATGAATGACTTACACAATAAGAGATCACCTTGCAGATGCAAGTGTAGGTCCTTTCTTGATTCTCATTCACTTTCATGAATCACTTGTGTAGCCCCGGCATAAGCCTTGAATCAGTTGTCTAAGGCGACACCCTTTAAAGCTTATACCTAAGACTACAGAGTTAACTCATAAAGTGACAAGGAACCTCAAGTCTAAGGATCAATTAATCACATCAATGACTCGTGAGATATTTCCTAATCTGGAAGTTTCCATTTTCTGAAATAGAAACTTCCTTTCCCATTTAGGAATGTTCTCACACGGGGCACCTCAGTGAACTTACTTATTAAAGTAAGCACCCTCATGTATCACGCACGTATCAACTATACACTTTTCACCTCCATGAAACAAGGTGGTCCTTCTTAAGGGCATGATCCCACAAGCAAGCCTTAGAGGAGTCAGGTTGACACTCCCACTGTCTGTAGGACTCATCGGCTTGGAGTATTTTACTAATCATGACTTATGTGATATAGGGCTCGTTTCATGAACCATTTCACCTAAATGGTAGAGTCCTAAAGTCATCAAGATTAGGGGAGTTCTCATACACACACAGCTAAAGTAAACGCATACCAAACAAGAGCATATAAAGAAGTGTTGCCTCAATTCGTTATTTCATTCAAAGATTGTTTGTGATTACAATAAGGAAAAGTACCAAGCGGATATATAATCGGCTTTCTAGGGCACTATTCCTCACAAACCCTACCTATGATTTTGGCGAGTGCATGATATGAAATGAACATGGGCCCAGGAACTTAGTGTATGTGGCTATCCGGGGAGGCAAGGGCCGATGGTCATCCCATACACTAGTTCCAACCAAATTTATGGTGAAACCGACCTCGTTAAGGAGTTTTTGACGAGAAATGGCTAAGCGGGCTTTGAGGATTCATGAACCTCATTAGCCACATTGATATGTTAGGTGGCAAGGCCTTACAATCCCGTCCACCACCCGGAGGAAAAATGTGTAAGTGTTTATGATTATGAATGATATGATTATGATTATGAACGAATATGAATGAATGTGAATGATCAATAATGTAAAGATTGAATTGATATGCACACACGAGGAGAAGATTGGAGATTATGCATGCACCCTCGCCGAGCCATTAAACCTTATGAATGGAATGAATGAATTTGATAGTTGTAATCCCGAGCGTTGTTTTCCTTTGTTTTACCCAATTGGGAAATATCTTAAAAACCTCGCACGGGATTATAACGTGCATGTGTGGGTGTTTAAATTCTGCGATATTATATATGTTATGCTCTGTTTTATACCCACCAGTCTCTTAGAGACTGAACCCGGCTTTATTTTCAGTTCTTTGTAGGTTTTGGAGTGCTAGGCGGGATGTTGAGTCTGTCGAGTCGTGTGGCTCAGTTGAAGTCTTTTCACACACATTTTTTCAGTTGTATAAGTTACATTGAAGAATGTATAAATGTTATGATTATGATGTATTGATTCAGGGCAGGCTTCTAGGGATAGACTAAGCCCGTGATTCATGCTCTATGATTTATGTTTTATGTTTGGAAATTTCGGGACTAGGTATTTATGCTAGTTGAACCCGTAAATTACTACTTGAACTTATGATTGATTACATGTTCTGCTTCCACAATCGTATTTAATTCTTGAGTTTGTTTAATTGGTTTCGAGGTTCTAACTCCCGCCTAGCCTAGTGTGTGAGTGAGTCCCTGTTCGCCGTTATTCGACTCGTGTATGGACTCTCCATTTCATATGCAGGTCGGGTCTTGGTGCGGGGGATGTGAGGCCTGCTGTTGGGGCACAACAATTTTACTAATCAAGTAGTTCACAAAATCTGCTTACCACGGTACTCCAGAATCCACCTTAAACAATTGCTCATCTGGGAAATTCTCCACTATAACCTCTTCTTTATCCTCAGCTGTTTCCTCAATTTCCAATCTCGACAAGTGGTCAGCTACCACATTTTCTGTGCCCTTCTTATCTCTAATCTCCAAATCAAACTCCTGAAGCAACAATATCCACCTAATGAGGCACGGTTTACTATCTTTCTTAGACAAGAGGTACTTAATAGCAGCATGATCAGTATATACCACAGTTTTTGAGCCTATCAAATAAGAACGAAACTTGTCAAAAGCATATATAATAGCTAACAGTTCTTTTTCAGTGGTGGCATAATTAAGTTGTGCATCATTGAGTGTTTTGCTTGAATATGCAATAACATGAAAACGTTTCTCCCTTCTTTAGCCAAGGACAACTCCTATGGCCAAGTCACTAGCATCACACATTAGCTGAAACGGTAAACTCCAATCTGGTGCCACTATAATGTGTGCTGAAGTAAGTTCTCTCTTCAACCTGTCAAAAGCAATCAAACAGTCATTATCAAAGATAAACTCAGCATCCTTTTGTAAAATCTTACAAAGAGGTAAGGTGATTTTGGAGAAATCCTTAAGAAACCGGCGATAAAATCCGGCATGACCAAGGAAACTCCTAACTCCCTTAACATTAGTTGGTGGTGGCAACTTCACGATCACTTCAATCTTGGCCTTATCAACTTCAATTCCTTTCTCCGAAATCCTGTAGCCTAACACAATTCCTTCCTTCACCATGAAGTGGCACTTCTTCCAATTCAGAACTAGATTAGTCTCTTCACATCTCAGCATGACTTGGGTTAAATTCTATAAACACGATTCAAAAGAAGAACCAAACACGGAAAAATCATCCATAAATATTTCCATGGTACGGTCAATGAAATCGAAAAAAATAGCCATCATACATCTTTGAAACGTAGCAGGGGTATTACACAAGCCGAAGGGTATTCTCCTAAAGGCGAAAGTACCATAAGGACAAGTAAAAGTGCATTTTTCCTGGTCTTCCGGAGCTATAGCTATCTGATTATAACCTGAATATCCACCCAAAAAACAGTAATATGCATGCCCGACTAATCTTTCTAACATTTTATCAACAAAAGGAAGGGGAAAGTGATCCTTCCTTGTCGCAGTGTTTAGTTTCCTGTAATCAATACAAACTCTCCATCCCGTGACTGTCCTAGTAGGAATCAATTCATTGTTCTCATTTTTAACTACAATCATCCCTCCTTTCTTAGGCACAACCTGAACAGGACTGACCCACTTACTGTCTGAGATGGGATAAATGATCCCGGCATCTAGCAGTTTTATTACTTTAGCCCTAACAACTTCTTTCATGTTTGGATTTAAACTGCATTGGTGTTCTATGGAGGGTTTATGCTCATCTTCCATCAAAAATTTATGCATGTAATGGTAGGGATAATCCCCTTAATGTCGGAAATAGTCCATCCTATTACTCTTTTATGAGCTCTGAACACCCTTAATAAAGTATCTAGTTGTAATTCAGATAATTCAAAAGAAACAACAATAGGCAATGTATCAGATTTACCTAAGAATACATACTTCAGATGATTGGGGAGGGGTTTGAATTCCAAGGTAGGGGCCTTAACGATTGAAGGGGGAGGAGTGGGCTTACCTGTACCCAACTTCTCATAAAAAAACCTTTACCGGAATGGTACGAATGGAGTTGCCAGAAGTTCTCTCGAATAGGCAGCAATTTCTTCAAGTAATTCCTCTCCATCTATTCTCTCTTCCAATCCCTGCAAACATATTTCAAGGGGGTCATCTTGTATTGCTAAAACTGAAATAATATCATCTACCATGAAACACTGTTGTCCCACTACTAGTCCCTTAATGGTTTTGAACAAATTAAACTCCACTTGCTTACCACCCACTCTTAGGGTTAGCAATCCATTCTTTACATCAATCAATGCTCCGACTGTGGCAAGGAAAGGTCTTCCTAGAATCAATGGCATATCTCGGTCCTCTTCTATATCAAGCACAAGAAAATCCACCTTGAAGATAAAACTTTCCGACCCTCGCAAGGGCGTTCTCCAAGATTCCAGTGGGGTATGTGATTGATCGATCAGCTAATTATAGTGACACTACAGTTCGCTGTAGATCCTCCAAACCCAATTTCCTACAAATAGATAAAGGCATTAAAGTCGCACTAGCACCAAGATCGCATAAAACGTTATTGAAAGTTAAATTTTCAATAGTACAAGGGATAGAAAAACTCCCTGGATCCTTAAGCTTCGGTGGAAGCTTATGCTGAATAGTAGCGTTGCACTCCTCAGTAAGTGCAATCGTGGCATACTCCTCCAATTTTCTCTTGTTAGAGAGGATCTCCTTCAGAAACATAACATAAGTCAGCATTTGTGTTGATACTTCTGCAAAATGAATATTGATATGTAACTCCTTAAAGATGCTCAAGAACTTCTCAAGTTGTTTCTCCAATTTCTGCTACTGCGATCATTGGGGAAAGGGAACCGGTTGCACATACTCCTTGGGTGCCATATTCACCTTTGACTTGGAAGGGGGCTCGTCCTTTTTCTCCTCTACACTTCGCTTCTTTGTTTCAGCTACCTCTTCATCCTTCTTACCGACAGTGTTGTCTTCTTCAGCATCTGTAAGAAGCTTTGGTCCTTCGTATTCCTTACCACTTCTCAAGGCTATGCCCTTGCACTGTTCATTAAGATTGTTTTCGGTTCGATCCGGTAACATCCCTTGTCCTCTTGGATTCAATGATTGGGCTATCTGACCGATCTAAGTCTCCAAATTATTATTCTGATTCACCACCTACTCTACTAGAATTTCCAATTTCTGATATTTGTCCGAAGACACGGCTATGAACTTCTTAAGTGCAGCCTCCCATCCCTGCTTCTGGTTACATCAGATAACAGCCTGGAGTATGGACTAGGTTTGGTCGACGTAGACCTTGAGGCCTAGGTTGGAACGGCGGTCTGAGTTGCAGTATTGGTTGCTGAGGATAGTTCCCCCAACTAGAGTTGTAGGTGTTTGCATTATTTGCATAACTCACTTGCTCTTACACCGGCTCACCTGCATTGGAATAAGGACATATGTCAAACACATGTGGATCACTACAAATATCACAAGTTACCTGCAATGGTTGTAATTGTGTTCCAATTGCATTCACGGAAAGTTGGTCTAATCTGTTATTGAGAGCTTCAATTTGGGCATTGATGGCGGTTAGGCCATCGAGCTCTATGACTCCAGCTGCAACCTTAGTCGGTTCAGAATGGCTCCTTTCATGTACAAAAACATCATTCTGTGATATATTCTCTAATAGTTCAGCAGCAACTGTCTCGGACTTTGACAAGAAAGCTCCGCCAGCGGTGGCATCCATCGCTACTCTAAAGGTAGGGAACATCCCATTATAAAATGTCTGAATCAGTAACCATCCAGGAATCCCATGATGTGGACACTTCTTCTGCAAATCTTTGAATCTCTCCCAAGCCTCATAAAAGGCTCTCCATCCATCTGTCGGAAACTTTAAATCTCATTCTTGTATTTCGTAGTTTTACTGAGAGGGAAAATTTTGGCTAGAAAAGCCTGAGAAAGTGCCTTCCACTTAGAAAGAATTCATTCGGTACAGTACTCAACCATGCCTTGGCTCGTTCCCTAAGTGAGAATGGAAAGACTCTAAATCGGATGGCATCAAGTGTGATATTATTGATCTTGAAAGTATCACACACCTCAAAAAAGTACTCAAGATGTAAAGTCGGATCCTCCAGTGGTAATCCCGAAAATGGATTGTTTTGCAACAAGTTTATGATAGCTGGTTTGATCTCAAAGTTATTTACTGGAATAGGGGAATGAGTTGCAGTTTGAATCGTCCCCACATTCAATAAATTGTAATCTCCAATCGCAGGAGGAGGTGGCTCTTGAGGTGGATCTTCCACCCCTTCGTCTCTTGCGTTGGTAGGATCTTCGGCCATCGAATCTGCACAAGGTCAAGGAAAGTCCTTAGCTCAATTCCGCTATGACAAAGACTACAAACACAAGATATAATAATGGTCTAAAGCACTGGATCAAAATATTCAAGTAATACTGATTTAAAACGCCTTCCCCGATAATGGCGCCAAAAACTTGTTGTATGATTTACTTAAGTTAAAACCAATCGTGCAAGTGTACACTAACATACGCGTAGCACAATAGGATCGTACCCACAGGGAAGGGAAATCAATCACAACTCAATATCCTTCTCTAGTCTAAAGACAGAACGAAAAGCAATTGTCGTTATCTATTAATCTACTAAAAACAGAATTAACAATTAACTAGAATTAAACACAAGTAACAACTAAAACACACGAATTAGCTTCAGTAAACTAAACAGGCACGGGAAAGTAATGAATCATACAATCCAGAGCCAACATAATACTTATCTGGCAAGTATAATTCTACAACCTAGTCACTTATATTTGTATTACCCTCTCTCAAGGTGTAACCAAGTGCTTAATTAGTGTTCAATGTTGCTCTCGCAATCACCAATAGTTAATTAAACCATAGGAACAAGACTAGTGCAATTCGTTATTCTAGCGGCTCGACATGGAATAAGATTGCTGTTGTATAAGCTAGAATCAAATCTCTTTGTATTCTACAACTTACAAGTTATGAAAACAATCCAAATTACCATCAATCTCTCAGTCTATAGGCAATTCTAATTCATGCTAAGGTTGGTCAGACCGTTGCAATTCAAATTAAGCTCGCTTTGAAAACTAATAATTACACAAATTATTCAAGCATTATATCGAACACCTATCATGCATTCATCATCACTCCCCTAACCCTAGAGAATTAGCTATTCATAATTGAAGCAAAACTCATAAAATTAAAGGAAATTGTATTAAAAGAAATCGTATTCATCAAACCTAAACAAAGTCTAAAAATCAACCTCATAAACATTCTAGAAATTCTGGAAAATTAAATCTAACATATGAAACTAAAATTAGGAGGAATTAGTTTAAATAATAAAGCAACAATAAAACCGGAAAAACTGAATTAGTTTTGAATTGATCCGTCTGAATCCTCTGAAAAACTCTTGAAAACGGCTAGTAGCTCCCTTCTCCAAGCTAACCCTGGCCTTCTTTGGAAGAAGTCCCAAAACAAGACTTCTAAACGAACTTAAATATCAACCCTAATATCTCTCGCCGACAAAGGTAACGGGCGTTACCTATCCATGTGCATTTCTTGGTAACGCCCGTTACAAGGCTAAATCGTGCCTGCGCTTTTACATGTGGTAACGGCCGTTACCTAAAACGGCACAAAAATATACTCTAATCAATGCTCAAAATCACACAAATTCTACACTCAACAACGGCCAAAAGGACGGATCATCACAACCTTCCCCCTTAAAAGAACTTAGTCCACAGGTTCTCCTTCGGGGTCTTGAGCAACTCTGGGAATGAAGCTCAACTCCATGCTTCCGATGTGCCACTCTGATTTGGTTTTCAAGTGGCTTCTTGGATTTTTGAATCCAGCCATTAGAAAACTGAATTAGTTTTGAATTGATCCGTCTGAATCCTCTGAAAAACTCTTGAAAACGCCTAGTAGCTCCCTTCTCCAAGCTAACCCTGGCCTTCTTTGGAAGAAGTCCCAAAACAAGACTGTTAGGAATAGTGCCCTAGAAAGCCGATTCGACGTAATCTGCTTTGGGACTTTTCTTGTATCACAGACAATCTTTGAATAATATACGATTGATTATAGGCAAACACTTCTTTATATGCCAATACGTGTTTTGTGTGTTTCCATTACGTGCGCATGTATGAGAACTCCCCTAATCCTGATTACTTTAGGACTCTACCATTTAGGTGAAATGGTTCATGAAACGAGCCCTATATCACATAAGTCATGATTAGTAAAATACTCCAAGCCGATGAGTCCTACAGACAGTGGGAGTGTCAACCTGACTCCTCTAAGGCTTGCTTGTGGGATCACGCCCTTAAGAAGGACAACCTTGTTTCATGGAGGTGCAAAGTGTATAGTTGATACGTGCGTGATACATAAGGGTGCTTACTTCAATAAGTAAGTTCACTGAGGTGCCCCGAGTGAGAAGATTCCTAAATGGGAAAGGAAGTTTCTATTTCAGGAAATGGAAACTTCCAGATTAGGAAATATCTCACGAGTCATTGATGTGATTAATTGATCCTTAGACTTGAGGTTCCATGTCACTTTATGAGTTAACTCTGTAGTCTTTGGTATAAGCTTTAAAGGGTTTCGCCTTAGACAACTGATTCAAGGCTTATGCTGGGGCTGCACAAGTGACTCATGAAAGTGAATGAGAATCAAGAAAGGACCTACACTTGCATATGCAAGGTGATCTCTTACTGTGTAAGTCATTCATATACCATATGGAGTCCTTGGCCAAGGCAGTAGATCAAGACATCAAGAAAAGGGTTTCTTGGATTGAGATCAAATGGATATGAAATACACTTAGCTTTAAGACCAGATTATTAGGGTTCTAATTATTCCCTTACCCTAGATCATGGTTGAGAGATAGAAAGTAGGAGGATTGTATCTCACATGAATCAATGACTTAAAGGTTCTGTCGAATCCGAACATTCCAATTCAGCTAAGGGTTAAACACTTGTTGCTAGACTATGGTTGTTTAATCTGTGGACTGATTAATTAATTAGTGAATTAATTAATTAGGGTCACTGCTAATTGAATTGAGAACCTAGAGGGTCACACACAACAACTTGGTTACATGAGTTGAGGCTTTAAAATGATTAAACGAGTTAATCAAGCCTAGAGGGTTCCACACGTGTGGCTCACGTGAGTGACACGTGTCACTGTGACACGTGTCACACACGTGTGAATATATATATATATATTGTATATATATGTATTAAATAATTAAATGTGTTAATTATTTAATAGACTTTGGTTTAATTTTGAATTAAAAAGAAAGTCTTATTTTGGAGAAAATAATCTAGTTAATTAATTATGAATTAATTAATTAGATAAAAATAAGTTATTTATTTTATAATAAATAAAGTATAAAATTATCCAAAAAATAGTTTGGATATTTTTAGCTCTCTTGAAAGTTGATTTGAATTAGAATTCAAAGTCAAAGTCAAATTTACTTGATGATCAAGTAAAAGAGAGAGAGAGACCAAAAATCCTAGCCCATTAAGGACTAGGAATTTCGTCCCTCCCCTTTCTTATATATAGGGGAGCTCATGCTCCCCTTTAGAGCTAATCGAATTCTTTTGGTTCATGTGTTGAACACCATCCTTTCTCCAAGATAAACGAAACCCTAGGTTAAGCCTAAACACTAACTAGAGAACTAGCATCCTTACTAGTTAGATTGTAGCCAAGTTGGTGGACTATCTCTAGAGAGCTTCAAGTTAGAAGTTTTGAAGATTCGAGCTTTACCAAAAAGTGGGGATCAAGCAAAACGATCAGAAGGGATGATGTAACGATTCTGAACCCGACGTGAAGCGAATGAAAAAAACGAACCAAAGAAGATGGCGAAAACCGTTCGTCCATATCCTGAAGGATGAATTTTTTCACGAAGGTTTTGTGACTGGCAGTTTTCTACTTTCGCAAAACTGGTTTTCGAAGGGAGTTTCAATCCTGTTTTTCTCATTTCATGTTTCTTTCTTTATGTTATATTGTTAAGAACATCTCTAACATGAATTGAATCTAGGATGGTGTGGATTGCTATCCCGACAATGGATTCTGAAGTAGAAAGAGACTTTCGAGGGACGGGTTGTCAAGCCGCGAGAAGAGCGTTCTTGGGTGGCTTGAAACGCTTCAAGAAAGAATAAAAGAAAAGTAAGTTTTCTATCTCTACGAATTTGGTTACACGATTGCGAGTCCAAGATCCTTTTGTTGGAAAAATTTTTAAATTCCGCTGCTTTGTGATTCGTGTTTTCCAACAAGTGGTATCAGAGCCACCTCGTTAATCGTGTTTCTGATTCGTCTCAATTATTCTGAATTTGGTAGAAATTCTTAGGCTTAGATGCGAATTAGGTATTCTTGAGTTCTTTTAGAAAGCCTGAATTACGAAACTGTAATTTTTCTTGAATTTCTGAAACTGTTTTCTTAAATTGTGTTTCTTGAAAACCGTTTTGATAGAAATTAATTTAAATCGTTTTTGAATTTTGGATTGTTTTGGTTTTTGAACTAAAAAGTACGAAACACGAAATCGCGTTACGAAAACGCGAGCCTGACGTGCTAAGGCGTAGCACGCCAGGCCCGCGACCGCCCGCCCAGCAGTCCCGCAACCGTGCGGGACTGCCCGCTACTGACGCCCGCCAGCGCCTAGGCCCCCGCCTAGGCGCGCCCGCCCGCCTGTCCCGCAACTGCGCGGGACAGCCGCCCGCACGCTCCCCCAACCGCGCGGGAGCACCCGCCCGGCATCGCCCGCACCCGAGCAGCAGCAAGCTGCGCGCAGGGCGTGCGCCTAGCGCGCGCGCCTAGCGCGCGATGCTGCGCGGCGAGCCTGTGCTCGTTCCGGGCGGTTCCGGGCACGGTTTTGGCGTTTTCGTGTTTTCGTGTTTTCGGTCCTTGAAATCCCGATTTAATTTTTCTAAAAAATTTTATTTATTAAATTTGAATTATTTTTGAAATAATTGTTTGAATTGGGATTTTGAAAATTTAAGCGATTTAAATTTTGGAAAAATTACAATCTCCATTTTCTGAAAATATTGAAAGAATAAAATTATTAATTTTCAGAAATTAATTGGAATTTTATTAGTTTAATGTTTTTCGGGTTTTATTGAGAAGGCTCTTGAACAAGAATTGCATCTAAGTCGTGTTTTAAGCTATTAGAGCTTAAAGCGAGAATTTTAATTTATTGGTTAAATTTAAATTCTTGCTAAAGCATGTTAGGTGATCATGGGTTTAGATCTATGTATGGTTTTAATTTATGCACATGGATGGTTTAAATTGGGGTTGGAGCCCTATAGTTGCGTTTTTCAATTGAGGTTGGAGCCTCACTTATGTGCGTACTGTTATGTGATTTATTATGTGGCTTTCCATATTACTGTTTTTTAGGCCGGGGTATGCCCCGTGTAATTGTCTAAGGCCAATATGAAGATTGAGCCTTATTACTTTATGTCTTTTTCTTTTTATTGTAATTTGAGAGTAGAGATAGGTGGTGAGGTTTTATTTTCATTTTGGAGACAATGCACCCATGGAGTAAGGTGGACCACATTCAAGTAACAAGGAGGCCATAAGTGAAGACCCCTCAAAATGTTAGGGAGGGGAATCTCAATTGTTAAATGTAATAGAGATAGGGCTCGTATTTTGCTACCGCTTTCCCTTATGTGATTTAAACTGTTTATGTGGCATGTATGTTAGAACTTGTGATTGTGGAGTGACTCCCACATATCACGCATAAGATAGGTAGAACCCATGATCATTACATGTTAGTATCATGCTAGGACATGTTATCTGTTTATGTGCTTGTTTGAAATGCATTTAAGTGTACTTGCATTAATCAAGACTAATAAAATTGGATAACATATATGTTGGTGAGGTCGAACCGAACAACTCTTCGGTTGATTCGAAAATTCCCATTAAATATTAAGCTCATTTCGAATAATAGGTATTTAATTCGAGATGCAAATTTTGAATTAAATTCCTAGCATTCCATCAATAGGTTTTAAGTTTAGTAAGTAAAGCTAGTTATTGTCCGCGAGTCGTGGGATAGCTAGTGGAGCTTATTAGTTCTTAGTTACCTGATTGATCATTTTAAATGATTAATATTTCGTGGTTAATTTTGGCAAGGGCGATGTCCGCGAGTCGTGGGTCGTTCGAACTAAGTTTTGATCATGATCTTATGATTGATGGGTCTAGCTTAACGCCTAAGTAAATATGGATGTCGCACGAGTCGTGGGTCCATATTGAAAGATAGGTGATGCAAAAAACAATTACTAAGAGTTCTAAAGGTGTTAGAATTGGTAAGTTGTACCTACCTAGGGTTTTACTTAGAATGTCCGCGAGTCGTGGGTTCGAGGTAAAATGCTTAGGATCTTAGTACCCGTTGGGAAACGTGTTCCTCTTAGATCTTTGGGAATTATAGATCTTTGAAAAACAGTGGGAGCTACATTAGATTAAAGACCTTATCTTATGTATATCGTTATTATTCAGTATGCTCACCTAGTTCTCTGCTTAGCATTTAGGTTGTAGTTCTGTGATTCTCTACAATATGAAATGCAAACCCATTCGTATCCATCCTTAAGTCAAATAAGTTGACTAAGTCCTGACTAACTCTAAATGGCTTCGGATCCTAAAATTCATTTTAGAATCCGACTAGAGAAAGGCGTTCTCTAAAGGGCGAAGTTTTCAATTGTGAAAAGTCGACCCGGGCCAAAAGAGAAGCAATCTGAGGTGAATGGATTTTTCCAAACCACTTAAGAGCAATTGAACCACCTCATAAAAATGTGACAAGGTATAACATTATGGAATTATTCAATATTCCAAATGAGGAAACAAGTGCACACGAACAAGGTCTAAAGATCTTATTTGAAGATCTTATGGTCTCGATCATCAACTGAGAAAAGAGTTCTCAATGCACTGATTGCTTACATTGCTTCCACCATCATTCAAACCCTTTATGCTCAACTAGAATGATGCTAATGTAGCATAGTTAATCATTTAAAGTTGATAATGGTTGAGAGCATCCTTAAGAAGGAACAAAAGGTTGTGATGGTTAATTCTTCTAAACTCACTGAGTTAAAGGCCTGAAGGCCTAAAGAAGAAGAAACCCTTAAGAGCCCAATGGAGGGGCATGTAAGGGGTACGCCCAAAAGACACTAGAGATCAAATTGGACATTTCTTCTATGGTAGCAAATAAGGACTTTGAAAGGGAACTGCATAGAGTATGAGTACTCTGAAATGTTACCTCGTTAAGTAATTCTACTAGGAATAGAATTCACTAGTCTTGAGTCAATTCTGCATAATCCGTTGTGCAAAGACTCAAGGCACTAATGTTCTGAACATGCAACGAGATAACAAAAGTAAGTGAGATGACAAAGCTTCGAATTACTTTGGAACGTTGAGAGACAAAAGAATTAGCAAGTTAGATATCTTAGGATCATTTTACGAAAATGAACCTAGAGACTTAATTTCCTATGAATCCTGTCTTGAAAGGAAACGTTCCCGAAACATAGTTTGCGTGAAACGTGGAACGTGCCAAAATTCTAGTGGATTTCGATCCATGCTGATGAGTATAAGATGCTTAATGTAAGCACTAGATACAATCGTCAGTTTAATCATTATGAATGAATGTACTTGTTGAAGTACAAATTCGAAACTTATATGAAATTCTTAGAATTTCAAAAGGAGGTTAGGAACCGAAGTAGTCATAAGTTATAGGTAAATCGATATGATCAAGATAGCCAATATCTTAGTAACTAATTCCTTAGTCATCTTAGAGATAATAGGATTATCTCTCAGTAAACTAATTCGAGAACACCTTAGTGTTTCGAATGAGGGAATGAAACCTTATAGGATATGGTCCATTCCATGGCAAGCTTTACTGACTTATAATCATTCTAGGAATAAACTCCCAGAATATGCAGTTAGAGATTTTGAATTTTGCACCTTCCAAAATCAGTCCTTTAGTTGCACTATGCAATGTGGCATACTAAATTCCCTAATTATTCTTATCCAAGAATATAGTGGAATCCTCTTAAGTGAAGAGGATAGTGGGAGATAAGCTTGAAACGAGTTCAAGTTTATACAACGATATTGGATATCAGTTTTGCGATTCCCTTGCACAAAGGTTGTTTGTCTCAAAGGAATGTACCTTTCTTAAGGAATCGTTCCTATAGAAGAAGAAAGGCAAGCAAGCAGACCTCAAAGAAATTTGAGGAAAAATATACATGCCACATATAGAAGAAACGAGCCCATTTGATAAAACTTAGCCAAATTTTAGAGTATGTACACGTGTGAAACCCTTATCTTAAGATGCGTTTAGAACGCGTTCCTAGATAGCCAAGGAATTACTTGAAGAGGAGACACTGCCAGATTTGGAATCTGAGTAGTGTAAGCAAGCCTTGAAATCCAATATGGATTCCATATACTTAAACCGAGTTTTGACCTTGGTTGATCCACCTGATAGGATCAAGCTCCTAGAGCTTCGAGTAAATGGAAAGCATTACAACCTTCTTGACGGTTGAAATGCAAAAGTCCATTTGGATTGTGTTTACCATATCCTCATATTCTGACTATGAGATATGATAAATGAATATGAGAACTATCTTGTTCAATATGAGATTGAAAGAGACTGAAATAAGGTATTTCTATAAATCTCATATTCAGTGGGAGTATACATAAGGTATGCAAATCCCTAAAGTCAATCTGTGGATTGATAAAGGCTTCTAGGATTAGACAATTCGATTCCATAGGATAGTCAAATCGTTTGACACAGATGGAAGTCGAATAAGTCTCAAAAGTGTACATAGGAAAGTTAGTGATGTAAGAGTCAATTTTTGGTTCTTTAGAAAATGACATCCTTCTCATTAGGAATGTCAAGGACGACGTGAAAGTTACCAATTCTTGTTTAAGAAACAATTTGACATGAAAGATCTTAGTGATTATCCTATATTCTCGACATTCAGATCTATAGAAGATAGATCTAAGAGAATAAAAGGATTATCACAAAATGAGTACATAACCACAGTACTAAAAGGAGTTTAGTATGGACAATGGAACATCTCTTTTGAAGAGTATGTGTCCTAAGAAAACTTTGAGAAAGTTAGAATGTCCAAAATCCCTTTAAGTGAAAGGGTGCATAATGTATGAAAAGTTACGTACTAAATTAGATATGGCGCAACACTAAGCGTAGTAGGCCGAATCTAATATGACCTCAGAGAAGGTCATTAGATCTCTGTAAAGGATGTCCTCAGAGTACTTGAGAAGAAATGAGGATATGTATTAGTTTACAGAGCCCAAAAGATCTTGTTGTTAGAATGATATTTGATGTAACCGTTCATCAAACATAGATGATTGTGAAATCATTGAAAGGATACAACTTCTACCAAAATGGTAATGCAATGTGTTGGAAAGGGTTCCAAGGACGGACATTGCAAAACTCGACTGTCGTAGTTGAGAACTTAGTCGTATTATATAACGCTAAGTTAAGTGTTTGGGTAAGAAACTCCATCTAACCAGTTAGATGAAGTTCCTAGCATGAAACAACTCCTTTATCATATTGTATGATAAAATGGATGGTTGCTCAAGTAAGAGAACCAAGACCTCACCAAGAGACTGAACACGTGATTACGAATCACTTTATAAGGAAAAGGTGTTTTCCTAAGAGATGTGTAAACAAGAGGGTCACATCAGCAGAGAATATAGCAGATCCACTTTGGAAACGCCCAAAGTCAATAGGCTCTCAAAGTGCATCTTGAGAAGATGGGACTTAGAATACCTAAATGGCTTTTACGGGCAAGTGGGAGATTGTTAGGAATAGTGCCCTAGAAATCCGATTCGACGTAATCTGCTTTGGGACTTTTCTTGTATCACAGACAATCTTTGAATAATATACGATTGATTATAGGCAAACACTTCTTTATATGCCAATACGTGTTTTGTGTGTTTCTATTACGTGCGCATGTATGAGAACTCCCCTAATCCTGATTACTTTAGGACTCTACCATTTAGGTGAAATGGTTCATGAAACGAGCCCTATATCACATAAGTCATGATTAGTAAAATACTCCAAGCGGATGAGTCCTACAGACAGTGGGAGTGTCAACCTGACTCCTCTAAGGCTTGCTTGTGGGATCACGCCCTTAAGAAGGACAACCTTGTTTCATGGAGGTGCAAAGTGTATATGTAACATCCCGACTGATCAGACTTTTCAGGTAAGTAGATTGTTCCGGGACGGTGCGACGGGCTATGTGGCTTACCTTTTGAATAAGCCAAAGGATCAGGCCAAGCTCGAAGAGACGGAGATCGTGAAGGAATTCCCTGATGTGTTTCCGGAGAACTTGGGATCTTTACCTCCGGATCGGGATGTCGAGTTTGTAATAGATCTCTATCCCGGAGCAGAACCATATGCGAAATCTCCCTATAGGATGGCTCCAGCCGAGTTGAAGGAGTTGAAGACGCAATTGGACGAGCTCTTAGAGTGTGGTTACATTCGCCCGAGCACTTC
Source organism: Lantana camara (assembly GCA_037501455.1). Classification (NCBI taxonomy): domain Eukaryota; kingdom Viridiplantae; phylum Streptophyta; class Magnoliopsida; order Lamiales; family Verbenaceae; genus Lantana; species Lantana camara. The sequence goes on from CM074865.1 coordinate 44,011,417, forward strand.
TCCGTGGGGTGCTCCGGTCCTGTTTGTAAAGAAGAAAGACGGGACTTTGCGAATGTGTATTGACTACCGTGAGCTGAACCGGTTAACGGTTAAGAACAAATACCCGCTCCCTCACATTGAAGAGTTGTTCGACCTCCTGCAAGGTTCGAGGGTTTATTCCAAGTTGGACTTAAGGCAATGGTATTACCAGTTGCGTATCTGGGAGGGAGATATACCGAAGACGGGTTTCAACACGAGATATGGGCATTTTGAGTTTGTGGTCATGCCTTTTGGTCTTACCAATGCCCCAGCCGCGTTTATGGATATGATGCACCGAATATTCCGGCCTTACCTCGATAAATTCGTGGTCATCTTTATAGATGATATTCTGGTGTATTCGAGGTCCGAAGAAGAGCACGCGCGGCATTTAAGCATTGTTTTGTCTACACTTCGGGAGCACAGATTGTTCGCCAAGTTCAGTAAGTGCGAGTTTTGGTTGGATCGAGTTTCCCTTTTGGGTCACTTCATTTCAGGGAATGGTATAGAAGTGGATCCAGCGAAGATCGAAACGGTGATGCTTTGGAAGCCACCGAAGAATGCCTCGGAAGTGAGAAGTTTTCTCGGGTTGGCAGGGTATTATAGGCGCTTTGTGAAAGATTTCTCGAGGATTGCTTCCCCGTTGACCCGGTTAACTAAGAAAGAGGTGAAGTTTGAGTGGGATGAGGCGTGTGAGAAGAGTTTCCAAACTCTTAAGGAAAGATTGACTACTGCACCGGTTTTAACCCTACCCGAGGGTTCGGAAGGCTACTCAGTTTATACCGATGCTTCGAAGGAAGGTCTCGGTTGTGTGTTAATGCAGAATGGTAAGGTTGTAGCCTACGCCTCAAGGAAGTTAAAGGATCATGAGAAGAACTATCCCACTCATGACTTGGAACTCGCCGCAGTGGTGTTTGCTTTGATGAAATGGCGGCATTACCTTTATGGAGTTACTTTTGAAGTGTTCACCGACCACCAGAGTCTCAAGTATCTGTTTACCCAGAAGGATTTGAACGTGAGACAGAGGAGATGGATGGAGACACTCGAGGATTATGATTGTAAGATTCAGTACCATCCGGGTAAAGCCAATGTGGTGGCGGATGCTTTGAGTAGGAAAGTGAATGTTTCAGGTTTGGAAGCAGGTTCTAGTAGACAGGGTTCAGTGGTTCTGGTTTCAGAGGCTCGATTGGCTAATATTTCGGTTCAACCGGTTCTGAAGCAGAGATTGATTGAAGCTCAATCTAAGGATCCAGAGATTCAGAAATTAGTAACTAAGTCAAGGATTGATCCTGAAACCAAGTTTGGATTTGATGATTCGGGATTGTTTCGATTTAAGGCTCGGGTTTGTGTCCCTGAAGGATTTAAGCAGTTGGTACTTGACGAAGCCCACAAGTCAGCGTATGCAGTACATCCCGGTACCACCAAAATGTACAAGGATCTAAGGACTTTATACTGGTGGAACGGCATGAAGAGAGACGTCGCTAACTATGTTAGAAGATGTCAAACATGCCAAGTGGTGAAAGCAGAACACCAGAAACCGGGAGGAACTCTCCAACCACTTCCAATACCCGAGTGGAAGTGGGAGCAAGTGACAATGGACTTCGTGTCCGGCTTGCCAAGGACCAAAGGAGGTTCCGATGGAATTTGGGTAATTATTGATAGGTTGACAAAGTCTGCGCACTTTCTTAAGGTGAAAATGTCCGATAAGGTTCCTAAGTTGGCCCGGTTGTATCGGAAGGAGATTGTTAGATTGCATGGTACCCCGGTCAGCATTGTTTCAGATAGGGATCCTCGGTTCACATCCAGTTTTTGGCAGGAATTACAGAAGTGTTTGGGGACGAAGCTCCACTTCAGTACTGCATTTCACCCACAGACGGATGGTCAGTCAGAAAGGCTAATAAGGTATCTCGAGGACATGCTTCGTGCTTGTGCCTTAGATTATCAGAATTCGTGGGATGAACAGTTGGATTTGATTGAGTATGCCTACAACAACAGCTTTCAGTCTTCTATTGGGATGGCACCGTATGAGGCGTTATATGGAAGAAAGTGCCGATCCCCTCTCTTTTGGGATATTGATGAGTGGAGATGGACCAAAGATGGAAAGCTCGAAAGGGCTAAGAAACCTAAGGAAATAGAGGATACCATCGAGAGAGTGAAAGTGATTAAACAGAGGTTGAAAGTGGCTCAAGACCGACAGAAGAGTTATGCAGATAGGAGAAGACGACCCTTAGAGTTCGAGAAAGGAGATAAGGTCTTTTTAAAGACATCTCCTAGAAAAGGGTATGCTCGGATTGGTAAAGGCGGAAAGCTTAACCCACGCTACTTAGGCCCCTTTGAGATCCTTGATCGAGTTGGGGAAGTGGCTTACAGACTTGAATTACCGCCGAGCTTAACCGGGATTCACAATGTGTTCCATGTCTCACAGCTTCGGAAACATTATCCCGATGAATCGTCTATTCTTCCAGTTGAGAAAGTTCAGTTGGAACCGGACTTGACCATTAAGAGATATCCAGTTCAGGTGTTAGACCGAAAGATGCAAGAGTTGAGGAATAGACAGATCCCTCTTGTGAAAGTCTTGTGGCGTGATCAAGAAGCCGAAGAAGCCACTTGGGAGACTGAGGATAAGATGAAACAGTTGTATCCGGATCTTTTCAAGACCTCGCCTCGGACCTGAGGACAGGTCCTTTTGAAGGAGGGAGGGTTGTAACATCCCGACTGATCAGACTTTTCAGGTAACCTCTTATGTGCGCTATTTAACTAGTTCTTTAAGTGATTATGTGATATTAACTGTCAACGTGAATCATTTGAAGTTATTTGAACTTATTTGCTTTAAAATGAATTTGGTTACCCTTGAACATTTAACTTTTCTTGTTTGGTATTCTATTCGTTTCGGGTTCGTATTTAATTCTAATTTTGTGAATTCGTGATATTTGTTAATTATATGCTTTATGGACTCGCTTACATGCTCGTTATATGTTTTGGTATTTGTTTTGATTGCCTTTTTGGGTTCGTTTTGGAGACGGGACCTAAAGGAGGCTAAAGAGCACTTAGCGCACCTTGGGTTCCGAGACGCGTATCTTGAGCTCGGGAATTCGGATTCGAATTCCGTCACCTCCATTGAACTCGTTTCGACGATTCGGGTTCGATGGGACAAACCTCACATTTTTCTAAGCTTGTTAAGACCTCCGAATTTCACCCGTAACGAGCCTCTTAAGCTTGGAAGCTACCTTTTGACCTCATGAGACCTTGTGGACCCCACTTGAACCTTATCTAAGTCTTAACCTTGGGTTATACTTGAGTTAGCTAACCACTTCAGCCCCTAAACACCCCCTAAACCGAGCCAAACCTCTCTCTCTCCCTAGAATTGATCAACAAAGCAAGGAAGCAAGGAAGAAGAAGAAAACCTTTGTCCAACCTTGTGATTTTTGAGCTCAAACTTCATCAAGGCTTCTCCAAATTTGAAGGTAAGTCCATGGTTGTCTTCTTCACTCTCTCTTCTCTCTTTTATGTGTTCTTTAGTTCAATTCCTTGATTGGTTGTTGAGTTTGAGTAAGCTTGTGAATAGTAGTAGTTGGGAAATGGGTTTGATTCTTGCTCCTTATTTGTTTCCTTGAGTTTTGTTGTTGTTTTTATGCTTCTAGGACTTGTTTCCTAGCATTTATTGCTTTTCCTTGCATGGTAGTTGGAGCTTGAGTGTTTGGTTTTGGTTTTGGAGTTGCTAAGTTACTGTAGTGCCGTCTGTGTGTTTTCTGTACCGTGACACGGGGGTGTCACGGTTTGCCCTTTGTTGGTGACACGGGCGTGTCACCTTTAATTTTCGTTTTCGGTTTTCTGTACCGTGACACGGGGGTGTCACGGTTTACTCTTTGTTGGTGACACGGGCGTGTCACCTCCAGGTTTTTGTTGTTTAGTTCTGTACTGAGACACGGGGGTGTCTCAGCTTGCCTTTCCCGGGGGACACGGGCGTGTCTCCTAGGAACTCTAGTTTCGTTCGTTTTGTTTCCTTTCTGTTGTTCTTGTTGATTATTCTTGCCTCGTTTATGATATATGCTCTTATATGAATTATTTGCTTGTAATTGGCCTTAATGTGAATTCATTTCATATCATTTGCATCATAAGCATACATATTCATGTACCGAGCGTCAATGTGGTTCATATTGGGTCTGAGAGTGTTCCTTTGTTGTTTGTCTTGTTCAGAGGATCTTTCTGTTGGGGACGAGCTTGCTCCGTAGGTGTCCGGTTTCCTCTTTTGACTCCGCTACGTTCGTTGCCAAGGTGAGGTTTTTGTACTTTTAGTTACTCGACCTACGACCCTATTTGATTTGGAAACCTCGCATGTGAATACGTATAGTATATGATAAATAAGTGTACGATACTTATATTGCGGGATTTGCCCCATTTGTTATAAGAGTTTCAAACGTTTTGTATATGTATATACACTATTTTACTTTTGTTTGAAAGGCTTAGTTTTGAGCAAGTGTGTGTGCGTAAGCGAGATGTGGCTTTGAAAGATAAGCTTTGAGATTTGTTTGTGTGACTTTCGTGATATGTTTGGGCCCCGGAGTGTGGTATGGTAATCTCGGGACGGCCGAGGGGTCGCCGAGCTCTTCCATCAACACCTCCATTTGAGAGTCTCGCCCAACCTTAGGAGGTTGAGGAAGGGTGTTTCTCTTGAGCCGGCGGAGGCAACCGCCGAAGGTTTCAAGGTAGTAATTAAACCTTGTCTCGTTTCTTTGTGTGGATAGTTAGGGCCGATCAACCCTTCTATCAACCGGTGTTGGGGATGGATTCTGGTTTGTTTTGCTTTGCTTTGTTCTTCGTATTTGGAAGTTGGGGATGTGTGTGACTCGTACTCGCCGAGTTGGTTAAGCTTTGTATGATCTACGAAACGAGAGTGGATTCTTAATTCACCTAAAACTTGGAGTTTTGTTTTGCCCTTTTCCCTTTCCTTTACTTATATATATATATATCACGGGAATAAATTTTAGCTTGCAAAAACCACTCTCGGTTCAAGGATCTTTCCTTTTGATTAAGTGTTTTGCTCTATATATATATCGGGTGCGTTAGTTAGCCCCCTCACTAGTCACTAGGACTAACCCTCGTTGTTGTTTTCCCCTTTTTCCTTTCTTTTGAGTTTGCAGGTTCCTCCGAGTCAAGCTAGGCGGCAAGTGTCTTTTGGGTTTACTTGTGGTTTAGCTTGGGTCTTCATGCATCGTAGTGGATTACTTCTACTCTTATTGTTGTATTTTGGATTATGTATTCTAATTATACTTTAGCTTTTGGGCCTTGATGGCACTGATTATTCTGTTTATGAACTGGCGTGAATGGTTGACCCTTCCCCACTTTTGAAATGTATATGTGATCTTGGGAAATATGTTAATTATAAATTGCTTCCGCTACTCTGATTTTAATTCTTGCAGTTCTTGAGGGTCTAGGCCGCCTAGCGAGGGTGTGAGTTTTGTGTGTCTCCCGTTCGCTATAGTCTGATGCGGGTGCGGACTTCCATTTCGCTACTCGTGTTGGACCTTAGTGCGGGGGGATGTGGCACCCTTCGCTCTGGGGGTGTTACATCCTGGCGTGGTATCAGAGCTCTCGGTTGCAAAACCAGAGCTCTGGAGTCGTGTTGAGTTTGTCTAGGTCGTTCGGTATAGGAGTATGTGACTATTTACATTCATTCATATCTCTACTTGACTTATTTGCTTAAATTGGTGATAATTGACTTCATGATCATGAACTGAACTCCATGCATCGATATCTTCTTGATTTGTGTATTTTCAGGATGCCTCCAAGAAGGAGAGCAGATAGGGAACAGACTCCTGATCTTAATCAACCCCCTCCACAAGCACCTCCACCTCCTCCGATGAATGCTGAGAATATTGTGCAGGCCCTTCTGAATCAGCTTCAGCAGAACCAAAGGAATAATCCACATTGGGAAGGACAAGGTGGGCAAGTAACTCCGGCCTTTAAGGAGTTCAGAAACAACAATCCACCTAAGTGGTATGGAGGAGATGACATCCAAGCCGAGGAGTGGTTGTCGGAAGTTGCGGGAATTTGGGAAATTTGCCCCGCTCCTTCGCATGAGAAAGCTGTTTGTACGGCCCGGTTTGTTCAAGGTCCCGCATCCAATTGGCTCAAAGCTATGAGAGCTCGATTGGAGAGGAATGGAGAGGAATTCGATTGGGAAAGCTTTGTGAGAGAGTTTCGTCATAACTACGTTCCGTCAAGTGCTCGTGAGAGAAGATTGCAACAATTTACAGAACTGAGACAAGGGAACCGTTCGGTTGAAGAGTATATCATGGAATTTGAGAGACTTGCACCGTATGCCCCGCACATCACCAATGATGATACCCAGAAGGCCCGGAACTTTATCCATGGTTTAAGATATGAAGTCCAGGATGCTCTTAAGGCAGCTACAGTGGATACATGGGAGAAGGCTACGAGGAAGGCAATCAAGGTGGAAGCCAACAACAAGAGATTGAGGCCGACTTACTCTTCGGGCCAAGGTTCGAGCTCTAATTTGGGGAAGAGGCCTGCATTCTATGGTGGGCCTCCGGTTTTCAAACCCCAAGGTCCTCCTACTTCAGTTAAGAAAGCTCGACCTTCGGTCCCCGCGGTACCAGCTTTACCGGCCCCGATTCAGAGTAGCTATTGCAAGGGTCCCAACCACACCGAGGAGAATTGCCGGAAGAAATTGAGAAGATGTTATAAATGTGGAGAGCCCGGCCATATGATCAGTACTTGTCCTCAAGTGAGAGCACCTCAGCCTCGAGTTCCTCCGCCGTTGAATGTGATGCCTCCGAGGGCACCGATCCAAGCGAGAGCCTATGCTTTGGAGGGCGAGGAAGAAAATGTAGAGGTGGATGCCAATGCCGTTGTTGAAGGTACCATCTACATTCATGGCATTCCATTGCATGCATTGTTTGATCCGGGGGCAACGCATTCATTTATTGCTTCCCGGCTTGTTGCTACTCTTCCATTGCCTGTTGCTTGCCTAGATGATTCTTTTATTGTTTCTTCTCCCCTTGGTGCTACTTTGTCTACGAATTGCGTTTACCGAGGTTGTCCAGTGGTTGTGGAAGATCATGAGTATCCGACAGATTTGATCAGGATGCCTATCAGGAAGTATGGGGTAATTCTGGGAATGGACTGGTTGTACCGTTACCGAGCCATGATGGATTGTTTTGCTAAGAGGGTGACTTTGGGTTCTACGGTCTTTGCGGGCCAGAGGTTGAAGACCTGCCCGTTTATTTCCTTCATGGAAGCAAGTAGATTGTTCCGGGACGGTGCGACGGGCTATGTGGCCTACCTTTTGAATAAGCCAAAGGATCAGGCCAAGCTCGAAGAGACGGAGATCGTGAAGGAATTCCCCGATGTGTTTCCGGAGAACTTGGGATCTTTACCTCCGGATCGGGATGTCGAGTTTGTAATAGATCTCTATCCCGGAGCAGAACCATATGCGAAATCTCCCTATAGGATGGCTCCAGCCGAGTTGAAGGAGTTGAAGACGCAATTGGACGAGCTCTTAGAGTGTGGTTACATTCGCCCGAGCACTTCTCCGTGGGGTGCTCCGGTCCTGTTTGTAAAGAAGAAAGACGGGACTTTGCGAATGTGTATTGACTACCGTGAGCTGAACCGGTTAACAGTTAAGAACAAATACCCGCTCCCTCACATTGAAGAGTTGTTCGACCTCCTGCAAGGTTCGAGGGTTTATTCCAAGTTGGACTTAAGGCAAGGGTATTACCAGTTGCGTATCTGGGAGGGAGATATACCGAAGACGGGTTTCAACACGAGATATGGGCATTTTGAGTTTGTGGTCATGCCTTTTGGTCTTACCAATGCCCCAGCCGCGTTTATGGATATGATGCACCGAATATTCCGGCCTTACCTCGATAAATTCGTGGTCATCTTTATAGATGATATTCTGGTGTATTCGAGGTCCGAAGAAGAGCACGCGCGGCATTTAAGCATTGTTTTGTCTACACTTCGGGAGCACAGATTGTTCGCCAAGTTCAGTAAGTGCGAGTTTTGGTTGGATCGAGTTTCCTTTTTGGGTCACTTCATTTCAGGGAATGGTATAGAAGTGGATCCAGCGAAGATCGAAACGGTGATGCTTTGGAAGCCACCGAAGAATGCCTCGGAAGTGAGAAGTTTTCTCGGGTTGGCAGGGTATTATAGGCGCTTTGTGAAAGATTTCTCGAGGATTGCTTCCCCGTTGACCCGGTTAACTAAGAAAGAGGTGAAGTTTGAGTGGGATGAGGCGTGTGAGAAGAGTTTCCAAACTCTTAAGGAAAGATTGACTACTGCACCGGTTTTAACCCTACCCGAGGGTTCGGAAGGCTACTCAGTTTATACCGATGCTTCGAAGGAAGGTCTCGGTTGTGTGTTAATGCAGAATGGTAAGGTTGTAGCCTACGCCTCAAGAAAGTTAAAGGATCATGAGAAGAACTATCCCACTCATGACTTGGAACTCGCCGCAGTGGTGTTTGCTTTGATGAAATGGCGGCATTACCTTTATGGAGTTACTTTTGAAGTGTTCACCGACCACCAGAGTCTCAAGTATCTGTTTACCCAGAAGGATTTGAACGTGAGACAGAGGAGATGGATGGAGACACTCGAGGATTATGATTGTAAGATTCAGTACCATCCGGGTAAAGCCAATGTGGTGGCGGATGCTTTGAGTAGGAAAGTGAATGTTTCAGGTTTGGAAGCAGGTTCTAGTAGACAGGGTTCAGTGGTTCTGGTTTCAGAGGCTCGATTGGCTAATATTTCGGTTCAACCGGTTCTGAAGCAGAGATTGATTGAAGCTCAATCTAAGGATCCAGAGATTCAGAAATTAGTAACTAAGTCAAGGATTGATCCTGAAACCAAGTTTGGATTTGATGATTCGGGATTGTTTCGATTTAAGGCTCGGGTTTGTGTCCCTGAAGGATTTAAGCAGTTGGTACTTGACGAAGCCCACAAGTCAGCGTATGCAGTACATCCCGGTACCACCAAAATGTACAAGGATCTAAGGACTTTATACTGGTGGAACGGCATGAAGAGAGACGTCGCTAACTATGTTAGAAGATGTCAAACATGCCAAGTGGTGAAAGCAGAACACCAGAAACCGGGAGGAACTCTCCAACCACTTCCAATACCCGAGTGGAAGTGGGAGCAAGTGACAATGGACTTCGTGTCCGGCTTGCCAAGGACCAAAGGAGGTTCCGATGGAATTTGGGTAATTATTGATAGGTTGACAAAGTCTGCGCACTTTCTTAAGGTGAAAATGTCCGATAAGGTTCCTAAGTTGGCCCGGTTGTATCGGAAGGAGATTGTTAGATTGCATGGTACCCCGGTCAGCATTGTTTCAGATAGGGATCCTTGGTTGACATCCAGTTTTTGGCAGGAATTACAGAAGTGTTTGGGGACGAAGCTCCACTTCAGTACTGCATTTCACCCACAGACGGATGGTCAGTCAGAAAGGCTAATAAGGTATCTCGAGGACATGCTTCGTGCTTGTGCCTTAGATTATCAGAATTCGTGGGATGAACAGTTGGATTTGATTGAGTATGCCTACAACAACAGCTTTCAGTCTTCTATTGGGATGGCACCGTATGAGGCGTTATATGGAAGAAAGTGCCGATCCCCTCTCTTTTGGGATATTGATGAGTGGAGATGGACCAAAGATGGAAAGCTCGAAAGGGCTAAGAAACCTAAGGAAATACAGGATACCATCGAGAGAGTGAAAGTGATTAAACAGAGGTTGAAAGTGGCTCAAGACCGACAGAAGAGTTATGCAGATAGGAGAAGACGACCCTTAGAGTTCGAGAAAGGAGATAAGGTCTTTTTAAAGACATCTCCTAGAAAAGGGTATGCTCGGATTGGTAAAGGCGGAAAGCTTAACCCACGCTACTTAGGCCCCTTTGAGATCCTTGATCGAGTTGGGGAAGTGGCTTACAGACTTGAATTACCGCCGAGCTTAACCGGGATTCACAATGTGTTCCATGTCTCACAGCTTCGGAAACATTATCCCGATGAATCGTCTATTCTTCCAGTTGAGAAAGTTCAGTTGGAACCGGACTTGACCATTAAGAGATATCCAGTTCAGGTGTTAGACCGAAAGATGCAAGAGTTGAGGAATAGACAGATCCCTCTTGTGAAAGTCTTGTGGCGTGATCAAGAAGCCGAAGAAGCCACTTGGGAGACTGAGGATAAGATGAAACAGTTGTATCCGGATCTTTTCAAGACCTCGCCTCGGACCTGAGGACAGGTCCTTTTGAAGGAGGGAGGGTTGTAACATCCCGACTGATCAGACTTTTCAGGTAACCTCTTATGTGCGCTATTTAACTAGTTCTTTAAGTGATTATGTGATATTAACTGTCAACGTGAATCATTTGAAGTTATTTGAACTTATTTGCTTTAAAATGAATTTGGTTACCCTTGAACGTTTAACTTTTCTTGTTTGGTATTCTATTCGTTTCGGGTTCGTATTTAATTCTAATTTTGTGAATTCGTGATATTTGTTAATTATATGCTTTATGGACTCGCTTACATGCTCGTTATATGTTTTGGTATTTGTTTTGATTGCCTTTTTGGGTTCGTTTTGGAGACGGGACCTAAAGGAGGCTAAAGAGCACTTAGCGCACCTTGGGTTCCGAGACGCGTATCTTGAGCTCGGGAATTCGGATTCGAATTCCGTCACCTCCATTGAACTCGTTTCGACGATTCGGGTTCGATGGGACAAACCTCACATTTTTCTAAGCTTGTTAAGACCTCCGAATTTCACCCGTAACGAGCCTCTTAAGCTTGGAAGCTACCTTTTGACCTCATGAGACCTTGTGGACCCCACTTGAACCTTATCTAAGTCTTAACCTTGGGTTATACTTGAGTTAGCTAACCACTTCAGCCCCTAAACACCCCCTAAACCGAGCCAAACCTCTCTCTCTCCCTAGAATTGATCAGCAAAGCAAGGAAGCAAGGAAGAAGAAGAAAACCTTTGTCCAACCTTGTGATTTTTGAGCTCAAACTTCATCAAGGCTTCTCCAAATTTGAAGGTAAGTCCATGGTTGTCTTCTTCACTCTCTCTTCTCTCTTTTATGTGTTCTTTAGTTCAATTCCTTGATTGGTTGTTGAGTTTGAGTAAGCTTGTGAATAGTAGTAGTTGGGAAATGGGTTTGATTCTTGCTCCTTATTTGTTTCCTTGAGTTTTGTTGTTGTTTTTATGCTTCTAGGACTTGTTTCCTAGCATTTATTGCTTTTCCTTGCATGGTAGTTGGAGCTTGAGTGTTTGGTTTTGGTTTTGGAGTTGCTAAGTTACTGTAGTGCCGTCTGTGTGTTTTCTGTACCGTGACACGGGGGTGTCACGGTTTGCCCTTTGTTGGTGACACGGGCGTGTCACCTTTAATTTTCGTTTTCGGTTTTCTGTACCGTGACACGGGGGTGTCACGGTTTACTCTTTGTTGGTGACACGGGCGTGTCACCTCCAGGTTTTTGTTGTTTAGTTCTGTACTGAGACACGGGGGTGTCTCAGCTTGCCTTTCCCGGGGGACACGGGCGTGTCTCCTAGGAACTCTAGTTTCGTTCGTTTTGTTTCCTTTCTGTTGTTCTTGTTGATTATTCTTGCCTCGTTTATGATATATGCTCTTATATGAATTATTTGCTTGTAATTGGCCTTAATGTGAATTCATTTCATATCATTTGCATCATAAGCATACATATTCATGTACCGAGCGTCAATGTGGTTCATATTGGGTCTGAGAGTGTTCCTTTGTTGTTTGTCTTGTTCAGAGGATCTTTCTGTTGGGGACGAGCTTGCTCCGTAGGTGTCCGGTTTCCTCTTTTGACTCCGCTACGTTCGTTGCCAAGGTGAGGTTTTTGTACTTTTAGTTACTCGACCTACGACCCTATTTGATTTGGAAACCTCGCATGTGAATACGTATAGTATATGATAAATAAGTGTACGATACTTATATTGCGGGATTTGCCCCATTTGTTATAAGAGTTTCAAACGTTTTGTATATGTATATACACTATTTTACTTTTGTTTGAAAGGCTTAGTTTTGAGCAAGTGTGTGTGCGTAAGCGAGATGTGGCTTTGAAAGATAAGCTTTGAGATTTGTTTGTGTGACTTTCGTGATATGTTTGGGCCCCGGAGTGTGGTATGGTAATCTCGGGACGGCCGAGGGGTCGCCGAGCTCTTCCATCAACACCTCCATTTGAGAGTCTCGCCCAACCTTAGGAGGTTGAGGAAGGGTGTTTCTCTTGAGCCGACGGAGGCAACCGCCGAAGGTTTCAAGGTAGTAATTAAACCTTGTCTCGTTTCTTTGTGTGGATAGTTAGGGCCGATCAACCCTTCTATCAACCGGTGTTGGGGATGGATTCTGGTTTGTTTTGCTTTGCTTTGTTCTTCGTATTTGGAAGTTGGGGATGTGTGTGACTCGAACTCGCCGAGTTGGTTAAGCTTTGTATGATCTACGAAACGAGAGTGGATTCTTAATTCACCTAAAACTTGGAGTTTTGTTTTGCCCTTTTCCCTTTCCTTTACTTATATATATATATATCACGGGAATAAATTTTAGCTTGCAAAAACCACTCTCGGTTCAAGGATCTTTCCTTTTGATTAAGTGTTTTGCTCTATATATATATCGGGTGCGTGAGTTAGCCCCCTCACTAGTCACTAGGACTAACCCTCGTTGTTGTTTTCCCCTTTTTCCTTTCTTTTGAGTTTGCAGGTTCCTCCGAGTCAAGCTAGGCGGCAAGTGTCTTTTGGGTTTACTTGTGGTTTAGCTTGGGTCTTCATGCATCGTAGTGGATTACTTCTACTCTTATTGTTGTATTTTGGATTATGTATTCTAATTATACTTTAGCTTTTGGGCCTTGATGGCACTGATTATTCTGTTTATGAACTGGCGTGAATGGTTGACCCTTCCCCACTTTTGAAATGTATATGTGATCTTGGGAAATATGTTAATTATAAATTGCTTCCGCTACTCTGATTTTAATTCTTGCAGTTCTTGAGGGTCTAGGCCGCCTAGCGAGGGTGTGAGTTTTGTGTGTCTCCCGTTCGCTATAGTCTGATGCGGGTGCGGACTTCCATTTCGCTACTCGTGTTGGACCTTAGTGCGGGGGGATGTGGCACCCTTCGCTCTGGGGGTGTTACAGTATAGTTGATACGTGCGTGATACATAAGGGTGCTTACTTCAATAAGTAAGTTCACTGAGGTGCCCCGAGTGAGAAGATTCCTAAATGGGAAAGGAAGTTTCTATTTCAGGAAATGGAAACTTCCAGATTAGGAAATATCTCACGAGTCATTGATGTGATTAATTGATCCTTAGACTTGAGGTTCCATGTCACTTTATGAGTTAACTCTGTAGTCTTTGGTATAAGCTTTAAAGGGTGTCGCCTTAGACAACTGATTCAAGGCTTATGCTGGGGCTGCACAAGTGACTCATGAAAGTGAATGAGAATCAAGAAAGGACCTACACTTGCATATGCAAGGTGATATCTTACTGTGTAAGTCATTCATATACCATATGGAGTCCTTGGCCAAGGCAGTAGATCAAGACATCAAGAAAAGGGTTTCTTGGATTGAGATCAAATGGATATGAAATACACTTAGCTTTAAGACCAGATTATTAGGGTTCTAATTATTCCCTTACCCTAGATCATGGTTGGGAGATAGTAAGTAGGAGGATTGTATCTCACATGAATCAATGACTTAAAGGTTCTGTCGAATCCGAACATTCCAATTCAGCTAAGGGTTAAACACTTGTTGCTAGACTATGGTTGTTTAATCTGTGGACTGATTAATTAATTAGTGAATTAATTAATTAGGGTCACTGCTAATTGAATTGAGAACCTAGAGGGTCACACACAACAACTTGGTTACATGAGTTGAGGCTTTAAAATGATTAAACGAGTTAATCAAGCCTAGAGGGTTCCACACGTGTGGCTCACGTGAGTGACACGTGTCACTGTGACACGTGTCACACACGTGTGAATATATATATATATATATTGTATATATATGTATTAAATAATTAAATGTGTTAATTATTTAATAGACTTTGGTTTAATTTTGAATTAAAAAGAAAGTCTTATTTTGGAGAAAATAATCTAGTTAATTAATTATGAATTAATTAATTAGATAAAAATAAGTTATTTATTTTATAATAAATAAAGTATAAAATTATCCAAAAAATAGTTTGGATATTTTTAGCTCTCTTGAAAGTTGATTTGAATTAGAATTCAAAGTCAAAGTCAAATTTACTTGATGATCAAGTAAAAGAGAGAGAGAGACCAAAAATCCTAGCCCATTAAGGACTAGGAATTTCGTCCCTCCCCTTTCTTATATATAGGGGAGCTCATGCTCCCCTTTAGAGCTAATCGAATTCTTTTGGTTCATGTGTTGAACACCATCCTTTCTCCAAGATAAACGAAACCCTAGGTTAAGCCTAAACACTAACTAGAGAACTAGCATCCTTACTAGTTAGATTGTAGCAAAGTTGGTGGACTATCTCTAGAGAGCTTCAAGTTAGAAGTTTTGAAGATTCGAGCTTTACCAAAAAGTGGTGATCAAGCAAAACGATCAGAAGGGATGATGTAACGATTCTGAACCCGACGTGAAGCGAATGAAAAAAACGAACCAAAGAAGATGGCGAAAACCGTTCGTCCATATCCTGAAGGATGAATTTTTTCACGAGGGTTTTGTGACTGGCAGTTTTCTACTTTCGCAAAACTGGTTTTCGAAGGGAGTTTCAATCCTGTTTTTCTCATTTCATGTTTCTTTCTTTATGTTATATTGTTAAGAACATCTCTAACATGAATTGAATCTAGGATGGTGTGGATTGCTATCCCGACAATGGATTCTGAAGTAGAAAGAGACTTTCGAGGGACGGGTTGTCAAGCCGCGAGAAGAGCGTTCTTGGGTGGCTTGAAACGCTTCGAGAAAGAATAAAAGAAAAGTAAGTTTTCTATCTCTACGAATTTGGTTACACGATTGCGAGTCCAAGATCCTTTTGTTGGAAAAATTTTTAAATTCCGCTGCTTTGTGATTCGTGTTTTCCAACAAAGACTTCTAAACGAACTTAAATATCAACCCTAATATCTCTCGCCGACAGAGGTAACGGGCGTTACCTATCCATGTGCATTTCTTGGTAACGCCCGTTACAAGGCTAAATCGTGCCCGCGCTTTTACATGTGGTAACGGCCGTTACCTCAAACGGCACAAAAATATACTCTAATCAATGCTCAAAATCACACAAATTCTACACTCAACAACGGCCAAAAGGACGGATCATCACAACCTTCCCCCTTAAAAGAACTTGGTCCACAGGTTCTCCTTCGGGGTCTTGAGCAACTCTGGGAATGAAGCTCAACTCCATGCTTCCGATGTGCCACTCTGATTTGGTTTTCAAGTGGCTACTTGGATTTTTGAATCCAGCCATTAGACTTCCATCGAAGAAAACTGCTAGTCTCCGACTCTAACATCTGTCGAACCCACAACT
Source organism: Lantana camara (assembly GCA_037501455.1). Classification (NCBI taxonomy): domain Eukaryota; kingdom Viridiplantae; phylum Streptophyta; class Magnoliopsida; order Lamiales; family Verbenaceae; genus Lantana; species Lantana camara. Next base: position 44,026,917 of record CM074865.1, read on the forward strand.
ATAACCGGTTGCTCACGAACATCGAACCTAGCTCAAGCTGCACCTCTGAACACCTTTGAACTAGGAGAACGGTAGACTCCTCGGGGTATCGCTTCCTTAGTTGAAGAATAAGGAAGACTTGTCATATCAAGAAAAAACTCAGTGGCAAAATCAACCGGAGAGCTGCTGGGACGGTGGGCCCAGAACAGTAGCGGTCCGTGACCACATTTTAAAATTTTTATTATAATACAAGTATTAAAATATTTCTAAAACATTTTAATACAAAGCGGAAAACTTAGCCGGATCTACTCAGGTATATACATGCAATTGATAATAAATTTTAAATCACTTAAGCAGATAAATATCTAACATGCAATTAACACTTAAGAGTGCATAATTTATCATGCGTAAAATAAAACAACTGTAAAATATTACCGTACTGCAAACATGGCTATCTAACGGCATTTTTCCAGCTCATTTCCCACTCTTGAGACCGGCAGAGCTTCCCTACAATATCCCCAGGGACACCCTCGGAGTGTGGGCTCCGAAAGTATTTCTCTAAATACTTAGAGAAAATAAAATTTAAACTAGGAAACCCTCTTCAGGGTTTAATCTCCCGAAATTAGGCGTTTTATATAAACACCTAATTAAAATTAATCGGAATTAACTAGGAGAAAATGGGACTTGATTTCAAAGCCAAGACTTGGCCAAAACCATCCCAAAACTGAATGAGAAATAATGGCAAGGGGGTCAGCTATTTATAGGCAAAAACCCGAGGGCAAAACGGTCATTTTAAGCGTAAGTTCAAGGGTATTTTGGTCATTTCGCACTGCCACTTGCAAAATTGACGGAATATGAGAGTACCACGTTGAAGCTCTCATCGCCACGATTCCAACGCCGCCGGCCACGCGCCAATCGAAGTTGGCACGCGCCAACACAAGGCGGCGTGTGTGTTTCACCCGCGTCTAGGGTTTGGGGATAACGTTGCCGATTCTCATTCGGCCACGTGTCCGGGTCTGTCCGGCCTTGAAACGAACCCGGTCTGACCCTATCCGAGACCCGACCCATTGACCCGATTTTTCCGACCCTTTTGACCGGGTTATCCGACCCGTTGACCGGCCTGGCCAGATCGAATCTGGACCGTCCTTTGCGCGATGACGTGGCGCGATCCTATCCGCACACGTGGCGCGCCACGTAGCCGCCTACTCAGCGCCATCTGGACCCACGTTGCTGACGTGGCGTGCCACGACATCTGCCACGTCAGCAATTTTTTTTTTTTTAATTTAAAATTTTTATTTTCTCCAAAATAAATTTCCGGGTATTTCCAACTCTTTAGAACTTGATTTATTTTCTTAAAATAAATCCCTTGGCTATTTTCAAACACTTTGAAAATTCATTTCTCTTTCTCCGTTTAATATTGTCTCTTTGGGTTTTCAATTGTGGCTTGTAGGGGGACCTGCAGGACTAATTAATTTTAGCTCCAAATGGATTAATATATTATCATCTCATGATAATAATTAATTGCCGTTTAACAATATTTAATTCCACTAAATTAATATTGTTGCACTCTAAAATTAATTAAATTATTCACGAATTTCTCGATCTAGAACAATTTCGCATTTTACTCCTTCGTGTAGATATCCATGAAAAATAAATTACAACTACTATCATTTATTTTTTATCTCCAATTTGAAATTTATTGATTCGCCTTAAGTTCAAATTCTCTGTATGTGAAACACATTCATCATACAACTTCGGTGATGCATCACGCGAAGTGCTTTGGCCAAAGTCTTAATTCGAACTTTTACAAATCTATTTCAAGGATATATCTTACCTTCCAGCAAGGCCACAGGTTCCTCGATCAATATCACTTTTTAGCGAATTTCATGTAATCACCGAACATACAAAGTATTTTGGCCACCCGTTACCGAGACCTCACTTCGAGTATGTTATAGTGACTAACACTACATGCCTAAAGCCAAAATATCATCAGGATTAAGAGTACAATGCTTCCTGAGATTTTATTCATTTCAGATAGCAGTATAAAATGAATAATCTCAGTGGTCCAGTTCGATGTTTCCAATCCTATTGAAAATCATCAATGTGCTATAATTGGAATCACCATTCCCAATGACGAAAGACTAATCATCTTATATAACCACATTATAGTTTTGATAAGAACATATTCTTATCTTACCGACTAGAACTTTAATGACACGTGATTTCGGTATTCAAAGTCTTTTCCTATGAAACACATTTCATATGATTATACCACCACACGTCATTAATTATTAACATGTGAAATACTCACAACTCGCTGTAAATTCAGTTTAATTAATTCAACAAATTGAATTTTCAGGGCACTATTCCCAACAATCTCCCACTTGCCCAAAATTCAATTTGGCTATACATCTAAGTCCTATTCCTTTCACATGAGTGTCAAAACCCGTTTTGCACTCTTTTGCGCCAATGCTTTAGTGAAGGAATCTATCAGATGTTTCTCAGAGCCAACAACTAGGAAATCATGAATCCAATACATCTAACTTGCTGCTTCTCAAGCTACCATGTATTTGACTTCCATGGCGGTGTAAGCAATATAAGTCTGCTTATATTCTCCAATTAACAGTTGCTCTTTCTAGAGTAAACACGTATTCTGATGTCAAACATCTAGAATACAAATCAGATTGTAAATCCGAATCTCTATACTCTATTGAAATGAGCTCACCACTGTGGTAGACAAGCATCTAATCTCAAGTCCTTCTCAAGTACTCGAATATATGCTTTCACTACCACCCAGTGTCAGATTCTAGGGTTTGACTAATATCCGCTGACTTAGACCTTTTTCATAATAGACAGCTGGCCTTGTACATAATATGACCCACATAAGGCTTCCGTTGTGGAACTCTAATCATGTCTTCTATCTCTTCAGTTGTCTCAGGACACTGATCCCGAGATAGATAAATTCCAAATCTAAAAGGTAATGAACCTTTCCTGGAATTTGTCATATTATACCTTACCAGCATCTTATCCATAGGGAAAATTATAAAAATGGTATACCATCTCCACCCACTTAGCAAAAATAGTACTTAGATTTTTCCGGTGACAGATTTACCCCATACCTTCCAAAATCTCCCAAAACAATGCACTTTTTCGTCGGTACCCGTAAAACCCACCGAAAACCAGACCCGAAATCTGATGTGTCATCTTTTTGTATTACATGGCAATACCACCAAAGCCACATCCATTACCACTAGACATGTGTCATTTTGACCCATTTAAAAAAAAAATTGAAAATGCCACATAATGTTTTAAATTATATTAAAAAAATAGTATTTTTAATTTCAAATAACTTTTCTATTTTTTTTTTGCAAAAAACAATTTATACTTAATTTGTAGACCTAAATAAATATTAAGGAGTATTTAACTTTTAATGACTAGTTGAAAAAAAAAAAAAATTTCCGTAAATGATTAGCAATATTAGTATTTAGTAAATTGATAAATAAATTGCAGTAAATGGAAAATCGAAAATATTTATATGATAATTAGAAATATTATATTTATTAACTAATTACATAAAATTTACATTGAATTGTATTAAGCTCTAAAGAGAGATTAATATGGCCAATTAATTATAAAATACAATACAAATTATAAAAAGAAAATTAAAAATTTTAATTAGAAAAAAGAAGGAAATGAATGCAGCAGCAAACACCAGATCGCCGCCGCACTTATCACCACCTCCGCCGCCGCACAATATCTTCGCACCGCCGCCGCCTCCTCTGTATTCGTGTCGTCGTTGCCACCACCGCCACAACCCCAAATCACCACCGCACACCAACAATCAGCCTCCACCCCAAATCGCCTCCACCACCACCATCCCGTCACCATCCCTCGTCCCTCTCGCCCTATCTCAGGAAAAATAGGAAACCCCACCACCACCACCACCCAGAAACCCCGCCCCAATCCCGTTGGAGAAGATGAAGGGGACACCCACGCCAAAAAATTGGGGATTTCTCCTTCCATTCAATGACCGAGGTGGAGAAGATGAGGAGTAGATCTGAGGAGTGCGGCGGCGGTGGTAGAGATCTAGATCCGTCGGAGGAGGATGGAGCTGGTGGGTGACGGTGGCAGCGTGATGGTGGATTTGTACCTATCGTTCGATTTGAGGAGGAGGGAGGCAGCGGCGGTACGGTGGCGTTGCCGGAGGCGGCGGTGTGGTGGCCTGGAACTGGAAGATTGTGTAAGTATATATGTCGGAGTGTATATAATATAGTGTATATATATATATGTATCATATATAAACATATAAATCAGAATATTTTTAAATGTAAAATATTAATAATCAAAATTAAAATTATATAAAATGTCTTATTTTTTTAAATTAATTTTTTTACTAAAATATATAAATATATATGCGTGTGAAAATAATTAAATACTATCAAAGATATTATTGAAAGTTTTTTATTTTACATATTTTTTATAATAAATGTAATATTATATATATAATTATTTTTACTTTGTCAAATTTATTTTAAATATTAATGAGGTTAAAAAATGCTTATTATGATCCACATAAGCTGCAATTTGGCAAAATTTGTGATGTGGCAAGCTCATTTTGGACATGTAGGAGCCAAACACACGTCAGACTGGTTTTCCGGGCGGATTTTGGATTTCCGGCGAAAAATGCATCATTTTGGGCTGTTTTGGGACGTATGGGGTAAATCTGTCACCGGAAAAATCTAAGTACCGTTTTTGCTAAGTGGGTGGAGATGGTATACCATTTTTATAATTTTCCCTTATCCATATATGCTTCTTGTGATAAACCCATCTTCTTATTCCTATGATCATGACAAAAGTCTGATCCTTGGATATGCATTGGTCTCACATAGGTCTTTTCTTGTCAAAATGATTTGACGCTCGAATCTTGACCACTGACAAAATTCTTGCATCATTTCCAATGAGCAGAATATTGTTTACGTATAAAGTAAAAATGTTACAACACTATCATGATGTCATTTTGTACACTTCATGGTTCATCATGCAATTATACAAATCCAAGGAATTGAAATTGCCTTATAATTCTGATGCTCCATAATCTAGACTCTTGCTTAAGATCACAAATCGATCTATGAAGCTAACATTATATGCACCTGATTTCTGGCTGTGAAGCCTTCAGGTTGTACCATGTATCTATTCTTCTTGAAATTTTCCCATTCAAGGACATAGTCTTTACATCTATTTATCTAATCTCATAATCAATAATGAGATAAAATGGAGAGGATAATGGACTTAAGCATTTCTATAGGCGAGAAGACCTCATAAATTATTTATTCTTTCTGGGTAATATCCCTTGCCATAAGTTTGCTCTAAAGTCTCTACTTTTTCGTCCATTTCTCCTTTTATCGTCTTGTAGAACCCAAATGTATCTAATAGGGTTTAATGCCTTCAGGCGCCTCTACAAGTTCTAGACTTTGTTAGAATACAAATATTCTAACTTAGATTCCATGGCTTTTGACCAAATGGTCGGCGTCTATATCATCCACAGCTTCATTTCATGTGACAGGATCAGATACGTTAGATTCAACCACTTGGGTTAATCTTAGGTATCTTGTCAGGTCTCCTGGCAATCCTCCCACTACAATGATGCTCTCGTGTACACATCTCCACATCACATGTTGTATTTGGTACATCACATATATTTAATACATTTTCAGTTATCACGGGTTTATGGAAATCAGTATCGAATACTGTTATTTCTTTTAACACCACTTTGTTTCCACCCTTTGTGGTTATCTATGTAATTATCTTTGAAAAATTCACAAACATCTTTTGTGATTTCTCAAATTACAAAATATACCACCTCTTGTTCTTCTTAGGATAACCTTAGAACAAGTAAACATTTGTTCTTTATTCTAACTTGTCAGGATCCATCCTTAACACGTGGACCACGCTACCTTAAATCCGAAGATAAAAGATACAGGGTTTTCACCCTAGCTACAGATCCATCAGTGTTTTAGGAACTGACTTAGATAGAACTTGGTTTGTCGTTTTGTGTGCAAGACCCCAAAACGAATTTCATAGGGTAGCATGACTCTTCATGAATCTTACCATCATTATCAGAGTTCTATTTCTCCTTTCTACAATACATCTTCGCTAAGACATATCTCATATATATAGTTGAGATCTAATCTCATTTGAGAAGTTCTAATTAACTCTGAACATAGATACTTATCACTACTTCGATCTAATCGGAGTGCCTTGATATGTTTTCTAATTTGACTCTTTGACTTCAGTCCTTTATTCTTTGAACTCTTCAATATTAAAGACTTAAGTCTCATCAAATAAACATATTTGTATCTAGAGTATTCATTCAAATGAATGATGAAGTATCCAAAAACTTCCTCTTGCTTAAACATTCATAATATCATATGTCCGTATGAACTCACTTGGTCATTTTACTTTTCTAAATAGGATTCGCAGACTGACAGTTGTCAAGTCGAAAAGACTCGACAATCAGTCTTTGGATCTTATTCGGATAAAAGTGACCAAGACGTTAATACCACGTAGAAGTTTTTCCTCTTAGATGGTAAGTCAAGCTTCTTAATGTTAAACTTAAATTAGGGTTTTTCATAGAGGTATAAAAGACCATCTTTTATTGTACCAGAGCAAATAAACCTTTTATTTTTGTTTAATGGTAAACTTTTGTTCAAAAGAAATAGTTGAACCATTACTTATCAAATAACTTACAAAAATCAAATTTCTGTATATATGGCACGTATAATATAAAACCCTATTGCCAAAATACGACTTTATTGTCCTTACTTCTAATACAATTACACTTGTATTATCCCCGAGCAGTAGTTGTGTGTTAGCCGTTTTTCAAACTTTCTGATTAGTTTGAATCTTCGCAACGACTTTCAAATATGATTAGTTGATCTCAAGTTCATACACCAGGAGTCTGGTGAATTTCCAACTAAACATATTTTCAACGAGTAAGATATCTTCATATCTTATCCAAACGGCGTGACAAACAGACAAACTAAGTATTTTCGACAATTTCCTTTCCAATACCCATTATCACCGAAATAGAAACACTTTTCCATTATCGGATTTGACTTTCTATTTCTGAACCTTCGATTAGGAACTTTTCCTTTTTCTTTCTTCCACTTACTGGCTCTCTAGGCCGTGGATATTGATGTCTGATTAAAGAGAACTTTTCCCTTAGTCTATATCACCCTTTCTGCCATATTGAGGTCGTTCATTGGTTTTTATAAAAATTTATTTAAAATAATCTTGAACGTTCAAATGACTTAGGCAGAGAGTATAGGATCGTATCCTATCTGTTAAGATTGTCTCTTTAAGCACAGAGGCTTTTAATCTCGTCTAGATTAGTTATCATATTCATAATATGATTCTGAATTGGTGATCCTTCAAACATATTTATAACTAACAACCTTCTTATTGACTCGTACCTTCGTACGATTCTGCCTTTAAAACATATTCTTATCAGTGGACATCTCATGCGTCTGATGTTCAAGAACTTTTAAGACAGATGTCAGGATATAAGACTAGTCAGATCATCACACTTGATCCATTTAGAATAAGCGTCTTTCTAATCCTTACTGGTTGTAGTTTTCGAAATTTTCGGATAAGGTTCAGTGAGTACGTAAACTTTCGTGTCTCAACACGATGTCAAGATTCATTTCCTAATCAGCACAGTTAAACCCTTATTAGCCTATTTCCTCATAGACAAAATAGTTTGGAGTGGGCTAAGAGAGGTCGTAATTATAAAACTGAAATAAATAAAAAAATGCAAGTTATGATTATGTATTTCACTTTCCTCTGCGTCCAACCAATAAATGAAATCCACGTAAGCATTTTGATTTACGCAATGGTGACTTAACTAACTGCAGTTGACTCCCCGGAGGCGAGGTCGAAAACCACTTAGAAAAGCAAGAACTATTCTTAATTAACATGTCATCTAGACAACTCTTACCAAACAATGTTAATTCACCACGTCAACCTTTGGCCTCTAAGTAAATGTAACATAGCTCCGAAGGGAGGTTAATACATTACTTAGTCAAGTGTACACCATTACCTAGAAGTCCGTATGAGTAGGTCAAGACACTCCACGGAGGCGTGGTCGAGCTGACTTTCCTGTATTTCATTCTATCCGTAGAAGTCTAATCTTGTATACCGCGAATATATACCCGCCGAAGGGAGTAGTCTATATTCACTATACTATAGACGGGTAATGGAGGCCGTGAGAATCCAACTCTTTTCATCTCGCTCCCACTTGAATTTTTAAAAAGTTGTGGATTATCTTTTGATTATTCAATAATCACTTTTGGCGTCTTATTATTGGAAGTAATTAATCAAATTAATACCCTCCCACTAGGATTACTAAATCATATTTAAAAATCCCAATAATAATATTTTAAGGCAATTTAATAACTATTTATTAATTAGGCCGAAAAATATTAGTTCAATTATGCATCGCGTCTAATCTCTATTAAACAATACTATTTAATCATATTAAATAAAATATGCATAATTGTAAATATCATAATATCTCATATTATCATGATCATGCCATAAAATAAAATAATTAAGCATGCTTTCATATAATTATCACATAATTATCATGCTTAAAATTTTAAATGACACAAAATAAATATGCCATAAATTAAATCAATTAAGCATGCTGGTATAATTATCACATAATTATCATGCTTAAAATAACTGGCATAAAGTAAACATGTTATAAATAAATTATCTCATAATTTAAATCATGTTTGCGGATTCGTTAATTAACCAGGAAGATTATTGAAATTGATTCCCAGAAAATTACCATTCCACGTAAATTCCCAGGAAACACTGCAGGGGTCACAAACGGTCCCACTTAAAAACCAGTCTCCTTTGACAAAATTTATGTGCACAGTAGCAGATTTAAAATTATGCATCGCATACATCATATCAATGCATGTATATATCTAGAGCACGGCTCTGATACCAGTTGCTGGGACGGTGGGCCCAGAACAATAGCGGTCCGTGACCACATTTTAAAATTTTTATTATAATACAAGTATTAAAATATTTCTTAAACATTTTAATACAAAGCGGAAGACTTAGCCGGATCTACTCAAGTATATACATGCAATTGATAATAAATTTTAAATCACTTAAGCAGATAAATATCTAACATGCAATTAACACTTAAGGGCACATAATTTATCATGCGTAAAATAAAACAACTGTAAAATATTACCGTACTGCAAACATGGCTATGTAACGGTATTTTTCCAGCTCATTTCCCACTCTTGAGACCGGCAGAGCTTCCCTGCAATATCCCCAGGGACACCCTCGGAGTGTGGACTCCGAAAGTATTTCTCTAAATACTTAGAGAAAATAAACTTTAAACTAGGAAACCCTTTTCAGGGTTTAATCTCCCGAAATTAGGCGTTTTATATAAACACCTAATTAAAATTAATTCCAAAATTAATCGGAATTAACTACGAGAAAATGGGACTTGATTTCAAAGCCAAGACTTGGCCAAAACCATCCCAAAACTGAATGAGAAATAATAGCAAGGGGGTCAGCTATTTATAGGCAAAAACCCGAGGGCAAAACGGTCATTTTAAGCATAAGTTGAAGGGTATTTTGGTCATTTCGCACTGCCACGTTGAAGCTCTCATCGCCACGATTCCAACGCCGCCGGCCACGCGCCAATCGGAGTTGGCACGCGCCACCTTGTGTTTCACCCTCGTCTAGGGTTTGGGGATGACGTGGCCGATTCTCATTCGGCCACGTGTCCGGATCTGTCCGGCCCGGAAACTGTAACGCCCCCACCCGTACCAGAACAAGAGGAGAGCGGCGTCTCAACCCCCGCACCGAAGCACCTCTCAAGTAATGGTGTGAGCCATCACTCAAGAAATACTCCAGCGAACGGCTATCTATCAGAACTATACATGTACAACGATGTGGCTATGCAGCGGAAAATCAGAGTATTTTAAAACTTTTCAAGACATGTGCGTGATGGCATGTAACAAGCAAGAACATATTGACCGTGTAAGAGAGACTCGGCATATCAGAACATATAACATATGCACATATAAGTACCGATACAGCAGAGTTCAGAATATCGGTAACAGAGTAGCAGAAAGAGTATAACAAAGATACTCAACTATTCAGAAACATATACAAAAATATAAAGTGATGCAGCCATAAAACATATGCAGGACACAAAGGGAAGTAATACTAAGTCCTGACTGAAACAAAAATAACAATCTAGAGCTTCAAGATACCTCTAGACTGCGGCTGCAAGACCTGAAACCACGAGGCAAGAAAACGGGAGAGGTATTAGTCAAAAGGACTAAGTGAGGGAATACTTTAAAGAAAGTACTGAATTAAAGAACTTGAAGTAAAGTTCGAAACTGTTAAATGCGATGCTTTAAAGAAGAACTTGAAACAAGTTCGGTTGATAAAACTCTTTGAATGTGATGCTGTAAAAGAATGCACGTTAAAAACATTTTCATGAATGCTATCACACGCGCACACATATGCTGTTGATGGTTCATAATTCTTTCATAAAACGGGATAAGGGTAAAGTGAACTTTTCCAGATATGAACCATCCTTTATGAAACAGAATTTTGCCCGCAAGCTAGGCTCCTCCATCCTTACTCCAGAAAAACATGATTCGGTAGAGCATCGGACCAGGATCAACGATAATTCCACGTATAGTAGAGTATCGGACCAAGATCAACAATAACCCCACATATAGTAGAGCATCGGACCAAGGTCAACAACAACTCCGCATATTGTAGACTATCGGACCAAGGTCAACAACAACTCTTACCAACGCATACAAACATGCACCATCCTCCACCGGTTGTCACTTCGGGTAGCTAGCCCTAGGCGACCTGTAAACATGTAATGGGAACAGATTTGCTGTCCGTTCCCAGACAGATTGTCCTGACTTAACAAACCTCCTGTTAAAAGTCGATGTCAATTGTCTAAGTGTGGCGGCCGGTATTGGTGATGTCGTTGGCGCTCACCTCCCGAGCATCACCTCCACACATAACCGCCGGGCCCACACTGTAAACTGTATGCTTGCATTTAAGATTTAGCAGTGACCAGAGTACCACTCCAGTATGCTAACAATAACATGTGAAACTGTAACTGTAACATATGATGTTGTCTGTAAAACATATGATTCTGTTTGAAAACATGTGATTCTGTCTGTAAAACATATGATTCTGTCTGTAAACATGTGAAACTGTCTGTAAACTGTACTTTGAAAACATATGCAAAACATGTAACTGTCTTTGAACAAGAATGCAGAACTTTGGAAAACATGTGCTGTAGATCAAGGTATACTATTAAAGTATGAATGATCCTTTCAAGAGAATGTCCCGATAAAAGGGATAGTTCAAAACGAGGTTTAGCTTTGAATTTCAAAACATATGATACGATAGTATAATCGTGGTTCCAGTTGGAAAACATTTATAACTTCACCTCACCTAATAGTAGCAAAAGGCAGGTAGACAGATTATGCGGTGCCCTGGGGATCCCAGTGCTCAACTTTAACTCCTGTAGGTGGTGTACTAGAGTGAGCTTAAGAACTAAGACCCACTACTAACCAAGATGCATATGAAATGCATGAAACAATGAACAAGGAACATGTAAAGAACATGTAACACAAGAGAGTAATACCATTAAAGGTATTCAAGAAAAGTAACACACAAAGGAATACGTCAAAGTGAGTTACTCTTAACGTTAGACTATGATCTTACTATAACCGAGTAAGCTTTAGTCAAATTATGAATCCTATCGCAAACCTTAGGTTAAGAAACAAGTCCACGAAAGAAAACACATTTTGAAAACACATTTTAGACCCTGGATATGGAAACCCTTGGTGCAAATGTCTATTAAGAAAGCACAAGTTTTAATTCATTTTTACTATTCAAAAGCACTATTCAAAAGTACTATTCAAGATTACTATTCACGATTACTATTCACATATCGGGTCAAAGGGTCGGGTCAAACCCTTACTATACACACACCCACACACACACGGTACACACACACACCATGCACGAACACACACACACACACGGCATGCACACACACACACACCCTAATTAAATTATGATCTTGATTATAACCTATAGTTTCAAGTTCATGTTAATATAATCAAGTGTGGTCTAGGTTAAAGGTATAACCTATAGTTAAGACATCCAATTAAGGCATAAGATCAAGTTATGAAACACTATTCTATCTTAGGTTATAACATGTGACACTATTAAAGTGTATAACATATGATCAAGGCACTAATCCATTAATCCAAATCATACCATCAGCTCAATTCATAATTCAAGAAGCATATAACAATGTGACAACATGTCACAACATATATCATATCATATATCATGAACCTTTAGGCATGTAACATGTAACAATTTAATTCCAATATCAACATGTAACAAGTTGTGACATAATTAATTGTAAGTCACTATTCCATTAACTAACATGCATGAATATAATTCAAATTCCATAATCATGCATCAATTCTCATAATATAACAATCATATCACATGATCAAAGCATATACTAGAGCAATTGATAACATATTCAAGCATATACTAAACAATTAAAACATATAAACAACTATCAAAACATATCATGAAAACTATATAATAAATGCATAAAATAAAATCCTATATGGCTTAGGGAAGACCCTAAGACCCAACCTAAACATAATATAAACATACCATAACATAAAAACATAAACTAAACTAACATAACATAAAGTAAAGCATAAAATAAAACAAACCTAGCTCTAGAGGGGGGGAATGCCGACGGCAAGAGGGGGAAGAGAGGGAGAGAAAGGGTGTTGTGAACACAACTTTGAGCAAGGAAAGAAATGCCATGAACCCTCTATTTATAGTTGAAGAGAAGCCCCTCACCTTGGAAATAAAATGTGGAGAAGGGTAGGAGAGCAAAAATTGGATAGATTCTCTTGGAATCTTTAGGCATATGAAGCTAAAATGGGACTGCTGGGGGTATTTCTGTAATTTCGTCCCCCAAGACTCGAGGATAAGTGGCTGGAAGTATAACCATTCCGACGGCAAGAAAATTAGCTTCGAAACGCATATTCATTCGTCGAAATCGGATTTACCGTTTGAAAGATACATTAGTTTTAATGAATAAAAGTTTTGAGCTCGAAACCCAACACGAGTGAAAAACGACTTTCTAGAATGATTTTCAAGTCCGGATTGTTTCCAAAATTCAAGAAATAAATCGAGAAGCGTTTTGAGTCCAAAATCGACTATAAAACGTTTTACCGTTAAAAAGTTGTAAACGTAGAGTGAATAGTGAATTCTCACGTACGAACGTACGCTTCAAAATTTCAAGCTAGGGTTTGAATCAAGAGTTGTAAAACATCTCAAAAATCTTGAAATAGCTCAAGTAATGCAAATCCGAAGAGAAAACATTTTCCGAATGAAAACCATTCGTAGAAGAAATAGTGAACTAGGGTTTTCGAAAACAGTTTCAATAAAACAAAGTTTCGGAATAGATTTCCAAGCCAAGAATGATTTCAAAAGACTCGTCTCGACTCAAGGATCGATTCGACTATAACTTGAGTAGGAAAAGGTATCAGAATCAAAAGATCATTTTCTGATGAATAGTAACTTTGGTCGGTAAGTTCCAAAAATACCCTTATGGTTCAAGAAAGGCTCTCTGAGCTCGGGAAACATGTGTGATGAACCTCTAGGGTTCGAGTAGCAATATGAACAAGGTAGGCTCGGGTGATGAATAGTAAACTGTATCAAAGATCAAGAATTCCCCCTTAAATCATGTCAGATCATATGCGAGCACAAAGTTCATGTAAGAATGCAATGCACGATGATTCAAAAAGTTGGATCACGGTCTATAAACGCTTTACCACTGCCTTAACTTACTGTTTTCATCCAGGCCCTGTTTTGGGCTGTTACAGAAACGAACCCGGGCCGACCCTATCCGAGACCCGACCCGTTGACCCGATTTTTCCGACCCTTTTGACCGGGTTATCCGACCCATTGACCGGCCCGGCCAGATCGAATCTGGACCGTCCTTTGCGCGCCGACGTGGCGCGATCCTATCCGCACACGCGGCCGCCTACTCAGCGCCATCTGGACCCACGTTGCTCACGTCGCGTGACACGTCAGTGCCACGTCACCTGCCACGTCAGCAACCTTTTTTTTTTTTTTATTTTTAAATTTTATTTTCTCCAAAATAAAATTCCGGGTATTTCCAACTCTTTGGAACTTGATTTATTTTCTTAAAATAAGTCCCTTGGCTATTTTCAAACACTTTGAAAATTCATTTCTCTTTCTCCTTTTAATATTTTCTCTTTGGGTTTTCAATTGGGGCTTGCAGGGGGACCTGCAGGACTAATTAATTTTTGCTCCAAATGGATTAATATATTATCATCTCATGATAATAATTAATTACCGTTTAACAATATTTAATTCCACTAAATAAATATTGTTGCACTCTAAAAATAATTAAATTATTCACGAATTTCTCGATCTAGAATAATTTAGCATTTTACTCCTTCGTGTAGATATCCATGAAAAATAAATTACAACTACTATCATTTATTTTTCATCTCCAATTTGAAATTTATTGATTCGCCTTAAGTTCAAATTCTCTGTATGTGAAACACATTCATCATACAACTTCGGTGACGCATCACGCGAAGTGCTTTGGCCAAAGTCTTAATTCGAACTTTTACAAATCTATTTCAAGGATATCTCTTACCTTCCAGCAAGGCCACAGATTCCTCGATCAATATCACTTTTTAGCGCATTTCATGTAATCACCGAACATACAAAGTATTTTGGCCACCCATTACCGAGACCTCACTTCGAGTATGTTACAGTGACTAACACTACATGCCTAAAGCCGAAATATCATCAGGATTAAGAGTACAATGCTTCCTGAGATTTTATTCATTTCAGATAGCAGTATAAAATGAATAATCTCAGTGGTCCAGTTCGATGTTTCCAATCCTATTGAAAATCATCAACGTGTTATAATTGGAATCACCATTCCCAATGACGAAAGACTAATCATCTTATATAACCACGTTATAGTTTTGATAAGAACATATTATTATCTTACCGACTAGAACTTTAATGACACGTGATTTCGGTATTCAAAGTCTTTTCCTATGAAACACATTTCATATGAGAATACCACCACACGTCATTAATTATTAACATGTGAAATACTCACAACTCGCTGTAAATTCAGTTTAATTAATTCAACAAATTGAATTTTCAGGGCACTATTCCCAACAAGAGCTACTTCCCTTTTATTCTCCCAAGAATCTCAACGGTCTAAGTAGCACGGGTTAAACTTCCCGTCTTGCTAAATCCGAGCGAATCCCCCTTGTAGGAGATGCTTCCAAGAAGTTTTGATCTCCCATTTCGAACACTAGGGGTCTTCTCTTCCAAACCACGAAGCTCTTGAAACCTTGTCGAACATCCCCACCACGAAAATGGGTTAACTTGTTAAAACGAGCAACCACTCCAATCTCACTGAAATCTCCTGAACCTTAGCAAACCAGATACAAAGTCCATAGCCGTTTACTGGAATAAAATCCGAAAGTAGTTGGAGAATCCTATAGGTCCTTGATGCTCGGTCTTCCACCATTAGCGCATTAGAGATTGCTATTCTAAGTTCGCAACGTCTCTTCTTACGCCAATATACCATTACCGGTTCTTCAAGTCCTCGAACAACCTCGAACTATGAGTGGGATAGCTTCGTGACCTTACACTTCTCGAGGCATAGACAACACTCCTCTATTAGCAACGCACAACTAAAGCCTTCCTTAGTGCTTTGGTGTAAATGGAGTAGCCTTGAGGGCCCTCGGATGAGATAAATATGGTGCCAAAAGCAACTCTTTTTCTAATACCTCTTCCCACTCAAACCGTGCCTCTTTCTTATCAAATGAGTCAACGGGATGGCAACCTTAAAGAAGACGAATCACCTGTTGAATCCCGCTAACACCAGAGACTTCTTACTCGGAGGTAATTCTGGGTTCTTCTACCCAAATACGTCCGATCGTACCCTTGCTAGAATAAACGCGATGTAAAGTAGGAAACTCTGGGGGAGAACAAACAACTCTTCTAAGCGATAAAAGGGTATTCAACTTCCACAGTTAACTTGTGTAGCTCACGGTAGTTTATACTCATCCGGATGGTCCCATCTTTTTCTTTAGACAGAACGAAAGAACTCCACAAAGAAGTACTTGAACGGATGAAACCACCTTCTAAGAGCTCATCAAGCTACGCCTTCAACTCCAACAACCTTGTTAGAGCCATCCGATGGGGAGTCTTCGAATAAGGTTCAACTCCGGGATAAAGATCAATGACAACTCAATGTTCCCATAGAGTGGTAGAGAATTCCCAACCTTCAAGGAAACATCGAGAAAGTCCTTCACGATCTTCGTCTCCTCAAGCTTGGCTCAATCCTTCGGTTAACCCATAGGTAAGCCACATAGCTTGTCGCACTGTCCCGGATTTACCAACCAGTCTGTCCAAGACTGAACCCGGAGTTATTTCAGTTCTTTTGCAGGTGAGAGATTCTAGGTGGGATACGAGTCTGGGAGAGTCTTGCATAGTGTCTAGCATTTCTTTTCCCTTTGCACTCATATGTTAGTACTTTATGATCTTTTGGATATTGTATATGGACTTGGAGCGTACATGTTTTGTATCATCCTCAATGATCATACTTGAATATTTGATGTTGGTACTTAGAGCATATAGCTCAATATATGGAATATATAATTATTGCTTTGTTGTTATATCTCTTTGGTTGTTGTTGTGGGTTGTAAGTTAAGGGTTTGTCCCGCCTAGCGTAGCGAGTGTGTGTATGTCCCCGTTCGCCATGATTTGGCACGTGTATGGAAATCAATTTCATAAACGGGTTGGGTCATGGTGCGGGGGATGTGATGTCTCGCGCTCGGGTGTTACACGAAGCATCTACCTACAAACCTCTTCCGTATGATTCGAACCTCGATAATAGGAACATTGAATCGGTTCTGGTAGAGGAGGTATCGAATCAGACTTCGATAACCGAAGCTTTTTGTTGTTGGTGTTGTTGACATCTTGAGATCCTTGAGGTTTACAAATCGGAGGCTCATCTTGTAACTTGGTTTGTTGCTTGAACTTGAACCAGGTCCTTGTCCGACTCGAGAAGTGTGCTATTTCAACCGTTGCTTATCCATCTCCACTTGAACTGCCCTTTTTACTGTCTCGGACCATGTATGCACCTTGAAGCTTGAAAAGCTTATTGAATATCATTCCTACGCCCTTGTATAGAACTCCGGACATTAGGGCAATCTTTATCAGCACCTAATCTCTCAAGCTCCAACATAAGATCATCCATCATCGTCAATTCTTGCTCGAGATATAGGAATTCTTGAAGCATTCTTACCATTACACTTTGAGGAATGTACTTGTTAGAGCTCTCGGACGAGATTCTCCTAAGTGAACTCTTCTCTGAACTTCTCAAATTTCGATCTCACTTCCTTCAGCCACTTTAAAGTTCGGCCTTGGATTACATGGGAAGTGCTAATAATCTTTTCTTATGAGGTCCCCAGATAATTCTCCCAAATCCATAAAATCTAGGATAACCATTCATTGGCCTTGACATCATCACCCCCAAACGACTTCGGAGGGTCAAAGTTTTGGAATGCTTTATAGACCAAAGACACTGGTTTCCCTTGTCCTTCTCCCAATGATGTATGTTGGCGTTGAGGTGCCATCCTGAATAAAAAACACAATTTACAAGAAAATATTGATGCATGGGGGGTTTCGTGCATGTTCATGTGAAAAATTAAAACAAATATTAACAAATAAGTTACATATATGGTGCAAATGAATGCAAACAAACATATAATCCTAAGCCAAACGACCTGGACAGACCCGACACGACACTAAGCTCCGGTTTTGCAACCAAGAGCTCTGATACCACTTGAAGATGTAGCACCACGAGCGAAGATCACTACATCCCCCGTACTATAGCTCGACACATGTAACCAGATGGGAACTCCGCACACGCACCAAGCCATAGAGAATGGGAGACACACAAAATCTCACCTAAGCTAGGCGGTCTACACCCTAATACAGAGTGCGCAACAAAAACAATTACAAAAGTGGAAGCCACAGGATCATACAAACATACATGCTCCAACGAATATAAGAGATACATATCATGCCCACCACGGCCAATTAAATCATAGAAATTCCAAGTGCAAATCATACTTTGCATACATATTTATATATAGTACCAAAGCAAAAAGGTAAAGATGCAAGGTATGTAAAGGACTCGACCGACAAGACTCGAACAACCCAAAAGACAACCGCCACCTCGCACGAACCAAAACCTGTACCTGCAACTTAAAGAAACAAAGGGGAAAAGAAGACAATGAGGAAGGGTCAGTCCTAATAACTGGTGAGGGGGCTAACACACACACATGTACTTGTATATAAGAGCAGAGCATATTCAAAGTCAAAGACTTCATGAACCGGGGCGTGGTTTTTGCAATCTAAAATATTTTCTCCCTTGATACTATATATATACAAAAAGAGTTAATGCCGAAGGCCAAAATCAACCAATTTCAGTAATTAGAAATCCACTCCCGTTTAACAAACCAAATTCAGAGTCAAATTCACACTAACTCGACGAGTACGAATTTTCCCAACCAATCTCCTTCATATTCATATTCATATTCAAATTCAAATGAAATCAAATCAAACAAACCTACCTCTGCTCCGGGTGATGGAAGGGTTGTACATACCCTAACCATCCCTACAGGTGAGGTGTAGCACCCCAAGCGGTGGGGCACCAAACCCCCGCGCTATGACCCGACACGTGTAGGAAATGGAAAGTCCGGACACGCACCAAGTCGCAGCGAACGGGTAACAAACGAAAATCCAACCTAAGCTAGGCGGTACCTAAACCCTGTACAAGTGAAAATATGCCAAATCTGAATGTGGAAGCGATCCAAAATTCAAACTTTCAAAATCAAACTTCAATCAATAAACATAATTCATACATTTCAGAAAGTAATTTAACATCAACTACACTGGTTCAAGTAATAAAGGAAACCTGTCCTAACCTGTCCCGAATAACATAAAACAAAAACGGGTTCAATCTAATCCAAGCATCTGTCCTAACCTGTCCCGAATTTCACATTTTCAATTCACAATCATAAACCTGTACAGAATAACATAACGCAACGAATAAATTAAACTTATACATTAAACAACATAGATCAAATTCAAACAAATGCAAAGCATGTACAAATACAAAGACCGAACCAACTCAAACAAGATAAAAGACTCGACTCAACCGCCTAGCTCCAACAAAAACCAAAGCCAGACCTGCACACTAAAAACATAAAGAGGGAGGGGTCAGTCCAAAGACTGAGTGAGGGGCTACACACGCAGACATATATACGTATACAGAGCACAACACATATCATAGAGGGGAGTTCATCAACCGGGGCGTAGTTTTTACACTCTAAAACATTTTCACACGTGATACTAGATATAGGGAATAAAAGAGTTAGGCCGAAGGCCAAAACAACCCAAATTTATTAATTAAGAATCCACTCCCGTTTCATAAACTATTTCCTAACAAACTAACATAACGGAAATCAAACATAACACACACACCATCCGTCGACCTAAAAAGAGCCGTCCCGGATTCAGAATACACGCACACATCCGTCGACCTAAAATGAGCCGTCCCGGATTCAGAACACCACACACACCCAGA
Source organism: Lantana camara (assembly GCA_037501455.1). Lineage (NCBI taxonomy): Eukaryota > Viridiplantae > Streptophyta > Magnoliopsida > Lamiales > Verbenaceae > Lantana > Lantana camara. The sequence goes on from CM074865.1 coordinate 44,046,730, forward strand.
CATATTCGGAATCAGAATCAGAATCAAAGTCTTACCGTATTCAAAGACATACCTCGTTCGAATCCATACTCGTAATCCCAACCATATCATATATATATATATATATATATATATATATATATATATATATATATATATCATACATACACACATACATACGTATCATACATACACACATACTTAGGTATCATACATACACACATACATACGTATCATACATGCGCACATACATACGCATCATACATACACACATGCATAGGTATCATACATACACACATACATAAGTATCATACATACGCATCATACATACGCACATACATAGGTATCATACATACACACATACATAGGTTCATACAGAGCGTATCATATTTCAAACATAAACATAGTCATACATATCCATAATTCACACGTATTTGCTTAAGGTTTATAACCTAACCTCACCTGGCACCAAACAAAGCCAAACCCAAAGCAAATGGTTCACCCCGGAACCTGCACGACTCACTTGTCACCACCCCGTGTGCACCTGTACCAACCGAGCACACAAAACACAAAACAGGGCTCAGACTCAGACTCAGACAACCACACACAGACATACGGCAATGCTCAGCACTTAAAAAATGCAATCAGATAAGTAGGGTTCAAATTCATATCAATTACATGCAAAAGAAAAAATTATATAGTCCAATGAAATCATATTAAACATTAGAACATATTCACGTGCATAATTAATACAAATAAAAGAAATTGAAAGGCAATACAAATCTCATTATTTCATATCAATTACATTCATCACATAACCAATTCATATTTGTACGAATAACTTATTTCTTACGTGCAAAAGTTTCTAATTTAATGATATAAGTTTCATACAATTCATATATCACATAATAGGTTCATATTAAATTATGTAATTAAACCTAAATTACAAAGTTTCAAATTAAATCATCCAAGACATACTATTTCGATTTTATTTATTCAAAATTAGCATATTCATTTTTAAAATAATAAGGATTAAATAATTCAAGTCATGCAATTCCATATTATTCAAAATTACACTAACACCCCTTTCAAATTAGACAAATAGCTCAAATACGACATATCGAAATTCAAATTGTAAATCAAAGCATCAATATATTTCATAATTCATTTAATACATGGCTTCGTATACATTGGAATTCATATTGATCGACAAATCAACCAATTACCAATTTATTGCAATTAAAACAATTAATTTCAAATATTCAAATTACACAAAATAAATCGCAACAAATCAACCGGGCATCCGATTGACGAACGGAAAGTGGCGTTGGACTCACCACAACGAGGCACACAAACTACCCGAAGACCACCGGAATGCCGCCACCGGAAGAGTGGCCCACCGCCACCTGACCGTGCCGGGAAAATCCCCAAAATTCACCCGTGCAAGAATTCCTCGTGCTCGTTCCAAAATCCTCAATCAATTTCTAAAAATTCCAAGCCAATCATCTCCAATTTCAGATCTAAGAACATGAAAACTCCCGAATCTTCAATATCCAACTACTTCCAAACCGATGAACGAAAATCGAATCAGTAAAAGGCGTGGTCTTACCCGTGACGAGCTCTTCGAAACCTATAAGCTACTCGTCGGAAAAAGTCGCCGGAGCTAACCTCCACCGCGAACCGCTGCTGCACCTCACCGGAAGCACCACCTACGCCGTGAATTGGTTTAATCTGAGGCCAGAAATGAGACCGGGGGGTCGGAATAGGGGAGGAAACACAAACCTTCATCAGAAAAACCGCCGGAACGGCGGAATCACCATTGCTACAGTAACACACCACCGCGGTGCCTGCTTTAGACGGTGGGTGTGCCACCACCGCCGCCCCAATGGCGGTGCCACTAACGCGAAAAGTTACGCCGAAACCGCCACCGGAAATCGCCACGAACTGCCACTGAAGGTGGCGGTCGAAATCCCACCACGTGTAACTCCATATAGCGCCACCACCGCCTGTCGTCGGGCCACGAATCTGGTATGAATGTCATCGCGTCGTCGAGCTGATCAGTTTTGACTACTCATTCCTCGAATTCCGTCAACAAACGAGCAAGTTACGACTTATGTATGTTTTCACACCTCGAGTGTGTGTGTACGTGAGGGAAAGAGAGCGGGAGAGGAGAAAGAGAGAGCTGAGCGTGTTTTGACATGTTTAACGAGGGTTTGGGTGTTTTATGCCAGGTCCTCGCGCGGAAAACGTACAGAAGGAGGGGCAAACGACGTCAGAATTGGGCAAAGTCACAATCTACGGGCTCGTTTCAATGCCCCGAACACGTTAAAGGGGTCAAAGAGGTGAAAATCTCGATCGAACTAGCAGTGACCGAAAAGCCCCTAAAAAGAGAAAATTACAAATAAGCCCCCTAAACTCTAAAATAGTTCAATATAGGGCCACACAAAACACAAGATCACATAATTAAACACATAATAAAGTTGAAACGTGGCATATCTTAGACGTCGGACTAGCGGGATATTACATGAGGGGAGTGCAAGCTACTCCAAACCCTCATGGACCCATTCCCCCTGAAACTCCTGGTGGGTTTCGAGTTCATCCTCATAAGTGGAGATTGTACTCGAGAGTAGACCCGACAGCCCGACACCATCCCGGGGCTCCTTTACACAAATCTCCGGAGCCCAAGTTCATAGTCAAATTCAAATTTGTATTCAAATGACCTATCTTTCAAGGCCAAATCTCGCTGCATATTCAAAACACACACTAACCCTTATCAAAACAACAAACAAAAATATAGCTTACGTATATATAAAAGACTTTTCAAATGGTTTGTTACAAACTGGCCAATTCCCACTAAATACATATCAAACACATATCTATATACATATACCTATACGTAAGTTGCATGGGGGCTTAAAACAAAGGTAGGGTTATAGGTCGAAGTAACTAAAAGAAAAAAACCTCACCTCGACGAACGGAACGGGCAAAGCGAAGTAAATCACACCTACAGAGCGGCTCCGCACCAATGAGCTTGTAGCATCCCGGAGTGAGGGGCACTACACCCCCCGCACCATAGCCCGACACGTGTAACGAAATGGAAACTCTACACACGCACCAAGCTACGGCGAACGGGTGATAAACAAAATCCCACCTAGGCTAGGCGGTCTAGACCCCAATTCAGAGTGCACGAAATAAACAAATACACATCCAGAAGCACCAGGATTTCAAATACACAAACATACATGCTTTCATAATAGGAATAAAATAAATTAGATTATACATGCCAAGTCCAAACCGATCAAATTAATTCATACAAATTCGAAGTCTCAAGAATTAAATCATAACTTATACATAATTCCGAAATTCATAAGTAAGAATGCAAGGTATGCAAAGGACACTACTAACGACTCGAACACTCGAAAATAAAAAACCGCCGCCTAGCTCTAACTGACGACCTGCACCAGCAACTCAAGAGACAAAAAGGGGAAAAAGAAAACAACGAGGAGGGGTCTGTCCTAAAGACTGGTGAGGGGGCTAAACACTCACACGTACGTAATATAAGAACATAGCATATTCAAATTTAAAAGTTCATGAACCGGGGCGTGGTTTTTGCTATCTAAAACATTTTAGCCCGCGATTCTAAATATAGAAAAGATTTTAGGGCCAAAAGCCCAAAATAAACCAAGTTTTAGAAATGATAAGTCCACTCCCGTTTCACGAACCATAACATAATCAAAATCAAAGAACTCGGTGAGAATGAGTTTCTAACCAACCTAACTCCTTTCATAACATAAACGAAATCAAAACAATGAAAAGTTCATAAAGAATCCAACCTTCATCGTTTGGGGATGAGCTGACGTTCTCTCAACCCGTTCTCCCATCATAGTGTTAGTCGGAGGATCGTACCCTCTCCTCGATGGGTGTTAACCGCCGGTTCTCGAGAAACCTCCTCCCCCTCGACCTCCCGAGGATGGGCGAATTTCTCTATATAATTTGGAGTTGTGTTGATGAGAGAGCTCGGCGACCCCACGGCCGTCCAAAAATTTAATAATTTTTCCGACTTATATTTTAAAGTCATAATCTCGCTATTTCAAACAATCACACACACCAACACTTTTCAAAATAAATAAACAAAAATATATCTTACGTATATATAAAGCATTTTTAAATTGAATTCATAACAAAAGGTTCAATTCCCACAAAATACGTACTAAACACATATCTAAGTACATATATATACACGTGGTCGCATGCGGGCTTAAAATTCAAGTAGGGTTGTAGGTCATATTAACTAAAAGAAGAAAACCTCACCTTGTCGACCACACCGGACGCGATGAACCAAAATAATTCTAAAACACCTCCTCGTCACCCACAGAATGAACGTAGACTCAAAATGAACCACTTAAACGCTCGGCATATGCATATGAATGCAAATGATGCAGAAGAAATACAATGAGATGTCATCTAACGCATGCAAATTCATACCTAGTTATAAGTCTCATACATCACGTTAAACGAATTTATAAATCTCATACAACACGCTTAACACGTTATATAACCAGTTAATAATGCAGCATATCATAAAAGGATCAAGGAAATACCATGCAAAGCAAATAAATGTTACATTGGTTCATGCATGCACGTTAAAGACATGTATCACATATTAGGTCGCATACAGCATATAAAATCATCGAATTCACGTAATAAATTCATAAGAAAACATATAACACATAATATAAAAAGTTATCCAAGCATAAAACGCAAGAAAGAAGTAAGGCAAACACGTAAAACACAACGAAAGGAGGACAGAAGCAAGAAAGGGAGCCGCAGTTCAAAACAAGTAGAAGAACAGGAGCGACCTATATAAAGCCAAAAAGAGTCATGGCCGCGACCACCCCCAGTAGAAGCCTCCATCACTGTAACAGGTCAAAGACTGGACAATTTCTAGTCGCGGCCGCTATAGCACCCCGAGCGAGGAGCACCACATCCCCCGCACTATAGCCCGACACGTGTGACGAAATGGGAGCTCCGGTCACGCACTAAGCTATGGCGAACGGGTGACAAATAAAACACACCTAAGCTAGGCGGTCTAGACCCTGAAACAGAGTGCGTAATAAATCGAAAACCAGAACCGGAAGCATAGGATCAACATACACATATGCAAGGCCACGGGCCAGCACAAATTAAAGCATACGCGCCACATGCAAACTTGGGCACACAAGCCAACTTTTGGGACATAAGGTAAGGCCCAGCAAGGGCAATTCTAATCATACACATATAAAATTTGAATCATACTACAAACTTATTCATAACCTCATAATGAAAAGGCAAAAGTAATGAAGATGCTGAATGTAAAGACTCGACCCGAACGACTCAATGGAAGACCGCCGCCTAGCACGAACCCAAACCTAGCTCCTGCAACTGAGGGGTAAAAGCGAGGGGTCAGCCTACAACTCGACTGAGTGAGGGGGCTAACGCACACCCAACACGTATCTACATATAGAGCAAAGCATGTATTAAACAAAAGACTATGAACCGGGAATAGGGTTTTACATACCAAAGCCAATTTTCCTAAAGAACTCATATTTGATCATATATTCGTAAATTCTTAAGTCTGAAAACTCGTAAGGATTTATATATATATTCAAAGAACGCACATGGATTCATATATATTCAAAAACGTATATGGACTCATATATTCATAAGACTCTTATGGCTTCATATATTCAAATGATTCAAATCTTAACATAGAAATCTCATATTGAAAGCGAAAGCTCCTATCCCGTTTCATAATCAACATAGGAAAACAAACCTAAATACCCGACGAGTACGGGTACAACTTTACCTCTTAAAAAAAAGATTCATAAGAAACATAAAGAAACATAAATTCATAAAATTCATAAGACTCATATTCCCGTATTCCATCCACCTTCTCCGGAAGTCTGCATGCGGGTTACGGGCCCACATCGTGCAACTCAATACCTATACGTGGGGTAGCGATCCCGCAACGTACATTAGGGAGCACGTGCACAGGCTTAACCTGGCGGCCCAACACCGCCTCGGGCATTCTTACCCACGCCTCCAGGATTCATAAGGATTCATAAGATTCATAAGAAACATACCTAACTCGTGAAACCTAGAAACGTACGATTCATACTTAAGAAACATACCATAACAAACATACCTTACCGTGTAACTCGGCATATGCTATACACGTACCTCTCCGTGTCTTCCAAATCTATAAGATGCTAAAGGAGATCCATAGTTCACTTGACACCACACTGTTTGGAGCATAACCTCGTTGCAAAACCATTTCTAAGCTTATATACGCCCATATGTATAATTTTAGAAGAATTCATATTAAATCGAATTAATAAGATTCATAACATATTATAAGACACACATTTAATATACATATAGTATATATTCGCATGCGGGGTGAGAAAACATCACATTAAGGCCATAGGTCGCTTATCTAAAAGAAAAGATCCTAACCCTCACCTTACACTTACGTGGCCAAGAATGAGACAAATGATTCACCCCGGAATCAGCTTGGATCAAGAAACACCACCCCGGGTGCACCTGGACAAACTAAAGACAATATGGAAAACTTAGACTCGAGGAGGAACCATATAGACGCACGGCATATGCTTAGTCACGTAAGAGATCCAAATACTTAGTCAAAAGCTCATACACGTATCAAATTCATACAGGGCGTGCAAAAACACACATATCATAGCTTAAAAAATTCATAATATGCATTAAAGCATGTTCATGTGCACAATTAATGCGTAATGAAGCATCTAAAAACATAACAAGGCGCATAAGCGATTCGTGCAAACAACTCACATTACTTAAGAAGCATAAAATGCATAAAAAGAGCAAATGCATACACTTACACAAGCTAAAACAAGTTAGGAATGAGTTCGGAGGTGGAAAGGTATGAGAAAAATAGAATAAGAACACAAAAAGAGATTTCGAGTGAAAATGGGCTAAAGCTGACAGTTTTCCAAGATGCACAAGCTGTAGGAAAATGATCATAACTTGAGTTTTAGAAATGGGAATTAAGTTTTGTTTGTTGGAAATAAAATTAGACACATATATCATTAAAATCGTAGGTGGCTCGAATCATGGTTCAAAGCGAGACGAAAATGGCGTAGGTCTGAAGTTGAACGAATGCAGAATCTCGATGAAGTGGCGACACCAAATTCAAATGATTATAACTCACAATCTAGAACGAGTTTTGGGATGATTCCAATTGGAGATTATTTGAGACTTAAAAAGGTTGAACATATCCAAAAATCAGCTCAATTCGAGGTCATATGAGGGGGTACCCGGCTGGAGAAAAACAAGGCATAGATTTACCCCGGCCGGGGAGAGTAGTGCAGAAAATTTTATGCACAAAAAGTACCCGGCCGGGTACGTTTTGTACACAAAACTACCCGCCCGGGTAGTTCTTCTGGGCAGCAAAAATGGCAGAAACAGGGCTAAATACGGGAGAAAACCAAAAATGATCAAAACCACCTCAAAACTCATCCAAAATCAATGAAAATCAAGGCACAAGTTCATATAAACATGCTCTACAACATAACTTAAACTTAAGGCATGAAACAAGCAAGAAACCAAGTTGCCAAATTCATCATCTTCAAGCTCCACTAATGGAGTTGTATGCAATATTCACCCAAAAACCAAAATTCCAACAATTATGCGACAAGGGAGCTCAAGAGAAGAACATACATCAAATTTAGATCATATAATTCAAGTATGAAGGAAAGAGATTAAATTTTCATACAAACATGCTATTCATCATCATCTTCAATAGCATGGATCTAAGCAAGAAAGATGGAATTCAATCGGGAAGAAACTACACACTCGAAGAGAGAAATTCAAATCTTACCTTGGTTCTTCGATCGGATGGTCGGATGGAGCACAAGCTTGAGCCAAAGCTTGAATGGCCAAGGGCTTTCTTCTCTTCTCTCTTGCCTTTTCTTTTCATCGATCCAAAGTAAGAGGAAAAGGGGAGATATTTTCAGCCATAAAGGGGCTGAAACGGGTCGGTTTAACGGGTCGGTCAAAAAGGATCTGGCCCACTCGGATCGGATTTTACAACGGTAGGGGTATCAAACGACTTTAGAAAATTATAAGGTTAATTTCATCGAATCCAAATCCTCGAAACGAACTCAATGACAAGGTCGGAATTCAAATTCCAATTCCCGAGTTCAAGGTAACCACGAAGGCTCAAACACCCTAATTAGAATTAGGTCCCTAATTTACAAATATTGGACGATTGAGTCCACGTACATTAATTAAATTCTAATGTGCACATAACTAAAATAAATTTGAAATTGACATGTAAGGCATGTGAATCACATAATTACTTAATTAAACTCTCCAGAGACGTCGTACCTGGATTGCCGAGCAGACGGAGTGTTACAAACTCCCCCCCTAAGAGAACCTGTTCCCCAGGTTCATCTGCTCGAGTTTCAAGCTCGAACAACATTCCGTATTCACCCAAGTTCGAGGTTCATGATGTCCCGACGAGGGTTAGCCGATAAACGTCTTCAAGTACAAGGGGTTTGAATCTCCAAATCGATCCGGTCATTTGAATTGCTCGCCCGACTCGCACGATAAACGGTCTAAAGCATATTGAACTCTCACCGTTTGAGTTCGTTTGAGTCAACTCTCGAGCTCAGTCACATTGCTTACACGAACAAGCTCAAACCGAATCTCCTTCTTGTGCACGATCTGAGGTCCGAAGTGTCTAACATCCGAACCGTTTTCTTACACCGCCAAAATCTTCAAGAGGTTGTTGATCTCGTCGCAAAGCTCGACCCTCATCTCACTGGAGCAACATTCTCGAACACTCAAAAGTTACATGTGATATGCGTGTTCAAGGTACCTTTCACCGATGTGGGGAATCTGATTTTATGATGATGTGATCAAAGTTGAGGTCTCTTAGCCCACAAACATGTCTCGAAATTCCTAATGAACCTTGTGCGACAACATCATCCAGGTCTCCATTCATAGTTGTTGCCTATCTTCAAAAATCACTTGAATTCCACCCATAACTTCTTAACTGTTCTATTAGTCTTGAACATATCCCCGTAAAACTTGAATTTATCAGAATTTGGTTACTCATTATAATCTTCATATGATATATGAGTCCGATACCTCATCTTCATTCTCATAGTCTGTAACGCCCCGTGTTTTCGTCATACAGGTACGCACGCCACACGTGTGAGTTTGAGAGTTAGAACTGTTAAGTGTGCTTAATTCAATTATGTGACTAAGTGGTTTATGCGATTAATTACCTAATTGCCTAAGTGTTCATTTTAATTTCTAATTCATTTTAATTTCATTTCACTTCGTTTTCTAACATATGCATAATTTATACATTTCATCTCATAACATGTTTCCATATATATATATATATATATATATAATTACATGTCTCATGAATGAATGTAGTATATAAATATACTCTTATGAATAATTTCATAAGAGTATATTTATATACTACATTCATTCATGAGACATGTAATTATATATATATATATGCATTACTTATTCCTACACTAATACATTCATATGCATTATATATTTATGCATCTAAATTCGTGGACACTAATACACACACATTCATTATATATGTATATATAATTGGAGCACTAAGCTCATTATATTCATATAATATAATTAATATCTAACTTTATACATATATCTTTTGTATCTATACCTATACTACATTATATACATTATATCACATATATCATATGATTATATACATATATACATAAGAACACACACTTTGCCTTAACCCTTCACACATACATACACCTCCATTTTTTATTCAAGCAAGAGGTAGGAGAAGGAGAAAGAGGAATCAAGGAAGCACGAAGAGATTATGGAAATGGTGGAAGAAAATAATGGGCAAAGAAGCCGATCGGATTATCACATTTCATGATGGTGAAAGTAAGACGACAAGAATAAGTCAAGATAACGGTTTGTTAGTTGACTTCCCATAATAAAGCGAGGTACATCCAAGGTGACAAACGGTAACTTGAATTAATAAAATATTAGCTCGAGCATCCGAGACCGGGTTATACAACCGTTGGGACAAATGAGTTAATTGGGTAAAAGCCAAGTGAACACATCGGGCATTTCAAGGCATGACATTACGGTTAGAGAAATCTTCAACAAAGAATCAAGTGTCAAATCGAATCATTACAATGGAAGATTCTCAAACACAACGGTGAACGGTATACGAAACATTCATGACACATGCATGCATGTTACTTTAATTTTAGCAATTCCAGGATGCTACGTGCTTGGATTGTTTGTGGTATTAATGGCTTTCCTATGCATGATAAGTGATGAATTTGTTTTCCTAACTATTTTTGTGTGATTGTTTATTTAATTTTCGTTTTAAGAGTTTTAGAGTTTCTCTTTCTTGGTGTTTAAGAGATGGGGTTCTCTTGTTGTTTGCCCAAGAGACGGGGTTCTCTTGTTACTTATCCGAGAGACGGGGTTCTCTCATCGCTGCTTGTTACCTGTTTTGCTTGCCTCTGGCAGCAGCTTAGTTTGCGTGTGTTTAGGCTTCTAGGTGAGATAAGGGTCGTGGATGTTTCAAGAGCTGAGTTTCAACAATTATACCAAAGTAGTAGATTGAGGATGGTTCGATCTTCTGAACATCGAATCCGAGCTTGGAAGCATGAAGAGTTCGGTTAGGCTTATGGTTGTGGGTTAGTGGTTGTCTAAGGCACCATACTCATTTCAAATCGAGCCCCAAGAGTTCGATCGTAATGGACTTGAGAGATAAGATATGAATCCGTTGGACCCTCTTGTTATACGAGTCCTACTGAACCACTCGCTTAACACCGGATCTAGTTCGAGGACAAGCTTTCTCCACAACGAGTCAAGACCCCTATTGCTTGAAGAGCTTTCCGAACTAATTCCTGAAGGGGAGTCGCGAACCCGCGTGGGATGAAAACGAGGAAGTTGTGCTTAGAGTCCAGAACTCGAGGCATAGGACCTGAGGACAAGTCCTTCTTAAGGGGGAGAGGTTGTAACGCCCCGTGTTTTCATCATACAGGTACGCGCGCCACACGTGTGAGTTTGAGAGTTAGAACTGTTAAGTGTGCTTAATTAAATTATGTGACTAAGTGGTTTATGCGATTAATTGCCTAATTGCCTAAGTGTTCATTTTAATTGCTAATTCATTTTAATTTCATTTCACTTCATTTTCTAACATATGCATTGTAACACCCCAGACGGAGGATGCCACATCCCCCGCACTATGACCCAGACCCGATTACGAAATGGAAAGTCCATGCCAGAATCTGAATCATAGCGAACGGGAGACCAACTCACACACTAGGCTAGGCGGATCTAACTTGACAAACTCAGAGTGCGGAAGCAATTAAAACCAACAACAATAGATAGCGGAAGCATTTAAAACAAAACATGCAAAGCAGGTGACGGGTTCAACTAGCATAAACACCTAGTCCCGAATCAATTTATAATCCAACATAATAAACAGCATAAGCATCAGCATAATATCTACTAACATCCATATACTAGCTTACTAACCCCACACGGGTTTAAGTCTAAGTAGAACATAAACATAACCTTCAATTGTGAAACATAAATACATGACATAAATAAAGTATGCGACAAATGCATCCTAATACCAACTAGACTAACAAGTGTGACTCAGAGGACTCACTTCCGCCTAGCTCAATCCCAAAAGAAACGTACAAACTAAAAGATAAAATGAGGGAGTCAGTCAACTGACTGAGTGAGGGGGCTAATGCACACCCACAATATATATATATACAGAGCACAACCCACATCAAAAGGGTGGACTCATGAACCGGGAATAGGTGTTGCATACCAAAGCGTTTCAAAGCAAAACCCAAATTTATATGTATACTTAGAAAACATTTTCAGAAACTCTATTCCGATTCATGATTCCCATAACATATCATATCATATGCTCGGCGAGTACGAGCTTCCAACCTCAACTCCTCATATCATAACAAAACAGAAATAACACTCCGGGTGATGGTAGGGTTGCGCGACCCTAACCATCCAGACAGTCGAGGGGAGTGCTAATGCTACTCAAACCCTCAGGACTCCGTTTCCCAACCAAACCTCCTGGTGGGTCCCGGTACATCCTCTTCATACAGATGGAGACTACGCACAGGTATAACCCCGATGGCCCGATACCGTCCCGGGGGCTCCTTACCCATAGCTCCCGGGCCCCATAGCATAACATAACATAGGCCAATCTTTCATGGCAAATCTCGCTACATAATCACAACACAACGGTTTTTCCAAAATAGCTTACATATGCTTCAAAAACTGGTTTTTATAAGTATTCCTACGCTGCAAGGATAGCCCGCCCACGCAGGACTCACGCACTTACATTCCCACGCTGCAGGGATAGCCCGCCCACGGAGAAGTGCAAGCATAAGATCATAAAAATATCATATTCAACACATACATATCTATAGTAAGGTATACTCGCATGCAAGGGTTGAAATTAGCATATTTAAGGCCATAGGTCGCATAACTATACAAAATCCTAAACCTCACCTGACAAGCGATAAGATGTGAGAACTGACAAGATTGGTGCAACTCGATCGGGTTATCTCCGCCCTGGAGATCTCTGTACAGAAAAGGAAAATACAATGTACTCGTGAGACGCGACTCAAACATGAACCAAATAGGACGCACGGCATTGATATGAAATGATGTGAGGTGATATGAGATATTATAACATGTTATGAACTCGTTCATGTGCACAATTAATGTCCCACGCGAACAAAATACAATTCAATTAACCTAAGTCAAATAGCAATTAAACACCATCCAAGACAAGCTTAATCAACCCAAATTTTATTAGATACACTTCAAAATAAATCATTTAAGTTATTAAACTCATTCATAGGCAATACAATTATATAACCATAAGCTCAAATCCCGTTTAAAACAAATTGGAAACATAAAGATCACATCGGTTATTAACTCAAAACAATACAATTGTGCTACGGTTTACACTTCTCAATTCAATTGGACATTTAAAAAAAATAACATTTCATTTAGCTTCCAAATTACACGAAAGTAATTAACAACACTTTATAAGACTCATTTAGCAACTTAATTACCTAATAGATACACAAACGTACGCAGGCATGTATTTATGTATCCAAGTAATCATTACCAACCTACCTTAAGTCAAACCTATTTAATCCAGATTCAAATTAAATAAACTATCCATTACCTCCACTAAACATTCACTACACAAAAGGATATTATTCCCAAAAGAAACATACAAGAAGTTAAAACAAATAACATTTAAGAACAATAATTATACAGTTCAATCTAAATTCCAAAACCTGACTTAAATACTGATTCAAACAAATTAGTAGCGTATTTAATATTCTTTAGTTACATTATAGGATTAGAAAACTTAATCATGCACTCTCGTTTAATATATGAATATATATACATAGCAAGCACCCACACACTCAAACCCTAATTCACAACATTCATACATATTCCTTTATAATTTATAACATATATTTAGTATACATGCTCAAATTTATATATATATATATATATATATATATATATATATATATATATACAATACTCACGCACACACACGAAATATCACACACAATTTACAAGTTATTAAACCAAATTATGGCTACCAGCAGATTTTGCGATTTAGCAGCATCAAGCTCAAATGTATATTAATTTAATTTATTCAATAATTAAACCAAATTACGATACACGATTAGATCATTTAACTTGCACATCTAATTCAACCATCTCACTTAAACCACAGTTGTAAATCCCCAATTCATCCCAAACTTTACAGTTATTAAAGATCAGTAAAATTATACCTTAATTATCGAAATCACTTAATCATATTTACCCAAAATCCATTATTTAGAAGATCAAATTTGTGTAACTATAGATACCATAAAATACTTGTTGGTTCGATGCTCAAACATTCAACATGAAACGCAATTCATATATATGTTTGAGCATAATTATACGCTTATATAATTATGTAATTATATACGCTTATATAATTATGTAATTAGTATAAAAATATACGCTTATGAAATTATTTGAGTTTAAGTATATATATATATATATATATATATATATATATATATATGCATTATTTATTCCTACACTAATACATTCATATGCATTATATATTTATGCATCTATATTCATGGACACTAATACACACACATTGATTATATATGTATATATAATTGGAGCACTAAGATCATTATATTGACATAATATAATTAATATCTAACTTTATACATATATCTTTTGTATTTATACCTATATTACATTATATACATTATATCACATATATCGTATGATTATATACATATATACATAAGAACACACACTTTTCCTCAACCCTTCACATATACATACACCTCCATTTTTTATTCAAGCAAGAGGTGTTGGAAAACAGAATCAGAAAGCAGCGGAATTTAAAAAATTTTCCCAACAAAAGGACCTTGAACTCGTAATCGTGTAACCAAATTCGTAAAGATAGAAAACTTACTTTTCTTTTATTCTTTCTTGAAGCGTTTCAAGCCACCCAAGAACGCTCTTCTCGCGGCTTGATCCCCTCTCCTTGGTAAAGCTCGAATCTTCAAACTTCTAACTTGAAGTCTCTAGAGAAAGTCCACCAACTTGATCACAATCTAACTAGTAAGGATGCTAGTTCTCTAGTTAGTGTTTAGGCTTAACCTAGGGTTTAATTTAATCTTGGAGAAAGAAAGGTGTTCAACACATGAACCAAGAATTGTCTATTCCCTCTAAAGGGGAGCATGAGCTCCCCTATATATAGGAAGGGAGGGGCGGCCGAAACTAGTCCCTTTTGGACTAGGATTTGGTTCCTCTCTCTCCTATTACTTGATCATCAAGTATTTTCCAACTTTGACTTTGAATTCTATTTCTAGTCAACTTTTAAGAGAGCTTAAAAATATCCAAACTATTTTTGGATAATTTTATACTTTATTTATTATAAAATAAATAACTTATTTTTATCTAATTAATTAATTCGTAATTAATTAACTAGATTATTTTCTCCAAAATTAGACTTTCTTTTTAATTCAAAAATTAAACCAAAGTCTATTAAATAATTAACTAATTAATTATTTAATATATATATATAATATATATACACACACGTGTGTGACACGTGTCACAGTGACACGTGTCACTCACGCGAGCCACACGTGTGAATTCACACGTGTGGAACCCTCTTGGCCCGATTAACTCGTTTAATCATTTTCAAGCCTCAACTCATGTAACCAAGTTGTTGTGTGTGACCCTCTAGGTTCTCAATTCAATTAGCAGTGACCCTAATTAATTAATTCACTAATTAATTAATCAGTCCACAGATTAAACGACCATAGTCTAGCAACAGGTGTTTAACCCCTAGCTGAATTGGAATGTTCGGATTCGACAGAACCTTTAAGTCATTGAATCATGTGAGATACAATCCTCCTACTTACTATCTCTCAACCAAGATCTAGGGCAAGGGAATAATCAGAACCCTAATAATCCGGTCTTAAAGCTAAGTGCATTTCATATCCATTTGATCTCAATCCAAGAAACCCTTTTCTTGATGTCTTGATCTACTGCCTTGGCCAAGGACTCCATATGGCATATGAATGACTTACACAATAAGAGATCACCTTGCAAATGCAAGTGTAGGTCCTTTCTTGATTCTCATTCACTTTCATGAATCACTTGTGCAGCCCCAGCATAAGCCTTGAATCAGTTGTCTAAGGCGACACCCTTTAAAGCTTATACCTAAGACTACAGAGTTAACTCATAAAGTGACAAGGAACCTCAAGTCTAAGGATCAATTAATCACATCAATGACTCGTGAGATATTTCCTAATCTGGAAGTTTCCATTTCCTGAAATAGAAACTTCCTTTCCCATTTAGGAATGTTCTCACACGGGGCACCTCAGTGAACTTACTTATTAAAGTAAGCACCCTCATGTATCACGCACGTATCAACCATACACTTTGCACCTCCATGAAACAAGGTGGTCCTTCTTAAGGGCGTGATCCCACAAGCAAGCCTTAGAGGAGTCAGGTTGACACTCCCACTGTCTGTAGGACTCATCGGCTTGGAGTATTTTACTAATCATGACTCATGTGATATAGGGCTCGTTTCATGAACCATTTCACCTAAATGGTAGAGTCCTAAAGTCATCAGGATTAGGGGAGTTCTCATACATGCACAGCTAAAGTAAACGCATACCAAACAAGAGCATATAAAGAAGTGTTGCCTCAATTCGTTATTTTATTCAAAGATTGTCTGTGATTACAATAAGGAAAAGTACAAAGCGGATATACAATCGGCTTTCTAGGGCACTATTCCTAACAATCTCCCACTTGCCCGTCAAAGCCATTCTAAAGCTACTCTAAGTCCCATCTTCTGAAGATGACCTTGGAAAGCTTCTCGACTAAGGGGTTTAGTAAGTGGATCTGCCACGTTCTCTGCTGATGTGACCCTCTCAATTTGCACATCTCCTCTTTTGATAATATCACGGATTAGGTGATACTTCCTCATAATGTGCTTGGTCCGTTGGTGAGATCTTGGTTCTCTTGCTTGAGCAACCGCCCCAGTGTTGTCACAAAACACAGTAATGGGGTCTTTCATGCTAGGAACAACATTCAACTCTTGAATGAAGTTTCTAATCCAAACACCTTCCTTAGCTGCATCATTTGCAGCTAAGTATTCGGCCTCAGTGGTCGAATCTGCAGTGGTTGTTTGCTTGGAACTCTTCCAACTCACTGCTCCGCCGTTTAGGCAGAAAATGTATCCTGACATTGACTTAAAATCATCTAAGTCAGATGCAAAGCTTGCATCGCAGTATCCTTCGATAGTAAGATCTTTCTGACCTCCGTAAACTAAGAATAAATCTTTAGTACTCAAGAATATTCTTCACGGCAGCCCAGTGACCATCTCCAGGGTCAGATTGGAAATGACTTGTCACACTAAGTGCATAAGCCACATCCGGTCGAGTACATAACATTGCATACATTATGCTACCTATTGCTGATGCATAAGGTGTATGAGTCATTCTTTCCTTCTCAAGGTTAGTCTTAGGACACATCTTCTTTGAAAGACATGTTCCTACACTCATAGGAAGGTTCTTAACCTTTGCTGACTCCATATTGAATCTCTTCAATACTTTGTCAATGTACATCGACTGTGATAGTCCTATTAACCTTCTAGATCTATCTCTATAGATTTTAATTCCAAGGATATAGGACGCATCACCAAGATCTTTCATCTCGAATTGGTTCGATAACCATAACTTAGTCACTTTCATGTCATCTTTCGAATTCCCAATAAGAAGGATGTCATCAACATAAAGTACTAAGAATTGCACTGAGGTCTCCAATTCCTTTCTATACACACATGACTCATTCGAAATTTGCATGAAGCCAAACGCTTTGACTGATTCATCAAATCGAATGTTCCAATTCCTAGAAGCCTGTTTCAATCCATAGATTGATCTTTGGAGTTTGCAAACCTTTTGCTCACTCCCACTGAATGTGAAACCTATGGGTTGTTCCATATAAATGTCTTTGTCAATGTCACCATTGAGAAAGGCAGTTTTCACATCCATTTGCCATATCTCATAGTCATAATATGCAGCAATGGCAAGCATGATCCGAATAGACTTTTGCATTGCAACTGGTGAAAAGGTTTCATCAAAATCCACGCCGGGTCTCTGAGTGAATCCTTTTGCAACCAGTCTTGCTTTGTAGGCTGCAATGCTTCCATCAACTCCAAGCTTTCTCTTAAAGATCCATTTGCAACCTATGGGTTTGACCCCATCAGGCAAATCTACCAAGGTCCAAACTTGGTTGGAGTTCATGGAGTCCATTTCGGATTTCATGGCTTCTATCCACTGTTCAGAGTCAGAATCTGAAAGTGCCTCCTCATATGTCGAAGGATCATTATCCTTTTGAGAGATTTCATGGAAGAATCCATACCATCTCTCCGGCTGTCTAGGAGTGCGTTCAGAACGCCTTAGAGAAGGATTTACATGTGTATCGAAATTCGTGATTGGTTGTAGTTGATCAGAGTGGGACGTTTCTTCAGTGGGTGGTATGGGGTCACTTTGTACTTCTTCTAATTCTATGATCTTGCCTTTCTTTTCTTTAAGGAACGGTTCCTCAAGAAAAGTGGCATTTCTGGAAACAAACACCTTTTGTTCAGATTGATCATAGAAGTAGTATCCTATGGATTCCTTAGGATAACCTACAAAGTAGCATAAGTTAGAACGAGATTCTAACTTATCTCCCACTGTCCTCTTCACGTAAGCAGGACAACCCCAAATTCTTAAGTAAGAATAACTAGGGATTTTACCATGCCACATTTCATAGGGCGTTTTAGGGACTGACTTAGAAGGAACTAGATTCAAAATCTTTGCTGCACTTTCTAGGGCATAACCCCAGAAAGAAGGTGGTAAGTCAGTAAAACTCATCATGGAACGAACCATATCAAGTAGGGTTCGATTCCTTCTCTCAGAAACTCCATTGAGTTGAGGAGTTCCCGGAGGAGTCCACTGAGAGATAATCCCATTATCTTTGAGATGATTAAGGAATTCTTCACTAAGATACTCGCCTCCTCGATCAGATCGAAGTGTTTTGATCTTGTGACCAGTTTGGTTCTCAACCTCCTTTTGAAATTCTAAGAATTTCTCAAAAGCTTCAGATTTATACTTCATTAAGTATAAATAACCATACCGACTAAAGTCATCAGTAAAGGTTATGAAATACTGATGATTGCTTCTAGTGCTTACACTAAGCGGTCCATAAACATCAGTATGGATCAAATCCAGAACCTTAGTGGCACGTTCCACAGTTCCTTTAAAAGGAACTTTGGACATCTTTCCTTTGAGACAGGATTCGCAAGAAGTTAACTCTTTGAGATCATTTTCAGAGAATGATCCTAAAGTGTTTATCTTGCTAATTCTGTTCTTGGAAATGTGTCCTAATCTAGCGTGCCATAAGGGAGCTGAAACTTTGTCATCTCTCTTACGCTTTGTTTCTCGTTGTATATTCATAATATTGATATTTTGAGTTAGGTAAAGTCCATTACTTAGAGTACCGATGTGAACGGAAGAGTTGTTCCGTTTGATAAAATATTTACCATTCTTAATATAAGTTTCATAACCTTCACAATCTAATATTGGAACTGAAATTATATTACGAATAATGTTCGGTACATAAAGGACTTTGTTTAATACTAACTCAAAACTACCTAAATCTAATCTAATTGTGCCTAAAGCTCGAGCTTCAACGTTTGAGCCATCTCCGATCTTCAAGACACATTCTCCTTCTTTGAGTTGTTGGACTTCACTTAGCATCTGTACATCATTACAGATATGAGTCCCACAACCGGTATCAAGTACCCAAGAACTAGAATTAATAGAAAGATTTACTTCAACGAGAAAGATACCTTTCTTTAGAGTAGCCTTGTACTCTGGGCAGTTTCTCCTCCAATGTCCCGCTTTGCCACAATGGAAGCAAACATCCTCTTTCTGATCACGCTTCTTCTTTTGGGCCTTCCCCTTCGAAATGCCACCAGTGGGCCTAAGGGGTTTCTTCTTCTTCTTTTGGGCTTTCTTGCCCTTACCTTTAGAAGGCCCATAAGAGGAAGATGGAGCATTCACCATCAAAACCTTATTGTCCTTCTTGATCGTGCTTTCAGCAGTCACAAGCTGACTAATCAGCTCAGCTACAGTAGCACCAGCATGATTCATGTTGAAGTTAAGGACAAATGGGTTAAATGATGGTGGGAGCGAAGCTAGCAACAAATCCACTGAAAGCTCATCTTTCAGCGGCATGTCCATGGAAGCAAGTTTCTCAGTAAGGGCAAGAAACTTGAGTCCATATTCATGGACACTTGAACCTTCCCTCATTCTCAAGTGGAATAATTCCTTTGAAGTGTTATACCTTGTAACACGTTCATGAGGGCGGTAAAGTTGCTCTAAGTGGTCGTAAATCTCCCAAGCAAATTCCATGGCCTCATGTTGTCTTTGCAAGTCCGGAGACATGTTAGCCAACATAAGGCAACGGGCTTGGAGATTATCATCCTTCCACTTCTGAATCGCATCCCGCTCGGCCCGAGTGGGAGCCTCCCCTTCAGGAGTAGGCTCCCCTTCGAAGAGAACATAAGTTCTCTTCTCAGAATCTAAAATGATTTTTAGATTCCTCAGCCAATCAGAATAGTTGGGACCAGTCAACTTGTTTGACTCGAGGATCGATACAAGAGGGTTTTTGGTTGCCATTTCAAAACACGTAGAGAATCACAGAATCTACGACCTAAATGGTAAAACAGAGAACTAGTGAGCATGCTGAATTATAACGATATACAAAAGATAAGGTCTTTAATCTATTGTAGCTCCCACTGTTTTTCAAAGATCTAGAACTCCCAAAGATCTAAGAGGAACACGTTTCCCAATGGGTACTGAGATCCTAGGCATTTTACCTCGAACCCACGACTCGCGGACATTCTAAGTAAGAACCCTAGGTAGGTACAACTTACCAATTCTAACACCTTTAGAACTCTTAGTAATTGTTTTTTGCATCACCTATCTTTCAATATGGACCCACGACTCGTGCGACATCCATATTTACTTAGGCGTTAAGCTAGACCCATCAATCATAAGATCATGACCAAAACTTAGTTTGAACGACCCACGACTCGCGGACATCGCCCTTGCTAAAATTGACCACGAAATATCGATCATTTAAAATGATTAATTAGGCAACTAAGAACTAATAAGCTCCACTAGCTATCCCACGACTCGCGGACAATAACTAGCTTTACTTACTAAACTTAAAACCTATTGATGGAATGCTAGGAATTTAATTCAAAATTTGCATCTCGAGTTAAACACCTATTTATTCGAAATTTGCTTAATATTTAATGGGAATTTTAGAATCAACCGGAGAGTTGTCCAGTTCGACCTCACCAACATATATGTTATCCAATTTTATTAGTCTTGATTAATGCAAGTACACTTAAATGCATTTCAAACAAGCACATAAACAGATAACATGTCCTAGCATGATACTAACATGTAATGATCATGGGTTCTACCTATCTTATGCGTGATATGTGGGAGCCACTCCACAATCACAAGTTCTAACATACATGCCACATAAACAGTTCAAATCACATAAGGGAAAGCAGTAACAAAATACGAGCCCTATCTCTATTACATTTAACAATTGAGATTCCCCTCCCTAACATTTTGAGGGGTCTTCACTTATGGCCTCCTTGTTACTTGAATGTGGTCCATCTTACTCCATGGGTGCATTGTCTCCAAAATGAAAATAAAACCTCACCACCTATCTCTACTCTCAAATTACAATAAAAAGAAAAAGACATAAAGTAATAAGGCTCAATCTTCATATTGGCCTTAGACAATTACACGGGGCATACCCCGGCCTCAAAAACAGTAATATGGAAAGCCACATAATAAATCACATAACAGTATGCACATAAGTGAGGCTCCAACCTCAATTGAAAAACGCAACTATAGGGCTCCAACCCCAATTTAAACCATCCATGTGCATAAATTAAAACCATACAAAGATCTAAACCCATGATCACCTAACATGCTTTTGCGAGAATTTAAATTTAGCCAATAAATTAAAATTCTCGTTTCAAGTCCTAATGACTCAAAACACGACTTAGATGCAATTCTTGTTCAAGAGCCTTTTCAATAAAACCGGAAAAACATTAAACTAATAAAATTCCAATTAATTTCCAAAATTAATAATTTTATTCTTTCATTATTTTCAGAAAATAATATTCATAATTTTCCCAAAAATCAAATCGCTTTAATTTTTCAAAAATCCCAATTTAATCAAAATTTTAAAATAATTTTATTTTATCAAAACTGATTTTAAAAGGATAAAATTAAAATAAAATTAAATCGGGATTTTATGGACCGAAAAACACGAAACACGAAAACACGAAAACGAGCCCGGAAAAAGGGCCCAGCCGTGCGAGGCACCGCCGCACAGCCGCGCGCGCAGACGCGCGCCAGCCGCGCGCACAGCGGGCGGGATGAGCCGCTCGCGTGCGCACGCTGGGCGTGCATCATGCGCGCGCCTGCGCGCAGCAGCGCCCGGCACAGCCTGGGCAGGCGTCCCGCGCGGTTGCGGGACGGACTGGGCGGGCGCGCCTAGGCGCGCCCGGGACGGCTCCCGCGCTGTTGCGGGAGGTGCTGGGCGGCGGCGACGGGCCTGGGCGTGCGACGTGCTAGCACGCCTAGGCTCGTTGCTTTTCGTGTTCGTTTCGTATTTCTGGGTTTCTCGAAAAACCAGTTCAATCCAAAATTTAAAAAATTCGATTTAAACAATTTTCAAAAACACGATTTGAGAAAACAGTTTTAGAAATTCAGGAAAAATTACAGTTTCGTAATTCAGGCTTTCTAAAAGAACTCATGAATACCTAATTCGCATCTAAGCCTAAGAATTTCTACCAAATTCAGAAAAATTGAGACGAATCAGAAACACGATTAACGAGGTGGCTCTGATACCACTTGTTGGAAAACAGAATCAGAAAGCAGCGGAATTTAAAAAATTTTCCCAACAAAAGGACCTTGAACTCGTAATCGTGTAACCAAATTCGTAAAGATAGAAAACTTACTTTTCTTTTATTCTTTCTTGAAGCGTTTCAAGCCACCCAAGAACGCTCTTCTCGCGGCTTGATCCCCTCTCCTTGGTAAAGCTCGAATCTTCAAACTTCTAACTTGAAGTCTCTAGAGAAAGTCCACCAACTTGATCACAATCTAACTAGTAAGGATGCTAGTTCTCTAGTTAGTGTTTAGGCTTAACCTAGGGTTTAATTTAATCTTGGAGAAAGAAAGGTGTTCAACACATGAACCAAGAATTGTCTATTCCCTCTAAAGGGGAGCATGAGCTCCCCTATATATAGGAAGGGAGGGGCGGCCGAAACTAGTCCCTTTTGGACTAGGATTTGGTTCCTCTCTCTCCTATTACTTGATCATCAAGTATTTTCCAACTTTGACTTTGAATTCTATTTCTAGTCAACTTTTAAGAGAGCTTAAAAATATCCAAACTATTTTTGGATAATTTTATACTTTATTTATTATAAAATAAATAACTTATTTTTATCTAATTAATTAATTCGTAATTAATTAACTAGATTATTTTCTCCAAAATTAGACTTTCTTTTTAATTCAAAAATTAAACCAAAGTCTATTAAATAATTAACTAATTAATTATTTAATATATATATATAATATATATACACACACGTGTGTGACACGTGTCACAGTGACACGTGTCACTCACGCGAGCCACACGTGTGGAACCCTCTTGGCCCGATTAACTCGTTTAATCATTTTCAAGCCTCAACTCATGTAACCAAGTTGTTGTGTGTGACCCTCTAGGTTCTCAATTCAATTAGCAGTGACCCTAATTAATTAATTCACTAATTAATTAATCAGTCCACAGATTAAACGACCATAGTCTAGCAACAGGTGTTTAACCCCTAGCTGAATTGGAATGTTCGGATTCGACAGAACCTTTAAGTCATTGAATCATGTGAGATACAATCCTCCTACTTACTATCTCTCAACCAAGATCTAGGGCAAGGGAATAATCAGAACCCTAATAATCCGGTCTTAAAGCTAAGTGCATTTCATATCCATTTGATCTCAATCCAAGAAACCCTTTTCTTGATGTCTTGATCTACTGCCTTGGCCAAGGACTCCATATGGCATATGAATGACTTACACAATAAGAGATCACCTTGCAAATGCAAGTGTAGGTCCTTTCTTGATTCTCATTCACTTTCATGAATCACTTGTGCAGCCCCAGCATAAGCCTTGAATCAGTTGTCTAAGGCGACACCCTTTAAAGCTTATACCTAAGACTACAGAGTTAACTCATAAAGTGACAAGGAACCTCAAGTCTAAGGATCAATTAATCACATCAATGACTCGTGAGATATTTCCTAATCTGGAAGTTTCCATTTCCTGAAATAGAAACTTCCTTTCCCATTTAGGAATGTTCTCACACGGGGCACCTCAGTGAACTTACTTATTAAAGTAAGCACCCTCATGTATCACGCACGTATCAACCATACACTTTGCACCTCCATGAAACAAGGTGGTCCTTCTTAAGGGCGTGATCCCACAAGCAAGCCTTAGAGGAGTCAGGTTGACACTCCCACTGTCTGTAGGACTCATCGGCTTGGAGTATTTTACTAATCATGACTCATGTGATATAGGGCTCGTTTCATGAACCATTTCACCTAAATGGTAGAGTCCTAAAGTCATCAGGATTAGGGGAGTTCTCATACATGCACAGCTAAAGTAAACGCATACCAAACAAGAGCATATAAAGAAGTGTTACCTCAATTCGTTATTTTATTCAAAGATTGTCTGTGATTACAATAAGGAAAAGTACAAAGCGGATATACAATCGGCTTTCTAGGGCACTATTCCTAACAAGAGGTAGGAGAAGGAGAAAGAGGAATCAAGGCATCTTCATCATCTCCATCATTTCATTCTTCCATTCCTTCTCTTCATTCCAAGGTATATGTGTGTATATATATATATATATGTATACATTAGTATATATATGTGGGTTTAAGTTTTGTGACAAGATTCATGGATTAATACTTGTTTTAATGAGTTTTATGTATGCTATATCATGTATTTTGGTGTTTTTGTGAGTTATTTGGTTGGGGTGTTGTTTTGGGATGGATTGGGAGCCTTCCCTTCGAGCCATCTCTGATCCCCTACCCTTTTTTCGAACAGAGCATACCCAAACGGGCGTTTGGGTTTTCAGTTCATTCACCAAACGCCCGTGTAGGAAGCTACTGCCTCATCCGCGCCTTTCCAAACGCCCGTTTTTGTTTTCAGTACATTTTTCAAACGGGCGTTTCTCCCTCATCCAAACTCCGATTGACTTGATATTTAAACCTTTGGAAACCTCTTGAAGTCTATAACAACCTCCAATTTCAATCACCTCAATATAATTTCTAGATTGTGAGATATGATCAATTCGTTTTAGTGTCGCTATTATTCCAAAAATCTGCGTTAACCCAACTTCGGACCTACGCCATTTTCACTCCGCTTTGAACTAGAATCCGAGCCATATATGCTTGGCAATCTATATTTGTATACTTTAATATCCAACAAAAAAAACTTCATTCCAACTTCTAGAACTCAAGATATTCCCAATTTTCCACAGCTTGCGCGTTTCCAAAAATTGTCAGCTTTTGTCAAACTTCACCAACACCCCTCATATTGCAATCCTTTCACTTCCTTGGATCCCGTATGTGACTTATATGAATTATATACTTGATTAATTGATAATCATGCTCTTATTTTCCACTCTTTGGTTTTTATTTGCTTAAGTTTGATTGTTTGAATTCGTGCTTAATATATGAATTGAATTCGTGTGAGTAATTGAGCATATGAACATGATCGTACCCTTCCATGACATACTTATGCTTTATTTCATATTAAATCATCTCATGACACGTTACACCATCTCATAAGCATGTCGTGTGTCTTATGTGGTTTCATATTGAGTCGTATCTCACGAGTACACATTGTTCCTTTTCTTATACAGTTCATGTCCAGGGCGGAGATATCGTGATCAATAAGCACACAGCCTAGCTTGTATTCTTGTATTTGTTAGGAATAGTGCCCTAAAAAGCCGATTGTATATCCGCTTTGTGCTTTTCCTTATTGTAATCACATACAATCTTTGAATGAAATAACGAATTGAGGCAACACTTCTTTATATGCTCTTGTTTGGTATGCGTTTACTTTAGCTGTGCATGTATGAGAACTCCCCTAATCCTGATGACTTTAGGACTCTACCATTAAGGTAAAATGGTTCATGAAACGAGCCCTGTATCACATAAGTCATGATTAGTAAATTACTCGAAGCCGATGAGTCCTACAGACAGTGGGAGTGTCAACCTGACTCCTCTAACGCTTGCTTGTGGGATCACACCCTTAAGAAGGACCACCTTGTTTCATGGAGGTGCAAAGTGTATAGTTGATACGTGCATGATACATGAGGGTGCTTACTTTAATAAGTAAGTTCACTGAGGTGCCCCGTGTGAGAACATTCCTAAATGGGAAAGGAAGTTTCTATTTCAGGAAATGGAAACTTCCATATTAGGAAATATCTCACGAGTCATTGATGTGATTAATTGATCTTTAGACTTGAGGTTCCTTGTCACTTTATGAGTTAACTCTGTAGTCTTAGGTATAAGCTTTAAAGGGTGTCGCCTTAGACAACTGATTCAAGGCTTATGCTGGGGCTGCACAAGTGATTCATGAAAGTGAATGAGAATCAAGAAAGGACCTACACTTGCATTTGCAAGGTGATCTCTTATTGTGTAAGTCATTCATATGCCATATGGAGTCCTTGGCCAAGGCAGTAGATCAAGACATCAAGAAAAGGGTTTCTTGGATTGAGATCAAATGGATATGAAATGCACTTAGCTTTAAGACCGGATTATTAGGGTTCTAATTATTCCCTTACCCTAGATCTTGGTTGAGAGATAGTAAGTAGGAGGATTGTATCTCACATGAATCAATGACTTAAAGGTTCTGTCGAATCCAAACATTCCAATTCAGCTAGGGGTTAAACACCTGTTGCTAGACTATGGTCGTTTAATCTGTGGACTGATTAATTAATTAGTGAATTAATTAATTAGGGTCACTGCTAATTGAATTGAGAACCTAGAGGGTCACACACAACAACTTGGTTACATGAGTTGAGGCTTAAAAATGATTAAACGAGTTAATCGGACCAAGAGGGTTCCACACGTGTGAAATCACACGTGTGGCTCACGTGAGTGACACGTGTCACACACGTGTGAATATATATATATTGTATATATATGTATTAAATAATTAAATGTGTTAATTATTTAATAGACTTTGGTTTAATTTTGAATTAAAAAGAAAGTCTTATTTTGGAGAAAATAATCTAGTTAATTAATTACGAATTAATTAATTAGATAAAATAAGTTATTTATTTTAAATAAATAAAGTATAAAAATTATCCAAAAATAGTTTGGATATTTTTAGCTCTCTTAAAAGTTGATTTGAATTAGAATTCAAAATCAAAGTTGGCAAATACTTGATGATCAAGTAATAGGAGAGAGAGGAACCAAATCCTTGCCCAACAAGGAATAGGATCGGCGCCCCTCTCCCTTTCCTATATATAGGGGAGTTCATGCTCCCCTTTAGAGCTAATTGGCAATTCTTTTGGTTCATGTGTTGAACACCTTCCTTTCTCCAAGATCAAATAAACCCTAGGTTAAGCCTAAACAATAACTAGAGAACTAGCATCCTTACTAGTTAGATTGTGATCAAGTTGGTGGACTTTCTCTAGAGACTTCAAGTTAGAAGTTTGAAGATTCGAGCTTTACCAAGGAGAGGGGATCAAGCCGCGAGAAGAGCGTTCTTGGGTGGCTTGAAACGCTTCAAGAAAGATCAAAAGAAAAGTAAGTTTCTTAATTCCTTCGAATTTGGTTACACGATTGCGAGTCCAAGATCCTTTTGTTGAAAAAAAATTTTAAATTCCGCTGCTTTCTGATTCGTGTTTTCCAACAAGTGGTATCAGAGCCACCTAGTTAATCGTGTTTCTGATTCGTCTCAATTATTCTGAATTTGGTAGAAACTGTTAGGGTTAGATGCGAATTAGGTATTCATGAGTTCTTTTAAAAAGCCTAAAATACAAAACTGTAATTTTTCTTGAATTTCTGAAACTGCTTTCTTAAAATTGTGTTTTTGGAAAACCGTTTTGATAGAAATTAATTTAATTCGTGTTTTTAAATTTTGGATTGTTTTGGGTTTTGAACTAAAAGTACGAAACACGAAATCGCGTTACGAAAACACGAGCCTGGACGTGCTAAGTCGTAGCACGCCAGGCCCGCGCGCCCGCCCGCCCAGCAGTCCCGCAACCGCGCTGGACTGCCCGCCACTGCCGTCCGCCAGCGCCTAGGCGTGCCCGCACATCCCTCCCGCAACCGCGCGAGAGCCTGCCGGTCACGACTGCCCGTCCCCGCCCAGCTGATGCGCGTGACGCGCGCGAGGATGCGCGGCATGCTCGCGCGGGCTGGCAGCTTACACTGCCGGCTGCGATTAGCGCTGGCGCGCGCGTCCATGAGCGCGATGCTGCGCGTCTGCCGGGCTTGGTCTCGGGCGGGCGTGCAGTCCGTTCCGGGCCCTTCGTTTCGCGATCTTGATTTTCGTGTTTAGTCCAATCCAATCCCGATTTAATTTTTCTGAAAAATTTTATTTATTAAATTTGAATTGTTTTTGAAATAATTGTTTAAATTGGGATTTTAGAAATTTAAGCGATTTAAACTTTGGAAAAATTACAATCTTTATTTTCTGAAAATATTGAAAGAATAAAATTATTAATTTTCAGAAATTAATTGGAATTTTATTAGTTCATTGTTTTTCGGGTTTTATAGAAAAGGCTCTTGAACAAGAATTGCGTCTAAGTCGTGTTTTAAGCTATTAGAGCTTAAGGCGAGAATTTTAATTTATTGGTTAAATTTAAATTCTTGCAAAAGCATGTTAGGTGATCATGGATTTAGACTTATGTATGGTTTTAATTTATGCAAATGGATGGTGTAAATTGGGGTTGGAGCCCTATAGTTGCGTTGTTCAATTGAGGTTGGAGCCTCACTTATGTGCGTACTGTTATGTGATTTATTATGTGGCTTTCCATATTACTGTTTTTGAGGTCGGGGTATGCCCCTTGTAATTGTCTAAGGCCAATATGAAGATTGAGCCTTGTTACTTTATGTCTTTTTCTTTTTATTGTAATTTGAGAGTACAGATAGGTGGTGAGGTTTTATTTTCATTTTGGAGACAATGCACCCATGGAGTAAGATGGACCACATTCAAGTAACAAGGAGGATGTAACACCCCAAACGGAGAAGTGCCACATCCCCCGCACTATGACCTAGACCCGGAACATGAAAGTCCATGCCCGAATCCGAATCAGAGCGAACGGGAGACCAACTCACACTAGGCTAGGAGGATCTAACTTGACCAAACCTCAGAGTGCGGAAGCAATTAAAACCAAACAACAATAGATAGCGGAAGCATTTAAAACAAAACATGCAAAGCAGGTGACGGGTTCAACTAGCATAGATACCTAATCCCGAATAATAGATCAACAAACATAACAAATGACGGGTTCAACTAGCATAAATCCCTAGTCCCGAATATCAACATAAATTAATAATCATCAAGTGCCACAAGGGGCCGAATGAGGGTGCCACAAGGGGCTACCGAATAGTAAAGTATAATCTCAAGTCTACAAGTCTTAAGTATAAGTAAAGTGTATGAGAGGACAAATGCAAATAGAAAGACTAGACCGACGAAGTGCAACTCAAAGGACTCACTTCCGCCTAGCAAACGCCAACAACCTGCAACTAAAAGTGTAAATGAGGGGTCAGTCAACTTGACCGAGTGAGGGGGCTAACACACACCCACTGTATATATATATGGAGCATAGCACATATCAGAAGGGTGGACTCAAGAACCGGAGACAGGTGTTGCATACCAAAGACATTTCCAAAAGTACCCAAAAGATAGTTATAAGTATAAGTTTTTGAAAACATTTCAGAAACTCTATCTCGATTCATGATTCCCAGACAGAATAGATCACATGCTCGGCGAGTACGAGCTTCCAACCTTTACTCCTCAGAACATATCAGAACATAAAATACAAAATCAATCCAACCTTTACACCAATAATGGAGGGGATGTGCCGTCCCCAAACCATCTAGAACATACACACCCTCAAGGGGTAGCGAACCCACAAGAGTCCTCCCCGGCCTTAGCCGAAGGCTCAAGATACCACGTCTCCCTCATCACCTTAAGGTCGCGCAATGATATCTCAAATGGAACTATGCACAGGTATATCCCCGATGGCCTTAACAGTCTCGGGGGCTCCTTACCCATAGCTCCATGGAACTATGCACAGGTATATCCCCGACGGCCCTAACCGTCCCGGGGGCTCCTTACCCATAGCTCCTCGGATCCACATACAAACATACATACATACAGATGCCAATATTTCATGGCCAACTCGCTACAGAACATAACGTAACATACTTTTCAAAACAGCTTACATATGCTTTCATATGTAATTTTCCAAAACAGAGTTGTTTCACAAGGTCATAATCATATCATAGCCAACACGTACGTATATAATAGATATACTCGCATGCATGGGTTGAAATCAGCATATTAAGGCCATAGGTCGCATAACTATACAAAATCCTAAACCTCACCTCGTGAAAGTAGAGTCTGAGAGTGTGAAGGGCCAAACACTAAACCTCGGGCCCACCGGCACCACCAAACTCTATGACAAGACATACAGAAACCCAGACTTAGACTCTATATGAACCAATCAAGACGCACGACGTTGCTCAACATGATCGTGGTTATGCATAAGTGTTCGTGTTGTGCTTGGATAAGGTGTCATGGTCAATCAAGGCATATCAATGCTCAACAAGATCATATTTACAAGCAACCATCATGCAATTCCATATCCAAAGATGCAAGATCAATTTAGGAAGGCAATGTATTCACGAAATGCATATTAAATCATCCAATGTCACAGGGTTCAATTATAATATTAGAATTAAGCATCAAGTTCATGTCGAGTTATAAAGTGCATAAGTAAGAGCAAGTTGATCATATAAACATACAAGGTTGTTGTATGTAGATGGCATGCTTGATACAAATAAAGAGTGCATTTAATTCACTTAAGATCATACTTTACAACTTCACAACATGTTTGGTACAGAAGCTCAAGTCACATACATAGTTTCATAAATATTACACTTACATCCCCTAAGTTATTTATAAAAGTTTAGAATTATTACACATACATCCCCTTAGTTGATTACTAAGCATAATTGTTCATTTAAAGTGTTTATACAATTATTCAACTAGGAATTAATTACTTACAAGCATTACAATTATCAATTTATCATAATTCATAATATACCATTTTCGAGTAGTAAGAGTAAATCAAGATATTACAATTCTAACTCCTATCATGCATCAAGTCTCAAGTTGTTCAAGCATCTTTCATGTATCTAAATTTATATTTGAAACACAATTTACAATAAACATAACATTGAGAACGTCTCAAATTCATATAGAGAAATCACAACATTTTCGTTCTTCTAAAATATCATTCAAGTTCATTTAGTCACATAAAAGATTAGTTTCTAAATATTACACTAACACCTCTTCATATCCAAACACATAGCATAAATTCATCACATCGGGATTCAAATTGTAAATCGAAACATTCATGCATATCACAATCCATTCAATACATGTTTCCGAATATGATTGGAAGACATCTCGATCAACAAACCAACAATAACCAATTTATTTGCACTTAAAACAATTAATTCAAATAATCACAATTACGCAAAATAATTCGTAATAAATAGATCGAGTGTCCGATTAACGAACGGAAAGTGGCGTTGAACTCACCACAACGAGACGAACATTCTGTCCGAAAGTCGCCAGAGTGCCGCCACCGGAGCCTCTGGAAAGTCGCCGGGCCGCGACCTGGCCGCCGTCAAAATTTGCCGGAAAAATCCCGAAAAATCAGTCCTGAATGAAGTCTTCGTGCCCGTTCCGAATCCTCGATCAATTTCTGGAAATTCCAAGCCGATTGTCCTAGATCTGAAATCTAAGAACACGAAAACCCTAAATCTTCAAACTCAAATTACTTCCAAACCGGTGAACCAAAATGCGATCCGAAAGAGGCGTTGTCTTACCCATGACGAGCTATTCGAAAGCCCTAAGGTATCTTTCTGGAAAAATCCTCGGAGCTAGTGCTGCCGTTGCACCGCCACTTTGCCGCCGCCGATCCGCCGCCAAACCACCGAATCTGGAGCCGCCTGATTACAGGTCACTCTTTCTCGTCGTTCCGAACAACTTTTGTGAAGAGCCCGAGACCAAAAGATGGCCGGAAAAGGCCCCTGTTGGCCGTCGAAGTTTCTGCCGCCGCCGCTACAGTAACTCCCGTTGCCGCCGCGAGCTTTGGGCGGCGCGTGCGGCGCCGTCTCTGCTCCGATGGCCGCACCGCCGACGTCAACCGCTGCGCCGGGAAGTCGTCTTGGTGGGTCTTCGGCTCGTGTAACAAGGAAGTGGCCGGAAAACGCCGCGAAACGCCGGCGAAGTGGCGGCGGTCTGACAGCTCCGCCGCTGCTACTGAAATCCGGCCATAACTCCGCCACCGTTCGTCGTTAGGCCGTGAAATTGGTACTCTTACGTCGGTCTCACCGAGATAATCGAAATGGACTATTCTTTTGTTGAATTCCGTCGAGAAACGATCGAGTTACGGGCTCGTAACCGAAGCCGCGCCTAGTACCCGCGGGAGAGAGAGAGTGGGAGAGGAGAGAGAGAGAGAAAAGAGATTGGGAGAAATGTGTCTTGTGCACAAGCTATATAGAACAGGGTATCCTTATCGCGTATCAAGTAATAGCGCGTACAAATAATCGTAAATAAAATTGGTAAAGTTACGAATAAACATTCAAGCTCCGAATTAATTTTACAAATTAAAATGAAAGAGACAGATTTACCAATTAGAGTTTAATTCAATTTAATTTTTAAAAAATATTTCGTATAATTTAACGACACTTTGTAAACACATGATTGACAATTAATATCAAGGAATTCAAGTAAACCGAAATTAAACAAGTTAAGTATCATGATGGATTTAAAATCAATTTAACAATTATTTCATGGAATAAATTTGAATTAAATCAAATTAGATAGTTAGGGTTAAATATGCTCGTAATTAATCAAGTTGGCAATTAATCTTAGAATAATTCGAATGAACACATATTAAATTGGATTTACATTAAATCACATAATTCAAGAACTCTTAAATTAAACACACACAAGTGTAGAGACTTAATGTCGTCAGGACGCCCTTCGAGAATACGGGGCGTCACAGAGGCCATAAGTGAAGACCCCTCAAAATGTTAGGGAGGGGAATCTCAATTGTTAAATGTAATAGAGATAGGGCTCGTATTTTGTTACCGCTTTCCCTTATGTGATTTAAACTGTTTATGTGGCATGTATGTTAGAACTTGTGATTGTGGAGTGACTCCCACATATCACGCATAAGATAGGTAGAACCCATGATCATTACATGTTAGTATCATGCTAGGACATGTTATCTGTTTATGTGCTTGTTTGAAATGCATTTAAGTGTACTTGCATTAATCAAGACAAATAAAATTGGATAACATATATGTTGGTGAGGTCGAACCGGACAACTCTCCGGTTGATTCGAAAATTCCCAATAAATATTAAGCTAATTTCGAACAAATAGGTATTTAAATTCGAGATGCAAATTTTGAATTAAATTCCTAGCATTCCATCAATAGGTTTTAAGTTTAGTAAGTGAAGCTAGTTATTGTCCGCGAGTCGTGGGATAGCTAGTGAAGCTTATTAGTTCTTAGTTACCTAATTGATCATTTTAAATGATCAATATTTCATGATCAATTTTAGCAAGGGCGATGTCCACGAGTCGTGGGTCGTTCGAACTAAGTTTTGATCATGATCTTATGATTGATGGGTCTAGCTTAACGCCTAAGTAAATATGGATGTCGCACGAGTCGTGGGTCCATATTGAAAGATAGGTGATGCAAAAACAATTACTAAGAGTTCTAAAGGTGTTAGAATTGGTAAGTTGTACCTACCTAGGGTTCTTACTTAGAATGTTCGCGAGTCGTGGGTTCGAGGTAAAATGCCAAGGATCTTAGTACCCATTGGGAAACGTGTTCCTCTTAGATCTTTGGGAATTATAGGTCTTTGAGAAACACTGGGAGCTACATTAGATTAAAGACCTTATCTTTTGTATATCGTTATAATTCAGCATGCTCACTAGTTCTCTGTTTTACCATTTAGGTCGTAGATTCTGTGATTCTCTACGTGTTTTGAAATGGCAACCAAAAACCCTCTTGTATCGATCCTCGAGTCAAACAAATTGACTGGTCCCAACTATTCTGATTGGCTGAGGAATCTAAAAATCATTTTAGATTCTGAGAAGAGAACTTATGTTCTCTTCGAAGGGGAGCCTAGTCCCGAAGGGGAGGCTCCCACTCGGGCCGAGCGGGACGTGATTCAGAAGTGGAAGGATGATAATCTCCAAGCCCGTTGCCTTATGTTGGCTAACATGTCTCCGGACTTGCAAAGGCAACATGAGGCCATGGAATTCGCTTGGTAGATTTACGACCACTTAGAGCAACTTTACCGCCCTCATGAACGTGTTACAAGGTATAACACTTCAAAGGAATTATTCCACTTGAGAATGAGGGAAGGTACAAGTGTCCATGAATATGGACTCAAGTTTCTCGCCCTTACTGAGAAACTTGCCTCCATGGACATGCCACTAAAAGATGAGCTTTCAGTGGATTTGTTGCTAGCTTCGCTCCCTCCATCATTCAACCCATTTGTCCTTAACTTCAATATGAATCATGTTGGTGCTACTGTAGCTGAGCTGATTAGTCAGCTTGTGACTGCTAAAAGCACAATCAAGAAGGACAATAAGGTTTTGATGGTGAATGCTCCATCTTCCTCTTCTGGGCCTTCTAAAGGTAAGGGTAAGAAAGCCCAAAGGAAGAAGAAGAAACCCCTTAGGCCCACTGGTGGCGTTTCGAAGGGGAAGGCCCAAAAGAAGAAGCGTGATCAGAAAGAGGATGTTTGCTTTCATTGTGGCAAAGCGGGACATTGGAGGAGAAACTGCCCAGAGTACAAGGCTACTCTAAAGAAAGGTATCTTTCTCGTTGAAATAAATCTTTCTATTAATTCTAGTTTTTGGGTACTTGATACCGGTTGTGGAACTCATATCTTTAATGATGTACAGATGCTAAGTGAAGTCCAACAACTCAAAGAAGGAGAATGTGTCTTGAAGATCGGTGATGGCTCAAACGTTGAAGCTCGAGCTTTAGGCACAATTAGATTAGATTTAGGTAGTTTTGAGTTAGTCTTGAATAAAGTCCTTTATGTACCAAGCATTATTCGTAATATAATTTCAGTTCCAATATTAGATTGTGAAGGTTATGAAACTTATATTAAGAATGGTAAATACTTTATCAAACGGAACAACTCTTCCGTTCACATCGGTACTCTATGTAATGGACTTTACCTAACTCAAAATATCAATATTATAAATATACAACGAGAAACGAAGCGTAAGAGAGATGACAAAGTTTCAGCTCCCTTATGGCACGCTAGATTAGGACACATTTCCAAGAACAGAATTAGCAAGATAAACACTTTAGGATCATTCTCTGAAAATGATCTAAAAGAGTTGACTTCTTGCGAATCTTGTCTCAAAGGAAAGATGTCCAAAGTTCCTTTTAAAGGAACTGTGGAACGTGCCACTAAGGTTTTGGATTTGATCCATACTGATGTTTGTGGACCGCTTAGTGTAAGCACTAGAAGCAATCATCAGTATTTCATAACCTTTACTGATGACTTTAGTCGGTATGGTTATGTATACTTAATGAAGTATAAATCTGAAGCTTTTGAGAAATTCTTAGAATTTCAAAAGGAGGTTGAGAACCAAACTGGTCACAAGATCAAAGCACTTCGATCTGATCGAGGAGGCGAATATCTTAGTGAAGAATTCCTTAATCATCTAAAAGATAATGGGATTATCTCTCAGTGGACTCCTCCGGGAACTCCTCAACTTAATGAAGTTTCTGAGAGAAGGAATCGAACTTTACTTGATATGGTTCGTTCCATGATGAGTTTCACTGACTTACCACCTTCTTTCTGGGGTTATGCCCTAGAAAGTGCAGCAAAGATTCTGAATCTAGTTCCCTCTAAGTCAGTCCCTAAAACGCCCTATGAAATGTGGCATGGTAAAATCCCTAGTTATTCTTACTGAAGAATTTGGGGTTGTCCTGCTTACGTGAAGAGGACAGTGGGAGATAAGTTAGAATCTCGTTCTAACTTATGCTACTTTGTAGGTTATCCTAAGGAATCCATAGGATACTACTTCTATGATCAATCTGAGCAAAAGGTGTTTGTTTCCAGAAATGCCACTTTTCTTGAGGAACTGTTCCTTAAAGAAAAGAAAGGCAAGATCGTAGAATTAGAAGAAGTACAAAGTAACCCCACGCCACCCACTGAAGAAACGTCCCCTACTGATCAACCACAACCAATCACGAATTTCGATACACACGAAAATCCTTCTCTAAGGCGTTCTGAACGCACTCCTAGACAGCCGGAGAGATGGTATGGATTCTTCCATGAAATCACTCAAAAGGATAATGATCCTTTAAC
This sequence comes from Lantana camara, assembly GCA_037501455.1. Classification (NCBI taxonomy): domain Eukaryota; kingdom Viridiplantae; phylum Streptophyta; class Magnoliopsida; order Lamiales; family Verbenaceae; genus Lantana; species Lantana camara. Next base: position 44,083,167 of record CM074865.1, read on the forward strand.
ATATGAGGAGGCACTTTCAGATTCTGACTCTGAACAGTGGATAGAAGCCATGAAATCCGAAATGGATTCCATGAACTCCAACCAAGTTTGGACCTTGGTAGATTTGCCTGATGGGGTCAAACCCATAGGTTGCAAATAGATCTTTAAGAGAAAGCTTGGAGTTGATGGAAGCATTGCAGCCTACAAAGCAAGACTGGTTGCAAAAGGATTCACTCAAAGACCCGGCGTGGACTTTGACGAAACCTTTTCACCAGTTGCAATGCAAAAGTCCATTCGAATCATGCTTGTTATTGCTGCATATTATGACTATGAGATATGGCAAATGGATGTGAAAATTGCCTTTCTCAATGGTGACATTGATAAAGACATTTATATGGTGCAACCCATAGGTTTCACATTCAGTGGGAGCGAGCAAAAGGTTTGCAAACTCCAAAGATCAATCTATGGATTGAAACAGGCTTCTAGGAATTGGAACATTCGATTTGATGAATCAGTCAAAGCGTTTGGCTTCATTCAAATTTCCAAAGAGTCCTGTGTGTATAGAAAGGAATTGGAGACCTCAATGCAATTCTTAGTACTTTATGTTGATGACATCCTTCTTATTGGGAATTCGAAGGATGACATGAAAGTGACTAAGTTATGGTTATCAAACCAATTCGAGATGAAAGATCTTGGTGATGCGTCCTATATCCTTGGAATTAAAATCTATAGAGATAGATCTAGAAGGTTAATAGGACTATCACAGTCGATGTACATTGACAAAGTATTGAAGAGATTCAATATGGAGTCAGCAAAGGCTAAGAACCTTCGTATGAGTATAGGAACATGTCTTTCAAAGAAGATGTGCCCTAAGACTAACCTTGAGAAGGAGAGAATGACTCATACACCTTATGCGTCAGCAATAGGTAGCATAATGTATGCAATGTTATGTACTCGACCGGATGTGGCTTATGCACTTAGTGTGACAAGTCGTTTCCAATCTGACCCTGGAGATGGTCACTGGGCTGCCGTGAAGAATATTCTTAAGTACTTGAAAAGTACTAAAGATTTATTCTTAGTTTACGGAGGTCAGAAAGATCTTACTGTCGAAGGATACTGCGATGCAAGCTTTGCATCAGACTTAGATGATTTTAAGTCAATGTCAGGATACATTTTCTGCCTGAACGGCGGAGCAGTGAGTTGGAAGAGTTCCAAGCAAACAACCACTGCAGATTCGACCACTGAGGCCGAATACTTAGCTGCAAATGACGCAGCTAAGGAAGGTGTTTGGATTAGAAACTTCATTCAAAAGTTGAATGTTGTTCCTAGCATGAAAGACCCCATTATTGTGTTTTGTGACAACACTGGGGCGGTTGCTCAAGCAAGAGAACCAAGATCTCACTAACGGACCAAGCACATTATGAGGAAGTATCACCTAATCCGTGATATTATCAAAAGAGGAGATGTGCAAATCGAGAGGGTCACATCAGCAGAGAACGTGGCAGATCCACTTACTAAACCCCTTAGTCGAGAAGCTTTCCAAGGTCATCTTCAGAAGATGGGACTTAGAGTAGCTTTAGAATGTGTAACAGCCCGAAAACCCGCCTGTCGATAATGTCCGCTTTGGTGGGCTAAGCGACACCACCCTCACGGTTTTGTTCTTCCCGGTGGAATTTAAACCCAAAGGCGCCCACCCAGGAAAAGGCCTCAACAAGGGAAAGGTATCCACCCCCTTATAAAGGAGGTTTTGTTCCCCTCTCCAACCGATGTGGGACAAGCACCTTAGGCTATTACAATCCACCCCCCTAAGAGGGCCCAGCGTCCTCGCTGGCACACCTGCCCGGGCCCCGGCTCTGATATCATTTGTAACAGCCCGAAAACCTGCCTGTCGATATTGTCCGCTTTGGTGGGCTAAGCGACACCAACCTCACGGTTTTGTTCTTCCCGGTGGAATTTAAACCTAAAGGCGCCCACCCAGGAAAAGGCCTCAACAAGGGAAAGGTATCCATCCCCTTATGAAGGAGGTTTTGTTCCCCTCTCCAACCGATGTGGGACAAGCACCTTAGGCTATTACAGTCCGTTGTGATGCCCCGTCTTCTCGAAGGGCGTCCTTACGACTTCAACAAGTAAGTCTCTACCCTTACGTGTGTTTAATTTAAGAGTTCTTGAATTATGTGATTTAATATAAATCCAATTTAATATGTGATAATTCGAATTTATTCCATGAAATAATTGTCAAGTTGATTTGAAATCCATCATGTTACTTAACTTGTTTAATTTTGGTTTACTTGAATTACTAGCTCCGAGGATTTTTCCAGAAAGCTACCTTAGCGCTTTCGAAGAGCTCGTCATGGGTAAGACAACGCCTCTTTCAGATCGCATTTTGGTTCACCGGTTTGGAAGTAATTTGAGTTTGAAGATTTAGGGTTTTCGTGTTCTTAGATTTCAGATCTAGGACAATCGGCTTGGAATTTCCAGAAATTGATCGAGGATTCGGAACGGGCACGAAGACTTCATTCGGGACTGATTTTTTGGGATTTTTCCGGCGACTTTTGACGGCAGCCCGGTGGCGGCCGGATGACTTTCCGGCTGCTCCGGTGGCGGCACTCCAGCGCATTTCGGACAGAATGTTCGTCTCATTATGGTGAGTTCAACGCCACTTTCCGTTCGTTAATCGGACACTCGATCTATTTATTACGAATTATTTTGCGTAATTGTGATTATTTGAATTAATTGTTTTAAGTGCAAATAAAGTGGTTATTGTTGGTTTGTTGATCGAGATGTATTCCACTCGTATACGAAAACATGTATTGAATGAATTGTGATATGCATGAATGTTTCGATTTACAATTTGAATCCCGATGTGATGAATTTTTGCTATGTGTTTAGATATGAAGGGGTGTTATAGTAATATTTAGAAACTAATCTTTTATGTGACTAAATGAACTTGAATGATATTTTAGAAGAACGAACATGTTGTGATTTCTTTATATGAATTTGAGACGTTCTCAATGTTATGTTTGTTGTAAATTGTGTTTCAAATATAAAATTTAGATACATGAAAGATGCTTGAACAACTTGAGACTTTATGCATGATAGGAGTTAGAAATGTAATATCTTGATTTACTCTTACTACTTGAAAATGGTATATTATGAATTACAATAAATTGATAATTGTCATGTTTGTAAGTAATTAATTCCTAGTTGAATAATTGTATAAACACTTTTATAAATAATTCTAAACTAAGGGGATGTATGTGTAATATTTATGAAACTATGAATGTGACTTGAGCTTGTGTACCAAACATGTTGTGAAGTCGTAAAGTATGATCTTAAGTGAATTAAATGCACTCTTTATTTGTATCAAGCATGCCATCTACGTACAACGACTTTGTATGTTTATATGATCAAGTTGCTCTTACTTATGCACTTTATAACTCGACATGAATTTGATGCTTAATTCTAATATTATAATTGAACCCTGTGGCATTGGATGATTTAATATGCATTTTGTGAATACATTGACTTCCTAAATTGATCTTGCATCTTTGGATATGGAATTGCATGTTGGTTGCTTGTAAATATGACCTTGTTGAGCATTGATATGCTTTGAATGACCACGACACCATATCTAAGCACAACATGAACACTTATGCATAACCACGATCATGTTGAGCAACGCCGTGCGTCTTGTTTGGTACATATATAGTCTAAGTCTAGGCTTTTGTATGTCTTGTCACAGAGTTTGGTGGTGCCGGTGGGCCCGAGGTTTAGAGTGTTTGGCCCTTCACACTCTCAGACTCTACTTTCACGAGGTGAGGTTTAAGATTTTGTATAGTTACGTGACCTATGGCCTTTACATGTTGATTTCTACCCTTGCATGCGAGTATACTCTATTATAGATATGTATGTGCTGAATATGATATGTTGATGATCTTGTGTGAGTCCTGCGTGGATGGAGGTCATGAGGCTTAAAGTTCCATCGCGTAGGAAGGGTGTAAATATAAAACCAGTTTTTGAAGCATATGTAAGCTATTTTGGAAAAACAGTTGTGTTGTGATTATGTAGCGAGATTGCCATGAAAGATTGGCGTATGTGATCCGTTGTGATCTGTTCTGTTGTGATCCTTTGTGATCTGTGTGTGGATGTGATCCTGGTGAGCTGCGGAATGGGTACCCCCGGGACGGTTAGGGCCGTCGGGGCATTTATCCATTGCGTAGTTCCATTTGAGATATCATTGTGCGACCTTAGGGTGATGAGGGAGGCGTGGTATCTTGAGCCTTCGGCTAAGGCCGGGGAGGACTCTTGTGGGTTCGTAACCCCTTGAGGGTGAGTCTATTTTAGACGGTTTATTCTCGATGGTATGGGGACGGTACATCTCCTCCATCATTGGTGTAGAGGTTGGATTGATTTTGATTTATGTTATGAGGAGTTGAGGTTGGAAGCTCGTACTCGCCGAGCAGTTGATTATGTTATGTTATGTAATTATGAATCGGGATAGAGTCTTTCTGGAAAATGATTTCCAAACTTATATCTATATCTTATTTGGGTTCTTTCAAAATGTTTTGGTATGTAACACCTACTCCCGGTTCATGAGTCCATCCTTTTGATTCTGTGCTATGCTCGTTATATATATATTGTGGGTATGCGTTAGCCCCCTCACTCGGTCAAGTTGACTGACCCCTCATTTACACTTTTAGTTGCAGGATTGTTGACGTTTGCTAGGCGGAAGTGAGTCCTTTGAGTTGCACTTCGTCGGTCTAGTCTTTCTATTTGCATTTGTCTTTTCATACACTTTACTTATGCTTTGACTTGTAGACTTGAGATTATACTTTACTATTCGGTAGCCCTGCGTGGCACTCTCATTCGGCCCTTGTGGCACTTGATGATTATTACTTTATGTTGATATTCGGGATTAGGTATCTATGCTAGTTGAACCCGTCACCTGCTTTGTATGTTTTGTTTTAAATGCTTCCACTATCTATTGTTGTTGGTTTTAATTGCTTCCGCACTCTGAGTTTTGGTCAAGTTAGATCCGCCTAGCCTAGTGTGTGAGTTGGTCTCCCGTTCGCTCTGATTCGGATTCGGGCATGGACTTTCATTTCATGTTCCTGGTCTGGGTCATAGTGCGGGGGATGTGGCACTTCTCCGTTTAGGGTGTTACATCCTTAAGTGGTATCTGTCTAGGTCGTACGACATAGGAATAACTGCGCATTGCATTTGTTTGACTTGATATTTTGACCCTAGGGCACGAATTGTTTCGTGATTATATGATTATGTGCACATTGTGACTTTAATTATGCAACATCTTATTTTATGTGCTTTATAAATTACAACTAATTGTTGCATTTACGTGATGTACTTGTTACATTTCATTTGCATCTTAATCCGCATGCATCGAATTTAGTGTTTGAATTTCAGGGTACGCTATGAGTCAACAGTAAGATTTCCCTCCGTCAACACTACCTATTGGTACTATAACAAAAACACGCCATAATTCAAAGATGAAAGGATTCTTTACCCCGATCAACGTTCATGAAAAGGTTTAGAGTTGAAGGAATGAGAATTGCTATATTGACTTACTATCTTAAAGTCAATTGAAAGATGAAGTTTGATGAATTTCAACCTTGAGGATTCGTTCATCTGAAAGTAGTCACCTTGTTGAGGAAATGAGTCAATGGAGGAGAGTCTGATCAAGTAGAACCGTTTTGAAGGAGTTTGATGAGCTTTCGCCTTGATGATTCGTTTATTTGGGAGTAGTCACCTTGTTGAGGAAATGAGTCAATGGAGGAGAGTCTGATCATGTAACGCCCTGCTCATTCGATAAATTAGGTACGTTATTTTCCAACCTTTTTATGTGTTTAATTATGTGATTGGTGCGTTGTGTGGCCCACTTTTGAACTCTTTTAGAGTTAGGGCCCTTTTTGTAATTTTCTTCTTTTAGGGGGGTTTTTCCAGTCACTTCTCGTTCGGTAGAGATTTTGACTTCTTTGACCCCTCCTTTGCGTTCAGGGCATTGAGACGAGTCCGTAGACTCTAAGTTTGCCCAATTCTGACTTCGTTAACCCGTTCTTCCGATCGTTTTTGAGTACGAGGATCCGAGATATATACTCGGGTTTCCTCGTTTTGCATTCCAAAATCAGATCAGCAGCCTGCATCGTCTTCTCCAGCGATCCGACACTGTTCACATACAGTGGAGGTGTGAAAACACACACTAGCTCGTTCTCCCTCGTTTCTCGACGGAATTCGACGAATCAATAGTGGAAATTTATCAGCTCGACGAGCCCGTCACAACCGTACCAGTTTCGTGGCCTGAAAGTGATCAGCGGCGGCGCAGCGGTGGTCCGACAATGGCGGGTTGCACCAACTCCTCGCCGGCGGCGTTCCGGCGACCCTCGCCGGCCAACAACCACCCAACCCCACGTTTTCGACCCTTCCCGTTCCATTTCCGGCCTTCTTTTCGAGCGAATCGCGGTGTAGGTGGTGGTTCCGGCGGTGACGCAGCGGCGCGACTTTGGGGTGGTGGTTCGGCCTTTTCCCGACCGGTTTCGGTGGTGCTCCCTTCACAAAAGTTGCTCCAGTTGACGAGTCCGAGCTATTCGTGGTGGTGGCGGTCAGAGAACCAGCCGGCGGCGGCGGACCGGTGGCGGACCGGGCCTGGACCGGCCGGTCTGAACCGGTTACTGTTCCGGCGATTTGACTTAGGGCTTTCGTAGGGCTTGTTACAAGCTTTCCAACGGTATGCCCGGATTTCATTTTCGATTTACGGTTTACGTTTAATTTCAGTTTTTGTACTAGGATTTAAGTTCGGTTTTTCGTCAACGAAGTCCGGCGTGTTTGGCATTTTCTGAAATTGATTGAGGGCTTTTGTTGAGCAGGCAGAACGCACGTTCCTGTCCTTCCGGGGATTTTTCCGACCACCGGAGGCGGTGTTCCGGTGGCGGCCGGTGGCTGTTCGACCGGCTAGGGTAGCGGCATTCCGGTGACTTTCGGACAGAAGGTCCCTTTCGTTGTGGTGAGTCCAACGCCACTTTCCGTTCGTCAATCGGATGACCGGTTGATTTATTGTGATTTATTTTGTGTATTTCTATTTAATTGAAATTAATTGTTTTAATTGCAATAAATTGTCAATTGCTTGATTTGTCGATCAATATGAATGCCAATGTGTACGAAAGCTTGTATTAAATGATCTATGATATATGTTGATGCTTTGATTTGCAGTTTGAACTCCGATATGCCGTATTTGAGCTATTTGTCTAACTTGAAGGGGTGTTGGTGTAATTTTGTAAACAATATGAATATTGTTTGATTTAATTAGTTAACCTTGTAATTGAATCCGTTAGTGATACCTGATTTGACTATGCCATGTGTGAATTATATAAAATTGATATAGTTGGAATTGATATACTTGAGTTATAAATGTTATATGAAGTTCATGACTTGATTGCCAGGAATTATGAAAGATATGAAATGATTGGGCTTGAAACCCTCATGTATGGAATGTACTTGAACGAATTACTTGATTATGTAACTCCATAACATCATTTTACTTCTTATACATCTCATATCATGTGTTTAGCATTGCCGTGCGTCTATGTGGTTTCATATTGAGTCAATTCTCACCAGTATACACTGTTCCTTCTCTTGTACAGTTTGTTTCCAGGGCGGAGACTTCCAAATTGAATAGGCACCCGTATTGCTCTTGTTTCTTGTCTCGTGGAATTCCAGGTGAGGGTGTTTTCGTTCTAGTTACATATCAAACCCTATAACCCTTATGTGAAAAGCTTTGGCCAAAACCTTATGATTATATATGTTACTTTTAAAAGTGGAGTCATCGAGTAAATACTGATTGATCGAGTAAATATTGATCGAGTAAATATTGATTGATCGAGTAAATATTGATCGAGTAAACCCCTTTTCAAATGGATTATGAAATATGGTATGATTCTTATGAATCAAATGTTTTGGCGAGAAAGAATGATTGATTGATTGCACTGATTGGGGCCCAGGGGCTTGGTGTGAGTGGGGACCCGAGGAGACAAGGGCTGACGGTAAACCCTCACACTAGTCCCACTATTGAACAGCGGTACCGGACCTCGTCAGGAGATTGGCGGGGAAAGGGAGCTGAGTGCCATCTGGGGAGTCATGTAACCCCTTTTGGCCAATGATTGGGTGGTCGGGCCTTGCAAACCCACCACCAACCCGGAGGAAGAAGGTTGGAACTTATTTATGATTGAAAATGATTGACTGATTGATTGATTGATTGATTATTGATTGATAGGCACTGTGCGGGAAGGCCGGGCATCGGATTGCCCAAACAATATATTTAGGACATGATATGTGATCTGAGTGTATTATGCTATATTGCATGATCACCTATTTAATGTATTAATGATATTTGTCGTACACGGTCGGCGTTTGGTTGGAGATTGTGCACGCTCACTCGCCGAGCCTTATTGATTGAATATGATTTACGAACTTAATGAATTTAATATGAATAGTCATAAAGTCTGAGCATTGCTTAGTCATTCTTTTGCCCTTTATGGGAACTAACTTTAAATAAAACCTTGCTCGGGATTTATGACTTGCATGTGCATGTTTCTATATGATATGTATCGCTCCTGCTCACTCAGTCTTCTAGAGACTGACCCCTCTTTCCCCCTTTTTCCAGTTTCTTTTGCAGGTGTTGGTTAGTAGGCGGAGTTAGAGTGTCGAGTCTTTGTTCTAGTCTCACTCATTTACACTCAATGCATATTATATTGTCTTTAAATACTGTATTGATTAATTATTGATTTATTATTGATGGCCGATGTGCCCTTATTGAATTGATATTGATTCGGGACAGGTTAGGACAGGTTCTGGAGCCAGTTGAACCCGTTGTTATGTTGTTTTCTTGTATTGTTTCGGGACAGGTTAGGACAGGTGTACTGATTAGTGGAACCCGTATTTATATTCGTATTGGATAGCATTTGTTTCATGAATATTACATAAATGATTTTCTTGCTTCCGCATTTTGGGTTTTGTTGATGGTTCCACGTTAGCTTCCGCCTAGTCAGGACTGTACTTTTGATTGTCACCCGTTCGCTGTGAGTCCGATTCATGTGTGGACTGCCTATTTCATATGTGGATTAGACTCATAGTGCGGGGGATGTGGTGCCTATCGTCCCGGGTGCTACATCTTTAGGTGGTATCAGAGCTACCAGGTTCAGAACCGGTGCTCTGGGTTGTGTTGTCTCGAGTATAGGTCGCACGGCATAGGAACTAATTGTCAATGTGTGCATTGCATCATTCTTGAATACTGAATTGTGATTTTTTTCAAGCTTTATTAGATTATTTGTTCCATTTTGTATTGAATCCATTCTTTTGGTGTTAATTATGTGGCATGAGCATATACTAATCGCATGCATATATTTTCAAAATGAGCTGTGATTCATAGGATATGAAGACAATATCAAACCACGGCCAATCTTTACGATAGCCACAGGCTACCACAAGCTCTTCTTTTAGCTCGGAAGCTGTAAGGAATGCCTTGGGGATTTCTATAGAAATTTAAGAGTCAAACCTTTTCTAAAATGAGGTTAGGGCTCGAGTGACATAGTTCAGAATAAGAGGGCAGTTCGAAGGAGAAGTTTGCAAGCTCTATTACCGATGGTGAATCCATGATGAGACGGGATTTGTGGTGTGTAATGATTTGGTTTCACGAGATCAACATGTCTGTTTACACTACGAAGATTTGTCAACCAGATTCCAAAGAAGAGAGATCTCGAAGATGTTTTAGATTCGAGGTTTCTATCCACATGGAGCCGATGACCTTCAAGAGAATTAAAGTAAAGTAGGTTCGTGGTTGAGAAGCAGTAAAGACCATCTAACTTGAGAAAGAGGCGGAAGAAAATATGAAGAATAATATAGCTTGGGATTTAGATCGATGAAAAAGGATGGAGAGACTACGAAGAGGGAATTCTCATGCTTCAGAATCGGGAGTTGGATTGAGAAGAATTAAAGAGAATTAGTCGACGTGGTAAGTATAAGTTCATGGAAAATGACAATGCTAAGGATTTTATCTTCGGCCGGATATGAGTTCATCTTCCAAATTCAAGATGAAGTGTCGAGTTGTGAGATTTAATTAAGAGCTTTGGAGCAACAAATGGAAACGATAAAGAAATACAAAGAACTATTGGAGGGAAATTATGTATTCAAATGTAAACAATTGGGGGTTGAGCTCATACAACTATTCGAACTTATACGGGATAAACCAGAGATGCTTTAATCGAAAGAACAACTATGGTAAGGACTAGGACAACAATTGGAGATTGATTCTTCAAGAGAAGTCAAGATACCAACTTCATGGGTGTTGAAGAATTTGGGTTCAAGAGATTTCAATCTCGGACTTGGGAGATCCGTAAGTTGATACACGGGAACTTTGAAGATTTGAAAGACCGTGGGTAAAGAAGAGGTGAACAATCAATTCAAGACAAACCTGCAATTTGCGAAACAAAGAAATATGCCAAGTTAACGTTTACAACTACGGTGACAGGTTCTATGCATTCATAAGCACGTGCATCATACATCGCTTTAATTATTTAAATTTCTCTATTTATATGCGCATCTCTAAATTGTATAATTGTTCCAATGTGTTGCATCTTTAATTGTTTACAAGTGTGATACTGCATTGGCACCCTAACCCGACATGCATTTTAGTGTTTACTTGATAGGTATCCCCCACATCTTATTTATCAAGTGGTACTCCGACTGATTCTTGCTGGAATCAAGAAAAGAAGAAATTCTGGGTTGTATTGGTTGGTTAAAAAGGAAATGGAAAATTTTGGGGTTTGGGAAAATAGAATCGAAAGTGGGAACGAAAGAAGCAGGTTGCCATTCCTACTAATTGCTTCAAAGGAAATGTGAGGACTATCCCTAGACAAGTGGCGTGATTAGAACCACTTATACCGAGGAAGTTAATTTGAAGAAATTGAGGTGTTTTGATCCGAGAATTGGTAGAAAAAGTCTAAGGAATTGAGATAAAATTTCTTGGGGAAGAGCACGACTAGACATGAAAGTTAAATTCACAGTGATACTCGAGGAAGATACTTCTCACGGACATGAATGACCCAATGATAGTAACAGGAAAAGAATAAGGCGGCGTTATCAGTTTAAACCTTCAAAGTTTGAGTTAAGTTAATATAACCGGGATGAAGATCTTCATAAGGCATCGAAGAGGGTGGTTCGTTTGGGAATTTATAAGTACGTGATTCAGACAGCGAGGATGATGATGTTATCAGGGAACTTCTGATGGATTCCTAAATTAGTTTCAAGAAAGGAAATTGGTCAAATTTATCACTTTTAAGAAGGATGTCAACTAGTTCCAGATGACCAAATCTTCAAAAAATAATTTAACCAGTTAGTGACAGTGTATGAAGTGGGAGTTAAAGTTCAAGATTCTTGTACGGCCAAAGATAATATAATGAACCTGGTACAAAGATAAATGTTCTGATCGTAGGCGGAATAAACTGGTGCTCGGTTAATTGCAGAAGATAACTGTGAGTAAGGATCCGAATGGAATCGAGAATAGGATTAACCAAGGGTCTGACTTTCTCAGTCAAACAGATACTAAAGATAGGAAAGACAAGTTGGGAATCAAGCCAGCTAGAGATCAGACTATCCAAATCGTAGAAGTAAAGTCACAACATCAATTCCATTACTACGTTGAACGGTACACTAAGCATCCATCGCACGAGCATACATGCATCGTTTACATATTTAAAATTTTGTTATTGTGTGATACCTTGACCAGTGGAGTGTGTGTTGATTATTGTGAACCTTGCTTTTGCTTGTGTGCTTGAGTGAAAGGGAGATTTGATTCTCTCTGATTACGTGCCAGGAAGATGTGGATTCTCCCTGTTTATGTGATAGAAAGATGCTGGATTCTTTCTGTTTTCTGTGCACGAGAGATGCTGGATTCTCTTGTACTTAGGTATTCGAGGGATGTTGGATTCTCTTGGATTTAGGAGTTTGAGAAATGCTGGATTTTCTCAAACTAGAATGTCTGGATGGATGTGGAATCTGACAGATTTAGGCTGGGAGACGGGGTTCTCCCAATTCTATGTTTGAGAGACGGGGTTCTCTCAATTCTGTGCCCGAGAGACGGGGTTCTCTCTTTTGTGTGTGCTGAGGGACGGGGTTTCCTCACTTGTGTGTTGAGAGATGGGATTCTCTCTTGTTTGTCGTGTTTGTGTTACGCCTGGATAGACAGACGTTAACAAGTGACGAGGCAATGGACTAGTAGCGGTCGAACGAGTTTTGAAGTGACTAACGGCCAAGTGTTCGAGTAGATCTTTGTGACTACCAGACTCTGAAGAGGTTGATACAAATAAGGGGAGTAAACTTCACAACCAGGGTTAAGATGCTAAGCAATTTCGGGAAACAGATCGATACAATTTCAGTTTGTACTTTTCGGTCCAACAGTAGGACCTGAGGATAGGTCCTTTTGAAGGAGTGAAGATTGTAACGCCCCGCTCATTCGATAAATAAGGTACGTCATTTTCCAACCTTTTTATGTGTTTAATTATGTGATTGGTGCGCTGTGTGGCCCACTTTTGAACTCTTTTAGAGTTAGGGCCCTTTTTGTAATTTTCTTCTTTTAGGGGGGTTTTTCCGGTCACTTCTCGTTCGGTAGAGATTTTGACTTCTTTGACCCCTCCTTTGCGTTCAGGGCATTGAGACGAGTCCGTAGACTCTAAGTTTGCCCAATTCTGACTTCGTTAGCCCGTTCTTCCGATCGTTTTTGAGTACGAGGATCCGAGATATATACTCGAGTTTTCTCGTTTTACGTGCCAAAATCAGATCAGCAGCCTACATCGTCTTCTCTAGCGATCCGACACTGTTCACATATAGTGGAGGTGTAAAAACACACACTAGCTCGCTCTCCCTCGTTTCTCGATGGAATTCGACGAATCAATAGTGGAAATTTATCAGCTCGACGAGCCCGTCAAAACCGTACCAGTTTCGTGGCCTGAAAGTGACCAGCGGAGGCGCAGCGGTGGTCCGACATTGGCGGGTTGCGCCACCTCCTCGCCGGCGGCGTTCCGGTGACCCTCGCCAGCCAACAACCACCCAACCCCACGTTTTCGACCCTTCCCGTTCCATTTCCGGCCTTCTTTTCGAGCGAATCGCGGTGTAGGTGGTGGTTCCGGCGGTGACGCAGCGGCGCGACTTTGGGGTGGTGGTTCGGCCTTTTCCCGACCGGTTTCGGTGGTGCTCCCTTCACAAAAGTTGCTCCAGTTGACGAGTCCGAGCTATTCGTGGTGGTGGCGGTCAGAGAACCGGCCGGCGGCGGCGGACCGGTGGCGGACCGGGCCTGGACCGGCCGGTCTGAACCGGTTACTGTTCCGGCGATTTGACTTAGGGCTTTCGTAGGGCTTGTTACAAGCTTTCCAACGGTATGCCCGGATTTCATTTTCGATTTACGGTTTACGTTTAATTTCAGTTTTCGTACTAGGATTTAAGTTCGGTTTTTCGTCAACGAAGTCCGGCGTGGTTGGCATTTTCTGAAATTGATTGAGGGCTTTTGTTGAGCAGGCCGAACGCACGTTCCTGTCCTTCCGGGGATTTTTCCGACCACCGGAGGCGGTGTTCCGGTGGCGGCCGGTGGCTGTTCGACCGGCTAGGGTAGCGGCATTCCGGTGACTTTCGGACAGAAGGTCCCTTTCGTTGTGGTGAGTCCAACGCCACTTTCCGTTCGTCAATCGGATGACCGGTTGATTTATTGTGATTTATTTTGTGTATTTCTATTTAATTGAAATTAATTGTTTTAATTGCAATAAATTGTCAATTGCTTGATTTGTCGATCAATATGAATGCCAATGTGTACGAAAGCATGTATTAAATGATCTATGATATATGTTGATGCTTTGATTTGCAGTTTGAACTCCGATATGCCGTATTTGAGCTATTTGTCTAACTTGAAGGGGTGTTGGTGTAATTTTGTAAACAATATGAATATTGTTTGATTTAATTAGTTAACCTTGTAATTGAATCCGTTAGTGATACCTGATTTGACTATGCCATGTGTGAATTATATAAAATTGATATAGTTGGAATTGATATACTTGAGTTATAAATGTTATATGAAGTTCATGACTTGATTGCCAGGAATTATGAAAGATATGAAATGATTGGGCTTGAAACCCTCATGTATGGAATGTACTTGAACGAATTACTTGATTATGTAACTCCATAACATCATTTTACTTCTTATACATCTCATATCATGTGTTTAGCATTGCCGTGCGTCTATGTGGTTTCATATTGAGTCAATTCTCACCAATATACACTGTTCCTTCTTTTGTACCGTTTGTTTCCAGGGCGGAGACTTCCAAATTGAATAGGCACCCGTATTGCTCTTGTTTCTTGTCTCGTGGAATTCCAGGTGAGGGTGTTTTCGTTCTAGTTACATATCAAACCCTATAACCCTTATGTGAAAAGCTTTGGCCAAAACCTTATGATTATATATGTTACTTTTAAAAGTGGAGTCATCGAGTAAATACTGATTGATCGAGTAAATATTGATCGAGTAAATATTGATTGATCGAGTAAATATTGATCGAGTAAACCCCTTTTCAAATAGATTATGAAATATGGTATGATTCTTATGAATCAAATGTTTTGGCGAGAAAGAATGATTGATTGATTGCACTGATTGGGGCCCAGGGGCTTGGTGTTAGTGGGGACCCGAGGAGCCAAGGGCTGACGGTAAACCCTCACACTAGTCCCACTATTGAACAGCGGTACCGGACCTCGTCAGGAGATTGGCGGGGAAAGGGAGCTGAGTGCCATCTGGGGAGTCATGTAACCCCTTTTGGCCAATGATTGGGTGGTCGGGCCTTGCAAACCCACCACCAACCCGGAGGAAGAAGGTTGGAACTTATTTATGATTGAAAATGATTGACTGATTGATTGATTGATTGATTATTGATTGATAGGCACTGTGCGGGAAGGCCGGGCATCGGATTGCCCAAACAATATATTTAGGACATGATACGTGATCTGAGTGTATTATGATATATTGCATGATCACCTATTTAATGTATTAATGATATTTGTCGTACACGGTCGGCGTTTGGTTGGAGATTGTGCACGCTCACTCGCCAAGCCTTATGGATTGAATATGATTTACGAACTTAATGAATTTAATATGAATAGTCGTAAAGTCTGAGCATTGCTTAGTCATTCTTTTGCCCTTTATGGGAACTAACTTTAAATAAAACCTTGCTCGGGATTTATGACTTGCATGTGCATGTTTCTATATGATATGTATCGCTCCTGCTCACTCAGTCTTCTAGAGACTGACCCCTCTTTCCCCCTTTTTCCAGTTTCTTTTGCAGGTGTTGGTTACTAGGCGGAGTTAGAGTGTCGAGTCTTTGTTCTAGTCTCACTCAATTACACTCACTGCATATTATATTGTCTTTAAATACTGTATTGATTAATTATTGATTTATTATTGATGGCCGGTGTGCCCTTATTGAATTGATATTGATTCGGGACAGGTTAGGACAGGTTCTGGAGCCAGTTGAACCCGTTGTTATGTTGTTTTCTTGTATTGTTTCG
This sequence comes from Lantana camara, assembly GCA_037501455.1. Classification (NCBI taxonomy): domain Eukaryota; kingdom Viridiplantae; phylum Streptophyta; class Magnoliopsida; order Lamiales; family Verbenaceae; genus Lantana; species Lantana camara. Next base: position 44,098,749 of record CM074865.1, read on the forward strand.
GGACAGGTTAGGACAGGTGTACTGATTAGTGGAACCCGTATTTATATTCGTATTGGATTGCATTTGTTTCATGAATATTACATAAATGATTTTCTTGCTTCCGCATTTTGGGTTTTGTTGATGGTTCCAGGGTTAGCTTCCGCCTAGTCAGGACTGTACTTTTGATTGTCACCCGTTCGCTGTGAGTCCGATTCATGTGTGGACTGCCTATTTCATATGTGGATTAGACTCATAGTGCGGGGGATGTGGTGCCTATCGTCCCGGGTGCTACAGATCAAGTAGAACCATTTTGAAGGAGTTTAATGAGCTTTCGCCTTGATGATTCGTTTATTTGGGAGTAGTCACCTTGTTGATGGGAATGAGTTAATGTAGAAGAATCCGATCAAATAAGATCCGATCAAGTTCAAGGGATGTGGATAGGTAATCATGTTACTTAAGCATCGAGCTACAAACCATCGGTGAGTGTCGAAGGTTTTGGTGCCGTTTAGAGTTAACGAACGACAAGACAAGATTGGTTGTTAGCTCTCTAGGTGTCTTCTTTCTGCTGAGGTGGAAGATTCTACTGAGTTGGAAGATTCTTCTCGGATGGGAATAGATCACATAGACGCCAAAAGATTTTATTCAAGTTTTAGAATCATATACCATGGATTGCTTTGGGAAATGATTAATTCCACTAGCGCCGAACTTAGCTCTGCGATAGATTTCTGATTGACAATTGAATTATGGGCAATTCATTGAGGATGTGCAGATCAAGGGTTAACACATAAGTCAGAGTTCTTGAAGGAGATTGCAGATGATTCTAGTTGAGCAAGGATTACGGTATAGTAAGGGGTTTGGTGATAGACGAGCTTTGCTGAGTTACCACTTTATGAAAAGATTCAAGACAAAGAAGTTCATATGACGAGGGTTGCATCATTACCGGCTTAATCAACTCTTACTGCTTCATCTCGACTTTCTTGTAAAGATTGTTACGCTTCGGTTAACGGTACACCAAACATTCATGGCATTTGCATACCTGATCTAGTATTTATAAATTGAAATTTCTACTTGTTTTGAGCTGTTGCTGAAATGAATGAGTTATGTACTTATGTGAACTATTCATGCCTATGTGATTTAAAACTCTCCTGACTGCTCACTAACTTCTCATAGAACATACATACATACTGTAACCCTGTTTTATAGGGATTCCATCGCGATATCCCCCTTGAGTTGAGGTGTGAGCGTTGAATTTATACTCAAGGGACACCGATATCAGTTGTATAAGGTACACTACACATGCATCACATACTTTTCGTCAAGTGTTACTATGATGTGTGTATGTATGAATAACTGATCAGTAGATTTATGTGCAAGAGAGACCTTAGGTTCCCTCTTTTTACGTGTTAGAGAGATATAGGATTCTCTCTGTTTATGTGGTAGAAAGATGTTGGAATCTTTCTAAGTTTTGTGCGCGAGAGATGTTGGATTCTCTTGTACTTAGATATTCGGAGATGCTGGATTCTCTTGAATCTAGGAGTTTGAGGAATGCTGGATTTTCTCAAACTAGAATGTTGGCAGATGCTGGAATCCGTCCGACTTAGGTTGAGAGACGGGGTTCTCTCAATTATGTGCTTGAGAGACGGGGTTCTCTCTTTTGTGTGTGCTCGAGAGACGAGGTTCTCTCTCTTGTGGGTGCTGAGGGACGGGGCTCTCTCACTTACGTGCTGAGAGATGGGATTCTCTCTTGTTTGTTGAGGTTGCGTTACGCGTTGATCTGACTACGGGTAGCAAGTGGTGCATCGGAGACGACATCGAGGTTGGGTGCAGTTGTAGCTATCCGATCATGAGAATGACCGTCCGAGTTCGAAACAACTAGCGGATCAAGTACTCGCAGGGACCTCGACGATAACAAGACATCCTAAAGGAGGTTCAGTGTAGATGACCGGAGTAAGCCTCACCATTAGAGTTATGATCTCACGCGAGTTCGGGAGAAGGGTTGGAGCACTACAACTCGAGGATCTACTTTTTTGCAGTGGAACCTGGGGACCAGGTTCTCTTAAGGGGGGAAGGTTGTGACGCCCCGTCTTCTCGAAGGGCGTCTTTACGACATCAACAAGTAAGTCTCTACACTTATGTGTGTTTAATTTAAGAGTTCTTGAATTATGTGATTTAATATAAATCCAATTTAATATGTGATAATTCGAATTTATTCCATGAAATAACTGTCAAGTTGATTTTAAATCAATCATGTTACTTAACTTGTTTAATTTCGGTTTACTTGAATTACTTGAGATTAATTGTCAATCATGTGTTTACGAAATGTCGTTAAATTATACGAAAGGTTTCTAAAATTAAATTGAATTAAACTCTAATTGGTAAATCTATCTCTTTCATTTTAATTTGTAAAATTAATTCGGAGTTTGAATGTTTATTCGTAACTTTACCAATTTTGTTTACGATTATTTGTACGTGATATTTCTCTTTGTTACGCGATAAGGATACCCGGTTGTATATAGCTTGTGCACAAGACACATTTCTCCCAATCCCTTTTCTCTCTCTCTCTCGCCTCTCCCACTCTCTCTCTCCCCCGGGTACTATGCGCGGCTTCGGTTACGAACCCATAACTCGATCGTTTCTCGACGGAATTCGACAAACGAATAGTCTATTTCGATTATATCGGCGAGACCGACGCAAGAGTACCAATTTCACGGCCTAAAGACAAATAGTGCCGGAGTTATGGCCGTATTTCAGTAGCAGCGGCGGAGCTGTCAGACCGCCGCCACTTCGCCGGCGTTTCGTGGTATTTTCCGGCCACCTCCTTGGTGTACGCGCCGAAGACCCAGTAAGAGGACATCCCGGAACTTCGTTTGACGTCGGCGGCACGGCCATCGGAGCAGCGACGGCGCCGCAAGCGCCGCCCAAAGCTCGCGGCGGCGGCGCGAGTCACTGTAGCGGCGGCGGCAGAAACTTCGGCGGCCAACGGGGGCCTTTTCCGGCCATCTTTTGGTCTCGGGCTATTCGCGAAAGTTGTTCGGAACAACAAGAACTAGTGGCCTGTGATCAGGCAACTCCAGATTCGGTGGTTTGGCGGCGGATCGGCAGCGGCAAAGTGGCGGTGCAACGGCGGCACTAGCTCCGAGGATTTTTCCGGAAAGCTACCTTAGGGCTTTCGAAGAGCTCGTCATGGGTAAGACAACGCCTCTTTCAGATCGTATTTTGGTTCACCGGTTTGGAAGTAATTTGAGTTTGAAGATTTAGGGTTTTCGTGTTCTTAGATTTCAGATCTAGGACAATCGGCTTGGAATTTCCAGAAATTGATCGAGGATTCGGAACGGGCACGAAGACTTCATTCGGGACTGATTTTTTGGGATTTTTCCGGCGACTTTTGACGGCGGCCCGGTGGCGGCCCGGCGACTTTCCGGCGGCTCCGGTAGCGGCACTCCAGCGCATTTCGGACAGAATGTTCGTCTCATTGTGGTGAGTTCAACGCCACTTTCCGTTCGTTAATCGGACACTCGATCTATTTATTACGAATTATTTTGAGTAATTGTGATTATTTGAATTAATTGTTTTAAGTGCAAACAAAGTGGTTATTGTTGGTTTGTTGATCGAGATGTATTCCAATCGTATACGAAAACATGTATTGAATGAATTGTGATATGCATGAATGTTTCGATTTACAATTTGAATCCCGATGTGATGAATTTATGCTATGTGTTTAGATATGAAGGGGTGTTATAGTAATATTTAGAAACTAATCTTTTATGTGACTAAATGAACTTGAATGATATTTTAGAAGAACGAACATGTTGTGATTTCTTTATATGAATTTGAGACGTTCTCAATGTTATGTTTGTTGTAAATTGTGTTTGAAATATAAAATTTAGATACATGAAAGATGCTTGAACAACTTGAGGCTTTATGCATGATAGGAGTTAGAATTGTAATATCTTGATTTACTCTTACTACTTGAAAATGGTATATTATGAATTACAATAAATTGATAATTGTCATGTTTGTAAGTAATTAATTCCTAGTTGAATAATTGTATAAACACTTTTATAAATAATTCTAAACTAAGGGGATGTATGTGTAATAATTTTAAACTTTTATAAATGACTTAGGGGATGTAAGTGTAATATTTATGAAACTTTGAATGTGACTTGAGCTTGTGTACCAAACATGTTGTGAAGTCGTAAAGTATGATCTTACGTGAATTAAATGCACTCTTTATTTGTATCAAGCATGCCATCTACGTACAACGACTTTGTATGTTTATATGATCAAGTTGCTCTTACTTATGCACTTTATAACTCGACATGAACTTGATGCTTAATTCTAATATTATAATTGAACCCTGTGACATTGGATGATTTAATATGCATTTTGTGAATACATTGACTACCTAAATTGATCTTGCATCTTTGGATATGGAATTGCATGTTGGTTGCTTGTAAATATGACCTTGTTGAGCATTGATATGCTTTGAATGACCACGACACCATATCTAAGCACAACATGAACACTTATGCATAACCACGATCATGCTGAGCAACGCCGTGCGTCTTGGTTGGTTCATATAGAGTCTATGTCTGGGCTTCTGTATGTCTTGTCACAGAGTTTGGTGGTGCTGGTGGGCCCGAGGTTTAGAGTGTTTGGCCCTTCACACTCTCAGGCTCTACTTTCACGAGGTGAGGTTTAGGATTTTGTATAGTTACGTGACCTATGGCCTTGACATGTTGATTTCTACCCTTGCATGCGAGTATACTCTATTATAGATATGTATGTGCTGAATATGATATGTTGATGATCTTGTGTGATTCCTGCGTGGATGGAGGTCATGAGGCTTAAAGTTCCATCGCGTAGGAAGGGTGTAAATATAAAACCAGTTTTTGAAGCATATGTAAGCTATTTTGGAAAAACAGTTGTGTTGTGATTATGTAGCGAGATTGCCATGAAAGATTGGCGTATGTGATCCGTTGTGATCTGTTCTGTTGTGATCCGTTGTGATCTATGTGTGGATCTGATCCTGGTGAGCTGCGGAATGGGTACCCCCGGGACGGTTAGGGCCGTCGGGGCATTTATCCATTGCGTAGTTCCATTTGAGATATCATTGTGCGACCTTAGGGTGATGAGGGAGGCGTGGAGCCTTCGGCTAAGGCCGGGGAGGACTCTTGTGGGTTCGCAACCCCTTGAGGGTGAGTCTATTTTAGACGGTTTATTCTCGATGGTATGGGGACGGTACATCTCCTCCAACATTGGTGTAGAGGTTGGATTGATTTTGATTTATGTTATGAGGAGTTGAGGTTGGAAGCTCGTACTCGCCGAGCAGTTGATTATGTTATGTTATGGAATTATGAATCGGGATAGAGTCTTTCTGGAAAATGATTTCCAAACTTATATCTATATCTTATTTGGGTTCTTTCAAAATGTTTTGGTATGTAACACCTACTCCCGGTTCATGAGTCCATTCTTTTTATTCGGTGCTATGCTCCTTATATATATATTGTGGGTGTGCGTTAGCCCCCTCACTCGGTCAAGTTGACTGACCCCTCATTTACACTTTTAGTTGCAGGATTGTTGGCGTTTGCTAGGCGGAAGTGAGTCCTTTGAGTTGCACTTCGTCGGTCTAGTCTTTCTATTTGCATTTGTCTTTTCATACACTTTACTTATGCTTTGACTTGTAGACTTGAGATTATACTTTACTATTCGGTAGCCCTGCGTGGCACTCTCATTCGGCCCTTGTGGCACTTGATGATTATTACTTTATGTTGATATTCGGGATTAGGTATCTATGCTAGTTGAACCCGTCACCTGCTTTGTATGTTTTGTTTTAAATGCTTCCACTATCTATTGTTGTTGGTTTTAATTGCTTCAGCACTCTGAGTTTTGGTCAAGTTAGATCCGCCTAGCCTAGTGTGTGAGTTGGTCTCCCGTTCGCTCTGATTCGGATTCGGGCATGGACTTTCATTTCATGTTCCTGGTCTGGGTCATAGTGCGGGGGATGTGGCACTTCTCCGTTTAGGGTGTTACATCCTTAAGTGGTATCTGTCTAGGTCGTACGACATAGGAATAACTGCGCATTGCATTTGTTTGACTTGATATTTTGACCCTAGGGCACGAATTGTTTCGTGATTATATGATTATGTGCACATTGTGACTTTAATTATGCAACATCTTATTTTATGTGCTTTATAAATTACAACTAATTGTTGCATTTACGTGATGTACTTGTTACATTTCATTTGCATCTTAATCCGCATGCATCGAATTTAGTGTTTGAATTTCAGGGTACCCTATGAGTCAACACTAAGATTTCCCTCCGTCAACACTACCTATTGGTACTATAACGAAAACACGCCATAATTCGAAGATGAAAGGATTCTTTACCCCGATCAACGTTCATGAAAAGGTTTAGAGTTGAAGGAATGAGAATTGCTATATTGACTTACTATCTTAAAGTCAATTGAAAGATGAAGTTTGATGAATTTTAACCTTGAGGATTCGTTCATCTGAAAGTAGTCACCTTGTTGAGGAAATGAGTCAATGGAGGAAAGTCTGATCAAGTAGAACCGTTTTGAAGGAGTTTGATGAGCTTTCGCCTTGATGATTCGTTTATTTGGGAGTACTCACCTTGTTGAGGAAATGAGTCAATGGAGGAGAGTCTGATCAAGTAGAACCATTTTGAAGGAGTTTGATGAGCTTTCGCCTTGATGATTCGTTTATTTGGGAGTAGTCACCTTGTTGATGGGAATGAGTTAATGTAGAAGAATCCGATCAAATAAGATCCGATCAAGTTCAAGGGATGTGGATAGGTAATCATGTTACTTAAGCAACGAGCTACAAACCATCGGTGAGTGTCGAAGGTTTTGGTGCCGTTTAGAGTTAACGAACGACAAGACAAGATTGGTTGTTAGCTCTCTGGGTGTCTTCTTTCTGCTGAGGTGGAAGATTCTACTGAGTTGGAAGATCCTTCTGGGATGGGAATAGATCACATAGAAGCCAAAATATTTTATTCAAGTTTTAGAATCATATAGCCGGTTAGCACTTGATGATTATTACTGTATGTTGATATTCGGGACTAGGGATTTATGCTAGTTGAACCCGTCACTTGTTATGTTTGTTGATCTATTATTCGGGATTAGGTATCTATGCTAGTTGAACCCGTCACCTGCTTTGTATGTTTTGTTTTAAATGCTTCCACTATCTATTGTTGTTGGTTTTAATTGCTTCCGCACTCTGAGTTTTGGTCAAGTTAGATCCGCCTAGCCTAGTGTGTGAGTTGGTCTCCCGTTCGCTCTGATTCGGATTCGGGCATGGACTTTCATTTCATGTTTCGGGTCTGGGTCATAGTGCGGGGGATGTGGCACTTCTCAGTTTGGGGTGTTACAGAATGGCTTTGACGGGCAAGTGGGAGATTGTTAGGAATAGTGCCCTAAAAAGCCGATTGTATATCGGCTTTGTGCTTTTCCTTATTGTAATCACAGACAATCTTTGAATGAAATAACCAATTGAGGCAACACTTCTTTATATGCTCTTGTTTGGTATGCGTTTACTTTAGCTGTGCATGTATGAGAATTCCCCTAATCCTGATGACTTTAGGACTCTACCATTTAGGTGAAATGGTTCATGAAACGAGCCCTATATCACATAAGTCATGATTAGTAAATTACTCCAAGCCGATGAGTCCTACAGACAGTGGGAGTGTCAACCTGACTCCTCTAAGGCTTGCTTGTGGGATCACGCCCTTAAGAAGGACCACCTTGTTTCATGGAGGTGCAAAGTGTATAGTTGATACGTGCGTGATACATGAGGGTGCTTACTTTAATAAGTAAGTTCACTGAGGTGCCCCGTGTGAGAACATTCCTAAACGGGAAAGGAAGTTTCTATTTCAGGAAATGGAAACTTCCATATTAGGAAATATCTCACGAGTCATTGATGTGATTAATTGATCCTTAGACTTGAGGTTCCTTGTCACTTTATGAGTTAACTCTGTAGTCTTAGGTATAAGCTTTAAAGGGTGTCGCCTTAGACAACTGATTCAAGGCTTATGCTGGGGCTGCACAAGTGATTCATGAAAGTGAATGAGAATCAAGAAAGGACCTACACTTGCATTTGCAAGGTGATCTCTTATTGTGTAAGTCATTCATATGCCATATGGAGTCCTTGGCCAAGGCAGTAGATCAAGACATCAAGAAAAGGGTTTCTTGGATTGAGATCAAATGGATATGAAATGCACTTAGCTTTAAGACCGGATTATTAGGGTTCTGATTATTCCCTTACTCTAGATCTTGGTTGAGAGATAGTAAGTAGGATGATTGTATCTCACATGAATCAATGACTTAAAGGTTCTGTCGAATCCAAACATTCCAATTCAGCTAGGGGTTAAACACCTGTTGCTAGACTATGGTCGTTTAATATGTGGACTGATTAATTAATTAGTGAATTAATTCATTAGGGTCACTGCTAATTGAATTGAGAACCTAGAGGGTCACACACAACAACTTGGTTACATGAGTTGAGGCTTAAAAATGATTAAACGAGTTAATCGGACCAAGAGGGTTCCACACGTGTGAAATCACACGTGTGGCTCACGTGAGTAACACGTGTCACACACGTGTGAATATATATATATTGTATATATATGTATTAAATAATTAAATGTGTTAATTATTTAATAGACTTTGGTTTAATTTTGAATTAAAAAGAAAGTCTTATTTTGGAGAAAATAATCTAGTTAATTAATTACGAATTAATTAATTAGATAAAATAAGTTATTTATTTTAAATAAATAAAGTATACAAATTATCCAAAAATAGTTTGGATATTTTTAGCTCTCTTAAAAGTTGACTTGAATTAGAATTCAAAGTCAAAGTTGGAAAATACTTGATGATCAAGTAATAGGAGAGAGAGGAACCAAATCCTTGCCCAACAAGGAATAGGATCGGCGCCCCTGTCCCTTTCCTATATATAGGGGAGTTCATGCTCCCCTTTAGAGCTAATTGGCAATTCTTTTGGTTCATGTGTTGAACACCTTCCTTTCTCCAAGATCAAATAAACCCTAGGTTAAGCCTAAACACTAACTAGAGAACTAGCATCCTTACTAGTTAGATTGTGATCAAGTTGGTGGACTTTCTCTAGAGACTTCAAGTTATAAGTTTGAAGATTCGAGCTTTACCAAGGAGAGGGGATCAAGCTGCGAGAAGAGCGTTATTGGGTGGCTTGAAACGCTTCAAGAAAGATCAAAAGAAAAGTAAGTTTCTTAATTCCTTCGAATTTGGTTACACGATTGCGAGTCCAAGATCCTTTTGTTGAAAAAATATTTTAAATTCCACTGCTTTCTGATTCGTGTTTTCCAACAGTATTGTCGTCTTCCAGGTGAGGGTGTTTTCGTTCTAGATAAGTAATAAACCCTACAACCTTTATGTGATAAGTTTTAGCCAAAAACCTAAAGTATATATATATATTGATTTCAAAGTAAAGTCTTTGAGTAAATTCTTATCGAGTAAATGTTTTCAAGGAATGAACCATTTGCAACGAAATGTATTGAAATGTTTTAACGTAACGAAATGTTTTGGCGAGATAACGAACGTCACGCTCACGTTTTTGGGCCCGGGGAAATGTGTAAATGGAGACCGATACGACATCGGGTCGTCGGATAAACCATTGCATATAGTACCCTTTGAGAGTATCTTACGCGACTGTGTAGTGTGGAAGGTGGGATACTCTTAAGCCGGTGGTTAACCCATCGAAGGAGCTGGTAGGAGTCATGAGCCCCCGTCTCATAACGTCACGTCACGAGGTGGTAGGGCCTTGCAAACCCTTCCATCGCAGGAGGTAGAAGGTTGGAATGTTTTACGATTATGTTCATATATATGTTATGCACCGTGCGGGAAGGTCGGGACACGGATTGCCCAAACGACTATGTTTTATGAACTCATGTATTATTATTTATTGTCAGATCACGTATTCAAAGTATTAAATCTTGTTCATTGTACACGGTCGGAGTTTGGTTGGAGATAACACACTCTCACTCGCCGAGCCATAACGATTTTTCATGCATTATTAACTTAACGAATTGTAATATGGATTAGTCGTAAAGACCGAGCATTTGTAAAGGATTTCATGCCCTTCGTGGGAACTAACTTTAATAAAACCTTTCTTGGGATTTATGACTTGCATGTGCTTGTTTTTTTATATACGTACAGCTCCTGCTCACTCAGTCTTCTAGAGACTGACCCCTCTTTCCCTCTCTTCCCAGTCTTTGCAGGTTTTGCTAGGCGCGAGTCAAGTCTTAGTGGTTGTCTCGAGTCTCACGTGTACACTCGAGTCACATTTTACTCTTATTATGTTTAATTATATCTTGTATTTAATAGGCCTGTGTGCCAACGTATGATTATGAATTATTGGATGATGAATTCGGGACAGGTTGTATGAGTAGTTGAACCCGTCATTAGAATGCATGTTGGATTTAAATTATGTTATGGAATTATTGGGCTTGTAGCCATTATTGAAATTCATGTTCATGATTATTGCTTCCGCATTGCACTTGTCAGGTTCTTGAATTAATTGGTACAGGGTTAGATTCCGCCTAGCCAGGAAGTTGTTTTTATTTTTTTGTCACCCGTTCGCTATGAGTCCGGTTCATGCTGGATCATCAATTTCATCTTTGGACTAGACTTGTAGTGCGGGGGATGTGGTGCCTATCGTCCTGGGTGCTACATAGTCCTAATTCTTTCGCTCATCTCATAGGAATTTTGAGAATTTGCCTCGCTCCATAATTATAACTATCACATGCAAAAGTTCCTTCGGGTTTGGAACTATTTTCCCACAGTTGGCACCCTTCTTCTTGGAAATTCTGGAGTCCCGAAAACCGAAACGAGGCCTCCTAGTAGTCTTCTTCAATTCTCTTTTCCAAAGGCATGGTTAAATAGGAAGGTAATCACCATGCTCTCTGAATCCCGAGTTAAACCCTCGTTCTAATCTTTGTTGAGTTTGTTTAGACTACGTCGTTAGAGGGACTTCTTCCCCCTAATGCTAATCACGGATTAGCTCCGGTATCTCTGTTACTCCTTGCACCCGGATTCTCAATAAATCACGCCTTATGCTCGGGTAGAATAATCCTCCTTCAAACTTGACCTTCCTTCAAGGTGTACTCCGTTCTCCCAATCTCCAACCTCATTTCGGCTTTCCAAACCAATTTTTTTTTTCCGACACTATCTTCGTATCATCCTACAATCTTCAACCCGATCCCAAAAGGGGAATCTCAAATTCGACCTTTACTCTAACTATTTCTTCCAACTTCATTGCATTCAAAACTTGAAGGTCGAAAGAAGTGAAATTCTATCAAGTAAACATTGAATATGCATGTTGGGTTATAATGTCGATGCTATGCATCACATAATTTCCACTAAAGGCACAAGAATGTTAGAAATAGCAATTATAACACGATAGGCAAATAATTACAGAAATTTTAAAGATGTCATGAATGCACGTACCATGAATGCAAATACCTCCATCCTCAGATTCATGTTGGTTTCCAAATTGAAGCCTTTGTTCATGTATCCATTGTTTGTTAGCCTTTGATTGATCTCAGTCGGAAACCATATGTTCCTTTGATCCATACGCATAGAACTTTTTCAGCCTATCCCAGCACATGTTGTAGGCGTGGTTAGTTCCCCCACAATAAGCACATGGTTGAGGCCCTTTTCTTAATTTTTGAAGGACTCCCGGCCTTATGCTTCTTTCCACGAATCTCCTTTCCGAAATTACGTTTCCTTTCTTTATCGTTTTCATTTGTAGCTTTATCTCCTAATTCATCTTCATAACACGACAATTCCGCTTGGATCTGGAAAGTAAACTTCAATCCGTCCCGAACATAGAACTTCCTACAATTAATATCCAAGGTGTCTCAACTCTTTCTGATTCTTCCTATTGCCCGAGCTCTATTTCCAATGGATTGGTTTAACTGAAACACTTCCTTGATGGTCCGTAGTGCTCATCATCCCCTAACTCTATGATATTCGAACCTTCTAGGAATTGAGTCCGAATAGAATACCTGTCCCCGGATCATAGTTTGAACGCTTCCCCTTAACACTCTCTTGATTAATCATCATTAAGGCATCCATCTCTTTCCATAGAATTCTTAGCTCCCTTGGTATTAATCTTTTAAATCCCTTGAATTTCCAATTTCACCTTCTTTTTACCCCAGTTTTCACCACCACGAAGGAAGACTTCTCTCAATTGCAAGCTATTATGAAAACATTAAACTCATGCATGTCTGGTTAGGTTTGCTCAGCCTATGCTTCACGTTGATCAACAATTCAAACAAGGAAGGAATAAGTAATGGCGATACGTAACACACATAATAAATATGTACAAGGATACAATGGGGGATAGATGCTCGTGTTATGAATGCAATTACCTCCCAACTCCATTCTTCTTACTCGGTTCTTTTCTTTAAGATCCTCTCTAAGTCCCTCCAAGATTTGAACTAATTCCTTGGACATCTTCAATTCCTTTCGAGTATTATAAGAAAATGAGTCGACCTTTGATTTCCCTTAAATTATTTCAAGTTGAGTTTTCCCTAACAAGATCTTTTTCCATTGAATATTTATACACCCGGGAAGGAAGAGCTATCGATCCTGCTTTAGTGCACCACCATCTAACCGGCCTTGATATTCAGGTTGAATAGCAAATTAATCGCTTTACCTTCTAAGAATTGGGTTCAATACTTATTTTGGGTTCCACTTCTCGCTTCAATACTCTTCTTGATTATTCATCGTTGAAAAGACCTTCCTTCTCGAATTCCAAGCTGATGCCTCAAGTAGGTACAAAAGAGATTTAACTAATGTGGTACCAATTCTCTTCCTTTAATTAAGCCCTTAATTTCTTGTTATAACTTCAACCGAATCTTCAGAGTCACCATTTTCTTCTGTTGGTTATACCTCCAACTTCTTTTCCAACACTTCTTATTACTAGGATTAGGTCCTCCACAATGGGTGAATGGGATTTGCTCTTCGAAAATGATGCGCTTCAATTCGAACATAAGATCTCTTCCTTCAAATCGAGCTATCTTACCTTTCACCTTGGTGGATTGGTTATCTTTGTTAGAACTACACGGTTATGAAGAGTCTTTATCTCTACTTTATCACAATTCCAACTTAGGGCCATGGTCGTTGAGATGAATGGTTGACCGTTGAGAGATCTTAACCTACAATACACAAACTAATTTAAAAATACGATGCACGCACCAAGCTATGGCGAACAGGTGATAAATAAAACACACCTAATCTAGCAGTCTAGACCCTGAAACAGAGTGCGCAATAAATCGAAAACCATAAGCGGAAGCACAGGATCAACATACACACATGCAAGGCCACGGGGCAGCAGAAATTAAAGCATACGCGCCACATGCAAACTTGGGCACACAGGCCAACTTTTGGGACATAAGGTATGGCCCAGCAAGGGCAATTCTAATCATACACATATCAAATTTGAATCATACTACAAACTTATACATAACCTCATAATGAAAAGGCAAAAGTAATGAAGATGCTGAATGTAAAGACTCGACCCGAACGACTCAAAGGAAGACCGCCACCTAGCACAAACCCAAACCTAGCACCTGCAACTTAGGGGGAAAAGAGAGGGGTCAGTCTACAACTCGACTGAGTGAGGGGGCTAACGCATACCCAACCCGTATCTACATATAGAGCAAAGTACGTATTAAACAAAAAGACTATGAACCGGGAATAGGGTTTTACATACCAAAGCCAATTTTCCAAAAGAACTCATACTTAATCATATATTCGTAAATTCTTAAGTCTGAAAAATCGTAAGGATTCATATATATATTCAAAGAACGCATATGGATTCATATATATCCAAAAACGCATATGGACTCATATATTCCTAAGACTCTTATGGCTTCATATATTAAAATGATTCAAATCTTAACCTAGAAATCTCATATTGAAAGCGAAAGCTCCTATCCCGTTTCATAATCAACACAGGAAAACAAACCTAAATACACGGCGAGTACGGGTACAACTTTACCTCTTCAAAAAAAGATTCATAAGAAACATAAATTCATAAAATTCATAAGACTCATATTCCCGTATTCCATCCACCTTCTTCGGAAGTCTGCACGCAGGTTACGGGCCGATATCGTGCAACTCGATACCTATACGTGGGGTAGCGATCCCGCAACGTACATTAGGGAGCACGTGCACAGGCTTAACCTGGCGGCCCAACACCGCCTCGGGCGTCCTTACCTATGCCTCCAGGATTCATAAGATTCATAAGGATTCTTAAGATTCATAAGAAACATACCTAACTCGCGAAACCAGAAACGTATGATTCATACTTAAGCAACATACCATAAGAAACATACCTTACCGTGCAACTGGCATATACTATACACGTACCTCTCCGTGTCTTCCAAATTCATAAGATACTAAAGCAGATCCATAGTTCACTTGACACCACACGGTTTGGAGCATAGCCTCGTTGCAAAACCATTTTTAAGCTTATATACGCCCATACGTATAATTTCAGAAGAATTCATATTAAATCGAATTAACAAGATCCATAACATATTATAAGACACATATTTAATATACATATAGTATATATTCGCATGCGGGGTGAGAAAACATCACATTAAGGCCATAGGTCGCTTATCTAAAAGAAAAGATCCTAACCCTCACCTTACACCGACATGGCCAAGAATGAGACAAATGATTCACCCCGAAATCAGCTCGGATCACGAAACACCACCCTGGGTGAACCTGGACAAACTGAAGACAATATGCAAAACTTAGACTCGAGGACGAACCATATAGACGCATGACATATGCTTAGTCAAGTAAGAGATGCAAATACTTAGTGAAAAGCTCATACACGTATCAAATTCATACAAGACGTGCAAAAACACACATATCATAGCTTAACAAATTCATAATATGCATTAAAGCATGTTCATGTGCACAATTAATGCGCAATGAAGCATCTAAAAACATAACAAGGCGCATAAGCAATTCATACAAACAACTCACATTACTTAAGAAGCTTAAAATGCATAAAAAGAACAAATACGTACACTTACACATGCTAAAACAAGTTAGGAATGAGTTCAGAGGTGGAAAGGTACGAGAAAAATAGAATAAGAACACAAAAAGAGATTCCGAGTGAATATGGGCTAAAGCTGACAGTTTTCCAAGATGCACAAGCTGTCGGAAAATAATCATGAGTTTTAGAAATGGGAATTAAGTTTTTTTTATTGTAAATGAAAGTAGACACATAGATCTTTAAAATGGTAGGTGGCTCAAATCATGGTTCAAAGCGAGGCGAAAATGGCGTAGGTCTGAAGTTGAACAAATGCAGAATCTCGGTTAAGGGGCGACACAAAATTAAAATGATTATAACTCACAATCTAGAACGAATTTTGGGGTGATTCGAATTGGATATTATTCTAGACTAAAAAATGTTGATCATAACCAAAAATCAGCTCAATTGGAGGTCATATGAGGGGGTACCCGGCTGGAGAAAAACAAGGCAGAGATTTACCCGGCCTGGAAGAGTAGTGCAGAAAAATTTCTGCACAAAAAGTACCCGCTCGGGTACTTTTTGTACACAAAACTACCTGCCCGGGTAGTTCTTCTGGGCAGCAAAAATGGCAGAAACTGGGCTAAATACGAGAGAAAACCAAAAATGATCAAAACCACCTCAAAACTCATCCAAAAGCAATGAAAATCAAGGCACAAGTTCATATAAACATGCTCTACATCATAACTCAAACTTAAGGCATGAAACCAGCAAGAAACCAAGTTGCCAAATTCATCATCTTCAAGCTCCACTAATGGAGTTGTATGCAATATTCACCCAACAACCAAAATTCCAACAATTATGCTACAAGGGAGCTCAAGAGAAGAACATACATCAAATTTAGATCATATAATTCAAGTATGAAGGAAAGAGATAAAATTTTCATACAAACATACTATTCATCATCATCTTCAATAGCATGGATCCAAGCAAGAAAGATGTAATTCAATCGGGAAGAAACTACACACTCGAAGAGAGAAATTCAAATCTTACCTTGGTTCTTCGATCGGATGGTCGGATGGAGCACAAGCTTGAGCCAAAGCTTGAATGGCCAAGGGCTTTCTTCTCTTCTCTCTTGCCTTGTGTTTTCATCGATCTAAAGTGAGTGGAAAAGGGGAGATATTTTCAGCCATAAAGGGGCAGAAACGGGTCGGGTCAAAAAGGATCCGGTCAACTCGGATCAGATTTTAAAACGGTAGGGGTATCAAACTGCTTTAGAAAATTATAAGGTTAATTTCATCGAATCCGAATCCTCGAAACGATCTCAATGACAAGGTCAGTATTCAAATTCGAATTCCTGAGCTAAAGGTAGCCACGAAGGCTCAAACACCCTAATTAGAATTAGGTCGCTAATTTGCAAATATTGGACGATTGAGTCCACGTACATTAATTAAATTCTAATGCGCACATAACTAAAATAAATTGCAAATTGACATGTAAGGCATGCGAATCACATAATTACATAATTAAACTCTCCCGAGACGTCGTACCTGGATTGCCGAGCAGACGGGGTGTTACAGCCGCGACCCAAAATGGTCTGATAACGGTCGCAGCCGCGACTACTTACGGCAGTTGCGAAAATCTGCACTCCAGCCCTATTTTCTCCTCCACAACAACGCAGCAACAGCAACATTTCCAGGAAAGATTAAGTTATGAAAAAGAAGCAATACTAATCATGAAATAGTAGCCACACACGCCATAAACAAGGACGAAAAAAGATTAAAGGTAAGGGATCAGATATTATCTTCAAGCTCAAGCTTCATGAAAATTCATTAATGGTGGTTTCATATATATCAATTTATCACAAAATTTCAGTCCATAATAATATAGATGAAGTCTTAAGATCATATAATTAGCTTTAGATCAAGAAAGGGTTCAAGAATTTGCAAGAAATCATCAAATATATTCGTAACCCTCACTATTCATCAAGTCAACCATAACATGCAATATACTCCAAGAAAATTAGCAAATCTGGACTTCAATGAAAGAGGAGAAGATGGAGAAATCAATTCCGGACTTATCTTTCAAATTTGAGCCGAATCGGATAAGAAACGAGCTTGTAAATTGAAAATTGAATAGTGCTTCCTGTTCTCTCTTGGAGTCTCGGTTGGCTGCTGCTTTTTCCCTCTGTCTCTGTAGAAAAACGAAATGGGGGCTGCATAGGGTGAAATATGGGTGAGTTAGGAGAGTTTGGGGCCAAGAATGGGTTGAATTGGTCAAATATTGAATAAGTTATGGCCAAATTGGTAAAATGTGGCGAATTTGTCACATGAGGCTCGTTACGGGCAAAATTTGGAGGTCCAGACGGGCTTAGAAAAATATAAGGTTGGGTTCCATGGCTTTCTTTCTTCGTTTTGTGTCCGACGCTTTTTCGGGAGTTCGAATCCAAATTCCCGAGCTCAAGTTATGCCTTCCGGAATACGAGGTGCGCTAAAGCTAGTTAAGGCCTCTAATCCCTAAAATCGTAAAATGGTCCGTGACCACCTCAAACGATTTTGAAAACATATAACGGCACATAATCATGTTCTTAAGACATGTATATCATGCATAACACGTAATCACCGGTTAGGAGCAAATACGGGGGCATGCGGATCAAGAAAGGGATCAAACGGGGCAAAACGTTCAAAAGCATATTAAAACCTAACAAATAATACAAGTAGAGATTCAAGTTGGCACAAAAGCAATTAAATAAACATATAAAGGCATAAATAAATAATTAAACATGCACGTAACACTCTCGATACGGCGTACCTGTATGGCTGGACGAGCGGGATGTTACAAACTCTCCTCCTTAAAAAAGGACCTATCCTCAGGTCCTAAAGCAGGATCTGGAACCACTCAGGAAACGAACTCAACTTCACGCTTCCGGTGCACCACCAAGCTCTCGAAGTCTCTTCGGACAACCTCGGCCCTCACAACTCACCTACACTCTCGGACACTCAACTCACTAACTCTCTACAAGAAGAGAGTTCACGTAAAAGAAAACAGCAAGCACAACAAAACAAGTAACAAGAAGTAATCAAGGAAGAGAAACAAATCATGCAAAGGGGATTCCCTGAAATAAAATAAAAGATGCATGTATGAGATGCCATGAATGCCTCATGTACCTTTCACCATGGCGGTAGTGTCGAGCTCGGCATCAAATTCTTCACCGTCACTTTCTTCAACTTGGATTTGACTTGATGTCCTGGAACCACGACTCTTCGTAGGCTTCGGATTCTTGTTCTTCGGATAGCCATTCACTAAATGTCCCGATTCTCCACACTTGAAGCATCTACCATACTTCTTCCTACAAGCCTCTTCTGTATGATTCGGACCTTGGCAATAAGAACATTGGATCGATTCCGTTGGGGAAGATATCGAATCCAACTTTAGTAATCGAAGCTTCCTCTTCTTCTTGGTATCATCGACACCTTGAAACTCTTGAGATTTCCTTTGTGACACAATCCTCTTACTCAAACTCGAACTCGACCCTTGTCCCACATACGAGATGTAAGAATTCAATCGTTCGTTACCTAGTTCCACTTGAACCACCTCTCTAACTTGCTCGGACCATTGATGCACCAGTGATGCTTGAAAAACTTGTTGAATATCATCCCTTCATCCTTGAATGTTACTACGGACTTTAGGGCAGTCCCTGTCGGCTCCCGAACTTTCAAGTTCCAATATAAGATCGTCCAACATCTTCAATTCTTGTTCAAGATCTAAAAATTCTCAAAGTCTTCTAACCATCGCACTTGGGGGAATATATTTGTAGCAAAATTCCCGGATAAATTTCTCCCACATAAAACGAATTCTTCTAATTTTATGTTCATTTGTTTAAGCCACTTTGAAGCTGGGCCTCAGAACAAACGGGATGTGCAAATCATCTTCTCTTGTGACATCCCCGAAAGTATACCCCAAATCCATGTAATCTCGGAAATCCATTCCTCGTCCTCGACATGTTAGCTTCAAACCACTTCGGTGGATCAAACTCTTTAAACTTTTTGTAGATCAAAGTTACTTGTTTCTCGTGTCCTTCTTTCGATGGAATATGTTGGTGTTGAGACACCATCCTGAAATAAGAAAATAATTCCAAATATCGATACGTGCAGGGTTTAGTGTATGTTCTTGTGAACAATTAATGTAAATATTTCAATTAATTCACATAAGAATGAGAATGAATGCAAACAAACACATAATCCTAAGCCGAATGACCTAGACAAACCCGACACGATGCTAGAGCTCCGGTTTTGCAACCAGGAGCTCTGATAGCACTTTAGGTTGTAGCACCCCGAAGGGAAGGGAACTACACCCCCCGCACCTAGCCCGACAAGTGTAACAAAATGGAAACTCTACACACGCACCAAGCTACGGCGAACGGGTGACAAACAAAATCACACCTAGGCTAGGCAGTCTAGACCCTAACTCAGAGTGCGCAAAATAAACAAATACACATGCGGAAAAAGAAAACAACGACGAGGGGTCAGTCCTAAAGACTGGTGAGGGGGATAACACACTCACACGTACGTAATATAAGAACATAGCATATTCAAATTTAAAAGTTCATGAACCAGGGCGTGGTTTTTGCAATCTAAAATATTTTAGCCCGGGATACTAAATATAGAAAAGATTTTAGGGCTAAAAGCCCAAAATAAACCAAGTTTTAGAAATTATAAGTCCATTCCCCGTTTCACGAACCACAACATAATCAAAATCAAAGAACTCGGCGAGAACGAGTTTCTAATCAACCTAACTCCTTTCATAACATAAACGAAATCAAAACAAAGCAAAGTTCATAAACAATCCAACCTTCACCATTTGGGGATGAGATGACGTCCTCTCAACCCCGTTCTCCCATCATAATGTTTGGGTCGGGGCATCCTACCCGCTCCCCGACGGGTGTTAACCGCTGGTTCTCAAGAAACCACTTCCCCTTGACCTCCCAAGGATGGGCGAATTTCTCTACATAATTTGGAGTCGTGTTGATGAGAGAGCTCGGCGACCCCACGACTGACCCGAGATCGCATACCACTTCTCCGGGCCCATTTCATAATTCATAAGTTATAATTTTACAATTTTCGAAATTTCATAATTTTTTCGACTTATATTTCAAAGTCATAATCTCGCTATTTTAAAATGTTCACACACACCAACCCTTTTCAAAATAAAGAAACAAAAATATATCTTACGTGTATATAAAGCGTTTTTCAATTGAATTCATAACAAAAGGGTCAATTGCCACAAAATACGTACTAAACATATATCTAAGTACATATATATACACGTAGTCGCATGCGGGTTTAAAATTCAAGTAGGGTTGTAGGTCATATTAACTAAAAGAAGAAACCTTCACCTTGTCAACCACACCGGAGTTGACGAACCAAAACACTTCTAAAACACCTCCTCGTCACCCACGGAACGAACCTAAGAACAAAACAAACAACAAAAGTTAACCATAGACTCAAAATGAACCACTTAAACGCTCGGCATATGCATATGAATACCAATGATGCATAAGAAATACAATGAGATGTCATTTAACGCATGCAAATTCATACCTAGTTATAAGTCTCATACATCAAGTTAAACGAATTTATAAATCTCATACAACACGCTTAATACGTTATATAACAAGTTAATAATGAATACATATCATAAAAGGATCAAGGAAATACCATACAAAGCAAATAAACGTCACATTGGTTCATGCATACATGTTAAAGACACGTATCACATATTACATCAAACAATGCGTATAAAATCATCAAATTCACATAATAAATTCATAAGAAAACATATAACCCATAATATAACAAGTTATCCAAGCATAAAACGCAAGAAAGAAGTAAGGAAAAGACATAAAACACAACGAAACGATGAAAGAAACAAGAAAGGGAGCAACAGTTCGAAACAAGTAGAAGAACAGGTCGCGGGCGCGACCTAAATCAAGCCAAAAAGGGTCATGGCCGTGACCACCCCCAGCAACAGCCTCCATCACTGTTACAGGTCGAAAATTGGACAATTTCCAGTCGCGGCCGCGACCCAAAATGGTCTGAAAACGGTCTCAAAATGTTCTACACTCCAGCCCTGTTTTCTTCTCCCCAACAACGCAGCAATAGCAGTACTTCCAGGCAAGATTGAGGTATGAAAAAGGAGCAAAAATAAGCATGAAAAAGCAACCACACATGCCACAAACAAGGAGGAAAGAAGATTAAAGGCTAGGGATCAGACATCATCTCCAAGCTCAAGCTTCATGAAAATTCATTAATTGTGGTTTCATATATAGCAATGTATCACAAAATTTTAGTCCATAATAACATAGATGAAGGTCTTAAGATCATATAATTATTTTTAGATCAAGAAATGGTTCAAGAATTTGCAAGAAATCATCAAATATACTCCTAACCCTCACTATTCATCAAGTCAGCCATAGCATGCAATATACTCCAAGAAAATTAGCAAATCTGGACTTAAAAGAAAGAGGAGAATATAGAGAAATCAATTCCGTACTTACCTTTCAAATTTGAGCCAAATCGGATGAGAAATGAGCTTGCAAAGTGAAAATTGAATAGTGCTTCCTCTTCTCTCTTGGAGTCTCGGTTGGCTGCTGAATTTCCCTCTCTCTCTGCTGAAAAACGAAATGAGGGCTGCATAGGGTGAAATATGGGTGAGTTAGGAGAGTGTGCGGCCAAGAATGGGTTGAATTGGTCAAATATTGAATAAGTTATGGCCAAAATGGTAAAATGTGGCGAATCTGTCACACGAGGCGCGTTACGGGCGAAATTCGGAGGTCCAACCGAGCTTAGAAAAATATAAGGTTGGTTCCTTGGCTTTCTTTCTTTGTTTTGAGTTCGAAGCTTCTTTCTTAATTTGAATCTGAATTCCCGAGCTCAAGTTATGCTTTCCGGAATACGAGGTGCGCTAAAGCTAGTTAGGTCCTTGAATCCCTAAAATAAAAAAATGGTCTGTGACCACCTCAAACGAGTTCGAAAACATATAACGGGCACATAAACAAGTCCTTAAGACACATATATCATGCATAACACATAATAACCAATTAAGAGCAAATACGGGGGCATGCAGATCAAGAAAGGGATCAAACGGGGCAAAACGTTCAAAAGCGTATTAAAACCTAACAAATAATACATGTAGAGATTCAAGTTGGCACAAAAGTAATTAAATAAACATATAAAGGCATAAATAAATAATTAAACGCGCACGTAACACTCTCCATATGGCCTACCTGTACGGCCGGACGAGCGGGATGTTATAGAGCTACTCCACATGGACAATCTAAACACCAAAGAAAAGACTAGAATCAATAATGAACCATACATACGCTCGACAAATGCATATGGATGCAAATAATGCAATACACGTCATATACATTTAAACTTAGACATATTGAAGAAATTGACATGTTATCACATATACGACATATAAATTAAACGCACCACAGGTTAAATAAACATATAACACATCGAATTACATCATATCATAAGCATTCACAAGTTTAAGGTACATAAGGAACGCAATAGAAACAAAGAAACATGGCGTGTAGCAATTAAACGTTTAAACATTCAAGTTGTGTTTACACCTAGGAAATAATACAATAAAATTAAAATTAACGTCAAAACAAATTATACTACAAGTTAACAACAAGTTGGGATCATAATCGGGGCGAGAAAATTTGAATAAAGCATAAACGGAACAAGAAAATCACATAACCACAAGTTTAGGGCGAACGACGGTTCATGGCCTATTAAATAAGTACCGAACGGCCGTGTATGGTAGGCATCAAATCTGGTATGCAAAACGGTCGTTCACGCCATTACACTAACAGCGCCGACAGGGTGTGCATGTGTGCAGAAGGTAATCCCCAAAATTGGTCATTTCTTGGCTGAATTAGGAATGAAATAAGCAGGCAGCATCGGCAACAAATAACAACAAAGCAAAAGGGAATTCCACTTAAGTTTCCACCCAAATTAAAAATTAATTGGACACACAACACTCATGAATCACCCATGCATTTCATGCAAAAAGGCTCAAACTTCATCCATTTTATGGTTGTACGTGGCAGGAAGAGTGCAGATAACATTGCAGCAACAAGACAACCCCAAAATCATGCAATTAATTAAAGTCACTAAGTTCACACACACATGCAGCTCATGCACAACCACGTCATATGCAGAAAAGGGGCTCCCAACTCAGCCATTAATGGCTGCTAATGACAAAAGAAAAGGCTTATCAGCGGCAGCAACAAATCACAACATTTCCATGAAAAAACACCTCAAATCCCACACAAAATCATGCACTAAAATCGCACATATGCGGCCTACGATTAGTCATACATTTCATGCAAAAAGTGGGGGCCAAAGCTATCATTTTCATTTCTAAAATAGGAAGAAAAGTGCAGGGTCATTAGCGGTAACAATAGGGCTGAACAAGGGTAGCAACATATTCAACAAATTCGTGCAAGGAATCATGTATTCCATGCAAAAACGTCACTCAAAACATAGAAATCATGTTAGTGAGTATGCTAGTACTATAATATACATATTAAAGAAATAAGAAACGAGAAAAGAGAGCAAGAGAATTATCCCCAAAATTCCATGAAGGTTGGGCGTGATCTCCAAATCACGTAAGCCACAAAATTATGAACCCCTTAGTCCTTTTATAGGCTAGGGTTCAAAACCCTATTGCTTGTAAGAGATGGTCTCCTCTTTCGACTTTTTCTTCTATTTTTCTTTTTCCCCAAGTAAGAGACATTTTATCTAAAATAAGATATTTATTCTTCTAGAAAGAGAGTGTGATGCCCCGTCCGATAAATCGTATAGGTATGCGCCACGAGCGAGTTTACCTTATGCACCTATGTTATTTAACTCCCTTTTTATGTGTATAAATCCAACTTTGATTGAAAGTGTGACTTAATTGACTAAAATCCAATACGGTAAAATATGAATTCTTGCATGACAACTTAAGAATGGAACTTGGTTGAATTTAAATTAATTGTTGGAGTTGGATTTAAATAGGATTTGTACCTATTTGTGTGTTTGGACCTAACACTGAGTTAGGTGAGTTTGGGTCGTTCGGGACCAATATGATCTCGGGAATTCGAATTCGAATTCTGACACCGCCATTGTGTTCATTTCAATGATTTGTGTCCAATGGAATTTATTTCACAATTTTTGGATACCGTTTGGGCTTTTATCTCTTTTACTGACCGGTTCACTTGAACCGGGAGTTACTTAAACCGGTTTTCTTATCTTAACCTAGATCCCCTTTTCATTTCATTTCAAACCACATAAGTTAGCCTCAAAGAGAAACTCATGGAGAAGCTTCAAGAGAGGATCAAGACTTGAACCATCTTTCATTCTAAGAGCTCATATTCTTCGATTCTTCATTCCTTCACAAGGCAAGGTAAGTTTTGGATCTCTTTTGATGAGTATTTCATTCCTATTCTTGGATTTGAGTATGAAATTGTTGGTATAAACTTTAATGGAGAAATCATGCGAAAATTAGTGATTTATGCCCAACTTGAAGATTATGATGAACTCTTGAATCCTTAAACAAGCCTTGGTGATTTGAATGCTCCTTATGTGTCCTAGTTGCTGGAAATTCGTGTAAGGAAGGCAAGGAATTCATATATTCATGTTTAAGCTTGAAATTCATGAAAATGGGTGTTTGAGAAATTGGGCAAAAACCTTCATAAACTTGAATTAATTGATGTTTTGATGCTAAGCATGATTTATATGACGTTATACTTGAATTTCGTGATATTGTATGGTTGATTTCGTGTTGGGTTGATGTTTTTGGGTCTTCCCCTTCTTCTTCCCGGAGCTGTCAAGCTTCTGCTCCATATTCATAACCGGAAAGACCATTCCTTTTTGTGCTTTAAGCTTGGAACGGCCCTTTCGGGAGAGTGTTTGGTTTGGGGGACCGAACATGGGGACGACCGTTCCCATGTGTGCTTGGAGTGGGGACAGGCTTTCCCAGTCTCGCTTGGCCTTGGCACGGGGAAGGACCGTTCCCATGTTGTGTTATGCATGGGAATGGCCGTTCCCATGCGTCTGTGAACCTTTTTACTTGCTTTTTCGTATGTATTTGATTCGTTTGAGTTGCTACTTGACTTATATGCTACGATATGGCTTGGAATGCACCTCTGAACCTTAATACTTCATTACTTGCATGATTTACTTGAATATTTGAATTGTTCCTTGTGACCAACTTGATAAGCATCAATCCATTTCGCATGTCATTCATACTTTGTACGCCGTGCATCTTACTTGGTTCATGTAGAGTCTAAGTTGGGCTTTTGTATGTCCTGTAACAGAGTTTGATGGTGCCGGTGAGCCCGAGGTTTAGAGTGTTTGGCTTTTCACACTCTCAGACTCTACTACCACGAGGTGAGGTTTAGGATTTTGTATAGCTATGCGACCTATGGCCTTTACATGCTGATTTCTACCCTTGCATGCGAGTATACCTTATTATAAATACGTATGTGTTGGATATGATATGTTTATGACCTTATGTGTGCGTCCTGCGTGGGTGGGAGCCCGAGTGCTTAAATTCCACAGCGTGGGGATATATAAAAAAAATGAGTTTTTGAGGCATATGTAAGCTATTTTGGAAAATTCAGTTGTGTTATGATTCTGTAGCGAGTTGGCCATGATATATGGTATCTGTGCTGTTCTGTTCTGTTGTGGATCCGAAGGGCTACTGATAATGGGTCCCCTGGGACGGTTAGGGCCGTCGGGGTTTCAACCATGTACGTAGTTCCATTTGAGATATCATTGCGCAACTCAGGGAGATAGGGGAGGCGTGATATCTTGAGCCCATGGTGTTTTATCCGGGGAGGACTCTTGTGGGATAGCTACCCCTTGAGGGCGGGTCAGTTCTGGATGGTTTGGAGACGGTACATCTCCTCCATCCTTAGTGTAGAGGATGGATTGATTTTGATTTATGTTCTGAGGAGTAAAGGTTGGATGCTCGTACTCGCCGAGCACGTGTTTTGTTCTGTCTGGGAATCGTGAATCGAGATAGAGTTTCTGAAATGTTATCTAAGACTTATATACTTATCTTTTGGGGTACTTTTAGAGATATTTTTGGTATACAACACCTATCTCCGGTTTATGATTTCCTCCTTTTGATCTGTGTTGTGCTTTGTATATATATATTGTGGGTGTGCGTTAGCCCCCTCACTCGGTCAAGTTGACTGACCCCTCATTTAAACTTTTAGTTGCAGGTCTGTTGGCGTTTGCTAGGCGGGGAGTGAGTCCTTTGAGTTGCACTTTGTCAGTCTAACCTTTCTAGTTGCATTTGTCCTTCATACACTTTACTTATGTTATGAGTTGTAGACTTGAGATTATACTTTACCTTTCTGTAGCCCTGTCTGGCATTCGTATTCGGCCCTGTGTGGCACTTGTTGGTTACTACGTGTGTAGATTTGATATTTGGGATTAGGTATCTATGCTAGTTGAACCCATCACTTGCTTTGAATGTTGATTTAGTTGCTTCCGTTATCTGATGTTGAATGTTTGAATTGCTTCCGTGCTCTGAGTTTGTCAAGTTAGATCCGCCTAGCATAGCATGTGAGTTTGTCTCTCGTTCGCTTTGGTGCAGAGTCGGGCATGGATTTCCATTTCATGACTGGGTTTGGGTCTCAGTGCGGGGGATGTAGGATCCTCCGTTTGGGGTGTTACATCTTCAAGTGGTATCAGAGCTCTGGGTTATAAAACCTAGCTCTAGTGTCGTGTCGAGTCTGTCTAGTTGGTACGGACGATGTGATTATATGACTCAATTACTGGAGTACTTGTTTATTTCTAATACTTGTATACATAAACACGTACTAATCCACATGCATCAATATTGCTTGAATCTTTGAATTTCAGGACGCCTCCTAGACGCCGTGACTGAGTGGCTTCACCGGATGCGCCTAATCCGCCTCCGCCACCACAACTGAATGCGGAGAACATTGTTCAGGCACTTCTCAATCAGTTGCAACAGAATCAGAGACAATAGGCACCACCCGTTGATGGTCAGGATGGTACTATCTCAGCTGTGTATAGGGAGTTTCGGAACAATAACCCTCCTAAGTGGTTTGGGGGAGATGATATCAAGGCTGAGGAGTGGTTAGCTGAGATCAGTGGTATTTGGGAGATTTGCCCAAGGAGTTCTCAGGATAAGGCTGTTTGTACAGCTCAATTCATTTAGGGACAGGCAGCTAACTGTCTCAAGGGAGTTCGATCCAGATTTGAAAGGAGTGGTATGGAGTTCACTTGGGAGACTTTCGTGCATGAGTTCCATGAGAAGTTTATACCTCATAGTGCACGAGAGCGCAGACTTCAAGAGTTCTCTGAGCTGAAGCAGGGATCCAGATCTGTTGAGGACTGCATTCTAGAGTTCGAGAGACTTGCTCCCTATGCTACCTACATCACTGATGTTGATTCACACAGAGCCCATCACTTTTTTCATGGGCTTCGAGAGGATATTCAGAGAGCTCTTCAGGTTTTCAATGTTAGCACTTGGGATAAGGTTACTAAGAGGGCTATTCAGTTCGAGGCTCAGAGACAGAGGTTGAGGCCCCCATCTTTCTCTTCGAGGCATGATTCGGGTTCTGGATCGAGCAAGAAGCCCCCTACTCATGTTTCTACTACTTCTACACCAGCTTTCCGTCCACAGGGCTTCATTAACAAGAAGCCCCCTCCCGCTGCTCCTACAGTGCCACCAGCATTACGAGCACCAGCTCCAGCTATTTGTTCTCACTGTCAGGGTCCTCACCCGTTGGAGAGGTGTTTGAGGTATTTGGGTAGATACTTGGTGTGTGGTTCGGCTGAGCACAAGAGGGATGCTTGTCCGAGGAAGAGACCGGCAGTTCAGGCTCGTACTTATACTCTGGATGGTGAGGAGGAGACAACAAAGATTGATCAGAATGCTCCGGTGGAACGTACAATACATATTCATGGCATATCATTACATGCATTGTTTGATCCCGGGATTACTCATTCTTTTATTTCCCTGGATATTGTTGCCTCTTTGCCTTTGCTTGCTGAGATATCTGCGCATGTGTTTGTGGTGAGTTCTACTTTGGGGGGGGGGGGGGGGGAGAGCTTGGAGATGGTCAGAGTGTTTCGCGAGTGTCCGGTGAGTTTTGAGGGTCGAGTCTTTCCTGCTGATTTGATCGAGATGCCGATGAGGAGGTATAGGGTGATTCTTGGCATGGATTGGCTCTACCGACATTGTACAGTTATGGATTGCCATTTGAAGAGGATTTCTTTTGGTTCTGTGGTGTTTTCGAGAGAGAGATTGGGATCCAGTTCGTTCATAGCCTTTGTTGAGGCTAGTAAGCTATTCCGGGATTGTGTTACAGGTTTCGTAGCTTACCTTCTAAACAAACCGATGGACCAGGTCAAACTTCACGAGACGGAGGTCATATGGGAGTATCTGGATGTGTTCCCGGGGAGTTTAGGGTCCTTACCACCGGACAGGGACATTGAATTTGTAGTGGACGTCTATCCCTGAGCTGAGCCATATTCGAAGACCCCCTACAGGATGGCTCCTGCCGAGTTGAAGGAGCTAAATAAGCACTTGGATGATCTTTTGGTTAGTGGATACATTCGTACGAGCACTTCTCCGTGGGGTGCTCCCGTCCTGTTTGTTAAGAAGAAAGATGGGACGTTAAGGATGTATATAGACTACCGTGAACTGAACAGGATGACAGTTAAGAACAAGTATCCATTACCCCATATTGAGGAGTTGTTTGATAGCTTGCAGGGTTCGCGAGTGTACTCCAAATTGGATTTGAGGCAGGGTTACTATCAGTTGAGGATTAGAGAGGAGGATATCTCTAAGACTGGATTCAACACGAGATACGGGCACTTCGAGTTTGTGGTTATGCCGTTTGGGTTGACGAATGCTCCGACAGTGTTTATGGATATGATGCACCGGGTGTTTAGACCGTTCCTTCATAAGTTCGTGGTGATCTTTATAGACGACATCTTGGTGTATTCGAGATCGGTTGAGGAGCATGCACAACATCTCCTGATTGTGTTGGAGATACTTAGAGAGCACAAGATGTATGCTAAGTTCAGTAAGTGCGAGTTCTAGATTGATCGAGTCACTTTTCTGGGTCACATTATCTCATGCGAGGAATTGAGGTCGATCCCTCTAAGATTGAAACGGTGTTACCTTGGGAGAGGCCTAGGAACACCTCCGAGATACGGAGTTTTCTGGGTTTGGCCGGTTATTATAGGAGATTTGTGATGGATTTCTCTAAGATTGCAGCCCCATTAACTGGTTTGACTAAGAAGGAAACCAAGTTTGAATGGGATGATAGTTGTGAGATGAGCTTTTAGACTAAAAAGGAAAGGTTGACTACAGCACCGGTTCTTAGCCTACCCAAGGGGGTTGAGGGTTATGCGGTTTATGGAAATGCTTCTAAGGAAGGACTGGGTTGTGTGTTGATGCAGAACGGTCGAGGTGTAGCTTATGCCTCTAGAAAGTTGAAGGGCCATGAGCAGAATTACCCCACCCATGACCTAGAGCTTGCAGCAGTCATGTTTATGTTGTCTAAGTGGCGCCACTATCTCTATGGTGCTACATTTGAGGTGTGCTCGGATCATAAGAGTCTTCAGTACTTGTTCACGCAGAAATAGCTTAACTTGAGATAGAAGAGATGGGTTGAGTTCTCAGAGGACTACGATTGCACGACAGTAACATCTGGGTAAGGCAAATGTGGTTGCCGATGCTTTGAGCAGGAAGGCCAGTATTTTGAGTTTAGTGGTAGGGATTTCTGAGCAGAGTTCAACTGTTGTGGTTTCCGTGGCTAGGTTAGCCAACATCACGGGTCATCCTGATTTGAAGCAGAGATTGCTAGAGAGTCAGTCTACGGATGCCGAGATTCAGAGATTGATTACCCATTCGAGAGATGATCGAGAGACTAAGTTTGGGTTTGATGATTCTAGTCTGTTCAGGTTCAAGGCAAGAGTGTGTGTGCCTAACCAGCTCAAGAGGGTAATACTTGAGGAGGCGAACCGCTCCGATTATTCCACTCACCCGGGAGGTACGAAGATGTACCAAGACTTGAAAGAGTTGTATTGGTGGAGTGGCATGAAGAGAGATGTCGCATTCTTTGTGAAACGATGTCTAACATGCCAGATGGTCAAGGTAGAACATCAGAAACCGGGAGGTACTCTCCAACCACTTCCGATTCCGGAGTGGAAGTGGGAGCAGGTGACTATGGACTTTGTGTCCGGTCTACCGAGGTCTAGGACAGAATTCGATGGGATTTGGGTAGTGGTAGACCGTTGGACTAAGTCTGCCCATTTCCTTAAGATTCAGATGACGGATAAGGTACCTAAGTTAACTGAACTGTATTGTAATGAGATAGTGAGGCTACATGGAGTTCCGGCTAGCATCGTGCCAGATCGGGATCCCCTTTTTACAGCTAGTTTTTGGCAGGATCTTCAGAAGTGCTTGGGTACAAAGCTTAAGTTTAGCACCGCATCACATCCTCAGACTGATGGACAAGCAGAGCGGCTGATTAAGTATCTTGAGGATATGTTAAGGGCGTGTGTATGGGATTTTAAGGATAAATGGGATAAACACTTTACATTGGTTGAGTTCTCTTACAACAACAGCTACCAGGCTTCGATTGGTATGGCCCCTTACGAGGCACTCTATGGGAGGAAGTGTAGGTCGCCACTATATTGGGATATTGAGGATTGGCGATGGACTAAGGAGGGTAAGCTCACGAGAGCGAAGGCGTCAACTAAGATTGAGAAGACGGTTGAGAAGGTTAAGTTAATTCAACAGAGAATGAAAGCAGCTCACGATAGACAGAAGAGTTATGCGGATAAGAGGAGAAGGCCCCTTGAGTTTGAGGTCGGAGATCATGTCTTCTTGAAGGCATCACCTAGGAAGGGTTTTTCTCGAATTGGTAGAGGTGGGAAGCTTAGCCCTCGATATCTTAGACCGTTTGAGATTCTAGAGAGGATTGGAGAGGTGGCCTATAGGTTGGACCTACCACCGAGTTTGACTGGGATTCATAATGTTTTCCACGTTTCACAGCTTCGAAAGTTCTACCACGACGAGCCGATGGTTTTACCGGTTGAAGAGGTACAACTTGAGTCCGATTTGACGATTGTGAAGCACCCGGTTGAGATTCAGGATCGGAAAGTACAAGTGTTGAGAAACAAGCAGATTCCCTTGGTCAGAGTGTTATGGAGACATCAGAAATCTGAGGAATCGACTTGGGAGACTGAAGAGAAGATGAGGACGATGTATCCAGAGTTGTTTCGAGCAGCGAACCTGAGGACAGGTTCTCCTAAGGGGGGGACGTTGTGACACCCCGTCCGATAAATCGTACAGGTATGCGCCACGAGAGAGTTTACCTTACGCACCTATGTGATTTAACTCCCTTTTTATGTGTTTAAATCCATCTTTGATTGAAAGTGTGACTTAATTGACTAAAATCCAAAACGCTAAAATATGAATTCTTGCATGACAACTTAAGAATGGAACTTGGTTGAATTTAAATTAATTGTTGGAGTTGGATTTAAATAGGACTTGGACCTATTTGTGTGTTTGGGCCTAACACTAAGTTAGGTGAGTTTGGGTCGTTCGGGACCAAGATGAGCTCGGGAATTCAAATTCAAATTCCGACACCGCCATGGTGTTCGTTTCAATGATTCGACTCCAATGGAATTTATTTCACAATTTTTGGATACTGTTTGTGTAGCGCCCCAAGCGGTGGGCACCACACCCCCGCACTATGACTGGACACGTGGTACGAAATAGAAAGTCCGCACACGCACCAAGTCACAACGAACGGGTGACAAACGAAAAAACCAACCTAAGCTAGGAGGTACCTAAACCGTGTACAAGTAAAATATGCAAAAAAAACCGAATGCGGAAGCGATGCAAAATATGAACTAACAAAAACTTTAATCAACAAACATAAATAAACGGGTTCAACTAATTCCACGAACCTGTCCTAACCAGTCCCGAAGTCAAACATACAATAAAGACGGGTTCAACTAATACATGCCCTGTCCTAACCTGTCCCGAAAATTCATAAATCAAAGCATAAACATCATCTTGTACAGAACTTACTATAAACTTAATTTTCATACATAATTCGGAACAAAGTACTTAACAAAAATCAAACGGACTGACACAGACTCGATAGACCCGACTCAAAGCCGCCGAGATCGAACTCCAACAACTTGCACCTACAAACTAAAACATAGGTGGGGCGAGGGTCAGTCCACTGACTGAGTGAGGGGGCTGAACTCACACACACTATACATAATAAGGAGCAGAGCACGTATTAAAAGAAAGATTATGAACCGGGAGTAGGGTTTTGCATGCCAAAACCATTTTCAAATCATACTTGTACAATTTTCAAACCAAACTTATACATATCTTATCTTATCCAAACTATAACATAATGAGCTTAATCGTATCATATCAAAAGAGAAAGCTCCTATCCCGTTTCATAATCAACATAACATATCATATTCATATACCCGGCGAGTACGGGTCTCCCACCTTACTTCCATATCGAATCATACGTATCATATCAGAAACCAACAAATATCATAAACAATCCAACCCCAACACCATGTAGTTCGGGGAGCAAACCCTCACTACTCATACAGATACAAACACACATGGGGTAGCTAACCCACACTGTGCCTTCCCCGGTTATCCACCGAGGGCTCAAGATACCACGCCTTCCCAACCTCCATAGGTCGCACGTGAATATCTCAAATGAGAACGTGCACAGGGGTCACAACCGGTGACCCCATGGTCGTCCCGGGTCTCCCTTACCCACGTCTCGGGGCCCATCACAACAGAACATAGCATATCAGATCATAACTCGCTACACACCAAACTTATCATATCGTATCAAAATCATACTTACGTACCTTATTGGAGCATAACATACCTTGCAACTTAGCATATGCTATAACATACCTCTCCGTGTCATCCTAATCCACAGCTGGTATGAAGACACACGGTTTGGAGCATAGCCTCATTGCAAAACATTTCAAGCTTACATATGCTCGTACATATACAGTTCGAAAACCTTTAATCGTATGACAAATTCGTAAACATATCATATAAACACATATCTATTATATAAATATAATAGAATAATCACATGCAGACTTGAAAACGAGCACAGAAGGTTGTAGGTCGGTTTAACTAAACAAAAACCCTAAAACCTCACCTTACACCGACGAGAACGGAAAACACAAGCCAGGAAGTCCTACTGGAACCCAAACAGCTGACAGACACCCCCTGGAAAAACCCTGATCAACTGAACACACAGAACACAAGACTCAGACACAAATCACAACCACAAAGACGCGCGGCCATGCTCACGAATACAAATGATGCAACATATAATCCATATCTACTCACTCAAGTCATTCAGGTTATATTATAATTCATATGACATATCAAGAGATGCATAGCTTATAAAATTCATAACATTAATTACATAAAATAAATTAAAGGATTAGAAATTTAGTTCTTATCAAGTATTAGGTCTCTAGACAAATAAACACGAATTGTATATCCATCATATACATAAATTCAAAATTGCAATACCATTAAGCTCACCTCACAAATAGACATATATTCGAATAGAGCAATTAAATCAAACAAGGGTCAAGCTTAATTAATTACATAAAACAAATTAGGACATTAAGAATTTCATTCATATCATGCACCAAGTCTTGCAAGAATAAAACATCAAGTTCATATCAATTTATACAAAATTACATAGTTGTATAACTTACAACTTTTCTATCAATTAGCAAACTTAAAAATTCTTTCAAATTAAAGAACCACGTATCATTTTTATAATTTAATATATAGGATTCATAATCACTTAGTTTCTAAAATTACACTAGCATCCCCTTAAATAATAATTATTCTCAAGTAGATAGGCGTAAAACGAGGCAAATAAATTCCATGAATCACGAATCAAGCTTTCATACATCATAACATATTTCCAAGTATCATACAACTCATAATTTGAATTTATAGCACATACAGGATCGAATTGCATAAATAAAATCAATTAACGAATAAAATACAATAACTTCAAAAATTCATATAAAATCGGACATCCGATTGACGAACGAAAAGTGGCGATGGACTCACCACGACGAAAGGAACTTGCTGTCCGAAGGGCGTCAGAACACCCCCACCGGAACCAGCCGAACCGCCACGTACAACTGTCGGACCACCACCTCCGGTGGTCGGAAAATTCCTCGGAAGGACAGAAACATGTGCCTCGGCCTGCTTGACAAAACCCCTCAACCAATTTCAGAAAATAGCAAACACGTTGGACTTCGTTGACGAAAAACCGAACCAAATCCCAACGATGAAAACTGAAATTAAACACAAACCGTAAAACGAAAACAAAATCCTAACATACCGTTGGAAAGCTCGTAGCGAGGCCTTCGAAAGCCCCTAGCCAATTTGCTTGAAAAACCGCCGTAAAAGAGGGTCGCCGGTTCACGGCCGGTCCACCACTGGTTCGCCGGAAACCACCGGTTCTCGAGTCGTGGCCAACATCATCAGCTACGTCTCAACATTCCATGCAACTTTCGTGAAGGAGCAACCACCAAAACCCCATCGGAAAAGGACCAAATCAGCCACCGAAAAACTGCCACTGCGCCATCGCCGGTTCAGCCACCTCCGCCGCGATTTGCTCCAATCTGATGCCGGAAATGGAATCAGGGGGCCCGAAAAAGGTAGGGAACCGGCCCCTCTCGCCGAAAAGGACCGCCGGAACGCAGCGGAGCTGCGCGCTACAGTCCACGCGCCGCCGCAGCCTGAATTCAGGTGGCACGTCCGTCATCGTCCGGTCACCAATGGCCGCGCCGTCTTCAACACTCTAATCGTCGGGACCTCGCACTCCAAAAGCGCCCAAGATTCGATCGATTCCGATACCGGAGGCCGTCGGAATCCGCCGGTGAAGTGGCGGGGGTAAATCCCGCCGCTCGTACCTTGCCGTAGTGCCACCACCGCTGGGTTTCGGGCCTCGATTTTTATACCATCGTGACGGGGCTCGTCGAGCTGATAAATTTCCAATACTCACACTTCTAATTCCGTCGAGAAACGAGCGAGAATGGGCTTATGCATGTAATTACACCTTGAGTGTGTGTCAAGGAGGTGAGATCGCTGGAGAAGGAGAGAGGCTGAGTCTGATCGTTTGGCACGAATTACGAGGATTCGGGGTATTATATCTCGGGTCCTCGTACATGAAAACGGTCGGAAGAAGGGGCTAACGAAGTCAGAATTGGGCAAACTCAGAGTCTACGGACTCGTCTTGATGCCCCGAACGCAAAGCAAGGGTAAAAAAGGTCGAATTCTCGACTGAACGAAAAATGACCGAATAACCCTAAAAAGAGAAAAGTACAAACAGGCCCCTAAACTCTAAAAGAGTTCAAAATAGGGCACGCAAAACACAAAATCACATAATTAATCACATAAAAAGGTTGGAACCAGCGTACCTTATACGTCGGACGAGCGGGGTATCACAGTTTGGGTCGTTATCTCTTTTATTGACTGGTTCACTTGAACCGGGAGTTACTTAAACCGGTTTTCTTTTCTTGACCTAAAACTATCAGCCACTACATAACCTAGATCCCCTTTTCATTTCATTTAAAACCACACAAGATCAAGACTTGAACCATCTTTCATTCTAAGAGCTCATATTCTTCGATTCTTCATTCCTTCACAAGACAAGGTAAGTTTTGGATCTCTTTTGATGAGTCTTTCATTCTTATTCTTGGAATTGAGCATGAAATTGTTGGTATAAACTTGAATGGAGAAATCATGTGAAAATTAGTGATTATGCCCAACTTGAAGATTATGATGAACTCTTGAATCCTTAAACAAGCCTTGGTGATTTGAATGCTCCTTATGTGTCCTTGTTGCTGGAAATTCGTGTAAGGAAGGCTAGGAATTCATATATTCATGTTTAAGCTTGAAATTCATGAAAATGGGTGTTTAAAAAATTGGGCAAAAACCTTCCTAAACTTGAATTAATTGTTGTTTTGATGGTAAGCATGATTTATATGATGTTATACTTGAATTTCGTGATATTATATGGTTGATTTCGTGTTGGATTGATGTTTTTGGGTCTTCGCCTTCTTCTTCCCGAAGCTGTCAACCTTCTGCTCCAGATTCATGACCGGAAGGACCGTTCCCTTTTGTGCTTTAAGCTTGGAACGGCCCTTCCGGGCTAGGGTTTGGTTTGGGGGACCGAACATGGGAACGACCGTTCCAATGTGTGCTTGGAGTGGGAACAGGCTTTCCTAGTCTCGCTTGGCCTTGGCTTGGGAAGGACCCCGTTCCCATGTTGTGTTATGCATGGGAATGGCCGTTCCCATGCGTCTGTGAACCTTTTTACTTGCTTTTTTGTGCGTATTTGATTCGTTTGAGTTGCTACTTGACTTATATGCTGCGATATGACTTGGAATGCACCTCTGGACCTTAATACTTCATTACTTGCATGATTTACTTGAATATTTGAATTGTTCCTTGTGACCAACTTGATATGCATCAATCCATTTCGCATGTCATTCATACTTTGTAGAGTCTAAGTTGGGCTTTTGTATATCTTGTTACAGAGTTTGGTGGTGCCGGTGAGCCCGAGGTTTAGAGTGTTTGGCCCTTCACACTCTCAGACTCTACTACCACGAGGTGGGGTTTAGGATTTTGTATAGCTATGCGACCTATGGCCTCTACATGTTGATTTCTACCCTTGCATGCGAGTATACCTTATTATAAATACGTATGTGTTGGATATGATATGTTTATGACCTTGTGCGTGCGTCCTGCATGGGTGGGAGCCCGAGGGCTTAAATTCCACAGTGTGGGGATATATAAAAAAATGAGTTTTTGAGGCATATGTAAGCTATTTTGGAAAATTCGAGTTAGATCCGTCTAGCATAGCGTGTGAGTTTTTCTCCCGTTTGCTTTGATGCGGATTCGGGTATGGATTTCCATTTCGTGACCGGGTCTGGGTCTCAGTGTGGGGGATGTGGCATCCTCCGTTTGGGGTGTTACATCTTTAAGTGCTATACGGGGATGAGAAATGGTATCAGAGCCGTTCGTCAGCCGCAGGAGCTAAGTGCTATACGGGGCAAAGTGCTACCCACATGGAAGCCACCTATTAAACCTGCGGGGCAAAGTGCTACATGTGTGGGAGCCACCTCTTGAGCCCGTAGGAGCCACCTCTAGTGTCCTAACTTAGACGAGTCGGTCAAGGGCTATATGTCATGCCGCGACGTCTGAAGGAGGGGTGATTGTGACACCCCTATCCCATATCAGGAAAGTATGAGAGTTAAGTTCAGTTTATAAGTTAAAGAGTCCAAGTATAACCAATGGATATCCCTTTTGGGCAGTGGTTTAGGCCCAATTTCAGGCTATCCTCGATGGGCTTGGAGACTTGCTCTCGCGTCAAACGGGCCCAAGCACCCGGGGCGTGACAGAGAGATCCTAACTAAATTAGGAATATTTAATTATTCTAGTAATAATCAAATATCTTATTCCAATAATATTTATTCTAATCATATTAGAATTAATACTTTATTAGAATAATAAAATATAAGATATTTATTTATTTATTTATTCTAATCAACTTAGAACAACTAAATAATTAAATACTTAGAATTAATTCCATAAAGGATTTTAGAATTAATTCACTAATTAATTCTAACGGGCTAAAATTAATTTTATTCGGCTTTATAATTAATTATTTTAGGGATTTATAATTAATTCTCAAATTAACTATATTTGGACTTAAAAATTAATTCTCAAATTAATTATAAGTCCAATTCCTCAATCGGAGCCACACGTCCAAACGTGATCTCGACTCCCACTCATGTACTGTAACGCCCCGATTTTCAGACAGTCAGGTAAGCTCGACACGTGTGGGTTTCGAGCGGTAGGATTTTATTTTATTAATTTCGTTTAATTAATTTAAACGTGCTATATTAATTCTTATAAATTGTTTTCAACATGATTACGTGAAAATCATATGATATTCATTTCATTTTGAGAATCCTTGTATGAATGGAATTTAATTGCTACATGAATTAATTATCCAATTTGATTTAATTGCTAAATTGTCCTTAAAATGCTCATTCATTTTAATCGAGGGACCAAATTGCATGAAAGCTTTGTGGACCTAAGTGGTCATTTCCAAACCTTTGATACTCAATTGCACAAGTTAGAGAACTTGGAAGATTACTTGCTAATATTACATTTTTCCCTCTTGAAATGTCGGTATATGCATCTCTCCCTCAATCATCTTCATTTTCATGCCAATCATCCCATAATTGCTTCCTTGCTCCACCGAACCAAAATCTCCAAAAAGGGAAGGGAAGATTTCATCAAATTCATCAAGTTTTCCAAGAAAATTATGATTTTGGGAGCTCATTCATCATGCTAGCTTCATCTTCTTCCTCTTTTATTTTCTTTCAAGGTAAAGATGGAGATATTTGTGATTCTTGATCATATTTGAGATAGCTAGGGTTTGGGATTTATATGCTAGATGGATGAATGGTAGATGGAAGCATGATTATGTGATCCTAGGTTGAGTTATGGCATGATTTATTTATGAAATTCTTGAATATTTGAGCTTGAATGATCAATAGGAGCTTGAGCATGAAACTTGGAAATCTTGGTGGTATTGCATGGTTTACTTGTTCAAGTGTTATATTGTCATTTCTTGAACATGGATGCATCATACTTCCAGAAATTAATAGCTTTGTTGATCAAATTGGAATTCTTGTTGCTTTGTTGATCATTTCCGAGAGCTCCCCGGTTTTCTGCTCTGTTTTGAGCTTTCTGCTCAGCGGGAACGGCCCTTCCCGTCCCCTTTGATTTCCCAGAACGGCCGTTCCCATCCTTTGAATGTTTTGGCCAGCGAGGCTGGGAACGGCCCTTCCCATTTTGGCCTAAAGCCGGAACGGCCGTTCCCGTCTTCAGCACTGTTACAGAAGATCACACAGCCAATTCTGCATTCATGTCATTTGTTCTAAATGACCGTTTACCCCTCAAACGTACTCGGATTGACCTGAATTTCGAACTGTAGAAACTTCATTGAGTCTAAAGTATTCTCCAATTGGAATCACCTCAATATCATTTCTGGTTTGTGAGATATATCCATTTTAATTTGGTGTCTCCACGCTACCGAAAATATGCATTCACTTAACTTCAAGCTTACGCCATTTTCTCCTCACTTTGAATTAGAATACGAGCCATATATCATCGGAAAGGTGTATTTGTCTAGTTTTCTATCCAACAAACAAAACCCAATTCCAAATTCTATAACTCAAGATATTCCACTTTTCCTACAGCTTGTACATTTCCGAAAACTGTCAACTTTTGCCAAACTTTGCCAAAACCTCTTTTCTCGCATTCCTTTCACTCTCTCGGCTCCCGTATGCGATTTATATGATTGGAATACTTGAATAATTGATGATTATATGGTTATTTGACATTTTATGGTCTTTTCTTACTTAAACTTAATTGTTAACTCCGTGCTTTATGTAAAACGAATTGGTATGCTTGCATGCCTTAAATACGTGATCTCCGTGAAATTATTTGTCTTCTTGTAAATTATTCCATTCCATTTATAAGTATCTATATGATCGGTACGTGTGAGTATACGTTTATCTCATACAAGAATATGTTCATGGTTACGCCGTGCGTCATATTTGGTACCATTGTCGAATATTGTCTCACGAATGCATGTATGTTCCCATTTCTTGTTCAGTTACTCTCCAGGGAGGAGATTGTCGAGCATGAGCACGTTCACGCATTCAAGAGTTGTGTGTCGCCGGTCAGGTGAGGTTTAATTTCTAGTTATATAGAACCCGTATAACCTTTACGTGGTTTTTGGCCAAAGGTATTTATATTTATAATTTCATGAAAGCTCTTATCATTTCAAGTATGTTATTGTTCATGAATCAAGCAAGTAGGTCATGTTAGTATGCACAAATCAAGCATGTCATGTCATGAAAGCAAGCCATATGTTCTCCTGGCCAGGTCCTCCCTAGTGAGGGCGCTGGACCGGTCCTCGGGCCGGTGATTGTCCATCCAATCACAGGAAGAACAATACCGTATCGTGTTCGTGTGTTCTCTTGGCCAGGTTCTCCTTAGTGAGGGCGCTGGACTGGTCTTCCGGCCAGTGGTTGTCCGTCCAACCACAAGAAGAACAAAGGCCTATCGTGTGCATGTGTTCTCCTGGTCAGGTTCTCCTTAGAGAGGGCGCTGGACTGGTCTTAGAGCCGGTGGTTGTCCGTCCAACCACAGGAGAAACAACCCATCGTGTTACAAGCAAGCCATGTAGTGATTGCATGATCTCCATTCCATGAACGTGTTATATGATTACACTACTGCATGATTTCACGATAATTGAATTGTGTGATCGCTTAATGATTAACAAGCAAGCAAGTATGTTTAGCTATTGCATGAAAGAACAAGTATTTAAGATTGATAGTGGTATTCTCGGGCGAAGCTATATCATTATTGAACTTGTATATTTATCTTTTATAAACCTTTACCCGAGAATATGACTTGCATGTTATCTGCGCTAAAATGTATGTAAACCCCTCATTCGGTCTTCACAGACTGACGCCTCCACCTTTCAGGTATTGCAGGTGCACGCTAGGCGGGAAGTGAGTCGAGTCCAGTCCTGGTAGTCGAGTCTTGCACGGTGCATTTTATTTAATTGTTGATTTATTGTTTAAGGGATTTAGGTTATTGTTATTGCTTATTTGAAGATGATAATGTATTGATAAATATAGTAAAGCATGTTTAGATTGAAAAATGAAACATCGTGACTTGGTAAATGGAAATGCTTGATAAAGATTAGTTTATGCTTCCGCTTTATTATGTCGCATATTCGAGTTTCCCGCCTAGCCTGTCGTGTATTGCATTATCACCCGTTCGCTATAGGTTGGTTCATGTACGGATTGGCCGTTTCGTATGTGGATTGACTTATAGTGCGGGGGTGTGGCACCTCCACGTGTCCGGGGTGTTACATCTAAGGTGGTATCAGAGCCCGGTTGCAAAACCGAGGTTCTAGTGTCATGTCGTGTCGAGTCTAGGTCGTACGGCATAGGAATTACTTGACAATCAGAGAGTCTTGCATTTTATTTGAAATTACTTGGCTACTTGGATTCTTTGAATTACCTGAAATACTTGACAGCTTGTACTTTCTATTAATTCATGCTATTAATTGCTAATTAATTGATTTTTGAATCGTTTGAAATTATTTGCTCGACGTGTTTTATTCCAAGCATTGGTAAATTAATTGTTGCATTATATATTAAATTCTCGCTGGTATTAATTATGTGACAATTACGTGTCACGAACACGCTTCACCCACATGCATTTTTTTTGCAAAGCAAGTTGTCAGTGACAGGTTTTGGAAATGTATGAATCAAGGCTGGAGGATTTTGAAGATTAAAGTGACTGATCAACCGCTTGGGCTAAAGTTGCAATTTGGCCAACAAGGAATGGACGCTGGAATCGAGTCTAACCTTTCTACGGTACCAGGTTCTTCAATGCATTCATAAACACGTGCACCTCATTTATTATCAAATCAACCTCTTATTTATAAATGTTGTTGTAGATGTGACTCGAGATTACTTACTTGATGCATTAAATATATGTTTAAATCAATTGAAGTATTTAAATTGCTTTACTTACAGGTATATTTTAAGTTAATATAAATGTTCAAACGTGTTGCATTTTAAATTGTTGGTAGATTGCTACGTGCATTGACATTTTAACCATCATGCATTATTTAGTGTTTGTTGGTAATAGGTTCTCCCTACACTCTGCACAAACCTTG
This sequence comes from Lantana camara, assembly GCA_037501455.1. Classification (NCBI taxonomy): domain Eukaryota; kingdom Viridiplantae; phylum Streptophyta; class Magnoliopsida; order Lamiales; family Verbenaceae; genus Lantana; species Lantana camara. The sequence goes on from CM074865.1 coordinate 44,140,714, forward strand.
CTTCTATTTCTACCAACTTGAATTTATGAAGAGAGTTTTGAATCATCGGGTATCCTGTTATAACTGGGTCATCTTATTTTACTGGAAGTTTAATAATGTTTGGGCTGTGAGAATTAGTGATCCAGGATTTAGTAAGAGCAGGTATGATACAGACATTTTGGGAAAATTTTGGGAACAGGGAAATGTTGATAAGTTCAAGCAGATAAATGTTCAGTGGGTCCTTCAACCTTCAGAAATTAATCAGTACTTTGGAGATGCGTTTGGGATTAAGAAAGTAACTTTCTTGTTTCGGACTATGGTGCCGAACTTGTAAATGCCAATTCGCTGGAAAGCATTAGGTGAGTGTAGGATGTTGAAGAATTTTAACATCAAACCAAAGTGGTGATAGTCAGGGAGCTTCAAGTTGCGTATGTTGATAACAGAAAGAATTAGAAAAGGATCATCAATCAAAATCTTGGTTAATAACAAGTAGAACGAGGAAAAGGTTACGGGAATTGAGTCAGCAGAGAAGCTTGCAAGTGGGAAAAGATAAGAAAATTTCTATTTTCTTAAGGGGGAGAGCCGGTCTGAAAATAAGCTCAAGTCTGAAGTTAGATAACACTAGAGGAAGTTGGGAATTTTCAGAGAATCAATTCTTCCTGGAATCCTGTATCAGAATCATGTGAAGGAGGAAAGTAGGTACACTGTCAGCAATTCTCCGACAACCTCAGGATATCATTTGACTTAGTAAATAGGAGCAGGGATTCGATCTGGCAAAATTTGGATAGTAAATCTTGAATCTTAGTCCCTCTTGCTATTAGAGTGTCTACAATAAATGGAGTGGAAGAAAGTGGGAAGCTGAAGGAAAATGGATAACCAAGTTTAATCCGACAAGAGTTTTCTTACGAAGTTGTCTACCTATACCCTAGAGATGCCTGTAAACGCATACTGTGCTTCTATCCGGGCGGTCACCGTCGCCCCATAAATATACCAGCTTACCAGGAACATTTCAAAGAAGACTGAAGATTGAACGATCCTGTAACGCCCCCACCCGTACCAGAACAAGAGGAGAGCGGCGTCTCAACCCCCGCACTGAAGCACCTCTCAAGTAATGGTGTGAGCCATCACTCAAGAAATACTCCAGCGAACGGCTGTCTATCAGAACTATACATGTACAACGATGTGGCTATGCAGCGGAAAATCAGAGTATTTTAAAACTTTTCAAAACATGTGCGTGATGGCATGTAACAAGCAAGAACATATTGATCGTGTAAGAGAGACTCGGCATATCAGAACATATAACAGATTCACATATAAGTACCGATACAGCAGAGTTCAAAATATCGGTAACAGAGTAGCAGAAAGAGTATAACAAAGATACTCAAGTAATCAGAAACATATACAGAAACATTAAGTGATGCAGCCATAAAACATATGCAGGACACAAAAGGAAGTAATACTAAGTCCTGACAGAAACAAAAATGACAATCTAGAGCTTCAAGATACCTCTAGACTGCGGCTGCAAGACCTGAAACCACGAGGCAAGAAAACGGGAGAGGTATTAGTCAAAAGGACTAAGTGAGGGAATACTTTAAAGAAAGTACTGAATTAAAGAACTTGAAGTAACGTTCGAAACTGTTAAATGCAATGCTTTGAAGAAGAACTTGAAATAAGTTCGGTTGATAAAACTCTTTGAATGCGATGCTGTAAAAGAATGCACGTTATAAAACATTTTCATGAATGCTATCACACACGCACACATATGCTGTTGATGGTTCATAGTTCTTTCATAAAACGGGATAAGGGTAAAGTGAACTTTTCAGATATGAACCATCCTTTATGAAACAGAATTTTGCCCGCAAGCTAGGCTCCTCCATCCTTACTCCAGAAAACATGATTTGGTTGAGCATCGGACCAGGATCAACAATAATTCCACGTATAGTAGAGTATCGGACCAGGATCAACAATAACCCCACATAAAGTAGAGCATTGGACCAAGGTCAACAACAACTCCGTACACAGTAGACTATTGGACCAAGGTCAACAACAACTCTTACCAACACATACAAACATGCACCATCCTCCACCGGTTGTCACTTCGGGTAGCTAGCCCTAGGCGACCTGTAAACATGTAATGGGAACAGATTTGCTGTCCGTTCCCAGACAAATTGTCCTGACTTAACAAACCTCCTGTTAAAAGTCGGTGTCAATAGTCTAAGTGTGGCGGCCGGTATTGGTGATGTCGTTGGCGCTCACCTCCCGAGCATCACCTCCACACATAACCGCCGGGCCCAAACTGTAAACTGTATGCTTGCATTTAAGATTAGCAGTGACCAGAGTAACACTCCAGTATACTAACTTATAACATGTGAAACTGAAACTGTAACATATGATGCTGTCTGTAAAACATATGATTCTGTCTGAAAACAAGTGAAACTGTCTGTAAACTGTACTTTGAAAACATATGCAAAACATGTAACTGTCTTTGAACAAGAATGCAGAACTTTGGAAAACATGTACTGCAGATCAAGGTATACTATTAAAGTATGAATGATCCTTTCAAGAGAATGTCCCGACAAAAGGGATAGTTCAAAACAAGGTTTAGCTTTGAATTTCAAAACATATGATACGATAGTATAATCGTGGTTCCAGTTGGAAAACATTTATAACTTCACCTCACCTATCAGTAACAAAGGTAGGTAGACAGATTAAGCGGTGCCCTGGGGATCCCAGTGCTCAACTTTAACTCCTGTAGGTGGTGTACTAGAGTGAGTTTAAGAACTAAGACCCACTACTAACCAAGATGCATATGAAATGCAAGAACAGATGAACAAGGAACATGTAAAGAACATGTAACACAAGAGAGTAATACCATTTAAGGTATTCAAGAAAGGTAACACACAAAGGAATACATCAAAGTGAGTTACTCTTAACGTTAGACTGTGATCTTACTATAACCGAGTAAGCTTTAGTCAAATTATGAATCCTATCGCAAACCTTAGGTTATGAAACAAGTCCACGAAAGAAAACACATTTTGAAAACACATTTTAGACCCTGGATATGGAAACCCTAGGTGCAAATGTCTATAGAGAAAGCACAAGTTTTAATTCATTTTTACTATTCAAAAGCACTATTCAAAAGTACTATTCCAGATTACTATTCACGATTACTATTCACAGGTTACTATTCACATGTCGGGTCAAAGGGTCGGGTCAAACCCTTACTATACACACACCCACACACACACGGTACACACACACACCATGCACGAACACACACACACACACGGCATGCACACACACACACACCCTAATCAAATTATGATCTTGATTATAACCTATAGTTTCAAGTTCAAGTTAATATAATCAAATGTGATCTAGGTTAAAGGTATAACCTATAGTTAAGAGATCCAATTAAGGCATAAGATCAAGTTATGAAACACTATTCTAGCTTAGGTTATAACATGTGACACTATTAAAGTGTACAACATGATCAAGGCACTAATCCATTAATCCAAATCATACCATAAACTCAATTCATAATTCAAGAGTCATATAACAATGTGACAACATGTCACAACATATCTCATATCATATCATAACATATATCATGAACCTTTGGGCATGTAACATGTAACAATTTAATTCCATATCAACATGTAACAAATTGTGACATAATAAATTGTAAATCACTATTCCATTAGCAAACATGCATGAACATAATTCAAATTCCATAATCATGCATCAATTCTCATAATATAACAACCATATCACATGATCATAGCATATACTAGAGCAATTCATAACATATTCAAGCATATACTAAACAATTAAAACATATAAACAACTACACAAACATATCATAAAAACTATATAATAAATGCATAAATAAAATCCTATATGGCTTAGGGAAGACCCTAAGACCCAACCTAAACATAATATAAACATACCATAACATAAAAACATAAACTAAACTAACATAACATAAAAACAAAACAAACTAACCTAGCTACAAGGGGGGGGTGCCGACGGCAAGAGGGGGAAGAGAGGGAGAGAAAGGGTGTTGTTAACACAACTTTGAGCAAGGATTCAAATGCCTCTTGGCCTCTATTTATAGCTGAAGATAAGCCCCTCACCTTGGAAATAAAATGTGGAGAAGGGTAGGAGAGCAAAAATTAGATAGATTCTCTTGGAAGCTTTAGGCATCATGAAGCTAAAATGGAACTGCTGGGGGTATTTCTGTAATTTCGTCCCCCAAGACTCAAGGATAAGTGGCTGGAAGTTTAACCATTCCGACGGCAAGAAAATTAGCTTCGAAACGCATATTCATTCGTCGAAATCGGATTTACCGTTTGAAAGATACATTCGTTTTAGTGAATAAAAGTTTTGAGCTCGAAACTCGACATGAGTGAAAAACGACTTTCTAGAATGATTTTCAAGTCCGGATTGCTTCTAAAATTCAAGAAATAAATCGAGAAGCGTTTTGAGTCCAAAATCGACTATAAAACGTTTTACCGTTAAAAAGTTGAAAACGTAGGATGAATAGTGAATTCTCACGTACGAACGTACGCTTCAAATTTTCAAGCTAGGACTTGAATCAAGAGTTGTAAAACATCTCAAAAATCTTGAAATAGCTCAAGTAGTGCAAATCCGAAGAGAAAACATTTTCCGAATGAAAACCGTTCGAAAAAGGAATAGTAAACTAGGGTTTTCAAAAACGTTTTCAATAAAACAAGTTCCGGAATGGATTTCCAAGCCAAGAATGATTTCAAAAGACTCGTCTCGACTCAAGGATCGATTCGACTGTAACTTGGGTAGAAAAAGGTGTCAGAATCAAAAGATCATTTTCTGATAAATAGTAACTTTGGTCGGTAAGTTCCAAAAATACCCTTATGGCTCAAGAAAGACTTTCTGAGTTCGGGAAACAAGTTCAAACGATTGGGAAACATGTATGATGAACCTCTAGGGTTCGAGTAGCAATATGAACAAGGTAGGCTCGGGTTATGAATAGTAAACTGAATCAAAGGTCAAGAATTCCCCTTAAAACATGTCAGAACATATACGAGCACCAAGTTCATGTAAGAATGCAATGCATGATGATTCAAAAAGTTGGATCACGGTCTATAAACGCTTTACCACTGCCTTAACTTACTGTTTTCATCCAGGCCCTGTTTTGGGCTGTTACAATCACCCCTCCTTAAAGAGAATCTGTCCTCAGATTCTTCCGCTGTAACTGCAAACAACTCAGGGTGATGTTTCTGCATTTTCTCTTCTGTCTCCCAGGTTGCCTCTTCTGTCCCATGTCCTTTCCAAAGGACTTTAACCAAAGGAATCTTCCTATTCCTCAGCTCTTGAAACTTCTTATCAAGAATCTTAGCGGGCTTCAAAACATAAGTCAAATCCGGTTCTAACGGTATCTCCTCTACCGGCACAACCTCTGTCTCATCCGAGAAACACTTGCGAAGCTGAGATACATGAAATACGTTGTGGATTCCTGTAAGACCTACAGGCAAATCCAATCTGTAAGCAGTCGGTCCGACTCTCTCTAGTATCTCATACGGTCCAACATATCTCGGGTTTAACTTTCCACCTTTCCCAATTCGGGAAAACCCTTTCCTTGGCGATGCCTTCAGGAATACCTTTTCGCCCACTGCGAATTCCAAATCCCTTCTTCGTCGATCAGCATAACTCTTCTGCCTGTCCTGGGCAGCTTTCATTCTCTGGCGAATGATCTGAATCTTCTCTGTCGCTTCTCTTATCCATTTTGCTGAATTCACTCTAATCGGTCCTTCCTCAGTACATCTCGCTTCATCCAAATCCCAGTATAACGGGGATCTACATTTCCTTCCATACAGAGCTTCATACGGAGCAGCTTTAATAGAAGCTTGATAACTATTATTGTATGCAAACTCCACAAGAGGTAAACAATCTTTCCAACTTTCCTGGAAGTCCAAAGCGCAAGCTCTTAGCATATCTTCCAAGTATTTGATCATCCTTTCTGATTGTCCATCCGTCTGAGGATGCGCTGCAGTACTGAAGTTTAACTTCGTTCCCATCAAAGTTTGAATTTCTTTCCATAAGTGCGACGTGAATTTCGGATCTCTGTCCGAGACTATACTGTTCGGAACTCCATGTAGTCTAACAATCTCTTGTTGATACAGCTTTGCCAACGTGCTAACCTTATCCGTCATCTTAACTGGCAAAAAGTGCGCTGACTTGGTCAATCGATCAATGATCACCCAGATACTATCTTGTCCTCCTCTGACTTTGGGTAATCCCGTGACAAAATCCATCGTGATTTGCTCCCACTTCCAAGTCGGAATCGGTAATGGTTGCAACTTCCCACTCGGTTTCTGGTGCTCAGCCTTAACTTTCTGACAAGTTAAGCACTTCTTGACATAGTTGGCTATGTCTCTCTTCATTCCGTTCCACCAGAAATGCGTCTTAACATCTTGATACATCTTAGTTCCTCCGGGATGTATCGTGCACTTAGTCTTATGCGCTTCATCGAGAATCTCTTTCCTCAAAACAGTTGGTACGCATACTCGACCTTTGTACCTCAATATTCCATGTTCATCAACCTTGAACTTAGTCTCATCATCCTTCTCCTTAGATTCGAGACATTTCTTAATCCACTCGTCGTTCTTCTGTGCCTCCAGCACTTGTTCTTTCAAAGGTGATATCATCACAACGCTCGCGATTCGAGCTTTAGTTATCACCTCCATTCTCTCTCTTCGTTCAACCTCGGGATTGGCAGAAATCTGTGCCAAACGAACTTTCCTGCTTAGAGCATCTGCTACAACATTCGCCTTTCCTGGATGGTACTGAATAATGCAATCGTAGTCCTCCAGAAATTCCATCCATCTCCTCTGTCGCATATTCAACTCCTTCTGAGTGAATAGATATCGCAGGCTCTTATGATCAGTAAAGATCTCAAACGTAACTCCATACAGGTAATGTCTCCATTTTCCCAGAGCAAAAATTATCGCTGCTAACTCCAAATCATGTGTCGGGTAGTTGACTTCATGCGTTTTAAGTTTCCTTGATGCATACGCAATCACTTTCCCGTTCTGCATCAAAACTCCTCCTAGTCCTTCTTTCGAAGCATCGGTGTAAACAGTATATCCTTCTTTTCCTTCTGGCAACGCTAACACGGGTGCAGTTGTTAGCATCTCCTTCAATCTTTGAAAACTTTGCTCACACATCTCCGTCCATTCAAACTTCCCTTCTTTCTTTATCAACTTAGTGAGAGGTGTAGCTATTTTCGAGAAATCTTGGACAAACCTCCGGTAGTAACCAGCTAATCCCAGAAAACTCCTCACTTCTGAAGGATTCTTCGGTGACTTCCAATCCATGATTGTCTCGATCTTCGAGGGATCTACTTCGATTCCAGATCTTGATATGATGTGTCCGAGAAATGTAACTCTCTCAAGCCAGAACTCACATTTACTGAACTTTGCATATAGCTTGTGATCCAGCAAAGTGCGTAACACGATTCGAAGATGTTCAGCATGTTCCTCCGGTGTCTTCGAAAATACCAAAATATCGTCGATGAAGATCACTACAAACTTGTCGAGAAACGGCTTGAATATACGGTGCATCATATCCATGAATGCAGCTGGTGCGTTCGTCAAACCAAACGGCATTACCACAAACTCATAATGTCCGTATCGGCTATTGAAAGCAGTCTTCGGAATATCTGCTTCCCTTATCTTCAACTGATAATACCCTTGTCTTAGATCTAACTTGGAGTAGACCTTCGATCCTTGTAGTATGTCGAACAGCTCTTCGATATGAGGGAGAGGATACTTATTCTTGATTGTCATCCTGTTCAACTCCCGATAGTCAATGCATAAACGCAATGATCCATCCTTCTTCTTAACGAAAAGCACAGGCGCTCCCCACGGCGAGGTGCTCGGTCGAACATATCCTGACTCAATCAACTCGTCCAATTGCTTTCTCAGTTCATCCAATTCTGCTGGAGCCATTCTATAAGGTGTCTTGGAATATGGCTCAGCTCCTGATATCGTCTCGATTGTAAATTCCAACTCTCGGTCAGGAGGTAACGAATCCAAATGCTCAGGAAACACCTTTAGGAATTCGTTCACCACTTCCACTTCTTCGATCTTAAGTTGATCTTTCGGTCTATTCAGAAGATAAGCCACAAATCCACTAGCTCCTTTCTGAATCAACTTCTTAGCTTCCATCGAAGAAATCACTGATAACTCCTCAACTTTACCTTCTGACGTCCCACTTTCATCTTCTTCCAAGATGATCTCTTTCTTGAAACAATCCAACTTAGCTTGGTACTTAGACAACCCATCCATACCAAGTATAACCTCGTATCTCGTCATCGGTAACTCAATAAGATCCGTCGGGTAACAACGGGTACCAATACATATAGGGCAGCGTTTATATACTTGATCCGTAACAAGGCAAGTTCCCAAAGGAGAACTCACTTCAAATTTATATGGCAAGTATTCAAGCGGAAACTGTAAATGCGCACATAATTCAGAAGCAACAAATGAATGCGTGGCACCAGGGTCATACAAGACCTTAACTGGTGTTTTAAGAATGTGCACAATACCTTCCACAACAGACGAAGGATCAACCTCCTCCTTACCATCCAAAGCATAAGCTCTGCCTCTGACCACCGGTTTGTTCGTCGTACCCACCACTGCTTTTCCTTTATCCTGGACCCCAAATCTCCTGATCTTGTGCGGGCAACTATCCATCTGGTGCTCAGGGGAACCACACGCGAAACACTGTCCAGCTTTCTTGCGACAGTTCTCCTCAGTGTGTCCCGTCCGGCGACAGTATCGGCAAACAATTTCCTCTGGACCTGGCTGAGGTGCTCTCTGCTGTTGTGGCGCCTTCTGATACTGCTGTGGCGCTTTCTGCTTCTGTGCTTGCTGTTTTGGTGGAGCATTCTGCTGCTGACGCTGTGGTTTTACCATTGGCCTCTTTCCAGTTCCTTGGGGAAAAGATCCGGAAGGTCGCTTATTCCCTTGATAAGGCTTAGGGTTAGAAGGTCCTTGACGGGCAGTAGTTATCTTGATCTCCTTGTGTGCCGCCTCAACCCTTAGCGCTCTATCAACAGCCTGGTTGTAGGTCTCAATAACCAAAGAAGCAAGTGCCAACCGAATTTCAGGCTTCAGTCCATCGATAAACCTCTTCGTCTTGCGACGCTCATCATTCAGAATATGAGGCGCATACTTGATCAGCCTCACAAACCTAGCTTCATACTCCATCACATTCATAGTTCCCTGAACCAGACTCATAAACTCAGCCTCTCGTGCATCACGAGTCACTTGAGGCGTATACTTCTGCTGAAACTCTCTGATAAACTCATCCCAACTTCCTTCAACGTTATTCTCAATCCACATATGCTGAACGTGCTTCCACCAATTGTATGCAGCTCCTTCCATAAGAAAAGTAGCATACCGAACTCGTTCACGATCCTCTGGGTAGATCTCCATAGCCTCGAAAATTTTCTCAAGACTGGTAATCCAATTCTCAGCCTTTATGTCGTTCGGTTCTCCATAGAACTTAGGCGGATTCATCCTCAGAAACATCTCCAATGACCTTTCATTAGGAGGATTATCTCTCGGTGCACAAGCCCTCATAAATTGTCGTAGCACATCCCTTAATTCCGGAGTTCTTTCTCTTTCAGGGGGTGGCGTGACATCTCTTTGGGGTGGCAGTGGTGGTACACGATTCCGGGGTGCTCTTCTCGGTGGCATATTGTTACTGAATTCATAAGCATTCAGATACATATATTCGATGCATGACATATAATGATTCACAGAATCCGTAACCACGTATTCACATTCTCACGTATTCACATATAAGTATGAGAACAACACATTCCCATAACAACATGTCAGCAAAGATTCAAGATCTCCAAACATATCATATAATCAGAAACAATTGTCAGATAACATGTAAACGAGAACAGAAGCTCGGGCAACATATCAACATATCAGAAACATGTATAACATATCCCAAAACATGATCAACATGTGAACGGGAACAGAACGTGTACTGTCATATCAACAAGAACTGTAACATGATCAACATATCCAGAAGCGTATCAACATATCAAGGACAATAACATGCTAACAATAAATGAAATGGCATGATCCTATCAACGGTCCTAATGGTATCTTGAAGCAACTCTAAGACTCATGCAATGACAGTTATGGAAAGCAGTAAACAGATATTCAACATAAAGCCGAAAGTGTTATAACTGTGCAAGGTTTGGTAAAATTTACTACAGGCCACATGTTAACAGTATTAATTCAAAATGGGGAGGACCCGATACTATCGAGTTGACTCCCTTACAGGCCTTACCAATCCGTCCAACCCTGCTGAAAATAACCTAGTAGGTACCAAGTCATCTGAACCGTCATCCGTGGTGCCAAAAGTCGGGGATCATCTACCAGAGCTATACATCCCCTCATCCAAAAGTCAGTCCTGAACTGTCCTGGCTATACGTCCGCCATCCATAGATAGATATATATGCATCAGTACTATATACAGAAATCTCCCATCAGCAATCAACCCTGATAACTGTGGTCCAAAGAACCCCTGGTGGTGTCATCAGAAACGGCAACGACCTCACCCTGTCCATGTCCTGCTGGATCATCTCCGCCATCATCATCATCATCAGACCCTCCATCGCCTCCATCAGACTGCTCCTGCATAGGCTCGGGCTCCAGAGAAGCCTGACTGACATCCTGACCCTCGACCTCCTCAACTGCCTGCTCATCGGATAAGTGATAGGTATCATACAGGCGAGCTCTCACACGGGCACGGTAGTGCTGGTGACGCTCCATAGAGGTGTCGCGATCAATAGTCATCTGCATAAGATCTGCCTCCAGCTCAGAAATACGAGCAGCCCTCTGATCAGCAATATGAGTCATCTCTGCAGCATGCTCACGAGCGATGTCCCTGTCAATCTGGTACTGCATTGACTGATCCTGATAGCGCAGAGACTCCAACCTGACCTCACGGGTCCTCTGATACTCCTGAAAGTAACCATCTCTCTCAGACTCGAGATAGTGCACAACTCTGTTAGGATAGGAATACCCAGGTCTGCCACTGTTCCTAGACCTACGCCAAGTGTAGAAACGAGTGCCTCCACGGCGAGCAACTGCCACAGTACGCGGGGCCTCAAACTGCTCAAAGAAAGCCTCATCCATCTGCTGATTAGGATCCTGGTGTGGCTGAACTGCCATAGCTATACAAAAGATACCACAGACATGAAATCCAGATAACAGAACCATACAATCCCCAAATATCCTGTCTCGATGCAATATGAGAATGATCCTGGATGCAATGCGTGAACAATCCATGATGCAACATGAGAGCAATCTAGGTTAAGTCTCTTCTTACTTAACCCGATGCTCTGATACCACCTCAGGGCTGTAACGCCCCCACCCGTACCAGAACAAGAGGAGAGCGGCGTCTCAACCCCCGCACTGAAGCACCTCTCAAGTAATGGTGTGAGCCATCACTCAAGAAATACTCCAGCGAACGGCTGTCTATCAGAACTATACATGTACAACGATGTGGCTATGCAGCGGAAAATCAGAGTATTTTAAAACTTTTCAAAACATGTGCGTGATGGCATGTAACAAGCAAGAACATATTGATCGTGTAAGAGAGACTCGGCATATCAGAACATATAACAGATTCACATATAAGTACCGATACAGCAGAGTTCAAAATATCGGTAACAGAGTAGCAGAAAGAGTATAACAAAGATACTCAAGTAATCAGAAACATATACAGAAACATTAAGTGATGCAGCCATAAAACATATGCAGGACACAAAAGGAAGTAATACTAAGTCCTGACAGAAACAAAAATGACAATCTAGAGCTTCAAGATACCTCTAGACTGCGGCTGCAAGACCTGAAACCACGAGGCAAGAAAACGGGAGAGGTATTAGTCAAAAGGACTAAGTGAGGGAATACTTTAAAGAAAGTACTGAATTAAAGAACTTGAAGTAACGTTCGAAACTGTTAAATGCAATGCTTTGAAGAAGAACTTGAAATAAGTTCGGTTGATAAAACTCTTTGAATGCGATGCTGTAAAAGAATGCACGTTATAAAACATTTTCATGAATGCTATCACACGCGCACACATATGCTGTTGATGGTTCATAGTTCTTTCATAAAACGGGATAAGGGTAAAGTGAACTTTTCAGATATGAACCATCCTTTATGAAACAGAATTTTGCCCGCAAGCTAGGCTCCTCCATCCTTACTCCAGAAAACATGATTTGGTTGAGCATCGGACCAGGATCAACAATAATTCCACGTATAGTAGAGTATCGGACCAGGATCAACAATAACCCCACATAAAGTAGAGCATTGGACCAAGGTCAACAACAACTCCGTACACAGTAGACTATTGGACCAAGGTCAACAACAACTCTTACCAACACATACAAACATGCACCATCCTCCACCGGTTGTCACTTCGGGTAGCTAGCCCTAGGCGACCTGTAAACATGTAATGGGAACAGATTTGCTGTCCGTTCCCAGACAAATTGTCCTGACTTAACAAACCTCCTGTTAAAAGTCGGTGTCAATAGTCTAAGTGTGGCGGCCGGTATTGGTGATGTCGTTGGCGCTCACCTCCCGAGCATCACCTCCACACATAACCGCCGGGCCCAAACTGTAAACTGTATGCTTGCATTTAAGATTAGCAGTGACCAGAGTAACACTCCAGTATACTAACTTATAACATGTGAAACTGAAACTGTAACATATGATGCTGTCTGTAAAACATATGATTCTGTCTGAAAACAAGTGAAACTGTCTGTAAACTGTACTTTGAAAACATATGCAAAACATGTAACTGTCTTTGAACAAGAATGCAGAACTTTGGAAAACATGTACTGCAGATCAAGGTATACTATTAAAGTATGAATGATCCTTTCAAGAGAATGTCCCGATAAAAGGGATAGTTCAAAACAAGGTTTAGCTTTGAATTTCAAAACATATGATACGATAGTATAATCGTGGTTCCAGTTGGAAAACATTTATAACTTCACCTCACCTATCAGTAACAAAGGTAGGTAGACAGATTAAGCGGTGCCCTGGGGATCCCAGTGCTCAACTTTAACTCCTGTAGGTGGTGTACTAGAGTGAGTTTAAGAACTAAGACCCACTACTAACCAAGATGCATATGAAATGCAAGAACAGATGAACAAGGAACATGTAAAGAACATGTAACACAAGAGAGTAATACCATTTAAGGTATTCAAGAAAGGTAACACACAAAGGAATACATCAAAGTGAGTTACTCTTAACGTTAGACTGTGATCTTACTATAACCGAGTAAGCTTTAGTCAAATTATGAATCCTATCGCAAACCTTAGGTTATGAAACAAGTCCACGAAAGAAAACACATTTTGAAAACACATTTTAGACCCTGGATATGGAAACCCTAGGTGCAAATGTCTATAGAGAAAGCACAAGTTTTAATTCATTTTTACTATTCAAAAGCACTATTCAAAAGTACTATTCCAGATTACTATTCACGATTACTATTCACAGGTTACTATTCACATGTCGGGTCAAAGGGTCGGGTCAAACCCTTACTATACACACACCCACACACACACGGTACACACACACACCATGTACGAACACACACACACACACGGCATGCACACACACACACACCCTAATCAAATTATGATCTTGATTATAACCTATAGTTTCAAGTTCAAGTTAATATAATCAAATGTGATCTAGGTTAAAGGTATAACCTATAGTTAAGAGATCCAATTAAGGCATAAGATCAAGTTATGAAACACTATTCTAGCTTAGGTTATAACATGTGACACTATTAAAGTGTACAACATGATCAAGGCACTAATCCATTAATCCAAATCATACCATAAACTCAATTCATAATTCAAGAGTCATATAACAATGTGACAACATGTCACAACATATCTGATATCATATCATAACATATATCATGAACCTTTGGGCATGTAACATGTAACAATTTAATTCCATATCAACATGTAACAAGTTGTGACATAATAAATTGTAAATCACTATTCCATTAGCAAACATGCATGAACATAATTCAAATTCCATAATCATGCATCAATTCTCATAATATAACAACCATATCACATGATCATAGCATATACTAGAGCAATTCATAACATATTCAAGCATATACTAAACAATTAAAACATATAAACAACTACACAAACATATCATAAAAACTATATAATAAATGCATAAATAAAATCCTATATGGCTTAGGGAAGACCCTAAGACCCAACCTAAACATAATATAAACATACCATAACATAAAAACATAAACTAAACTAACATAACATAAAAACAAAACAAACTAACCTAGCTACAAGGGGGGGGTGCCGACGGCAAGAGGGGGAAGAGAGGGAGAGAAAGGGTGTTGTTAACACAACTTTGAGCAAGGATTCAAATGCCTCTTGGCCTCTATTTATAGCTGAAGATAAGCCCCTCACCTTGGAAATAAAATGTGGAGAAGGGTAGGAGAGCAAAAATTAGATAGATTCTCTTGGAAGCTTTAGGCATCATGAAGCTAAAATGGAACTGCTGGGGGTATTTCTGTAATTTCGTCCCCCAAGACTCAAGGATAAGTGGCTGGAAGTTTAACCATTCCGACGGCAAGAAAATTAGCTTCGAAACGCATATTCATTCGTCGAAATCGGATTTACCGTTTGAAAGATACATTCGTTTTAGTGAATAAAAGTTTTGAGCTCGAAACTCGACATGAGTGAAAAACGACTTTCTAGAATGATTTTCAAGTCCGGATTGCTTCTAAAATTCAAGAAATAAATCGAGAAGCGTTTTGAGTCCAAAATCGACTATAAAACGTTTTACCGTTAAAAAGTTGAAAACGTAGGATGAATAGTGAATTCTCACGTACGAACGTACGCTTCAAATTTTCAAGCTAGGACTTGAATCAAGAGTTGTAAAACATCTCAAAAATCTTGAAATAGCTCAAGTAGTGCAAATCCGAAGAGAAAACATTTTCCGAATGAAAACCGTTCGAAAAAGGAATAGTAAACTAGGGTTTTCAAAAACGTTTTCAATAAAACAAGTTCCGGAATGGATTTCCAAGCCAAGAATGATTTCAAAAGACTCGTCTCGACTCAAGGATCGATTCGACTGTAACTTGGGTAGAAAAAGGTGTCAGAATCAAAAGATCATTTTCTGATGAATAGTAACTTTGGTCGGTAAGTTCCAAAAATACCCTTATGGCTCAAGAAAGACTTTCTGAGTTCGGGAAACAAGTTCAAACGATTGGGAAACATGTATGATGAACCCCTAGGGTTCGAGTAGCAATATGAACAAGGTAGGCTCGGGTTATGAATAGTAAACTGAATCAAAGGTCAAGAATTCCCCTTAAAACATGTCAGAACATATACGAGCACCAAGTTCATGTAAGAATGCAATGCATGATGATTCAAAAAGTTGGATCACGGTCTATAAACGCTTTACCACTGCCTTAACTTACTGTTTTCATCCAGGCCCTGTTTTGGGCTGTTACAGATCCTCTCTTTCAAGATATTTCAGGGAATTGTGGGGTATGTATCAAATTTCAGGGATCAAAGGAAGACGTTTCACTAGGACCTGATTCCTTCGGGTTCTGCGTAAAATTCATGGAATAACAACCTGGATTCTCTTCTGTATTAAATATCCATTATACTATCTTCTAAGGGAATAGAAGTGCTACTTTCAAGTTTCAAACAAAAGAGTTAAGATCTTTGCTTCGGGAAGATGTTTTACTCTGATTACGAAGGTCGAGAAAATGGTAAAACCGGTTCTCTCTGTTTGTTGGACAAGAGTTTGCTTGAAACACAAAGTCAGTCTTTTAAGCTTGAATACACAATCCCTTCAGGACAAGAAATCTAGGGTATATTTCAATTCCAAAACCGGAAGGTGAATGTGAAAATCAGTGCGGGAAAGGGTTCAATCGGCAAATCTGGGATTAAAACGGGTCTGAAGATGTGGTGATTAATGATGATTTACGGATTATGTCAGAAAAGAGCACAAGGATAGAGATGGTTATCAGAAATGGGGATATCGAACCGTAGTGGTACAAAGCGGGAAAATCTCAACTAAGGAATCAAGTATTCAACCGAATTAATTCAGTTCCAGAATTTCAACCCTCGGTGAACGGTACACTTAATCATGCATATCACGTGCATCATTATTTTATCATTATCATTATCTTGCTATTTCTATACATGAATCCTTGTTTGTTATTAATTGTTGATTATTAATTTGTTATTATTATTCTTGTATATGATTTCTTGTTTACGATTAATTGTAATGTGAACAATTAATTGCATAAATGATAATTTTACTTGATCCTTGTGTGGTAAGCATGAATATTTGTCTAGGTGTGCTTGAGTTTTATTTGTGTACGTGAGAGACGGGGATTCTCTCAGGGTTGTCAAGAGACGGGGCTCTCTTGTTACTTGCTCGAGAGGCGGGGTTCTCTCGTTAATTGTTTGAGGGTCGGGGCACTCTCGATATTTTAATTACTTGTCAACTTGTTTTAGTGGAAGGTTAGATTTTCTTTCGAGTGTTAAATTCCAGAAAGTTGAGGGACGTGAATTCACACATGGGAGGAGATAGTGGATCGAAGACCTCTTTTGAACTAATCCCTGACGGGGAGTAGCTAACCCGCATGGGATGAACACGGAAGAGCCAATTAATTTTCAAGAATTCAGGACATGGAATCCGAGGACGGATTCTCTTAAGGGGGAGAGAGTTGTAACGCCCCGATTTTCAGACAGTCAGGTAAGCTCGACACGTGTGGGTTTCGAGCGGTAGGATTTTATTTTATTAATTTCGTTTAATTAATTTAAACGTGCTATATTAATTCTTATAAATTGTTTTCAACATGATTACGTGAAAATCATATGATATTCATTTCATTTTGAGAATCCTTGTATGAATGGAATTTAATTGCTACATGAATTAATTATCCAATTTGATTTAATTGCTAAATTGTCCTTAAAATGCTCATTCATTTTAATCGAGGGACCAAATTGCATGAAAGCTTTGTGGACCTAAGTGGTCATTTCCAAACCTTTGATACTCAATTGCACAAGTTAGAGAACTTGGAAGATTACTTGCTAATATTACATTTTTCCCTCTTGAAATGTCGGTATATGCATCTCTCCCTCAATCATCTTCATTTTCATGCCAATCATCCCATAATTGCTTCCTTGCTCCACCGAACCAAAATCTCCAAAAAGGGAAGGGAAGATTTCATCAAATTCATCAAGTTTTCCAAGAAAATTATGATTTTGGGAGCTCATTCATCATGCTAGCTTCATCTTCTTCCTCTTTTATTTTCTTTCAAGGTAAAGATGGAGATATATGTGATTCTTGATCATATTTGAGATAGCTAGGGTTTGGGATTTATATGCTAGATGGATGAATGGTAGATGGAAGCATGATTATGTGATCCTAGGTTGAGTTATGGCATGATTTATTTATGAAATTCTTGAATATTTGAGCTTGAATGATCAATAGGAGCTTGAGCATGAAACTTGGAAATCTTGGTGGTATTGCATGGTTTACTTGTTCAAGTGTTATATTGTCATTTCTTGAACATGGATGCATCATACTTCCAGAAATTAATAGCTTTGTTGATCAAATTGGAATTCTTGTTGCTTTGTTGATCATTTCCGAGAGCTCCCCGGTTTTCTGCTCTGTTTTGAGCTTTCTGCTCAGCGGGAACGGCCCTTCCCGTCCCCTTTGATTTCCCAGAACGGCCGTTCCCATCCTTTGAATGTTTTGGCCAGCGAGGCTGGGAACGGCCCTTCCCATTTTGGCCTAAAGCCGGAACGGCCGTTCCCGTCTTCAGCACTGTTACAGAAGATCACACAGCCAATTCTGCATTCATGTCATTTGTTCTAAATGACCGTTTACCCCTCAAACGTACTCGGATTGACCTGAATTTCGAACTGTAGAAACTTCATTGAGTCTAAAGTATTCTCCAATTGGAATCACCTCAATATCATTTCTGGTTTGTGAGATATATCCATTTTAATTTGGTGTCTCCACGCTACCGAAAATATGCATTCACTTAACTTCAAGCTTACGCCATTTTCTCCTCACTTTGAATTAGAATACGAGCCATATATCATCGGAAAGGTGTATTTGTCTAGTTTTCTATCCAACAAACAAAACCCAATTCCAAATTCTATAACTCAAGATATTCCACTTTTCCTACAGCTTGTACATTTCCGAAAACTGTCAACTTTTGCCAAACTTTGCCAAAACCTCTTTTCTCGCATTCCTTTCACTCTCTCGGCTCCCGTATGCGATTTATATGATTGGAATACTTGAATAATTGATGATTATATGGTTATTTGACATTTTATGGTCTTTTCTTACTTAAACTTAATTGTTAACTCCGTGCTTTATGTAAAACGAATTGGTATGCTTGCATGCCTTAAATACGTGATCTCCGTGAAATTATTTGTCTTCTTGTAAATTATTCCATTCCATTTATAAGTATCTATATGATCGGTACGTGTGAGTATACGTTTATCTCATACAAGAATATGTTCATGGTTACGCCGTGCGTCATATTTGGTACCATTGTCGAATATTGTCTCACGAATGCATGTATGTTCCCATTTCTTGTTCAGTTACTCTCCAGGGAGGAGATTGTCGAGCATGAGCACGTTCACGCATTCAAGAGTTGTGTGTCGCCGGTCAGGTGAGGTTTAATTTCTAGTTATATAGAACCCGTATAACCTTTACGTGGTTTTTGGCCAAAGGTATTTATATTTATAATTTCATGAAAGCTCTTATCATTTCAAGTATGTTATTGTTCATGAATCAAGCAAGTAGGTCATGTTAGTATGCACAAATCAAGCATGTCATGTCATGAAAGCAAGCCATATGTTCTCCTGGCCAGGTCCTCCCTAGTGAGGGCGCTGGACCGGTCCTCGGGCCGGTGATTGTCCATCCAATCACAGGAAGAACAATACCGTATCGTGTTCGTGTGTTCTCTTGGCCAGGTTCTCCTTAGTGAGGGCGCTGGACTGGTCTTCCGGCCAGTGGTTGTCCGTCCAACCACAAGAAGAACAAAGGCCTATCGTGTGCATGTGTTCTCCTGGTCAGGTTCTCCTTAGAGAGGGCGCTGGACTGGTCTTAGAGCCGGTGGTTGTCCGTCCAACCACAGGAGAAACAACCCATCGTGTTACAAGCAAGCCATGTAGTGATTGCATGATCTCCATTCCATGAACGTGTTATATGATTACACTACTGCATGATTTCACGATAATTGAATTGTGTGATCGCTTAATGATTAACAAGCAAGCAAGTATGTTTAGCTATTGCATGAAAGAACAAGTATTTAAGATTGATAGTGGTATTCTCGGGCGAAGCTATATCATTATTGAACTTGTATATTTATCTTTTATAAACCTTTACCCGAGAATATGACTTGCATGTTATCTGCGCTAAAATGTATGTAAACCCCTCATTCGGTCTTCACAGACTGACGCCTCCACCTTTCAGGTATTGCAGGTGCACGCTAGGCGGGAAGTGAGTCGAGTCCAGTCCTGGTAGTCGAGTCTTGCACGGTGCATTTTATTTAATTGTTGATTTATTGTTTAAGGGATTTAGGTTATTGTTATTGCTTATTTGAAGATGATAATGTATTGATAAATATAGTAAAGCATGTTTAGATTGATAAATGAAACATCGTGACTTGGTAAATGGAAATGCTTGATAAAGATTAGTTTATGCTTCCGCTTTATTATGTCGCATATTCGAGTTTCCCGCCTAGCCTGTCGTGTATTGCATTATCACCCGTTCGCTATAGGTTGGTTCATGTACGGATTGGCCGTTTCGTATGTGGATTGACTTATAGTGCGGGGGTGTGGCACCTCCACGTGTCCGGGGTGTTACATCTAAGGTGGTATCAGAGCCCGGTTGCAAAACCGAGGTTCTAGTGTCATGTCGTGTCGAGTCTAGGTCGTACGGCATAGGAATTACTTGACAATCAGAGAGTCTTGCATTTTATTTGAAATTACTTGGCTACTTGGATTCTTTGAATTACCTGAAATACTTGACAGCTTGTACTTTCTATTAATTCATGCTATTAATTGCTAATTAATTGATTTTTGAATCGTTTGAAATTATTTGCTCGACGTGTTTTATTCCAAGCATTGGTAAATTAATTGTTGCATTATATATTAAATTCTCGCTGGTATTAATTATGTGACAATTACGTGTCACGAACACGCTTCACCCACATGCATTTTTTTTGCAAAGCAAGTTGTCAGTGACAGGTTTTGGAAATGTATGAATCAAGGCTGGAGGATTTTGAAGATTAAAGTGACTGATCAACCGCTTGGGCTAAAGTTGCAATTTGGCCAACAAGGAATGGACGCTGGAATCGAGTCTAACCTTTCTACGGTACCAGGTTCTTCAATGCATTCATAAACACGTGCACCTCATTTATTATCAAATCAACCTCTTATTTATAAATGTTGTTGTAGATGTGACTCGAGATTACTTACTTGATGCATTAAATATATGTTTAAATCAATTGAAGTATTTAAATTGCTTTACTTACAGGTATATTTTAAGTTAATATAAATGTTCAAACGTGTTGCATTTTAAATTGTTGGTAGATTGCTACGTGCATTGACATTTTAACCATCATGCATTATTTAGTGTTTGTTGGTAATAGGTTCTCCCTACACTCTGCACAAACCTTGCTTCTATTTCTACCAACTTGAATTTATGAAGAGAGTT
The DNA here is from genome assembly GCA_037501455.1 of Lantana camara. Classification (NCBI taxonomy): domain Eukaryota; kingdom Viridiplantae; phylum Streptophyta; class Magnoliopsida; order Lamiales; family Verbenaceae; genus Lantana; species Lantana camara. The sequence goes on from CM074865.1 coordinate 44,161,515, forward strand.
TTGAATCATCGGGTATCCTGTTATAACTGGGTCATCTTATTTTACTGGAAGTTTAATAATGTTTGGGCTGTGAGAATTAGTGATCCAGGATTTAGTAAGAGCAGGTATGATACAGACATTTTGGGAAAATTTTGGGAACAGGGAAATGTTGATAAGTTCAAGCAGATAAATGTTCAGTGGGTCCTTCAACCTTCAGAAATTAATCAGTACTTTGGAGATGCGTTTGGGATTAAGAAAGTAACTTTCTTGTTTCGGACTATGGTGCCGAACTTGTAAATGCCAATTCGCTGGAAAGCATTAGGTGAGTGTAGGATGTTGAAGAATTTTAACATCAAACCAAAGTGGTGATAGTCAGGGAGCTTCAAGTTGCGTATGTTGATAACAGAAAGAATTAGAAAAGGATCATCAATCAAAATCTTGGTTAATAACAAGTAGAACGAGGAAAAGGTTACGGGAATTGAGTCAGCAGAGAAGCTTGCAAGTGGGAAAAGATAAGAAAATTTCTATTTTCTTAAGGGGGAGAGCCGGTCTGAAAATAAGCTCAAGTCTGAAGTTAGATAACACTAGAGGAAGTTGGGAATTTTCAGAGAATCAATTCTTCCTGGAATCCTGTATCAGAATCATGTGAAGGAGGAAAGTAGGTACACTGTCAGCAATTCTCCGACAACCTCAGGATATCATTTGACTTAGTAAATAGGAGCAGGGATTCGATCTGGCAAAATTTGGATAGTAAATCTTGAATCTTAGTCCCTCTTGCTATTAGAGTGTCTACAATAAATGGAGTGGAAGAAAGTGGGAAGCTGAAGGAAAATGGATAACCAAGTTTAATCCGACAAGAGTTTTCTTACGAAGTTGTCTACCTATACCCTAGAGATGCCTGTAAACGCATACTGTGCTTCTATCCGGGCGGTCACCGTCGCCCCATAAATATACCAGCTTACCAGGAACATTTCAAAGAAGACTGAAGATTGAACGATCCTGTAACGCCCCCACCCGTACCAGAACAAGAGGAGAGCGGCGTCTCAACCCCCGTACTGAAGCACCTCTCAAGTAATGGTGTGAGCCATCACTCAAGAAATACTCCAGCGAACGGCTGTCTATCAGAACTATACATGTACAACGATGTGGCTATGCAGCGGAAAATCAGAGTATTTTAAAACTTTTCAAAACATGTGCGTGATGGCATGTAACAAGCAAGAACATATTGATCGTGTAAGAGAGACTCGGCATATCAGAACATATAACAGATTCACATATAAGTACCGATACAGCAGAGTTCAAAATATCGGTAACAGAGTAGCAGAAAGAGTATAACAAAGATACTCAAGTAATCAGAAACATATACAGAAACATTAAGTGATGCAGCCATAAAACATATGCAGGACACAAAAGGAAGTAATACTAAGTCCTGACAGAAACAAAAATGACAATCTAGAGCTTCAAGATACCTCTAGACTGCGGCTGCAAGACCTGAAACCACGAGGCAAGAAAACGGGAGAGGTATTAGTCAAAAGGACTAAGTGAGGGAATACTTTAAAGAAAGTACTGAATTAAAGAACTTGAAGTAACGTTCGAAACTGTTAAATGCAATGCTTTGAAGAAGAACTTGAAATAAGTTCGGTTGATAAAACTCTTTGAATGCGATGCTGTAAAAGAATGCACGTTATAAAACATTTTCATGAATGCTATCACACACGCACACATATGCTGTTGATGGTTCATAGTTCTTTCATAAAACGGGATAAGGGTAAAGTGAACTTTTCAGATATGAACCATCCTTTATGAAACAGAATTTTGCCCGCAAGCTAGGCTCCTCCATCCTTACTCCAGAAAACATGATTTGGTTGAGCATCGGACCAGGATCAACAATAATTCCACGTATAGTAGAGTATCGGACCAGGATCAACAATAACCCCACATAAAGTAGAGCATTGGACCAAGGTCAACAACAACTCCGTACACAGTAGACTATTGGACCAAGGTCAACAACAACTCTTACCAACACATACAAACATGCACCATCCTCCACCGGTTGTCACTTCGGGTAGCTAGCCCTAGGCGACCTGTAAACATGTAATGGGAACAGATTTGCTGTCCGTTCCCAGACAAATTGTCCTGACTTAACAAACCTCCTGTTAAAAGTCGGTGTCAATAGTCTAAGTGTGGCGGCCGGTATTGGTGATGTCGTTGGCGCTCACCTCCCGAGCATCACCTCCACACATAACCGCCGGGCCCAAACTGTAAACTGTATGCTTGCATTTAAGATTAGCAGTGACCAGAGTAACACTCCAGTATACTAACTTATAACATGTGAAACTGAAACTGTAACATATGATGCTGTCTGTAAAACATATGATTCTGTCTGAAAACAAGTGAAACTGTCTGTAAACTGTACTTTGAAAACATATGCAAAACATGTAACTGTCTTTGAACAAGAATGCAGAACTTTGGAAAACATGTACTGCAGATCAAGGTATACTATTAAAGTATGAATGATCCTTTCAAGAGAATGTCCCGATAAAAGGGATAGTTCAAAACAAGGTTTAGCTTTGAATTTCAAAACATATGATACGATAGTATAATCGTGGTTCCAGTTGGAAAACATTTATAACTTCACCTCACCTATCAGTAACAAAGGTAGGTAGACAGATTAAGCGGTGCCCTGGGGATCCCAGTGCTCAACTTTAACTCCTGTAGGTGGTGTACTAGAGTGAGTTTAAGAACTAAGACCCACTACTAACCAAGATGCATATGAAATGCAAGAACAGATGAACAAGGAACATGTAAAGAACATGTAACACAAGAGAGTAATACCATTTAAGGTATTCAAGAAAGGTAACACACAAAGGAATACATCAAAGTGAGTTACTCTTAACGTTAGACTGTGATCTTACTATAACCGAGTAAGCTTTAGTCAAATTATGAATCCTATCGCAAACCTTAGGTTATGAAACAAGTCCACGAAAGAAAACACATTTTGAAAACACATTTTAGACCCTGGATATGGAAACCCTAGGTGCAAATGTCTATAGAGAAAGCACAAGTTTTAATTCATTTTTACTATTCAAAAGCACTATTCAAAAGTACTATTCCAGATTACTATTCACGATTACTATTCACAGGTTACTATTCACATGTCGGGTCAAAGGGTCGGGTCAAACCCTTACTATACACACACCCACACACACACGGTACACACACACACCATGCACGAACACACACACACACACGGCATGCACACACACACACACCCTAATCAAATTATGATCTTGATTATAACCTATAGTTTCAAGTTCAAGTTAATATAATCAAATGTGATCTAGGTTAAAGGTATAACCTATAGTTAAGAGATCCAATTAAGGCATAAGATCAAGTTATGAAACACTATTCTAGCTTAGGTTATAACATGTGACACTATTAAAGTGTACAACATGATCAAGGCACTAATCCATTAATCCAAATCATACCATAAACTCAATTCATAATTCAAGAGTCATATAACAATGTGACAACATGTCACAACATATCTGATATCATATCATAACATATATCATGAACCTTTGGGCATGTAACATGTAACAATTTAATTCCATATCAACATGTAACAAGTTGTGACATAATAAATTGTAAATCACTATTCCATTAGCAAACATGCATGAACATAATTCAAATTCCATAATCATGCATCAATTCTCATAATATAACAACCATATCACATGATCATAGCATATACTAGAGCAATTCATAACATATTCAAGCATATACTAAACAATTAAAACATATAAACAACTACACAAACATATCATAAAAACTATATAATAAATGCATAAATAAAATCCTATATGGCTTAGGGAAGACCCTAAGACCCAACCTAAACATAATATAAACATACCATAACATAAAAACATAAACTAAACTAACATAACATAAAAACAAAACAAACTAACCTAGCTACAAGGGGGGGGTGCCGACGGCAAGAGGGGGAAGAGAGGGAGAGAAAGGGTGTTGTTAACACAACTTTGAGCAAGGATTCAAATGCCTCTTGGCCTCTATTTATAGCTGAAGATAAGCCCCTCACCTTGGAAATAAAATGTGGAGAAGGGTAGGAGAGCAAAAATTAGATAGATTCTCTTGGAAGCTTTAGGCATCATGAAGCTAAAATGGAACTGCTGGGGGTATTTCTGTAATTTCGTCCCCCAAGACTCAAGGATAAGTGGCTGGAAGTTTAACCATTCCGACGGCAAGAAAATTAGCTTCGAAACGCATATTCATTCGTCGAAATCGGATTTACCGTTTGAAAGATACATTCGTTTTAGTGAATAAAAGTTTTGAGCTCGAAACTCGACATGAGTGAAAAACGACTTTCTAGAATGATTTTCAAGTCCGGATTGCTTCTAAAATTCAAGAAATAAATCGAGAAGCGTTTTGAGTCCAAAATCGACTATAAAACGTTTTACCGTTAAAAAGTTGAAAACGTAGGATGAATAGTGAATTCTCACGTACGAACGTACGCTTCAAATTTTCAAGCTAGGACTTGAATCAAGAGTTGTAAAACATCTCAAAAATCTTGAAATAGCTCAAGTAGTGCAAATCCGAAGAGAAAACATTTTCCGAATGAAAACCGTTCGAAAAAGGAATAGTAAACTAGGGTTTTCAAAAACGTTTTCAATAAAACAAGTTCCGGAATGGATTTCCAAGCCAAGAATGATTTCAAAAGACTCGTCTCGACTCAAGGATCGATTCGACTGTAACTTGGGTAGAAAAAGGTGTCAGAATCAAAAGATCATTTTCTGATGAATAGTAACTTTGGTCGGTAAGTTCCAAAAATACCCTTATGGCTCAAGAAAGACTTTCTGAGTTCGGGAAACAAGTTCAAACGATTGGGAAACATGTATGATGAACCTCTAGGGTTCGAGTAGCAATATGAACAAGGTAGGCTCGGGTTATGAATAGTAAACTGAATCAAAGGTCAAGAATTCCCCTTAAAACATGTCAGAACATATACGAGCACCAAGTTCATGTAAGAATGCAATGCATGATGATTCAAAAAGTTGGATCACGGTCTATAAACGCTTTACCACTGCCTTAACTTACTGTTTTCATCCAGGCCCTGTTTTGGGCTGTTACAGATCCTCTCTTTCAAGATATTTCAGGGAATTGTGGGGTATGTATCAAATTTCAGGGATCAAAGGAAGACGTTTCACTAAGACCTGATTCCTTCGGGTTCTGCGTAAAATTCATGGAATAACAACCTGGATTCTCTTCTGTATTAAATATCCATTATACTATCTTCTAAGGGAATAGAAGTGCTACTTTCAAGTTTCAAACAAAAGAGTTAAGATCTTTGCTTCGGGAAGATGTTTTACTCTGATTACGAAGGTCGAGAAAATGGTAAAACCGGTTCTCTCTGTTTGTTGGACAAGAGTTTGCTTGAAACACAAAGTCAGTCTTTTAAGCTTGAATACACAATCCCTTCAGGACAAGAAATCTAGGGTATATTTCAATTCCAAAACCGGAAGGTGAATGTGAAAATCAGTGCGGGAAAGGGTTCAATCGGCAAATCTGGGATTAAAACGGGTCTGAAGATGTGGTGATTAATGATGATTTACGGATTATGTCAGAAAAGAGCACAAGGATAGAGATGGTTATCAGAAATGGGGATATCGAACCGTAGTGGTACAAAGCGGGAAAATCTCAACTAAGGAATCAAGTATTCAACCGAATTAATTCAGTTCCAGAATTTCAACCCTCGGTGAACGGTACACTTAATCATGCATATCACGTGCATCATTATTTTATCATTATCATTATCTTGCTATTTCTATACATGAATCCTTGTTTGTTATTAATTGTTGATTATTAATTTGTTATTATTATTCTTGTATATGATTTCTTGTTTACGATTAATTGTAATGTGAACAATTAATTGCATAAATGATAATTTTACTTGATCCTTGTGTGGTAAGCATGAATATTTGTCTAGGTGTGCTTGAGTTTTATTTGTGTACGTGAGAGACGGGGATTCTCTCAGGGTTGTCAAGAGACGGGGCTCTCTTGTTACTTGCTCGAGAGGCGGGGTTCTCTCGTTAATTGTTTGAGGGTCGGGGCACTCTCGATATTTTAATTACTTGTCAACTTGTTTTAGTGGAAGGTTAGATTTTCTTTCGAGTGTTAAATTCCAGAAAGTTGAGGGACGTGAATTCACACATGGGAGGACATAGTGGATCGAAGACCTCTTTTGAACTAATCCCTGACGGGGAGTAGCTAACCCGCATGGGATGAACACGGAAGAGCCAATTAATTTTCAAGAATTCAGGACATGGAATCCGAGGACGGATTCTCTTAAGGGGGAGAGAGTTGTAACGCCCCGATTTTCAGACAGTCAGGTAAGCTCGACACGTGTGGGTTTCGAGCGGTAGGATTTTATTTTATTAATTTCGTTTAATTAATTTAAACGTGCTATATTAATTCTTATAAATTGTTTTCAACATGATTACGTGAAAATCATATGATATTCATTTCATTTTGAGAATCCTTGTATGAATGGAATTTAATTGCTACATGAATTAATTATCCAATTTAATTTAATTGCTAAATTGTCCTTAAAATGCTCATTCATTTTAATCGAGGGACCAAATTGCATGAAAGCTTTGTGGACCTAAGTGGTCATTTCCAAACCTTTGATACTCAATTGCATAAGTTAGAGAACTTGGAAGATTACTTGCTAATATTACATTTTTCCCTCTTGAAATGTCGGTATATGCATCTCTCCCTCAATCATCTTCATTTTCATGCCAATCATCCCATAATTGCTTCCTTGCTCCACCGAACCAAAATCTCCAAAAAGGGAAGGGAAGATTTCATCAAATTCATCAAGTTTTCCAAGAAAATTATGATTTTGGGAGCTCATTCATCATGCTAGCTTCATCTTCTTCCTCTTTTATTTTCTTTCAAGGTAAAGATGGAGATATATGTGATTCTTGATCATATTTGAGATAGCTAGGGTTTGGGATTTATATGCTAGATGGATGAATGGTAGATGGAAGCATGATTATGTGATCCTAGGTTGAGTTATGGCATGATTTATTTATGAAATTCTTGAATATTTGAGCTTGAATGATCAATAGGAGCTTGAGCATGAAACTTGGAAATCTTGGTGGTATTGCATGTTTTACTTGTTCAAGTGTTATATTATCATTTCTTGAACATGGATGCATCATACTTCCAGAAATTAATAGCTTTGTTGATCAAATTGGAATTCTTGTTGCTTTGTTGATCATTTCCGAGAGCTCCCCGGTTTTCTGCTCTGTTTTGAGCTTTCTGCTCAGCGGGAACGGCCCTTCCCGTCCCCTTTGATTTCCCGGAACGGCCGTTCCCATCCTTTGAATGTTTTGGCCAGCGAGGCTGGGAACGGCCCTTCCCATTTTGGCCTAAATCCGGAACGGCCGTTCCCGTCTTCAGCACTGTTACAGAAGATCACACAGCCAATTCTGCATTTATGTCATTTGTTCTAAATGACCGTTTACCCCTCAAACGTACTCGGATTGACCTGAATTTCGAACTGTAGAAACTTCATTGAGTCTAAAGTATTCTCCAATTGGAATCACCTCAATATCATTTCTGGTTTGTGAGATATATCCATTTTAATTTGGTGTCTCCACTCTACCGAAAATATGCATTCACTTAACTTCAAGCTTACGCCATTTTCTCCTCACTTTGAATTAGAATACGAGCCATATATCATCGGAAAGGTGTATTTGTCTAGTTTTCTATCCAACAAACAAAACCGAATTCCAAATTCTATAACTCAAGATATTCCACTTTTCCTACAGCTTGTACATTTCCGAAAACTGTCAACTTTTGCCAAACTTTGACAAAACCTCTTTTCTCTCATTCCTTTCACTCTCTCGGCTCCCGTATGCGATTTATATGATTGGAATACTTGAATAATTGATGATTATATGGTTATTTGACATTTTATGGTCTTTTCTTACTTAAACTTAATTGTTAACTCCGTGCTTTATGTAAAACGAAGTGGTATGCTTGCATGCCTTAAATACGTGATCTCCGTGAAATTATTTGTCTTCTTGTAAATTATTCCATTCCATTTATAAGTATCTATATGATCGGTACGTGTGAGTATACGTTTATCTCATACAAGAATATGTTCATGGTTACGCCGTGCGTCATATTTGGTACCATTGTCGAATATTGTCTCACGAATGCATGTATGTTCCCATTTCTTGTTCAGTTACTCTCTAGGGAGGAGATTGTCGAGCATGAGCACGTTCACGCATTCATGAGTTGTGTGTCGCCTGTCAGGTGAGGTTTAATTTCTAGTTATATAGAACCCGTATAACCTTTACGTGGTTTTTGGCCAAAGGTATTTATATTTATAATTTCATGAAAGCTCTTATCATTTCAAGTATGTTATTGTTCATGAATCAAGCAAGTAGGTCATGTTAGTATGCACAAATCAAGCATGTCATGTCATGAAAGCAAGCCATATGTTCTCCTGGCCAGGTCCTCCCTAGTGAGGGCGCTGGACCGGTCCTCGGGCCGGTGATTGTCCATCCAATCACAGGAAGAACAATACCGTATCGTGTTCGTGTGTTCTCTTGGCCAGGTTCTCCTTAGTGAGGGCGCTGGACTGGTCTTCCGGCCAGTGGTTGTCCGTCCAACCACAAGAAGAACAAAGGCCTATCGTGTGCATGTGTTCTCCTGGTCAGGTTCTCCTTAGAGAGGGCGCTGGACTGGTCTTAGAGCCGGTGGTTGTCCGTCCAACCACAGGAGAAACAACCCATCGTGTTACAAGCAAGCCATGTAGTGATTGCATGATCTCCATTCCATGAACGTGTTATATGATTACACTACTGCATGATTTCACGATAATTGAATTGTGTGATCGCTTAATGATTAACAAGCAAGCAAGTATGTTTAGCTATTGCATGAAAGAACAAGTATTTAAGATTGATAGTGGTATTCTCGGGCGAAGCTATATCATTATTGAACTTGTATATTTATCTTTTATAAACCTTTACCCGAGAATATGACTTGCATGTTATCTGCGCTAAAATGTATGTAAACCCCTCACTCGGTCTTCACAGACTGACGCCTCCACCTTTCAGGTATTGCAGGTGCACGCTAGGCAGGAAGTGAGTCGAGTCCAGTCCTGGTAGTCGAGTCTTGCACGGTGCATTTTATTTAATTGTTGATTTATTGTTTAAGGGATTTAGGTTATTGTTATTGCTTATTTGAAGATGATAATGTATTGATAAATATAGTAAAGCATGTTTAGATTGATAAATGAAACATCGTGACTTGGTAAATGGAAATGCTTGATAAAGATTAGTTTATGCTTCCGCTTTATTATGTCGCATATTCGAGTTTCCCGCCTAGCCTGTCGTGTATTGCATTGTCACCCGTTCGCTATAGGTTGGTTCATGTACGGATTGGCCGTTTCGTATGTGGATTGACTTATAGTGCGGGGGTGTGGCACCTCCACGTGTCCGGGGTGTTACATGTACTTTACATTGTGGTCTCGTTTCGGTCAAATATTTGATCTTTCCAATAATACCCTTTGAACCTAACATTTATGTCTCACCGTCTAGGTTCAATTTCAGTTAGCAGTGAGCTTAATTAATTAATATACTTTATTAATTAATTACCTCACAGATCACACGACCATAGTCTAGCCACAGGCTTGTGACCCCTACCCGAAATGTGAATGCATATTCGAAAGAACCTTTCAGTCAATGACATTATGTGGGATACGATCCTCCTACCATCCTATCTCTCGATTAAGATCTAGTGCATGGGAATATAGAGAACCCTACTAATCTTAATCTTAAAATAAAGTTCCCTTCATATTCCATTTGGTCTCAATCCAAGAAAACCCCATTTTCTTAAGGTCTTGATCTATATACCTTGCGGAAGGATTGTTTTTAGGATGGAATCATGAATGACTTGTGTAATAAGAGATCATCGTGCCTACAACAAGTGTAGGTCCTTTATTAATTCCTACAATTCTCATATACCACTTTTGTAATCCCAACATATGCCGTGGTTCAGGTGTCTATATGGCGACACCCTTTTGAGCCTATATCAAAGATTACAGAGTTAGCTCATATGAGACAATGTGGAATCTCAAGTCTAAGGATTAATTCTTCACGTCATTGACATGTGAGATATTTCCTAATCTGGAAGTTCTAGTAACTTACTTTCCCATTTAGGAATCTTCTCACGCGGGACACTCTCAATGAACTTGTTCTTAAAACAAGCACCCTTATGTATTGTGTACGCATCAACTTATGCACTTTTCACCCCATGAAATAGGATGATCCTTCTTAAGGACACAAGTACAAAAGTTGTAGCGTTCGAAGCAACGAGCCACCACATCTCCCGCACCTAGACCCGAACCCATATATGAAATAGAAATCCATACATGAGTCCAAGACTAAGCAAACGGGGGAGGGGGGGGACCTACACACACGCTAAGCCAGGCGGAGCTAACACAAGATAGAGTGCGTAAAACAAAGAACATAGCAGAAGCATGCATAAGGAATACAAAATATAAGTCAACAAACAACAGGTTCAACTATCCCTAGAAGCCTGTCGAATATACATAGATTACAACATACTTAAAACCAATAATTCATAATTCGAACATCATAAACAAAGCTTATACAAATATTATACAAAATACAACCACATGTAAATGGTATGCAACTCGATGTAGAAGACTAGAGAACCCGACCGACACACTTCTCCGCCTAGCACGAACCAATATCTGCACAACTAAAAGTTGAAAGGAGAGGGTCAGTCCACCGACTGAGTGAGGGGGCTAACGCACAACCACACACATCTACAAATAGAGCCAAGCACATATTAAACAAAAGACTATGAACCGGGAGTACGGTTTTGCACACTAAAACCATTTTCGAAGCAAACTTATACTTATCAAAACATAACAACCTTAACATACTCGAATCATATCAAAGGAAAAGCTCCTACCTGTTTCATAATCAACATAACATACTAAAGCTCGGTGAGTACGAGCACAAATCCACTCCAACACCTCATAACTTATAAAATGAAAACATAAATCATAACATAACATACATACCAACCTCCTTCGGGTGATGGAAGGGTTGCGCGATCCTGACCATTCATTACAATAACTGTAGGTCATGAGTTTCATGACACTAACTCCCGAGGACTCCGTCCCCCAACCAAACCTCCTGGCGGGTTCCGGGTTCATCCAATCATAGTGGAGACTATGTCCAGGCCGAGCCCGATGGCCTAATGCCACCTCGGGATTACTGACCCACTGTCTCCGGGGCCCAACATACCATTACAGAACATACCATATCATAACATAACATAACTCACTCAAAACATAACATAACATATGATACCATGAAGTACGTACCTTAACAGAGCATACCTTACCTTGCAACTTAGCATATGCTATGAACTTACCTCTCCATGTCATCCTAATCCGAAGCTGGCATGAAGACACACGGTTTGGAGTATAGCCTCGTTGCAAAACATTTAGCTTAGATACGCTTATACTTACAGTTTTCAAAACCCATAATCATTGATAAAGTCATAAACATACCATATAAGCACATAGCTATTAGATAAATATAACAGTATATTCGCATGCGAGCTTGAAAACGAGCACATAGGGTCGTAGGTCGCATTAGCTAAAAGAAAACAAACCTAAAACCTCATCTTATACCAAAAGTGCTCGCGGAGAGCGTTGACGGCCAACAAGAAGCTAAATGGTGGATCCGACACCTCCTGAACCTGTAGCACCCTACAGTGTAGAGCACTACATCCCCCACACCATAGCTTGACACGTGTAACGAAATAGGAACTCCGCACATGCACCAAGCTACAGTGAACGGGAGACAAAAAAAATCTCACTTAGGCTAGGCGGTCTAGACACTAATTCAGAGCGCACAACAAAAGATCATTCACATGCGGAAGCAACAGGATCATCAAACATACAAGTAATATCCAACTAATCCACAAAATTACATGATATACAAACATGCCCATCCCGAGCCAAATAAATTTTACAACTTCATAAGATCGAAATCATATACATATTCATATTTTGTACATAGTACCAAAGTGGAAAGTAAAGATGTACAATGCTAAAGGACCCAAACTACAAACTCAAAAGAAACCGCCGCCTAGCCTGAACCAAACCTCACACCTGCAAACTAAAAGAAACAAAAGAGGGAAAAAGAAGACAATCAAGAGGGATCAGTCTTAAAGAGGGGGCTAACACACTCACGCGCACATGTATATATAAAGCAGAGCATATTCAAAGTAAGAAGATTCATGAACAGGGCGGTGGTTTTTGTATTCTAAAACATTTTATCCCCGTGATACTACTTATATAAAAAAGGGTTTAAGGCCGAAGGACAAAATCAACTAATAATTTGAAGTCCACTCCCATTTCACGAATCAAGTTCATAATCAAAATCACACAACTCGACGAGTACGAGTTTCAGACCAACCTATCTCCGTTCATATTTAAATTCATAATCAAAAATGAAACTGAAATAGAATCAAACACATATGCCTGTTCTCCGGGTGATGGAAGGGTGGCCTACCCTAACCATCATTCCAATATGTCAGGGTCGTGAGTTTCATAACACTCACGCACAAGGATTCCATCCCCCACAAACCTCCTAGTGGGTTCCGGGTTGATCCTTTCTAAGTGGAGCCCATACTCGGAAGTTACCCGACCGCCCAACTCCGTCCCGGGGCTCCTTTGTACAAATCTACGGGGCCCAATTCCAACTTTCATAGTTCAAAGTTCATAATTTTCAAAATTAAGACTTATTTTCCAAAGTCATAACTCGCTATTTTCAAAACACACACACCAACCCTTTTCAAAACAAACAAATGAAAATATAGCTTACGTATACATAAAAGCGTTTTTCAAACGTTTCATAACAAATGGGACAATTCCCATAAAATACGTACCGAACACGTATCACTTATACATATATTTGTAAGTCGCATACAGCTTTAAATCACAATTAGGGTTGTAGGTCATTGTAGCACCCTAACCGGTGGGCACCACATCCCCCACACCAGGGCTTGACACGTATAACGAAATGGAGAATCCGCACATGCACCAAGCTCTAGCGAACGGGTGACAAACAAAAGTTACTCATAAGCTAGGTGGTCTAGACCCTCAAACAGAGCGCGCATACAACAAATATACTAGTGTGGAAGCATATAAACAACAAAACTAGTCATAAGCCAAGTTTATACAAAACTTAACAAATACAAACTTCAAATTCCTTAAATTACAAATTTTCCAGAAATACGAATACTAACAAACGAGGTATGAGAATGCAGACTCGGACAAAACAAAGGAGACCCAAGGACCACAAGCCGCCTAGCTCGACCAACGATCAGTACCTGCAAACTAAAATAAAAAGAGGGAGGGTTTAGTCACACAGACTGAGTGAGGGGCTACACTCGCATACGTACATACGTACACTGACCACAACACATAACAAAGTGGGGAGTTCATGAACCGGGGCGTGGTTTTTGCATTCTAAAACAGTTTCACACATGATAGTAGATATAGGGAATAAAAGAGTTAGGCCAAAGGCCAAAATAGCCAAATTTTATTAATTGAGAATCCACCCCCGTTTCACGAGCTATTACGTAACAAACTAGCATATCGAAACATACACACAAAGCAAACCTTCACACAAAAGGGAAAAATATGCACAAGGATATTATCTGCCCCGGATCTCCCTTACCCACATCACGATGACCATGCACAGGAGTAATACCTGGCGTCCCGAGTCTCCCTTACCCATAATCACCTAGCCCCAAGCAGAAGCAAAGGCAAAGTTTTACCAGAATCAGAGACATAACAAGGTCCAAGACCAAGTGCATATCGGTAATCATACCCAGAAGCATATCATAAGGAGAGGCATAAGCGTAATCGTACCATATTCGTAGCCATAACATATCCATAGTTCTAACATACTCACAATCTAATATATTCATATCCTAGCATAATCATACCTTATTTATAACATGATCATATTCCTAACATATTTGTTGCATAATCATAATTCTAGCATATTCATTTCATAATCTTAAGCCTACGTATATATATCATAACCATACCTAACATAACATATCTTAACGTGTAGCATAACCTACATGTTCGTAGTTTACACATATTACATAACCCAAGGCTTATTCACATACAAACATATCAGGCACATATCATTAGGTTTTAACTATAACCTAACCTCACCTCACACCGATGAACCGGGTAAAAGAGAATAAACCGAGGCCTACGGAGCAACCTCGTTACCAACGGGATACTCCTCTGAACAAGACAAACACCAAAGACATACTTAGACTCAAAATGAACCATATAGATGCTCGGCAAATGCATATGAATGTGAATAATGTAATGTAAGTCATAACCATTTCACACTTAGGCAATGTTGGAGCATTTGACACTTATCACGTAAATGACACTTGAATCAAATACACAAAACACCAAACGAACACATAATACATCAAATTACATCATTTTTGAGGCACACATAAGGAAAGCAATTAGGTGTAAAGAGACGTCACATGAAGCACTTAGGGCAAACAAGTTTATATTTGACACGCATGCATCGAAATCACAACAAAACGAACATATACACATCATATCACATTTTTCATATATAAAACGTATCAAAATCACACATTAACAAGTCATCACAAAGCAATAAATACATATAAATAAGCACACAACACATAAGGGTCAAGCTCGGGGAGGGAAACGAACAAAACAAGCAAATAAGCGAGCAAAACACTCAAATGGGGCAAACTGGGGGACTAAAGGCCGTTAGTCCCCACCCCCCCCCCCCCCCACTAATGGCCTTTAGTGGGGACAAAAGCTCAAGCTGCTGCTAATGACCGTTACCTCCAAGAGAGCTAATGGTCGTTAGCTCTCCCCTGCTTCGTCTTCCTCGCGCGAAAAACTACAGATCTGCCTCAAAACCACCCAAAACTCACACTTAAGCTAGGTAACACATAAAGGAATGTTAGGGTATCAAAAATTCACGAAATTAAGGCCTAAAAGCATGGAAAAACCGAAGCACAACAGGGACCAATCACAAGAGATTCAACAAGTTCATATTCTTGCATATAAGCTTAGTTCTTTAATGGCAACTCCAAGATAACTCAGCTACAACTTAAATCATGAACATAGAAACATAAAAAAAGGTCTTGTGATCATATATCATGAATTAAAGAAAAAAAAATCACAAGGAAAGGCATATAATTCGTGGGAGAACTCAAAACCCTTACTATTCACCACGATTAATGCTCTTACCCATAACCCTAGCAAATCATGCTGAAAATCTGAAATTCATGTATGAAAAGAACCAAAATTGGATAGAAATCACAAACATATGCTTACCTTGAAGATTGGATGAAGGATAGAGAAAATTTGCGCTCAAAATCCCAAGGGTGCGAATAGTGACGGGATTCTTCTCTTCCTCTTGCTTGGGAACTGATGTCCTGTCTTTCCTGGTGTGTGGCTCAAAATATGGGAGAAGGATTGGATATAGGGATGAGTTGCTGTCAAGTGGGCCCAAGAATCACCTCATTTGGTCAAGAATCACCTCATTTGGTCAAGAAATGAACAAGTAAAGGGTGGTCGTCACAAGCGCGAAGCTCAGTTCGGGCCAAAATTTGATGATCCAGACGGGGTTAGAAAAACACAAGGCTTGTTCCATTGACCACAAATTGTCTACACGAGTCCAATGAAGGTGTCGGAATTCGAATCTGAATCTGAATTCTCGAGCTGAATTTACGCCGCCCGGAACCCAAGGTGCGCGAAATGCTCTTTAGCCCCTTTAAGTTCCATTTCGCCAAAACAAATAAAAACTCAACCAAACAAGTTCTATGACATGTATAAAGCATATAAGCACATTCATAATTCACATATTTCAGGCATGGCAAATTGTCACAAAAATCAAAATTGAAAACGGAGTCAAACGGGTTGAAAAGAGCATAAAACGTTCAAGATAAGGTCATAAGGCATATAATCATTATTCATTTATCAAATAAATCATGTAATTGCATAATTAATTAATTTAAAAGCACACTTAGCACACTCGTGATGTTCGTACCTATATTGTCGAAGAGTCGGGATGTTACATACTACCCCCCTTAAAAGGACATGGTCCTCCACGTCCCACCGCTCGAGTTAGAACTGCGAGCAGCTCTGTCGTATTCAACCAAGTTCAAGGTTCATGACGTTCCGACGAGGGTTATCTCGAGAATGGTCTTAAAGCACAAGGGGTTTGATTTCTTCAAGTGTTGATGGAGGAACTCCTTCACGAACTTGGTACCGGCTAGGAGCAACTCGATTTGTCCCGCACGATGAGAGGGCCTAAACGAGATTCATCGCCCACCGTTTGATTCATTTCAAGCTAACCCAAAAACTCTGAGTTACACGAATAGCGTAGTCACCGGACTTCCCCCACTCGCACCTTCAGGGTTGTCAATCCATATCGGAAACTCGATAGAATCACGACCCTCGACTTACCGTAGAGCTAGAGCCCTCGTACGCTCAAACTTGTCCCTCGAGAAAACCATATCGTAAGCAGAAGCATAAACGTAATCGTACCACATTCATTGTCATAACATATCCATAGTTCTAACATACTCACAATCTAACATATTCATATCGTAGCATAATCATACCTTACTCGTAACATGATCATATTCCCAACATATTTGTAGCATAATCATAATTCTAACATATTCATATCATAATCTTAACCCTACGTATTCATATCATAACCATACCTAACATAACATATCTTAACGTGTAGCATAACCTACATATTCGTAGTTTGCACATATTAAATAACACATGACTTATTCACATACAAACATATCGGATACATATCATTAGGGTTTAACTATAACGTTGTTGGGAAAACGAAACAGAAACGCAACGAAAATTTAAAATTTTCCCAAAAGATAAAATCAAATCTTGTAATTCCTTTTCCGAAATTCGTAGGGATCAGGAAACTCACTTAGATAGTAGCTTTCTTGACACATTCTAGCCGTCTAAGAACGGTCTTCATGCGGCTTGATCCCCAAAAGCTCCTTCGAATCTTTTAAGACTTCATGATAGTAGCCCTTTAGAGAATTAGTCCACCAACCTCGACCACGATCCCAATAGGGAGGATGCTAGTTCTTTATTCGGTGTTTAAGCTCTAGGGTTTAGTGTATAATTTGGAGAAGGAGAATTGGTGCATTAACCCTCATGGGGTTCGAACCCTACATATATATAGTACAAGGGGTTCGAACCCTTTTTCTTGTTTGGCAAGGGTTTCCTAAACCCTTTTGGAAAGGGATTTCTTGCTTGGGGAGAAAGTCTCTTACTTTGACCAAAAGTCTCCTTTTGACCAACTTGTCAAGAAAGAATATAATATCTAACTCTCTTAGATATTTTATTTTTACTTTATTTATTTTATAATAAATAACTTGAAGACTAATAATTAATTAATTCTCAATTAATTATTTATTAGACACTATTTCTCCAAATTAGAACTTTAATATTAATTCATAATTAATTTAAAGTCTATTAAATAATTAATCAAATTAATTATTTAACTAACATATACACACGTGACACTTGTCACAAGTGACACGTGTTCCACATGTGTGGACCCTACCAATATCCTATTGGTCCGATCAACTCGTTTAATTGATTTCAAGCCTTAACCCACATGATCGGGTTGTTATGTGTGACCCTATAGGTTCTTAATTCAATTAGCAGTGACCCTAATTAATTAATCAATCCACAGGTCATACGACCATGGTCTAGTAACAGGTGTATGACCCCTAGCTTAATAAGAATGTCTCAATTCGAAAGAACCTTTAAGTCATTTATTCATGTGAGATACAATCCTCCTACGTCCCATCTCCCAATCAAGATCTAGGGTAAGGGAATAATTAGAACCCTAATAATCTTGATCTTAAAGTTAAGTGGATTTCATATCCATTTAATCTCAATCCAAGAAACTCATTTCTTGATGTCTTGATCCACTGCCTTGGCCAAGGACTCGTAGATGGCATATAAATGACTTACACAATAAGAGATCAACTTGCTAATGCAAGTGTAGGTCCTTTATCGATTCTCACATACTTTCATGTGCCACTTGTGCAGTCCCAGCATAAGCTTTGAATCAGTTGTCTAAGGCGACATCTTTTAAAGCCTATACTTAAGACTACAGAGTTAGCCCATAAAGTATCAATGGAACCTCAAGTCTAAGGATCACTTAATCCCATGGATGACACATGAGATATTTCCTAATCCGAAAGTTTCTATTTCCAGAAATAGAAACATCCTTTCCCATTTAGGAATCTTCTCACACGGGATACCTCAGTATACCTACTCAGAATAAGTAAGCACCCCCATGTATCACGCACGTATTAACAACACACTTTGTACCTCATAAAACAAGGTGGTCCTTCTTAAGGGTGTGATCACACGAGCAAGCCTCGAATGAGCCAAGTCGACACTCCCACTGTCATTAGGACTCATTGGCTTTGAGTGATTTCTAATCATGACTTATGTGATATAGGGCTCGTTCCATAAACCATTTCACCTAAATGGTTGAGTCCTATAAGTCATATTGATTAGGGGAGTTCTTATACATACACTGTTAAAGTAATCACACAATCAAACAAGTGCACATAAAGAAGTGTTGCCAAAGTTCGTTTATTATTCAAAGATTGTCTGTGATTTACAAAAGGAAAGTACTAAAGCGGATATACATTCGACTTTAAGGGCACTGTAACGCCCCAATTTTCGGTTATTCAGGTACACACGACACGTGTGAGTTTTCCGAGAGTTAGGATTTACTTTAATTCTTTTGTTTATGAATTATATTCTACGTGTTTATATGAAATATTTGTCGACTTGAGCAATTGTTACTCAAATTATATTTATTTGAGATGTGAAATAATTGCTAAACTTGAATTAATTGCTTAATTGTCTTTAAGTGAACATTTTATTAAATTAGTGTACTTCATTGTATGAGAATTCCATTGGACCAAATTGATCACTTTTCAAACCCTTCATCCTCAATTGCATAAACTTATATCTTTGGAGGATTAAATTGCAATTAAAGGCTTTCATCAAATTTGAGGAGATGAAATTACGTAATATTTCTCCGCCCTTCTTCCACGTTTATTTCATTTCATATCACACAATCATCTTCATCTCTCTCTCAGTCCACATCAAATAAGAAGAGAAAAGTTGGAGTTCACCCTTATCATCATCAACAAGCTAACTTTCATCAAATCAATTACTTTAAAGCTTGAAGTTTTATCATCATCACCATCTCTTATCTCGTTCTTTCAAGTTAGACATGAATATATGATTTCTTGATAATTTTGATTGAAGCTAGGGTTGGTGTTTAAGCTTGGTAACTTGATTAGTTGATGTTGGAAGCATGATTCTATGTTTTAAACTTTAATTGGTGTTTGAATTCTTGAGATTTATGAAGATATATGATGAGTTCATGTTTGGGTGGAATATGATGATTCTTGATAATCAAGCATGATTTAAGTGGTTGTACTGGATTTTATTGCACTTTGAGCATATATGTATATTAATTACTAGAATTATAGCATTTCGAATTGAGTTATAAGTGTTTTGGTGGGAATTGGAGATTTGTTCGTGCATCCCCTGTTTCATCCCCTACTCCTGCATCTTCTGTGTAACGGGAATGACCCTTCCCATTCCCTTTGTAATTGGGAACGACCGTTCCCACTTTGGCTTACAGTCGGAACGACCGTTCCCATCTTCGGGGAGCTGGGAACGGTCCTTCCCATTTTGAACTAAGGGCCGGAACGGCCGTTGCCAGGCCTCTGGAGTGGCAGAAACTTTCTACACAAAATCAATATTTCCATTTCCTTTCCTTTACCCTTAATTGACCCAAACATGTTATTATATGAACAATTACATGTCATAACATGATGTTTATATGCTACATTGGGTAATACACATTATGTCGTTGCATAATTATACCGTGCGTCCTGTTTTGCTATCATTATTAAGTCATTGTCTCACGAGTGCATAATGTCCTGTTTCTTGCTCAGTTCTTCTCCAGGGCGGAGATTGTGATCAACTGAGCCCATTTATGCATCTATGAGTCGTCGTGTCGCCTGTCAGGTGAGGTTTAATTACTAGTTATATAGAACCCGTATAACTCTTATGTGAAGTTTTAGGCCAAAAGGTATGTATATATATATTTATTTAAAATCATTTCTAAACTCGTAAACAATTGCCAGCAAGTCATGTTCATGAAAAGCAATTCATGTATCGTGATTAAATCGTGACCGTGTATTGGCGAGTAGCATGATAGCATGTTGGGCCCGAGGGTTAGTGTATGAGCCAACTGGGAAAGCATAGGGCTGACGGGTAACACTGCACTCCCTTCACAAGTTGGGATGACCCCTGAATCCACCAGGAGGTTTGGTGGAGGACGGAATTCCGTACGTGGGAGTCATGAACCTGACGTACGTAGCATGGATGCTTAGGGCCTTGCAAACCCACCATCACTCGGAGTGAAAGGAGTTCATGAAATTGCTACTTGTGCACTATAATAAGCTGCATGATCACATGATAATTAAACAAAGTATGTACAGTTCACTATTGATGTAAGGTTGGAGAATTTCCCTCACTCGCCAGGGCCACTGATTGAATAATTGAAAGTGATTAAAGTATTTAATCTTGATATTTGTAATCTCGGGCCAAGTGTATAGCATTTTGAACTTATATTGTATTCAGTTATAAAAACCTTACCCGAGGTTATAACTTGCATGTTATCTGCGCTAATATTTATTTATGCCCCTCACTCAGTCTTCCATAGACTGACGCCTCCACCTTTCAGGTTCTTGTAGGTTCGTGCTAGGCAGGAATCGATTCGAGTTTATTCTTTGCATTCGAGTCAAGCACGGTGCATTTTATTTATATTTGTTATGTATTTTAGGAGATGATCGATAATATAGCATGCTTCCACTTTATTTCTTATGCATAATGGTAATTGATTTGAGGGTTAGTCCTGCCTAGCTAGCTTGTTTCTTTTATTTGTCACCCGTTCGCTATAGGTTGGATCATGTACGGATTATCCATTTCATATGTGGATCGACCTATAGTGAGGGGGCGTGACATCTCTACGTACTGGGGTGCTATAGGAACTATTCCTAACAATCTCCCACTTGCCCGTTAAATCCATTTAGGAGCTAATCTAAGTCCCATCATTGCAAGATGACCTTCGAAAGCTTCTCGACTAAGGGGTTTAGTAAGCTGGTCTGCCATGTTCTCTACTGATGCGACCCTCTCTATTTGCATATCACCTCGTTTGATGATATCACGGATTAGGTGATACTTTTTGATAATGAGCTTGGTTCGTTGGTGAGATCCTGGTTCTCTTGCTTGAGCAACCGTCCTAGTGTTGTCACAAAACACAGTAATGGCGTCTTTCAAACTAGGAACGACATTCAATTATTGAATGAAGTTTCTAATCCAAGCACCATCCTTAGCTGCATCATTTGCAGCTAAGTATTTGGCCTCAGTGGTCGAATATACAGCTGTTGTTTGCTTGGAAGTTTTCCAACTAACTGCTCTGTCGTTAAGGTAGAAAATGTATCCTGGCATTTAGTTAAAATCATCTAAGTCAGATGCAAAGCTTGCATCGTAGTATCCTCCGATTACTAGATCTTTCTATCCTCCGTATACTAAGAATAAATCCTTAGTGCTTTGTAAGTACTTCAGGATATTCTTCACGGCAATCCAGTGACCTTCTCCAGGGTCTGATTGGAAACGGCTCTTTACACTAAGTGCATATGCCACATCCGGTTGTGTACACAACATTGCATACATTATGCTACCCATTGCTGAGGCATAAGGCATGTGACTCCCCGATATTTCGGCCGTACAGGTATGACGTAATTGTTTACCTAATTATTTTTCGTGTTTATATAGTAATTTTATTTTAAATGCATTAAATGTTATTTACTTTATTTTATTGTTGTTAGTGTACTTATATATTTTTTTCTAATTGCTAATTGTGTGAGTAATTTAATGTTAAGTATTTTGTGAATTCTTTACAACTTGATATTTATTGCATAAATTGAACTTGATTGCAACATGAATTAATTTCCCGAATTTGACTTAATTTCGTTGTGGCTTTAATTGATCATTTCATGAAACCTTGAGGACCTAATTGCGTGGACTTAATTGATTACATTTCAAAAGCTTGGGGTTTCACTTGCATAACTTATTAAATTGGAGGACTTAATAGCAATTTTAGCCAATTCTTTTCCCCTCATAGCTGCATATTACGTTCCATTCCTTTCTTTCTTTCGTACATACATTACATACATCTTAGCTCATGCTCCCAAGCCAAGCGAGCCAACCCTTGCCAAAGTGGGGGAAGATTTATTCTTTCAAGCTTCATATTTGTGGGATTTGTGGACATTCGAGCATCATCAACATCATATCTTCATCCTATCCCCCATTGCTTTCATTTGAGGTATTTTTGAAACTTTGGTGATTTCTTGAAAATATGTGATAGTTAGGGCTTTGGTTGGAATTGGTTAATGTGTGTACTTGTTGTTGCTTTTATGTTTAGGAACTTTAAGCTTAAGTTATATGCATTTAACTTGTGAAGTTTGGACTTGGAAGCATGAATGAGTATAGGGGTTTTAATTGATGAAATCTTGATGATCAATGCATGATATGGGAATATATGCTTGATTTTATTGTGCTTTAAGTATGGTCACATGTTTCTTTAAGTTTTGGGTTGCATTTGTTGGTTGAAGTTGGTGTTTGGGTTGGTTACTGTTGTTGTCACGTTGATGCCCTGTTTTTTTCTGTTACGCATAGTGACACGGGTGTGTCACTTTTCTTCTCTTCAGCGTGACACGGGGGTGCATGGTTGGGCTGATTTTCTGTACCGTGACACCGGTTTGCTTTGTTTTTGTGACACGGGCGTGTCACCTTATTTTTTGCATGTTGTCCGTTGTACCGTGACACAGGGGTGTCACGACTTAGTATATTGAGGTGACACGGGCGTGTCACCCTCTGTTTCTCATGCATTTTTCTTTGCATACTACTGTACATGCATGTGTTTTATATACATTGGATATGTGTTAAATGTTATTTGATTTAATTGAATATATGTAATTGTTTGTTTCCAATTTGAATGCGATTTAACTTGTGCTTCGATTCTATATGATGTTTTGAATCAATGTGTTTGAAAGTGTGGAATTATGAGTTCGAATGAATTGAACGATTGATTGAATGACTTGATTATATGATTTGATTCCTTAATAATGCTCATGAACATCTCATAGCATAATCTTATCTTTTATACATTCCTATCATGATCATTGCATTGCCGAGTGTCTTATTTGGTCATATTGAGTCTCACTTCACCGTTCTTGCACAGATTTTGATCCACTTGGAGACGAGGCCGGTCAGTGAGGCTCGTGCTTTCTTCTTTTGACGGTTTAAGGTGGGTATCTCTTCTACTTAGATAAAACGACCCGATATATCTCCTTATGTGAAAAGTTTTAAGCCAAAGTAATACGATATATATATATATATATATATATATATATATATATATATTTGAGTCTTTTATCGAGTAAATGATTGCAAGCGTAAAGCCCTTATTTCTTGAACCCTACCTAATGTTTTGGCGAGAATGAATGAATGTTATGCACGAATGGGGCCCAGGGACTTAGTGTGAGTGGCTATCCGTGAAGGCACGGGCCGACGGTGATCCCTCACACTAGTTCCACCAATGAACGACGTAACCGGACCTCGTTAGGAGTTAGCGAGGAATGGACGCTGAGCGCCATCTGGGGAGTCATGTAACCCCTTTTGGTCTATGAATGGGTGGTCGGGCCTTGCAAACCCACCATGTAGCACCCTAGACCCCAAGGCGCCACATCCCCCGCACTATAGCCTCGATCCACGTATGAAATGGACAGTTCATACATAAACCAAGACCACAGCGAACGGGTGACAACAAAACGACGCTCTAGGCGGGACACTCTCCCCAACATAAACAACAACAACAACAACAACAACATGAATAGAAAAGCGGAAGCAGTAAATTCAATCATACGTATAGGTACCATATTTATTTCATAGATACATATAGGTACCAAACTTACTATCAATACGTTATCATCTCTCAATTATATACATATCTAAGTATTCAAAATGTACTAATCATAACATGACATGATATCTAGCAAAAGTATATACATGAAAGGTACAACTAGGCTCGTGATGATGCAAGACTCGACCACTCCCGCCTAGTACGACCACGCTCAAAATGTACCTGAAAAGTGGAGTATCAGTCTACCGAAGACTGAGTGAGGGGCAATAAATATAGGTAACACACATCACATGCAAGTTGTAGCCTCGGGTAAAGACTTTAGAAACAATAATCGTATAGTTCAAGAAATCATATCTTTTGCCCGAGATTACAACTATCCATTTTAACACGTTTAATTAATCATGCTTGTCAATATCATGAACATGTGGCCCCGGTGAGCAAGGGCAATCTCCAACCGAACTCCCAATCGTGAACAATACGTGATCATGCTTGCTTGATTGATAAATAAGTGATCATGCAATATACTTAAGTGCTCACATAGACAATTTCATACTTGAAAACATGCAATAACCCGAGGATAACCCGACATGCCGGATTAATCCCCAGTCTCCTTCTTCCTCCGGGTGATAGCGAGTTTGCAAGGCTCGACTATCCACGACATGGTGTGTGTAGAGGACATGACCCTCTAGACACGGAACTCCTTCCACCACTAATCTCCTAGTGGCTTCGGGGGTGATCCCAACAATGTGAGGATAATTCAGGAGTTACCCGTCAGCCCTTGCTTTCCCGGTTGGCTCAAGAATTACCCTCGGGCCCACGTGCAATCATGTACTCGCCAACTTGCTTGAAAACCATGACAATCAATACTTGCATGCTTGAAAGATTCATTACTTTGAAAACGTTTATAAATATAATATGTTTTGGCCGAAAACTCACACATAAGGGTTGTAGGGTTTATTTTACCAAAACCAAACCTCACCTTTCTTGCAAAATAAAATAAAGAAGCGTTCTAAGGAGCTTGCTCCCCGTCCACGCCCTCGTGACCTTTGTAAGCTAGGAAATGAAGAAGATGAATGAAGGTGATGATCAAGTTGCCAAAACTTGGATGATTTCTTGAAATCTTGATGATTGATGCAAAAGATCACTCCTTCCCTTTCCTCTTCTTTGAAACCGAGAGAGAGATGAATATGTTTGGCAAAGTTTGGATGAAATGAGCTCATGGAAGCTCATGGAAATGAATATACCGTGATTCATCCCTTGGAAATGTGCGAAATTGTTCAAATTGCCAATAAATCCTTGAAGTCCTTAAGTTATGCAATAAGGTATATAAAGTTTTGATAAATGATCAATTATGCCCCTAAAAGAGTATGCAATTAAGTCCCTAGGATTTTAGAAAATATTTAACTAGGGATAATTTGGTAATTTGTAACACTCTCGGTATTAATTTCGTGCAATAAATATTTTTCATGCTGTGAAATAATAATTTCGATGATATGAATTTAAAGAATTGATATGAGTAATGTTTTATGAATTTTATAAAAATATGAATGCCACGTAAGAATATTATGAAATATTAAAAGAAATAAATAAAACCTACGCTCAACTCACACGTGGCGTGCTTACCTGTTCATCCGGAAACCGGGGCGTTACACACCACCAACCCAGAGGAAGAAGGAGTAAATGTTAATGAATGTGCACAAAAGAGTGATTGTATGAAAAGAATGAATGAATGAATGTTTAAATGGTTTACACAAGGTGTTGGTTGGAGATAATGTACGCTCACTCGCCGGGCCAATAATGACCTAATGTTAATGATTCGTTATAATCCCTTTTGATGATTCTATTCACCCACTTGGGAAAGTCTTTAAAAACCTCACTTGGGATTATAACTTGCATGTGATTGTTTAATTACCGTCATATATTCTATTTATGCCCTGTTTTATACCCACCAGTCCCTTTTGGACTGAACCCGTTTGGTTTTCAGTTGTTTTGTGCAGGTGTTGAGGGAGCTAGGCGGGAATACGAGTCCTAGGTCTTGCATTCGTCTCTAGCTCTGGCTTTTGAGTCTTACACTTCCATACTTTATTTCGATGATTGTATATGTATAATGATGTGGAGCGTACATGTTTTGGGCCGTGATGGCAATTGATGATGTATATGAATGATTTTTGGAGCTTGGATGCTCATGGTATATATATATGGTATATGTTCGTTTATTGCTTCCGCTTTAATGTTTTTGTTGTTTTATGGTTTTCAGGGTTAGCCCGCCTAGCTTAGAGTGTGTGTTTGTCCCCGTTCGTCGTGATTTGGCTCGGGTATGGATCGTCCATTTCATATTCGAGTCGGGTCTCGGTGCGGGGGATGTGACGCCTTGCGCTCGGGTGTTACAAGGCACATGAGTTATTCTTTTCTTCTCAAGGTTTGTCTTAGGACACATCTTCTTAGAAAGACAAGTTTCTACACTTATGGGAAGAACTTTGTTCTTCGTATTCTCCGTAGTGAACCGTTTCAGTACTTTGTCTATGTACATCGATTGTGATAGTCCTATCAATCTCTTAGATCTATCTCCATAGATCTTCATACCGAGAATGTAGGACGCATTGCCCAGATCTTTCAGCTCGAATTGGTTCGATAACCAAGACTTGGTAACTTTCATGCCATCCTTCAAGTTCCCAATTAGAAGGATGTCATCAACATAAACCACCAAGAATTGCACTGAAGTCTCCAATTCCTTTCTATACACGCAGGACTCATTCGAATTTTGAATGAAGCCACACGCTTTGACTGCTTCATCAAAACGAATGTTCCAATTCCTAGAAGCATGTTTCAATCCGTAAATTGACCTTTGCAGCTTGCAAACCTTCTACTCCGAGCTTTCTCTTAAAGATCCATTTGCGACCGATAAGTGTCGAAATTTTCAAAATACGCAGTACTCCGATTCACAACTAAAACTAAGTATAGTGCAAACGGGTCGAAACCACAGAGATTGGTTGAAAAAAATTCTAATTATCCACAAAAGAACTCACTGAAATTAAAGAGTAAAAACCGTTGCTAACTAATTAATAACTACTAATTAAAAACAGGGCAAAAACAATAAATCAAATTTTTGATAAACCAGTTGAGAAGACAATACTTAGCTAGGATTCACAATTCGGTTTAGGACTGTAACATCCCGACTGATCAGACTTTTCAGGTGACCTCTTATGTGCGCTATTTAATTATTTCTTTGAGTGATTATGTGATATTAATTTCTAACGTGGATTATTTGAAGTTAATTGAACTTAATTGTGCTGGTTTGTATTTGTTTAATTTGGTCGTGTAATTTTCCTTCACTTTGTATTTCGCTCGTTTTAGATTTGTATTTAATTCTGATTTTGTGAATTCGTGATATGTGTTAAATATATGCTTTACGGACTCGTTTATGTGCTCGTTATATGTTTTGGTATTTGTTTTGTTTGCCTTTTTGGGTTCGTTTTGCAGACGGGACCTAAAGGAGGCTAAAGAGCATTTAGCGTACCTTGGGTTCCGGGACGAGTACCTTGAGCTCGGGAATTCGGATTCGAATTCCGTCACCTCCGTTGAACTCGTTTCGATGATTCGGGTTTAATGGGATAAGCCTCACACTCTTCTAAGCTTGTTAAGACTGTTAGGAATAGTGCCCTAGAAAGCCGATTGTATATCCGCTTTGTGCTTTTCCTTATTGTAATCACAGACAATCTTTGAATGAAATAACGAATTGAGGCAACACTTCTTTATATGCTCTTGTTTGGTATGCGTTTACTTTAGCTGTGCATGTATGAGAACTCCCCTAATCCTGATGACTTTAGGACTCTACCATTTAGGTGAAATGGTTCATGAAACGAGCCCTATATCACATAAGTCATGATTAGTAAAACACTCCAAGCCGATGAGTCCTACAGACAGTGGGAGTGTCAACCTGACTCCTCTAAGGCTTGCTTGTGGGATCACGCCCTTAAGAAGGACCACCTTGTTTCATGGAGGTGCAAAGTGTATAGTTGATACGTGCGTGATACATGAGGGTGCTTACTTTAATAAGTAAGTTCACTGAGGTGCCCCGTGTGAGAACATTCCTAAATGGGAAAGGAAGTTTCTATTTCAGGAAATGGAAACTTCCAGATTAGGAAATATCTCACGAGTCATTGATGTGATTAATTGATCCTTAGACTTGAGGTTCCTTGTCACTTTATGAGTTAACTCTGTAGTCTTAGGTATAAGCTTTAAAGGGTGTCGCCTTAGACAACTGATTCAAGGCTTATGCTGGGGCTGCACAAGTGATTCATGAAAGTGAATAAGAATCAAGATAGGACCTACACTTGCATTTGCAAGGTGATCTCTTATTGTGTAAGTCATTCATATGCCATATGGAGTCCTTGGCCAAGGCAGTAGATCAAGACATCAAGAAAAGGGTTTCTTAGATTGAGATCAAATGGATATGAAATGCACTTAGCTTTAAGACCGGATTATTAGGGTTCTAATTATTCCCTTACCCTAGATCTTGGTTGAGAGATAGTAAGTAGGAGGATTGTATCTCACATGAATCAATGACTTAAAGGTTCTGTCGAATCCGAACATTCCAATTCAGCTAGGGGTTAATCACCTGTTGCTAGACTATGGTCGTTTAATCTGTGGACTGATTAATTAATTAGTGAATTAATTAATTGGGGTCACTGCTAATTGAATTGAGAACCTAGAGGGTCACACACAACAACTTGGTTACATGAGTTGAGGCTTGAAAATGATTAAACGAGTTAATCAGGCCAAGAGGGTTCCACACGTGTGAAGTCACACGTGTGTATATATATATATATTATATATATATTAAATAATTAATTACTTAATTATTTAATAGACTTTGGTTTAATTTTGAATTAAAAAGAAAGTCTAATTTTGGAGAAAATAATCTAGTTAATTAATTACGAATTAATTAATTAGATAAAAATAAGTTATTTATTTTATAATAAATAAAGTATAAAATCATCCAAAAATAGTTTGGATATTTTTAGCTCTCTTAAAAGTTGACTTGAATTAGAATTCAAAGTCAAAGTTGGAAAATACTTGATGATCAAGTAATAGGAGAGAGGGACCAAAATCCTAGCCCATAAAGGACTAGGAATTTCGGCACTCCCCTCTCTATAAATAGGGGAGCTCGAGCTCCTTATGGAGCTAATAGACAATTCTTTTGGTTCATGTGTTGAACACCTTCATTTCTCCAAGATTAAATTAAACCCTAGGTTAAGCCTAAACACTAACTAGAGAACTAGCATCCTTACTAGTTAGATTGTGATCAAGTTGGTGGACTTTCTCTAGAGACTTCAAGTTAGAAGTTTGAAGATTCGAGCTTTACCAAGGAGAGGGGATCAAGCCGCGAGAAGAGCGTTCTTGGGTGGCTTGAAACGCTTCAAGAAAGAACAAAAGAAAAGTAAGTTTTCTATCTTTACGAATTTGGTTACACGATTGTGAGTCCAAGGTCCTTTTGTTGGAAAAATTTTTTAAATTCCGCTGCTTTCTGATTCGTGTTTTCCAACAAGTGGTATCAGAGCCACCTCGTTAATCGTGTTTCTGATTCGTCTCAATTATTCTGAATTTGGTAGAGATTCTTAGGCTTAGATGCGAATTAGGTATTCATGGGTTCTTTTAGAAAGCCTGAAATACGAAACTGTAATTTTTCCTGAATTTCTGAAACTGTTTTCTTAAATTGTGATTTTGAAAACCGTTTTGATTGAAATATGTTTAAATCGAATTTTTAATTTTTGGTTTGAACCGGGTTTTCGAGAAACCCAGAAATACGAAACGAACACGAAAAAGCAACGAGCCTAGGCGTGCTAGCACGTCGCATGCCCAGGCCCGTCGCCGCCGCCCAGCTCCTCCCGCAACAGCGCGGGAGCCGTCCCGGGCGCGGCCCAGTCCGTCCCGCAACCGCGCGGGACGCCTGCTCAGCCCGCCTAGTCGCGGCGGGCGCTGCTGCGCGCGGCGCGCGCATGATGCACGCCCAGCGTGCGCACGCGAGCGGCAACTGCCGCGCGGCGGTGCCTCACGCGGCTGGGCCCTTTTTTTTTGGGCTCGTTTTTCGTGTTTCGTGTTTTTCGTGTTTTCGGTCCGTAAAATCCCGATTTAATTTTATTTTAATTTTATCTTTTAAAATCAGTTTTGTTAAAATAAAATTATTTTAAAATTTTGATTAAATTGGGATTTTTGAGAAATTGAAGCGATTTGGATTTTGGGAAAATTATGAATTTTATTTTCTGAAAATAATGAAAGAATAAAATTATTAATTTTGGAAATTAATTGGAATTTTATTGGTTTATTGTTTTTCGGGTTTTATTGAAAAGGCTCTCGAACAAGAATTGCATCTAAGTCGTGTTTTAAGTCATTAGGACTTGAAACGAGAATTTTAATTTATTGGCTAAATTTAAATTCTCGCAAAAGCATGTTAGGTGATCATGGGTTTAGATCTATGTATGGTTTTAATTTATGCACATGGATGGTTTAAATTGGGGTTGGAGCCCTATAGTTGCGTTTTTCAATTGAGGTTAGAGCCTCACTTATATGCGTACTGTTATGTGATTTATTATGTGGCTTTCCATATTACTGTTTTTGAGGCCGGGGTATGCCCCGTGTAATTGTCTAAGGCCAATATGAAGATTGAGCCTTATTACTTTATGTCTTTTTCTTTTTATTGTAATTTGAGAGTAGAGATAGGTGGTGAGGTTTTATTTTCATTTTGGAGACAATGCACCCATGGAGTAAGATGGACCACATTCAAGTAACAAGGAGGCCATAAGTGAAGACCCCTCAAAATGTTAGGGAGGGGAATCTCAATTGTTAAATGTAATAGAGATAGGGCTCGTATTTTGTTACCGCTTTCCCTTATGTGATTTAAACTGTTTATGTGGCATGTATGTTAGAACTTGTGATTGTGGAGTGGCTCCCACATATCACGCATAAGATAGGTAGAACCCATCATCATTACATGTTAGTATCATGCTAGGACATGTTATCTGTTTATGTGCTTGTTTGACATGCATTTAAGTGTACTTGCATTAATCAAGACTAATAAAATTGGATAACATATATGTTGGTGAGGTCGAACCGGACAACTCTCCGGTTGATTCGAAAATTCCCATTAAATATTAAGCTAATTTCGAACAAATAGGTGTTTAATTCGAGATGCAAATTTTGAATTAAATTCCTAGCATTCCATCAATAGGTTTTAAGTTTAGTAAGTAAAGCTAGTTATTGTCCGCGAGTCGTTGGATAGCTAGTGGAGCTTATTAGTTCTTAGTTACCTAATTAATCATTTTAAATGATCAATATTTCGTGGTCAATTTTAGCAAGGGCGATGTCCGCGAGTCGTGGGTCGTTCGAACTAAGTTTTGGTCATGATCTTATGATTGATGGGTCTAGCTTAACGCCTAAGTAAATATGGATGTCGCACGAGTCGTGGGTCCATATTGAAAGATAGGTGATGCAAAAAAAAAAAACAATTACTAAGAGTTCTAAAGGTGTTAGAATTGGTAAGTTGTACCTACCTAGGGTTCTTACTTAGAATGTCCGCGAGTCGTGGGTTCGAGGTAAAATGCCTAGGATCTTAGTACCCACTGGGAAACGTGTTCCTCTTAGATCTTTGGGAATTCTAGATCTTTGAAAAACAGTGGGAGCTACATTAGATTAAAGACCTTATCTTTTGTATATCGTTATAATTCAGCATGCTCACTAGTTCTCTGTTTTACCATTTAGGTCGTAGATTCTGTGATTCTCTACGTGTTTTGAAATGGCAACCAAAAACCCTCTTGTATCGATCCTCGAGTCAAACAAGTTGACTGGTCCCAACTATTCTGATTGGCTGAGGAATCTAAAAATCATTTTAGATTCTGAGAAGAGAACTTAGGTTCTCTTCGAAGGGGAGCCTAGTCCCGAAGGGGAGGCTCCCACTCGGGCCGAGCGGGATGCGATTCAGAAGTGGAAGGATGATAATCTCCAAGCCCGTTGCCTTATGTTGGCTAACATGTCTCCGGACTTGCAAAGGCAACATGAGGCCATGGAATTTGCTTGGGAGATTTACGACCACTTAGAGCAACTTTACCGCCCTCATGAACGTGTTACAAGGTATAACACTTCAAAGGAATTGTTCCACTTGAGAATGAGGGAAGGTTCAAGTGTCCATGAATATGGACTCAAGTTTCTTGCCCTTACTGAGAAACTTGCTTCCATGGACATGCCGCTAAAAGATGAGCTTTCTGTGGACTTGTTGCTAGCTTCGCTCCCACCATCGTTCAACCCATTTGTCCTTAACTTCAACATGAATCATGCTGGTGCTACTGTAGATGAGCTGATTAGTCAGCTTGTGACTGCTGAAAGCACGATCAAGAAGGACAATAAGGTTTTGATGGTGAATGCTCCATCTTCCTCTTCTGGGCCTTCTAAAGGTAAGGGCAAGACAGCCCAAAAGAAGAAGAAGAAACCCCTTAGGCCCACTGGTGGCATTTCGAAGGGGAAGGCCCTAAAGAAGAAGCATGATCAGAAAGAGGATGTTTGCTTCCATTGTGGCAAAGCGGGACATTGGAGGAGAAACTGCCCAGAGTACAAGGCTACTCTAAAGAAAGGTATCTTTCTCGTTGAAGTAAATCTTTCTATTAATTCTAGTTCTTGGGTACTTGATACCGGTTGTGGGACTCATATCTGTAATGATGTACAGATGCTAAGCGAAGTCCAACAACTCAAAGAAGGAGAATGTGTCTTGAAGATCGGCGATGGCTCAAACGTTGAAGCTCGAGCTTTAGGCACAATTAGATTAGATTTAGGTAGTTTTGAGTTAGTATTAAATAAAGTCCTTTATGTACCGAGCATTATTCGTAATATAATTTCAGTTCCAATATTAGATTGTGAAGGTTATGAAACTTATATTAAGAATGGTAAATATTTTATCAAACGGAACAACTCTTCCGTTCATATCGTTACTCTAAGTAATGGACTTTACCTAACTCAAAATATCAATATTATGAATATACAACGAGAAACAAAGCGTAAGAGAGATGACAAAGTTTCAGCTCCCTTATGGCACGCTAGATTAGGACACATTTCCAAGAACAGAATTAGCAAGATAAACACTTTAGGATCATTCTCTGAAAATGATCTCAAAGAGTTAACTTCTTGCGAATCCTGTCTCAAAGGAAAAATGTCCAAAGTCCCTTTTAGAGGAACTGTGGAACGTGCCACTGAGGTTTTGGATTTGATCCATACTGATGTTTGTGGACCGCTTAGTGTAAGCACTAGAAACAATCATCAGTACTTCATAACCTTTACTGATGACTTTAGTCGGTATGGTTATGTATACTTAATGAAGTATAAATCTGAAGCTTTTGAGAAATTCTTGGAATTTCAAAAGGAGGTTGAGAACCAAACTGGTCACAAGATCAAAGCACTTCGATCTGATCGAGGAGGCGAGTATCTTAGTGAAGAATTCCTTAATCATCTCAAAGATAATGGGATTATCTCTCAGTGGACTCCTCCGGGAACTCCTCAGCTTAATGGAGTTTCTGAGAGAAGGAATCGAACCCTACTTGATATGGTTCGTTCCATGATGAGTTTCACTGACTTACCACCTTCTTTCTGGGGTTATGCCCTAGAAAGTGCAGCAAAGATTCTGAATCTAGTTCCCTCTAAGTCAGTCCCCAAGACGCCCTATGAAATGTGGCATGGTAAAATCCCTAGTTATTCTTACTTAAGAATTTGGGGTTGTCCTGCTTACGTGAAGAGGACAGTGGGAGATAAGTTAGAATCTCGTTCTAACTTATGCTACTTTGTAGGTTATCCTAAGGAATCCATAGGATACTACTTCTATAATCAATCTGAGCAAAAGGTGTTTGTTTCCAAAAATGCCACTTTTCTTGAGGAACCGTTCCTTAAAGAAAAGAAAGGCAAGATCATAGAATTAGAAGAAGTACAAAGTAACCCCACACCACCCACTGAAGAAACGTCCCACTCTGATCAACTACAACCAATCACGAATTTCGATACACATGAAAATCCTCCTCTAAGGCGTTCTGAACGCAATCCTAGACAGTCGGAGAGATGGTATGGATTCTTCCGTGAAATCTCTCAAAAGGATAATGATCCTTCAACATATGAGGAGGCACTTTCAGATTCTGACTCTGAACAGTGGATAGAAGCCATGAAATCCGAAATGGATTCCATGAACTCCAACCAAGTTTGGACCTTGGTAGATTTACCTGATGGGGTCAAACCCATAGGTTGCAAATGGATCTTTAAGAGAAAGCTTGGAGTTGATGGAAGCATTGCAGCCTACAAAGCAAGACTGGTTGCAAAAGGATTCACTCAAAGACCCGTCGTGGACTTTGATGAAACCTTTTCACCAGCTGCAATGCAAAAGTCCATTCGAATCATGCTTGCCATTGCTGCATATTATGACTATGAGATATGGCAAATGGATGTGAAAACTGCCTTTCTCAATGGTGACATTGACAAAGACATTTATATGGAGCAACCCATAGGTTTCACATTCAGTGGGAGTGAGCAAAAGGTTTGCAAACTCCAAAGATCAATCTATGGATTGAAACAGGCTTCTAGGAATTGGAACATTCGATTTGATGAATCAGTCAAAGTGTTTGGCTTCATGCAAATTTCGAATGAATCATGTGTGTATAGAAAGGAATTGGAGACCTCAGTGCAATTCTTAGTACTTTATGTTGATGACATCCTTCTTATTGGGAATTCGAAGGATGACATGAAAGTGACTAAGTTATGGTTATCGAACCAATTCGAGATGAAAGATCTTGGTGATGCGTCCTATATCCTTGGAATTAAAATCTATAGAGATAGATCTAGAAGGTTAATAGGACTATCACAGTCGATGTACATTGACAAAGTATTGAAGAGATTCAATATGGAGTCAGCAAAGGTTAACAACCTTCCTATGAGTGTAGGAACATATCTTTCAAAGAAGATGTGTCCTAAGACTAACCTTGAGAAGGAAAGAATGACTCATACACCTTATGCGTCAGCAATAGATAGCATAATGTATGCAATGTTATGTACTCGACCGGATGTGGCTTATGCACTTAGTGTGACAAGTCGTTTCCAAACTGACCCTGGAGATGGTCACTGGGCTGCTGTGAAGAATATTCTTAAGTACTTGAAAAGTACTAAAGATTTATTCTTAGTTTACGGAGGTCAGAAAGATCTTACTGTCGAAGGATACTGCGATGCAAGCTTTGCATCTGACTTAGATGATTTTAAGTCAATGTCAGGATACATTTTCTGCCTAAACGGCGGTGTAGTGAGTTGGAAGAGTTCCAAGCAAACAACCACTGCAGATTCGACCACTGAGGCCGAATACTTAGCTGCAAATGATGCAGCTAAGGAAGGTGTTTGGATTAGAAACTTCATTCAAGAGTTGAATGTTGTTCCTAGCATGAAAGACCCCATTACTGTGTTTTGTGACAACACTGGGGCGGTTGCTCAAGCAAGAGAACCAAGATCTCACCAACGGACCAAGCACATTATGAGGAAGTATCACCTAATCCGTGATATTATCAAAAGAAGAGATGTGCTAATTGAGAGGGTCACATCAGCAGAGAACGTGGCAGATCCACTTACTAAACCCCTTAGTCGAGAAGCTTTCCAAGGTCATCTTCAGAAGATGGGACTTAGAATAGCTTTAGAATGGCTTTGACGGGCAAGTGGAAGATTGTTAGGAATAGTGCCCTAGAAAGCCGATTGTATATCCGCTTTGTGCTTTTCCTTATTGTAATCACAGACAATCTTTGAATGAAATAACGAATTGAGGCAACACTTCTTTATATGCTCTTGTTTGGTATGCGTTTACTTTAGCTGTGCATGTATGAGAACTCCCCTAATCCTGATGACTTTAGGACTCTACCATTTAGGTGAAATGGTTCATGAAACGAGCCCTATATCACATAAGTCATGATTAGTAAAATACTCCAAGCCGATGAGTCCTACAGACAGTGGGAGTGTCAACCTGACTCCTCTAAGGCTTGCTTGTGGGATCACGCCCTTAAGAAGGACCACCTTGTTTCATGGAGGTGCAAAGTGTATAGTTGATACGTGCGTGATACATGAGGGTGCTTACTTTAATAAGTAAGTTCACTGAGGTGCCCCGTGTGAGAACATTCCTAAATGGGAAAGGAAGTTTCTATTTCAGGAAATGGAAACTTCCAGATTAGGAAATATCTCACGAGTCATTGATGTGATTAATTGATCCTTAGACTTGAGGTTCCTTGTCACTTTATGAGTTAACTCTGTAGTCTTAGGTATAAGCTTTAAAGGGTGTCGCCTTAGACAACTGATTCAAGGCTTATGCTGGGGCTGCACAAGTGATTCATGAAAGTGAATGAGAATCAAGATAGGACCTACACTTGCATTTGCAAGGTGATCTCTTATTGTGTAAGTCATTCATATGCCATATGGAGTCCTTGGCCAAGGCAGTAGATCAAGACATCAAGAAAAGGGTTTCTTGGATTGAGATCAAATGGATATGAAATGCACTTAGCTTTAAGACCGGATTATTAGGGTTCTAATTATTCCCTTACCCTAGATCTTGGTTGAGAGATAGTAAGTAGGAGGATTGTATCTCACATGAATCAATGACTTAAAGGTTCTGTCGAATCCGAACATTCCAATTCAGCTAGGGGTTAATCACCTGTTGCTAGACTATGGTCATTTAATCTGTGGACTGATTAATTAATTAGTGAATTAATTAATTGGGGTCACTGCTAATTGAATTGAGAACCTAGAGGGTCACACACAACAACTTGGTTACATGAGTTGAGGCTTGAAAATGATTAAACGAGTTAATCAGGCCAAGAGGGTTCCACACGTGTGAAGTCACACGTGTGTATATATATATATATTAAATAATTAATTACTTAATTATTTAATAGACTTTGGTTTAATTTTGAATTAAAAAGAAAGTCTAATTTTGGAGAAAATAATCTAGTTAATTAATTACGAATTAATTAATTAGATAAAAATAAGTTATTTATTTTATAATAAATAAAGTATAAAATCATCCAAAAATAGTTTGGATATTTTTAGCTCTCTTAAAAGTTGACTTGAATTAGAATTCAAAGTCAAAGTTGGAAAATACTTGATGATCAAGTAATAGGAGAGAGGGACCAAAATCCCAGCCCATAAAGGACTAGGAATTTCGGCACTCCCCTCTCTATAAATAGGGGAGCTCGAGCTCCTTATGGAGCTAATAGACAATTCTTTTGGTTCATGTGTTGAACACCTTCCTTTCTCCAAGATTAAATTAAACCCTAGGTTAAGCCTAAACACTAACTAGAGAACTAGCATCCTTACTAGTTAGATTGTGATCAAGTTGGTGGACTTTCTCTAGAGACTTCAAGTTAGAAGTTTGAAGATTCGAGCTTTACCAAGGAGAGGGGATCAAGCCGCGAGAAGAGCGTTCTTGGGTGGCTTGAAACGCTTCAAGAAAGAACAAAAGAAAAGTAAGTTTTCTATCTTTACGAATTTGGTTACACGATTGTGAGTCCAAGGTCCTTTTGTTGGAAAAATTTTTTAAATTCCGCTGCTTTCTGATTCGTGTTTTCCAACAAGTGGTATCAGAGCCACCTCGTTAATCGTGTTTCTGATTCGTCTCAATTATTCTGAATTTGGTAGAAATTCTTAGGCTTAGATGCGAATTAGGTATTCATGGGTTCTTTTAGAAAGCCTGAAATACGAAACTGTAATTTTTCCTGAATTTCTGAAACTGTTTTCTTAAATTGTGATTTTGAAAACCGTTTTGATTGAAATATGTTTAAATCGAATTTTTAATTTTTGGTTTGAACCGGGTTTTCGAGAAACCCAGAAATACGAAACGAACACGAAAAAGCAACGAGCCTAGGCGTGCTAGCACGTCGCACGCCCAGGCCCGTCGCCGCCGCCCAGCTCCTCCCGCAACAGCGCGGGAGCCGTCCCGGGCGCGCCCCAGTCCGTCCCGCAACCGCGCGGGACGCCTACTCAGCCCGCCTAGTCGCGGCGGGCGCTGCTGCGCGCGGCGCGCGCATGATGCACGCCCAGCGTGCGCACGCGAGCGGCAACTGCCGCGCGCTGTGCGCGCCACTGGCGCGCGGCGGTGCCTCACGCGGCTGGGCCCTTTTTTTTTTGGCTCGTTTTTCATGTTTCGTGTTTTTCGTGTTTTCGGTCCGTAAAATCCCGATTTAATTTTATTTTAATTTTATCTTTTAAAATCAGTTTTGTTAAAATAAAATTATTTTAAAATTTTGATTAAATTGGGATTTTTGAGAAATTGAAGCGATTTGGATTTTGGGAAAATTATGAATTTTATTTTCTGAAAATAATGAAAGAATAAAATTATTAATTTTGGAAATTAATTGGAATTTTATTGGTTTATTGTTTTTCGGGTTTTATTGAAAAGGCTCTTGAACAAGAATTACATCTAAGTCGTGTTTTAAGTCATTAGGACTTGAAACGAGAATTTTAATTTATTGGCTAAATTTAAATTCTCACAAAAGCATGTTAGGTGATCATGGGTTTAGATCTATGTATGGTTTTAATTTATGCACATGGATGGTTTAAATTGGGGTTGGAGCCCTATAGTTGCGTTTTTCAATTGAGGTTGGAGCCTCACTTATATGCGTAATGTTATGTGATTTATTATGTGGCTTTCCATATTACTGTTTTTGAGGCCGGGGTATGCCCCGTGTAATTGTCTAAGGCCAATATGAAGATTGAGCCTTATTACTTTATGTCTTTTTCTTTTTATTGTAATTTGAGAGTAGAGATAGGTGGTGAGGTTTTATTTTCATTTTGGAGACAATGCACCCATGGAGTAAGATGGACCACATTCAAGTAACAAGGAGGCCATAAGTGAAGACCCCTCAAAATGTTAGGGAGGGGAATCTCAATTGTTAAATGTAATAGAGATAGGGCTCGTATTTTGTTACCGCTTTCCCTTATGTGATTTAAACTGTTTATGTGGCATGTATGTTAGAACTTGTGATTGTGGAGTGGCTCCCACATATCACGCATAAGATAGGTAGAACCCATGATCATTACATGTTAGTATCATGCTAGGACATGTTATCTGTTTATGTGCTTGTTTGATATGCATTTAAGTGTACTTGCATTAATCAAGACTAATAAAATTGGATAACATATATGTTGGTGAGGTCGAACCGGACAACTCTCCGGTTGATTCGAAAATTCCCATTAAATATTAAGCTAATTTCGAACAAATAGGTGTTTAATTCGAGATGCAAATTTTGAATTAAATTCCTAGCATTCCATCAATAGGTTTTAAGTTTAGTAAGTAAAGCTAGTTATTGTCCGCGAGTCGTGGGATAGCTAGTGGAGCTTATTAGTTCTTAGTTACCTAATTAATCATTTTAAATGATCAATATTTCGTGGTCAATTTTAGCAAGGGCGATGTCCGCGAGTCGTGGGTCGTTCGAACTAAGTTTTGGTCATGATCTTATGATTGATGGGTCTAGCTTAACGCCTAAGTAAATATGGATGTCGCACGAGTCGTGGGTCCATATTGAAAGATAGGTGATGCAAAAAAAAAAAACAATTACTAAGAGTTCTAAAGGTGTTAGAATTGGTAAGTTGGACCTACCTAGGGTTCTTACTTAGAATGTCCGCGAGTCGTGGGTTCGAGGTAAAATGCCTAGGATCTTAGTACCCACTGGGAAACGTGTTCCTCTTAGATCTTTGGGAATTCTAGATCTTTGAAAAACAGTGGGAGCTACATTAGATTAAAGACCTTATCTTTTGTATATCGTTATAATTCAGCATGCTCACTAGTTCTCTGTTTTACCATTTAGGTCGTAGATTCTGTGATTCTCTACGTGTTTTGAAATGGCAACCAAAAACCCTCTTGTATCGATCCTCGAGTCAAACAAGTTGACTGGTCCCAACTATTCTGATTGGCTGAGGAATCTAAAAATCATTTTAGATTCTGAGAAGGGAACTTAGGTTCTCTTCGAAGGGGAGCCTAGTCCCGAAGGGGAGGCTCCCACTCGGGCCGAGCGGGATGCGATTCAGAAGTGGAAGGATGATAATCTCCAAGCCCGTTGCCTTATGTTGGCTAACATGTCTCCGGACTTGCAAAGGCAACATGAGGCCATGGAATTTGCTTGGGAGATTTACGACCACTTAGAGCAACTTTACCGCCCTCATGAATGTGTTACAAGGTATAACACTTCAAAGGAATTGTTCCAGTTGAGAATGAGGGAAGGTTCAAGTGTCCATGAATATGGACTCAAGTTTCTTGCCCTTACTGAGAAACTTGCTTCCATGGACATGCCGCTAAAAGATGAGCTT
Organism: Lantana camara; assembly: GCA_037501455.1. Lineage (NCBI taxonomy): Eukaryota > Viridiplantae > Streptophyta > Magnoliopsida > Lamiales > Verbenaceae > Lantana > Lantana camara. Next base: position 44,202,089 of record CM074865.1, read on the forward strand.
TCTGTGGACTTGTTGCTAGCTTCGCTCCCACCATCGTTCAACCCATTTGTCCTTAACTTCAACATGAATCATGCTGGTGCTACTGTAGCTGAGCTGATTAGTCAGCTTGTGACTGCTGAAAGCACGATCAAGAAGGACAATAAGGTTTTGATGGTGAATGCTCCATCTTCCTCTTCTGGGCCTTCTAAAGGTAAGGGCAAGAAAGCCCAAAAGAAGAAGAAGAAACCCCTTAGGCCCACTGGTGGCATTTCGAAGGGGAAGGCCCTAAAGAAGAAGCATGATCAGAAAGAGAATGTTTGCTTCCATTGTGGCAAAGCGGGACATTGGAGGAGAAACTGCCCAGAGTACAAGGCTACTCTAAAGAAAGGTATCTTTCTCGTTGAAGTAAATCTTTCTATTAATTCTAGTTCTTGGGTACTTGATACCGGTTGTGGGACTCATATCTGTAATGATGTACAGATGCTAAGTGAAGTCCAACAACTCAAAGAAGGAGAATGTGTCTTGAAGATCGGCGATGGCTCAAACGTTGAAGCTCGAGCTTTAGGCACAATTAGATTAGATTTAGGTAGTTTTGAGTTAGTATTAAATAAAGTCCTTTATGTACCGAGCATTATTCGTAATATAATTTCAGTTCCAATATTAGATTGTGAAGGTTATGAAACTTATATTAAGAATGGTAAATATTTTATCAAACGGAACAACTCTTCCGTTCATATCGGTACTCTAAGTAATGGACTTTACCTAACTCAAAATATCAATATTATGAATATACAACGAGAAACAAAGCGTAAGAGAGATGACAAAGTTTCAGCTCCCTTATGGCACGCTAGATTAGGACACATTTCCAAGAACAGAATTAGCAAGATAAACACTTTAGGATCATTCTCTGAAAATGATCTCAAAGAGTTAACTTCTTGCGAATCCTGTCTCAATGGAAAAATGTCCAAAGTCCCTTTTAGAGGAACTGTGGAACGTGCCACTGAGGTTTTGGATTTGATCCATACTGATGTTTGTGGACCGCTTAGTGTAAGCACTAGAAACAATCATCAGTACTTCATAACCTTTACTGATGACTTTAGTCGGTATGGTTATGTATACTTAATGAAGTATAAATCTGAAGCTTTTGAGAAATTCTTGGAATTTCAAAAGGAGGTTGAGAACCAAACTGGTCACAAGATCAAAGCACTTCGATCTGATCGAGGAGGCGAGTATCTTAGTGAAGAATTCCTTAATCATCTCAAAGATAATGGGATTATCTCTCAGTGGACTCCTCCGGGAACTCCTCAGCTTAATGGAGTTTCTGAGAGAAGGAATCGAACCCTACTTGATATGGTTCGTTCCATGATGAGTTTCACTGACTTACCACCTTCTTTCTGGGGTTATGCCCTAGAAAGTGCAGCAAAGATTCTGAATCTAGTTCCCTCTAAGTCAGTCCCCAAGACGCCCTATGAAATGTGGCATGGTAAAATCCCTAGTTATTCTTACTTAAGAATTTGGGGTTGTCCTGCTTACGTGAAGAGGACAGTGGGAGATAAGTTAGAATCTCGTTCTAACTTATGCTACTTTGTAGGTTATCCTAAGGAATCCATAGGATACTACTTCTATAATCAATCTGAGCAAAAGGTGTTTGTTTCCAAAAATGCCACTTTTCTTGAGGAACCGTTCCTTAAAGAAAAGAAAGGCAAGATCATAGAATTAGAAGAAGTACAAAGTAACCCCACACCACCCACTGAAGAAACGTCCCACTCTGATCAACTACAACCAATCACGAATTTCGATACACATGAAAATCCTCCTCTAAGGCGTTCTGAACGTAATCCTAGACAGCCGGAGAGATGGTATGGATTCTTCCATGAAATCTCTCAAAAGGATAATGATCCTTCAACATATGAGGAGGCACTTTCAGATTCTGACTCTGAACAGTGGATAGAAGCCATGAAATCCGAAATGGATTCCATGAACTCCAACCAAGTTTGGACCTTGGTAGATTTGCCTGATGGGGTCAACCCCATAGGTTGCAAATGGATCTTTAAGAGAAAGCTTGGAGTTGATGGAAGCATTGCAGCCTACAAAGCAAGACTGGTTGCAAAAGGATTCACTCAAAGACCCGGCGTGGACTTTGATGAAACCTTTTCACCAGCTGCAATGCAAAAGTCCATTCGAATCATGCTTGCCATTGCTGCATATTATGACTATGAGATATGGCAAATGGATGTGAAAACTGCCTTTCTCAATGGTGACATTGACAAAGACATTTATATGGAGCAACCCATAGGTTTCACATTCAGTGGGAGTGAGCAAAAGGTTTGCAAACTCCAAAGATCAATCTATGGATTGAAACAGGCTTCTAGGAATTGGAACATTCGATTTGATGAATCAGTTAAAGCGTTTGGCTTCATGCAAATTTCGAATGAATCATGTGTGTATAGAAAGGAATTGGAGACCTCAGTGCAATTCTTAGTACTTTATGTTGATGACATCCTTCTTATTGGGAATTCGAAGGATGACATGAAAGTGACTAAGTTATGGTTATCGAACCAATTCGAGATGAAAGATCTTGGTGATGCGTCCTATATCCTTGGAATTAAAATCTATAGAGATAGATCTAGAAGGTTAATAGGACTATCACAGTCGATGTACATTGACAAAGTATTGAAGAGATTCAATATGGAGTCAGCAAAGGTTAAGAACCTTCCTATGAGTGTAGGAACATGTCTTTCAAAGAAGATGTGTCCTAAGACTAACCTTGAGAAGGAAAGAATGACTCATACACCTTATGCGTCAGCAATAGATAGCATAATGTATGCAATGTTATGTACTCGACCGGATGTGGCTTATGCACTTAGTGTGACAAGTCGTTTCCAAACTGACCCTGGAGATGGTCACTGGGCTGCCGTGAAGAATATTCTTAAGTACTTGAAAAGTACTAAAGATTTATTCTTAGTTTACGGAGGTCAGAAAGATCTTACTGTCGAAGGATACTGCGATGCAAGCTTTGCATCTGACTTAGATGATTTTAAGTCAATGTCAGGATACATTTTCTGCCTAAACGGCGGTGCAGTGAGTTGGAAGAGTTCCAAGCAAACAACCATTGCAGATTCGACCACTGAGGCCGAATACTTAGCTGCAAATGATGCAGCTAAGGAAGGTGTTTGGATTAGAAACTTCATTCAAGAGTTGAATGTTGTTCCTAGCATGAAAGACCCCATTACTGTGTTTTGTGACAACACTGGGGCGGTTGCTCAAGCAAGAGAACCAAGATCTCACCAACGGACCAAGCACATTGTGAGGAAGTATCACCTAATCCGTGATATTATCAAAAGAGGAGATGTGCTAATTGGGAGGGTCACATCAGCAGAGAACGTGGCAGATCCACTTACTAAACCCCTTAGTCGAGAAGCTTTCCAAGGTCATCTTCAGAAGATGGGACTTAGAATAGCTTTAGAATGGCTTTGACGGGCAAGTGGAAGATTGTTAGGAATAGTGCCCTAGAAAGCCGATTGTATATCCGCTTTGTGCTTTTCCTTATTGTAATCACAGACAATCTTTGAATGAAATAACGAATTGAGGCAACACTTCTTTATATGCTCTTGTTTGGTATGCGTTTACTTTAGCTGTGCATGTATGAGAACTCCCCTAATCCTGATGACTTTAGGACTCTACCATTTAGGTGAAATGGTTCATGAAACGAGCCCTATATCACATAAGTCATGATTAGTAAAATACTCCAAGCCGATGAGTCCTACAGACAGTGGGAGTGTCAACCTGACTCCTCTAAGGCTTGCTTGTGGGATCACGCCCTTAAGAAGGACCACCTTGTTTCATGGAGGTGCTAAGTGTATAGTTGATACGTGCGTGATACATGAGGGTGCTTACTTTAATAAGTAAGTTCACTGAGGTGCCCCGTGTGAGAACATTCCTAAATGGGAAAGGAAGTTTCTATTTCAGGAAATGGAAACTTCCAGATTAGGAAATATCTCACGAGTCATTGATGTGATTAATTGATCCTTAGACTTGAGGTTCCTTGTCACTTTATGAGTTAACTCTGTAGTCTTAGGTATAAGCTTTAAAGGGTGTCGCCTTAGACAACTGATTCAAGGCTTATGCTGGGGCTGCACAAGTGATTCATGAAAGTGAATGAGAATCAAGATAGGACCTACACTTGCATTTGCAAGGTGATCTCTTATTGTGTAAGTCATTCATATGCCATATGGAGTCCTTGGCCAAGGCAGTAGATCAAGACATCAAGAAAAGGGTTTCTTGGATTGAGATCAAATGGATATGAAATGCACTTAGCTTTAAGACCGGATTATTAGGGTTCTAATTATTCCCTTACCCTAGATCTTGGTTGAGAGATAGTAAGTAGGAGGATTGTATCTCACATGAATCAATGACTTAAAGGTTCTGTCGAATCCGAACATTCCAATTCAGCTAGGGGTTAATCACCTGTTGCTAGACTATGGTCGTTTAATCTGTGGACTGATTAATTAATTAGTGAATTAATTAATTGGGGTCACTGCTAATTGAATTAAGAACCTAGAGGGTCACACACAACAACTTGGTTACATGAGTTGAGGCTTGAAAATGATTAAACGAGTTAATCAGGCCAAGAGGGTTCCACACGTGTGAAGTCACACGTGTGGCTCACGTGAGTGACACGTGTCACTGTGACACGTGTCACACACGTGTGTATATATATATATTATATATATATTAAATAATTAATTACTTAATTATTTAATAGACTTTGGTTTAATTTTGAACTAAAAAGAAAGTCTAATTTTGGAGAAAATAATCTAGTTAATTAATTACGAATTAATTAATTAGATAAAAATAAGTTATTTATTTTACAATAAATAAAGTATAAAATCATCCAAAAATAGTTTGGATATTTTTAGCTCTCTTAAAAGTTGACTTGAATTAGAATTCAAAGTCAAAGTTCGAAAATACTTGATGATCAAGTAATAGGAGAGAGGGACCAAAATCCTAGCCCGTAAAGGACTAGGAATTTCGGCACTCCCCTCTCTATAAATAGGGGAGCTCGGGCTCCTTATGGAGCTAATAGACAATTCTTTTGGTTCATGTGTTGAACACCTTCCTTTCTCCAAGATTAAATTAAACCCTAGGTTAAGCCTAAACACTAACTAGAGAACTAGCATCCTTACTAGTTAGATTGTGATCAAGTTGGTGGACTTTCTCTAGAGACTTCAAGTTAGAAGTTTGAAGATTCGAGCTTTACCAAGGAGAGGGGATCAAGCCGCGAGAAGAGCGTTCTTGGGTGGCTTGAAACGCTTCAAGAAAGAACAAAAGAAAAGTAAGTTTTCTATCTTTACGAATTTGGTTACACGATTGCGAGTCCAAGGTCCTTTTGTTGGAAAATTTTTTTAAATTCCGCTGCTTTCTGATTCGTGTTTTCCAACAAAGACCTTCGAATTTCACCCGTAACGAGCCCCTTGTGCTTAAGAGACATGTTTTGACCTAACCTAGCTTTGTGGGACCCTCTTAACTCAACCCAACCTTAACCTTGACTTTATATCCATGAGTTAAGCTCTTCTCTCCCCTTTTTGTGCTGAGAACCGAGCCAAACCCCTATCTCTCCCCCAAAAACCGATCAGCACAAGTAAAGCAAGGAAGAAGGAGAAACCCCCTTTGTCCATTTACTTGTTTTGAGCTCAATTCTTCACCCAAGCTTCTCAAATTGGAAAGGTGAGTTCATGGTTGTCTTCTACTCTCGCTCTTCTCTCTTTTATGTGCTTTTGAGTTCTTTTCCATGGTTGGTTGTTGAGATTGGGCAAGCATGTGAATAGTAAATGTTGGAAGAATTTGATTGATTCTTGCTCCTTTCTTGTTTTCTTGAGTTTTGTTGTTGATAGTATGCTCCTAGGACTTGTTTCTTAGCATTTATTGCATTTCCTTGCTTGGTAGTTGGAGCATGAGTGTTGGGTTTTGATTTGGGGTTGCTGAGTTGCTGTTGAGCCGTCTGCGTTTTTCTGTACCGTGACACGGGGGTGTCACGGTTTGCCCTTTGTTGGTGACACGGGCGTGTCACCTTTTGGTTTCGTTGTTCGTTTTCTGTACTGAGACACGGGGGGTGTCTCAGCTTTCTCTTCCAGGGGGGCACGGGCGTGTCTCCTAGGAACTTTAGTTTTTCGTTCGTCTTTGTTTGGTTTTGCTTTTCTTTCCGTTGCTTCTTGTTGATCCTTCTTGCCTCGTTTTGGTGTGTATGAATGACCAACTTGTTATATTTCATGTTAAGCCTTATGTTATGAATTTGTGACTTGATTTACGTCGTCGTTTATGAGTTATGTCCGGATATGCATTGAATGCTCGTAAATGATTAAATGTGGATTCATTTTATATCATTTGCATCATAAACATACATACACATGTGCCAAGCATCAATGTGGTTCATATTGAGTCTAAGAGTGTTTCTTGTTGTTTGTCTTGTTCAGAGGTTCTTCCTGTAGAGCACGAGCTTGCACCGTAGGTGTCCGGTTGTCACGCTTTTGTCTCCACTACGTTCGTTGACAAGGTGAGGTTTTTGTTCATTTAGTTACTCGAACTACAACCCTATTTGATCTGAAACCTCGCATATGAATACGTATAATATATGGTAAATAAGTGTACGATACTTATATTGCGGGTTTTACCCCATTTGTTATAAGAGTTTGAAAATGTTTTGTATATGTATATAAGCTATTTTGCTTTCATTTGAAAAGTTTAGTTTTGTGCAAGTGTGTATGTGTAAGCGAGATGTGGCTTTGAAAGATAAGCTTTGAGATATGTTTGTGTGACTTTCGTGATCTGTGTGGGCCCCGGAGTGTGGTATGGTAATCTCGGGACGACCGAGGGATCGCCGAGCTCTTCCATCAACACCTCCATTTGAGAGTTTCACCCAACCTTGGGAGTTTGAGGAAGGGTGTTTCTCTTGAGCCGGCAGAGGCAACCGTCGAAGGTATCAAGGAAGTAATTAAACCTTGTCTCGTCTGTGTATGTGGATAGTTAGGGCCGATCAAGCCTTCTATCAACCGGTGTTGGGGATGGATTCTGATTTGTTTTGCTTTGCTTTGATCTTCGTATATAGAAGTTGGGATGTGTGTGACTCGTACTCGCCGAGTTGGTTTAGCTCCGTATGATCTATGGAACGAGAGTGGATTCTTAATTTACCTAAAACTGGGAGTTTGGCTTTTGGCCTTGTACCTTTACTTAAACCTATTTATAACTATATCACGGGAATTAATTTGTCTTGTAAAAACCACTCTCGGTTCAAGGATCTTTCCGTTTGATTAAGTGCTTTGCTCTATATATATATCGGGTGCGTGAGTTAGCCCCCTCACTAGTCGCTAGGACTAACCCTCGTTGTTGTTTTTCCCCTTTTTCCTTTCTTTTGAGTTTGCAGGTTCTTCCGAGTCAAGCTAGGCGGCAAGTGTCTTTTGGGTTTACTTGTGGTATAGCTTGAGTCTTCATGCATCGTAGTGGATTTCCTCTTCTTTTGATTATGTATATTAGATTATCTAATCAATACACCTATGCTCTTCTGGCCGTAATGGCATTGTATATTTTGTATATGATCGAGCTTGAATACTTGACCCTCCCCCATTTTCATATGTTTATGTGATGGTCTTGGGAATCATGTTTGGTATATGGATTGCTTCCGCTACTCTGATTTTAATTCTCGCAGTTCTTGAGGGTCTAGGCCGCCTAGCGAGGGTGTGAGTTTTGTGTGTCTCCCGTTCGCTATGGTTTGATACGGGTGCGAACTTCCATTTCGTTACTCGTGTTGGACCTTAGTGCGGGGGATGTGGCACCCTTCGCTCTGGGGGTGTTACATCCTTGCGTGGTATCAGAGCTCTCGGTTTCAAAACCAGAGCTCTGGAGTCGTGTTGAGTCTGTCTAGGTAGTTCGGTATAGGAGTATGTGATTATTTGCATTCATCTACATCTCTATATGATTTATTTGTTTTCAATTTTTGATGATTGACTACATGATCATGAACTGAACCCCATGCATCGATATTCTTTGATTTTTGTATTTTCAGGATGCCTCCAAGAAGGAGGGCAGACAGGGAGCAGACACCTGATCTTAATCAACCCCCTCCACAAGCACCTTCACCTCCTCCGATGAATGCTGAGAATATAGTGCAGGCTCTTTTGAATCAACTTCAGCAGAATCAACGAGATAATCATCAGGGCGAAGGACAAGAAGGACATGTTACACCGGTATATCGTGAATTCAGAAACAACAATCCTCCTAAATGGTTTGGGGGAGATGACATTCAAGCAGAGGAGTGGCTATCCGAGATTAATGGAATATGGGAGATTTGTCCGGCCCCTTCTCAAGATAAAGCAATATGTATCGGTCGTTTCATCCAAGGTCAGGCTTCAAGATGGTTGAAAGCTACGAGGGCAAGATTGGAAAGAATGGGCGAGGAATTCAATTGGGAAAATTTTGTTCGAGAATTCCATAACAAGTACATTCCACCGAGTGCACGGGAAAGGAGACTCCAGCAATTTTCGGACTTGAAGCAAGGGAATAGGACGGTGGAAGAGTATATCATTGAGTTCGAGAGGTTGGCTCCCTATGCTACCCATATCACCGATGTGGACTCTTTGAAGGCCCGGAATTTTATTCACGGTTTGAAAAAGGAAATTCAAGAAACTTTGGAAGCAGTCTCCGTTGATACTTGGGAGAAAGCTACCCGGAAGGCTTTAAAGGTGGAAGCTCAGAAATTGAGGCTTAGGCCCCCGGTGTTTCCTTCGGGGCAAGGTTCGGGTTCAAGCTCTTATTTGGGTAAGAGACCCTCAGTTCAAAGTGGATCTCCGGTTTTTAAGCCCAAAGGTCCTATCAATTTCAACAAGAAACCCCGGCCTCAAGGACAAGCTATGGTACCCGCTCTACCGAAGCCACTTGAGTGCTCCTATTGCAAGGGTCCAAATCACACCGATCGAGGAGAATTGTCGGAAGAAATTAGGAAGATGTTACGGATGTGGTGAGCCCGGTCATATAGCCAACGCGTGTCCTAAGAGAAGAGATCCGAGGCCTCTTAATGTTATGCCTCCGAGAGCACCGATCCAAGCGAGAGCCTATGCTTTGGAGGGCGAGGAGGGGAATGTAGAGGTGGATGCCAACGCCGTGGTTGAAGGTACTATCCACATTCATGGCATTCCATTGCATGCATTGTTTGATCCGGGAGCAACGCATTCATTTATTGCTTCCCGGCTTGTGTCTACTCTTCCATTGCCTGTTGCTTGCCTAGATGATTCCTTTATTGTTTCTTCTCCCCTTGGTGCTACCTTGTCTACAAATTGCGTTTACCGAGGTTGTCCGGTGGTTGTGGAAGGTCAAGAGTATCCGGCAGATTTGATCAAGATGCCTATCAAGAAGTATGGGGTGATTCTGCGAATGGACTGGTTGTACCTGTAACAGCCCGAAACAGGGGCAAGTTGGAAATTACGAAAATACCCCTACAGCTCAAAAATATTCCTACATTTCCCGAAACACTTTCACTACCCAATATTTTAACCAAAAGAATCCTCACATTATTTCGAGGATCGTGATACTCTCCGTAAACCATAATTCCCATCCTAACTCCCGTAGTATCAAAAACCGGCAAAAACCCTAGCTTATGATTCGATCATCAATAAATCCCTACTCATCTACCTTTTGATATCCAAAATTATAACTAAAACGATCCTTAAATTATTTTATGAATTTTCATGCATTTGCCAAAAACTAGATCTCACCATAGCATATTTTATAAATATTTTCCTTTCTAAAAATCATCATTTTATTTTGAACAAATTAGCTTTTATTCAATAGTCGAAATTATACTTGAAACGATCCTTGAAGTTTTCTCTACATTATAGTGATTTTTTTCCAACTTTAAACTCTATCATAGCTTCGTTTATATAATTTTCCTATGATTTTCATCATCTTTAATATTTATAATTTATAAACGAAAGCTCTAAATATTTCACATTTATAATCAAAACAAAGCTCATTTTTCACCCATTCTTTCATTAATTCACTACTTCAATCTTTTACCTCTCGACTCTTGAATAAATTTTATATCATTTTACATTTATTTTTATTCAAAATGACATCATCCATGACCACATGATCTTCTAGAAGGATTAATTACATGAATATAATTTTTCCACATTACATAGTTAATTACCTAGCATTTGTTTAACATGTAATTTAACCACATCTCCTAAATAATCACCAAGCATTTGTATTAGTTAGGAGACATCCACATCTCCCTTAAACTCTTAGAAATTGCTCTAAAACCCCTCATGACTACCTATAAATACCCCCCTCAAGCCTCATTTATACCTCACAAATCAACACACAAAATCACTCCCTCTCTCCCTAGCTCACGCCCCAACCCCCTCTCTCTCTACAAGGTATGTTTTCTTCTATTATTTCATGCTTTATATTATGTTCTTAGTATAAAAATAATAGTAGCATGTCTAGGATTAATTAAATTATGCTTCAGGAATTTATTTTTATGAAATATGTGCATAATTGTTAGTTTAAATACAATGTGTGTACATTATGGAATTTTATTTAATTAAATGCATGAGTTATGATATGATATGATATGAATATGTGTTTAAATAATTATGATCTTGTTTGATTAAATTCATGGCTACAATAATTTATTTAGAATTATTCTCATAGAGAATTCATATATTTTGCTATATTATGCTTTAATCTTATGTTATGAATATGAATGTGATAGAACATGTTACACACCCTCTTTGAATATTAAAATAGGCTCAAGAACATGTTCATGTTGTTCTTGAATAATTTTAAGTGCACATGTGATAGTGTGTGAGTATGTGTGTTCGATTTTGTGTTATAAAGTGTTTAATTCATAAGAAATTGAATAGTAAATGTTTTCAATAGTAACTTTGACTTTTTGGTCAACCCATAAGCTGATAATTTCGAAAATAATATTAAAATAATTATAAAATTAGTTTTGGAATTTTTAAATAAAGATTTTATCCGAATTTTCCGAAAATCGGTAAATTATGGATTATTTTCAAAATATAACCTACATTGTCAAATTAAATTCTAAGTTCCATTTCTAATATTATAATTAAGATTATAATATGATTAATAAATATTTAAGTGGTTAAAGAATTCATGAAACCTGATTAATTACTTAATTTCCCTTAAACGATTGAAATTAGAGTCTACCGGAAATTCTCTAACATGATATAGTTTATGTGTTTACTTGATGTAACCCTTTTATGCATGAACATTATGTGTTTTATGTGCTTATTTGATTAATATAAGGAACCTAGTTCTAAGTCTATAGTAGTTAATACTTTCAGGCGCACTGGAATCCACGTTACAATGTCTGACTACCGGTATAGGTGAGGGTTAAAATGTTTTCAACTGGAATCATGCTATATATATGTATCTATATAAAAACTATTTTCAAGCCTACCCATCATATTGATTTACTGCCCTACATACATATTATTGTACTACAATGTCCCTCTTAAGGGAAAAATACTTTCATGCCGGAATCAACGTTTAACTAGAACATTATATATATTTCAAGTCCATTTTATCAAAACATTGATTCCGGGTTATGCAAGCAAAATATTGTTATTGATTTCTGTTATGGGCCCCGGCTGTAGCCGTAGCGAGCAATTACCCGGAAGGTATCGGGCCGAGGGTATTGTTGGTGCTGCGGACTGCCACCACCTCTTGGTAGTGGTTTAACTGGAGGTTAGTTACTCCACTCCAAGGGATGAGGGAGAGATAGCTGCCTCCCGAATCTAGTTCGTGGTCTGTAGGGTTTGATTCCCTATTGACATCAAGGAGTAGTGGAGTTAACATTCTTGGTTCTATTGAAGTATCGGAGCCTGATCAGCCCGATACTATTTTACCAACTATTCAAGGTGTTATGGGTGGAAAGGCCTAGCTTGCGGGCATTAATGTTCTTATTACACACGGTTCATATTTCTATAAATATTCCAAACTACCCCTATCCCTATTTTACAATTATTATGAACCGTTCCCTATTTGCTATATCCTATTGTTAATATTTCAGATCAAGATCTTCTTGATCATATAAATATATATATATACATACATCTATAAACCCTCATACCCCCTTCACTTAGTCACTTTGACTAACCCTCTCGCCTATTTTTAAAATGCATGATTTCAGGAATTAATGAACGACAACTAGAGGTATCTTGAAGTACTACAACCGTAGGTTGGATCCGATCCTACGAGTACACTGTCTTGAACCTACTCTCTGTAGAAACAAACCATCTCATACTTTGTCCTTGCATGTCAACCTGTTGTACTCTTCTGCAAACTACTTTGATCAATAATGATAATCCTTGCTCATTGTACGTTATCCTCCCCGTTCATTGGTAAAGTTGAATCTCTTTATCTTCCGCTGCACTGTGTCACATACTCCATTCATATTATCCTGACCGTTCGCCGTAGTATTTCCTGGGTGTTGGGTCTAACCTCCACTCAGGGAGTATTGCGGTGCGGGGTTGTAGTGCTGGGGAGGCGCTACAGTACCGTTACCGAGCCTTGATGGATTGTTTTGCTAAGAGAGTGACTTTGGGTTCTACGGTCTTTGCAGGTCAGAGGTTGAAGACCTGCCCGTTTATTTCCTTCATGGAAGCAAGTAGATTGTTCCGGGACGGTGCTATAGGCTATGTGGCCTACCTTTTGAATAAGCCAAAGGATCAGGCCAAGCTCGAAGAGACGGAGATTGTGAAGGAATTCCCATATGTGTTTCCGGAGAATTTGGGATCTTTACCTCCGGATCGGGACGTCGAATTTGTAATAGATCTCTATCCCGGAGCAGAACCGTATTCGAAATCTCCCTATAGGATGGCTGCAGCCGAGTTGAAGGAGTTGAAGACGCAATTGGACGAGCTCTTAGAGTGTCGTTACATTCGCCTGAGCACTTCTCCGTGGGGTGCTCCGGTCCTGCTTGTAAAGAAGAAAGACGGGAGTTTGCGAATGTGTATTGACTACCGTGAGCTGAACCGGTTAACGGTTAAGAACAAATACCCGCTCCCTCACATTGAAGAGTTGTTCGATCTCCTGCAAGGCTCGAGTGTTTATTCCAAGTTGGATTTAAGGCATGGGTATTACCAATTGCGTATCCGGGAGGGAGATATACCGAAGACGGGTTTCAACACGAGATATGGGCATTTCGAGTTTGTGGTTATGCCTTTTGGTCTCACCAATGCCCAAGCGGCGTTCATGGATACGATGCACCGAATATTCCGGTCTTACCTCGATAAATTCGTGGTCATCTTTATAGATGATATTCTGGTGTATTCGAGATCCGAGGAAGAGCACGCGCGGCATTTGAGCATTGTCTTGTCTACGCTTCGGGAGCACAGATTGTTCACCAAGTTCAGTAAGTGCGAGTTCTGGTTGGATCGAGTTTCCTTTTTGGGTCACTTCATTTCTGGGAATGGTATAGAAGTGGATCCTGCGAGGATCGAAACGGTTATGCTTTGGAAGCAACCTAAGAATGCCTCGGAAGTGAGAAGTTTTCTCGGGTTGGCAGGGTACTATAGGCGCTTTGTGAAAGATTTCTCGAAGATTGCCTCCCCGTTGACCCGGTTAACTAAGAAAGAGGTGAAATTCGAGTGGGATGAGGCGTGTGAGAAGAGTTTCCAAACTCTTAAGGAGAGATTGACTACTGCACCGGTTTTAACCCTACCCGAGGGTTCGAAAGGCTACTCCGTTTATACCGATGCTTCGAAGGAAGGTCTCGGTTGTGTGTTAATGCAGAATGGTAAGGTTGTAGCCTACGCCTCAAGGAAGTTAAAGGATCATGAGAAAAACTATCCCACTCATGACTTGGAACTCGCCGCGGTGGTATTTGCTTTGATGAAGTGGCGACATTACCTTTATGGAGTTACTTTTGAAGTGTTTACCGACCACCAGAGTCTTAAGTATCTATTTACCTAAAAGGATTTGAACGTAAGACAAAGGAGATGGATGGAGACACTCGAGGATTATGATTGTAAGATTCAGTACCATCCGGGTAAAGCCAATGTGGTGGCAGATTCTTTGAGCAAGAAAGCGAGTGTTTCAGGTTTGGAAGCAGGTTCTAGTAGACAGGGTTCAGTGGTTCTGGTTTCAGAGGCTCGTTTGGTTAATATTTCGGTTCAGCCGGTTTTAAAGCAGAGATTGATAGAAGCTCAATCTGTGGATCCAGAGATTCAGAAATTGATGGCAAAGTCAAGGATTGATCCTGAAACCAAGTTTGGATTTGATGATTCAGGATTGTTCAGGTTGAAGGCTCGGGTTTGTGTTCCGGAAGATTTTAAGCAGATGGTACTTGATGAAGCCCACAAGTCAGCGTATGCAGTACATCCCGGTACCACCAAAATGTACAAGGATCTAAGGACTTTATATTGGTGGAACGGCATGAAGAGAGACGTTGCTAACTATGTTAGAAGATGTCAAACATGCCAAGTGGTGAAAGCAGAACACCAGAAACCGGGAGGAACTCTCCAACCACTTCCAATACCCGAGTGAAAGTGGGAGCAAGTGACTATGGACTTCGTGTCCGGATTGCCAAGGACCAAAGGAGGTTCCGATGGAATTTGGGTGATTATTGATCGGTTGGCGAAGTCAGTGCATTTTCTTAAGGTGAAAATGTCCGATAAGGTTCCTAAGTTGGCCCGGTTATATCGGAAGGAGATTGTTAGATTGCATGGTACTCCGGTCAGTATTGTTTCAGATAGAGATCCTCGGTTCACATCCAGTTTTTGGCAGGAATTGCAGAAGTGTTTGGGGACGAAGCTTCAATTTAGTACTGCATTCCACCCACAGACGGATGGCCAGTCTGAAAGGCTAATAAGGTATCTCGAGGACATGCTTCGTGCATGTGCCTTAGATTATCAGGATTCGTGGGATGAACAGTTGGATTTGATTGAGTATGCCTACAATAACAGCTTTCAGTTTTCTATTGGCATGGCACCGTATGAGGCGTTATATGGAAGGAAGTGTCGATCCCCTCTCTTTTGGGATATAGATGAGTGGAGATGGACTAAAGATGGAAAGCTCGAGAGAGCTAAGAAGCCTAAGGAAATTCAAGATACCATTGAGAGGGTGAAAGTGATTAAACAGAGGTTGAAAGCAGCACAAGACCGGCAGAAAAGCTATGTAGATAGGAGAAGACGACCCTTAGAGTTTGAGACAGGAGATAAGGTCTTTTTAAAGGCATCTCCTAGAAAAGGGTATGCTCGGATTGGTAAAGGCGGGAAGCTTAACCCACGCTACTTAGGCCCCCTTGAGATCCTTGATCGAGTTGGGGAAGTAGCCTACAGACTTGATTTACCACCGAGTTTGACCGGTATTCACAATGTGTTTCATGTCTCTCAGCTTCGAAAACATTATCCCGATGAGTCTTCTATTCTTCCAGTGGGGAAAGTTCAGTTAGAGCCAGATTTGACTTTTAAGAAGTATCCAGTTCAGGTGTTAGATCGGAAGATGCAAGAGTTGAGGAATAGACAGATCCCTCTTGTGAAAATCTTGTGGCGTGATCAGGAATCCGAGGAAGCCACTTGGGAGACCGAGGATAAGATGAAGCAGTTGTATCCGGATCTTTTCAAGACCTCGCCTCGGACCTGAGGACAGGTCCTTTTGAAGGAGGGAGGTTTGTAACATCCCGACAGATCAGACTTTTCAGGTGACCTCTTATGTGCGCTATTTAATTATTTCTTTGAGTGATTATGTGATATTAATTGCTAACGTGGATTATTTGAAGTTAATTGAACTTAATTGTGCTGGTTTGAATTTGTTTAATTTGGTCGTGTAATTTTCCTTCACTTTGTATTTCGCTCGTTTTAGATTTGTATTTAATTCTGATTTTGTGAATTCGTGATATGTGTTAAGTATATGCTTTATGGACTCGTTTATGTGCTCGTTATATGTTTTGGTATTTGTTTTGTTTGCCTTTTTGGGTTCGTTTTGCAGACGGGACCTAAAGGAGGCTAAAGAGCATTTAGCGCACCTTGGGTTCCGGGATGCGTACCTTGAGCTCGGGAATTCGGATTCGAATTCCGTCACCTCCATTGAACTCGTTTCGACGATTCGGGTTTAATGGGATAAGCCTCACACTCTTCTAAGCTTGTTTAGACCTTCGAATTTCACCCGTAACGAGCCCCTGGTGCTTAAGAGACATGTTTTGACCTAACCTAGCTTTGTGGGACCCTCTTAACTCAACCCAACCTTAACCTTGACTTTGTCTCCATGAGTTAAGCTCTCCTCTCCCCTTTTTGTGCTGAGAACCGAGCCAAACCCCTCTCTCTCTCCCAAAAACCAATCAGCACAAGCAAAGCAAGGAAGAAGGAGATACCCCCCTTTGTCCATTTACTTGTTTTGAGCTCAATTCTTCACCCAAGCTTCTCAAATTGGAAAGGTGAGTTCATGGTTGTCTTCTACTCTCCCTCTTCTCTCTTTTATGTGCTTTTGAGTTCTTTTCCATGGTTGGTTGTTGAGATTGGGCAAGCATGTGAATAGTAAATGTTGGAAGAATTTGATTGATTCTTGCTCCTTTCTTGTTTTCTTGAGTTTTGTTGTTGATAGTATGCTCCTAGGACTTGTTTCTTAGCATTTATTGCATTTCCTTGCTTGGTAGTTGGAGCATGAGTGTTGGGTTTTGATTTGGGGTTGCTGAGTTGCTGTTGAGCCGTCTGCGTTTTTCTGTACCGTAACACGGGGGTGTCACGGTTTGCCCTTTGTTGGTGACACGGGCGTGTCACCTTTTGGTTTCGTTGTTCGTTTTCTGTACTGAGACACGGGGGTGTCTCAGCTTTCTCTTCCAGGGGGGCACGGGCGTGTCTCCTAGGAACTTTAGTTTTTCGTTCGTCTTTGTTTGGTTTTGCTTTTCTTTCCGTTGCTTCTTGTTGATCCTTCTTGCCTCGTTTTGGTGTGTATGAATGACCAACTTGTTAAATTTCATGTTAAGCCTTATGTTATGAATTTGTGACTTGATTTACGTCCTCGTTTATGAGTTATGTCCGGATATGCATTGAATGCTCGTAAATGATTAAATGTGGATTCATTTCATATCATTTGCATCATAAACATACATACACATGTGCCAAGCGTCAATGTGGTTCATATTGAGTCTAAGAGTGTTTCTTGTTGTTTGTCTTGTTCAGAGGTTCTTCCTGTAGAGGACAAGCTTGCTCCATAGGTGTCCGGTTGTCACGCTTTTGTCTCCACTACGTTCGTTGACAAGGTGAGGTTTTTGTTCTTTTAGTTACTCGACCTACAATCCTATTTGATCTGAAACCTCGCATGTGAATACGTATAATATATGGTAAATAAGTGTACGATACTTATATTGCGGGTTTTGCCCCATTTGTTATAAGAGTTTGAAAATGTTTTGTATATGTATATAAGCTATTTTGCTTTCATTTGAAAAGTTTAGTTTTGTGCAAGTGTGTGTGTGTAAGCGAGATGTGGCTTTGAAAGATAAGCTTTGAGATATGTTTGTGTGACTTTCGTGATCTGTGTGGGCCCCGGAGTGTGGTATGGTAATCTCGGGACGACCGAGGGGTCGCCGAGCTCTTCCATCAACACCTCCATTTGAGAGTTTCACCCAACCTTGGGAGTTTGAGGAAGGGTGTTTCTCTTGAGCCGGCGGAGGCAACCGTCGAAGGTTTCAAGGAAGTAATTAAACCTTGTCTCGTCTATGTATGTGGATAGTTAGGGCCGATCAACCCTTCTCTCAACCGGTGTTGAGGATGGATTCTAATTTGTTTTGCTTTGCTTTGTTCTTCGTATATGGAAGTTGGGATGTGTGTGACTCGTACTCGCCGAGTTGGTTTAGCTCCGTATGATCTATGGAACAAGAGTGGATTCTTAATTTAGCTAAAACTGGGAGTTTGGCTTTTGGCCTTGTACCTTTGCTTAAACCTATTTATAACTATATCACGGGAATTAATTTGGCTTGCAAAAATCACTCTCGGTTCAAGGATCTTTCCGTTTGATTAAGTGCTTTGCTCTATATATATATCGGGTGCGTGAGTTAGTCCCCCTCACTAGTCGCTAGGACTAACCCTCGTTGTTGTTTTTTCCCTTTTTCCTTTCTTTTGAGTTTGCAGGTTCTTCCGAGTCAAGCTAGGCGGCAAGTGTCTTTTGGGTTTACTTGTGGTATAGCTTGAGTCTTCATGCATCGTAGTGGATTTCCTCTTCTTTTGATTATGTATTTTAGCTTATGTAATCAATACACCTATGCTCTTCTAGCCGTAACGGCATTGTATATTTTGTATATGATCGAGCTTGAATACTTGACCCTCCCTCATTTTGATATGTTTATGTGATGGTCTTGGGAATCATGTTTGGTATATGGATTGCTTCTGCTACTCTGATTTTAATTCTCGCAGTTCTTGAGGGTCTAAGCCGCCTAGCGAGGGTGTGAGTTTTGTGTGTCTCCCGTTCGCTATGGTTTGATATGGGTGCGAACTTCCATTTCGTTACTCGTGTTGGACCTTAGTGCGGGGGATGTGGCACCCTTCGCTCTGGGGGTGTTACAAGGACATCGATCACGGACGCAAAGATAAATTCAATTATTCAAGTAGACTAGCTATAGCAGATAGAGACACTAAACTCCGCCTCGTTTCTCTTAATTAATAGAATAACCTAGAGACACTCGACAGTTATTCCCTAATCAATTCACAATCCCTAGAGACACTCGATAGGATTTCATGAACCGATAGCGTTAAGAAACAAGAAAACACTAATCCGAATTAACCAAGTCACGAGACGTGCAAGAATTAAACCCGATCATTAACTCCCTTAACAAGTTGAGACCTGCAACCAATCCTTCTTATTAATGTACTACTAATTATCTATCAAGCACTACGTATACTTCATGTAATCAAGATTAGCAATATGCAACTACTTACTTAGAAAATTGGGCCCTAATCAACTAAGTAAATAATTAACAATAAACATGACACACCGAGAGTTAATAAATACTTGAATTAAAACTTAATTATAAAACTAATTAGGTCTCATGATGTCAAAAACATGTATTGTAAAATCCTAACTAAGTAGTAGGGAAATAGTTGTTCATAGACATGATACTCAGAAGCAAGAAATAATGTAAAAACATAATCTAACTAAGAAAAGAGGAAAGATTTTTGCTTCTCAGAGGAATCTTCAAACTCTCGCCAAGATGCTTCTGCGTCCCCCTACTTAGAGAATTATATCGTTAATGTGTCCCCCAAACTACTCCAAAGATATTAATATATACATTAACTCCACCGAATCTCCCAACAATTCCTAGTCCAATTTGGAAAAGGAAAATATCACGTAAGTCTTGCTGCCTGCCCAATTGGGCTAACAAGCTAGGCCCTGTGACGCCCCGGCGAGGGCATCCACGCCTATCCCGCGCTACGGACCTAGCTTGTATATAGAATTGTTATCCATATACCCGCTAAGGCTGAAGCAAGCGGAGACAAACGAACAACCTAGCTAGGCGGTGCTAGACTCACAAAACGAGAATAAAAAAAACACAAGTATGCGGAAGCTTAGATCAAAACATAATACGTGCATAAGTCAATTCATTCAACAATTAAGTGACCATCACGGTCCAGCACAAAATGCCCAAAATACAGAATGTAAAATCAACCTAGCGACCAACCCGGTCCAAACTAACATAATAATTCATCATACAAGCCGGATCCATAAATCCAAAAGCGGAACGTAAAACATAAAGTATATTACGACACAACAAGTAAAGCTAGACTCGACAACAACTCTCAAGCAAGACCCCGCCTAGCAAGACTCCAAAGTACGACCTGCGGACACGAAAGGTAAAGGAGATCAGTTCAAACGGAACCGGTGAGGAGAAGTGTACATAATATAAGTGATATAAGAGGGTTTAATGCATGCTCAAAACAAAGGTGTTCATGATCCAACTTATTTTCAAAGTAAATGCAAGTTTTAGAAAAATATGGATCATAAACCACACATAACCGGCTCTGCGAGAACGAGCACTCCATCCGATCTTCCCAAACCAAGAAATCAAACCAATCCAACCTTTACGCCATTGATGTCGAGGGATTGCACCCCCCCGAGCATCCCTTTTGCCTTTTGAGTGGAGAATTCGGTCCATGTAACCTAGCTCTCTCCAAGAAAACTTCAACCCCGAAACCTCCTCGGAGTCTTAGTAGTCTTGTCCACAGTGGGAACTTTGGATAAGGACATCCGTCGGCCCTTGCCTTCCCGGAATATCTCTCACCTCCATCCCCGAGCTCAATCTCGATTACCCCAAGCAAGCGTCCTCGCAAGGTACATCATAACCTTGCTACACAACTCACACATACATATATAATATTCGAATGAAAGTTCCAAAATAGCATTTTGGGTACCTATCTCATATACCAATTCAAATTCTACTTGTAAACCGTTTTCCATAGTCAAACATCGTAATATGAGCAACGCTCACAAAACTTGGCTTATTAAGCCTACATATACCTTTTCGAAAATGGGAGTTCAAAACCATCAAACATGATAGGTCATATATGTCCACAGTTTTAGAAAACATTTTTATATTATAGCTCCTCACCTTTACCAAGAACCTCAAAGGTCGACCACGAGCAACGGACTACTCGGCCGGAGACTCACCACCTAACAAGACAAACGTACTAACAAAGGTAAGACACGACCCAAACCAAGTAAACGACGCACGGCTCAAGTAACAAGTCACTTATGAGAGTTATGTATGCTTATGGAGTCATATCATGCACTTAATGAAATGTGAGGATCAATCATGAGCATGTATAGCATGTCAAGGTCGCACATAACGTAGGAAGTCATACAAGTTCAAGTAAATGCATAACTTAGCAAAATGTGACAACTTAAACTTGATCAAGGCAATAAAATCATAACAAGTGATATGCAAGAAGTTCCACCACATATAATAAGGCCACAACTCATTAAAGGTATTATAGAAACAAGAAAAGGACATACAAGAGTCAAAACAAGCGAAACAAGTAAAAAAAAACAAGGCTGGGGAAAATCCACCCCCATGGATTTTCCTTCACAAAAAATCCACCCTAGCGGATTCTGCCCAGAACTTAAAAAAAACGTGACAGCCACTTGGAATTCGACGGGAATGAGTTCTAAACACCCCAAAACATGAAATTAAGCTTCCAAAACCACAAATAAGCATCATAAATCATCAAGTTACATAATAAAGCACTTAGGAACATATAAACATCAAGAAAGCTAGCAATTCATACAAGAACTTCATCTTCTACAAGTTTCATGAAAGCTTCAAGCATAACAATGGTGAAATCAACAATCATGCAAGAAACTCAAAGGAATTAATCACATTTTTCATGGAATTTCTCAAGGAACAAGAATCGATCAT
Source organism: Lantana camara (assembly GCA_037501455.1). NCBI lineage: Eukaryota > Viridiplantae > Streptophyta > Magnoliopsida > Lamiales > Verbenaceae > Lantana > Lantana camara. The sequence continues at coordinate 44,223,495 of CM074865.1, forward strand.
CAAATCAAGTTAAATCACACAAGAACATAAACATGCAAGAATTCTCAAGAAAGCTTCAAAGGTCATCAATGGTGGATTCTTCAAATAAGCATGAAACTCAAGGAAACCTATCCTATCCTTCATAAAAGCACATAAGGAACATGAATCCATTATCAAATCAAGTTAAAACAAGCTAGGGCATGAACATGCATAAGTTCTTATGAAAAGCTTCAAAGTGCTTTAATGGTGAAATCTTCAAATGAACATGAAAATAAGAAATTCTTACATCAAATCACTCCCAACATCATAAGAAACATATTTCCATCATAAAATTCGGATTTAATCCATCTAACCAAGAACCCTAGATTTCAAACTCAAGCTTCAAGTTTAAAGAAGAAGACCCACATAAGCATTCAAGCATTTCTTACCTTAAGAGCTGGAAATGGAAGAGGGAATCTTGCTCTTTAGTCCTGAATCTCCAGCTTTAGTCTCCACTCTTGTCTCTTGAAAATGGTTGAAGGTGTTCTTGAGAGAAGATGAATGGGTTGAGAGAAAAGTGAGGGAGAGAGAACTTGAATCTCTTGTGAAATATCGTAACATGAGTTTAGGGTGTTATAATCTGATTTGGGTCAGCTGAATAGGATCATGGAGCGGGTCATACGGGTCGGATTTAAGTGAAATTGGATCTCAAATTGGATCAGAATTGAAATTGGGTCGCAGGTCAACATTTAGGCTTAAAACGGTTGACTTTTCGTAGAATGGCCATAACTTCTTCGTCCGAACTCCAAATTGAGCGATTCAAGAACCCACGAACTCGTAATCGAATTATCTACACAATTTCATTAAGTTCTAACAAGTCCCAGGCTTGGAAAATAAATTTACCATTTAGTCCCTAAATTATGCTTTAATATCCAAATAAGCACATTATTTCGTTTAACCATAGAGCATGCTATCAAAACTCTTTAAGCACAATACGAGCACATACTTATCATATCAAATAGCCACATAAGTCATGTAAATCATGTTTTTCACATAAGCACCAATGTCTATCAAATTAAGGCATAAATCCACATAAGTCATGCAAGGAAAGGTAAATCGTGCACTATCGTACCAAACTTTACCTTGATCGAGAAGCGGGGCGTCACAACCTCCCCTCCTTAAAGAAATCTGGTCCCCAGATTTACCAGCGGAAAAGACTCAGTGTGGAAACTCTGCACCTTCTCTTCTATCTTCCAAGTTGCTTCTTCTGCTTGAGATCTCTCCATAGGCTTTATCCAAAGGAGTTAGCTGAATTCTTAATCCATGGTATTTCGTCTAAAATCTTCCCCGGTTGTTACGTGTCAAGTCCTGATCCAAGTGTACCTCTTTCATCGGAATAGTCCCCATCTCCTCTCGAAAATACTTTCTCAATCCATTCACAGCTCCAAGCGGCTCGATAGATCTCGGGTTGAGGTTACTGCTCGCATTGATTTGGGGGAAACTCCTTCTTGGCGTTGCCTCTAAGAAGACTTGGTCACCATCTTCGAATCAAATTCTTTCCTCATTCGTGTGGCATAACTCTATTGTTGGTCTTATACCATTCCTACATGTGGCTTATCCTTCCACACTTGTCGATGCAAAAGATCTTACTTGGTGCATACTCCTTCGGTCCATCTTGATCTCGCTTATCCACCTCAAAAGATCCCTTCTGAACGGAGTCATCTGAGCACGCTAGCCAACGGGACGAGACACACAACAAGAGAACCCCGTCTCTCAACAAGCAACGAGAGAACCCCGTCCCTCAACAAGCAATGAGAGAATCCCCGTCCCTCAACAAGCAATGAGAGAACCCCGTCTCTCAACAAGCAATGAGAGAACCCCGTCTCTCATCCTAAGGTCGAAGGAATCCCGCATCCCTCAAACATCTAAGTTTGAAAGAGTTAACATCTCACAAACTCCTAAATTCGGGAGGATGTAACATTCCCAAATGACTAAAACCGAGGGGACCCAACATCCCCCGAACACAAAAAAGGGAGAACCCTACAACACCCGAGCACAAAAGCACACGAACAACTACTCGGATCCAAAACATGCAAAGCACAAACAAGACATACGACAAGGGACCACTGTACGGTTGAGTCGTTCTCCATCGGTGAGGTAAAGGCTTCGTCGCATCAAAGGCGTCCCTCAAAGCTCACCGTAACAAAGTGCACAAAATCGAGCATGTACAACATCCAAGGTTACAAAAGTCACAAGAACTAACTCATACTTACATCATACAAGTTCACCAAAGTATCCAAGATCATGCGATTTGGTTACTAACTTTGTACCTAGTAGTAGCATGCATAGAAAGGTCATTTGATTCAATTTCCAAGCTCAAGTCTTGTATTAACATGCATAGATAAAGTCAATTGGAGCATTTAGCGTACATGAAGTTGTAAGTATCTAAACATATCAATTACAAGTCGTACCTTAACAATTGATTCAAGTAGCACTAATCAAGATGTCGTAATCTTAGTCATGTATAAGTCTATGCAGCGCTTAAGTATACGTACGTCATGCTCAATACATATAAGGCATACATTTATTCACATAAGGTCATACTTCCAAGGTAAACAACATATTCTCGATTCCTTATATCACACTCTAATGATCAATTCAAGTCTCATATTCGAAATCGTAGATGAGTGTATGCATCGTCATCCCATATTATCATGCTCAAATGAACAACATAATTTAATCACATAAAGTCATGTTTTTAAGGTAAGCGGTAAATTCTCATTTAACTTAATCATGCCTTACGAATTTGTAACATGCATCGGAACTTAAACTCAAGTTTTTACACACATTCAAGGTTTAGAGATATTACAATTAGATACCCTAGGTGATTCACATAAGTTTGGAATTAATACAAAACATCCTTTAAGGTTCCTAGCAACTTGACATAAACCATCCATTTGTTAACTAATTAAGCATGATTCTTCAATTACATGAAAGTTCCCCATAAATAAAAAAAATTTGACATAATTTCAACAATAATCATGCATCCCGAAAACAAGTAAACAACATGGTCTCACAAGTACTTATTCATGTTTTACATCCGTTCAACATAGCTCAAAAATCTCAAGGTTGCATTAATGCAAGGGTTACTAGAGTTATCACATTGTAAGCACAACTTATACAAGAAAGCATTTATACAATTGCACAAGTAGGAGACAATCTAAATACAAACGTAACATTTAATGTCAATCATTACCGACATAACATGAGAGGGGCCATAAAATAAATCAAGTTTAGGTGAAACACATATCAACTATAAAATATACCACCCGATAAAGAACAATCAATTTCTAACTTACGGTATTCATGTTAGCACTTAAAACAATTAGCATCGCAAATCACATGCATATCATATAAGTGCCTTCCAACTTATATTATCAACAGGTAATGATATCCGAATCAAATGTATGAGTGCAATGCCATGAATGCAGTTCATACCTTTCACCGTAGTAATGGGATCAATGTTGTCATCCTCTTGCTTACCGCATAATGCATAGACACGAGCATGTGCCACTGGTTTCTTCTTACCACCCGGACCTCCTTCCTTTTTCTGGTCACATTCCCTTGCCCAATGCTTTGAACTACCACAAGTGAAGCATTTCCCAAGCTTTCCCCAGCATTCATCTCCCTGATGGCTAATGCCGCCACAATGCTCACACGGATCGCAACCCTTTATAGCTTGAGGGGCTGTTGCTCGGGGTTTAGAAGTCTTAGTCTTACCCTTCTTATCCATAGGGTGACCTCTCAAAGCTTGTGGAGATTGAAATGATGGTGGTGGAGCTGGCCTCTTGAAACCCGAACCGAAACCAATGTCACCCTTCTTAGCTCCCAGTCGTTGTTCCTCGGCCTCAACTTTTAAGGCAAGCCCGGTAGCGGTAGCCCAGTTATCAATAGACACCGGGGCCAAGGATCTCGCTATCTCTCCACGAAGCCCTTCTACAAACTTCTCACACTTGCGGTCTTCTTCATCGGTTATGTGACGTGCATATGGTGATAACCGGTTAAACTCGGCAATATACTCGGTCACGGACATGTTCCCTTGTTCCAAATTCATGAACTCCCTTTCACGACGCTTCCTTGCTTCTTTCGGTATGTAGTGTGCCCGAAACTCTCTTGCAAACATCTCCCAAGTAACATTATCTTCACTCACCCTAAGGCGGGATATGGTGCTACGCCACCAATTGTATGCTTCATCTCGTAGGAGATCAATAGCACACATGGCTTTCTCAATCTCGGTGCAAGTAACAACCCGAAAGATTCTCTCGATGGTGGTAATCCAATACTCCGCTTTTATATCATCCGTAGAGCCCGGAAATGTAGGAGGACGGTGTCTGCTAAATCGATCGTACACACTCTCAATTGGCACCGGTGGTGGATGAGGTGCCGGTAGAGGTGCTTGCGCTGTAACACCCGGGACGATAGGCGCCACATCCCCCGCACTATGAGTCTAGTCCACACATGAAATGGATAGTCCAAGCATGAACCGGACTCATAGCGAACGGGAGACAAAATAAAAACAACCTTGCTAGGCGGAATCTAACCACATACCAAATAACTCAAGAAAAAAAAACCCAATGTGCGATGTGGAAGCAATAACATATAATTCATACTTTTCAACAATTGCTGCAAGCCCTATAATTCCAAAACATAATTTAAATCCATTATGCATCCTAACAACGGGTTCAGCTAAACATGCAACCTGTCCCGAATCATTAATCAACAATGAATCAAAGTTGGCACACAGGCCCAAATACGTCAGGAGATATAATTATAACATATCAATATGAAATGTGACTCGAGTGTACAAGTGTGACTCGATCAAGAATGCAATGACTCGACTCCCGCCTAGCCAAAACCTGCAAGAACTGAGAAGTGGGAAAGAGGGGTCAGTCTCTAGAAGACTGAGCGAGCAGGAGCTATACATATATATAAAAACATGCACATGCAAGTCATAAATCCCGAGCAAGGTTTTATTTAAAGTTAGTTCCCAAAAAGGGCAAAAGAATGACTAAGCAATGCTCAGACTTTACGACTATCCATATTAAATTCATTAAGTTCATAATTCATACATAAACATAAAGGCTCGGCGAGTGAGCGTGCATCATCTCCAACCAAACTCCGACCGTGTACGACAAATATCATTGATACACTAAATAGGTGATCATGCAATATATCATAATACACACAAATCATATATCATATCCTAAACATATTCGTTTGGGCAATCCGTGTCCCGGCCTTCCCGCACGGTGCCTATCAATCATAACATAATCATAATCATAAAATAAATTCCAACCTTCTTCCTCCGGGTGGTGGACGGGTTAGCAAGACCCGAACACCGGTCCATACATAGGCCAATGGGGTTACATGAATCCCCCAAGGGCACTCAGCTCCCATTCCCCGCTAAACCTCCTAGCGAGGGCCGGTATCACCGTAAATGTGGTGGGACTAGTACAAGGGATCACCGTCGGCCCTTGCCTCCCCGGATAGCCACTTGCACTAAGTCCCTGGGCCCGTGCAGTCATAATCATATCCATAATCATATTCTCGCCAAAATCATTTGATTCATAAGAATCAAACCATATCCATAATCCATTTGAAAAGGGGTTTACTAGATCAATCAGTATTTACTCGATAACTCTCCTTTTAAAAGTAACATATATATAATCATAAGGTTTTGGCCAAAGCTTTTCACATAAGGGTTGTAGGGTTTGATATGTAACTAGAACGAAAACACCCTCACCTGGAAGAAGGTAATACGAGGATATAAGCTAGGCCGGGTGCCTATTGATCATGATATCTCCTCCCTGGAGATGAACTGTACAAGAGAAAGACATAATGTGTACTCGTGAGAAACGACTCAATATGAAACCAATTAGGATGCACGGCATTAACATGAGGTGTTCGTGAAATGCTATATCATGATTCAATATACAATGGATCATAAAATGTCATGAGTTGATGTGATCATGTTCATGCACACCATTAAGTTCATTTTAAACACATAAATGATTCAATCAATCAATCAATTCATAATAAATTACAATACATGTTAACAATAAATAAGGATCAATTAGGCATGTATATAATGCATATAAGTCACATAAGGGGTCGAGGAAGTGCAAGAAAGGCGATAGAACGAGTTTTGGCAAAGTTTAGCAAAAGTTAGGAAAAGTTGACAATTTATGAAAATACGCAAGCTGTAGAAAATTGGGTATAACTTGAGTTTGAGAAACTGGAATTAAGTTTTTCTTGTTGGAGGTGAAACTAGACACATATATGTTTTAAAGGATATGTGGCACGAATCATGGTTCAAAGCGAGGTGAAAATGGCATAGGTTTGAAGTTGGACGAACGCAGATTGTCGGAGAAGTGGCGACACGAAAATGAATTGATCATATCTCATAAATGGAAAAGGATATTATGATGATTCCAATTGGAGAATCTTCTAGACTTCAATAGGTTTCCGTGGGTTCAAGAATCAGGTCAAACCGAGGTCGTATGAGGGAGAACGAAGCAAAACAATCTCAGGCCGAAACAGGGGAGGGTCCAAAGTTTCTGCATCAAATCCACCCCCGTGGATTTTTGCAAAAGGAAAAATCCACCCTCGTGGATTTAGGTCAGTGGCGAAAAACACACAACAAACAGGGCAAAACTCATGCTAAACCATATAAACATCAAATTAACACACATAGGTAAGTTAAGGTAGCAAATATTCATGCATTTCAATCCATTAAGACAACCAAAGATGCAACAAACCAAGCAAGGAAAGAATATGGAACAAGTTCATGCAAACTCTTCAATTTTCACAAATGGAAAAGTCATGAATCCTAATCCCCTACCCAAAATAAGTTCATACATATCACATATGATGTGTTAAGAATAAAATACATGCTTCATACCAAAAGAATTCACAAGAAAGCAAGCTAGAATCATCCATTTTCTCCCAACCCGTCACTATTCATGCCATATGCCCAAACATGCTCAAATCTTGGAGAAATCATGGAATATGGAACTTAAAATGATTACCAAGTGATACACAACACAAATATGAGTTTACCTTTCAATTTGGAGAAGAAAAGGTGGGGAGATGAGCTCAAAACTCCCATGGCCAAAAAGGGTTTCTTCTTCTTCTTCTTTTCTTCCTTCTTCTCCTTCTCTCTCCATAAAACTGAAAATGTCTAAGTGTGGGGGGTTAGGGTGTCGGTTTGGGGCAGAAAAGGGTGAGGGAGAGAGTGTGCAAGTGGGCTAGGGTCAATGGGTAGGGTCTAGGTGCGTAATAATAGGTCCGTGACTTAGGTATAGTCTTGATCGGTCAATTTAAGGGCGAGTTGCTCGTTCCGGTTAAAATTTGAGGATCCAATTGGTCTTAGAAAAATATGAGGCTTGTCCCATTGTCTCCGATTCGTCGATTCAGATCCAATGGAGGTGACGGAACTCGATTCCGAGTTCCCGAGCTCAAGATATGCCGCCTGGAACACAAGGTACGCTAAATGCTCTTTAGCCCCCTTTTCGGTTCCGATCACACAAACGAACACAAAATTCAAACATGCAAGAACAAAATCATGCAAAGAGCAAATAAACATGATCTTAAAGCACATAATTCACTCATGCCAAGAATCCACGAAAAACAGAAATCAAATCGAATGAGAACGACACTCAAACAAGAGCATATACGCAAATACGATCAAGAGTTCATAATCAAACAATAAAACTTAACAAAAGAATCCATAATTAAAAATCATATATAATTAATTAAATTGCGCACTTTAGTAACCACATACGTCAAGCTTAAATCACAGAACTGGGGCGTTACAAACTCACCCCCTTAAAAAGAATCCGTCCTCGGATTCACTAAAACTAAAGCAAACAAAGAGAGAACCCCGTCTATCAAAACATAGTAATTAGAGAACCCCGTCTCTCAAACAACAAGGAGAGAGAACCCCGTCTCTCAAACAACAAGGAAAGAGAACCCCGTCTCTCAAACAACAAGGAGAGAGAACCCCGTCTCTCAAACAACAAGGAAAGAGAACCCCGTCTCTCAAACAACAAGAAGAGAGAACCCCGTCTCTCAAACAACAAGGAGAGAGAACCCCGTCTCTCAAACAACAAGGAGAGAGAACCCCGTCTCTCAAACAACAAGGAAAGAGAACCCCGTCTCTCAAACAACAAGGAAACAAGGGAGCCTCCAATACTCCCGAGCAACACAACCCAAACATAAACAACAACAACAACAAAGAGCAAATAACAAGGAGGTGGTAACAATGGCAATTACAACAATTAACATCAAATAAGACACGTAGGGCCAAGTAATATATATATAAGGCAAGCACATTATTCATCAATTATACGAGGCAATTATCATGAAAAGAGACCAAGGCACACAACAACAAAATTATTGAATTAAATTGCATGTATGTATATGCCATGAATGTTTATGATACCGTTCACCGTAGCCATGAGGTTGAAGGTTGATAATTCATAAAGTAGTTGGAGGATCCGATTTGACTCCACAGAAATTCTTGAAGTTTCCTTTTTCTCTTGAGAAGTTGAGTTCGTAAAGGTATTAATCCCTTCCGCTATTACTTCCATGGCTTCATCTAATTGAATCTTGAAATGATAGCAAGTGCTAAACCTTTCCATGAAGCCTTCGTGAAGGGCTGATCGACCACTAGGTAAAGTTGGTGTGTCGTACATTAATCACATCCCTTCAATACTTAGCGGCATCCTTTGCTAATCTCCGAATTTATTTCATCTTCGACCTTTATAAGTGCACTTCACTTCTGTTTCTTTAATTCACTCCTAAGGTTCAATTCAAACCCTTCAATAATTACTTCCTTCTAATCCCCAACTTTTCTCTTTCTTGCTCGCCTTGAAATCTGGACTAATTTAATCCCCTCTTGTATCAAGATTCTTGATAAGCCGTTTCAGGTAGAGAGGTTATGCCATAAACCCAAATTCGTTGCCCCTCCAATTTCTCACCTGAGCTAGAAGTCTTTTGACTTTCGTTTGGGCCATGGCGGCCAGTGCTCCTAAGATCATAGAAGCAATGCTGCAATTCTTGGAATACTATTCTCTAGTCTTGTTCTTCCTATAATCCCCGAGGTTAACCCAAAACTTTCTCGCTCCCTAAGATTCCAGCTCTATTCGTCCTTTATCCCTCGTATGAAGTTTTCGTTACTTGTTGTCTCTTGTATTTCCATTCTTTCAACTAAAGGTAATCCCTTCAAGGATCGAAAAGGATTTACATTATTTCCTAATCAATGCTCCCTTATTTGGAAATTTTAGTTGAATTCGTTACTTCGCCTCTGAAATTAAGGTTTCCCCAAAACTCTTCAACTTAGTTTCTTCGGTGTAGATTGTGCTAGCTAAGCTACATGCCCGGAACTCTTGCTTTCATTCAATTCGACATGATTGATAGGGTTAAGCATCCGCTTTTGCTCTACTCCGGTTCTAATTTCCAAGCCTCCAAATTCCTTTTTCCTTTTTAACTCCCAAGATATAACCCAACTATTCTTCTCGTCTTGATTCGAGTAAGCCTTGATCAATGAATCACTTGATGAACAAGGTGGAGCCATTCCTTATCAATTAAACACTAAGCCATGCATGTTGGATTAACATGCCAATGCACATAGTAAACAATTAAAGATGCAACGATGCAACACGTTGGAGCAATTATATTAATTAAACATAAACGTACATATAGATAAAGAAAGTAATTAATTTAAATCGATGAATGATGCTCATGCCATGAATATGCAGAACCTGTCACCGAGGTGGTAAGCTTTTAGCTTGATGACGTGTTGCTCATTCCCATAATTGTAGCTTTCTTTGGAGACATTGATAATTCCTTAGCTTTCCATGGTTTTCGAATCTCCATAATCTTCTTGCATCCATTTGTATATCCCATTGCCCGAACGTGCTATTCTTGAACCCAAGGTCTTCTTTGTGCATGAAGTTTGCACTTCAACGTACTTCCAAGCATCGACCTCCAAAGGTCGTCCGAATCTTCATCTTGATGTCCTCTCCGGTTAAAGTTCCCTTAGCTTATCCTTTGTTTCTGATCTACGCGCATAATTTATCCGTGATAACGCTTTCCATTCTTGCTTGCTTCTAGATGTCTCCATGTTCCAAGGTTCCAAGAAGACGGTGCGATTTGAATTCCTCGATGCTCTTAAGTCTCTTTGCCTTGCGTCCATTTGTTGTCCCACGCTTGTATTCGTATCAAGTGAGCTTCCATATTTGACCTCATAGTGAGCTTTATGATTAACGGCTCCCAATCCTTGCATCTGAGTTGAGTCGAACCTTTTTAACACATCTTGCATTCGATCCCTTGAAGCTTCCCAATTTGGTCTTCCAATCGCCCAACCATTCCAAACTCGGAGCTTCAACGGTGAACCTTGGAGCATTTAATCTTATATTAAATGTCTTCAAAATCGGGGTGGTGAAAAGTTTCACACCCCTCTCGTTGTCTCACGCATCCCTCAAGTTAGAACTTGAGTCTTTACAATTCTTGTATGTTGAGAACCTTCAAGGTTTGTAGGTAGGGCATGATTGATGAACCTTCCTGTGATCCAAGCTTCCTCCCATGATACGAGCCATGATAGGTAGTTCCATTGTGTAAGCCGCGGAATTTGAACACTCGGCCTTCAAGTTACTTTGTCAATTGTAGTTGGTGTGAATTGTAGCTTTGTTTGCATGATAGTAGCCTATATAAGAAAAATCAACTCAAATATGGATGCATGAAGATTAGTGTATGCTTATGGCGCGTAGTTAAATTAATCAATGCACATAGAATGCAAAATGCAACATTTAACGCAACTAAATAAGAGAATAGATTGTATACATGTATTAAGCAATTTCCAACAATTAGTATCAAATATCCATGCCAAATCGATGCAATGCACACATTAACAAGTTGTTCCTATGCCGTGCGACCTAACTGACTCAATCACGACACTAGAACACCGGTTTTGCAACCGGGCTCTGATACCACTTAAGGATGTAACACCCGGGACGATAGGCGCCACATCCCCCGCACTATGAGTCTAGTCCACACATGAAATGGATAGTCCAAGCATGAACCGGACTCATAGCGAACGGGAGACAAAATAAAAACAACCTTGCTAGGCGGAATCTAACCCCATACCAAATAACTCAAGAAAAAAAAACCCAATGTGCGATGTGGAAGCAATAACATATAATTCATACTTTTCAACAATTGCTGCAAGCCCTATAATTCCAAAACATAATTTAAATCCATTATGCATCCTAACAACGGGTTCAGCTAAACATGCAACCTGTCCCGAATCATTAATCAACAATGAATCAAAGTTGGCACACAGGCCCAAATACGTCAGGAGATATAATTATAACATATCAATATGAAATGTGACTCGAGTGTACAAGTGTGACTCGATCAAGAATGCAATGACTCGACTCCCGCCTAGCCAAAACCTGCAAGAACTGAGAAGTGGGAAAGAGGGGTCAGTCTCTAGAAGACTGAGCGAGCAGGAGCTATACATATATATAAAAACATGCACATGCAAGTCATAAATCCCGAGCAAGGTTTTATTTAAAGTTAGTTCCCAAAAAGGGCAAAAGAATGACTAAGCAATGCTCAGACTTTACGACTATCCATATTAAATTCATTAAGTTCATAATTCATACATAAACATAAAGGCTCGGCGAGTGAGCGTGCATCATCTCCAACCAAACTCCGACCGTGTACGACAAATATCATTGATACACTAAATAGGTGATCATGCAATATATCATAATACACACAAATCATATATCATATCCTAAAGATATTCGTTTGGGCAATCCGTGTCCCGGCCTTCCCGCACGGTGCCTATCAATCATAACATAATCATAATCATAAAATAAATTCCAACCTTCTTCCTCCGGGTGGTGGACGGGTTAGCAAGACCCGAACACCGGTCCATACATAGGCCAATGGGGTTACATGAATCCCCCAAGGGCACTCAGCTCCCATTCCCCGCTAAACCTCCTAGCGAGGGCCGGTATCACCGTAAATGTGGTGGGACTAGTACAAGGGATCACCGTCGGCCCTTGCCTCCCCGGATAGCCACTTGCACTAAGTCCCTGGGCCCGTGCAGTCATAATCATATCCATAATCATATTCTCGCCAAAATCATTTGATTCATAAGAATCAAACCATATCCATAATCCATTTGAAAAGGGGTTTACTCGATCAATCAGTATTTACTCGATAACTCTCCTTTTAAAAGTAACATATATATAATCATAAGGTTTTGGCCAAAGCTTTTCACATAAGGGTTGTAGGGTTTGATATGTAACTAGAACGAAAACACCCTCACCTGGAAGAAGGTAATACGAGGATATAAGCTAGGCCGGGTGCCTATTGATCATGATATCTCCTCCCTGGAGATGAACTGTACAAGAGAAAGACATAATGTGTACTCGTGAGAAACGACTCAATATGAAACCAATTAGGATGCACGGCATTAACATGAGGTGTTCGTGAAATGCTATATCATGATTCAATATACAATGGATCATAAAATGTCATGAGTTGATGTGATCATGTTCATGCACACCATTAAGTTCATTTTAAACACATAAATGATTCAATCAATCAATCAATTCATAATAAATTACAATACATGTTAACAATAAATAAGGATCAATTAGGCATGTATATAATGCATATAAGTCACATAAGGGGTCGAGGAAGTGCAAGAAAGGCGATAGAACGAGTTTTGGCAAAGTTTAGCAAAAGTTAGGAAAAGTTGACAATTTATGAAAATACGCAAGCTGTAGAAAATTGGGTATAACTTGAGTTTGAGAAACTGGAATTAAGTTTTTCTTGTTGGAGGTGAAACTAGACACATATATGTTTTAAAGGATATGTGGCACGAATCATGGTTCAAAGCGAGGTGAAAATGGCATAGGTTTGAAGTTGGACGAACGCAGATTGTCGGAGAAGTGGCGACACGAAAATGAATTGATCATATCTCATAAATGGAAAAGGATATTATGATGATTCCAATTGGAGAATCTTCCAGACTTCAGTAGGTTTCTGTGGGTTCAAGAATCAGGTCAAACCGAGTTCGTATGAGGGAGAACAAAGCAAAACAATCTCAGGCCGAAACAGGGAAGGGTCCAAAGTTTCTGCATCAAATCCACCCCCGTGGATTTTTGCAAAAGGAAAAATCCACCCTCGTGGATTTAGGTCAGTGGCGAAAAACACACAACAAACAGGGCAAAACTCATGCTAAACCATATAAACATCAAATTAACACACATAGGTAAGTTAAGGTAGCAAATATTCATGCATTTCAATCCATTAAGACAACCAAAGATGCAACAAACCAAGCAAGGAAAGAATATGGAACAAGTTCATGCAAACTCTTCAATTTTCACAAATGGAAAAGTCATGAATCCTAATCCCCTACCCAAACTAAGTTCATACATATCACATATGATGTGTTAAGAATAAAATACATGCTTCATACCAAAAGAATTCACAAGAAAGCAAGCTAGAATCATCCATTTTCTCCCAACCCGTCACTATTCATGCCATATGCCCAAACATGCTCAAATCTTGGAGAAATCATGGAATATGGAACTTAAAATGATTACCAAGTGATACACAACACAAATATGAGTTTACCTTTCAATTTGGAGAAGAAAAGGTGGGGAGATGAGCTCAAAACTCCCATGGCCAAAAAGGGTTTCTTCTTCTTCTTCTTTTCTTCCTTCTTCTCCTTCTCTCTCCATAAAACTGAAAATGTCTAAGTGTGGGGGGTTAGGGTGTCGGTTTGGGGCAGAAAAGGGTGAGGGAGAGAGTGTGCAAGTGGGCTAGGGTCAATGGGTAGGGTCTAGGTGCGTAATAATAGGTCCGTGACTTAGGTATAGTCTTGATCGGTCAATTTAAGCGAGAGTTGCTCGTTCCGGTTAAAATTTGAGGATCCAATTGGTCTTAGAAAAATATGAGGCTTGTCCCATTGTCTCCGATTCGTCGATTCGGATCCAATGGAGGTGACGGAACTCGATTCCGAGTTCCCGAGCTCAAGATATGCCGCCTGGAACACAAGGTACGCTAAATGCTCTTTAGCCGCCTTTTCGGTTCCGATCACACAAACGAACACAAAATTCAAACATGCAGGAACAAAATCATGCAAAGAGAAAATAAACATGATCTTAAAGCACATAATTCACTCATGCCAAGAATCCACGAAAAACAGAAATCAAATCGAATGAGAACGACACTCAAACAAGAGCATATACGCAAATACGATCAAGAGTTCATAATCAAACAATAAAACTTAACAAAAGAATCCATAATTAAAAATCATATATAATTAATTAAATTGCGCACTTTAGTAACCACATACGTCAAGCTTAAATCACAGAACTGGGGCGTTACATGCGCCGCTTGTCGTGCCTGGACGGCTTGCACAAATTGAGTCATAAAAGCCATAAGATCCGTGGGATTCGCTAACGGTGGTGGTGGAGGATTTTGATTCCCCGCCGGAGCATCTTGCTCATTTTGGCGAGCTGGAGAGCGGTCATGTCGACGAGGAGGCATCCTACACACAATCTTATCATGTATGCATGTCGGTTAGTCATATGTTCATGTCACATATTATCAAGTAAGCAATGCAATTTGCATAATTTAGAAGCAATAGTTAACATGATATACGTATCATGAGGACGTTCATATATGAAAACAAACCAACACATAAGCACGAAATTAATTTAAGTACAACAAAGTAGTTACAAGTTAAGTGATATAGGCAAGTAGTTAACAAAAGGGTCAACATATTCAATCAAGATGCACATGTAATGCAAGAACAATTATGTTAATCAACAATGTAGCATATGCAAAATGAATCAATTTAAAACACATAAGCAAGTTGTTCCTATTGCCGTACGACCTAGACGACTCGAGACGACTCAAGAGCCCGGTTTTTAACCTTCGGCTCTGATACCAACTAAATAGGGGTGTAACGCCCCGGCGAGGGCATCTACGCCTATCCCGCGCTACGGACCTAGCTTGTATATAGAATTGTTATCCATATACCCGCTAAGGCCGAAGCAAGCGAAGACAAACGAACAACCTAGCTAGGCGGTGCTAGACTCACAAAGCGAGAATAAAAAAAACACAAGTATGCGGAAGCTTAGATCAAAACATAATACGTGCATAAGTCAATTCATTCAACAATTAAATGACCATCACGGTCCAGCACAAAATGCCCAAAATACGGAATATAAAATCTACCTAGCGACCAACCCGGTCCAAACTAACATAATAATTCATCATACAAGCCGGATCCATAAATCCAAAAGCGGAACGTAAAACATAAAGTATATTACGACACAACAAGTAAAGCTAGACTCGACAACAACTCTCAAGCAAGACCCCGCCTAGCAAGACTCCAAAGTACAACCTGCGGACACGAAAGGTAAAGGAGATCAGTTCAAACGGAACCGGTGAGGAGAAGTGTACATAATATAAGTGATATAAGAGGGTTTAATGCATGCTCAAAACAAAGGTGTTCATGATCCAACTTATTTTCAAAGTAAATGCAAGTTTTAGAAAAATATGGATCATAAACCACACATAACCGGCTCGGCGAGAACGAGCACTCCATCCGATCTTCCCAAACCATGAAATCAAACCAATCCAACCTTTACGCCATTGATGTCGAGGGAGTGCACCCCCCCGAGCATCTCTTTTGCCTTTTGAGTGGAGAATTCGGTCCATGTAACCTAGCTCTCTCCAAGAAAACTTCAACCCCAAAACCTCCTCGGAGTCTTAGTAGTCTTGTCCACAGTGGGAACTTTGGATAAGGACATCCGTCGGCCCTTGCCTTCCCGGAATATCTCTCACCTCCATCCCCGAGCTCAATTTCGATTACCCCAAGCAAGCGTCCTCGCAAGGTACATCATAACCTCGCTACACAACTCACACATACATATATAATATTCGAATGAAAGTTCCAAAATAGCATTTTGGGTACCTATCCCATATACCAATTCAAATTCTACTTGTAAACCGTTTTCCATAGTCAAACATCGTAATATGAGCAACGCTCACAAAACTTGGCTTATTAAGCCTACATATACCTTTTCGAAAATGGGAGTTCAAAACCATCAAACATGATAGGTCATATGTGTCCACAGTTTTAGAAAACATTTTTATATTATAGCTCCTCACCTTTACCAAGAACCTCAAAGGTCGACCACGAGCAACGGACTACTCGGCCGGAGACTCACCACCTAACAAGACAAACGTACTAACAAAGGTAAGACACGACCCAAACCAAGTAAACGACGCACGGCTTAAGTAACAATTCACTTATGAGAGTTATGTATGCTTATGGAGTCATATCATGCACTTAATGAAATGTGAGGATCAATCATGAGCATGTATAGCATGTCACGGTCACACATAACGTAGGAAGTCATACAGGTTCAAGTAAATGCATAACTTAGCAAAATGTGACAACTTAAACTTGATCAAGGCAATAAAATCATAACAAGTGATATGCAAGAAGTTCCACCACATATAATAAGGCCACAACTCATTAAAGGTATTATAGAAACAAGAAAAGGACATACAAGAGTCAAAACAAGCGAAACAAGTCAAAAAAAACAAGGCTGGGGAAAATCCACCCCCATGGATTTTCCTTCACAAAAAATCCACCCTAGCGGATTCTGCCCAGAACTTAAAAAAAACGTGACAACCACTTGGAATTCGACGGGAATGAGTTCTAAACACCCCAAAACATGAAATTAAGCTTCCAAAACCACAAATAAGCATCATAAATCATCAAGTTACATAATAAAGCACTTAGGAACATATAAACATCAAGAAAGCTAGCAATTCATACAAGAACTTCATCTTCTACAAGTTTCATGAAAGCTTCAAGCATAACAATGGTGAAATCAACAATCATGCAAGAAACTTAAAGGAATTAATCACATTTTTCATGGAATTTCTCAAGGAACAAGAATCGATCATCAAATCAAGTTAAATCACACAAGAACATAAACATGCAAGAATTCTCAAGAAAGCTTCAAAGGTCATCAATGGTGGATTCTTCAAATAAGCATGAAACTCAAGGAAACCTATCCTATCCTTCATAAAAGCACATAAGGAACATGAATCCATTATCAAATCAAGTTAAAACAAGCTAGGGCATGAACATGCATAAGTTCTTATGAAAAGCTTCAAAGTGCTTTAATGGTGAAATCTTCAAATGAACATGAAAATAAGAAATTCTTACATCAAATCACTCCCAACATCATAAGAAACATATTTCCATCATAAAATTCGGATTTAATCCATCTAACCAAGAACCCTAGATTTCAAACTCAAGCTTCAAGTTTAAAGAAGAAGACCCACATAAGCATTCAAGCATTTCTTACCTTAAGAGCTGGAAATGGAAGAGGGAATCTTGCTCTTTAGTCCTGAATCTCCAGCTTTAGTCTCCACTCTTGTCTCTTGAAAATGGTTGAAGGTGTTCTTGAGAGAAGATGAATGGGTTGAGAGAAAAGTGAGGGAGAGAGAACTTGAATCTCTTGTGAAATATCGTAAAATGAGTTTAGGGTGTTATAATCTGATTTGGGTCAGCTGAATAGGATCATGGAGCGGGTCATACGGGTCGGATTTAAGTGAAATTGGATCTCAAATTGGATCAGAATTGAAATTGGGTCGCAGGTCAACATTTAGGCTTAAAACGGTTGACTTTTCGTAGAATGGCCATAACTTCTTCGTCCGAACTCCGAATTGAGCGATTCAAGAACCCACGAACTCGTAATCGAATTATCTACACAATTTCATTAAGTTCTAACAAGTTCCAGGCTTGGAAAATAAATTTACCATTTAGTCCCTAAATTATGCTTTAATATCCAAATAAGCACATTATTTCGTTTAACCATAAAGCATGCTATCAAAACTCTTTAAGCACAATACGAGCACATACTTATCATATCAAATAGCCACATAAGTCATGTAAATCATGTTTTTCACATAAGCACCAATGTCTATCAAATTAAGGCATAAATCCACATAAGTCATGCAAGGAAAGGTAAATCGTGCACTCTCGTACCAAACTTTACCTTGATCGAGAAGCGGGGCGTCACAACCTCCCCTCCTTAAAGAAATCTGGTCCCCAGATTTACCAGCGGAAAAGACTCAGTGTGGAAACTCTGCACCTTCTCTTCTGTCTTCCAAGTTGCTTCTTCTGCTTGAGATCTCTCCATAGGCTTTATCCAAAGGAGTTAGCTGAATGCTTAATCCATGGTATTTCGTCTAAAATCTTCCCCGGTTGTTACGTGTCATGTCCTGATCCAAGTGTACCTCTTTCATCGGAATAGTCCCCATCTCCTCTCGAAAATACTTTCTCAATCCATTCACAGCTCCAAGCGGCTCGATAGATCTCGGGTTTAGGTTACTGCTCGCATTGATTTGGGGAAAACTCCTTCTTGGCGTTGCCTCTAAGAAGACTTGGTCACCATCTTCGAATCAAATTCTTTCCTCATTCGTGTGGCATAACTCTATTGTTGGTCTTATACCATTCCTACATGTGGCTTATCCTTCCACACTTGTCGATGCAAAAGATCTTACTTGGTGCATACTCCTTCGGTCCATCTTGATCTCGCTTATCCACCTCAAAAGATCCCATCTGAACGGAGTCATCTGAGCACGCTAGCCAACGGGACGAGACACACAACAAGAGAACCCCGTCTCTCAACAAGCAACGAGAGAACCCCGTCCCTCAACACGCAATGAGAGAATCCCCGTCCCTCAACAAGCAATGAGAGAACCCCGTCTCTCAACAAGCAATGAGAGAACCCCGTCTCTCATCCTAAGTTCGAAGGAATCCCGCATCCCTCAAACATCTAAGTTTGAAAGAGTTAACATCTCACAAACTCCTAAATTCGGGAGGATGTAACATTCCCAAATGACTAAAACCGAGGGGACCCAACATCCCCCGAACACAAAAGAGGGAGAACCCTACAACACCCGAGCACAAAAGCACACGAACAACTACTCGGATCCAAAACATGCAAAGCACAAACAAGACATACGACAAGGGACCACTGTACGGTTGAGTCGTTCTCCATCGGTGAGGTAAAGGCTTCGTCGCATCAAAGGCGTCCCTCAAAGCTCACCGTAACAAAGTGCACAAAATCGAGCATGTACAACATCCAAGGTTACAAAAGTCACAAGAACTAACTCATACTTACATCATACAAGTTCACCAAAGTATCCAAGATCATGCGATTCGGTTACTAACTTCGTACCTAGTAGTAGCATGCATAGAAAGGTCATTTGATTCAATTTCCAAGCTCAAGTCTTGTATTAACATGCATAGATAAAGTCAATTGGAGCATTTAGCGTACATGAAGTTGTAAGTATCTAAACATATCAATTACAAGTCGTACCTTAACAATTGATTCAAGTAGCACTAATCAAGATGTCGTAATCTTAGTCATGTATAAGTCTATGCAGCGCTTAAGTATACGTACGTCATGCTCAATACATATAAGGCATACATTTATTCACATAAGGTCATACTTCTAAGGTAAACAACATATTCTCGATTCCTTATATCACACTCTAATGATCAATTCAAGTCTCATATTCGAAATCGTAGATGAGTGTATGCATCGTCATCCTATATTATCATGCTCAAATGAACAACATAATTTAATCACATAAAGTCATGTTTTTAAGGTAAGCGGTAAATTCTCATTTACCTTAATCATGCCTTACGAATTTGTAACATGCATCGGAACTTAAACTCAAGTTTTTACACACATTCAAGGTTTAGAGATATTACAATTAGATACCCTAGGCGATTCACATAAGTTTGGAATTAATACAAAACATCCTTTAAGGTTCCTAGCAACTTGACATAAACCATCCATTTGTTAACTAATTAAGCATGATTCTTCAATTACATGAAAGTTCCCCATAAATAAAAAAAATTTGACATAATTTCAACAATAATCATGCATCCCGAAAACAAGTAAACAACATGGTCTCACAAGTACTTATTCATGCTTTACATCCGTTCAACATAGCTCAAAAATCTCAAGGTTGCATTAATGCAAGGGTTACTAGAGTTATCACATTATAAGCACAACTTATACAAGAAAGCATTTATACAATTGCACAAGTAGGAGACAATCTAAATACAAACGTAACATTTAATGTCAATCATTACCGACATAACATGAGAGGGGCCATAAAATAAATCAAGTTTAGGTGAAACACATATCAACTATAAAATATACCACCTGATAAAGAACAATCAATTTCTAACTTACGGTATTCATGTTAGCACTTAAAACAATTAGCATCGCAAATCACATGCATATCATATAAGTGCATTCCAACTTATATTATCAACAGGTAATGATATCCGAATCAAATGTATGAGTGCAATGCCATGAATGCAGGTCATACCTTTCACCGTAGTAATGGGATCAATGTTGTCATCCTCTTGCTTACCGCATAATGTATAGACACGAGCATGTGCCACTGGTTTCTTCTTACCACCCGGACGTCGTTCCTTTTTCTGGTCACATTCCCTTGCCCAATGCTTTGAACTACCACAAGTGAAGCATTTCCCAAGCTTTCCCCAGCATTCATCTCCCTGATGGCTAATGCCGCCACAATGCTCACACGGATCGCAACCCTTTATAGCTTGAGGGGCTGTTGCTCGGGGTTTAGAAGTCTTAGTCTTACCCTTCTTATCCATAGGGTGACCTCTCAAAGCTTGTGGAGATTGAAATGATGGTGGTGGAGCTGACCTCTTGAAACCCGAACCGAAACCAATGTCACCCTTCTTAGCTCCCAGTCGTTGTTCCTCGGCCTCAACTTTTAAGGCAATCCCGGTAGCGGTAGCCCAGTTATCAATAGACACCGGGGCCAAGGATCTCGCTATCTCTCCACGAAGCCCTTCTACAAACTTCTCACACTTACGGTCTTCTTCATCGGTTATGTGACGTGCATATGGTGATAATCGGTTAAACCCGGCAATATACTCGGTCACGGACATGTTCCCTTGTTCCAAATTCATGAACTCCCTTTCACGACGCTTCCTTGCTTGTTTCGGTATGTAGTGTGCCCGAAACTCTCTTACAAACATCTCCCAAGTAACATTATCTTCACTCACCCTAAGGCGGGATATGGTGCTACGCCACCAATTGTATGCTTCATCTCGTAGGAGATCAATAGCACACATGGCTTTCTCAATCTCGGTGCAAGTAACAACCCGAAAGATTCTCTCGATGGTGGTAATCCAATACTCCGCTTTTATATCATCCGTAGAGCCCGGAAATGTAGGAGGACGGCATCTGCTAAATCGATCGTACACACTCTCAATTGGCACCGGTGGTGGATGAGGTGCCGGTAGAGGTGCTTGCGCCACTTGTCGTGCCTGGACGGCTTGCACAAATTGAGTCATAAAAGCCATAAGATCCGTGGGATTCGCTAACGGTGGTGGTGGAGGATTTTGATTCCCCGCCGGAGCATCTTGCTCATTTTGGCGAGCTGGAGAGCGGTCATGTCGACGAGGAGGCATCCTACACACAATCTTATCATGTATGCATGTCGGTTAGTCATATGTTCATGTCACATATTGTCAAGTAAGCAATGCAATTTGCATAATTTAGAAGCAATAGTTAACAAGATATACGTATCATGAGGACGTTCATATATGAAAACAAACCAACACATAAGCACGAAATTAATTTAAGTACAACAAAGTAGTTACAAGTTAAGTGATATAGGCAAGTAGTTAACAAAAGGGTCAACATATTCAATCAAGATGCACATGTAATGCAAGAACAATTATGTTAATCAACAATGTAGCATATGCAAAATGAATCAATTTAAAACACATAAGCAAGTTGTTCCTATTGCCGTACGACCTAGACGACTCGAGACGACTCAAGAGCCCGGTTTTTAACCTTCGGCTCTGATACCAACTAAATAGGGGTGTAACGCCCCGGCGAGGGCATCCACGCCTATCCCGCGCTACGGACCTAGCTTGTATATAGAATTGTTATCCATATACCCGCTAAGGCCGAAGCAAGCGAAGACAAACGAACAACCTAGCTAGGCGGTGCTAGACTCACAAAGCGAGAATAAAAAAAACACAAGTATGCGGAAGCTTAGATCAAAACATAATACGTGCATAAGTCAATTCATTCAACAATTAAGTGACCATCACGGTCCAGCACAAAATACCCAAAATACGGAATGTAAAATCTACCTAGCGACCAACCCGGTCCAAACTAACATAATAATTCATCATACAAGCCGGATCCGTAAATCCAAAAGCGGAACGTAAAACATAAAGTATATTACGACACAACAAGTAAAGCTAGACTCGACAACAACTCTCAAGCAAGACCCCGCCTAGCAAGACTCCAAAGTACGACCTGCGGACACGAAAGGTAAAGGAGATCAGTTCAAACGGAACCGGTGAGGAGAAGTGTACATAATATAAGTGATCTAAGAGGGTTTAATGCATGCTCAAAACAAAGGTGTTCATGATCCAACTTATTTTCAAAGTAAATGCAAGTTTTAGAAAAATATGGATCATAAACCACACATAACCGGCTCGGCGAGAACGAGCACTCCATCCGATCTTCCCAAACCAAGAAATCAAACCAATCCAACCTTTACGCCATTGATGTCGAGGGAGTGCACCCCCCCGAGCATCCCTTTTGCCTTTTGAGTGGAGAATTCGGTCCATGTAACCTAGCTCTCTCCAAGAAAACTTCAACCCCGAAACCTCCTCGGAGTCTTAGTAGTCTTGTCCACAGTGGGAACTTTGGATAAGGACATCCGTCGGCCCTTGCCTTCCCGGAATATCTCTCACCTCCATCCCCGAGCTCAATTTCGATTACCCCAAGCAAGCGTCCTCGCAAGGTACATCATAACCTCGCTACACAACTCACACATACATATATAATATTCGAAAGAAAGTTCCAAAATAGCATTTTGGGTACCTATCCCATATACCAATTCAAATTCTACTTGTAAACCGTTTTCCATAGTCAAACATCGTAATATGAGCAACGCTCACAAAACTTGGCTTATTAAGCCTACATATACCTTTTCGAAAATGGGAGTTCAAAACCATCAAACATGATAGGTCATATGTGTCCACAGTTTTAGAAAACATTTTTATATTATAGCTCCTCACCTTTACCAAGAACCTCAAAGGTCGACCACGAGCAACGGACTACTCGGCCGGAGACTCACCACCTAACAAGACAAACGTACTAACAAAGGTAAGACACGACCCAAACCAAGTAAACGACGCACGGCTTAAGTAACAATTCACTTATGAGAGTTATGTATGCTTATGGAGTCATATCATGCACTTAATGAAATGTGAGGATCAATTATGAGCATGTATAGCATGTCACGGTCACACATAACGTAGGAAGTCATACAAGTTCAAGTAAATGCATAACTTAGCAAAATGTGACAACTTAAACTTGATCAAGGCAATAAAATCATAACAAGTGATATGCAAGAAGTTCCACCACATATAATAAGGCCACAACTCATTAAAGGTATTATAGAAACATGAAAAGGACATACAAGAGTCAAAACAAGCGAAACAAGTCAAAAAAAACAAGGCTGGGGAAAATCCACCCCCATGGATTTTCCTTCACAAAAAATCCACCCTAGCGGATTCTGCCCAGAACTTAAAAAAACGTGACAGCCACTTGGAATTCGACGGGAATGAGTTCTAAACACCCCAAAACATGAAATTAAGCTTCCAAAACCACAAATAAGCATCATAAATCATCAAGTTACATAATAAAGCACTTAGGAACATATAAACATCAAGAAAGCTAGCAATTCATACAAGAACTTCATCTTCTACAAGTTTCATGAAAGCTTCAAGCATAACAATGGTGAAATCAACAATCATGCAAGAAACTTAAAGGAATTAATCACATTTTTCATGGAATTTCTCAAGGAACAAGAATCGATCATCAAATCAAGTTAAATCACACAAGAACATAAACATGCAAGAATTCTCAAGAAAGCTTCAAAGGTCATCAATGGTGGATTCTTCAAATAAGCATGAAACTCAAGGAAACCTATCCTATCCTTCATAAAAGCACATAAGGAACATGAATCCATTATCAAATCAAGTTAAAACAAGCTAGGGCATGAACATGCATAAGTTCTTATGAAAAGCTTCAAAGTGCTTTAATGGTGAAATCTTCAAATGAACATGAAAATAAGAAATTCTTACATCAAATCACTCCCAACATCATAAGAAACATATTTCCATCATAAAATTCGGATTTAATCCATCTAACCAAGAACCCTAGATTTCAAACTCAAGCTTTAAGTTTAAAGAAGAAGACCCACATAAGCATTCAAGCATTTCTTACCTTAAGAGCTGGAAATGGAAGAGGGAATCTTGCACTTTAGTCCTGAATCTCCAGCTTTAGTCTCCACTCTTGTCTCTTGAAAATGGTTGAAGGTGTTCTTGAGAGAAGATGAATGGGTTGAGAGAAAAGTGAGGGAGAGAGAACTTGAATCTCTTGTGAAATATCGTAAAATGAGTTTAGGGTGTTATAATCTGATTTGGGTCAGCTGAATAGGATCATGGAGCGGGTCATACGGGTCGGATTTAAGTGAAATTGGATCTCAAATTGGATCAGAATTGAAATTGGGTCGCAGGTCAACATTTAGGCTTAAAACGGTTGACTTTTCGTAGAATGGCCATAACTTCTTCGTCCGAACTCCGAATTGAGCGATTCAAGAACCCACGAACTCGTAATAGAATTATCTACACAATTTCATTAAGTTCTAACAAGTTCCAGGCTTGGAAAATAAATTTACCATTTAGTCCCTAAATTATGCTTTAATATCCAAATAAGCACATTATTTCGTTTAACCATAAAGCATGCTATCAAAACTCTTTAAGCACAATACGAGCACATACTTATCATATCAAATAGCCACATAAGTCATGTAAATCATGTTTTTCACATAAGCACCAATGTCTATCAAATTAAGGCATAAATCCACATAAGTCATGCAAGGAAAGGTAAATCGTGCACTCTCGTACCAAACTTTACCTTGATTGAGAAGCGGGGCGTCACAGGCCCAATTCTTCAATTACTTCTTTAAAGCCCAATCTCTAATTACTCCCACTCTTGGATCAATAAGCAGCAAGCCCGACACCAAAATGTTTTCTTAATTGCCGCACAAACGAGGCCCAGAAGTTTAGCCCACTTCGAGGATATTTATCTCCAAGTTCATCAACTCTCCCCATGCATGCACACGTACGGCCTAATAGCTCCAGCCTTCTCAACAGAAACTCTTGCCAAATTCCACAATATTAGTCCAAAAATTTATTTTAAAGTCTCTACACCACTAAAACACGAAAATCTATTAAAAGCACCAATATATATACAATTTAAGCTCAAAAGTGTAGTCCAAAAAATACGAAAAATAGGAAATTACGCACGTTATCAAATTCCCCCACACTTGTCCATTCACTCGTCCTCGAGGGAAATAAAAATAATGAAACATCATATCCATCAAACCCCTCGCTAAAGCGATCCTCAAGCATTCGCCTAAACGAATCTAGCAATTTAAACTCATTACTTGACCACGTGAAATTCAATCAATCAGTACAAAAATCATGCCCTCGTGTGTAGTGTGAAATGAACCGAAAGATGTACAAAGACTAGGCAAATAAGTTCAAGTTTTTCGCATAGGGACCAATCATCAATTTGAAGCAGACTTGTCATTCCAATTTCCACTAATTTAATCAACTCGTGGAGCTTGTAATGTACGCTTGGTTCGGGGTAGGAAAAAGTAGATCAAAGGCTCAAACACCAAGCTTACTCATTTAAAAGTAATCCCCAATGTGTTTTCCTTTTTCATCTTCCCAAAAAGACTCTCATTCATAATAATTTCCCCACCCTTTTTTATCAGATATTCAAGAATACTCAAACTGTCTTTCTTTTCTTTTGGTTTCTTTTTCTTTCACTCTTGCCTTTTTTTTTTCGCTCACTGTTCTTTTTTTTTTTTATGACTCTCTTTTCTTCTTTCTTTTATGTTTCATCAACCTCCCAACTGTTTCTTTTCTTCCACTCCTCACATAATGAAACTCTCAATTTATCCCAACTCCAAAAAGGAATCTAGACATCTATCATGTAATCCCAAAAAAAAAAAACGAGTAAGCAAGATGTTAAGAAAAAAAAAGGGGTAGGAAATTCGTATTGTGCTTTTGGATCGTAACATGGCTAATAAAAAAAATCTAGCACAATGCTAAGGCACATTGGGGTCAATAGGGCAATGTCATATAGTGAAAACCAAATAAAAGGCTAAAAACACCGACATGACAGCCTTAGTCACTTCCCGAATCATTCGTTAATCAATCTATTTTGCCTCGAAGGGAATTAAAGTGTATTCTAGTCACAACAATTAATTAAAATCAAACAAACAAAATATCAAACAAATAACTAACGAATTAAACCTATAACGCATCAATTAAAATCACAACATATCATATAACAGCATATCAATAGCATTCATAAACATAAAGTTCATTCAAGGGGCAACGAATACAAAAGATACGGAAAAAACGCAACAAGGTGACATTTAGTGCATTTAAGTTCATATCAAGCCGTAAATCACATAATTCAAGTCAAATAAATTCATAAAATTCACATAACATGCATAACATATTATTCAACAAATTAGGAAGACATTTCATATCATATAAGAGCAAGGAAAAATCATACAAAGCGCATAACTGAAGCATGAAGTCATAAACGCACGTATGAGAACATGTTGCATGTATAAGGGCATACATTATCATATATCACGTATAAAAGCATCAAATTCACGTAATAAATTCATAACAAATCATACAACACATAATTCATCAAGTATATAATGTATAAGAAGTAAAAAAGGGGAAAGAAGTTCACGAAAAATGCAAACGAAGCGAAAACAATACAACACACAAGAACAACTCAAAAGTAGGGCAAAACAGGGTCTCCCCCGCGACCAAAAATGACCTTAAAATGGTCGCAGAGGAAAAAGTGGTCGCAGTCGCGACGAAAAGTGAACTGGTCGCGATCGCGGCCGCGACCACTGGCGGCAGCGGGGCAAAACTCGAAAATCAGGCCAAAAACTCAACCAAAACCAATCCTAACTCCTTCTAGCATGCAAGGGAAAAATCATATATCATCTATGCATCAAATTCTGATCATATACCATGCATGGATCAAACATTCATGTTCTTCATTTTCATATAAAAGGCATTAATTGAATCCTTCATTAAATGCAACTACCAACTGAAATGGGTTCATATAATTCATAATGGATGTCTTAAGATCATTTATGATGCATCAAACCAACAAGAATCAAGAGATTTCATGCCAAATTCAACAAATTCTAACAAACCCTTACTATTCAATCAATTGTCCATGAAAATTAGAAAATAAGGAGTCCAAAGAAGTAGGAAAGGATGGATAATACATTCATGGACATACCTTTCAAATTTGAGGCGAATCGGATGAGTATTGAGCTCAAAACTTTTAAAATGAACAGTGTTTTCCCCTTTCTCTTTGTCTCTTGGATGAACTGCTGCTCATCTTCTTTTCCTTGGGTTGGGGTCCGAATGAGAGGCATATTTTTGAAAGAGGGTTAATCTAGGGTCATATGGGTTCAAGTATGGGACGATTCGGATAAGAAACGGGTCGGTTATGATTAAAACCGGCGAACATGGAAAATCTGTCACAAGGTTCGTGTTTCGGACGAAATTCGCAGGGTCAAACGGACTTAGAAAATTACAAAGTCAGGTCACAAAGATTCCATTCTTCATTATGAGTCCGAAGTTTCTTCCGAAATTCAAATCCAAATTCCCGAGCCCAAGTTACGCCTTCCGGAACACAAGGTGCGCTAAAACTAGTTAGGCACTCGTATCCCTTAACATATAAAACGGTTCAAAACCGTATCAAACGAACTCAAAAACATAAAACGATCATGTAGACAAATTCATATCACACATATTTCATGTATATCACGTTGTCACAAGTTACGAGCAAATACGGGGTCATACGGATCGAACGAGGGATCAAACGGGGGTCAAAACGAACAAATTACTTAACAAAACGTAACAAATAATTATTCAAATAATCAATTAGGCATATAATCCCTTAAATGAACACGTAAAAACATAAATAAATAAATTAAACGCGTACAAAACACTCTCGAAAGTGCGTACCTGTATGGCCGGACGAGCGGGATGTTACAAACTTCCCTCCTTCGAAAAGACCTGTCCTCAGGTCCTAAGATAAGGTCTTCTCTACCGAACCACGAAGCTTCAAAGCCTCACCGAACCACCGAAGCCAAGAGAATTAGGTCCACTCATTGAAATGAGTTACCACTTAATTCTCATCGGGATCTCCTTGGCCTAGCAAACCGGACACGAAGTTCTTCACCGTTTGCTCCCATTTTCAAATAGAATTCGGAAGTAGTTGGAGAAACTACCGGTCCTTAACGCTCGGTCTTCAACCGATGGCATTGTTATACGAAGTCTACAATGCCCTATTGTAACATCCCGCTCGCTCGAGCGTATAGGTACGCCACTTCAAGATTTTTATATGCGCATTTAAATTAATTTAATTATGCAAATACGTGTTATTTTAATGATTATGTCATTATTTGAATTTATTTGAATTAATTGATATATTTATAAATTTGAATAATTAAACATTTTTAAGTTTTTAAACTTGTTTCTAATTCGTTTGAGTTTCAACTCGTTTCGAATTTCGTGAAAATTTGATATGTATGAATTACGCGTGTTATGAATTCATTTAAGTTCTCGTTTTAGTTTTTCGGACTTCTTTGATATGGTAGCGCATCATATTTTATTTGTTGGGGACTCGAGGGCCTAACTAGTCTTAGCGCGCCTTGTGTTCCGGAATTTATATCTTCAGCTCGGGAATTCGGATTCGAATTTCGGAAGTGACGCCGGACTCGTAAAGAAGATTGGGAGCTAAGGAACCTAGCCTTGTATTTTTCCAAGCCCGTTTGATCCTCCGAATTTCGCCCGAAACGTGATCCTCGCGCAGATTTACCACCCTTTACCGTTTTGCCCGTAATTTATTCGTTTTAACTCCGCTTGACCCGATTCTTGAACCTATTTCTTCCTAACTCATCCACCTACCCTGAAACTTGCTCTTTTCCCTCATTTTCAGCAGCTCCAGGACCGAGAGAGCAGGGGAAAGAAGAAGAGAGAAAGGATTCCCGTCGCTATTCACCAAGCCCGATTTTGAGCTCGTTCGACCTTCATTCGTCATCAAATCGAAGAGGTAAGCACATATTCTTGTTGTAAATCTTCTCCTATTACATTTAAGTGCTCTTTTTCTTACTTTCATGGAGTTTTGTGGCTGATTTCGTAGGGTATGTGAATAGTAGCGGGTTTGTGTTCTTTTGATGATATCTTGCTCGTTTTTTATCCAATTCTTGATCGGTCAAGTGATACGTGACCCTTGTTGTATGATTTATCTATTCCTTACCTTCTATTTCATGTGTGTGCTGAATTTGGAGCTCCACCATTGATGAATTCTTGAGTTTTGAAGCTTTTGTGCTTAAAATTGATCTACATGCCTTTGCCGGTTGTTTGCTTGATATATGGCTCGATTTGTTGCATTTCCTTGCTTTCCTTGTTACCTTGGTTAGTTAATTTCATGATTAATCCATGGCTGCCCCTTCCCCTTCTCCCCTCCATGCCGAAATGCTGCTGTTGTTGTTTTATTTTCATGAACGAAGGTCCAACATGGCCGTGTCCGATTCCTTTGAAAAGTTGACACGGCGGTGTTGAACTCTCGAGTTGGGGCTGCTGATTTAAATAAAATGTGACACGGCCGTGTCACCTTATGCCTGAAAACCAACACGGCCGTGTCATGATGTTGAAATTGATTTTTGTAATTCGAATTTTACCGCAGCAGCTGGGTATGGTGAAAAGGTTTTAATCTCATTTCTTTTGTTTGTGCATGGATGCATGTGAGTACTCATTAGTTGGGATGTGTTGAGGCTTAATTTAAATGCATGTATTTTCCTTATTTACATGGTGTAACGTGTGTGTATATATATATATATATATATCTTATATATAGGATGAACTTATATCTATATATGTAATATTTATGCATTTATATTTGAGTGTGTGTATAAGTACGTAAGTGCATGTGTGATATTACATATTCTAATATATGTGTTACAATTAAATAAACAAGTTATAATATGTTATATACCATAATATATATATATGTTGTCTTTAATTGCTAATTCTTGGATTTAATTAAAACTCTTTTTACGTGTTGACCTTTTGTATTGCGTGTGTGATTTTATTCCATGTTTTATTTCTTCTCGCTTCGTCTATTCCTCGTATGTAATGTTAACTTGATATATATTGTGTTATGTGCATTGTATTAAATTTATATCTTGAATTGAATACTCGTTTTTAATTTTGAACTCATATGCTCTTATATATGTACCTAAAGTGCTTCTTTGCCTTTTATATGAACTTTAACCTTACGAATACTTTTGATATGCTACAATATGATATACTATGAATATATTTGACATGTTATGCTTTGATTCTTGCCTCATTCTTATGATTCGACTCCTGGGTACGTGCATGAACATGAACGCTTAACGTGCTATATCTTGTTACTTCTTTTGCATCACTTGCATACATATGCATTCGCCGAGCGTCTAATTGGTTCATTTTGAGTTTAAGTATTTCTCTTGTTGTCTCTTTGTTCTTAGGTTCGTTCCTTGGTTGGAGAGGTGGTCTTTAGACGTCCGTTTGCTACTTTTGTTTCCGTTGCTTCTCAGAGGTGAGGTTTCTTTCTTTTAGTTATTACGACCTACAACCCTAAATGTGTTTTAAGCCCGCATGTGACCTATATATATGTATATAGATATGTCTTTGATATGTACTTTGTGGGAATTGGCCCTTTTGTTATAAAACGTTTGAAAAACACTTTTATGTATAAGTAAGATATATTTTCGTTCTTTTATTTTGAAAAGGGTTGGCGTGTGTATGTGATAAGTTTTGGCGAGATAAGCTTTTTGTGATAAGTGTAAGCGTGACTTTCGTTTGGGCCCCGGAGTTGTGTGGTTGGGAGACCCGGGACGACTATTGGGGTCGCCGGTGCAAACCCGGGACACTTCTCCACTAATAGGATCAACCCGAAACCCACTCGGAGAGAGGTGGGGGACGGAGTCCTAGGGCGTGATTGTCATGAAACTCACGGCCCTGACGTTTAAGCGTGGATGCGAAGGGTGGCCACCCTTCCATCCCATGGAGTAAGGAGGTTTGTGTTTATGTTTGTTTTGTATCTTCGCGTGATAAGCTTTGAGTTTTGCATTTTGAAGGAGATTAGTTGGAACTCATTCTCGTCGAGTTACTAGGATAAGCTTTGTTTCCGTTATGGATATGTTTCTGTCTAAGATTCGTGAAACGGGTGGGGACTGCTAATTCTTAAAATTGGTTGATTTTAGCCTCTAGCTCTAAACCTTCTTTGTATATCTATTATAACGTGTCAAAATAACTTGGATTGTAAAAAGCACGCCCAGTTTATGAATACTCTATGATTTGAATATGCTATGCTCTATAATTACGTACGGGTGCGTGTGTTAGCCCCCTCACCAGTCTTTAGGACTGACCCCTCTTCGTGGTTTCTTTTTCCCCCCTTTGCTTCTTGAGTTTGCAGATGCAGGTCTAGGCGGTGTCTTTTACTTTGAGTTGTTCGGGGTTGTATAGGAGAGTCTTTGCATTCTTACATCTTTACTTTCAGTTTTGGTACTACGTATAAATATGTATAAGTTTGGTACTATGTGTAAGCTTCCTATGATTTATGATTCGGAATTTGAGCTTTGGTTATATGATACATTTTGCCTTGGATGGGCACAACTTGTATAATTGGCATAAGTTTTGGCATGTATGTTTGTATTTTGCGATCTTGGTAGCTTCCGCATTTGCTTTTGTTTCTTTGCGCACTCTGTTTTGGGGGTTTAGACCGCCTAGCTAGAGCAGGAGTTTTTGTTTATCTCCGTTCGCTATAGCTTGGTGCGGGTGCGGAGATCCCATTTCGTTACTCGCATTGGGCTATAGTGCGGGGAGATGTGGCGCCTTCGCTCTGGGGTGTTACATCTCTAAACTGGTATCAGAGCTCTGGGTTGCAAAACCAGAGCTCTAGCATCGTGTCGGGTCTGTCTAGGTCGTTCGGCTTAGGATTATGTGATTGTTTGCATTCACTTTCATCATTATATGATTTATTTGATTCTAATTGTGTTAATCATTCACATGAACATACACTAAACCCTGCACGCATCGATATTTTGGAATCATTTTTCGTATTTCAGGATGACTTCTTCATATCGACGTACATCATAAAAAGGAAGACAAGAGAAACAAGTGTTTTCAGTCTGTAAGAAGTTGGAAGATTATGATCCACCGAAGTGGTTTGGAGGCGACAGTATTGAAGCCGAAGAGTGGCTCTCCAAGATGGTGTGGATTTAGAAACAGTTGTCCGGGAACCTCGCAAGAGAAAGTAAAGCACACTTCCTGTTTACTACAAGGTGAAGCTTCAAAATGATTCAAGGAAATAAGATCAACTCTACAGAGAACAGGGGAAGATCTCAATTGGAAGAGGTTTATCCAAGGATTTTGCTCCAAGTACATTCCTCTCAATGAATTGATTAGAAGACTCCAAGGATTCCTAGATCTTGAGCAAGAAGTGAAAATGATGGACGATCTTGTGATGGAATTAGAGAGTTCGAGAGCTAACAAAGATTGCCCACAGGTCCGAAGATATATGCAAAAGTGTAGAGACGAGATTGAACAAGCTTTCCAAAGCTCACCGATGCATGAATGGTCCGAGGAGGTTAGAGGAGTGGTTCCGGATGAAAGGGATAAGCAAGGGATGAAGTCTCACACTCTTAATGTGGGACATGATCAAGAATCGAGCTCAAACTCAAGAAAGAGACCTATGTTCCGAGGGAAAACCTAAGAGCTTCAAGATGTCGACTACACCAAGAAGAAGAAGAAGCTTCAACTACCAAAGATGAATTTGATACCGCCTTCGTGGGAGATAATTCAATGCTCCTATTGTCAAGGCCCAAACCATACCGAAGAAGTTGCCGAAAGAAGCTTGGGAGATGTTACAAGTGTGGAGAACCGTAGCATATGGTGAAAAGTTGCCCGAAGACTAAGAATTCAAAGACTATCAAGAGGCGTGATTCCAAGACTCCAAGTCTAGTCCGAGTTGATACAATTGAAGAGGAAGAATGGGATGCTAAGCTCGACATCACCACCATGGTGAAAGGTACATCAAGCATTCATGACACTACATACATGCATTTTATTTCAATTTGTGTTGCTTTCCTTTCCTTGTTGTTTCTCGGTGCTTGTATGTATTTGTTGTTGCTTGCTTGTTTGTGGATCCCTTCTTCTTTCCTCTTTTGTGTTGACTCTCTATTTAGAGAGAGTTTAGTGAGGAGAGTGTCGAGTGTTTGGTGAGTTGCGAGGGCCGAGCTCGTCTGGTGGTTGTTCTCGCCAGGTGGTTTTTCTCGTGCAGTGGTTGTTCTTGAAGGCGCCCAGTTCTTGCTGAGGTAACGTCGTTACCGTAGGCGTTGGTGGTTGTTTTTAGGAGGTCCGTTCGGGCCTCAACGATATCTACGGGTGTTAGATGGAAGGCTAACCCATTTTTATCCTTCGTAGAAGTGGTTGGTTATTCTAGGACGGTGCGACAAGCTTTGTGGCTTACCCTTAGGGTGACCGAAGGGTCGGGCCAAGCTTGGTGAGACAAGGATCAAAGTAAGACTTTCTTGATGTTCCTTGAGGGGTGGAATTCGCTGCCGCTCGATAAGGATATTAAGGTTGTCGTGATCTTTATCCCGGAATTAATCTTGTTTGAAGATCCCCTACCGGATGACTCTAGCTTGGATGTCGGAGTTCAAGACGTGGTCGATAGGCTCTTAGAAGATAGTTTCATCAATTCGAGTACTTCTTTATGGAGTACTTTAATCGTATCTAAGAAGAGGATGGGACTCTAAGATGAATCCGAACTATCGTGAGCTACACGGGTTAACCGTGGAAGGAGAATACCGTTTTGTTTGTTTCGAGAAGTTGGTGGTTCGTTCTTCTTCAGAGTTCGTGGGTGGCTCCAGGGGTGTTTTCAACAATGGTATTGTCGACTACGCATTCCAGTAGAAGAACCGAGAATTGCCTCAGAGAGTTTAAGTCTCTAATGTTATCGGGATTCAACAGGAGGTTCGTCTTTCAAGGGGAAGCCATCCTGTGACATGAAAGACAAAGAATAGGCACGGTTTGAGTGGGCAAGGCTTTGAAAAGAGTTACCTTCGGTAGTAGTTTTGCTTAACCGAGGGTACTCAAAAACTCCTCCGTTAGAATCTAGGTACTAAGGAAGACTTTGGTTGTGCGTTGCTAACGGAGAGTTGAAGCCTATGTCACTAGAAGTGCTTGTTCACGAGACAAACCCCACTCAAGGTGCGAGGACATGAAGAACCGGTAAAGGTGTTTTTGCACAAGCGAAGATATTGTGGACTTTGTGTAGCAATGTCAACGTGTCATCGGTTGAAGATCGAACATCAAGAACCGGTAGGATTTCCCCAACTACTTTCGAATTTTGATCGGATGTGGGAGCAAACCGAAGTTTGCTAAAGCCAAGGGGATTCACTAGGATTTAGTGGGTATCACCGAGTTACCGAGATATGAGAAGTAATCTCCCGAGGGTGTCTACAGATCCAAGTAGCGCAGCAGAAATGTGGTGTTGAGGTCATCCCAGAGTCGTTCAAGATCTTGCTGTAGGACCTGAGGACAGGTCCTTTTGAAGGAGGGGAGTTTGTAACATCCCGCTCGCTCGCCCGTACAGGTACACCACTTCAAGATTTTTGTATGCGCATTTAAATTAATTTAATTATGCAAATACGTGTTATTTTAATGATTATGTGATTAATGAATTTATTTGAATTAATTGATATATTTATAAATTTGAATAATTAAACGTTTTTAAGTTTTTAAACTTGTTTTTAATTCGTTTGAGTTTCAACTCGTTTCGAATTTCGTGAAAATTTGATATGCATGAATTACGCGTTTTATGAATTCATTTACGTGCTCGTTTTAGTTTTTCGGACTTGTTTGATATGGTAACGCACCATATTTTATTTGTTGGGGACTCAAGGGCCTAACTAGTCTTAGCGCGCCTTGTGTTCCACAATTTATATCTTGAGCTCGGGAATTCGGATTCGAATTCAGGAAGTGACGCCAGACTCGTAACGAAGATTAGGAGCTAAAGAACCTAGCCTTGTATTTTTCCAAGCCCATTTGATCCTCCGAATTTCGCCCGAAATGTGATCCTCGCGCAGATTTACCACCCCTTACCGTTTTGCCCGTAATTTATTCGTTTTAACTCCGTTTGACCCGATTCTTGAACCTATTTCTTCCTAACACCCCCACCTACCCTCCCACTTGCTCTTTTCCCTCATTTTCAGCAGTTCCAGGATCGAGAGAGCAGGGGAAAGAAGAAGAGAGAAAGGATTCCCTTCACTATTCACCGAAACCCGATTTTGAGCCCGTTCGACCTTCATTCTTCATCAAATCGAAGAGGTAAGCACATATTCTTGTTTTACATCTTATCCTCTTCCATTTAAGTGCTATTTTGCTTGCTTTCACGGAGTTTTGTGGCTGATTTGGTAGGGTATGTGAATAGTAGTGGGTTTGTGTTCTTTTGATGATATCTTGCTCGTTTTTTATCCAATTCTTGATCCGTGAAGTGCTACGTGACCCTTGTTGTATGCTTGATCTATTCCTTACCTTCTATTTCATGTGTGTGCCGAATTTGGAGCTCCACCATTGATGAATTCTTGAGTTTTGAAGCTTTTGTGCTGAATATTGATCTCCATGCCTTTGCCGGTTGTTTGCTTGATATATGGCTCGATTTGTTGCATTTCCTTGCTTTCCTTGTTGGGTTAGTTAATTTCATGCTTAAGCCATGGCTGCCCCTTCCCCTGCTCCCCTCCATGCCGAAATGCTGCTGTTGCTGTTTTATTTTCGTGAAAGAAGGTCCAATACGGCCGTGTCCGATTCCTTTGAAAAGTTGACATGGCCGTGTTGAGCTCTCGAGTTGGGGCTGTTGATTTAAATAAAATTTTACACGGCCATGTCACCTTATGCCTGAAAACCAACACGGCCGTGTCATGATGTTGAAATTGATTTTTGTAATTCGAATTTCGATGCAGCAGCTGGGTATGGTGAAAATGTTTTAATCTCATTTCTTTTGTGTGTGCATGGATGCATGTGAGTACTCACTAGTTGGGATGTGTTGAGGGTTAATCTAAATGCATGCATTTTCTTTATTTACATTGTGTAACGTGTCTGTATATATATATATCTTATATATATGATGAACTTATATCTATATATGTAGCATTTACGCTTTTATATTGGAGTGTGTGTATAAGTACGTAAGTGCATGTGTGATATTACATATTCTAATGTGTGTGTTGCAATTAAATAAACAGGTTATAATATGTTATATACCATAATATATATATATATATATATATATATATATATATGTTGTCTTTAATTGCAAATTCTTGGATTTAATTAAAACCCTTTTTACGTGTTGACCTTTTGTATTGCGTGTGTGATTTTATTCCATGTTTTATTTCTTCTCGCTTCGTCTATTCCTCGTATGTGATGTTAACTTGATATATTATGTGTTATGTGCATTGTATTAAATATATAGCTTGATTTGAATACTCGTTTTTAATTTTGAACTCATATGCTCTTATGTACCTAAAGTGCTTCTTTGCCTTTTATATGAACTTTAACCTAACGAATACTTTTGATATGCTACAATATGATATACTATGAATATATTTGACATGTTATGCTTTGATTCTTGCCTCATTCTTATGATTCGACTCTTGGGTACGTGCATGAACATGAACGCTTAACGTGATATATCTTGTTACTTCTTTTGCATCACTTGCACACATATGCTTTCGCCGAGCATCTAGTTGGTTCATTTTGAGTTTAAGTATTTCTCTTGTTGTCTCTTTGTTCTTAGGTTCGTTCCTTGGTTGGAGAGGTGGTCTTTAGACGTCCGTTTGCTACTTTTGTTTCTGTTGCTCCTCGGAGGTGAGGTTTCTTTCTTTTAGTTATTACGACCTACAACCCTAAATGTGTTTTAACCCCGCATGTGACCTATATATATGTATATAGATATGTCTTTGATATGTACTTTGTGGGAATTGGCCCTTTTGTTATAAAACGTTTGAAAAACACTTTTATGTATAAGTAAGATATATTTTCGTTCTTTTGTTTTGAAAAGGGTTGGCGTGTGTATGTGATAAGTTTTGGCGAGATAAGCTTTTTGTGATAAGTGTAAGCGTGACTTTCGTTTGGGCCCCGGAGTTGTGTGGTTGCGAGACCTGGGACGACCATTGGGGTCACCGGTGCAAGCCCGGGACACTTCTCCACTAATAGGATCAACCCGAAACCCACTCAGAGTAAGGTGGGGGACGGAGTCCTTGAGCGTGAGTGTCATGAAACTCACGACCCTGACGTTTAAGCGTGGATACGAAGGGTGGCCACCCTTCCATCCCATGGAGTAAGGAGGTTTGTGTTTATGTTTGTTTTGTATCTTCGCGTGATAAGCTTTGAGTTTTTCGGGTTGTATAGGAGAGTCTTTGCATCCTTACATCTTTACTTTCAGTTTTGGTACTACGTATCAATATGTATAAGTTTGGTACTATGTATAAGCTTCGTATGATTTTTGATTCGGAATTTGAGCTTCGATTATATGATACATTTGGCCTTGGATGGGCATAACTTGTATAATTTACATAAGTTTTGGCACGTATGTTTGTATTTTGCGATCTTGGTAGCTTCCGCATTTGCTTTTGTTTCTTTGCGCACTCTGTTTTGGGGGTCTAGACCGCCTAACTAGAGTGGAAGTTTTTGTTTGTCTTCGTTCGTTGTAGCTTGGTGCGGGTGCGGAGATCCCATTTCGTTACTCACATTGGGCTATGGTGCGGGGAGATGTGGCGCCTTCACTCTTGGGTTTTACACCTATCTTATGCCAACGCATCTTTACCGGTTCTTCAAACATTCGGACTAAGAGTGAGGTAACTTGTGACCTTACTCTACTAGAGGTGTCGACTACATTCTTCCGAAAGCCACGAGCAACCAAAGGCTTCCTTAGTGCCTCGATCGCAGCAAGGTAGTCTTGAGTACCCTCGGGTAAGCAAAGCTAACACCGAAGGCAACTCTCTTTAAACACCTCATCTCACTCTAACCATGCCTCTTCTTATCGCCCGCGTTATGGGATGGCCACCGAAAGAAGACATATCCACTGTTGAATCCCGATAACACTATAGACTTGTTCTCTGAGGCAATTCTCGGTTTTTCTTCTCAGATGTGTAGTTGGTAATACCCTTATTGAAACCCAACTCGGCACAGAACAGCACCTGGAAGCGAGCTAAGGGTATTTATCTTCCACAGTTAACCTGTGTAGCTCACGGTAGTTTAAATTCACCTTAAATCTCGCCTCTTCAAGATAGGACTAAGCACTCCACGAAGAAGTACTAGAACTGATGATACTACCTTCTAAGAGCTCTTCAACTACGACTTGAACTCGAGTCATTCCGGAATAAAGGTCACGACCACTTCGATATCCCTATCGGGCAGGAAACGAATTCCAACTTTCAAGGAAACACCAAAGATGTCTTACTACGACCCTTGTCTCTTTATGCTTGGCTCGAACCCCGGTTATCCCAAAGGTAAGCCACAAAGCTTATTGCACCGTCCCGGAATAACCAACCGCCTCCACGAAGGATATAGACGGGGTAGTCTTTAATCTAACACCCGAAAATATCATTGAGTCCCGAACGGACGGACCTCCCAAGAGCCACCAACAACGGCACCAAGCCAGAACAAACAACCCACACCTTCAGATAACCCTGTACCTCAACACCTCGGCCCTCGCAACTCACAAACACCAAAACTCTCAACTCACTAACTCTCTTCAAGAAGATAGTTCACCCCAAAAGAAAGCAAGACGGGCAACAAAATAAGCGTAAAAACAACACAGACAACAACACAAAGTACAAGGATCAACGAAGCAAAAGAAAATAAATAAAAAGTGGGTTTCCACGAGACATAATTATGTATGAATGATATGCCATGTATGCAATTACCTTAATTTTTGAGTGCTCTTTGGTATCCAAGTTGAAGCCTTTGATTCCGCCTCCTTTGTTTGTTAGCCCTCGAACTATCACAATCGAAAATCTGATGCTTTGGAGACCTTCAAGTGTAGCATCTCCCTAGCCTAATCCAACATCCATCAAATGTATGGTTAGTCCCTCCGCAATGGGCGCACAGTTGAAATTCTCTCTCTGATCGAGGGGTCTTTCGAGGCTTAGGTTTCTTGTCACTTTTCTTAGTTCAGTTGCCGTGTGGAATCAATCTTTCTTCTACTTGCAAATTGGAACAAGAGCTTGACCCAAAAGGTTATCCCGATGCCTCTTCTTCATATCTTTTTCTTGCCGTCCATCGGGTTTCGATCCGTAGCACTTTCTCCACTTCTTGGTCCCACGTATCTGTACTTCTTACATCAAAGCTTCTCTGGATTCGCCCCGGAGGCCTTCCATAAAATACCTAGTCTTTACCTGATCCTCATTGAAAATATTCGGTACATAAGCACCCAGTCTCTCGAACTCTTCCAAATATTCCATATCGGTTTTGTTTCCTTATTTGAGGGTGAGAAATTCTTCAATTCTTCGATCTTGTAGAATAGGCGGCGTATATTTCTTCTTGAATTCCAGAATAAATGCATCCCAAGTCACCTCTACATTTACTGCCTCTAGGTGTTGAGAAATTCTGGACCACCATAATTTTGCTTGTCCTTGGAGAAGTAGTGAAACAAGACGGACTCTGTTTCGAGGTTCACACGGCCACACTCTAAATATCCCTTCTATTTCTGAAGTCCATTCCTCAGCTCTAATATCATCGCCTCCTCGAAATCATGATGGATTAAAAGTCCCAAATTCCCGATATAAGGTGGTTATTGGATCCATAGGTTGTCCCGTAGATGAAGTTTATCCTTGATTCGCTCGGAATTGTTGAAACATAGCGGTCATGAACTCCACGGCATTGAAAGGCGGACGAGGATGTTGATGTGAAGATTGACGAGAGTGTGGTCGACGTGCAAACATCCTAAAAAGCTCAAAACTACAATACAAATATAGGTGCATGTCGATTAATAGGTGCATGTTCATGTGAACATTTAAGGCAAATAATACAAATAAGTCACATAAAATGAGATTGTGAATGCAAACAAACACATAGTCCTAAGCCGAACGACCTAAATAGACCAGACACGACGCCAGAGCTCTGATTTTGCAACCAAGAACTCTGATACCACTTTAGGATGTAGCACCCCGGAGCACAAGGCACTACACCCCCCGCATTGTAGCCCGACACGTGTAACGAAATGGAAACTCCGCACATGCACCAAGACAAAGCGAACGGGTGACAAACAAAAACACATACACTAGCAAGATGGTCTAGACCCTAATACAGAGTGCATATAAAAAAATATAAATCAAAAGCGGAAGCACCAGGAACAACATATACAATCATATATGCTCGAAGTTATACAAATTATATAGAAAATGCCCATCCAAGGCTAAATAATTCATACAAGGATCAAAGCTTAAATTCTAAATCATACCTCTTATACAAAATTCATACATATCTTAATCATAAACATAATACCAATGTGAAAATGTAAAAATGCTAAGACTTTACTGACGAACTCGAACAACTAGGTGGAAAAGAAAGCAACGAGGAGGGGTCAGTCCTAAAGACTGGTGAGGGGGCTAACACATACATATACATAGAGAGCATAGCATATTCAAAATTTTGAAGTTCATGAACCGGGGCGTGGTTTTTGCAAGCCAAAATATTTTGTCACGAGATACTAAATATAAGGAAAAGAGTTTAGGCCGAAGGCCAAAATTAACCAAATTTTAGTACTTATGAATCCACTCCCGTTTCACAAACAAATTCAAACTCAGACCCACGATTCGGCGAGTACGAGCCTCAGACCAACCTAACTCCATTCATAACTCAAAGATCAAATCAAAACAAAACGTAATTCAGAATAAGACAAACATACCTCTCCTCCGGTTGATGGCAGGGTGGCGCCACCCCGACCATCGGACAAACAGTATGGGTCGTGAGTTTCATGACGCTCACGCCCGAGGACTCCTTCCCCCACAAAGCCTCCTAGTGGGTTCAGGGTTGATCCTTGAGTTGAAGACCATACTAGGGACTACCCGACGGCCCACACCGTCCCGGGTCTCCTTCGTACAAATCTCCGGGGCCCATCTAATTGTTTAAATTGTTCAAATTGTTCGAAAGTTCTTAATTTTCAAAATCCAACATAATTTTCAAAACATAACTCACGGTTTCAAGCCGTAAATCACATAATTCATG
Source organism: Lantana camara (assembly GCA_037501455.1). Lineage (NCBI taxonomy): Eukaryota > Viridiplantae > Streptophyta > Magnoliopsida > Lamiales > Verbenaceae > Lantana > Lantana camara. The sequence continues at coordinate 44,265,130 of CM074865.1, forward strand.
TCAAATAAATTCATAAAATTCACATAACATGTATAACATATTATTCAACATATTAGGAAGACATTTCATATCATATAAGAGCAAGGAAAAATCATACAAAGCGCATAACCGAAGCATGAAGTCATAAACACACGTATGAGAACATGTTGCACGTATAACAGCATACATTGTCATATATCACGTATAAAAGCATCAAATTCAAGTAGTAAATTCAAAACAAATCATATAACACATAATTCATCAAGCAAAAATCCTAACTCCTTCTAGAATGCAAGGGAAAGATCATATATCAATTATGCATCAAATTATGATCATATACCATGCAAAAATCGGACTAATCATGCAAGGAATGGAAGAGAATGGATCAAACATGCATGTTCTTCATTTTCGTATAAAAGGCATTAATTGACTCCTTAATTAAATGCAACTACCAACTGAAATGGGTTCATAAAATTCATAATGAATGTCTTAAGATCATTTATGATGCATCAAACCAACAAGAATCAAAAGATTTCATGCCAAATTCAACAAATTCTAACAAACCCTTACTATTCATCATATTATATGTAACACCCCTTACACATGGAGGTGCCACATCCCCCGCACTATAGTCTTGATCCACGTATGAAATGGAAAGTCCATACATAAATCAAAACTATAGCGAACGGGTGACAATGCAATACCAACAAGCTAGGCAGGAAACTAAACCATACATGCAATAATATGAAGCGGAGGCACCGAATAATTCATCAGTAAGGGTAACATATATCTATCAATACATTATCATCTCTTGCATATTGTTTATCAAAATGTCCAACACGTGATAGTAACAGTCATAACATAATACCAAAAGTTCTGTACAAAACATGAAATGCTAGACTCTGTGGAATGTGTGACCTGACTCGACTCCCGCCTAGCACCCGACTGCTCTCAAGTACCTGAAAGGTGGGGTGTCAGTCCATAGAAGACTGAGTGAGGCAGTAAATATATGTATAACACAAGTAACATGCACGTTGTGACCTCGGGTAATGTTTTACTATGAAGGTAATATAAGTTTAAAATATAATGCTCATCGCCCGAGATTACAACTGTCAAGTTTATTAATTAAGGTTCATATTATTGACAGGTGGCCCTGGCGAGTGAGGGCTTCTCCATCCTTACTCCAATAGTGATTCATTACAGGCTAGTTGAAGTAACATGTGATCAAGCAATTACTTTATGGTGTACACGTATTCATTCATGAACTCCTTCACTCCGGTTGATGGTGGGTTTGCAAAGCCCTATCCATCCATGCTACGCACGTCAGGAACATGACTCCTACGTGCGGGATTCCTTCCTCCACCAACCTCCTGGTGGATTCAGGGGTCATCCCAGTGTTGAGGGGTGTGTATTAGGCTACCCGTCAGCCCGATGCTTTCCCGGTTGACCCGTACACATACCCTCGGGCCCAATGTGCTATTATGCTACTCGCCACTAAACAATCACGAATAGTACAATATATGCATTGCTTTGCATGATCGTGCTATCAATCGAACCACATGCATTGCTTTGCATGAGTCCGATTTGCTTGAAACTGTTTTAAACGTTTAGAAAGAATTTGAGAAAATGAGTAAATACATTTTTGGCTTTGAAAGTTCACATAAAGGTCATAAGGTGTTATACACTTATTAACTAAACCTCACCTTTTCTTGAGAAACGCGACAAGGATACGTTCTAGGGAGCTTGTCCCTCGTTCACGACCTCGTGACCTTGAAGCTAAGAAATGGATGAAAGAAAAGATGATGATGATGATCACTCCCAAATTTCTTGAAAGATTTCTTGAAATCTTGATGATTTAATGAAAATAAATCCCTTCTTCCCTTTTCCCTTGAAGAACCGATAGAGAAGGAAGCAAATTGTTGGGAAATATCTTGATGAAATGAGATCATGGAAGCTAAAAGATGTTATTATATGATTCATCCCTTGATTTGTGTGAAATTGAAGAAATTACAATTTAATCCTCTGTCTTATAAAGTCATGCAATTAGATATGGAACAATTTAAAATATGTTCAATCAAGTCCTTAAGAAGTTATGCAATTAAGTCCCTAGAGTTTTATAAAATATTTAACTAGGGACAATTTGGTAATATTATCGCTCTTGATAATTGTTTTATACAAGAAACATTTTCCATGTAATGAAATAATATTTTTGGATGATATGAAATCAAATGATTTATATAAACAATGTTTCATGAATTTTTAGAAAATTATAATGAAGCGAAAAAAATTAATTAGAAAAATCGGGGCGTTACATTATACATAACTCAATCAATTCTCCTTGAAAATCAGAAAATAAGGAGTCTGAAGAAATAGTAAAAAATGGAGAATACATTCATGGACTTATCTTTCAAATTTGAGGCGAATCGGATGAGTATAGAGCTCAAGACTTGTAAAATGAATAGTGTTTTCCCCTTTCTCTTTCTCTCTTGGATGAACTGCTGCTCCTCTTCTTTTCCTTGGGTTGGGGTCCGAATGAGAGGCATATGTTTGAAATAGGGTTAAGCTAGGGTCATATGGGTTCAAGTATGGGGCGATTCGGATAAGAAATGGGTCGGTTATGATTAAAACGGGCGAACTTGGCAAATATGTCACAAGGTTCGTGTTTCGGGCGAAATTCGGAGGGTCAAACGGGCTTAGAAAATTACAAAGTCAGGTTCCAAATCTTCCATTCTTCACTATGAGTCCGACTCTTCTTCCGGCATTTGAATCCGAATTCTCGAGCCCAAGTTACGCCTTTCGGAACACAAGGTGCTCTAAAACTAGTTGGGCACTCGTATCCCTTAACATATAAAATGGTTCAAGACCGTATCAAACGAACTCAAAAACATGAAACGAGCATGTATACAAATTCATATCACACATATTTCATGTATTTCACGTAGTCACAACTTAGGAGCAAATACGGGGTCATACGGATTGAACGAGGGATCAAACGGAGGTTAAAACGAACAAATTACTTAACAAAACGTAACAAATAATTATTCAAATAATCAATTAGGCATATAATCCATTAAATAAACATGTAAAAACCTAAATAAATAAATTAAACACGTACGAAACACTCTCGAAAGTGCGTACCTGTACGGCCGGACGAGCGGGATGTTACACGTTATGACTATGATTGTGCAATATCTTATCAATGTACTTTTAATTACATTTAAATGGTGCACTTATGTGACTTAACTGCTACATTTCATTTGCATTCCTAACCCTCATGCACCAAATTTAGTGTTTTAACTACAGGCTTGCTTCATCAACAATTTAACTGGTTTTCATTGCATCATCACAATTTTATGTTCAAGATTTTCAACTCCACGATGAATGGTACACTAAGCATTCATAGCACGAGTATACATGCATCCTTTAGTTTGATTACTTCCTATTATTATGTGATATATTTGACAAGTGTGATATCTGTTGATTGTTATGATTCATGACTGTGTTTGTGTGCTTGAGTGTGAGGGAGATTTAATTTTCTCTGATTGTATGTTAGAGAGATGTTGGATTCTCTCTATATTGCATGACAGAAAGATGCTGGATTCTTTCTGAGTTTTGTACACGAGAGATACTGGATTCTCTTGTACTTAGGTATTCGAGGGATGCTGGATTCCCTTGAATTTAGGGGTTTGGGAGATGCCGGATTTTCTCAAAATAGAATGTCTGGGAAGTGTGGAATCTGTCAGACTTAGGTTGTCAAACAACTCCTCGATGTGAGGCAAAGGGTATTTGTTCTTTTTGTTCATCGGATTCAACTCACGGTAATCTATACACATCCATAGCGTTTCATCCTTCTTCTTTACAAATAGAACGGGAGCACCCCACGGAGAAGTGCTCGGAAGGATGTACCCGCAAGCTAGTAATTCATCAAGCTACGTCTTTAACTCCTTCAACTCTGCATGAGCAATTCTGTAGGGAGTCTTCAAAAAAGGCTCTGCTCCGGGATAAAGGTCGATGATGAACTCGATATCCCTATCAGGGGGTAGAGAACCCAAAGTCTCAAGGAAAACATCGGTATAATCTCGCACGACCTCCGTCTCTTCAAGTTTGGCCTGATCCTTCAGTCTATTCAAAAGATAGGCTACAAAACCTGTCCCACCGTCCTTGACCAGCTTACTAGCCTCGACAAAAGAAATAAACGGGCTTAACTTCACCTTCTCGCCCTTAAACACCACTGAACCGAAGGAAACCTTCTTTTCTCGATAATCCATCTTCGCCCCATGTTCATAAAACAAATCCATTCCAAGAATAACATCATATCTCTGCATAGGCATCTGAATCAATTCTGCAAGAAAGACTCGGCCTTCGAAGTTAATCGGACAACCTCGAAAAACCCTGCAAGTTACCAAACTACCCCCAAGAGGAGAGCTAACCACGTAATCATACGCACACAAAGAAACAGGCAAGGACATAAAAGCAGCCGTATCCCGGGATATAAAGGTATGAGTGGCCCCGGGATCAAATAATGCATGCAATGTAGTGCCATGAATGCTTATAGTACCTTCAATCACGGCATTTGGATCGATTTCTACAGCTTCCTCTTCTTCACCACCCAACACATAAGCCCTAGCTTGAACTGCGGGCCTTCGATTGCCTCCTGTAGTGGGTCCCGGTCCCTTCTTCGGGCAAGTACTCAACATGTGTTCCAATGCCCCACAACCGTAGTACCTGTTGTGTAACTTGAAATAGTTTTCCATCCAGTGATTGCCTTGACAATGGGAGCATTAAACTTTAGGCGGAGTTGGAAGTGCTAAAGGTCGATTTGGTTGATTCGGTCCCTTCCACCTGAGGCTTGGCTTGTTGAAAAGTAAGTGTCGGCCTCTTCCCAAACTTGTTGAAATTTCCAGAATTTGACCCTTGCCCTGTATAAGTACTCCTTCTTCTCATCACAACATGCTCTTCTACCCGTAGAGCTTTATCTATGACCTTTGCCCAAGTGCTTGTGTTCGCGGCCTCCAAAGCATCTTTCATGTCTTCACGTAGTCCTTGGAGAAACTGAGAGGCCTTCGCTTCATCATCACTGGCAATATTTGGGGCATATCGGGAGAGCCTCTCAAACTCGTTGATGTAGTCTGTGACCGACATGCTACCCTATTTGAGATCCATAAATTCCTTCAAACGTTTACTCCGGGTAGCCTTGGGGATGTATTTATTCTTGAATTCCCACTCAAACACATCCCATGTAATCTCCTCCCCAGCTACACTACAAGAAAACAGGCAAATTCCGAGGGAATTCCGAGGGAAATCATTCCCTCGGAAAAAGCCTCCTCGGAATTGGTTCCGAGGGAAATTTTTCCGAGGGAATTCCGAGGGAATCCCGAGGGAAAATCTCAATATTTATTTTCCGAGGGAATTCCCGGAATTCCCTCGGAATTCATTCGCCAATGCTATTCCCTCGGAATGTATTCTATTTTTCGAGGGGATTCCGAGGGATTTTTCCCTCGGAATCTTGTCTTCCATTTTGTGGGATTTTATTTTCCGAGGGAATTTTCCCTCAGAATTCTTCTCATTTATTTTGTGGAATTTTATTTTCCAATTGAAATTTTATAAATAAAATTTATTATAAATATATATATATATATATATATATATATATATATATATATTTATATATATTTTTTTTTTTTTTTTTTTTGAGATTATTATTGTAACTACTGTGAAATACATATTTATAATGAGAAATAAAGTTATACATCAAAGCTAAAATCTGAAAATATAAATATAATAAATATATAATATATATAACAGAAACCGGACAATAGAAGTAAAATTTGTGTGCTTTATTGAATGTCTGTCAAGACTCTACTTTCTTGGTAGTATATTCGAGCTGTACATATGAATATCACTTCAAAATATAAGCCGAAGTGTGATGAGCAGCAGCGGCAGCAGAATTAGAGAGAATTTACAAAACAAGAATGTAAGGTATACTACTTTTCATGATTGTCTTGAAGGTTTTCGATCTTGATTATAAGCGGATTGTGGAGATCTACAGCATAATCGCCGGAAATGGGCAATGATAGAGACATGGTATCGTCACCTATGTCCTCGTTTTCAGCTAATGCTTTGTCTAAAGTAGATTTTGCAACTCTTGTGACACAAATGATTAGCAAAGCTGCAAGAAGGAAACACGAATATTTACTAAGTCGGTACACAATCAGACTGCAGATATGGAGAAAGCAAGTATTAAACGTATATGCTTGAACATGATCAGTGACCCAAAAAAAAAAAAGAACATGATCATTAGTTGGTAAAGAACAGGACAAACTTACCAGACACCACAAGACCGAGAAAAAGAAATGCCTGCAACAAAGTAAAGAGTAGCGGTTTCAACAAACGTAAACATAATGAAATATTCATCAAAGATGCAAAGTTTTAGCTTACAACAAATCAACCTCTACTAACTCAGGGTTCTAACTCAGGGAACTTAGATGCTAGCATGAAATATTCATGAATCTTCAATCAATTAACTCAGGGTTCTAACTTAGAGTATGACTACAACCAAATTTCTTGCATCGACTTGAGTGGAAGACGTACAAACACACACAGATTAATATCGATAACTATCTTACAACACATACGAATTAACATGGCAAAATTTTCACACTATTAACCAATACAACCAAACAGAAAACATAAACACAGACAATCACAGCCCAGTTCATTCAGGACTCAAATTAAAAACAAAAATTCAACAGCTAAAACCAATTCAACCCAGCGCCAAACAAAATCAACCAAAAAACGAAACAAAAAGCAGAATCATGTAACCAAAACCAACAAACAGGGTTCACACAGGTGAAAATTACAACAAAATTACGGAACTCAGATGCAAATTAAGAAATCGATTTAGGTTGAGTCTCCTTGATTTAAGTTGAAAAAAGTTGCAAAAATAAGAAAAAAAACGCTGCGAAATCCGGATAAGATTACAGAACCTGCATAAGCAGCTTAACACGATACTTTTGTCCAACCTTGAAAGGCCCATTAGTTGTTTTGAAGTTGATGCCTGAAATAAAAACTAATCTTCTTGAAACAAAAGGCTTCCAACAACCTGGATATTCAACTAATACCAAGAGTGCATTAAATTATAATTTGAGTCTGATTTCAAGTTATTACCGATGGCATCAGCTTAGTAGGATCTGAACTCCAAGTTTTATATGAACCTTCATTGTTTTGAACCTTTTCTCATAAAAACTGTTCATATTGAATCACCTGCAATGGAAAATGATTAATGGCAAAAACCATTTTTAATGAATATAAGTAAAGAGAACGGTATTGTATATTTTATAATCTAGTAACATACCTCTAACATTAATGGTGTAGAGTTTCTCTTTTGATCACTATATGGTATCAATTCTCTCAATAACTAAAATCTGAGAGATGCAAGAAAACCTTTTTCAATTTACAGTAGGAAGAATAGTGCTCCTCAAATATTCCAAACCAAAACTTTGATCCCTCTGTTCTTTAATATCTATCTACTTGAAAGGTCTGTTTTAGAAGATTATATATCATGCTGATTACATAACAATCCACAAGTTAATAGCTACTTGCATCCGAGAAACTTTCAGACTATTTAATAATGTACACTCCAAATGCAACAGAGAAAAGGCGTCGACAATCTATAAAATCAATCTAGCATCCAAAAATTACCTTCACTGTCTCTACCAGCGGCATCGGATTTCTCCTCGAGGCCAAGGGAGTTGTCGAAGTTTTTCTCGATGTTCTTCACACTTTCACTCAGCTTATCCACCGCCTCCGAGAAATCCAAATTCCTGAGAGACACTTTCCTGCCAAACCACGCCATATCTCAATCCAACCACTCGATCCACTCTTCCGAGTATCACATTCACTTATTTCACATCATCCAAACCACAAAACCTGACAAACCAAATCAAAACGCACAACTACAACAGAACCACCTAACCTTGGAGATTTGTGGGTTTACTCACGAAACACAAAACCAAAATAGAAATGAAATGGGTGCAACAAAATCTGAAAATACTTACCATCACGAGCATCAAATTTCTTTCCAGTGAGATATGGGTGCACCAAAAATCTTAAATATAATTGAGGAATTAAGGGAATAGAGGGTCAAGTTTTTGAGGGGTTTACGGGGAAGAGAAGGGTTGCCTGGAAGAAAGGGAGGGTTTAGTTTCTATAATAGATTTGAAATTTGGGAGGGTTTGGTTTTAGCGGTAGATTTAGGAGCCAATATTTCAGCCCCAAAAGTTATTGTTATGGAATAAAAACATTAAATAATATTAATTTATAATAACACTAATATAATTATGTCACAACTCAATATTCATAGGATATTAAGACACAATTAATAACTTATCCAATGTTTGATTACATATGTAGAACCATCAATATAGTGCTTAATTTTAAAAAATATATATTGCAAATTCCGAGGGAATTCTGTTTTTCCCTCGGAAATCCCTCGGAATTCCCTCGGAATTTCGAAAATTCAAAATATTAAAAAAAGAGAAAAAACTGTTTTCAAATATTAAATGTAATAACATGATGCTTTCTTTGTTAGTTAATTAAATAAGAAAAAATTCTCTTCCAAAAATATGTGAAAACAAAATTCGATTTCAATTTAAAATAAAACGAATGCCCTTAAAGTTATGATTTCGTTCGAAATACTTACCGAATATTCGATTGCATATGTATAACCAACAATTCAATCATTTAATAACTAAAATTATCTTACTTTATTCACTAATTATACATATAATTGTCATGGATTGTATTTAAACTCAACAAATTATTATATAGTGCTTAATTTTAAAAAATATATATTTCAAATTCCGAGGGAATTCCGAGGGAAAATGGTTTTCCCTCGGAAATCCCTCGGAATTTCAAAAATTCAAAATATTAAAAAAAGAGAAAAAATTATTTTCAAATATTAAATGTAATAACATGATGTTTTCTTTGTTAGTTAATTAAATAAGAAAAAATTCTCTTCCAAAAATATGTGAAAACGAAATTCGATTTCAATTTAAAATAAAATGAATGTCCTTAACGTTATGTTATCGTTCGAAATACCTACCGAATGTTTGATTAAATATGTAAAACCATCAATTCAATCATTCAATAACTAAAATTATCTTACTTTATTCACTAATTATACATATAATTGTCATGGATTGTATTTAAACTCAACAAATTATTATATAGTGCTTAATTTTAAAAAATATATATTTCAAATTCTGAGGGAATTCCGAGGGAAAGCCATTTTCCCTCGGAAATCCCTCGGAATTTGCAAAATCCTAAATATTAAAAGAAAAAAGAAAAACGTTGTTTTTAAATATTAAATGTAATAATATGATGTTTTCTTTGTTATTTAATTAAATAAGAAAAATTTCTCTTTTAAAAATATATAAAAACGAAATTCTATTTCAATTTAAAATAAAACGAATGTCCTTAACGTTATGATTTCGTTCGAAATACTTACCGAATATTCGATTGCATATATATATCCATCAATTCAATCATTTAATAACTAAAATTATCTTACTTTATTCAGTAATTATACATATAATTGTCATGGATTGTATTTAAACTCAACAAATTATTATATAGTGCTTAATTTTAAAAAATATATATTTCAAATTCTGAGGGAATTCCGAGGGATTTCCGAGGGAAAATGGTTTTCCCTCGGAATTCCCTCGGAATTTCGAAAATTCAAAATATTAAAAAAAGAGAAAAAATTGTTTTCAAATATTAAATGTAATAACATGATGTTTTCTTTGTTAGTTAATTAAATAAGAAAAAATTCTCTTCCAAAAATATGTGAAAACGAAATTCGATTTCAATTTAAAATAAAATGAATGTCCTTAACGTTATGTTATCGTTCGAAATACCTGCCGAATGTTTGATTACATATGTATAACCATCAATTCAATCATTTAATAACTAAAATTATCTTACTTTATTCACTAATTATACATATAATTGCCATGGATTGTATTTAAACTCAACAAATTATTATATAGTGCTTAATTTTAAAAAATATATATTTTAAATTCCGAGGGAATTCCGAGGGAAAATGGTTTTCCCTCGGAAATCCCTCGGAATTTCAAAAATTCAAAATATTAAAAAAAGAGAAAAAATTATTTTCAAATATTAAATGTAATAACATGATGTTTTCTTTGTTAGTTAATTAAATAAGAAAAAATTCTCTTCCAAAAATATGTGAAAACGAAATTCGATTTCAATTTAAAATAAAATGAATGTCCTTAACGTTATGTTATCGTTCGAAATACCTACCGAATGTTTGATTAAATATGTAAAACCATCAATTCAATCATTCAATAACTAAAATTATCTTACTTTATTCACTAATTATACATATAATTGTCATGGATTGTATTTAAACTCAACAAATTATTATATAGTGCTTAATTTTAAAAAATATATATTTCAAATTCCGAGGGAATTCCGAGGGAAAGCCATTTTCCCTCGGAAATCCCTCGGAATTTGCAAAATCCTAAATATTAAAAGAAAAAAGAAAAACGTTGTTTTTAAATATTAAATGTAATAATATGATGTTTTCTTTGTTATTTAATTAAATAAGAAAAATTTCTCTTTTAAAAATATATAAAAACGAAATTCTATTTCAATTTAAAATAAAACGAATGTCCTTAACGTTATGATTTCGTTCGAAATACTTACCGAATATTCGATTGCATATATATATCCATCAATTCAATCATTTAATAACTAAAATTATCTTACTTTATTCAGTAATTATACATATAATTGTCATGGATTGTATTTAAACTCAACAAATTATTATATAGTGCTTAATTTTAAAAAATATATATTTCAAATTCTGAGGGAATTCCGAGGGATTTCCGAGGGAAAATGGTTTTCCCTCGGAATTCCCTCGGAATTTCGAAAATTCAAAATATTAAAAAAAGAGAAAAAATTGTTTTCAAATATTAAATGTAATAACATGATGTTTTCTTTGTTAGTTAATTAAATAAGAAAAAATTCTCTTCCAAAAATATGTGAAAACGAAATTCGATTTCAATTTAAAATAAAATGAATGTCCTTAACGTTATGTTATCGTTCGAAATACCTGCCGAATGTTTGATTACATATGTATAACCATCAATTCAATCATTTAATAACTAAAATTATCTTACTTTATTCACTAATTATACATATAATTGCCATGGATTGTATTTAAACTCAACAAATTATTATATAGTGCTTAATTTTAAAAACTATATATTTCAAATTCCGAGGGAATTCCGAGGGAAAATGGTTTTCCCTCGGAAATCCCTCGGAATTTCAAAAATTCAAAATATTAAAAAAAGAGAAAAAATTATTTTCAAATATTAAATGTAATAACATGATGTTTTCTTTGTTAGTTAATTAAATAAGAAAAAATTCTCTTCCAAAAATATGTGAAAACGAAATTCGATTTCAATTTAAAATAAAATGAATGTCCTTAACGTTATGTTATCGTTCGAAATACCTGCCGAATGTTTGATTACATATGTATAACCATCAATTCAATCATTTAATAACTAAAATTATCTTACTTTATTCACTAATTATACATATAATTGTCATGGATTGTATTTAAACTCAACAAATTATTATATAGTGCTTAATTTTAAAAAATATATATTTCAAATTCCGAGGGAATTCCGAGGGAAAGCCATTTTCCCTCGGAAATCCCTCGGAATTTGCAAAATCCTAAATATTAAAAGAAAAAAGAAAAACGTTGTTTTTAAATATTAAATGTAATAATATGATGTTTTCTTTGTTATTTAATTAAATAAGAAAAATTTCTCTTTTAAAAATATATAAAAACGAAATTCTATTTCAATTTAAAATAAAACGAATGTCCTTAACGTTATGATTTCGTTCGAAATACTTACCGAATATTCGATTGCATATATATATCCATCAATTCAATCATTTAATAACTAAAATTATCTTACTTTATTCAGTAATTATACATATAATTGTCATGGATTGTATTTAAACTCAACAAATTATTATATAGTGCTTAATTTTAAAAAATATATATTTCAAATTCTGAGGGAATTCCGAGGGATTTCCGAGGGAAAATGGTTTTCCCTCGGAATTCCCTCGGAATTTCGAAAATTCAAAATATTAAAAAAAGAGAAAAAATTGTTTTCAAATATTAAATGTAATAACATGATGTTTTCTTTGTTAGTTAATTAAATAAGAAAAAATTCTCTTCCAAAAATATGTGAAAACGAAATTCGATTTCAATTTAAAATAAAATGAATGTCCTTAACGTTATGTTATCGTTCGAAATACCTGCCGAATGTTTGATTACATATGTATAACCATCAATTCAATCATTTAATAACTAAAATTATCTTACTTTATTCACTAATTATACATATAATTGCCATGGATTGTATTTAAACTCAACAAATTATTATATAGTGCTTAATTTTAAAAACTATATATTTCAAATTCCGAGGGAATTCCGAGGGAAAATGGTTTTCCCTCGGAAATCCCTCGGAATTTCAAAAATTCAAAATATTAAAAAAAGAGAAAAAATTATTTTCAAATATTAAATGTAATAACATGATGTTTTCTTTGTTAGTTAATTAAATAAGAAAAAATTCTCTTCCAAAAATATGTGAAAACGAAATTCGATTTCAATTTAAAATAAAATAAATGTCCTTAACGTTATGTTATCGTTCGAAATACCTACCGAATGTTTGATTAAATATGTAAAACCATCAATTCAATCATTCAATAACTAAAATTATCTTACTTTATTCACTAATTATACATATAATTGTCATGGATTGTATTTAAACTCAACAAATTATTATATAGTGCTTAATTTTAAAAAATATATATTTCAAATTCCGAGGGAATTCCGAGGGAAAGCCATTTTCCCTCGGAAATCCCTCGGAATTTGCAAAATCCTAAATATTAAAAGAAAAAAGAAAAACGTTGTTTTTAAATATTAAATGTAATAATATGATGTTTTCTTTGTTATTTAATTAAATAAGAAAAATTTCTCTTTTAAAAATATATAAAAACGAAATTCTATTTCAATTTAAAATAAAACGAATGTCCTTAACGTTATGATTTCGTTCGAAATACTTACCGAATATTCGATTGCATATATATATCCATCAATTCAATCATTTAATAACTAAAATTATCTTACTTTATTCAGTAATTATACATATAATTGTCATGGATTGTATTTAAACTCAACAAATTATTATATAGTGCTTAATTTTAAAAAATATATATTTCAAATTCTGAGGGAATTCCGAGGGATTTCCGAGGGAAAATGGTTTTCCCTCGGAATTCCCTCGGAATTTCGAAAATTCAAAATATTAAAAAAAGAGAAAAAATTGTGTTCAAATATTAAATGTAATAACATGATGTTTTCTTTGTTAGTTAATTAAATAAGAAAAAATTCTCTTCCAAAAATATGTGAAAACGAAATTCGATTTCAATTTAAAATAAAATGAATGTCCTTAACGTTATGTTATCGTTCGAAATACCTGCCGAATGTTTGATTACATATGTATAACCATCAATTCAATCATTTAATAACTAAAATTATCTTACTTTATTCACTAATTATACATATAATTGCCATGGATTGTATTTAAACTCAACAAATTATTATATAGTGCTTAATTTTAAAAAATATATATTTCAAATTCCGAGGGATTTCCGAGGGAAAACCATTTTCCCTCGGAAATCCCTCGGAATTCCCTCGGAATTTGCAAAATCCTAAATATTAAAAAAAAAAGAAAAACATTGTTTTTAAATATTAAATGTAATAATATGATGTTTTCTTTGTTATTTAATTAAATAAGAAAATTTTATCTTTTAAAAATATATAAAAACGAAATTCTATTTCAATTTAAAATAAAACTAATGTCCTTAACGTTATGATTTCGTTCGAAATACTTACCGAATATTCGATTGCATATGTATAACCATCAATTCAATCATTTAATAACTAAAATTATCTTACTTTATTCACTAATTATACATATAAATAATTGCCATGGATTTTACCTAAGTTCAACAAATTATTATATAATTAATAATTAAAAAATAACTATTTAAAATTCCGAGGGAATTGCGAGGGAATTCCGAGGGAATTTATCAAATTCATTTCCGAGGGAATATTTCCCTCGGAATTCCCTCGGAAAGTAGTTTTATTTTAATAATTAAATAACTTTCAATTTTCCGAGGGAATTTTCCCTCGGAAATTCCCTCGGAAAATACTAAATTGAATTATGCGAACATTTCCGAGGGAATATTTCCCTCGGAAATCCCTCGGAAAATAACTTTAATTTAGAAAATAAATTACTTTCAATTTTCCGAGGGAATTTTCCCTCGGAAAATAACTTTAATTTAAAAATTAATAATTTTTTTATTTTCCGAGGGAAATTTCCCTCGAAAATTCCCTCGGAAACTAGTTATAATTTAAAAATTAATTTACTTTTAATTTTCCGAGGGAATTTTCCCTTGGAAATTCCCTCGGAAATTAATTTTAGTTTAAAAATTAATAATTTTTTATTTTCCGAGGGAAATTTCCCTCGGAAATTCCCTCGGAAACTAGTTCTAATTTAAAAATTAATTAAATTTTAATTTTCCGAGGGAATTTTCCCTCGGAAATCCCTCGGAAAACTTGGCGGCTAACGTTGGCGCTAATCCCTTGGAAATTTCCCTCGAATTTCGGCTGTTGTCTTGTAGTGCTATAAGCCTGTCCCTGTATCATGGTAAGAGTGCACTGTAGCTTTTCCGTCGGATCACAAGGAATGAGGCGCCATATCCGGTTGGTTTGAATCAACCACTCCACTGCTTGAACATCGTTCCCACCAATAAAAACCGGTGGATTTTGGTTTTTGAATTCCCAGAGAATAGCAGTAATGGCATTCCCTCCATGATTCCCAGCCTGAGGTGCATTGTTCCTTTCCTGAGCTCTTTGTTCCAAGAATACGGCCAATCTCTCCATGAAATTCTCGGGACCCATTTGGGGTGGTGGTGGTGGATTATTATTTTCCTGTTGTGGAGAATGATCTCGGTGATGGCGATGTTTAGGAGATCTATCTCGTCGGTGGTGTCTTCTTGGAGGCATAATTCTACAAGATAGGAATTTCCGATACATATGCACGCAAGTCAATACGTGTTCATGTGCACGATTAACAAGAGAATAAGCAATTAATCATGTAACTACACATAATCCATGTTGTCCTAAGCCACATGACCTAGACAGACTCGCACGACTTAAGAGTTCCGGTTTTGCAACTTCGCTCTGATACCACTTTAAGATGTGACGCCCGGAGCGGTGGGCCACCACATCCCCTGCACCTAAACCTGAACCCATATATGAAATGGATCTCCATACATGAGTCCAATTCTAACCGAACAGGAACCTACACTCACTCCCTAGGCTAAACAGGGCTAAAACAAGGACAGAGAGCGCTAAACAAACATAAGAATGCGGAAGCAAGAACATAAGGATCGAAAAGAGCTCTATACTAACCTTTACATCATATACAATGGCCTCACGACCCAAAATGTAGCACCCGAGCGTGAGGTACCACATCCCCCGCTCCGGGACCCGACCCGTATATGAAATGGAAGTCCATGCATGTGCCAAATCCATGACGAACGGGGACACAACACACACGCTATGCTAGGCGGGACTAACCCTTAAACCAATCAACTCAAGAATCATAAAATCAGAGTTAAAATAATACGTGGAAGCAAGAATAACATAGCATATAAACAATGAGCCACCAAGCTCCAAAATAGATATACAAAAGCATTCAAATCATCAACGGTGCTCATGGCCTACAAAAATCATAACGCTCCAAGAAATACTAAGATCAAATACAAAAGTAATGAGAGTATGAACATATGAGACTGAAAAGAAGTGCCAAACATAAATGCAAGACCTAGACGACTTGTATTCCCGCCTAGCACTCCTATACCTGCACAAAACAACTGAAAACAACCGGGTTCAGTCTAAAAGAGACTGGTGGGTATAAAAACGGGGCATAAAATATATAATATCGCATAAATTAAACACATACATGCAAGCCCTAATCCCGTGTGAAGTTTAATAAGAATTTACCAAGTGGTTAAAACAAAAGAAAACATCAACGGGATTACGACGTTCATATTCATTCATAATTGTTCATAAGGTTTTATGGCCCGGCGAGTGGGCGTGCACAATCTCCAACCTACTCCTCGTGTAATCATAATCAATTATTCAATCATTCATTATCATACATAAATCTTTTGTGCTCATAAATACATGATCATAATCATTCATATACACCTTCTTCCTCCGGGTGGTGGACGGGCTTGCAAGACCCGGCCACCAGTTCATACATAGGCCAATGGGTGTAGCACCCCAAGCGGTGGGGCACCACACCCCCGCACTATGACCCGACACGTGGTACGAAATGGAACGTCCGCACACGCACGAAGTCACAGCGAACGGGTGACAAACGAAAATCCAACCTAAGCTAGGCGGTACCTAAACCCCGTGCAAGTAAAATATGCAAAAACCTGTACGCGGAAGCGAATCAAAATATGAACTAACAAAAACTTTAATCAACAAAATACAGAAACGGGTTCAACTAATCCAAGCCCTGTCCTAACCTGTCCCGAAAATTCATATAATCACAGCATAAACATAATCCTGTACAGAACATGCTATGTATATAATTACAAACGGATGCAGATCAGATATTCTCAACTTAAACAAATGGATACAGGTTCAAAAGACACGGACTCAACAGACAAGACTCAAAGCCGCCTAGCTCGAACTCCAAGAACCTGAACCTGCAGACTGAAAACATAGGTGGGGCGAGGGTCAGTCCACTGACTGAGTGAGGGGGTTGAACTCACACACACTATACATAATAAGGAGCAGAGCTAGGGTTTTGCATACCAAAACCATTTTCCAAAAAGAGCTCATATTTACACATATACTCATATCTTCTTAAGTTTGAAAACTCGTAAGGATTCATAGATTCAGAGACGTATTTGGATTCATATTAAAACTCATAGGGATTCATATTTAGAAACTCATAACATTCATAATTAGAAACTCATAAAGATCCTTATATTCATAATGATTCATAACTCAGCGTGGAAATCTCATACTGAAAACAAACTCTCCTATCCCGTTTCATAATCAACATAACAAAAGAATTCAAATACCAGGCGAGTACGGGTTTCCAACCTTACTCCTTAAACAAAAGACTCAAAAGATTCATAAGGAATCATAAATTTATAAAATTCATAGGATTCATAAATTCATAGATTCATATTCTCGTATTCCAACCTTTCTCCGGAAGTCTGCACGCGGGTTACGGGCCCACATCATGCAACTCAATATACGTGGGGTTGCGAACCCACAACGTACCTTCTCCGGCCTCAGCCGAAGGCTCAAAGCACCACGCCTTCTCCATCTCCCTCAGAGTCGCACGTAGGTACTTCAAAGGAGCACGTGCACAGGCTTAACCCGGCGGCCCAACACCGCCTCGGGCGTCCTTACCCACGCCTCCAGGGCCCAGGGATTCATAAGATTCATAAGGATTCATAAGAAACATACCTAACTCGCGAAACCTAGAAACATATGATTCATACTTAAGAAACATACCATAAGAAACATACCTTACCGTGCAACTCGGCATATGCTATACACGTACCTCTCCGTGTCTTCCAAATTCATAATAAGCTGAAGAAGATCCATAGTTCGCTTGCAAATACACGGTTTGGAGCATAGCCTCGTTGCAAAACCATTTTAAGCTTATATACGCCCATACGTATAATTTCAGAAGGATTCATATCAAATCGAATTAACAAAATTCATAACATATCGTAAGACACATATTTAATATACATATAGTATATATATTCGCATGCGGGCTTGAAAACGAGCATATAGGGTTGTAGGTCGCTTTAACTAAAGCAAAAATCCTAAAACCTCACCTTACACCGACGAGAACGGAAACACAAGCCAGGAAGTCCCACTGAAACTCCGACAGCTGACAGACACTCCCTGAACAACCCCTGAACAACTGAATACGCAACACAGACTCAGACTCCAAAAACAACCACAAAGACGCACGACCATGCTCACGAATATACATGATGCAGCATATAATCCATATTTATTCAATCAAGTCATTCAGAGCATAATATAATTCGTATTACATCCCAAGAGATACGTAGCTTATAAATTCGTAACATTAATTACATAGAATAAATCAAGACATCATAAATTTAATTCTTATCAAGTACTAGGTCTCTAGACAAATAAACGCGAATTACATATCCATCCTATACATATATCCATAATTGCAATACCCTTAAACTCACCTCACAACCAGGCATATATTCGAATGGAGCAATCAAACAAGGGTCAAGTAGATAGGCGTAATAGCAAATAAATTCCATAAATCACGAATCAAGCTTTCATACAACATAACATATTTCCAAGTATCATACAATTCATAATTTCAATTTATAGCACATACAAGATCGAATTGCACAATTAAAATCAATTAACGAATAAAATACAATAACTTCAAAAATTCATATAAAATCAACCGGACATCCGATTGACGAACGGAAAGTGGCGTTGGACTCACCACAACGAAACGGACCTACTGTCCAAAAGTTACCGGAATGCCGCCACCGCAACCGGACGAACAGCCATCGGCCGCCACCGGAATACCGCCTCCAGTGGTCAGAAAAATCCCCGGAAGGACAGAAACGTACGCCTCGGCCTACTCAATAAAAGCCCTCAACCAATTTCAGAAAATAGCAAACACGCCGGACTTCGTTGAGGAAAAATCGAACCAAATCCTAACGACGAAAACTGAAATTAACCGCTAACCGTAAAACGAAAATGAAATCCGGGCATACCGTTGGAATGCTTGTAACGAGCCCTACAAAAGCCCCTAGCCAAATCATCGGAAAAACCACCGGAAAAAGGACCGCCGGTCTGCCACGGGTTTGACACCGGTCCACCGTCACCGGCCGGTTCTTGAGCCGCCACCAACACGAATAGCTCGGCCTCACTGAGATGAGCAACTTTCGTATAAGGCCCGTCAACAAAAACCCACCGGAAAAGGCCGAACCGCCGCCGCTAAGCTCCGCCACTGCGCCTTGCCGGAAAACGCCATCTCCGCCGCGATTCACTCTGATTTGAGGCCGGAAATAGATTCAGGACATCGAAAACGGTAGGGTAGCATCAAGTGTTGTCTGAAAACTCACCGGAATGCGCGGAACCACCGCGCTACAGTAACTCCGCCGCGCCGCCGCCCGCTTTGGGTGGCGCGTGCGCCTTCCTCGCCACCCCGATGGAGGCGCCGCCTATACAGAAAAATGCACCCGGAAGTCTTCTCTCAAGTCAGGGGGCGCGTGTCGAACAATCGTCGCCGGAAGTCGCCGCGAAACGCGGCTGAAACTTGCGCCACCACCGCCGCCACCTGCAACTCGCCATAGCGCCGCCTCCGCTGGTTTTTCAGGCCATGATTTTGGTATCATCGTGACGGGCTCGTCGAGCTAATTCCGTCGAGAAACGAGCAAGAACGAGCTTGTGTGTGTTTTTACCCCTAACTGCTTGAATAGTGACCAAAGGCTGATGTCGCCAGAGAGAAAGAGAGAGCTGAGGTCTGATCTTTTGGCACGAATTACGAGGATTCGGTGTATATATATCTCGGGTCCTCGTACGCGAAACGGTCGGAAGAACGGGCTAACGAAGTCAGAATGGGGTAAACTTAGAGTCTACGGACTCGTCTCGATGCCCCGAACGCATTGAAGGGGTCAAAATGGTCAAAATCTCATTCAAACAAGAAATGACCGAAAAACCCCTAAAAAGAGAAAATTACAAAGGGGCCCTTAAACTCTAAAAGAGTTCAAAATAGGGCCATGAAAAATATAAAATCACACAATTAAACACATTAAAAGGTTAAAACGTGGCGTACCTTACACGTCGGACGAGCGGGGTGTCACAATCTCCCCTCCTTCAAAAGGACCTGTCCTCAGGTCCTATTACGGAGTCGTAAAGCTTCAAACTGGAATACTTCAATCCATCTCCTCAAATCGTGTAGAGTCATAGCCCTGGCGGTGAAGTTTTACTCCTACTGATTGCATCAACTCCCTGCAGAGTTCCGTAGTCACAGAGGTTTGTTCAAACACTTGACCGTTGGTCGCTTTAAACTCATTCAATCCCCTAGTAGGCCACTGCACCCAAAGCTCGAAACTGTCGCTTCTTCACCGGTTGCAAACCAACATCAAGCCACACGAAACACAGCCGCGACAAACAAGAGAGAATCCCATCTCTCAGCACGCAAGAGAGAGAGAGCCCCGTCTCCCGACACATCAAAAGAGAGAACCCCGTCCCTCAGGCACATAATTGAGAGAACCCCATCTCCCAACCACGTAATCGAGAGAACCCCGTCTCTCAACCTAAGTCTGGCAGACTTCCACATCTTCCAAACATTCTAGTTTGAGAAAATCCAACATTTCTCAAACCCTAGATTCGAGAGAATCCAACATCTCCCAAACGTCTAACTCCAAGAGAACCCAGCATCTCTTGCTCACATAATTTAGAAAGAATCCAGCATCTTTCTATCACATAAATAGGGAGAATCCCACATCTCCCTAACACGTAAATAGAGAGATCTCAACAACTCTCTAGCATACAAGTTCACTTATACAGCATTCATACATACACAAATTAAAGTAGCACTGGATGCAAAACATGTGATGCATGTTTGGTGTACCTTATCACAACTGATATCGGTGTCCCTAGAGTATAAACTCATCATCCATGCTCAACTCAAGGGGGATATCGCGATGGCATCTCTGTAAAATAAAATCACAATATGCTTGTATGTGCATGAAGGGTTAGTGAGTAACCAAAGAAATTATAAGCACCGAAGCACGAATAGTTCACGCAAGCATGCAATCCATTCAGTTTACAAGAATTCACAACAATAAAAAAAATTTTAAGTTATGGAAATTGGAGCAGTTAGTCACGCTATTACAGTTGAGTAACATCAAACATTACACGTTGTCACATATGTCAAGCAAAATAAAATATAATAAAATTACTTATGAAATGCATGGGTGCAAATGCCATGAATGCTCAATGTACCGTTCACCGTGGAAATGAAGTCGAGGTTGGCAATTCTTTAACTTGAAAGGATAATCAAATCCTTAACTGGCCGTAGTTCCAACTTCCCGTTCAATTTTTTTGCATTCTTTAGAAATTTCTTCGAATCCGCGGTTACCAAGGGGTCTTGAACCGTCTTATTTGCCTCTCGCATAAAAGTAATCCATGGAGTCTCTTGAAGTCCCGATAAAATCTTCCAACGGTGGAATCTCTCAGAGCAATCATGGAGAGATAAACGGAGAATCTTCAAACAATCCTGCTTCACATACCATCATTTTTTTTTTTTTTTAAATGTTATCCCCCACTCTTAATATTTGGTGAAGTCGACCCTCGCTGACATCATCACCATAATTCTGTAGTTTATATAGTTTATCCTTTTCCTTTTGTAGAGGTATAGCTGCCCTCGTTGATGTCTTTACAATAGTCTGATCTCCACTTGAGAACCTTTGAATGGTACAAGTGCTTCAATTTCTTCATTGCAACCTCACGCCATCCAAAGTTAGAAATTCTGGTGTCCTTATAAAGCATGTACTCCCGAGCACCTCCAAGTAATAAGTACATATCCTGAAGGCACCCTGATAGTTAAAAGATCTCTTGTTTCTCTCATATTCGAATATCTTCTTGTATCCACCCAATACCCTGACTGTGTTAGCTTGATCACACATCTTCTGGTTAACCCCGGTTCGAATCTCAATGTTGCTTCGACCAATACAGCACTTAGTGGATCAGGTAGGGGAACACCTAAATTACAACCACGTGACTAATGCGTGTGGGGTTAGGGATGTGTATAGCATACACGCATTAATCAGCGAGGAAGACAATCAAGCACGTAAAACAAATGTTCGAAACAATTAAAATTTACTCCAATGCATGATGCGCGTGCCATGTATGAATAATACCCGTTTTCATAGCAGTAGCATTGATTCCTTGTTATAAATTTTTGTAGAGGTCCATTTGCTTTTCATCCAAGTAGTCAGAAAACGGAAGTTTCAAATCTTCCTTCATAATTTTGTAGAAGTGGAGAGTGTTGTCACGATCAACTTCAATTTTGTTATCGAGCCAACACCCTGTAATTCACAAATGGACATTTATTTATGCATGAGGGTTAGTACGTGGGTATGTCAAGTAATGAAAGCAATTAAGAACACTTAAGTAATGCAAATGCAATATGTAATTTAATAAAATTTAATCATAACAATAATAAGTTTACAAAAATCGTAATCATAGTGTGCACACAATCACATAAGCTCAGCCAAATTCATACATACAAGTCAAAATTTCACGTCTGACAAATGCAATGCACAAGTATTCCTATGTCGTACGACCTAAACTGACACGACACGACTCCAGAGCACCGGTTCTAAACCTGGTAGCCCTGATACCACTTAAGATGTAGCACCCCAAGCGGTGGGGCACCACACCCCCGCACTATGACCCGACACGTGGTACGAAATGGAACGTCCGCACACTCACCAAGTCACAGTGAACGGGTGACAAACGAAAATCCAACCTAAGCTAGGCGGTACCTAAACCCCGTGCAAGTAAAATATGCAAAAACCTGTACGCGGAAGCGAATCAAAATATGAACTAACAAAAACTTTAATCAACAAAATACAGAAACGGGTTCAACTAATCCAAGCCCTGTCCTAACCTGTCCTGAAAATTCATATAATCACAGCATAAACATAATCCTGTACAGAACATGCTATGTACATAATTACAAACGGATGCAGATCAGAGATTCTCAACTTAAACAAATGGATACAGATTCAAAAGACACGGACTCAACAGACAAGACTCAATGCCGCCTAGCTCGAACTCCAAGAACCTGAACCTGCAGACTGAAAACATAGGTGGGGCGAGGGTCAGTCCACTGACTGAGTGAGGGGGCTGAACTCACACACACTATACATAATAAGGAGCAGAGCACGTATCAAAAGAAAGATTATGAACCGGGAGTAGGGTTTTGCATACCAAAACCATTTTCCAAAAAGAGGTCATATTTACACATATACTCATATCTTCTTAAGTTTGAAAACTTGTAAGCATTCATAGATTCAGAGACACATATGGATTCATATTAAAACTCATAGGGATTCATATTTAGAAACTCATAAGATTCATAATTAGAAACTCATAAAGATCCTTATATTCATAATGATTCATAACTCAGCGTGGAAATCTCATACTGAAAACAAACTCTCCTATCCCGTTTCATAATCAACATAACAAAAGAATTCAAATACCAGGCGAGTACGGGTTTCCAACCTTACTCCTTAAACAAAAGACTCAAAAGATTCATAAAGAAGCATAAATTCATAAAATTCATAGGATTCATAAATTCATAGATTCATATTCCCGTATTCCAACCTTTCTCCGGAAGTCTGCACGCGGGTTACGGGTCCACATCGTGCAGCTCAATATACGTGGGGTTGCGAACCCACAACGTACCTTCTCCGGCCTCAGCCGAAGGCTCAAAGCACCACGCCTTCTCCATCTCCCTCAGAGTCGCGCATAGGTACTTCAAAGGAGCACGTGCACAGGCTTAACCCGGCGGCCCAACACCGCCTCGGGCGTCCTTACCCACGCCTCCAGGGCCCAGGGAATCATAAGATTCATAAGGACTCATAAGAAACATACCTAACTCGCGAAACCTAGAAACATATGATTCATACTTAAGAAAAATACCATAAGAAACATACCTTACCGTGCAACTCGGCATATGCTATACACGTACCTCTCCGTGTCTTCCAAATTCATAATAAGCTGAAGGAGACCCATAGTTCGCTTACAAATACACGGTTTGGAGCACAGCCTCGTTGCAAAACCATTTTAAGCTTATATACGCCCATACGTATAATTTCAGAAGGATTCATATCAAATCGAATTAACAAAATTCATAACATATCGTAAGACACATATTTAATATACATATAGTATATATATTCGCATGCGGGCTTGAAAACGAGCATATAGGGTTGTAGGTCGCTTTAACTAAAGCAAAAATCCTAAAACCTCACCTTACACCAACGAGAACGGAAACACAAGCCAGGAAGTCCCACTGAAATTCCTACAGCTGACGGACACTCCCTGAACAACCCCTGAACAACTGAACACGCAACACAGACTCAGACTCCAAAAACAACCACAAAGACGCACGGCCATGCTCACGAATATACATGATGCAGCATATAATCCATATTTATTCAATCAAATCATTCAGAGCATAATATAATTCGTATTACATCCCAAGAGATACGTAGCTTATAAATTCGTAACATTAATTACATAGAATAAATTAAGACATCATAAATTTAATTCTTATCAAGTACTAGGTGTCTAGACAAATAAACGCGAATTACATATCCATCCTATACATATATCCATAATTGCAATACCCTTAAACTCACCTCACAACCAGGCATATATTCGAATGGAGCAATCAAACAAGGGTCAAGTAGATAGGCGTAATACGAGGCAAATAAATTCCATAAATCACGAATCAAGCTTTCATACAACATAACATATTTCCAAGTATCATACAATTCATAATTTCAATTTATAGCACATACAGGATCGAATTGCACAATTAAAATCAATTAACGAATAAAATACAATAACTTCAAAAATTCATATAAAATCAACCGGAGATCCGATTGACGAACGGAAAGTGGCGTTGGACTCACCACAACGAAACGGACCTACTGTCCGAAAGTTTCCGGAATGCCGCCACCGTAACCGGACGAACAGCCATCGGCCGCCACCGGAATACCGCCTCCGGTGGTCGAAAAAATCCCCAGAAGGACAGAAACGTGCGCCTCGGCCTACTCAATAAAAGCCCTCAACCAATTTCAGAAAATAGCAAACACGCCGGACTTCGTTGACGAAAAATCGAACCAAATCCCAACGACGAAAACTGAAATTAACCGCTAACCGTAAAACGAAAATGAAATCCGGGCATACCGTTGGAAAGCTTGTAACGAGCCCTACGAAAGCCCCTAGCCAAATCATCGGAAAAACCACCGGAAAAAGGACCGCCGGTCTGCCACCGGTCTGACATCGGTCCACCGTCGCCGGCCGGTTCTTGAGCCGCCACAAACACGAATAGCTCGGCCTCACTGAGATGAGCAACTTTCGTAAAGGGCCCGTCACCAAAAACCCACCGGAAAAGGCCGAACCGCCGCCGCTAAGCTCCGCCCCTGTGCCTTGCCGGAAAACGCCATCTCCGCCGCGATTCACTCTGATTTGAGGCGGGAAATAGATTCAGGACGTCGAAAACGGTAGGGTAGCATCAAGTGTTGTCTGAAAACTCACCGGAATGCGCGGAACCACCGCGCGACAGTAACTCCGCCGCGCCGCCGCCCGCTTTGGGTGGCGCGTGCGCCTTCCTCGCCACCCCGATGGAGGTGCCGCCTATACAGAAAAATGCACCCGGAAGTCTTCTCTCAAGTCAGGGGCGCGTGTCGAACAATCGTCGCCGGAAGTAGCCGCGAAACGCGGCTGAAACTTGCGCCACCACCACCGCCGCCTGCAACTCGCCATAGCGCCGCCTCCGCTGGTTTTCAGGCCATGATTTTGGTATCATCGTGACGGGCTCGTCGAGCTGATAAATTTCCATTATTCACACGTCGAATTCCGTCGAGAAACGAGCAAGAACGAGCTTGTGTGTGTTTTTACCCCTCAACTGCGTGAATAGTGACCAAAGGCTGATGTCGCGAGAGAGAAAGAGAGGGCTGAGGTCTGATCTTTTGGCACGAATTACGAGGATTCGGGGTCTATATATCTCGGGTCCTCGTACGCGAAACGGTCGGAAGAACGTGCTAACGAAGTCAGAATGGGGCAAACTTAGAGTCTACGGACTCGTCTCGATGCTCCGAACGCATTGAAGGGGTCAAAATGGTCAAAATCTCGTTCGAACAAGAAATGACCGAAAAACCCCTAAAAAGAGAAAATTACAAAGGGGCCCTTAAACTCTAAAAGAGTTCAAAATAGGGCCACGAAAAATATAAAATCACACAATTAAACACATTAAAAGGTTGAAACGTGGCGTACCTTACACGTCGGACGAGCGGGGTGTCACAATGGGGGTACATGAATCCCCCAAGGGCACTCAGCTCCCATTCCTCGCTAAAACTCCTAGCGAGGGCCGGTATCACCGTAGTTTGGTTGGAACTAGTATATGGGATCCCCGTCAGCCCTTGCTTCCTCGGTTATCCACATATACTAAGTCCCGGGGCCCGTGCAATCATAAATCAACGCCAAACATATGGTGGGGTTCATAAATAAAAGAAAAGGGGGTCATACGTTTGAAATTATTTACCCGAAATGACTCGATATATATAAATATACGATTTTGGCTTAAAATTTTACACATAAGGAATATATATATGGTTGTTTTAACTAATAGAAGAAAAACCCACCTTTACCAAAGCAAAACAAAGGTACAAGCGTCTCAAGGCTCGCCCTCGTCTCCGACCAAACCCGAATCTGTGCAAAAGAAAAGGTATGAGACTCAATGACCACATATGCCGCTCGGCAATGAAGTGAATGTGACATGAATGCATAAATGATCATGTTATATCATAAAAATGTTCATGTGCACTATTAAGAAATTTAAAACATATAATCATTCATTCGTTCATATATTTCATTCAATTTCATAAGTTCATAAATTCATAATTTCATAAATTCATATCATTCATAATATTCATAAATTCATAAATTCATAATTCATAATGCATATCAATTAATCTAAAATACATTTAATAAGCATAACATACAATATTCAAATCCACATTTAGGAATAAAACAAATAAAACGTTCAATCAAAAGTCGGTAGAATAAATACGCGAAATAGAAATCAATTAATTTCAATAATTAAATTAAATCAAATAATACTTAAAATATATAATAAATATATATAATATAATATATATATATAATATAATATAATAACATATGTATATACATTATATATATATATATATATATATATATATATATATATACGTACACACACACAAACATACCCATGCATGCATATATATTATATATTAAATACATATATATATATATATATATATATATATATTACATAAGTACTACACATGCATGCATAAATCATATACAAAGCCATGCATGCAAAATTATTCCACCATTACATGCACACACACAACACCACTCCCATGCATGCACACGAACACACACACACAGCACAAATCCACAGCAGTCATGCACAAATATAATAAGCAGCAACAGTTCAATGAAGAAGCAGCAAAGTTCAAGCAAAACGGGGTGACACCCCCGTGTCACCCCCCAAGCCTAGGCCGAGACACCCCCGTGTCTCGGTACAGCAATTCCAGCCCACACAGCACTCCCGTTCCGCGCTGGAAAGGCAACAACGGCACCCCCGTGTCGCACAGCAGCAAACCCTGTTCCGGACAGCACAAACGCGCAGAAACAGAGCAGCCAAGAACGCAGGAAAAGCAGGCAACAAAGGAGGCTAAACAAGGTACAAAATACAGCAAAAACTCAATAAGAACACATGCTAAGAGGCCACGAAAATGACAGCAAAAAGGAGGAAGAATTTCAGCAGTTTTGACAGCTGAAAATCAGAAAACAGGGCAAAGCTGCGGGAAAAACAGGGTATGCTTACTCACAACTAAACCGACTCAAATCAGGTCCAAAGGCCATCAAATAAGCAGCAAAACAACATAAAACCAACACATAATTCAGTTCCAAAAGTGATCAACCAAGATAGCAACCGTAAGTGACCTTCATGTGGGAATTTCTCAAAAGATCATAAATGATATGAGGATGTCAAAACAATCACTCTCAAGCTTGGAATCAAACAAAACCATTGAAAAACGAAGGAGAACAACATTTGCCCAAAATCACCCCTTTTTCGGAAAAACCCCAGAATTTCTTGAATCCATGCTCAAATTCATGAATGAAAGGATAAAAATGATAAGAATTAATCATATAATACAACCCTAAGCTTACCTTGCTGATTGGAAGAAGTTTGGATGAGATTTGAGCTCCAAAATCTCCAAGGGGTGAAGGGTTACGGGACTGGAATGAAGAGCAGTAGCTTTGGCTGAGTTTTGGGGATTGTGTGAGGGTTATCTTGGTTAGAACTTGATATTTCATGATAGGTGGTTGAGTTAGGGATCTAATAAATCAAACCATGGTTAATTTGGTTATGGTTTGGACAAGATATGGCTGATTTTGTACAACAAGGTCAAATTGGTCGCGGATTCGTTTTTCAGTTGAATTTCGGAGGTTCAAACGACTTAGGAAAATTGTAAGGCTAAGTTTACTAAACTCGAATTTTTGTTACGAGTTCAGCGGAGTTAACGGAACTCGAATCCGAGTTCCCAAGCTCAAGATATTAAATTCGGAACCAATGGTACGCTAAGTGCTCGTTAGCCCCCGATTTGGTTCCTCAATTCAAATTAAATTCGTTAACAAATCAAATGAATTCTAAAATGTAAACCGAGCATAAAATCATGTTCATAACACATATTTATACGACATATTACAAATTCGCGGAAATTCGATATCATATCATATAAGAACGATGCACAAAATTAGTGATATGATCAATTCATGCAATTCATGCATAATTTATAAAATTCCATGCAAAATTTCTAATTCAAAATCCATGCAATTCATGCACGAATTAAAATTCCATTGCAAAAATGAAATAATTAAACAAATTCTAATATTAAATAAATCATATTAAGTCACGTAATTAATTAATTAAAACATGATTAATTAACATAACATATAATTAGCATAATCATTAAATTAATAATAATATAAATAAATATATATACATATAATACGAAAAAATATATATATATATAAAGTTAATAATAAATCAAAATAAAATATAATAAATTAAAAATAATAACAATTTATAATAAAATTAAATATAAAACACATAAAAACAATTAATTCGCGCAAATTAGTAAACACATATGTCGTACCTTTACGTCCGAGAAATCGGGGCGTTATAATCTCTCCCCCTTAAAAGAATCCGTCCTCGGATTCACTGCTCGCTCGGAAACAACTCGGGGTGAAACCTTTTCATCTTATCCTCCGTCTCCCACGTAGCCTCTTCGGTTTTATCACTTCTCCAAAGAACCTTGACTAGTGGAATACGCCGATTTCGAAGTTCCTGAAACTTTCGATCCAATATCTTAATCGGCTTCTGAACGAAGGTGAGATCCGGTTCTAATTCCACTTCTTCAACCAGTAGAACCTCGGACTCGTCTCGATAATACTTTCGGAGCTGCGAAACATGAAACACGTTATGAATTCCAGTCAAACTCGGAGGCAAGTCCAGTCGATAGGTCGTATCCCCAATCTTCTCCAAAATCTCATATGGTCCCATATACCGAGGGTTTAATTTTCCTCCTCGTCCAATCCTTGAGAACCGTTTTCGTGGGGAAGCCTTTAAGAAAACCCTATCTCCAATCTCAAACTCCAAATTCTTTCTCCGAAGATCTGCATAACTCTTTTGTCGATCCTGGACAGCCTTCATCCGTTGTCTAATTATCTGGACCTTATCAATAGCCTCTTGTACAACCTTAGAGGGTTTTTCCTTCTTTTCCCCTCTTTTAATCCCTTCTTGCTTGGTCCAATTCCATTCCTCCAAGTCAAAGAACAACGGTGATCGACATTTACGTCCATAAAGAGCTTCATAAGGGGCCATTTCAATCGAGGCTTGATAGCTATTGTTGTAAGCAAACTCGATTAACGGCAACTGTTCATTCCACGAGCTTTGAAAGTCCAATGCACATGCTCTCAACAAATCCTCCAGATACTTAATTAACATTTCTGATTGTCCGTCGGTCTGAGGATGGAAAGCTGTGCTGAAATGAAGCCTTGTTCCCAAACACTTCTGTAATTCTTGCCATAACCTTGAAGTAAATCTGGGATCCCGATCCGAGACAATACTAACAGGTACACCATGAAGCCTGACAATCTCATCATTGTATCTCTTGGCCAACTTACTCACTTTATCGGACATTCTGATAGCAAGAAAATGAGCTGATTTTGTCAACCTGTCCACAATAACCCAAATTCCATCGAAACCTCCTCTCACTTTTGGTAATCCCGAAACAAAATCCATAGTTATTTGTTCCCATTTCCATTCCGGGATAGGTAATGGTTGAAGTAGCCCCGATGGCTTTTGATGTTCTGCCTTTACCACTTGACAAGTCATACAATGCTTCACGAAGTTAATAACATCCCGTTTCAATCCATTCCACCAATAGAATTGCTTAAGATCCTTATACATTTTGTTCCCTCCGGGATGTATCGAATACCCCGACCGATGGGCTTCCTCAAGAATAATCCTTTTTAACTCTTCCGGTACAACAACTCTATTCTTGAATCTTAGAAGTCCCGTATCATCAAACCCAAAAGGACATTCTGAATCAGCTCGAGCTTTCTCAGCTAATTTCTGAACCTCGGGATCAATCCTCTGAGCATCAAATAATCTCTGTTTAAGATCGGGTTGAACCGTAATATTCCGAATACTAGCCCTCAGCTTGAACAACTCATTCTCATCTCCAATTTCCACTTTCACATTGGACACACTAGTTTTCCTACTAAGTGCATCCGCGACCAAATTGGCTTTGCCGGGATGGTATCGGATTGTACACTCATAATTCGCCAAAAGTTCCATCCAACGCCGTTGTCTCTTGTTCAATTCCTTTTGCGAGAATAAGTATTGGAGACTCTTGTGATCGGAAAAGACCTCGAACGAAATTCCATAAAGATAGTGTCTCCACTTACCCAAAGCAAAGATCACTGCCGCTAATTCTAAATCGTGAGTGGGGTAGTTCTGTTCATGCTCTTTCAATTTCCTTGAGGCATAGGCGATTACTCTTCCATTCTGCATCAACACACATCCCAAACCTTCCTTTGAGGCGTCCGCATAAACTGTATATCCTTCTGTACCTTCGGGAAGTGCTAATACAGGAGCGGTGGTCAACTTCTCCTTTAAAAGTTGAAAGCTAGCTTCACATGCCTCGTCCCACTCAAACTTAACCGCTTTCTTAGTCAATCGGGTTAAAGGAGCCGCAATCTTTGAGAAATCCTGAACGAATCTCCGATAGTAGCCTGCCAAACCCAAAAAACTCCTTAGTTCTGAAGCATTTTTCGGGCTTTGCCATTGAATAACCATCTCAATCTTAGAAGGGTCTACTTCTAAACCTTTCCTTGAAATAATATGACCCAAAAATGCTACCCGATCAATCCAAAACTCGCATTTGCTAAACTTAGCATACAACCGATGTTCCCTTAAGGTGTCCAACACAATTCTGAGGTGCCTTGCATGATCCTCCGGAGTTCTCGAATAAACCAAGATGTCATCGATGAAGATTACCACAAACTTATCCAAATAGGGCCGGAAAATTCGATGCATCATATCCATAAAAGCAGCCGGAGCATTAGTCAATCCAAAAGGCATCACTACGAACTCGTAGTGTCCATACCGGGTGTTAAATCCCGTCTTCGGAATGTCCTCTTCCCGGATCTTCAATTGATAGTATCCCTGTCTCAAGTCCAATTTTGAGTAAACCCCCGAACCTTGTAACATGTCGAATAAATCCTCAATATGGGGCAAAGGATACTTATTCTTTACGGTCATCCGATTAAGCTCCCGGTAATCTATACACATTCTTAGGGTTCCATCCTTTTTCTTAACAAAGAGAACCGGAGCACCCCAGGGTGACGAACTTGGCCGAATATATCCAACTTTGAGCAATTCCTCTAATTGAATCTTTAACTCTTTCAACTCGGCCGGTGCCATCCGATACGGATCTTAGAATACGGTGTGGATCCTGGATGTCAGTCAATAACGAACTCAATCTCATGGTTTGGTGGTAAAGAACTCAAATTCTCCGGAAACACATCGGAGAAATCCTTAACAACCGCGGTATCCTCCAACTTAACTTGATCTTTCGGCCTATTAAGAAGGTAAGCAATAAATCCCGTTGCTCCTTCTCTTATCAACTTGTGAGCTTCCATATAAGATAAGAGAGATACCGTTCTTGATCCACTACCAATCACCAATTCTTTCCCCAAAATCACCTTCTTCGGAAAACAATCAACATTGGCCCGATGCCTGGACAACCAGTCCATACCCAAGATAACTCCATACCTCTTCATAGGCATAACAATTAAATCAGCAGGATACTCTTTCCCTTCAATCAAAACTGAACACTCCCGAACCAACTGATCTGTCTGAAGACTCCCTCCAAGTGGCGAACTCACCAAATAATAAGAAGAAAGACAAATAACAGGCAAGCACAGAGTGGCAACTATATCACAAGAAATAAAGGAATGCGCGGCACCCGGATCAAAGAGTGCATGAATGTTCATGTTATGTATGCATAGGATACCTTCTACCACGGCTGTGGGATCAATCTCTGCATCTTGCTCCTCACCCGCGAGGGCGTAAGCACGAGCCTGAATCATTGGCCTTTGAACTCCTTTCTGAAATCCGGGGTTCTTATAGGGACATGTCTCCGCCATATGGTCACTTTTCCCACATATGAGGCACAAATTCAACCTTCTCCGACAATTATTGTAGGTATGGGTCGGTCCCCCGCAATGAGTACATGGAGGCACATCCGGGCGTGAATTTGTAGATGTCGGTGCCATAAGTAGAGCCTTTGGTCGAGTCGATGCGGCCTGAGAACCTGGTCCTCCAAACCGAGGCTTCTTAAATGGACCCTTAGGAGGTGGACTAGCTTGAATCATTGGCCTCTTTCCCGAATTCGATCCGGAACCTCTTCCCATTAGAGCTCTAAACATCGGATCCTTCTTCTTGAATTCCTCCTCTTGAACCAAAGCCCTTTGCACGGTGTCGGCAAATGACTCGAAATTGTGCCCCGCTTGACCGTGTGTCAAGTCCTGTCTCAATCCCGCTATGAATTTCCTTGCTTTCCTCTTCTCATCCCGGGTGACATGAGGAGCATATTTCCCAAGTCTATTGAATACGGCGAGGTATTAAGACACCGTACGAGCACCTTGCTTTAATTCCATAAACTCTTGCTCCTTCCTTTCCCTTACCACTTCTGGTACAAAGCATTCCCGGAATTCTCTCTTGAAAACCTCCCAAGTCACTTCCTCTTCATCCACCTCGAGCTTCTCCCTAGTTCGTTCCCACCATTCGTACGCATCTCCATCCAATTGGAATATAGCAAATTGGGCCTTCTCTTGCGTAGTAAACTGGCGGACTCCAAATATCCTCTCCAATCGGATCAACTAACCCTCCGAGACCGCATCGTCAATAGAACCAGAAAACCGAGGGGGGTTGTAACTCAAAAACACCCCATGAGGGTCTCTATTGTTATGGTTTGGTGGAGGAGCTTGTTGTTCTGCTTGTTGTGGTGGGGGAGCTTGAGCCCTCCTATGCTCAACATAATTGAAAACCGCTTCCATAAAATTCCCCATGTCCATCGGTGGTGCTTGTGGTTGGGGTGGAGGCGTAGGAGATCGATCATGATGACGACGATGTCCGGGAGATCTCTCACGGTGTCTACGCCGAGGCATCCTGTTCAAGAAATACTGAAATGCATGCTATTTTTAGTCCATGCATGCAAGTGCAATTAATTCGATCAAAATTCGAGATTTAAAGCACACAAGCACATAAACAATGCATATGCAACACATTGACAAGTTGTTCCTAAAGCCGAACGACTTAACTGACTCAACACGACACTAGAGCCCGGGTTTTGTAACCCTAAGCTCTGATACCACATAAGGATGTAGCACCCGAGCGTGAGGTACCACATCCCCCGCACCGGGACCCGACCCGTATATGAAATGGAAGTCCATACACGTGCCAAATCCACGGCGAACGGGGACACAACACACACGCTATGCTAGGCGGGACTAACCCTTAAACCAATCAACTCAAGAATCATAAAATCAGAGTTAAAATAATACGCGGAAGCAAGAATAACATAGCATATAAACAATGAGCCACCAAGCTCCAAAATAGATGTACAAAAGCATTCAAATCATCAACGGCGCTCATGGCCTACAAAAATCATAACGCTCCAAGAAATACTAAGATCAAATACAAAAGTAATGAGAGTATGAACATATGAGACTGAAAAGAAGTGCTAAACATAAATGCAAGACCTAGACGACTTGTATTCCCGCCTAGCACTCCTATACCTGCACAAAACAACTGAAAACAACCGGGTTCAGTCTAAAAGAGACTGGTGCGTATAAAAACGGGGCATAAAATATATAATATCGCATAAATTAAACATATACATGCAAGCGCTAATCCCGTGTGAAGTTTAATAAGAATTTACCAAGTGGTTAAAACAAAAGAAAACATCAACGGGATTACGACGTTCATATTCATTCATAATTGTTCATAAGGTTTTATGGCCCGGCGAGTGGGCGTGCACAATCTCCAACCTACTCCTCGTGTAATCATAATCAATTATTCAATCATTCATTATCATACATAAATCTTTTGTGCTCATAAATACATGATCATAATCATTCATATACACCTTCTTCCTCCGGGTGGTGGACGGGCTTGCAAGACCCGGCCACCGGTTCATACATAGGCCAATGGGGGTACATGAATCCCCCAAGGGCACTCAGCTCCCATTCCTCGCTAAAACTCCTAGCGAGGGCCGGTATCGCCGTAGTTTGGTTGGAACTAGTATATGGGATCCCCGTCAGCCCTTGCTTCCTCGGTTAGCCACATATACTAAGTCCCGGGGCCCGTGCAATCATAAATCATAATTATCTCGCCAAACATATGGTGGGGTTCATAAATAAAAGAAAGGGTGGTCATACGTTTGAAATTATTTACCCGAAATGACTCGATATATAGAAATATACGATTTTGGCTTAAAACTTTGCACATAAGGAATATATATATGGTTGTTTTAACTAATAGAAGAAAAACCCACCTTTACCAAAGCAAAAGAAAGGTACAAACGTCTCAAGGCTTGCCCTCGTCTCCGACCAAACCCGAATCTGTGCAAAAGAAAAGGTATGAGACTCAATGACCACATATGACGCTCGACAATGAAGTGAATATGACATGAATGCATAAATGATCATGTTATATCATAAAAATGTTCATGTGCACTATTAAGAAATTTAAAACATATAATCATTCATTCGTTCATATATTTCATTCAATTTCATAAGTTCACAAATTCATAATTTCATAAATTCATATCATTCATAATATTCATAAATTCATAAATTCATAATTCATAATGCATATCAATTAATCTAAAATCCATTTAATAAGCATAACATATAATATTCAAATTCACATTTAGGAATAAAACAAATAAAACGTTCAATCAAAAGTGGGTAGAATAAATACGCGAAATAGAAATCAATTAATTTCAATAATTAAATTAAATCAAATAATATTTAAAATATATAATAAATATATATAATATAATATATATATATAATATAATATAATAACATATGTATATACATTATATATATATATATATATACGTACACACACACAAACATACCCATGCATGCATATATATTGTATATTAAATACATATATATATATATTACATAAGTACTACACATGCATGCATAAATCATATACAAAGCCATGCATGCAAAATTATTCCACCATTACATGCACACACACAACACCACTCCCATGCATGCACACGAACACACACACAACACAAATCCACAGCAGTCATGCACAAATATAATCAACAGCAACAGTTCAATGAAGAAGCAGCAAAGTTCAAGCAAAACGGGGTGACACCCCCGTGTCACCCCCCAAGCCTAGGCCGAGACACCCCCGTGTCTCGGTACAGCAATTCCAGCCCACACAGCACTCTCGTTCCGCGCTGGAAAGGCAACAACGGCACCCCCGTGTCGCACAGCAGCAACCCCTGTTCCGCACAGCACAAACGCGCAGAAACAGAGCAGCCAAGAACACAGGAAAAGCAGGCAACAAAGGAGGCTAAACAAGGTACAAAATACAGCAAAAACTCAACAAGAACACATGCTAAGAGGCCACGAAAATGACAGCAAAAAGGAGGAAGAATTTCAGCAGTTTTGACAGCTGAAAATCACGCCAGAAAATAGGGCAAAGCTGCGGGAAAAACAGGGTATGCTTACTCACAACTAAACCGACTCAAATCAGGTCCAAAGGCCATCAAATAAGCAGCAAAACAACATAAAACCAACACATAATTCAGTTCCAAAAGTGATCAACCAAGACAGCAACCGTACGTGACCTTCATGTGGGAATTTCTCAAAAGATCATAAATGATATATCATAAATATCTCAACAACCACGAAATCAATGACCATAAATGATATGAGGATGTCAAAACAATCACTCTCAAGCTTGGAATCAAACAAAACCATTGAAAAACGAAGGAGAACAACATTTGCCCAAAATAACCCCATTTTCGGAAAAACCCCAGAATTTCTTGAATCCATGCTCAAATTTATGAATGAAAGGATGAAAATGATCAGAAGTAAACATATAATACAACCCTAAGCTTACCTTGCTGATTGGAAGAAGTTTGGATGAGATTTGAGCTCCAAAATCTCCAAGGGGTGAAGGGTTACGGGACTGGGATGAAGAGCAGTAGCTTTGGCTGAGTTTTGGGGATTGTGTGAGGGTTATCTTGGTTAGGGCTTGATATGTCATGATAGTTGGTTGAGTTAGGGATCTAAGGAATCAAACCATGGTTAATTTGGTTATGGTTTGGACAAGATATGGCTGATTTTGTACAACAAGGTCAAATTGGTCGCGGATTCGTTTTTCGGTTGAATTTCGGAGGTTCAAACGACTTAGGAAAATTGTAAGGCTAAGTTTACTAAACTCGAATTTTCGTTACGAGTTCAGCGGAGTTGACGGAACTCGAATCCGAGTTCCCGAGCTCAGGATATTGAATTCGGAACCAATGGTACGCTAAGTGCTCGTTAGCCCCCGATTTGGTTCCTCAATTCAAATTAAATTCGTTAACAAATCAAATGAATTCGAAAACGTAAACCGAGCATAAAATCATGTTCATAACACATATTTATACGACATATTACAAATTCGCGGCAATTCGATATCATATCATATAAGAACGATGCACAAAATTAGTGATATGATCAATCCATGCAATTCATGCATAATTTATAAAATTCCATGTAAAATTTATAATTCAAAGTCCATGCAATTCATGCACGAATTAAAATTCCCATGCAAAAATGAAATAATTAAACAAATTCTAATATTAAATAAATCATATTAAGTCACGTAATTAATTAATTAAAACATGATTAATTAACATAACATATAATTAGCATAATCATTAAATTAATAATAATATAAATAAATATATATACATATAATACGAAAATATGTATATATATAAAGTTAATAATAAATCAAAATAAAATATAATAAATTAAAAATAATAACAATTTATAATAAAATTAAATATAAAACACATAAAAACAATTAATTCGCGCAAATTAGTAAACACATACGTCGTACCTCTACGTCCGAGAAATCGGGGCGTTACACAAAATAGGTAAAGTATATACATCAAAAGTTCATCAATTCAAAATAAAATACATGATACCCTAAAACACCAGAAGAGTATTCAAAAACAGGAAATATGAATGCAACTCGACCTAAACTAGAAGTACGCCAAGACTCAAACTTCCCCGCCTAGCTTGAGGCAACCTGCACTGAAGGTAGGGAAAAGGAGGGGTCTGTTAGAACTCGACTGAGTGAGGGCCTAAACGTATACCCACACCTAAATGCATATAAAGCAGAGCATGTAACGAAGGTGATAGTCATGAATCGAGACTAGGGTTTTACATACCAAATCATTTTCCAAAGATAGCATATAATATAAAGGAAAACCAACGTCGATCCATAATCTATCAAACAAATCAAAACCTAAGTCCGGCAAGAAAGGACTATCCCAAACTCCTCAAATACATAAACTGAAAGCGTAAATCATAAATCAATCCAACCCCAACACCACGGTGATCGGGAATCAAACCCTTTCCACCTACTTACTTATGTACGAGGGCTAGCTAACCCACAATGTACAAGGAGCATCACGCCTCATCAAACTCCAAGAATCGCGTGTAATACTATGAATGGGAACCATGCACAGGCTTATCCCTGTTGGAAAACACGAATCAGAAAGCAGCGGAATTTAAAAAAAAAATTCCCAACAAAAGGACCTTGGACTCGCAATCGTGTAACCAAATTCGTAAAGATAGAAAACTTACTTTTCTTTTGTTCTTTCTTGAAGCGTTTCAAGCCACCCAAGAACGCTCTTCTCGCGGCTTGATCCCCTCTCCTTGGTAAAGCTCGAATCTTTAAACTTCTAACTTGAAGTCTCTAGAGAAAGTCCACCAACTTGATCACAATCTAACTAGTAAGGATGCTAGTTCTCTAGTTAGTGTTTAGGCTTAACCTAGGGTTTAATTTAATCTTGGAGAAAGGAAGGTGTTCAACACATGAACCAAAAGAATTGTCTATTAGCTCCAAAGGGGAGCATGAGCTCCCTTATATATAGGAAAGGGGAGGGGCGGCCGAACCTAGTCCTTATTGGACAAGGATTTGGTTCCTCTCTCTCCTATTACTTGATCATCAAGTATTTTCCAACTTTGACTTTGAATTCTAATTCAAGTCAACTTTTAAGAGAGCTAAAAATATCCAAACTATTTTTGGATAATTATACTTTATTTATTATAAAATAAATAACTTATTTTATCTAATTAATTAATTCGTAATTAATCAACTAGATTATTTTCTCCAAAATTAGACTTTCTTTTTAATTCAAAATTAAACCAAAGTCTATTAAATAATTAACTAATTAATTATTTAATATATATTCACACGTGTGTGACACGTGTCACAGTGACACGTGTCACTCACGTGAGCCACACGTGTGATTTCACACGTGTGGAACCCTCTTGGTCCGATTAACCCGTTTAATCTTTTTCAAGCCTCAACTCATGTAACCAAGTTGTTGTGTGTGACCCTCTAGGTTCTCAATTCAATTAGCATTGACCCCAATTAATTAATTCACTAATTAATTAATCAGTCCACAGATTAAACGACCATAGTCTAGCAACAGGTGTTTAACCCCTAGCTGAATTGGAATGTTCGGATTCGACAGAACCTTTAAGTCATTGATTCATGTGAGATACAATCCTCCTACTTACTATCTCTCAACCAAGATCTAGGGCAAGGGAATAATCAGAACCCTAATAATCCGGTCTTAAAGCTAAGTGCATTTCATATCCATTTGATCTCAATCCAAGAAACCCTTTTCTTGATGTCTTGATCTACTGCCTTGGCCAAGGACTCCATATGGCATATGAATGACTTACACAATAAGAGATCACCTTGTATATGCAAGTGTAGGTCCTTTCTTGATTCTCATTCACTTTCATGAATCACTTGTGCAGCCCCAGAATAAGCCTTGAATCAGTTGTCTAAGGCGACACCCTTTAAAGCTTATACCAAAGACTACAGAGTTAACTCATAAAGTAACAAGGAACCTCAAGTCTAAGGATCAATTAATCACATCAATGACTCGTGAGATATTTCCTAATCTGGAAGTTTCCATTTCCTGAAATAGAAACTTCCTTTCCCATTTAGGAATGTTCTCACACGGGGTACCTCAGTGAACTTACTTATTAAAGTAAGCACCCTCATGTATCACGCACGTATCAACTATACACTTTCCACCTCCATGAAACAAGGTGGTCCTTCTTAAGGGCGTGATCCCACAAGCAAGCCTTAGAGGAGTCAGGTTGACACTCCCACTGTCTGTAGGACTCATCGGCTTGGAGTATTTTACTAATCATGACTTATGTGATATAGGGCTCGTTTCATGAACCATTTCACCTAAATGGTAGAGTCCTAAAGTCATCAGGATTAGGGGAGTTCTCATACATGCACAGCTAAAGTAAACGCATACCAAACAAGAGCATATAAAGAAGTGTTGCCTCAATTCGTTATTTCATTCAAAGATTGTCTGTGATTACAATAAGGAAAAGCACAAAGCGGATATACAATCGGCTTTCTAGGGCACTATTCCTAACAATCTCCCACTTGCTCGTCAAAGCCATTCTAAAGCTATTCTAAGTCCCATCTTCTGAAGATGACCTTGGAAAGCTTCTCGACTAAGGGGTTTAGTAAGTGGATCTGCCACGTTCTCTGTTGATGTGACCCTCTCAATTAGCACATCTCCTCTTTTGATAATATCACGGATTAGGTGATACTTCCTCATAATGTGCTTGGTCCGTTGGTGAGATCTTGGTTCTCTTGCTTGAGCAACCGCCCCAGTGTTGTCACAAAACACAGTAATGGGGTCTTTCATGCTAGGAACAACATTCAACTCTTGAATGAAGTTTCTAATCCAAACACCTTCCTTAACTGCATCATTTGC
This sequence comes from Lantana camara, assembly GCA_037501455.1. Classification (NCBI taxonomy): domain Eukaryota; kingdom Viridiplantae; phylum Streptophyta; class Magnoliopsida; order Lamiales; family Verbenaceae; genus Lantana; species Lantana camara. The sequence goes on from CM074865.1 coordinate 44,305,822, forward strand.
AGCTAAGTATTCGGCCTCAGTGGTCGAATCTGCAGTGGTAGTTTGCTTGGAACTCTTCCAACTCACTGCACCGCCGTTTAGGCAGAAAATGTATCCTGACATTGACTTAAAATCATCTAAGTCAGATGCAAAGCTTGCATCGCAGTATCCTTCGACATTAAGATCTTTCTGACCTCCGTAAACTAAGAATAAATCTTTAGTACTTTTCAAGTACTTAAGAATATTCTTCACGGCAGCCCAGTGACCATCTCCAGGGTCAGATTGGAAACGACTCGTTACACTAAGTGCATAAGCCACATCCGGTCGAGTACATAACATTGCATATATTATGCTACCTATTGCTGATGCATAAGGTGTATGAGTCATTCTTTCCTTCTCAAGGTTAGTCTTAGGACACATCTTCTTTGAAAGACATGTTCCTACACTCATAGGAAGGTTCTTAACCTTTGCTGACTCCATATTGAATCTCTTCAATACTTTGTCAATGTACATCGACTGTGATAGTCCTATTAACCTTCTAGATCTATCTCTATAGATTTTAATTCCAAGGATATAGGACGCATCACCAAGATCTTTCATCTCGAATTGGTTCGATAACCATAACTTAGTCACTTTCATGTCATCCTTCGAATTCCCAATAAGAAGGATGTCATCAACATAAAGTACTAAGAATTGCACTGAGGTCTCCAATTCCTTTCTATACACACATGATTCATTCGAAATTTGCATGAAGCCAAACGCTTTGACTGATTCATCAAATCGAATGTTCCAATTCCTAGAAGCCTGTTTCAATCCATAGATTGATCTTTGGAGTTTGCAAACCTTTTGCTCACTCCCACTGAATGTGAAACCTATGGGTTGCTCCATATAAATGTCTTTGTCAATGTCACCATTGAGAAAGGCATTTCTCACATCCATTTGCCATATCTCATAGTCATAATATGCAGCAATGGCAAGCATGATTCGAATGGACTTTTGCATTGCAACTGGTGAAAAGGTTTCATCAAAGTCCACGCCGGCTCTTTGAGTGAATCCTTTTGCAACCAGTCTTGCTTTGTAGGCTGCAATGCTTCCATCAACTCCAAGCTTTCTCTTAAAGATCCATTTGCAACCTATGGGTTTGACCCCATCAGGCAAATCTACCAAGGTCCAAACTTGGTTGGAGTTCATAGAGTCCATTTCGGATTTCATGGCTTCTATCCACTGTTTAGAGTCAGAATCTGAAAGTGCCTCCTCATATGTTGAAGGATCATTATCCTTTTGAGAGATTTCATGGAAGAATCCATACCATCTCTCCGGCTGTCTAGGAGTGCGTTCAGAACGCCTTAGAGGAGGGTTTTCGTATGTATCGAAATTCGTGATTGGTTGTAGTTGATCAGAGTGGGACGTTTCTTCAGTGGGTGGTGTGGGGTCACCTTGTATTTCTTCTAATTCTATGATCTTGCCTTTCTTTTCTTTAAGGAACGGTTCCTCCAGAAAAGTAGCATTTCTGGAAACAAACACCTTTTGTTCAGATTGATCATAGAAATAGTATCCTATGGATTCCTTAGGATAACCTACAAAGTAGCATAAGTTAGAACGAGATTCTAACTTATCTCCCACTGTCCTCTTCACGTAAGCAGGACAACCCCAAATTCTTAAGTAAGAATAACTAGGGATTTTACCATGCCACATTTCATAGGGCGTTTTGGGGACTGGCTTAGAGGGAACTAGATTCAGAATCTTTGCTGCACTTTCTAGGGCATAACCCCAGAAAGAAGGTGGTAAGTCAGTGAAACTCATCATGGAACGAACCATATCAAGTAGGGTTCTATTCCTTCTCTCAGAAACTCCATTAAGCTGAGGAGTTCCCGGACGAGTCCACTGAGAGATAATCCCATTATCTTTGAGATGATTAAGGAATTCTTCACTAAGATACTCGCCTCCTCGATCAGATCGAAGTGCTTTGATCTTGTGACCAGTTTGGTTCTCAAACTCCTTTTGAAATTCCAAGAATTTCTCAAAAGCTTCAGATTTATACTTTATTAAGTATACATAACCATACCGACTAAAGTCATCAGTAAAGGTTATGAAATACTGATGATTGTTTCTAGTGCTTACACTAAGCGGTCCACAAACATCAGTATGGATCAAATCCAAAACCTCAGTGGCACGTTCCACAGTTCCTTTAAAAGGGACTTTGGACTTTTTTCCTTTGAGACAGGATTCGCAAGAAGTTAACTCTTTGAGATCATTTTCAGAGAATGATCCTAAAGTGTTTATCTTGCTCATTCTGTTCTTGGAAATATGTCCTAATCTAGCGTGCCATAAGGGAGCTGAAACTTTGTCATCTCTCTTACGCTTTGTTTCTCGTTGTATATTCATAATATTGATATTTTGAGTTAGGTAAAGTCCATTACTTAGAGTACCGATATGAACGGAAGAGTTGTTCCGTTTGATAAAATATTTACCATTCTTAATATAAGTTTCATAACCTTCACAATCTAATATTGGAACTGAAATTATATTACGAATAATGCTCGGTACATAAAGGATTTTATTTAATACTAACTCAAAACTACCTAAATCTAATCTAATTGTGCCTAAAGCTCGAGCTTCAACGTTTGAGCCATCGCCGATCTTCAAGACACATTCTCCTTCTTTGAGTTGTTGGACTTCATTTAGCATCTGTACATCATTACAGATATGAGTCCCACAACCGGTATCAAGTACCCAAGAACTAGAATTAATAGAAAGATTTACTTCAACGAGGAAGATACCTTTCTTTAGAGTAGCCTTGTACTCTGGGCAGTTTCTCCTCCAATGTCCCGTTTTGCCACAATGGAAGCAAACATCCTATTTCTGATCACGCTTCTTCTTTAGGGCCTTCCCCTTCGAAATGCCACCAGTGGGCCTAAGGGGTTTCTTCTTCTTCTTTTGGGCTTTCTTGCCCTTACCTTTAGAAGGCCCAGAAGAGGAAGATGGAGCATTCACCATCAAAAACTTATTGTCCTTCTTGATCGTGCTTTCAGCAGTCACAAGCTGACTAATCAGCTCAGCTACAGTAGCACCAGCATGATTCATGTTGAAGTTAAGGACAAATGGGTTGAATGATGGTGGGAGCGAAGCTAGCAACAAATCCACTGAAAGCTCATCTTTCAGTGGCATGTCCATGGAAGCAAGTTTCTCAGTAAGGGCAAGAAACTTGAGTCCATATTCATGGACACTTGAACCTTCCCTCATTCTCAAGTGGAACAATTCCTTTGAAGTGTTATACCTTGTAACACGTTCATGAGGGCGGTAAAGTTGCTCTAAGTGGTCGTAAATCTCCCAAGCAAATTCCAAGGCCTCATGTTGTCTTTGTAAGTCCGGAGACATGTTAGCCAACATAAGGCAACGGGCTTGGAGATTATCATCCTTCCACTTCTGAATCGCATCCCGCTCGGCCCGAGTGGGAGCCTCCCCTTCGGGACTGGGCTCCCCTTCGAAGAGAACATAAGTTCTCTTCTCAGAATCTAAAATGATTTTTTAGATTCCTCAGCCAATCAGAATAGTTGGGACCAGTCAACTTGTTTGACTCGAGGATCGATACAAGAGGGTTTTTGGTTGCCATTTCAAAACACGTAGAGAATCACAGAATCTACGACCTAAATGGTAAAACAGAGAACTAGTGAGCATGCTGAATTATAACGATATACAAAAGATAAGGTCTTTAATCTAATGTAGCTCCCACTGTTTTTCAAAGATCTAGAATTCCCAAAGATCTAAGAGGAACACGTTTCCCAATGGGTACTAAGATCCTAGGCATTTTACCTCGAACCCACGACTCGCGGACATTCTAAGTAAGAACCCTAGGTAGGTACAACTTACCAATTCTAACACCTTTAGAACTCTTAGTAATTGTTTTTGCATCACATATCTTTCAATATGGACCCACGACTCGTGCGACATCCATATTTACTTAGGCGTTAAGCTAGACCCATCAATCATAAGATCATGACCAAAACTTAGTTCGAACGACCCACGACTCGCGGACATCGCCCTTGCTAAAATTGACCACGAAATATTGATCATTTAAAATGATTAATTAGGTAACTAAGAACTAATAAGCTCCACTAGCTATCCCACGACTCGCGGACAATAACAAGCTTTACTTACTAAACTTAAAACCTATTGATGGAATGCTAGGAATTTAATTCAAAATTTGCATCTCGAATTAAACACCTATTTGTTCGAAATTAGCTTAATATTTAATGGGAATTTTCGAATCAACCGGAGAGTTGTCCGGTTCGACCTCACCAACATATATGTTATCCAATTTTATTAGTCTTGATTAATGCAAGTACACTTAAATGCATATCAAACAAGCACATAAACAGATAACATGTCCTAGCATGATACTAACATGTAATGATCATGGGTTCTACCTATCTTATGCGTGATATGCGGGAGCCACTCCACAATCACAAGTTCTAACATACATGCCACATAAACAGTTTAAATCACATAAGGGAAAGCGGTAACAAAATACAAGCCCTATCTCTATTACATTTAACAATTGAGATTCCCCTCCCTAACATTTTGAGGGGTCTTCACTTATGGCCTCCTTGTTACTTGAATGTGGTCCATCTTACTCCATGGGTGCATTGTCTCCAAAATGAAAATAAAACCTCACCACCTATCTCTACTCTCAAATTACAATAAAAAGAAAAAAGACATAAAGTAATAAGGCTCAATCTTCATATTGGCCTTAGACAATTACACGGGGCATACCCCGGCCTCAAAACAGTAATATGGAAAGCCACATAATAAATCACATAACAGTACGCACATAAGTGAGGCTCCAACCTCAATTGAAAAACGCAACTATAGGGCTCCAACCTCAATTTAAACCATCCATGTGCATAAATTAAAACCATACATAGATCTAAACCCATGATCACCTAACATGCTTTTGCGAGAATTCAAATTTAGCTAATAAATTAAAATTCTCGTTTCAAGTCCTAATGACTTAAAACACGACTTAGATGCAATTCTTGTTCAAGAGCCTTTTCTATAAAACCCGAAAAACAATAAACCAATAAAATTCCAATTAATTTCTGAAAATTAATAATTTTATTCTTTCAATATTTTCATAAAATATAGTTTGTAATTTTTCAAGATTCAAATCGCTCAAATTTTCAAAATCCCAATTTAAACAATTATTTCAAAAATAATTCAATTTTTTATAAAATTTTTCAGAAAAATTAAATGGGGATTGGATTGGACTAAACACGAAAATCAAGATCGCGAAACGAACGCCCCGGGTTCGCCCGCGCGCCCAGCCCAGGCAGGAGCACGCATCGCGCGCGAGCGCGCGCACCGCGTCGCGCACGCCAGCAGCAGGGCTGCCGGCACGCGCGCGCAAGGCGCGCACCTCGCCTAGGCGGCAGACAGGCGGGCGGAACGGCTCCCGCGCGGTTGCGGGAGGTGCTGGCGGGCTCGCCTAGGCGCTGGCGGGCAGCAGCGGCGGGCAGTCCCGCGCGGTTGCGGGACTGCTGGGCGGGTGGGCGCGCGGGCCTGGCGTGCTACGCCTTAGCACGTCCAGGCTCGCGTTTTCATAACGCGATTTCGTGTTTCGTATTTTTAGTTCAAAAACCAAAACAATCCAAATTCAAAATTCACGATTTAAATTAATTTCTATCAAAACGGTTTTCCAAAAACACGATTTAAGAAAACAGTTTCAGAAATTCAAGAAAAATTACTGTTTCGTATTTCAGGCTTTCTAAAAGAACTAATGAATACCTAATTCGCATCTAAGCCTAAGAATTTCTACCAAATTCAGAATAATCGAGACGAATCAGAAACACGATTAACGAGGTGGCTCTGATACCACTTGTTGGAAAACACGAATCAGAAAGCAGCGGAATTTAAAAAAAAATTTCCCAACAAAAGGACCTTTGACTCGCAATCGTGTAACCAAATTCGTAAAGATAGAAAACTTACTTTTCTTTTGTTCTTTCTTGAAGCGTTTCAAGCCACCCAAGAACGTTCTTCTCGCGGCTTGATCCCCTCTCCTTGGTAAAGCTCGAATCTTCAAACTTTTAACTTGAAGTCTCTAGAGAAAGTCCACCAACTTGATCACAATCTAACTAGTAAGGATGCTAGTTCTCTAGTTAGTGTTTAGGCTTAACTTAGGGTTTAATTTAATCTTGGAGAAAGGAAGGTGTTCAACACATGAACCAAAAGAATTGTCTATTAGCGCCAAAGGGGAGCATGAGCTCCCCTATATATAGGAAAGGGGAGGGGCGGCCGAACCTAGTCCTTATTGGACAAGGATTTGGTTCCTCTCTCTCCTATTACTTGATCATCAAGTATTTTCCAACTTTGACTTTGAATTCTAATTCAAGTCAACTTTTAAGAGAGCTAAAAATATCTAAACTATTTTTGGATAATTATACTTTATTTATTATAAAATAAATAACTTATTTTATCTAATTAATTAATTCGTAATTAATCAACTAGATTATTTTCTCTAAAATTAGACTTTCTTTTTAATTCAAAATTAAACCAAAGTCTATTAAATAATTAACTAATTAATTATTTAATATATATATAATATATATATTCACACGTGTGTGACACGTGTCACAGTGACACGTGTCACTCACGTGAGCCACACGTGTGATTTCACACGTGTGGAACCCTCTTGGTCCGATTAACTCGTTTAATCTTTTTCAAGCCTCAACTCATGTAACCAAGTTGTTGTGTGTGACCCTCTAGGTTCTCAATTCAATTAGCAGTGACCCCAATTAATTAATTCATTAATTAATTAATCAGTCCACAGATTAAACGACCATAGTCTAGCAACAGGTGTTTAACCCCTAGCTGAATTGGAATGTTCGGATTCGACAGAACCTTTAAGTCATTGATTCGTGTGAGATACAATCCTCCTACTTACTATCTCCCAACCAAGATCTAGGGCAAGGGAATAATCAGAACCCTAATAATCTTGTCTTAAAGCTAAGTGCATTTCATATCCATTTGATCTCAATCCAAGAAACCCTTTTCTTGATGTCTTGATCTACTGCCTTGGCCAAGGACTCCATATGGCATATGAATGACTTACACAATAAGAGATCACCTTGCAGATGCAAGTGTAGGTCCTTTCTTGATTCTCATTCACTTTCATGAATCACTTGTGCAGCCCCAGCATAAGCCTTGAATCAGTTGTCTAAGGCGACACCCTTTAAAACTTATACCAAAGACTACAGAGTTAACTCATAAAGTAACAAGGAACCTCAAGTCTAAGGATCAATTAATCACATCAATGACTCGTGAGATATTTCCTAATCTGGAAGTTTCCATTTCCTGAAATAGAAACTTCCTTTCCCATTTAGGAATGTTCTCACACGGGGCACCTCAGTGAACTTACTTATTAAAGTAAGCACCCTCATGTATCACGCACGTATCAACTATACACTTTCCACCTCCATGAAACAAGGTGGTCCTTCTTAAGGGCGTGATCCCACAAGCAAGCCTTAGATGAGTCAGGTTGACACTCCCACTGTCTGTAGGACTCATCGGCTTAGAGTATTTTACTAATCATGACTTATGTGATATAGGGCTCGTTTCATGAACCATTTCACCTAAATGGTAGAGTCCTAAAGTCATCAGGATTAGGGGAGTTCTCATACATGCACAGCTAAAGTAAACGCATACCAAACAAGAGCATATAAAGAAGTGTTGCCTCAATTCGTTATTTCATTCAAAGATTGTCTGTGATTACAATAAGGAAAAGCACAAAGCGGATATACAATCGGCTTTCTAGGGTACTATTCCTAACAATCCTGACGGCCCTTGTCATCCCGGGCTTCCTTACCCACAATTCCCGGGGCCCAACGTACCACAACATATCAAATTCCCATCTTTCAGGGCAAACTCGCTCAAACAAACAATATACGAATAACAAATTCAAACATAGCTTACGTATGCTCATACTTATACCATTTTCATAAACGTAAGGCTTAGTTACAAAATCATAACAAAGCTTAAGCACTCATATTTAGTAGATATAAAATATATTCGCATGCAGGGTAACAAAACAACACGTAGTAGGTCTAAGGTCGCTTATCTAATACAAATGATCCTAACCTCACCTTTGCAAAAGGAGTGAAGGAGAAAAGCAAAACGGGTAAGCAAGCTCCTAAAAATCGGGCTCACGAACGTCCGGAAGAGGCTCTGAAACACAAGAAAGTAAGACCCGAGACTTAGACTCGAATATGAACCAAATAGACGCTCGACAATGTTTATGAGTGCCATGAATGCAAATGAAATGCATAAACGTGCCAATCAAATCATACCAATTCATACTCTTGTACAACTCATATCAAATAAAGGCATATGTTCAAAACAATGTATATAACGCGTAATATAACAAGTTAACATTGCATATAAATCATAAAAGAAGCAAGAAAATACAAAGGAAGGCATCAAAGCGATAAAACGAACAACCGCCGCTGCTACATTTTCAAATGACACGACCGTGCTGGGTTTTAGTTCAAAATGGACACGGCCGTGTCCGATTAAAATAAATTCAGGAGCCAAACTCAAACTTCAAACACGGCCGTGTTGGTTTTTAGTTCATTTCGGACACGGCGGTGTCCGATTTTATAAAAATAATTTGCCCCAAGTCGAGATGCTGACACGGCCGTGTCCAAATCATGTTCAAAGCTCACACGGCCGTGTTGGCCTTTCTTCCTCGGAAAAAAATAGCAGCGGCAACAGTGTTCATGCGTGAAACAGGGGAAACAAAGTAGGGGAAGCACTTAGCAGCTCACAACAACCACAATAATCATAAAATTTAAGGAAAATTTGGGAAAACACATCATATTCAATTTGTAATCATCCAATCAAAGCAAAAGTTCAAGAACTATCATATATCACAAGCTCTCTTATGCAAGAATTTGAATTCCATCAATGGTAATCTTCACCATGCTCAACCATAATCGAAAGGAGGATCATATAATCATATTAGAATCACAAGAGATCATATGTACATCTTCAAATCAAAGCTTAACTCCATGAAATGCAAGAGATCATCAAACCCTCAAAATTTACATCATGTTTCATATAATCCTCAAACTTAGCTCAAATCATGGAATTAATAGCTTAAAATGACCACATATGCATGTACATATCAAATACAGACTTACCCCTTGAAGAAGATGGAGGAAAATGGAGATTAGAGCTCAAATTTCTCCCAAGGTGAATAGTGACGAGGTGAAGGGCTTAATCTCCAATGTTTCTGCAACTTCTCTCTTTTTCCCTTATTCAACCGAGATGGAGAAGGCAAGGAAGTATGGTATATTGAGCTAGTGGATGGTGGGACCAAGCCTGAAGCAATATATCAAGAATTGAGGGGCTAAAGTGCAATTTAGTGAAAGGTGGTCATATAGGCGCGAGGTGAGTTTTCGGTCGAATTTTGAAGTATCAATTGGGCTTAAAAGGTTATAAGGCTTAGTCTATTGAACTTGAATCATCGAAACAATTTTAACAGAAGTGACAGAATTTGAATCCGAATTCCCAAGCTCAAATTACACAAACCGAAACCCAAGGTGCCCTAAAAAAATTGTTTTAGCCTCCTTCAGGTTCCAAACGAAACAAATAATTCAAAAGCTCAACAATTAAACTGAAAACATAAAGTAAGCATACTCACATGTTCATAACTCATAAAATTCCAACATATCAGAAAGACACGAAATTTCGATCACAAATCGAACACAAACGAAGCAAATTTCAACAAAAGAGCATGTTTATTCATATAAGAAAATTCAAATTCCAAGGAAGTTATAAAATAAGAATTAAAATAATAAAGAATAGAAAATTTAAATAATTTAAATCACGCACATACGTCATACCTGTACGGTCACGGAGTCGGGGTGTCACAATCCTCGCCCCGTAAAAAGGACTTGTCCTGAAGTCCGAACCGAGTCCCCAAACAACTCCGGATATAAACTTCTCATTTTCTTATCGGTTTCCCACGTCGATTCCTCGGACTTCTGATCTCTCCAAAGTACCCTAACCAAAGGGATCTTCTGTTTCTCAATTCTTGTATCTTTCGATCCTGAATTGCAACCAGATGCTTTTCTATTGTTAAATCCGGCTCTAACTGAACCTCTTCAACTAGGAGAATTGTTGCCTCATCGGGATAGTACTTATGGAGATGAGAAACATGAAACACGTTATGTATCCCGGTCAAATTCGGTGGTAGATCTAATCTATACGCCGTTTCTCCAATTCTTTCCAAAATTTCAAACGGCCCAAGGTATCGTGGACTGAGCTTTCCACCTTTACCTATTCGAGTGAAGCGTTTCCTTGGAGATGCTTTCAGGAGAACTCTATCTCCGACCTCAAACTCTAAAGGCCTTCTTCTCTTATCGGTGTAGCTCTTCTGACGGGCCTGAGCTGCTCTCAATCTCTATCGAATCTTATGAACCTTCTCAATAGTGGCAACAATTTTTTCCTTAGGCTCTGCTCTCTCGAGCTTACTCTCTTCGGTCCATCTCCAATCCTCGATATCCCAAAACAAAGGAGATGTGCACTTTCTCCCATAAAGTCTTCATAAGGTGCCATCCCAATCGAACCCTGATAGCTGTTATTATAAGCAAATTTAACTAGGGCCAGATGCTCGTCCCACTTATCTTGGAAATCTAAAGCACACGACCGAAGAATATCCTCTAAATACTGTATTAATCTCTCAAATTATCCGTCCGTCTGAGGATGAGATGCGGTGCTAAACTTGAGCCGGGTGCCCAAATATTTCTGAATATTCTGCCAAAAAATCAAAGTAAACCGTGGATCCCGATCTGAAACGATACTAGCTGGAACTCCATGCAACCTTACAATCTCCCGAACATACAACTCTGCTAGCTTTGGAACTTTCTCGGACATCCGAACCTTGAGGAAATGGGCAGACTTAGTCAGCCTGTCGACAATTACCCAAATTCCATCAAACCCTCACTACAAGAAAACTGTCAATTTTCGATGGAAATTTCCGACGGAATCAAGTCCGTCGGAAAATTATTATTTTTCGACAGAAAACCGACGGTTTTCCGACGGAATTTGCTGAAAACATATCATAACAAAAATAAAAATTTACCGATGGAAAGTCCGTCGGTAATCCGTCGGAAACATTTCCGACGGACAATTCCATCAGTAATTCCGTCGGAAACTATTAAATTTTCCGACGGATTTTCCGTCGGTAATCCATCGAAAATTCAAAAATAAAATTCAAGAAAGCTTCGAAAAATAAAATTCAAGAAAGCTTCCGACGGAATATTCCGTCGGTAATTCCATTGGAAACTATTAAATTTTATAATTATTTCTATATTTTAAAATTTTACCGAGGAAAATTTCCAATGGGATTAAAGCCGTCGGAAAATTATAAAGTTCCGACGGAAAACCGACGGGAATTTCTATAAACATATTAAAATAAAAATAAATTTTTTCGACGGAATTTCCGTCGGTAATCCATCGAAAATGCAAAAATAAAATTCAACAAAGCTTCGAAAAATCAAATATTCCATCGGTAATCCCGTTGGAAACTATTAAATTTAAATAAATAAAAATTTTGCTAATTACTAATTTTATTTTTAAATGTACAAATATCTTATAATGTAACTTATAATTAATATATTAATTTTAGAAAGAATTCTTATTATCATACTCTATATATTTTCAATAGATCGGAGAACTCTTAATTCTAATGAGTTTTATTTTCATTCGAATAAGTATTTTAAAAAAATTTCAATAAATATGATTATATTTAATTCATATAATCATATATTTAAAATTTTATATTTTAAATTAATAACAAAAAGTATTTAAATAATTATTTGAAATAAGTACATAAATATATTTAAAGACATAACATTAATAAGAGGTAAGTTATCCAAGTTGGTAAGGGAGTCACCATTCTTCCTTGGAGACCCGAGTTCGAATCCCTGCGGGCGTAATAATCGCGGGAATTAATTCTCGCATTGGTTGGCTCGCCGAGCTTTAAGCTCGTCTCGTAGCTCGTCTGATGTTTTGGTGTAGCTCGTTTCCGGGGTGGTTCGGGTCTCACAAATGAATTTTTTATTTTTTTTAGTTTATTTATTTTAATTCTATTTCCGATGGAATACCGACAGAAAATTCCGTCGGAAATAATTTTTTAAATTTTTTGGATTTATATTTTCCGACGGACTGTCCATCGGAAAATATATTTTTCGAGGGATTTCCGACGAATTTTCCGTCGGAAAGTCGTTTATTATTTTTTACATTTCGCTAAGATTTCCGTCGGAAAGCCGTCGGTAATCCATCAATAAATTTTTCCGAGGACTACTTATGCGACAACAAACATCCGTCGGAATTCCGTCGGTATTTTATATTTCCGTCGGAAATCCGTCGGAAAATTCCGTCGAAAATTGATAGTTTTCTTGTAGTGCCTTCCTTTGACTCTAGGCAAGTCGGACACGAAGTCCATTGTCACTTACTCCCACTTCCACTCGGGAATAGGAAGTGGTTGGAGAGTTCCTCCCAACTTCTGGTGTTTTGCCTTCACCCTTTGACACGTTAGACATCGCTTTACGAAGTTCGCGATGTCCTTTTTCATGCCATTCCACCATAATTTCCCTTTCAGGTCCCGATACATCTTTGTACCTCCCGGATGAATCGAGTACCTTGAGCAATGTGCCTCCTCAAGTACAAGCCTCTTGAGCTCTTCTGGGACACATATTGTAACGCCCCAATTTTCGGTTATTCAGGTACGTGCGACACGTGTGATTTTCCGAGGGTTAGGATCTATTTAATTCTTTTATTTATTAAATTCGTACCTTTCATGATAATTTTAGAAACTATATTTTCACATGTTTATTTGAAATACTTGTCAATTTGAGACTTATTACGTGCAATGAATAAGATTGTTACGTGAATTAATTGATAAACGTGACTTAATTGCTTAATTGTCCTTAATTGATCATTATTTCAAATGTAAGGACTAAATCGCATGACTACTCCTTGGACTAAAGTGATTATTTTTCATGGAATAGAACTTGCTTGTATGACTTATACAATTGAAGGACTTAATTGCAATTTAAGTATTTCATCAAATTTGAGGAGGTGAATTACGTGATATATCTTCTCCCTCCTTCCATTTCATTCCATTTTTCATTTTATACAAGATATACACACATACTTGCTTCTTTGTCTTCACCGATCCACACCACCCACAAAAGAAGAAGGGATTTCATCATGTCTAGCTAAAATCCTTGAGGAATTGAAAGTCTTGGAGCATCATCTTCAAGATATCTTCTCTTCTTCTTCTTCCATACAAGGTAGACATAATTGCTAGAATTCATGAATTAATATGTGAAGCTAGGGTTCATGATTTACGCTTGATAATTTGGGTATTTGTTGCTAGAAGTATGATTACATGCTTGTAGCTTGAATTTCATGTTTAAATCTTGAGAATTATGAAGATATATGATAAGTTCATACATGAGTGAAAGTTGGTGATTATGATGATTGAGGCATGATTTGTGTGTTTATGTTGAGTTTTATTGTACCACAAGCATGTGTATATGTTCCTTTTCATGAATTATAGCATTTAGAGGTGAATTATGATGATTTTGGTAAGCTTTGGTTATGGTTTGTAGCTCCACTGTTTTCCCGACTCCCCTCCCCTGTAGCAAATATTTGAAGTGTAGAACACTCTCCTTTTTACGGTTCGTCAATATGTATTTTCGTTTGTGAGTTATGACTGTTTTAATTTGGTGCCACTAAACTGTCGCGAATCTGCGTTAACCTAATTAAAAATCGAATAGTGGCTTGTTGAGTTGGAATTTTTCAAAACTGTTTTATGGGGATATTCTTGATATATTATAGATGTTCTCTGCAAAAATTGGTGTCAATCCGAATTGATTTGAACCCTGAGAAAAATAGCAACATCCCCTGCTGTCCCCTGTTTTCATATTTCGGTTTTGGCTTGATCAGAGAGACTAAATGATGAAAGTTTTTAAAACTGTTTTACTGGGGTATTTCTGGGTATGTTATAAGTATTTCCACCAATTTTCAGATCGTTTCGACTTCGTTTGATAAGGGAAAGACGATCATCTTTCACTACTAGCGCTGCAGGAAATTTTCTGCTTTGGGTCATATTCAAATGAAATCTGGTATTTTCTCGGGATGAATTAGAATGTGAGCCTTACATTGTTGTAAAGATATGTTTGTCTAGTTTTCTAGGAATTTTACGGTTCGTTAAAATTCATTCCGATGAAGGAGTTATGCTCATTTGAATACAACATGCGCATGTTGGAAATTTCCTGCATTAATGTCACATTTTGCTCTAATGATTTCTTTGATCCGAAAGTGCTATTGTATGATTGAATACATGCTAAAACAAGATATTTTTATGCCACATTGTTCATTGTTCGTTTCTCGTTGTCTCGTTACATTTTCACCGTTCGTCCTATTTGGTCCATTTTTGAGTCAAGTCTCACGTATACACGTCGTATTACACAGATAACGAGGCCGTAGACGAGGAGCAGCTTCCCTAGAGCGTATCCTTGTTATACTTTGTTGGACAGATGAGGTTTTGTTCTAGGTATATAGAACCTTATAACCTTTATGTGTTGTTTTAGGCCAAAACTTATTATATCTATAAACGTTTTCAAAATATAAACATTTCAAGCAAGCAAGCCATGATTGTTCATGATTTCAAGCATGTTTTGGCGAGTTCATGATTGCACTTGGGCCCGAGGGTAGTATCTTGAGCCAACCGGGAAAGCAAGGGCTGACGGGTAAATCTTGAGCTATCCTCACCTCATTGGGATCAACCCCGAAGCCACTAGGAGATTGGTGGTTGAAGGAGTTCCGTGCGTGGGAGTCATGTTCCCGACGTACACCATGTCGTGGATAGTTGGGCCTTGCAAACCCACTATCACCCGGAGGAAGAAGGAGACTGGGGGCGGATCCGAAATCACGGGTTGTCCTCGGGTTATTGCATGTTTTCACTAACGATTATGTTACTACTTGTGCACTTAATGAATTGCATGACCGCCTATTTCATGATTCAAGCATGCACATATTGATCACGTTTGGTGTAAAGGTTGGAGAATTTCCCTCACTCGCCGGGCCACGTATTTCATGACATTGGCAAGTGAACATGTTAAATTTGATAGTTGTAATCTCGGGCAAAGAATAATCTATTTTTGAACTTTATATTTATTTCATTTCCAAGTCTTTACCCGAGACTATGACTTGCATGTGCCGTGTGTTATATATATCTATTGCCCCTCACTCAGTCTTCGGTAGACTGATACTTCACTTTTCAGGTATACGGTTGTGCTAGGTGTGTACCACCCCAAGCGGTGGGGTATCACACCCCCGCACTATAACCCGACACGTGTACGAAATGGAGAGTCCGCACATGGACCAAGTCACAGCGAACGGGTGACTAACAAAAAACACACCCACCAGCTAGGCAGTACCTAACCCTGTACAGAAGAAAATAAGCGAAACATGATAGCGGGAGCAATACAAAATGACAACTTTCAAAAACTTTCATACGTTAAACAAATAGAGCAATACAGAAATCAAAATCATCTACACGGGTTCAACTAATCTATCGAACCTGTCCTATCCTGTCCCGAACAATTACATTGCAAGAACGGTTCAACTAATCCGAGCACCTGTCCTAACCTGTCCCGAATTCCATTCAATCAAATCATACAAGCAACCTGCTCACAACATATCTTATACAAAATTTACAAATTATAAATCAGAACAAAATACTTAACAAACTGAAACGTGCAGACACAGACTCAAAAGACACGACACACCGCCACCTAGCACGAAGTCCAACACATATATATAGAGCACAGCACGTAGAAGAAGCAACGTTCGTGAACCCGGGGTTAGTTTTTGCACGCCAAAACATTTCCCGTGATAATATACATATAGGGAGACTTATCAAACAGACCAAACAAATCTTAAATCAAAGGTTTCTTAAGGCACAAACTCAAATTCATGCAGACTTAGCACACATACCGGAACGTAACTCATTAGTATAAATGTATACCAATTTTTATCTTAATTTAGGAACCTACCCCCGTTTCACGAACTTGATATTGACAAACACAACTCAAAACCAAAATACAAATCATAAAACATAAGGCAAACACACATACCTTTCACCGGATGATGGAAGGGCTGTACATACCCTAACCATGCACACTAATATGTCAGGGTATGAGTTTCATGACACTCACACCCAAGGACTCCATCCCCCACCTTCCTCATGGTGGGTTCCGGGTTGATCCTATCGTCGGGGCCCCAGGCATAACGCAAAAATCACACTTACCACAAAGCTTATCTCATAAGTCACGTCATGCTACAAACAGACAGAGATAGTACATGCATATTGTACTTATCATATCGTACGTACATATCACGCAGACTGACTTCGAAATCATAACAAAACTGAGACAAAGCATACATAGGCTCATACATAGCGTTTCGTACTTTTCAAATCAAATCATATGACAAAACCAGCAAAATACGTACTTCGCACATATCTACATATACATAAGGCTTATAAACTGCATGCATTCGAAAACGAGCACATTGCAATAGGATATAACTATATCCTAACCTTACCTGGTAGCAAACACTGTAGACCACAAAGCAGAAGGTCCACCCTGGAACCTGCACGACGACAAGTCACCACCCCGGGTGCACCTGTACCAACTGGACACACAAAACAAAACACACGACTCAGACTCAGACTTAAACAACCCCATAGAGACGCACGACAAATGCAATCACACAAACAGGGATCAAATGCATAGCAATTATTTGCAGAAGAAACATTACATAATTTAATCAAATCATATTATTCATTTATCACATAAACAATTCATGGATTATATAACAAATTTAATTAACAAAGTTTACTTAATTCATTTCATGCAAATTCACGTAGCACCTTTCATACAATTGACACATATTAACAAATCAAATAATTCATAATAGCATGCTTCCTAATTCATACAAATTTCACGAGGTTACAAATCAAACTCTAACCCTACTCAATTCATACAATTCATATTTTACATATTCAATTCAAATTCAAGTTAGGTAATTAAACTTTAATTGCAAAAGTCTCAAATCTAATCACCCAAGGCATGCTAATTCAACATTAACTTAAATCAAAATTAGCTTAATCGTTTTCAAATGATAAGGTTCAATTAATTCAAGTTATACAAATTTGTATTTTCTAAAATTTCATAAACACCCCTTGTACGAGAATTATACCCAATTAGCATGAAACGAAACTAATATCAACAACAATTCATAAATTTATACATTCATAATTCATTACATATTTTCAAATACCAAGCAATGCATATTCATCAATTTATCGAACATACAAGTACGAATTACGTTTTAAACAATTAATAACTAATACAATTTCGGCATAACGGGGTTCAATTTACAATTCAAAGCATCAATGCATATCGAATTTCATTAAATGTAAGATTTCGTATACATCGGAGTTCATATAAATCGATAAGTCAAGCAAATCGCAATTAAATTACATTTAGTTCAATTAATCAAATAAATCACAAATGCACAAATAAAACCACAGAAATTAAACCGACTGTCCGATTGACGAACAGAAAGTGGTATTGGACTCACCACGAAGAAGCGGACAAGCTGTCCGAAGGTCGCCGGAGCGCCACCGTCGAAGCTGTCGGAACAATGGCCGGCCGCCGCCGGAACGTGCCGGAAAATTCCCAAAAATTCACCAGTGCAAGGGTTCCTCGTGCTCAATCCAATTCCTCGGTCAATTTCTGCAAATTCCAAGCCATTTGTCTCCAATTTCAGATCCAAGAATACGAAAACCCTAAAATCTTCAAATCCAAATTACTTGCAAACCGGTAAACCAAAATGCGATCCGAAAGAAGCATTGTCTTACCCGTGACGAGCTCTTCGAAAGCCCTAAGGTAGCTCGCCGGAAAAATCCTCGGAACTAGCGCCGCCGTTGAACCGCCGCTGTGCCACCATGATCCACTACCGAACGGCCAAATCAGGAGCCGCGTGATCAATGGCCGATAGTTCTTGTCGTTCTGAACAACTTTCGTAAGGGCCCGAGGCCAAAAGATAGCTGGAAAAGGCCCCCGTTGTCCGCCGAAGTTTCTGCCGCCACTCCCATCACCGGAACTACCACCTACGGCCAAAATTCGGTGAAAACGATGCCGGAAATGGACTCAGGGGGTCGAAAAAGGGTAGGAAACACCAACCTTCGTCGAAAAAGATCGCCGGAGCATCGAAATCGCCGCTGCTACAGTGCGGCGGCGGCGCGTGGGGCCCAACCGCGGCCCGGATGGCCGCGCCACCAATGTCAGACGAAACACCGGGAGTTCTTCTGGCCGGGCAAGGGGCGCGTGTCGCCGGAGTGTCGCCGGAAGCCGCCGCGAAAGGCTGGCGAAGTGGTGGCTCCGCCACCCTCTTCAGCTACGGCTGAAATTTGGTGATTACTCCACCTTCGGTCATCGTTTGGTCGAGGTCTTGGTACGGTTGTGACCGTGTCGTCGAGCTCTCCGAAATGGACTATTGGTTCATCGAAATCCATCGAGAAACGAGCGAGTTTGAGTAGTGTGTGAAAACACACCGTGAGTGTGTGTGAACAGTGATCGCATCGCGGGAGAGAGAGAGAGAACGCTGAGACTGGAGTTATGGCATGCAAAACGAGGATCCGGGTATTATATCTCGGGTCCTCGTACACGAAAACGGTCGGAAGAAGGGGTTAACGACGTCAGAATTGGGCAAACTCAGAGTCTACGGACTCGTTTCGATGCCCCAAACGCGTTGAAGGGGTCAAAATGGTCAAAATCTCGTTCGAACAATAAATGACCGAAAAACCCCTAAAAAGAGAAAATTATAAAAAGGCCCCTAAAGTCATAAAGAGTTTAAATTGGGCCGAGCAAAATACAAAATCACCTAATTAAACACATAAAAAGGTTAAAATGAGTCAGACAAATGGGATGTTACAAGTCGGGAGTCAAGTCAGGTCTTGCATTTCACCGAGTCTAGCATTTCTCTTTCATGTATAGAACTTTTGGAGTATCAAGATATGATCAATGTTATTACATTTTGGATACTTGAATATAAATATTATGTAGGAGATGATAAAGTATTGATATGAAATATGGAACCTATATGTATCAATGATAAATGCTTCCGCTTTTGATTTTCATGTCTTGGTTTGTTTTAAGTTGGGAAGTGTCCCGCCTAGCTCATTTATTTCTTGATTATCACCCGTTCACTATGGTTTCGGTTTATGTACGGATTGTCCATTTCATATGTGGATCGGACTATAGTGTGGGGGATGTAGTGCCTTGGGGTTAGGGTGCTACACATATTCTCGCTTCGAACCTTAACAACCTGGAATCATCAATCCCAAACTTAGAATCCCGATCCTCCCGAGAACGAGTTCTCAACTTCTGAATTTCTTTATCCGAGGCTTGAGCTTCTAACAACTGATGTTTCAAATCTTGTATAATTGTAAGGTTAGCCAACCAAGTTTCCGAAACTAAGATTTCTGAACCCGAACATGAAGAACCTAATTCCAAATTAGCCACATTCGCCATTCTACTCAAAGCATCGGCTACCACGTTTGCTTTACCCGAATGATACTGAATGGTGCAATCATAATCTTCTAACAACTCCATCCAACGCCTCTGTCTTACGTTTAAATCCTTCTGAGAAAGAGGTACTTGCGGCTCTGGTGATCCGTAAACACCTCGAATGTGGTACCGTAGAGATAGTGTCGCCACTTCATCAAAGCAAACACAACGGTAGCTAATTCAAGATCGTGGGTAGGGTAATTCTTCTCATGCTCCTTCAATTTCTTGGAAGCATAAGCTACCACTCTACCGTGCTGCATCAAAACACAACCGAGACCTTCTTTTGAAGCATCTGTATACACTGCACAACCCTCTGTTCCCTCGGGTAGGGTAAGAACCGAGGTTGAAGTCAATTTCACTTTCAACGTCTGAAAACTCACCTCACACTTATCATCCCATTCGAATTTCACTTATTTCTTAGTCAGACGAGTCAACGGGGAGGCAATTTTGGAGAAATCCCTAACAAACCTTCTGTAGTAGCCTGGCAACCCAAGAAAACTTCGAATCTCTAAGGCATTTTTCGGCCTTTCCCAACGAAGCACAGACTCAACCTTAGACGGATCCACTTCAATTCCATTACCCGAGATAATATGACCCAGAAATATAACCCTGTCGATCCAAAACTCGCATTTGCTGAACTTAGCATCCAACTTGTGTTCCCTCAGAGTTTCTAAGATGATCTGAAGATGCTGAGCGTGCTCTTCAGCAGACTTAGAATACACCAGAATGTCGTCTATGAATATCACCACGAACTTATCAAGAAATGTCCTGACCACTCATTACATCATATCCATAAACACGGCTGGAGCATTAGTTAACCCAAAAGGCGTGACAACAAACTCAAAATGCCCATAGCGTGTATTAAAACCAGTCTTCGGAATATCCTCCTCCTTAATTCGTAACTGATAATAACCCTGCCTCAAATCTAACTTGGAGTAAACTTTGGAAACTTGTAAAATATCAAACAACTCCTCGATGTGAGGCAAAGGGTATTCGTTCTTCACGGTCATCCGATTCAACTCACGGTAATCTATACACATCCGTAGAGTTCCATACTTCTTCTTTACAAATAGAACGGGAGCACCCCACGGAGACGTGCTCGGACGGATGTACCCGCAAGCTAGTAATTCATCAAACTACATCTTTAAGTCCTTTAACTCTGCTTTAACTCTGCAGGAGCCATTCTGTAGGGAGTCTTCGAAAAAGGCTATGCTCCGGAATAAAGGTCGATGACGAATTCGATGTCCCCATCAGGCGGTAGAGAACCCAAAGTCTCAGGGAAAACATCGGTATACTCTCGCACGACCTCCGTCTCTTCAAGTTTGGCCTGGTCCTTTTGGTCTATTCAAAAGATAGGCCACAAACCTGTCGCACCGTCCTGAACCAGCTTACTAGCCTCCACAAAAGAAATAAACGGGCTTAACTTCACCTTCTCGCCCTTAAACACCACTGAACCGAAGGAAACCTTCTTTTCGCGACAATCCATCTTAGCCCCATGTTTATACAACCAATCCATTCCAAGAATAACATCATATCTCTGCATAGGCATCTCAATCAATTCCGCAAGAAAGACTCGGCCTTCGAAGCTAACTGAACAACCCCGAAAAACCCTGCAAGTTACCAAACTACCACCAAGAGGAGAGCTAACCACGTAATCATGCACACACAAGGAAACAAGTAAGGACATAGAAGTAGCGGTATCCCAGGATAATGCATGCAATCTAGTGCTATGAATGCTTATAGTACCTTGAATCACGGCGTTTGGGTCAATTTCTACAGCTTTCTCTTCCTCACCACCCAACGCATAAGCCCTAGCTTGAACTGCGGGCTTTTGATTGCCTCCTTTAATAGGTCCCGATCCCTTCTTCGGGCAAGTACTCAACATGTGATCCAATGCCGCACAACCGTAGCAGCTCTTGTACAACTTGAAACAGTTTTCCACCCAGTGATTGCCTTGACAATAGGAGCATTGAACTTTAGGCGGAGTCGGAAATGCTAAAGGTCGATTGGGCTGATTCGGTCCTACTAGTCGGAGTTGCTTATTCTGAAGCTTGACTTGTGGAAATGTAAGTGTCGGCCTCTTCCTAAACTTGTTGAAATTTCCAGAATTAGACCCTTGCCCAGTATAAGTACTCTTTCTTGTCATCACGGCACGCTCTTCTACCCGTAGAGCTTTATCTATGACCTTTGCCCAAATGCTTGTGTTCGCGGCCTCCAAAGCATCTTTCATGTCTTCACGTAGTCCTTGGAGAAACTGAGAGGCCTTCGCTTCATCATCACTGGCAATATTCGGGGCATATCGGGAGAGCCTCTCAAACTCGTTGATGTAGTCTATGACCGACATGCTACCCTGTTTGAGATCCATCCATTCCTTCAAACGTCTACTCTGGGTAGCCTTGGGGATGTATTTATTCTTGAATTCCCGCTCAAAGACATCTCACGTAATCTCCTCCACAGATGCTTCCAACTTGACCTGGACACTCGACCACCAACTATAAGCCTGTCCCTGTATCATGGTAAGAGTGCACTGCCGCTTTTCCTTCGGATCACAAGGAATGAGGCGCCATATCCGGTTGGTTTGAATCAACCACTCCTCTGCTTGAACATCGTTCCCACCAATGAAAACCGGTGGATTATTTTGTTTTTGAATTCCCGGAGAATAGCAGTAATGGCATTCCATCCATGCTTCCCGGCCTAAGGTGCATTGTTCCTTTCCTGAGCTCTTTGTTCCAAGAACACGGCCAATCTCTCCATGAAATTATCGAGATCCATTTGGGGTAGTGGTGGTGGATTATTATTTTCCTGTTGTGGAGAATGTTCTCGGTGATGGCGATGTTCAGGAGATCTATCTCATCGGTGGTGTCTTCTTGGAGGCATAATTCTACAAGATAGGAATTTTCGATACATATGCATGCAAGTCAATACGTGTTCATGTGCACGATTAACAAGATAATAAGAAATTAATCATGTAACTGCACATAATCCACGTTGTCCAAAGCCGCACGACCTAGACAGACTCACACGACTCGAGAGCTCCGATTTTGCAACTTGGCTTTGATACAACTTTAAGATGTGATGCCCGGAGCGGTGGGCCACCACATCCCCCGCACATACACCCGAACCCACATATGAAATGGATCTCCATACATGAGTCCAAGTCTAAGCGAACGGGGGAACCTACACTCACTCCCTAGGCTAAGCAGGGCTAAAACATGGACAGAGCGCGCTAAACAAACATAAGACTGCGGAAGCAAGAACATAAGCATCAAAAAGAGCTCTATACTAACCTTTACATCATATACAATGGCCTCACGACCCAAAATAGGTCAAGTATATACATCAGAAGTTTATCAATTCAAAATACAATACATGATACCCCAAAACACAAGAAGAGTATTCAAAAACAAGAAATATGAATGCAACTCCACCTAAACTAGAAGTACGATAAGACTCGAACTTCCCCGCCTAGCTCGAGGTAACCTGCACTGAAGGTAGGGAAAAGGAGGGGTCTTTCAGAACTCGACTGAGTGAGGGGGCTAAACGTACAACCACACCTAAATTCATATAAAGCAGAGCATGTAACAAAGGTGATAGTCATGAATCGAGACTATGGTTTTACATACAAAATAATTTTCCAAAGATAGCATATAATATAAAGGAAAACCAACCTCGATCCATAATCTATCAAACAAATCAAAACCTAAGTCCGGCGAGAATGGACTATCCCAAACTCCTCAAATACATAAACTGAGAGCGTAAATCATAAATCAATCCAACCCCAACACCACGGTGATCGGGAATCAAACCCATTCCACCTACTTACTTATATACGAGGGGTAGCTAACCCATAACGTACTCGGAGCATCGCGCCTCATCAACCTCCAAGAATCGCGTGTAACACTACGAATCGGAACCAAACACAGGCTTATCCCGATGGCCCTTGCCGTCCCGGGCTTCCTTACCCACAAGTGCCGGGGCCGAACGTACCATAACATATAAAATTCCCATCTTTCAGGGCAAACTCGCTCAAACAAACCATATAGCTTACCTATGCTCATACTTATACCATTTTCATAAACGTAGGGCTTATTTACAAAATCATAACATAGCTTAAGCACTCATATTTAGTATATATAAAATATATTCCCATGCGGGGTAAGAAAACAACACGCAATAGGTCTTGGGTCGCTTATGTAATACAAATGATCCTAACCTCACCTTTGCAAAAGGAGTGAAGGAGAAAAGTAAAACGTGCGAGCAAGCTCCTAAACCTCGGGCTCACGAACGTCCGGAAGAGGCTTCGAAACACAAGAAAGTATGACCCGAGACTTGGACTCGAATATGAACCAAATAGACGCTCGGCAATGTTTATGAGTGCCATGAATGCAACTGAGATGCATAAACATGCCAATCAAATCATACCAATTCATACTCGTACAACCCATATCAAATAAAGGCATATGTTCAAAACAATGTATATAACGCGTAATATAACAAGTTAACATTGCATATGAATCATAAAAGAAGCAAGAAAATGTGACGCCCCATTTTCTCGATGGGCGTCCTGACGATATTAACAAGTAAGTCTCTATACTTATGTATGTTTAATTTAAGAGTTCTTGAATTATGTGATTTAATGTAAATTCAATTTAATATGTGTTCATTCGAATTATTCTAAGATTAATTGCCAACTTGATTCATTACGCGCATATTTAACCCTAACTATCTAATTTCATTTAATTCAAATTCATCCCATGAAATAATTGTCAAGTTGATTTTAAATCCATCATGTTGCTTAACTTGTTTAATTTCGGTTTAATTGAATTCCTTGAGATTAATTGTCAATCATGTGTTTACAAAGTGTCCTTAAATTATACGAAAAGTTTCTAAAATTAAATTGAATTAAACTCTAATTGGTGAATCTTTATTTCATTTTAATTTGTAAAAATTAATTCGGAGCTTGATTGTTTATTCGTAACTTTACCAATTTTATTTACGATTATTTGTACGCGATATTTCACTTTGCTACGTGATAAGGATACCCGATTGTATATAGCTTGTGCACAAGACACATTTCTCCCAATCTCTTTTCTCTCTTTCTCTCCTCTCCCACTCTCTCTCCCGCGGTCACTATGCGCGGCTTCGGTTACGAGCCCATAACTCGATCGTTTCTCGACGGAATTCAACAAACGAATAGTCCATTTCGATTATCTTGGCGAGACGTACGCAAAAGTACCAATTTCACGGTCTAATGACGAATGGTGGCGGAGTTATGGCCGGATTTCAGTAGCAGCGGCGGAGCTGTCAGACCGCCGCCACTTCATCGGCGTTTCGCGGCGTTTTCCGGCCACCTTCTTGTTACACGTGCTGGAGACCCAGAAAGAGGACATCCCCGTGCATCGGTTGACGTCGGTGGCGCGGCTATCGGAGCAGCGACGGCGCCGCACGCGCCGCCTGAAGCTCGCGGCGGCGGTTCCTGTAGCGGCTCGATTCCGCCGCTTCCGGAGGTGGTTTTCGACCGGGCTTGATGGTTTCCAAGATTTTTCGACCCCCTGAGTTCATTTCCGGCATCAATTTCACCAGAGCTTGGCCGTAGGTGGTGGTTCCG
Organism: Lantana camara; assembly: GCA_037501455.1. Taxonomy (NCBI): domain Eukaryota; kingdom Viridiplantae; phylum Streptophyta; class Magnoliopsida; order Lamiales; family Verbenaceae; genus Lantana; species Lantana camara. Next base: position 44,331,118 of record CM074865.1, read on the forward strand.
GTGATGTGGGCGGCGGCAGAAACTTCGGCGGCCAACGGGGGCCTTTTCCGGCCATCTTTTGGCGTAGGGCTCTTCACGAAAGTTGTTCGGAACGACGAGAACTAGTGGCCTGTGATCGGGCGACTCCAGATTCTTTGGTTTGGCGGTGGATCACGGCGGCAAAGTGGCGGTGCAACGGCGGCGCTAGCTCCGAGGATTTTTCCGGCGAGCTACCTTAGGGATTTCGAAGAGCTCGTCATGGGTAAGACAATGGCTTTTACGGATCGCATTTTGGTTCACCGGTTTGGAAGTAATTTGAGTTTGAAGATTTAGGGTTTTCGTGTTTGTAGATCTGAAATTGGAGGAGATTGACTTGGAATTTCCAGAAATTGATCGAGGATTCGGAACGGGCACGAAGACTTTATTTAGGAATGATTTTTTGGGATTTTTCCGGCGACCTTCGGCGGCGGCCCGGCGGCGGTCCGGCCAAATTTCGGCAGCTACAGTGGTGGCGTTCCGACGGCGTCTGGTCAGAATGTTCGTCTCGTTGTGGTGAGTTCAACGCCACTTTCCGTTCGTTAATCGGACACTCGATCTATTTATTACGAATTATTTTGCGTAATTGTGATTATTTGAATTAATTGTTTTAAGTGCAAATAAATTGGTTATTGTTAGTTTGTTGATCGAGATGTATTCCAATCGTATATGGAAACATGTATTGAATCGATTGTGATATGTATGAATGTTTCGATTTACAAGTTGAATCCCGATGTGATGAATTTATGCTATATGTTTAGATATGAAGGGGTGTTAGTGTAATATCTAGAAACTAATCTTTTATGTGACTAAATGAACTTGAATGATATTTTAGAAGAACGAACATGTTGTGATTTCTCTATATGGATTTGAGACGTTCTCAATATTATGTTTATTGTAAATTGTGTTTCAAATATAAAATTGAGATACATGAAGGATGCTTGAACAACTTAAGACTTGATGCATGATAGGAGTTAGAATTATAATATCTTGATTTACTCTTACTACTAGAAAATGGTATATTATGAATTACAATAAATTGATCATTGTCATGTTTGTAAGTAATTAATTCCTAATTGAATAATTGTATAAACACTTTAAATGAACAATTATGTTTAGCAATTGACTAAGGGATGTATGTGTAATAATTCTAAACTTTTATAAATGACTTAGGGGATGTAAGTGTAATATTTATGAAACTATGAATGTGACTTGAGCTTGTGTACCAAACATGTTGTGAAGTTGTAAAGTATGATCTTAAGTGAATTAAATGCACACTTTATTTGTATCAAGCATGCCATCTACGTACAACAACCTTGTATGTTTATATGATCAAGTTGCTCTTACTTATGCACTTTATAACTCGACATGAACTTGATGTTTAATTCTAATATTATAATTGAACCCTGTGACATTGGATGATTTAATATGCATTTTGTGAATACATTGACTTCCTAAATTTATCTTGTATCTTTGGATATGGAATTACATGTCGGTTGCTTGTAAATATGACCTTGTTGAGCATTGATATGCCTTGAATGACCACGACACCTTATCCAAGCACAACATGAACACTTATGCATAACCACGATCATGTTGAGCAACGCCGTGCGTCTTGTTTGGTTCATATAGAGTCCAAGTCTGGGCTTCTGTATGTCTTGTCACAGAGATTGGTGGTGCCGGTGGGCCCGAGGTTTAGAGTGTTTGACCCTTCACACTCTCAGACTCTACTTTCACGAGGTGAGGTTTAGGATTTTGTATAGTTATGCGACCTATGGCCTTTACATGCTGATTTCTACCCCTGCATGCGAGTATACCTTACAATAGTTATGTATGTGTTGAATATGATATTTTTATGATCTTATGCTTGCACTTCTCCGTGGGCGGGCTATCCCTGCAGCGTGGGAATGTAAGTGTATGAGTCCTGCGTGGGCGGGCTATCCCTGCAGCGTAGGAATATATTTAAAAACCAGTTTATGAAGCATATGTAAGCTATTTTAGAAAACCATTGTGTTGTGCTTCTGTAGCGAGTTGGCCATGAAATATTGGCATCTGTATGTATGTATATATGTGGATCCGAGGAGCTATGGGTAAGGAGCCCCCAGGACGGTTAGGGCCTTCGGGTTTATACCTGTCCGTAGTTCCATTTGAGATATCATTGCGCGACTCAGGGAGATAGGGGAGGCGTGATATCTCGAGCCTTCGGTGTACAGCCGGGGAGGACTCTTGTGGGTTCGCTACCTCTTGAGGGTATGTCTGTTATGGATGGTTTGGGGACGGTACATCTCCTCCATCATTGGTGTGACGGTTGGATTGATTTGGTATTTTATGTTTTGATATGTTCTGAGGAGTAAAGGTTGAAAGCTCGTACTCGCCGAGCATGTGATCTGTTCTGTCTGGGAATCATGATTCGAGTTAGAGTTTTGAAATGTTTTCTAAATCTTATATAACTATCTTTTGGGTACTTTTGGAAATGTTTTGGTATGCAACACCTATCTCCGGTTCATGAGTCCACCCTTCTGATATGTGCTATGCTCTATATCTATACAGTGGGTGTGCGTTAGCCCCCTCACTCAGTCAGTTGACTGACACCTCATTTTACACTTTTAGTTGCAGGATTGTTGGTGTTTTCTAGGCGGAAGTGAGTCCTTTGAGTTGCACTTCGTCGGTCTAATCTTTCTATTTGCATTTATCTTTTCATACACTTTACTTATGCTTTGTCTTGTAGACTTGAGATTATATTTTACTATTCGGTAGCCCTGCGTGGCACTCTCATTCGGCCCCTTGTGGCACTTGTTGATTATTACTTTATGTTGATATTCGGGACTACGGATTTATGCTAGTTGAACCCATCACTTGTTATGTTTGTTGATCTACTATTCGGGATTAGGTATCTATGCTAGTTGCACCCGCCACCTGCTTTGCATGTTTTGTTTTAAATGCTTCCGCTATCTATTGTTGTTGGTTTTAATTGCTTCCGCACTCTGAGTTTTGGTCAAGTTAGATCCGCCTAGCCTAGTGTGTGAGTTGGTCTCCCATTCGCTCTGATTCGGATTCGGGCATGGACTTTCATCTCATGCTCCGGGTCTGGGTTGTAGTGCGGGGGATGTGGCACTTCTCCGTTTGGGGTGTTACAGAAAATATAAAGGAAGGCATCAAAACGATAAAACGAACAACCGCCGCTGGTACATTTTCAAATGACACGGCCGTGTTGGGTTTTAGTTCAAAATGGACACAGCTGTGTCCGATTAAAATAAATTCAGGGGCCAAACTCGAACGTCAGACACGGCCGTGTTAGTTTTTAGTTCATTTCGGACTCGGCCGTGTCCGATTTGATAAAAATAATTTGCCCCAAGTCGAGAGGCTGACACGGTCGTGTTGGCTTTTCTTCTTCGAAAAAAAATAGCAGCAACAACAGTGTTCATGCATGAAACAGGGGAAACAAAGTAGGGGAAGCACGTAGCAGCTCACAACAGCCACAATAATCATAAAATTCAAGGAAAACTTGGGAAAACACTTCATATTCAATATTTAATCATCCAATCAAAGCAAAAGTTCAAGAACTGACATATATCACAAGTTCTCTCATGCAAGAATTTGAATTCCATCAATGGTAATCTTCACCATGCTCAACCATAATCGAAAGGAGGAACATATAATCATATTAGAGTCACAAGAGATCATATGGACATCTTCAAATCAAAGCATAACTCCATGAAATGCAAGTGATCATCAAACCTTCAAAATTCACATAATGTTTCATATAATCCTCAAACTTAGCTCAAAGCATGGAATTAATAGCTTAAAATGAGCACATATGCATGTACATATCAAATACAAACTTACCCCTTGAAGAAGATGGAGGAAAATGGAGATTAGAGCTCAAATTTCTACCAAGGTGAATAGTGACAAGGTGAAGGGCTTAATCTCCAATGTTTCTGTAACTTTTCTCTCCTTTTCCTTGTTCAACCGAGATGGAGGAGGCAAGGAAGTATGATATATTGAGCTAGTGGATGGTGGGACCAAGCATGAAGCAATATATCAAGAATTGCGGGGCTAAAGTGCAATTTAGTGAAAGGTGGTCATATAGGAGCGAGGTGAGTTTTCGGTCGAATTTTGGAGTATCAATTGGGCTTAAAAGGTTATAAGGCTTAGTTTATTGAAGCCAAATCATCGAAACAAGTTCAACAGAAGTGACAGAATTCGAATCCAAATTCCCGAGCTCAAATTACACAAACCGAAACCCAAGGTGCGCTAAAAAAAGCGTTTTTGCCTCCTTTAGGTTCCAAACGAAACAAATAATTCAAAAGCTCAATCAATTAAACCCGAAAACACAAAGTAAATTTCAACAAAAGAGCATGTTTATTCATTTAAGAAAATTTAAATTCCAAGGAAGTTATAAAATAAGAATTAAAATAATAAAGAATAGAAAATTAAAATAATTTAAATCACGCACATACGTCATACTTGTACGGTCACGGAGTCGGGGTGTCACAGTTGGTATTTTGCCTAGCTTCCACTGTTATGTTTTGCATTCTTTCTTTTGTACAGGGTTAGATACCGCCTAGCTAGTTTGTTTGTTTTCGTTTGTCACCCGTTCTCTGTGACTTGGTGCATGTGCGGACTTTCCATTCCGTACACGTGTCGGGTCATAGTGCGGGGGTGTGGTGTCCCACCGCTTGGGGTGTTACATATTAAATGGTATCAGAGCTACCAGGTTCAGAACCGATGCTCTGGAGTTGTGTCGTGTCAGTCTAGGTCGTACGGAATAGGAATATGTGCGCATTGCATCCGTTTTGCATGAAATTTTGCTTCTTCGGCATGAATTGCAATGACTTATATGATTATATGCACGTCATGACTATGATTGTGCAATATCTTATCAATGTACTTTTAATTACATTTAATTGGTGCACTTATGTGACTGAACTGCTACATTTCATTTGCGTTCCTAACCCTCATGCACCAACTTTAGTGTTTTAACTACAGGCTTGCTTCATCAAAAATTTAACCGGTTTCCATGGCATCATCACAATTTTATGTTCATGATTTTCAACACCACGGTGAACGGTACACTAAGCATTCAAAGCACGAGCATACATGCATCCTTTAGTTTGATTACTTCCTATTATTATGTGATATATCTGACAAGTGTGCTATGTGTTGATTGTCATGATTCTTGACTCTGTTTGTGTGCTTGAGTGTGAGGGAGATTTAATTTTCTCTGATTGTGTGTTGGAGAGATGTTGGATCTCTCTATATTGCGTGACAGAAAGAAGTTAGATTCTTTCTAAGTTTTGCGCACGAGAGATGCTGGATTCTCTTGTACTTAAGTATTCGAGGGATGCTACATTCTCTTGAATTTAGGGGTTTGAGAGATGCCGAATTTTCTCAAACTAGAATGTCTGAGAGGTGTGGAATCTATCAGACTTAGGTTGAGAGATAGGGTTCTCTCAATTATGTGTTTGAGAGATGGGGCTTTCTCAATTATATGTCTGAGAGACGGGGTTCTCTCTTTTGTGTGTGCCGAGGGACGGGGTTCTCTCACTTGCGTGTTGAGAGATGGGATTCTCCCTTGTTTGTTGCAGTTACGTTATGTCTGGCCAGACGACGGTTTACACGCGATGAGGACACGACGGTATCAAGCTTTGGGTGTAGTAGACTAGTGGTGATCGAACGAGTTTGAAGTGATCGACAGTCAAGAGTTCAGGCAGACCTTGTAACGACGAGACACACTGGATGGAGTAAACTTCACAGTCGCGGCCATGACTTTATATGATTTTGGGAGGTGGATTGAGGTACTACGACTCGAAGCTTTTCGACTCAGCAGTGGGACCTAAGGACAGGTCCTTTTGAAGGAGGGGAGTTGGTAACATCCCGTTCGTTCGATGTATAAGGTACGCCACGTTTCAACCTTTTTATGTGTTTAATTATGTGATTTTGTGCTTTGCTCGGCCCTATTTTAAACTCTTTTAGAGCTTAGGGGGCCTGTTTGTAATTTTCTCCTTTTAGGGGTTTTTCGGTCATTTCTCGTTCAATCCAGTTTTCGACCTTTTTAACCCCTTTAACGCATTCGGGATATCGAGACGAGTCCGTAGACTCTAAGTTTGCACAATTCTGACGTCGTTAACCCTTTCTTCCGGTCGTTTTCGCCTACGAGGACCCGAGATATAATACCCGGATCCTTGTAATTCGTGCCATAACTCCAGCTTCAGCTCTCTCTCTCTTCTCCAGCGGTTAAAATGTTCCCCGCCACTGTTCACACACACTCGAGGTGTGAAAACATACACAACCCGGAACTTGGCCGTTTCGAAGATTGAGTAGTCCATTTCGAAGAGCTCGACGAGGCGATCAAAACCGTACTAAGATCTAGACCAAATGATGAACGGTGGCGGAGTTATCCATGATTTTCAGTCGTGGCCGGGGGAGGGGCAGACCACCTCCACTTAGCCGTCCCTTCGCGGCGGTTTCCGGTGACCTTCCATCGACACGCAGCCCAGACCCAGAAAAAAGACATCCCGGCAGTCCTTTCTACATTAGCGACATAGCCAATGGAGCTACGATGGCGGCACACGTGCCGCCTGAAGCCGCAGCAGTGGCGCGTGAACTGTAACATGGCGGCGGTCCGGTGACTTTTTCCGACGAAGGTTAGTGTTTGCCAAGGTTTTTCGACCCCCTGAGTTCATTTCCGGCATCAATTTGAGCAAAGTTTGGCCATAGATAGTGGTTCCGAAGATGATTACAGCGGCAGAAATTTTGGAGTTTATCGGGGTCCCTTTTCGTTTATCTTTTGGCCACGGACTCTTCACGAAAGTTGTTCGTAACGATGAGAACTATCAATCCCCATTCCCGCGACTCCAGATTTGGCCGTTTGGTGGCGGATCGTGGCGGTGCAGTGACGGTTCAACGGCGGAGACAGCTCCGGGGATATTTTTCGGCGACCACTATAGGGGTTTCGAATAGCTTGTTACGGGTAAGACAATGCCTTTTGCGGATCTCATTTTCGTTCACCAGTTTAGAAGTAATTTGGATTTGAAGATTTGAGGGTTTTCGTGTTCTTAGATCTGAAATTGGAGACGATTGGCTTGGAATTTTCAGAAATTGATTGAGGAATTAGAACGAGCACGACGAGTACTTGCACCGGGTGTTTTTTCGGGATTTTTCCAGCACGTTCTGGCGGTGGCCGGGCGGCGGCCGACAACTGTTCTGGCGGCTCCGGTAGCGGCGTTCCGGCGGGCTTCGGATAGTTTGTCCGCGTCATTGTGGTGAGTCCAACGCCACTGTCCGTTCGTCAATCGAACACTCGGTTTATTTGTTATGAATTTATTTGTGTATTTGTGATTATTTGATTTAATTGTTCTAAATGCTAATTAATTGCGATATGCTTAAAATTGTCGATCATTATATAATCTAATATATATGAAATCTTTTATGATATGAAATACAATAAGTATGGATTTTGTAATTAATAAATTGAATCCCGATTTGTTGAATTTGTGCTAATTATTTAAATTAGAAGGGGTGTTTGTGTAATTTTGAAACGATATGAATTTGTTGATTTAAATTAGTTAAACCTTGCTAATGGAATCCATTACATAACATATGGATTGGGAATGCCATGTATGAATTATATGAACTTAGTATGGTTGGAATTTGTTATGTAACCTCGTGAGATGTATATGGAATTCGAAGCATGTTATACCATGTTTAGCTTTGTAATACGTGTAAATTTGTATAAAATGTGATATGAAAATTTGCATGATACGAATTAACTAAACTTTGTTAATTGAATCTATTAGGTAATATATATATGAATTGATTATACCAAGAACGAATTGATATGAAATATTATGATTTGCATCGCCTTTCATTTCCTTCTATTTACATTAATTGTTCACCTGAACGTGCTTTAATGTTTCCTTTTGCATATATTTGGTGTGAATTTGAACCCTATTTACGTGGCTGCATTTCTTAAGTGTTTGAGCATCTGTCGTGCGTCTTTGTGTGGTTGTCTGAGTCTGAGTTTGAGTTTTGTGTTGTGTTTTGTGTGTTCAGCTGGTACGGGTGCGCCCGGGGTGGTGACAGATGGTCGTGCAGGTTCCGGGGTGGACCGTTTGTGGTGTATTCTGCTTTGTTTGGTACCAGGTGAGGTTAGGATATAGTTATACCCCATTGCAACATGCTCGTTTTCAATGGATGTGATTTATAAGCCTTATGTATACGTAAATATATGCGGGATATGTATTTTGATGGTTTTGTTATACGTTTGTAAGTATGAACGCTATGTAAGAGCCTATGTATGCTTGTGTTGGATTTTGTACAGTTGTGTGTGATATGCAAGTTCGTATGTATAAGTAGTACGTTTGCCTGGAATACGTATGTATGTGTGTATGTATATGATACGTATGTTTGGGACACATTCGATATGTTTTGTTATGCACTTTTGTAGCGGGATTAATGCTTTGTGCGTGATATGTTTTGCTTAATGGGGCCCCAACGTCCGTGTGCTAAGGATGTATCGGAACCCAACCTGAGCGTAGGTTGGGGGATCGTGTCTGAGGGTTTGAGAAGCATTGAGCACTCCCCTCATCCGCTTATGGATGGCTAAGGTCAGGCAACCCCTCATCACCCTGTATATTTGCCTGGTATGTATCATTTTTGTTTGTTTTGTTGAAGTTTGCACTCGTGCCCGCCGAGTCTTGTTACGTCTGCCATAAGTTCGTGAAACGGGGGTAGATTCTTAAATTAAGATAAAATTTGGTATACTTTTAAACTAATAAAATATGCTCCGATATGTGTGCTAAGTCTGCATGAATTTAAACGTATGCTTTGATCAATGTATAAGTTAAGTTTTGTTCGTTCTGTTTTGATAAATCATCCTATATATATATTATCACGAGCAAATATTTTGGCGTGTAAAAACTAATCCCGGATTCACGAACATTTAACTTGGAACATGCTATTCTCTATTTATATGTAGGTGTGTGTGGGTTGCCCCTCGCTCAGTCTTTGGACTGACCACTCCCCCCTTATGTTTTTAGTTGTAGGTTCAGGTCGTTGGAGTTCGTGCTAGGCGGCGTTGTGTCGTGTTTGTTGAGCCTGTGTCTGTTCGTTTAGTTTTGTTAAGTATTTTTTTCTGAATTTCGATTCGTAAATTCTTTATAAGATATGTTCTGTAAAGGTTTCTATTTATGTGTTGAATGTGTGAAATTCGGGACAGGTTAGGACAGGTGCTCAAATTAGATGAACCCGTTTTGTTGTGTAATTTTTCAGGACAGGATAGGACAGGTTTGCCGGATTAGTCGAACCCGTGTAGTAGATATTGATTTCTGTAGTGCACTGTATGTTTAATGTAATTAAGTTTTTGAAAGTTGGTATTTTGCCTGGCTTCCACTGTCATGTTTTGCATTCTTTCTTTTGTACAGGGTTAGATACCGCCTAGCTAGTGTGTGTGTTTTCATTTGTCACCCGTTCGCTGTGACTTGGTGCGTGTGCGGAGTTTCCATTTCATACACGTGTCGGGTCATAGTGCGGTGGTGTGGTGCCCCACCGCTTGGGGTGCTACAGATATGTTATGGATTAATGGGATAGAGCCTTGATCATATGTTATACACTTTAATAGTGTCACATGTTATAACCTAAGATAGAATAGTGTTTCATAACTTGATGTTATGCTTTAAATAGACCTCTTAACCATATGTTATACCTTTAACCTAGATCACACTTGATTTAATAACATGAACTTGAAACTATAGGTTATAATCAAGATCATAATCGAATTAGGGTGTACAGCACCCCGCACGTGAGGCACCACATGCCCCCTCACTAAGGCTCAGCACGAGTAACAAATGGTAAATCCGCACCCGTATCAAACCATAGCGAACGGGAGACAAACGGAAAAACCTTCCTAAGCTAGGCGGAACTTAGACCCTACAAATATAACTAATCAACAAGACATACCGCAACGGAGAACTAAATCCAAACACATGCATTGGCCACGGGCCTGCAAAAATTAAAAACTCGAACCACAGGCAGACTTGGGCTCCTCAGGCCTCTTTTAATTCATAATAAAGCCCGACAAGGCAATTCAATAGCAACTACATAAAGATTCAAGTTCATAATCGTACATGATCAAATCATGCATAATTTAAATACATATGCGAGTGCAGAGACTATCCTAACTTAACTTGACCAACTCAAAGACTCCACACAACTCCGCCTAGCTCAAACTCCAAAGCCAAACCTGCACACTCAAAGGATGGGGAGGGAGAGGGTCAGTCTCTAGAAGACTGAGTGAGCAGGAGCGATATACGTATATATAAAACATGCACATGCAAGTCATAAATCCCGAGCAAGGTTTTATTTAAAAATAGTTCCCTAAAAGGGCAAGAACAAAACTAAACAATGCTCGAACTTTATAACTAATCGTATTCAATTTATTATGTTTATAATTCAAACATAGCATAAAGGCTCGGCGAGTGAGCGTGCATTAACTCCATCCAAACTCCGACCGTGTACAACAAATATTATTAATACCTTAAATAGGTGATCATGCAATATATCATAATACATGCAGTATATATATCATATCATAAAATATATTCGTTTGGGCAATCCGTGTCCCGGCCTTCCTGCACGGTGCATAACAATCATATCATAACATAATCATATTCATAAAACAAGTTCCAACCTTCTTCCTCCGGGTGGTGGACGGGTTTGCAAGGCCCGACCACCTAAACATATCATTTTGGCTATGAGGTTCATGAGGCCTCAAAGTCCGGTTAGCGTTTCCCCGTCAAAAACTCCTTGACGAGGTCCGTTTCGCCGTTAAACATAATGGAATTAGCACATGGGATCACCGTCGGCCCTTGCCTCCCCGGATAGCCACATGTACTGAATTCCTAGGCCCGTGAACATAACATACATGCATAATCTCGCCAAAACATTTCAATTCATAAGAAACATAACACAGTCCATAACTCATTTGAAAAGGGGTTTACTCGATCAATATTTACTCGATAACTTTACTTTAAAAGTAACATATATATATATGTATATTAGATTTTGGCCAAAGCTTGTTACATAAGGTCGTAGGGTTTTATACGTAACTAAAACGAAAACACCCTCACCTGGTACAAGACGATACAAGGATACGAGTTACCGAGTGCCTGAAAGATCAAGATCGCTCCACCCTGGAGATAAACTGTATAAAAGATAACGTAACGTGTTCGTGAGACTCAAGACTCTAAATGAACCAAATATGACGCACGACATGCAATGAACATGATATAAGTTCATAAGAAATAATATTATGTAATGAACATGTTCATGTGCACTATTAATGTCTTTAAATCATATAGACGTGCCATTCATTTGATATTATAAACGTTCATATTCATTCAAGTTCAATCTTTTCATATCTTTCGTAATTCATAGCATTATCTAACGAAATCTTGGAACCATAGTCACATTATGCTTTTCAACATGTTTACATTGAATATAATAAATAAAAAGGCAAAGAGTATTACTTAAGACATCAAAAGAATACATGAAGGTACTTAACATTTCATATAGAAGCATTCAAGCCACGTCATAGCAATTCACCAAAAGCATGCCTAAATCTCATCCAAATGTTATGAAATTAAACCAAAATACTCCCATCACATAGCAAAACAAGTCCATAGTTCAACACAATTGAAGATAAAGGCATTAAAAAGGTGAAATAATCAAAAATCGAAAAGGAAAAGACAATAGATGCGCAGGGGGAGGGACATGCCCGTGTCCCTCAATTTGAATAGACTGAGACACGGGGGTGTCTCAGTACAGTCCTGCAAAAAGGGCATGACACGTCGGTGTCTCACAATTCAAGGCAAATGAGACACGGGGGTGTCACGGTACAGACCCAAAAATGAAAACAAGGCTTACCGGCAAAACAAACCTTATACAAAATCAGTCCAAAAGCATACCAAATCAACTCCAAATCTTATGAAACTTGATATACAACATATTTAGCATGTTAGGAGCATATTTTAGTTAGAGTGAAAAGGCTAAATCACATGTTAAGAGCACCGAAGCCTGCAACAAGTCTGCGGCGTCAAAACCGCACATATGAGCTCGGTTGGTTCAATCATGCCATGATCAGGTACTTAGGGGCTGAATATGAAGCTGAAACTTTAGGGAATGAATACTAACATGATAAGAAACTAATATATTCCATGTATATGCAAATTGACACGAATTGGAGCACATTAGGATGACCAACAAACCACAAAAATGCAACAGCAACAGCAGTCCAGTTTTGTCATGGATTATGCATAAGAACAGGTCATGTATTTCAGTTTTGAGCTTAAAATGGATCCAAAGGCTTGCAATATGAATTCTAACATGTAGAACAATGAGTGTACAACATCTCCAAGCAAATTCACGTGAATTGGAAGTCATTAACTCAAGCAACAAAGCATAAATTAACACAACAGTTCCAAAACAGGGAGCAGATTTTCTAGCTTAGGTTTGAGGCTGAAAAACTCATAATTTCATCAAAGAATCTCAAGAACAAATCATCCTAACATCATATAATATCAATTTAGCATCAAAGACGCAAAGAAACAAGTCCAAATATTCAGTTTAAGGCAAGGGAATCAGCCATAAAGCAAGTTAGCTCATAAGAGCAAAAATCCCCAAAAGTCCTTATTCATGCTCCTACCCAAACCCTAATAAAATCTGATGCAAAACAAGTGTTAAAGGGATCAAAACTTGCATAAAAGTGTAGAGAATACAAAAATATACATACCTTGAAGATTTGGAGAAGAAAGATGATGACTTGAGTTCAAAATTCACAAAAGGGCAAAGCTTTCCTCTCCTCTCCTCTTCTCTTTTCTCTCGATCAGTTGCAGCACAAATGAGTGGGGGGTTTGGCTCGGTTTTCAGCTGATAAGGGAGAGGGAAAGACTTAACTCAATTCAAGATATCAAGGGTTAAGCTTACGTTGAGTTAAATTGGGCCCACAATTATATGACTAGTCAAAGAAGGTGGCTTAAGCACAAGCGGTTCGTTCCGGTCAAAAAACGAGGGTCCAAAAGGGTTTATAAAATTAACAAACCAACCTCAAGAGTTTCCTTTCTTCGTCACGAGTCCGACGCATCTTCCGGAATTCGAATCCGAATTCCCGAGCTCAAGTTATCAAGTACGGAACCAAGGGTGCGCTAATTGCTCGTTAGCCCCCGATTTGGTTCCACAATTCAAAATAAATTCGTTAACACGTCAAATGAATTTGAAAGCATAAACTGAGCATATAGGCATGTTCATAACACACATATTTACGACATACTAAATTTCCGCAACATTTCGATATCATTTCATATGAGAACGTAGCACAAATAAACAAGCATGCGTATATCCCTAATAAATTCATGCATTACAATTTAAAACTAAAGTTTAAATTCCATTTTAAATATAATCCAAGGTCAACGGATTTGAATAAATTAATGCAAATGATTAAGGCATAATTAATTATCATAGTACTTAATTAACAATTTATAATAAAATTAAATAATAAAATTAAATATGAAACACTTATAAACAATTAATCACATAGTTAGATAATTTAATTGCGCAATTTATAAACAACTATGACACGTTAGTTTAAACGAAAAACCGGGGCGTTACAATCTCTCCCCCCTTAAAAAGAATCCTTCATCGGATTCACAGCACGCTTAAAACAATCAAGGAGAGATTCTCCGTCTCTCACAAACAACAAGGCGAGAGCCCCGTCTCTCGAGCAACAATAAGAGAAGCCCGCCTCTCCAACAACAAAGAGAGAACCCCGTCTCTCGCAAGCAAAGAGAGTACCCCGTCTCTCGAACAAAAATAAGAGCATCTCCGTCCCTTACAAACAACGAGAGCACCCCGTCTCTCAAACAAAAATAAGAGCAAGGAAGTCTCCAATACACCCAAGCAATGTTAGGAATAGCGCCCTAGAAAGCCGATTAGTCATAATCCGTTTTGGGACTTTCCTAGTATCACAGACAATCTTTGAATAATATACGATTGATTAATATCATAGGCAAACACTTCTTTATATGCTCTTGTTTGGTATGCGTTTACTTTACCCGTGCATGTATGAGAACTCCCTTAATCCTGATGACTTTAGGACTCTACCATTTAGGTGAAATGTTTCATGAAACGAGCCCTATATCACATAAGTCATGATTAGTAAAATACTCCAAGCCGATGAGTCCTACAGACAGTGGGAGTGTCAACCTGACTCCTCTAAGGCTTGCTTGTGGGATCACGCCCTTAAGAAGGACCACCTTGCTTCATGCAGGTGCAAAGTGTATAGTTGATACGTGCATGATACATGAGGGTGCTTACTTTAATAAGTAAGTTCACTGAGGTGCCCCGTGTGAGAAGATTCCTAAATGGGAAAGGAAGTTTCTATTTCAGGAAATGGAAACTTCCAGATTAGGAAATATCTCACGAGTCATTGATGTGATTAATTGATCCTTAAGACTTGAGGTTCCTTGTCACTTTATGAGTTAACTCTGTAGTCTTAGGTATAAGCTTTAAAGGGTGTCGCCTTAGACAACTGATTCAAGGCTTATGCTGGGGCTGCACAAGTGATTCATGAAAGTGAATGAGACTCAAGAAAGGACCTACACTTGCATTTGCAAGGTGATCTCTTATTGTGTAAGTCATTCATATGCTATATAGAATCCTTGGCCAAGGCAGTAGATAAAGACATCAAGAAAAGGGTTTCTTGGATTGAGATCAAATGGATATGAAATGTACGTAGCTTTAAGACCATATTATTAAGGTTCTAATTATTCCCTTACCCTAGATCTTGGTTGAGAGATAGTAAGTAGGAGGATTGTATCTCACATGAATCAATGACTTAAAGGTTCTGTCGAATCCGAACATTCTAATTCAACTAGGGGTTAAACACCTGTTGCTAGACTATGGTCGTTTAATATGTGAACTGATTAATTAATTAGTGAATTAATTAATTAGGGTCACTGCTAATTGAATTGAGAACCTAGAGGGTCACATACAACAACTTGGTTACATGAGTTGAGGCTTTAAAATGATTAAACGAGTTAATCGGGCCAAAGGGTTCCACACGTGTGAAACCACAAGTGTGGGTCACGTGCGTGACACGTGTCCTTCATGGACACGTGTGCATGTGCGTGAATATTTAATTTGGTGATTAAATAATTAATGTGTTAATTATTTAATAGACTTTGGTTTAATTTTGAATTAAAAAGAAAGTCTTATTTTGGAGAAAATAATCTAGTTAATTAATTATGAATTAATTAATTAGATAAAATAAGTTATTTATTTTAAATAAATAAAATATAAAATTATCTAAAAATAGTTTGGATATTTTTAGCTCTCTTGAAAGTTGATTTGAATTTGAATTCAAAGTCAAAGTCAAAATTACTTGATGATCAAGTAATAGGAGAGAGGGCCCAAAATCCTTAGCCCATAAAGACTAGGGATTTTCGGCCACTCCCTCTTATAAATAGGGGAGCTCGAGCTCCTCTTGGAGCGAATTGGGAATTCTTTTGGTTCATGTGTTGAACACCATCCTTTCTCCAAGATAAACAAAACCCTAGGTTAAGCCTAAACACTAACTAGAGAACTAGCATCCTTACTAGTTAGATTATAATCAAGTTGGTGGACTATCTCTAGAGAGCTTCAAGTTAGAAGTTTTGAAGATTCGAGCTTTACCAAGGAGTGGGGATCAAGCAAAACGACCAGAAGGGATGATGAAACAATTCTGAACCCAATAGAAAATGAGTGAAAAAATCGAACCAAAGAAGATGGCGAAAACCGTTCGTCCATATCCTGAACGATGAGTTTTTTCACGAGGGTTTTATGGCTGGCAGATTTCTACTTTCGCAAAACTGGTTTTCAAAGGGAGTTTCAATCATCTCTTTCTCGTTTCATGTTTCTTTCTTTATGTTATATGTTAAGAACTTCCACAACATGATTTGAATCTAGGTTGGTGTGGATTGTTATCCCTACAATGGATTCTGAAGTAGAAAGAGACTTTCGAGGGATGGGTTGCCATTACCGCATGAAGCGAGTTTGAGGGCGGCTCAAAACGTGTTAAGAAAGCTACTACCCAAGTGAGTTTCTTGACCCCTACGAATTTGGATACACGATTGCGAGTCTAAGATCCTTTTGTTGGAAAAATTTTTAAATTTCCGCTGCTTTCTGATTCCTGTTTTCCAACAAGTGGTATCAGAGCCACCTCGTTAATCGTGTTTCTGATTCGTCTCAATTTTACTGAATTTGGTAGAAATTCTTAGGCTTGATGCGTCTCAATTGAATTCTAACCTTGAGGATTCGTTCATTTGGAAGTAGTCACCTTGTTGAGGAAATGAGTCAATGGAGGAGAGTCTGATCAAGTAGAACCATTTTGAAGGATTTTGATGAGCTTTTGCCTTGATGATTCATTTATTTGGGAGTAGTCACCTTGTTGATGGAAACGAGTTAACGTAGAAGAATCCGATCAAATAAGATCCGATCAAGTTCAAGGGATGTGGATAGGTAATCATGTTACTTAAGCAACGAGCTACAAACCATCGGTGAGTGTCGAAGGTTTTGATGCCGTTTAAAGTTAACGAACGACAAGACAAGATTGGTTATTAGCTCTCTGGGTGTCTTCTTTCTGCTGAGTTGGAAGATTTTGCTGAGTTGGAAGATTCTACTGGGATGGGAATAGATCACATAGATGCCAAAAGATTTTATTCAAGTTTTAGAATCATATACCATGGATTGCTTTGGGAAATGATTAATACCACTAGCGCCGAACTTAGCTCTAAGATAGATTTCTGATTGACAATTGAATTATGGGCAATTCATTGAGGATGTGCAGATCAAGGGTTAACACATAAGTCAGAGTTCGTGAAGGAGATTGCAGATGATTCTAGTGGAGCAAGGATTATGGTCTAGTAAGGGGTTTGGTGATAAACGAGCTTTGCTGAGTTACCACTTTATGAAAAGACTCAAGACAAAGAGGTTCAGATGACGAGGGTTGCATCATTGTTGGCTTAAACAACTCCTACTACTTCATCTCAACTTCCTGTTAAGAGTTTGACACTACGGTGATCGGTACGCCAGACATTCATGGCATTTGCATACATGCATCGTTTAAATACTCTCACCTTGTTTTGCTTAATGTGGGTGATGACTATTGCTATTTTAATTGTGATAACTTGGATACCTGATCTAGTAGTTATAAATTGAAATTTCTACCTGTTTTGGACTGTTGCTGAAATGAATGAGTTATGTACTTATGTGAACTATTCATGCTTATGTGATTTAAAACTCTCTTGATTGCTCACTAACTTCCCATATAACATACATACATACTGTAACCTTGTTTTATACGGATTCCATCGCCATATCCCCCTTGAGTTGAGGTATGAGCGTTGAATCTATACTCAAGGGACACCGATATCAGTTGTATAAGGTACACCTAACATGCATCGCTTACTTTTCGTCAAGTGTTACTATGATGTGTGTATGTATGAACAACTGATCAGTGGATTTATGTGTAAGAGAGACCTTAGGTTCCCTCTTTCTACGTGTTGGAGAGATGTAGGATTTGCTCTATTTATGTTGTAGAAAGATGCGGGAATCTTTCTAGGTTTTGTGCACGAGAGATGTTGGATTCTCTTGTACTTAGATATTCAGGGATGCTGGATTCTCTTGAATCTAGGGGTTTGAGGAATGCTGGATTTTCTCAAACTAGAATGTTGGGAGATGTTGGAATCTGCCCGACTTAGGTTGAGAGACGGGGTTCCCTCAATTATGTGCTTCAGAGATGGGGTTCTCTCAATTATGTGCTTGAGAGACGGGGTTCTCTCTTTTATATGTGGTCGGGAGACGGGGTTCTCTCTCTTGTGGGTGCTGAGGGAGGGGGCTCTCTCTCTCTCACTTAAGTGTTGAGAGATGGGATTCTCTCTTGTTTCTTGTGGTTGTGTTACGCGTTGATTTGACTACGGGTGGCAAGTGGTGCATCAGAGATGACATCGAGGTCGGGTGCAGTTGCAGCTATCAGTGTTAGGAATAGTGCCCTAGAAAGCCGATTTTATATCCGCTTTGTGCTTTTCCTTATTGTAATCACAGACAATCTTTGAATGAAATAACGAATTAAGGCAACACTTCTTTATATGCTCTTGTTTGGTATGCGTTTACTTTAGCTGTGCATGTATGAGAACTCCCCTAATCCTGATGACTTTAGGACTCTACCATTTAGGTGAAATGGTTCATGAAACGAGCCCTATATCACATAAGTCATGATTAGTAAAATACTCCAAGCCGATGAGTCCTACAGACAGTGGGAGTGTCAACCTGACTCCTCTAAGGCTTGCTTGTGGGATCACGCCCTTAAGAAGGACCACCTTGTTTCATGGAGGTGGAAAGTGTATAGTTGATACGTGCGTGATACATGAGGGTGCTTACTTTAATAAGTAAGTTCACTGAGGTGCCCCGTGTGAGAACATTCCTAAATGGGAAAGGAAGTTTCTATTTCAGGAAATGGAAACTTCCAGATTAGGAAATATCTCACGAGTCATTGATGTGATTAATTGATCCTTAAGACTTGAGGTTCCTTGTCACTTTATGAGTTAACTCTGTAGTCTTAGGTATAAGCTTTAAAGGGTGTCGCCTTGGACAACTGATTCAAGGCTTATGCTGGGGCTGCACAAGTGATTCATGAAAGTGAATGAGAATCAAGAAAGGACCTACACTTGCATTTGCAAGGTGATCTCTTATTGTGTAAGTCATTCATATGCCATATGGAGTCCTTGGCCAAGGCAGTAGATCAAGACATCAAGAAAAGGGTTTCTTGGATTGAGATCAAATGGATATGAAATGCACTTAGCTTTAAGACCGGATTATTAGGGTTCTAATTGTTCCCTTACCCTAGATCTTGGTTGAGAGATAGTAAGTAGGAGGATTGTATCTCACATGAATCAATGACTTAAAGGTTCTGTCGAATCCGAACATTCCAATTCAGCTAGGGGTTAAACACCTATTGCTAGACTATGGTCGTTTAATCTGTGGACTGATTAATTAATTAGTGAATTAATTAATTAGGGTCACTGCTAATTGAATTGAGAACCTACAGGGTCACACACAACAACTTGGTTACATGAGTTAAGGCTTAAAAATGATTAAACGAGTTAATCGAGCCTAAGGGGTTCCACACGTGTGAAATCACACGTGTGGCTCACGTGATTGGACACGTGTCATTACGACACGTGTGCCACACGTGATTATGTGATGTTAAATAATTAATGTGTTAATTATTTGATAGACTTTGGTTTAATTTTGAATTAAAAAGAAAGTCTAATTTTGGAGAAAATAATCTAGTTAATTAATTATGAATTAATTAATTAGATAAAATAAGTTATTTATTTTATAATAAATAAAGTATAATTATCCAAAAAAAGTTTGGATATTTTTAGCTCTCTTAAAAGTTGACTTGAATTAGAATTCAAAGTCAAAGTTGGAAAATACTTGATGATCAAGTAATAGGAGAGAGAGGAACCAAATCCTTGTCCAACAAGGATTTGGATCGACACTCCCCTCTTATATATAGGGGAGCTCGAGCTCCCCTTTAGAGCTAATTGGCAATTCTTTTGGTTCATGTGTTGAACACCTTCCTTTCTCCAAGATTAAATTAAACCCTAGGTTAAGCCTAAACACTAACTAGAGAACTAGCATCCTTACTAGTTAGATTGTGATCAAGCTGGTGGACTTTCTCTAGAGACTTCAAGTTAGAAGTTTGAAGATTCGAGCTTTACCAAAGGAGAGGGGATCAAGCCGCGAGAAGAGCGTTCTTGGGTGGCTTGAAACGCTTCAAGAAAGAACAAAAGAAAAGTAAGTTTTCTATCTTTACGAATTTGGTTACACGATTGCGGGTTCAAGGTCCTTTTGTTGGGAATTTTTTTTTTAAATTCCGCTGCTTTCTGATTCGTGTTTTCCAACAATCAGATCATGGGAATGACTGACCGAGTTCGAAACAACTAATGGATCAAGTACTCGCACGGACCTCGACGATAACAAGACATCCTAAAGGAGGTTCGGTGTAGATGACAGGAGTAAGCCTTACCATTTGAGTTATGATCTTGCGTGAGTTCCGGGGAAGGGTTGGAGCTCTACTACTCGAGGATCTACATTTTAGTAGTGGAACCTGGGGACCAGGTTCTCTTAAGGGGGTAAGGTTGTGACGCCCCGTATTCTCGAAAGGCATCCTGACGACATTTACAAGTAAGTCTCTACACTTGTGCGTGTTTAATTTAAGAGTTCTTGAATTATGTGATTTAATGTAAATCCAATTTAATATGTGTTCATTCGAATTATTCTAAGATTAATTGCCAACTTGATTAATTACGCACATATTTAACCCTAACCTTCTAATTTGATTTAATTCAAATTTATTCCATGAAATAATTGTCAAGTTGATTTTAAATTCATCATGTTACTTAACTTGTTTAATTTTGGTTTACATGAATTCCTTGAGATTAATTGTCAATTATGTGTTTACGAAGTGTCGTTAAATTGTACGAAAGGTTTCCAAAATTAAATTGAATTAAACTCAAATTGGTAAATCTCTATTTCATTTTAATTTATAAATTTATGCGGAGCTTGAATGTTTAGTCGTAACTTTACCGATTTTATCTACGATTATTTGTACGCGATATTTCTCCTTGCTACGCGATAAGGATACCCGGTTGTATTTAGCTTGTGCACAAGACACATTTCTCCCAATCCCTTTTCTCTCTCTCTCTCTCCTCTCCCACTCTCTCTTTCCCGCGGGTACTATACACGGCTTCGGTTACGAGCCCATAACTCGATCGTTTCTCGACGGAATTCAACAAACGAATAGTCCATTTCGATTATCTCGGCGAGACGTACGCAAGAGTACCCATTTCACGGCCTAAAGACTAACGGTGGCGGAGTTATGGCCGGATTTCAGTAGCAGCGGCGGAGTTGTCAGACCGTCGCCACTTCGCCGGCGTTTCGCGGTGTTTTCCGGCCACCTCCTCGATGAACGTGCCAGAGACCCAGAAAGAGGACATCCCGGAACATCGGTTGACGTCGGCGGCATGGCCATCGGAGCAGCAACGGCGCCGCACGCGCCGCCTGAAGCTCGTGGCGGCGGCCGCGATTCCTGTAGCGGCGCGATTTCGCCGCCTTCCGGCGGTGGTTTTCGACGGGGCTTGATGGTTTACAAGGTTTTTCGACCCCCTGAGTTCATTTCCGGCATCAATTTCACCAGATCTTGGCCATAGGTGGTGGTTCCGGTGACGTGGGAGGCGGTAAAAACTTCGGCGGCCAACAGGGGCCTTCTCCGGCCATCTTTTGGACTCGTGCTCTTCACGAAAGTTGTTCGGAACGACGAGAACTAGTGGCCTATGAGCAGGCGACTCCAGATTCTTTGGTTTGGCGGCGGATCGCGGCGGTAAAGTGGCGGTGCAACGGCGGCGCTAGCTCTGAGGATTTTTCCGGCGAGCTACCTTAGGGCTTTCGAAGAGCTCGTCATGGGTAAGACAATAGCTTTTACGGATCGTATTTTGGTTCACCGGTTTGGAAGTAATTTGAGTTTGAAGATTTAGAGTTTTCGTGCTCTTAGATTTCAGATCTACGACAATCGGCTTGGAATTTCCAAAAATTGATTGAGGATTCGGAACGGGCACGAAGACTTCATTCAGGAATGATTTTTCGGGATTTTTCCGGCGACCTTCAGCGGCAGTCCGGCCGCGGCCCGGCCAAATTTCAGCAGCTATAGTGGTGGCGTTCCGGTGGCGTCTGGTCAGAATGTTCGTCTCGTTGTGGTGAGTTCAACGCCACTTTCCGTTCGTAAATCGGACACTCGATCTATTTATTACGAATTATTTTACGTAATTGTGATTATTTGAATTAATTGTTTTAAGTGCAGATAAATTGTTTATTGTTGGTTTGTTGATCGAGATGTATTCCAATCATATACAAAAACATGTATTGAATGGATTGTGATATGCATGAATGTTTCGATTTACAATTTGAACCCCGATGTGATGAATTTATGCGATGTGTTTAGATATGAAGGGGTGTTAGTGTAATAGCTAGAAACTAATCTTTTATGTGACTAAATGAACTTGAATGATATTTTAGAAGAATGAACAAATTGTGATTTCTCTATATGGATTTGAGACGTTCTCAATATTATGTTTATTGTAAATTGTGTTTCAAATATAAAATTGAGGTACATGAAGGATGCTTGAACAACTTAAGACTTGATGCATGATCGGAGTTAGAATTGTAATATCTTGATTTACTCTTACTACTAGAAAATGGTATATTATGAATTACAATAAATTGATCATTGTCATGTTTGTAAGTAATCAATTCCTAATTGAATAATTGTATAAACACTTTAAATGGACAATTATGCTTAATAATCAACTAGGGGGATGTATGTGTAATAATTCTAAACTTTTATGAATGACTTAGGGGATGTAAGTGTAATATTTATGAAACTATGAATGTGACTTGAGCTTGTGCACCAAACATGTTGTGAAGTTGTAAAGTATGATCTTAAGTGAATTAAATGCACTCTTTATTTGTATCAAGCATGCCATCTACGTACAACAACCTTATATGTTTATATGATCAAGTTGCTCTTACTTATGCACTTTATAACTCGACATGAACTTCATGTTTAATTCTAATAATATAGTTGAACCGTGTGACATTGGATGATTTAATATGCATTTTGTGAATACATTGATTTCCTAAATTGATCTTGAATCTTTGGATATGGAATTTCATGATGGTTGCTTGTAAATATGATCTTTGTTGAGCATTGATATGCCTTGAATGACCACGACACCTTATCCAAGCACAACATGAACACTTATGCATAACCACGATCATGTTGAGCAACGCCGTGCGTCTTGTTTGGTTCATATAGAGTCTAAGTCTGGGCTTCTGTAAGTCTTGTCACAGAGTTTGGTGGTGCCGGTGGGCCAGAGGTTTAGAGTGTTTGGCCCTTCACACTCTCAGACTCTACTTTCAAGAGGTGAGGTTTAGGATTTTGTATAGTTATGCGACCTATGGCCTTTACATGCTGATTTCTACCCTTGTATGCGAGTATACCTTACTATAAATACGTATGTGTTGGATATAATATGTTTATGACCTTGCGTGCGTTCTGCGTGGATGGGTGCTTACGGACTTAAATTCCATCGCGTGGGATCTGTGTGGATGGGTGCTTACGGGGCTTAAATTCCATCGCGTGGGTTCTGCGTGGATGGGTGTCTACGGGCTTAAATTCCATCGCGTAGGAATATGTATAAAACCAGTTTTTGAGGCATATGTAAGCTATTTTGGAAAATTCAGTTGTGTTACGATTCTGTAGCGAGATTTACCATGAAAGATTGGTATCTGTTCTGTTCTGTTCTATTGTGGATCCGAGGAGCTACGGGTAATGGGGCCTCCGGGACGGTTAGGGCCCTCGGAGTTTCAACCATGTGCGTAGTTTCCATTTGAGATATCATTGCGCGACCTTAGGGTGATGAGGGAGGCGTGATATCTTAAGCCTTCGGCTAAGGCCGGAGATGACTCTTGTGGGTTCGCTACCCTCTTGAGATCAAGTGTATTTTAGACGGTGTTATTATAGATGGTTTTGGGGACTGTACATCCCCTCCATCATTGGTGTAGCGGTTGGATTGATTGTGATTTATGTTCTGAGGAGTAAAGGTGGGAAGCTCGTACTCGCCGAGAAGTTAATTATGTTATAGTATGGAATTATGAATCGGGATAGAGTCTTTCTGGAAAATGGTTTCTAAATTTATATCTATATCTTATTCGGGTTCTTTCAAAACGTTTTGGTATGTAACACCTATCCCCGGTTCATAAGTCCATCCTTTTTATTCTGTGCTATGCTCCTTATATATATCTATTGTGGGTGTGCGTTAGCCCCCTCACTCGGTCAAGTTGACTGACCCCTCATTTACACTTTTAGTTGCAGGATTGTTGGCGTTTGCTAGGCGGAAGTGAGTCCTTTGAGTTGCACTTCGTCGGTCTAGTCTTTCTATTTGCATTTATCTTTTTATACACTTTACTTATGCTTTGTCTTGTGGACTTGAGATTATATTTTACTATTCGGTAGCCCTGCGTGGCACTCTCATTCGGCCCCTTGTGGCACTTGATGATTATTACTTTATATTGATATTCGGGACTAGGGATTTATGCTAGTTGAACCCGTCACCTGCTTTGCATGTTTTGTTTTAATTGCTTCCGCACTCTGAGTTTGGTCAAGTTAGATCCGCCTAGCCTAGTGTGTGAGTTGGTCTCCCGTTCGCTCTGATTCGGATTCGGGCATGGACTTTCATTTCATGCTCCGGGTCTGGGTCATAGTGCGGGGGATGTGGCATCCTCCGTTTGGGGTGTTACAACTAAAAGGAGTTTAGTATGGACAATGGAACATCTCTTTTGAAGAGTATGTGTCCTAAGATAACTTTAAGAAAGTTAGAATGTCCAAAACCCCTTTAAGTGAAAGGGTGCATAATGTATGAAAAGTTATGTACTAAATTAGATATGGCACAACACTAAGCGTAGTAGGCCGAATCTAATATGACCTCAGAGAAGGTCATTAGATCTCTGTAAAGGATGTCCTCAGAGTACTTGAGAAGAAATGAGGATATGTATTAGTTTACAGAGCCCAAAAGATCTTATCATTGAAAGGATATTTTGATGTAATTGTTGCATCAAACATAGATGATTGTAAATCATTGAAAGGATGAAATTTTTGCCTCAATGGTAAAGCAACGTGTTGGAAACATTCCAAGCACGAACGTGGCAAAATCTCGACTATTGTAGTTGAGTACTTAGTCGTATCAAATACCGCTATGGTAAGTGTTTGGGTAAGAAACTACATCTAACTAGTTAGATAAAGTTCCTAGCATGAAACAACACCATTATCATAACGTATGATTAAAAGGATGGTTTCTCAAGTAAGAGAACCAAGACCTCACCAAGAGACTGAACACGCGATTACGAATTACTTTATAAGGAAAAGGTGTTTCCTAAGAGATGTGCAAACAAGAGGGTCACATCAGCAGAGAATATAGCAGATCCACTTTGGAAACGCCCAAAGTCAATAGGCTCTCAAAGTGCATCTTGAGAAGATGGGACTTAGAGTACCTAAATGGCTTTTACGGGCAAGTCGAAGATTGTTAGGAATAGTGCCCTAGAATGTCGATTAGTCATAATCCGTTTTGGGACTTTC
The DNA here is from genome assembly GCA_037501455.1 of Lantana camara. Classification (NCBI taxonomy): domain Eukaryota; kingdom Viridiplantae; phylum Streptophyta; class Magnoliopsida; order Lamiales; family Verbenaceae; genus Lantana; species Lantana camara. The sequence goes on from CM074865.1 coordinate 44,356,421, forward strand.
CTAGTATCACAGACAATCTTTGAATAATATACGATTGATTAATATCATAGGCAAACACTTCTTTATATGCACTTGTTTGGTATGCGTTTACTTTAGCTGTGCATGTATGAGAACTCCCCTAATCCTGATGACTTTAGGACTCTACCATTTAGGTGAAATGGTTCATGAAACGAGCCCTATATCAAATAAGTCATGATTAGTAAAATACTCCAAGCCGATGAGTCCTACAGACAATGGGAGTGTTAACCTGACTCCTCTAAGGCTTGCTTGTGGGATCACGCCCTTAAGAAGGATCACCTTGTTTCATGTAGGTGCAAAGTGTATAGTTGATACGTGCGTGATACATGAGGGTGCTTACTTTAATAAGTAAGTTCACCGAGGTGCCCCGTGTGAGAAGATTCCTAAATGGGAAAGGAAGTTTCTATTTCAGGAAATAGAAACTTCCAGATTAGGAAATATCTCACGAGTCATTGATGTGATTAATTGATCCTTAAGACTTGAGGTTCCTTGTCACTTTATGAGTTAACTCTGTAGTCTTAGGTATAAGCTTTAAAGGGTGTCGCCTTAGACAACTGATTCAAGGCTTATGCTGGGGCTACACAAGTGATTCATGAAAGTGAATGAGAATCAAGAAAGGACCTACACTTGCATTTGCAAGGTGATCTCTTATTGTGTAAGTCATTCGTATGCCATATAGAGTCCTTGGCCAAGGCAGTAGATCAAGACATCAAGAAAAGGGTTTCTTGGATTGAGATCAATTGGATATGAAATGCACTTAGCTTTAAGACCAGATTATTAGGGTTCTAATTATTCCCTTACCCTAGATCTTGGTTGAGAGATAGTAAGTAGGAGGATTGTATCTCACATGAATCAATGACTTAAAGGTTCTGTTGAATCCGAACATTCCAATTCAGCTAGGGGTTAAACACCTGTTGCTAGACTATGGTCGTTCAATCTGTGAACTGATTAATTAATTAGTAAATTAATTAATTAGGGTCACTGCTAATTGAATTGAGAACCTAGAGGGTCACACACAACAACTTGGTTACATGAGTTGAGGCTTTAAAGTGATTAAACGAGTTAATCGGGCCAAAGGGTTCCACACGTGTGAAACCACACGTGTGGGTCACATGCGTGACACGTGTCCTTCATGGACACATGTGCATGTGCGTGAATATTTGATTTGGTGATTAAATAATTAATGTGTTAATTATTTAGTAGACTTTGGTTTAATTTTGAATTAAAAAGAAAGTCTTATTTTGGAGAAAATAATCTAGTTAATTAATTATGAATTAATTAATTAGATAAAATAAGTTATTTATTTTAAATAAATAAAGTATAAAATTATCTAAAAATAGTTTGGATATTTTTAGCTCTCTTGAAAGTTGATTTGAATTTGAATTCAAAGTCAAAGTCAAAATTACTTGATGATCAAGTAATAGGAGAGAGGGACCAAAATCCTTAGCCCATAGGGACTAGGGATTTTCGGCCACTCCCTCTCATAAATAGGGGAGCTCGAGCTCCTCTTGGAGCAAATTGGGAATTCTTTTGGTTCATGTGTTGAACACCATCCTTTCTCCAAGACAAACAAAACCCTAGGTTAAGCTTAAATACTAACTAGAGAACTAGCATCCTTACTAGTTAGATTATAATTAAGTTGGTGGACTATCTCTAGAGAGCTTCAAGTTAGAAGTTTTGAAGATTCGAGCTTTACCAAGGAGTGGGGATCAAGCAAAACGACCAGAAGGGATGATGAAACGATTCTAAACCCAATAGAAAACGAGTGAAAAAATCGAACCAAAGAAGATGGCGAAAACCGTTCGTCCATATCCTGAACGATGAGTTTTTTCACGAGGGTTTTATGGCTGGCAGATTTCTACTTTCGCAAAACTGGTTTTCGAAGGGAGTTTCAATCATCTCTTTCTCGTTTCATGTTTCTTTCTTTATGTTATATTGTTAAGAACTTCCATAACATGATTCGAATCTAGGTTGGTGTGGATTGTTATCCCTACAATGGATTCTGAAGTAGAAAGAGACTTTCGAGGGATGGGTTGCCATTACCGCATGAAGCGCGTTTGAGGGCGGCTCAAAACGTGTCAAGAAAGCTACTACCCAAGTGAGTTTCTTGACCTCTGCGAATTTGGATACACGATTGCGAGTCTAAGATCCTTTTGTTGGAAAAATTTTTAAATTTCCGTTGTTTTCTGATTCCTGTTTTCCAACAAGCAACACACGCGAAACCATAATTAAAATCATGTAAGACACCCCAAAGCAAGTAACAGACATCGTCCACGTTGGTTATCGGTTACTCCAAGTAATTTAACATGATAAGAAATCAAAGCACATAATATAAAAATTATTTAAGTTAAATTTGCATGGATGCATGTATCATGGATGCTATAAGTACCGTTCATCGTAGTTACGAAATTTAGAATTGTGAGTTGTCGTTGTCCAGTGTATGATCTGTCCTGAAGATAAACTTAGTGCTCAACTTGTCTTTAACCTCTTCAGGGTACCCCGATGAAGCAATAGATGAGTCCTTTAAGGATTATACTCTTAGATCCCTTATGAATTGTACCGCTTCCAGTTTCCACCATTTCCCTTAATCCTCATTCGACCAACCAACTCTTTTTAATTAATCGAGCTTGAACTCCCCGAATGCCCTTAAATTATCCGTCCCAAAATCCGATCCATAGTTACTACCTTTACCCATATCGAAGTCTAACATATTCTTGAAATAGCTACTCCTGGCAACACTGATGGCTCAGTACCGATCTTGAGATATTTGTTATTATGATTTCTTTCTCATCTTCTGTTCATGTCATCCATTTATTCTCTTTAACCCCTTTAAAGTTATATTCAGTAATTGGCCCCATATTTCTTGAATCGAAGACAAAATGTTCTTAATCATTCCTAAAGTTTGATGTAAATCCTCCAATTATCATCCTTTTCTATTTGGTCCCTTCTTAAGTTTCCTTCTGGATTACCTTTGATCTAACCGATAACTTAATAATATTGTCTCGGACCCCTTCGTACTTTATTGAATTAATCTTGATTGACACCACCCTATTATATGATAACTTGATTTGATTTTCTCTTGTTAATTCTAACTTAGGAGTTCACAGAAACTCCTTTATAATTCCATCACCTCCAGATTGGAACTCCATACATAGAAATGTTCACTGAACCATTTCCCTTATGTCTCGTAAAATCTTCACCTGAATTTAGCAACGTAATTTCTCTCTCAACAGCTTCACCATTACAGTCGTTTTATTCATTTCCATTCGCCACCATTAGGATTTCTAGATTCTCCTTAATTTGCATCCCCGCTGTTGCTATTAACATATTCATTCGAGCACCACTTCCATCCTCCAATTTATCTCTCGGTCGTACTCTCCCCCTTAAAATTTTTGCTCTTTCATGTCGAACTCCCTCAATCCTTCTTCTCTATTCTTATTCGATCCGAACACCCCGAAGCCAAATCTAATCTCACTTTCCTTCGGAGTTCCTTTCCACCGACCTATCGTTTACTTGAAGTTCTTTATTTTCCGAAGTCATCTTCCTTATCAAGTGCCATCCTGTTGTTGCTTTTCCTCATCATCTAGATGTGATCAATCGAAAAGATACTTGATGAGTGAGGTGAAAGAACTTCCTACCAAGTAAACACTAAAATGCATGTCGGGTAAAGATGTCAATGCATGTGTCACGTTTACATCAAGCATTTATGCAACACGCTAGCGTAACGAAAAGAAATAGAAATGTACAGATAAACATAAGTCCAGAAGAATAAATAATTAATGCGAAGTATGATGCACGTGCTATGAATGTTTTGGAACCTGTCACCAATGTGGTAAGTTGTTAGCTCGGTAGCTTTTCCTCGTTCCTCCAAATCCCGAGGTTACTTTGACTTAATGATTATTCCTTGCCTTTCCCACGGTCTTCGAGATTTCCATGAATCTTTGTAAATCACTAGTACCTTCCACTATCCTAGATTGCAATTTCTTGATCCCTAATTCTTCCACGTCCACGGAGTTAACATCCACACTTCTCATCGAAATTCGACCTTTACTTCTAATCGCCACCTCAATCAAGAATCCCGTGCTTATCCTTTGTGAATTCAAATCACCTCCAATTGCTTATACTTGAGCGCATGATTTCCTTGCAAGGAGTATTTGCCTTTCTTTACCGTTTCCATTTGTTGCTCCATATCTTCCAATTCAACTTCACAACATGACAATTCAGCTTGGATTTGGAAAAACGAACTCAAATCCCGTTCTCAATATCGCCACCTTCCCTCTATTTGTGTTTACCCAGGTACTTGCCTTCTAGAAACCTGACTTCTAATCACTAAGCTTAGTTCGAAATCCTTCTTGGTAGACCCTTGGTGCACAACTCCTACCGGACCCCTTTTTTCTTAACTCCTCTTAATTATTGATACCTCTTCAATGATCCAAATCCGGGACCAAAATACCTTCAAGGTTTTGTTCACTTCATTCCTTAGGTTGAAAGATCCCGTTGAATCCAATTAAAGCACTCCAAGTAGTGGATTTACATAAATTGATCTTTTGAGTCACAACCATCCCCTGATTAACTCCTATTCCTATTTCACCAAATATCCCTCTGCCATCGCATCACCAAAGTCGAACCTCCCATTCTGAATCCTAACTGTTAATTCCAACTCTGTCTATGAAGCCACGCATCTAGCATTCTCCACATTCCTCCCCGGGGCATCCTTCCTATCTTTCGTGCCTCCGAAAGAATTTGCAATAGATTGTTGTGATCATAGAACTTGGCCGTGGTTTGATATTATCCTTATAACTTGGAAATCATAACTCCTTTCGGGAATATATGCATGCAATTAGTGCATGCTCGTGGCACATATTCAACACTAAATAATGCAACAGATAGTTCAACAAAATTCAAAAGGAAAGCCAAATTTCACGTTCAAGATCGATGCAATGCACACATTGTCATATAGCTCCTAAGTCGTACGACCTAGACTGACTCAAACACGACTCGAGAACATAGGTTTTGCAACCGGGCTCTGATACCACTTAAGGATGTAGCACCCCGCACGGGAGGCACCACATCCCCCGTACTAAGGCTCAACATGAGTAACGAAATGGTAAACCCGCACCCGTATCAAACCATAGCGAACGGGAGACAAACAGAAAAACCTTCCTAAGATAGGCGAAACTTAGACCCTGCAAATATAACTAATTAACAAGACATACCGCAACGGAGAACTAAATCCAAACACATGCATTGGCCACGGGCCTGCAGAAATTAAAAAGTCGAACCATAAGCAGACTTGGGCTCCTCAGGCCTCTTTTAATTCATAATAAAGCCCGACAAGGCAATTAAATAGCAACTACATAAAGATTCAAGTTCATAAACGTACAGGATCAAATCATGCATAATTTAAATACATATGCGAGTGCAGAGACTATCCTAACTTAACTTGACCAACTCAAAGACTCCACACGACTCTGCCTAGCTCAAACTCCAAAGCCAAACCTGCACACTAAAAGGATGGGGAGGGAGAGAGTCAGTCTCTAGAAGACTGAGTGAGCAGGAGCGATATACGTATATATAAAACATGCACATGCAAGTCATAAATCCCGAGCAAGGTTTTATTTAAAAATAGTTCCCTAAAAGGGCAAGAACAAAACTAAGCAATGCTCGAACTTTATAACTAATCGTATTCAATTTATTAAGTTTATAATTCAAACATAGCATAAAGGCTCGGCGAGTGAGCGTGCATTAACTCCATCCAAACTCCGACCGTGTACAAAAAATATTATTAATACCTTAAATAGGTGATCATGCAATATATCATAATACATGCAGTACATATATCATATCATAAAATATATTCGTTTGGGCAATCCGTGTCCCGGCCTTCCCGCACGGTGCATAATAATCATATCATAACATAATCATATTCATAAAACAAGTTCCAACCTTCTTCCTCCGGGTGGTGGACGGGTTTGCAAGGCCCGACCACCTAAACATATCATTGTGGCTATGAGGTTCATGAGGCGTCAAAGCCCGGTTAGCGTTTCCCCGTCAAAAACTCCTTGACGAGGTCTGTTTCGCCGTTAAACATAATGGAATCAGCACATGGGATCACTGTCGGCCCTTGCCTCCCCGGATAGCCACATGTACTGAATTCCTGGGCCTGTGAACATAACATACATGCATAATCTCGCCAAAACATTTCAATTCATAAGAAACATAACACAATCCATAACCCATTTGAAAAGGGGTTTACTCGATCAACATTTACTCGATAACTTTACTTTAAAAGTAACATATATATATGTATATAAGATTTTGGCCAAAGCTTGTCACATAAGGTCGTAGGGTTTTATACGTAACTAAAACGAAAACACCCTCACCTGGTACAAGACGATACAAGGATACGAGTTACCGAGTGCCTGAAAGATCAAGATCTCTCCACCTTGGAGATAAACTGTACAAAAGACAACGTAACGTGTTCATGAGACTCAAGACTCTAAATGAACCAAATATGACGCACGGCATGCAATGAAAATGATATAAGTGCATAAGAAATAATATTATGTAATGAACATGTTCATGTGCACTATTAACGTCTTTAAATCATATAGACGAGCTATTCATTTGATATTATAAACGTTCATATTCATTCAAGTTCAATCTTTTCATGTCTTTCGTAATTCATAGCAATATCTAACAAAATCTTGGAACCATAGTCACATTATACTTTTCAACATGTTTACATTGAATATAATAAATAAAAAGGCAAAGAGTATCACTTAAGACATCAAAACAATACAAGAAGGTACTTAACATTTCATATAGAAGCATTCAAGCCACGTCATAGCAATTCACCAAAAGCATGCCTAAATCTCATCCAAATGTTATGAAATTAAACCACAATACTCCCATCACATAGCAAAACAAGTTCATAGTTCAACACAATTGAAGATAAAGGCATTAAAAAGGTTAAACAATCAAAAATCGAAAAGGAAAAGACAAGAGATGCGCAGGGGGAGGGACACGCCCGTGTCCCTCAATTTGAATAGACTGAGACACGGGGGTGTCTCAGTATAGTCCTGCAAAAAGGGCATGACATGGGGGTGTCTCACAATTCAAGGCAAATGAGACACGGGGGTGTCACGGTACAGACCTAAAAATGAAAACAAGGCTTACCGGCAAAACAAACCTTATACAAAATCAGTCCAAAAGCATACCAAATCAACTCCAAATCTTATGAAACATGATATACAACATATTTAGCATGTTAGGAGCATATTTCATTTAGATTGCAAGGGCTAAATCACACGTTAAGAGCACCGCACCCTGCAGCAAGTCTGGGGCGTCAAAACCGCACATATGAGCTAGGTTGGTTCAATCATGCCATGATCAAGTACTTAGGGGCTGAATATGAAGCTGAAACTTTAGGGAATGAATACTAACATGATAAGAAACTAATATACTCCATGTATATTCAAATTGACACGAATTGGAGCACATTAGGATGACCAACAAACCATAAAAATGCAACAGCAACAGCAGTCCATTTCTGTCATGGATTATGTATAAGAACAGGTCATGTATTTCGGTTTTGAGGCTTAAAATGGATCCAAAGGCTTGCAATATGAATTCTAACATATAGAACAATGAGTGTACAACATCTCCAAGCAAATTCACGCGAATTGGAAGTCATTAACTCAAGCAACAAAGCATAAATTCACACAGCAGTTCCAAAACAGGGGAGCAGATTTTCTAGCTTAGGTTTGAGGCTCAAAACCTCATAATTTCATCAAAGGATCTCAAGAAAAAATCATCCTAACATCTTATACTATCAGTTGAGCATCAAACAGGTAAAGAAACAAGCCCAAATATTCAGTTTAAGGCAAGGGAATCAGCCATAAAGCAAGTTAGCTCATAAGAGCAAAAATCCCCAAAAGTCCTTATTCATGCTCCTACCCAAACCCTAATAAAATCTGATGCAAAACAAGTGTTGAAGGGATCAAAACTTGCATAAAAGTGTAGAGAATACAAAAATATACATACCTTGAAGATTTGGAGAAGAAAGATGATGACTTGAGTTCAAAATTCATAAAAGGGCAAAGCTTTCCTCTCCTCTCCTCTTCTCTTTTCTCTCGATCAGTTGCAACACAAATGAGTGGGGGTTTGGCTCGGTTTTCAGCTGATAAGGGAGAGGGAAAGACTTAACTCAAGTCAATATATCAAGGGTTAGGCTTACGTTGAGTTAAATTGGCCCCACAAGTACATGACTAGTCAAAGAAGGTGGCTTAAGCACAAGCTGTTGGTTCCGGTCGAAAAACGAGGGTCCAAAAGGGTTTATAAAATTAACAAACCAAGCTCAAGAGTTTCCTTTCTTTGTCACGAGTCCGACGCATTTTCCGGAATTCGAATCCGAATTCCCGAGCTCAAGTTATCACGTACGGAACCAAGGGTGCGCTAATTACTCGTTAGCCCCCGATTTGGTTCCACAATTCAAAATAAATTCGTTAACACGTCAAATGAATTCGAAAACATAAACCGAGCATATAGACATGTTCATAACACATATATTTACGACATACTAAATTTTCGCAACATTTCGATATCATTTCATATGAGAACGTAGCACAAATAAACAAGCATGCGTGTATCCCTAATAAATTCATGCATTACAATTTAAAACTAAAGTTTAAATTCCATTTTAAATATAATCCAAGGTCAACGGATTTGAATAAATTAATGCAAATGATTAAGGCATAATTAATTATCATAGTATTTAATTAACAATTTATAATAAAATTAATTAATAAAATTAAATATGAAACACTTATAAACAATGAATCACATAGTTAGATAATTTAATTGCGCAATTTATAAACAAATATGACACGTTAGTTTAAACGAAAAACCGGGGCGGTACAGGGTGTGTGTATTTGTGCATGCCGTGTGTGTGTGTGTACGTGTCTGACGTGTGTGTGTGTTTTGTGTGCATGTGTATAGTAAGGGTTTGACCCGACATGTGAATAGTAAAATGTGAATAGTAACCTTTGAATAGTAATCCTGAATAGTAATTTTAAATAGTGCTTTTGAATAGTAAAAATTAAATAAAACTTGTGCTTTCTTAATAGACATTTACACCTAGGGTTTCCATATCCAGGTTCTAAAATGTCTTTTCAAAACGTGTTTTCTTTCGTGGACTTGTTTCATAACCTAAGGTTTTGCAATAGGATTCATAATTTGATTAATCCTTATTCGATTATAGCAGGATCATAGTCTCACGTTAAGAGTAACTCACTTTAACGTATTCCTTTGTGTGTTACCTTTCTTGAATACCTTAAATGGTATTACTCTCTTGTGTTACATGTTCTGTACATGTTCCTTGTTCATTTGTTTCATTCATTTCATATGCATCATGATTAGTAGTGGGTCTTAGTTCTTAAGCTCACTCTAGTACACCACCTACAGGAGTTAAAGTCGAGCACTGGGATCCCCAGGGCACCGCATAATCTATCTACCTACCTTTTGTTACTATTAGGTGAGGTGAAGTTAAAATGTTTTCAAACTGGAACCACGATTATACTATCGTATTGCATGTTTTTGAAATTCAAAGCTAAACCTCGTTTTGAACTGTCCCTTTTATCGGGACATTCTTGTGAAAGGATCATTCATACTTTAATAGTATACCTTGATCTGAAGCACATGTTTTCCAAAGTTCTGCATTCTTGTTCAAAGACAGTTACATGTTCTGCATATGTTTTCAAAGTACAGTTTCACATGTTCTTATGTTTTACAAAACAGCATCACATGTTGTACAAGACAACATCATATATTTTACAAGACAGCATCAGATGTTTTACAGACAACATCACATGTTACAGTTACAGTTTCACATGTTAATAGTTAGCACCCGGAAGGTACTCCGGTCATTGCTAATCTAAAATGCAAGCTTAAAGTTTACAGTTTGGGTCCGATGGTTATGTGTAGAAATGATGTTCGGGAGGTGTGCGCCAATGACATCACTAATACCGGCAGCCACAATAGACAATTGACACCGATTTTTAACATGAGGTTTGTTAAGTCAGGATAATCTGTCTGGGAACGGACCGCAAATCTATTCCCATTACATGTTTACAGGTCGCCTAGGGCTAGCTACCCGAAGTGAAAACCGGTGGAGGATGGTGCATGTTTGTATGTGTTGGTGGGGTATTTTTGACCTTCGTCCGATACTCTACTATATGTGGAGTTATTGTTGATCCTGGTCCGATACTCTAGTTTCATGAATGATGGTTCATATTTGGAAAAGTTCACTGTACCCTATCCCGTTTCTAAAAGTATTATGAAACATCAAGTTCTTCAATCACGATTTGATTTCAAAGGTTATGTATAATTCAAGTTCTTTAATTCAATACTTTCTTTTATGTATTCCCTCATTTAGTCCTTTTGATTAATACCTCTCCCGTTTTCTTACCTCGTGGTTTCAGGTCTTGCAGTCGTAGTCTAGAGGTATCTTGAAGCTCTAGATTATCATTTTTGTTTCAGTCAGGACTTAGAATTTTGCTCTTTTATGTCCTGCACATGTTATATGGTTGCATCACTTTATGTTTCTGAATACTTGAGTATCTTTGTTATACTCTTCCTACTACTCTGCTACCGATACCTTGAACTCTGTTATATAGGTATCAATATGTGAATATGTTATATGTTCTGACATGACAAGTCTCTCTTACCGATCAATATGTACTTGCTTGTTACATACCATTACGCACATGTTTTGAAAAGTTTTAAAATACTCTGATTTTTCGCTGCATAGCCACATCGTTATACATGTATAGTTTTGATTGATAGCTGTTCGCTAGAGTGTTTCTTGAGTGATGGCTCACACCATTACTTGAGAGGTGCTTCAGTGTGGGGGTTGAGACGTCGCTCTCCTCATGTTCTGGTACGGGTGGGGGCGTTACAACGGAGGCGCTAAGGGAATCGTGGTCGAAGGCACGGCAGCGGCTTGGCGGTGGTTAAAACTATCATCAAGAAAGTGGTGGAGGTCCACCGGGGTATGGATGATGGGAGAAACGGTGGAGGCTGGCTGAGGTGAATATTCAGGAGGCGGATCTAGGGTTTTAGGTGGTGGTGAAGGGGATTCCGCCGCAGTTGATGGTTGAACTGAGGATGCAGCTTCTCGTTCTCTGGCCAGTGCTTCGCGATAGACGAGAAGGTCTTCCTCCATCTCAACAATGGTGTAGTCACAGGTCGGATTACCCTAGCAGCGGCTTGCTGCGTTTTAGTGGTTGTGGTTTCGGTTTGGGGGGGAGGGAGGGTTGGGGGAAGAGAGCCTATGCTTTTTGGCCATGGTGATGGGGTGACGGTGATTTGAAAGGGGTCAGGTGGTGGTGAGACGGCGGAGAGATGGCAGTACTTTGGTGGTTCGCAGCTGCGGTAAGTGGTGACGTATGGTGAATCTGGAGGAGGGTAAATGGCGGCCGAGGTGAATGTGAGGGTGAAATTTTGTTTAGGGTTTGGTTTATGGAATTGGGTGATGGGGCAGTTAAATTTTTGGGCCGGGTTAGCGGGTTGCGAAGGGGGTCGGACAGAGTCCACGGATAGCTTTGTGGGGCAGGGGGGCGGGTAGGCTGATTTAGGTGGGCCTTTGTATTTTAAATTTAAGGTATGTTCCACCTAAAATAAATATTTTATGGTTTCTAAGTATGGCCAAACCTCCACTCACTGTGGTGCACCAACCTGAATCCTGGGTGTTGAGACCTGTTCCTGCAGAATACGAGAGCTCAAAATTAACACGAGAGCAGAACAAAGAGATAAAGAAAAAGGAAAAGCAAATAAATGAAACGGGACTAAGGTAACGCCTGAATCGTCACAATTTGGGTTGCCTCCCAAGAACGCCCTTGTTTATTGTCTCAGACTTAACGAGGCATTACAGAAGTGTTTAAACAGCCGAAGGCGGGGCCTCCAAATGGATATCCTCAATTTCAGACGGCTGAGGAAATTCATAGAAAGGTTTTTAGCCGATGCCCGTTTAATTTTAAAATATTCCCATTCTTCAAATCTTTGATCTCAATGGCTCCATGTTCAGTAATGTTTATGACCACGAAGGGGCCTGTCCACTGAGACTTTAGCTTGCCTGTAAAGAGACGCAAACGAGAATTAAAAAGTAAGACTTTCTGACCCACTAAGAAATTTTTTCTGGAAATCATTAAATCATGAAATTTCTTAGTCATAGATTTATAGATTATGGAGTTCCCGTAAGCATCATTCCGAATTTCTTCTAACTCCTGAAGTTGGAGTTTCCTTTTCTCTCCCGCTATATCCATTTGCATGTTGCACGTTTTGATAGCCCAAAAAGACCCATGTTACAACTCTATGGGGAGATGGCAAGCTTTGCCATAGATAACTCGGAAGGGAGACATTCCCAATGGCGTCTTATACGCTGTTCGATATGCCCATAAGGCGTCGTTCAATCTCTGACTCCAATCTTTCCTGTTCGGGTTTACCGTCTTCTCCAGGATGGACTTAATCTCCCTATTAGATATCTCCACTTGACCATTCGTCTGAGGGTGATAAGTCGTAGAAGTCCGGTGTGTGACATGATACTTAGCCAAAAGTGACTCCACCAACTGATTGCAAAAGTGTGTTCCTCGATCACTAATGATAGCACGAGGTGTTCCAAACCAAGAAAAAATGCTAGACCTGACAAAATCTACCGCCATTTTTGAATCGTTAGTCCGGGAGGCCTTAGCTTCCACCCATTTAGAAACGTAGTCCAGAACTAAAAGTATATAAGAGTTTCCAAAAGTCGAAGGAAACGGACCTATAAAATCAATGGCCCAAACATCGAAAATTTCACAAGGATGAATAGGGTTTAATGGCATTTGATTTTTAGGGCCTATGTTACCCGTCTTCTGACAATTTTCACAGCTTTTACAGAATAAATATGCATCTCGAAAGAAGGTAGGCCAAAAGAAACGACATTCTAGAACCTTTAAGACCGTTCGTTTTGACCCAAAATGACCCCCACAGGCATAAGAGTGACTAAATTCCAGAATTGACGCAAACTCACTCTCAGAAACATAACGCCTAATAATTTGGTCTGAACAAATTTTCCACAAAAAGGGATTATCCCAAATAAAATACTTCGCATCACTTTTTATCTTATCCTTTTCAGCACGAGACAGAGTGTTAGGTAGTATACTTGATGCTAAGTAATTAGCGATGTCTGCAAACCAGGGTGAGGGCGTAAAGTCTGATTGTACTGTACGGTCATACGTCTCAAATAGCTGTTCATCAGGAAACTCATCACGTATTGGCCTAGAACCTGTAATTTCTCCTGAAATTCTGCTCAGATAGTCTGCGACAATATTTTTAGAGCCCTTCTTATCGTGAATTTCTAGATCAAACTCCTGTAGGAGTAAAATCCAACACATTAGCCTTGGATTTGCATCCTTCTTTGTCAATAGGAACTTCAACGCCGCATGATAAGAAAATACAACCACTTTAGTACCCAAGAGATATGATCTAAATTTATCTAGAGCAAAAACATCGGATAAGAGTTCTTTTTCCGTAGTGGTGTAGCTGATCTGCGCGTTATCAAGCATCTTGGATGCATAATAAATGACATGCGTGTTCTTGTCGATTCATTAACCCAAAACAGCTCCAACCGCATAGTCACTTGCGTCACACATGATCTCGAAGGGGTAGTTCCAATTCGGTAAGTCTTCAAACTCTCGCCAAGATGCTTCTGCGTCCCCCTACTTAGAGAATTATATCGTGAATGTGTCCCCCAAACTACTCGAAAGACATGAATATATAACATCAACTCCACCGATTCTCCAAACAATTCCTTGTCCAATTTGGAAAAGGAAAATATCACGTAAGTCTTGCTGCCCAAGACAAACTCCAAATCTGAAGACTAATTCTCATGCCCAATTGGGCCAACAAGCTAGGCCCAATTCTTCAATTACTTCTTCGAAGCCCAATCTGTAATTACTCCCACTCTTGGATCAATAAGCAGCAAGCCCGACACCAACATGTTTTCTTAATTACCGCACAAACGAGGCCCAGAAGTTCAGCCCACATCGAGGAAATTCAGCTCGAATTTCATCAACTCTCCCCATGCATGCATGTAACGCCCCGACTTTTCGGACATAAAGGTTTTTACGTGTTTTATATTTAATTTTATTATAAATTGTTATTATTTTATTTTATTATATTTTATTTTAAGTTATTATTAATTTTATATACATATTACGTAATATATATATATATATATGTTTATTTATATTATTATTAATTTAATGATTATGCTAATTATATGTTATGTTAATTAATCATGTTTAAGCTAATTAATTACGTGACCTAATTTAATTTATGTAATATTAGAATTAATTTAATTATTTAAATTTTTGTATGGGAATTATAATTTTGCATGAAAATTTTATGTATTTATGCATGAATTGCAAGGATTGAGCATATCACTAATTTTGTGCTTCGTTCTCTTATGAAATGATATCAAATTGCCACGAATTTGTAGTATGTTGTAAATATATGTGTTATGAACATGATTTTATGCTCGGTATACATTTTCGAATTCATTTGATTTGTTAACGAATTTAATTTGATTGAGGAACCAAATCGGGGGCTAACGAGCACTTAGCGTACCCTTGGTTCCGAATTTAATATCTTGAGCTCGGGAACTCGGATTCGAGTTCCGTCAACTCCGCTGAACTCGTAACAAAAATTCAAGTTTAGTAAACTTAGCCTTATATTTTTCCTAAGTCGTTTGAACCTCCGAAATCCAATCGAAAAACGAATCGGCGACCAATTTGACCTTGTTGTACTAAATCAGCCATATCTTGTCCAAACAATAACCAAATTAACCATGGTTTGATTCCTTAGCTCCCTAACTCAACCACCTATCATGAAATATCAAGCCCTAACCAAGATAACCCTCACACTATCCCCAAAACTCAGCCAAAGCTACTGCTCTTCATTCCAGTCCCGTAACCCTCCACCACTTGGAGATTTTGGAGCTCAAATCTCATCCAAACTTCATCCAATCATCAAGGTAAGTTTAGGGTTGTGTTATATGTTTAATTCTGATCATTTTCATCCTTTCATTCATGATTTTGAGCATGGATTTATCATTTCTGGGCGGATTTTCGAAAATAAGAGAAGTTGGGCATTTTCTTGATCTCATTCGTTTCTCAATGGTTTTGATTGATTCCAAGCTTGAGATTGATTGTTTTGACATCCTTATATCATTTATGGTCTTTGTTTTCGTGGTTGTTGAGATATTTATGAGATATCATTTATGATCTTTTGAGAAAATCCCACATGTATGTCACGTACGGTTGCCTTCTTGTGTGAGCTTGTTTGGGACTGAATTACTTGTTGAATTTGTGGTTCTTGGGTGAGTATTTCTTGGCCTAAACTAATATGGTTGTTTGGAGATGACGAGTTTCGTTCTTGCCCTGTTTTTCTTCTCGTTTTACCCTGTTTTTCTCGCTGGTTTTTGCTGTCAAAACTGCTGAGTTTCCGTCTCTCTTTTGCTGTCAATTTTCTTGGCTTTGTGGTGTGTGTTGTGACTGAGTTTGTGCTGGATTTTATACCTTGTAATGTTGCATTGTTACCTGCTTTTCTTGCTGGTTTAGATGCCCTGTTTCTGCATCTTTTGCTGTAAAACCAGAGCTGTTTCTGGTTCGTGGCACGGGCGTGTCATTTCTCCTCGTTCCAGCGAGGAACGGGGGGTGCAGAAATGGTCTGGACTTGCTGTACCGAGACACGGGGGTGTCTCGGTCTAGGTTTGGAGGGTGACACGGGGGTGTCACCCTATTTTCTCTGAACTGTCTTGCTGCGTTGGCTTGTGTGTTGCTGTTGTTGCTGCTATGTATGTATCCAGGGCTGCTGTATATATATATTTGTGTGTGCATGGCTTTGTGTTTGTAGTTGCATGCATATGTGTAATATATAGTATATATATTATGCATATATGCATGCATGGGTGAGTTTTTGTGTGTACGTGAATATATATATATATATATATATATTATGTATATTATGTATATATATGTTATTATATTATATATATATTATATTATATATATTTATTATATATTTTAAATATTATTTGATTTAATTTAATTTCAGAATTTAATTGATTTCCATTTCGCGTATTTAATTACCGACTATTGATTGAACGTTTCAATTATTTATTTTATTCCTAAATGTGAATTTGAATAATATATGTTATGCTTATTAAATGGATTTTAGATTAATGGATATGCATTATGAATTATGAATTTATGAACTTATGAAATTGAATGAAATATATGAACGAATGATGTGATTATATGATTTAAATCTCTTAATAGTGCACATGAACATTTTATTGATATAATATGATCATTTATGCATTCATGTCATATGCACTTCATTGCCGAGCGTCATTTGTGGTCATTGAGTCTCATACCTTTTCTTTTGCACAGATTCGGGTTTGGTCGGAGACGAGGGCGAGCCTTGAGACGCTTGTACCTTTCTTTTGCTTTGGTAAAGGTGGGTTTTTCTTCTACTAGTTAAAACGACCTTATATATCCCTTATGTGCAAAGTTTTAAGCCAAAATAGTATATTTCTATATATCGAGTCATTTCGGGTAAATGATTTCAAACGTATGACCCCTTTTTAATTATGAAATCCTACCTTATGATTTTGGCGAGATAATGTTATGTTCACGGGCCCAAGGACTTAGTGTATGTGGCCATCCGGGGAGGCAAGGGCCGACGGTGATCCCATACACTAGTTCCAACCAAATTTACGACGAAACGGACCTCGTTAGGAGTTTTGACGAGGAAATGCTAGTCAAGCTTTTGAGGATTCATGTACATCACTAGCCATTATGTATGAATCGGTGGTCAGGTCTGGCTAACTTGTCCACCACCCGGAGGAAGAAGGTGTATATGTATGATTATGATCATTTATATATGTGCACGAAAGATATGTATGGCAACCAGTAATTATGATATGCTTACACGAGGAGAAGGTTGGAGATTGTGCACGCTCACTCGCCGAGCTTATAACCCTATGACTAATTATGAGTGAATGGGATCGTTGTAAATCCATAGATGTCTTTCTTTGTCTCACCCACTTGGGAAATCTCTTAAAACTTCTTACGGGTTTATAGCTTGCATGTATATGTCTAATTTAGGCGTTATTACATATCTTATGCCCCATTTTCATACCCACCAGTCTCTTTTAGACTGAACCCGGTTGTTTTCAGTTGTTTTGTGCAGGTATAGGAGTGCTAGGCGGGAATACAAGTCGTCTAGGTCTTGCATTTATGTTTAGCACTTCTTTTCAGTCTCATATGTTCATACTCTCATTACTTTTGTATTTAATCATAGTTTATGCTTGGAGCGTTATGATTTTTGTAGGCCATGAGCACCGTTGAATAATGGAATGCATTTGTATATCTATTTTTGGAGCTTGGTGGCTCACGGTATATATGCTATGTAGTTCTTGCTTCCGCATTCTATTTTTTTTAACTCTGATTTGATGTTTTCTTGAGTTGAATGGTTTAAGGGTTAGTCTCGCCTAGCATAGCGTGTGTGTTTTGTCCCCGTTCGTCGTGGATTTGGCACGTGTATGGACTTCCATTTCATATACGGGTTGGGTCCCGGTGCGGGGGATGTGGTACCCTTATGCTCGGGTGTTATATCCTTTTGTGGTATCAGAGCTTAGGGTTGCAAAACTCGGGCTCTAGTGTCGTGTTGAGTCAGTTAAGTCGTTCGGCTTTAGGAACAACTTGTCAATGTGTTGCATATACATTGTTTACGTGCTTGTGTGTCTTAAGTCTTGAATTTTGATCGAATTAATTGCACTTGCATGCATGGACTAAAAATAGCATGCATTTCAATATTTCTTGATCAGGATGCCTCCACGTAGACATCGTGAGAGATCTCCCGGACATCGTCGTCATCATGATCGATCTCCTACGCCTCCACCCCAACCTCTAGCACCACCAATGGACATGGGAAATTTCATGGAAGCGGTTTTCAATTATGTAGAGCATCGGAGGGCTCAAGCTCCCCCACCACAACAAGCAGAACAACAAGCTCCTCCACTAAACCATAACAATAGAGATCCTCATGGGGTGTTTTTGAGCTACAACCCCCCTCGGTTTTCTGGTTCCATTGACGATGAGGTCTCGGAGGGTTGGTTGATACGATTAGAGAGGATATTTGGAGTCCGACAATTCACCACGCAAGAGAAGGCCCAATTTGCTATATTCCAACTAGATGGAGATGCGTACGAATGGTGGGAACGAACTCGAGAGAAACTTGAAGTGGATGAAGAGAAAGTGACTTGGGAGGTCTTCAAGAGAGAAATCAGAGACTGCTTTGTACCGGAAGTAGTAAGAGAGAGGAAGGAGCAAGAATTCATGGATCTAAAGCAAGGTACGCGTATGGTGACTCAATATCTCGCTGTATTCAATAGACTTGGGAAATATGCTCCTCAAGTCACCCGGGATGAGAAGAGAAAGTCAAGGAAGTTCATTGCGGGGTTAAGACAGGATTTGAGACACGGTCAGGCGGGTCACAATTTCGAGTCTTTCGCCGATACGGTACAAAGGGCTCTAGTTCAAGAAGAGGAGTATAAGAAGAAAGATCCGATTTTTAGGCCACCGATGGGGCGAGGTTCTGGAACAAGTTCGGGAAAGCGACCTATGGTTCAAGCTACTCCCCCACCCAAAGGTCCTTTCAAGAGACCACGAATGGGAGGATAAGCTTCCCAAGCTCCAAAGGCTTTACCCGTAACATCTTCAGATCGACAAATTCCAAGTGAAGCACGATTGTCCAAGCCACCATGCACATATTGTGGAGGGCCAACTCACAACTATCACAAATGCTGGAAGAGGTTGGGTTTATGCCTAATATGTGGAAAAGCTGATCAGATGGCCGATACATGTCCCGACAAGAATCCGGGATTTCAAAAGGGAGTCCAGAGGCCCATGATTCAGGCTCGTGCTTATGCCCTCGAGGGTGAGGAGCAAGATGCAGAGATTGATCCCACAGCCGTGGTAGAAGGTACCCTATGCATACATAACATGAACATTCATGCACTCTTTGATCCGGGTGCCACGCATTCCTTTATTTCTTGTGATATAGTTGCCACTCTGTGCTTGCCTGTTATTTGTCTTTTTTCTTATTATTTGGTGAGTTCGCCACTTGGAGGGAGTCTTCAGACAGATCAGCTGGTTCGGGAGTGTTCAGTTTTGATTGAAGGGAAAGAGTATCCGGCTGATTTAATTGTTATGCCCATGAAGAGGTATGGAGTTATCTTGGGTATGGACTGGTTGTCCAGGCATCGGGCCAATGTTGATTGTTTTGCGAAGAAGGTGATTTTGGGGAAAGAATTGGTGATTGGTAGTGGATCAAGAACGGTATCTCTCTTGTCTTATATGGAAGCTCACAAGTTGATGAGAGAAGGAGCCACGGGATTTATTGCTTATCTTCTTAATAGGCCGAAAGATCAAGTTAAGATGGAGGATACCGCGGTAGTTAAGGATTTCTCCGATGTGTTTCCGGAGAATTTGAGTTCTTTACCACCAGACCGTGAGATTGAGTTCGTTATTGACTTACATCCAGGATCCACACCGTATTCTAAGACTCCGTATCGGATGGCACCGGACGAATTGAAAGAGTTAAAGATTCAATTAGAGGAATTGCTCAAAGTTGGATATATACGGCCAAGTTCGTCACCTTGGGGTGCTCCGGTTCTCTTTGTTAAGAAAAAGGATGGAACCTTAAGAATGTGTATAGATTACCGGGAGCTTAATCGGATGACCGTAAAGAATAAGTATCCTTTGCCCCATATTGAGGATTAATTCGACATGTTACAAGGTTCGGGGGTTTACTCAAAATTGGACTTGAGACAAGGATACTATCAATTGAATGTAACAGCCCGAAAACCCGCCTGTCGATATTGTCCGCTTTGGTGGGCTAAGCGACACCACCCTCACGGTTTTGTTTCTCCCGATGGAATTTAAGCCCCAAGGCGCCCACCCAGGAAAAGGCCTCAACAAGGGAAAGGTATCCACCCCCTCATAAAGGAGGCTTTGTTCCCCTCTCCAACCGATGTGGGACAAACACTTTGAGCTTTACAGTCCACCCCCCCATAAGGGCCCAGCGTCCTCGCTGGCACACCGGCCCGGGTCCCGGCTCTGATACCATTTGTAACAGCCCGAAAACCCGCCTGTCGATATTGTCCGCTTTGGTGGGCTAAGCGACACCACCCTCACGGTTTTGTTTCTCCCGATGGAATTTAAGCCCGAAGGCGCCCACCCAGGAAAAGGCCTCAACAAGGGAAAGGTATCCACCCCCTTATAAAGGAGGCTTTGTTCCCCTCTCCAACCGATGTGGGACAAACACTTTGAGCTTTACAGTCCACCCCCCATAAGGGCCCAGCGTCCTCGCTGGCACACCGGCCCGGGTCCCGGCTCTGATACCATTTGTAACAGCCCGAAAACCCGCCTGTCGATATTGTCCGCTTTGGTGGGCTAAGCGACACCACCCTCACGGTTTTGTTTCTCCCGATGGAATTTAAGCCCGAAGGTGCCCACCCAGGAAAAGGCCTCAACAAGGGAAAGGTATCCACCCCCTTATAAAGGAGGCTTTGTTCCCCTCTCCAACCGATGTGGGACAAACACTTTGAGCTTTACAGTCCACCCCCCCCATAAGGGCCCAGCGTCCTCGCTGGCACACCGGCCCGGGTCCCGGCTCTGATACCATTTGTAACAGCCCGATAACCCGCCTGTCGATATTGTCCGCTTTGGTGGGCTAAGCGACACCACCCTCTCAGTTTTGTTTCTCCCGATGGAATTTAAGCCCGAAGGCGCCCACCCAGGAAAAGGCCTCAACAAGGGAAAGGTATCCACCCCTTTATAAAGGAGGCTTTGTTCCCCTCTCCAACCGATGTGGGACAAACACTTTGAGCTTTACATTGAAGATCCGGGAAGAGGACATTCCGAAGACGGGATTTAACACCCGGTATGGACACTACGAGTTCGTAGTGATGCCTTTTGGATTGACTAATGCTCCGGCTGCTTTTATGGATATGATGCATCGAATTTTCCGGCCCTATTTGGATAAGTTTGTGGTAATCTTCATCGATGACATCTTGGTTTACTCGAGAACTCCGGAGGATCATGCCAGGCACCTCATAATTGTGTTGGACACCTTAAGGGAACATCGGTTGTATGCTAAGTTTAGCAAATGCGAGTTTTGGATTGATCGGGTAGCATTTTTGGGTCATATTATTTCAAGGAAAGGTTTGGAAGTAGACCCTTCTAAGATTGAGACGGTCATTCAATGGCAAAACCCGAAAAATGCTTCAGAAGTAAGGAGTTTCTTCGGTTTGGCAGGCTACTATCGGAGATTCGTTCAGGATTTTTCGAAGATTGCGGCTCCTTTAACCCGATTGACTAAGAAAGCGGTTAAGTTTGAGTGGAACGAGGCATGTGAGGCTAGTTTTCAACTTTTAAAGGAGAAGTTGACCACCGCTCCTGTATTAGCACTTCCCGAAGGTACAGAAGGTTATACAGTTTATACGGACGCCTTAAAGGAAGGTTTGGGATGTGTGTTGATGCAGAATGGAAGAGTAATTGCCTATGCCTCAAGGAAATTAAAAGAGCATGAACAAAACTACCCCACTCATGATTTGGAATTAGCGGCAGTGATCTTTGCTTTAGGTAAGTGGAGACACTATCTTTATAGAATTTCGTTCGAGGTCTTTTCTGATCACAAGAGTCTCCAATACTTATTCTTGCAAAAGGAATTGAATAAGAGACAACGACGTTGGATGGAACTTTTGGCGGATTATGAGTGTACAATCCGATACCATCCCGGCAAAGCCAATTTGGTCGCGGATGCGCTTAGTCGGAAAGCTAGCGTGTCCAATGTGAAAGCGGAAATTGGAGATGAGAATGAGTTGTTCAGACTGAGGGCTAGTGTCCGGAATATTACGGTTCAAGCAGATCTTAAATAGAGATTATTTGATGCTCAGAGGATTGATCCCGACGTTCAGAAATTAGCTGAGAAAGCTCGAGCTGATTCAGAGTGTCCGTTTGGGTTTGATGATACGGGACTTCTAAGATTCAAGAATAGAGTTGTTGTCCCGGAAGAGTTAAAAAGGATTATTCTTGAAGAAGCCCATCGGTCAGGGTATTCGATACATCCCGGAGGGAACAAAATGTATAAGGATCTTAAGCAATTCTATTGGTGGAATGGATTGAAACGGGATGTTATCAACTTCGTGAGACACTGTATGACTTGTCAAGTGGTAAAGGCAGAACATCAAAAGCCATCGGGGCTACTTCGACCATTGCCTATCCCGGAGTGGAAATGGGAACAAATAGCTATGGATTTTGTTTCAGGATTACCAAAAGTGAGAGGAGGTTTTGATGGAATTTGGGTTATCGTGGACAGGTTGACGAAATCGGCTCATTTTCTTGCTATCAGGATGTCCGATAAAGTGAGTAAGTTGGCCAAGAGATACAATGATGAGATTGTCAGGCTTCATGGTGTACCTGTTAGTATTGTCTTGGATCGGGATCCCAGATTTACTTCAAGGTTATGGCAAGAATTACAGAAGTGTTTGGGAACAAGGCTTCAATTCAGCACAGCTTTCCATCCTCAGACCGACGGACAATTAGAAAGGCTAATTAAGTATCTGGAGGATCTGTTGAGAGCATGTGCATTGGACTTTCAAAGCTCATGGAATGAACAGTTGCCGTTAATCGAGTTTGCTTACAACAATAGCTATCAAGCCTCGATTGAAATGGCCCCTTACGAAGCTCTTTACGGACGCAAATGTCGATCACCGTTGTTCTTTGACTTGGAGGAATGCAATTGGACCAAGCAAGAAGGGGTTAAAAGAGGGGAAAAGAAGGAAAAACCCTCTAAGACTGTACAAGAGGCTATTGATAAGGTCCAGATAATTAGACAACGGATGAAGGCCGTCAGGATCGACAAAAGAGTTATGCAGATCTTCGGAGAAAGAATTTGGAGTTTGAGATTGGAGATAGGGTTTTCTTAAAGGCTTCTCCACGAAAAGGGTTCTCGAGAATCGGACGAGGAGGAAAATTAAACCCTCGGTATATGGGACCATATGAGATTTTGGAGAAGATTGGGGATACGGCCTATCGATTGGACTTGCCTCCGAGTTTGACTGGCATTCATAACGTGTTTCATGTTTCACAGCTCCGAAAGTATTATCGAGACGAGTCCGAGGTTCTACCGGTTGAAGAAGTGGAATTAGAACCGGATCTCACCTTCGTTCAGAGGACGATTAAGATATTGGATCGAAAGTTTCAGGAACTTCGAAATCGGCGTATTCCACTAGTAAAGGTTCTTTGGAGAAGTGATAAAACCTAAGAGGCTACGTGGGAGACGGAGGATAAGATGAAATGGAAAGTCCATGCCCGAATCCGAATCATAGCGAACGGGAGACCAACTCACACACCAGGCTAGGCGGATCTAACTTGACAAACTCAGAGTGCGGAAGCAATTAAAACCAACAACAATAGATAGCGGAAGCATTTAAAACAAAACATGCAAAGCAGGTGACGGGTTCAACTAGCATAGATACCTAATCCCGAATATCAACATACCTAGCAGGTGACGGGTTCAACTAGCATAGATACCTAATCCCGAATATCAACATACATAATCCAACATAATAAACAACATAAATATCATCAATATCTAGTAACAACCAAATACTAGCTTACTAACCCCACACGGGTTGAAGTCTAAATAGAACATAAACATAATCTGCAAATGTGAAACATAAATACATAAAATAAGTAGAGTATGCGACAAATGCATCCTAACACCTACTAGAGTGACAAGTGTGACTCAGAAGACTCACTTCCGCCTAGCTCAAGCCAAAAGAACCTGCAACTAAAAGATAAAATGAGGTGTCAGTCAACTGACTGAGTGAGGGGTCTAACGCACACCCACAATATATATATAGAGCACAACACATATCATAAGGGTGGACTCATGAACCGGGATTAGGGTTTTGCACGCTAAAACAGTTGAAATACCCAAAATAGTGTAAGTTTGGAAAACCATTTAGAGAAGCCTATCCCGTTTCACAAATCCCATACATTCAGAACATATACCCGGCGAGTACGGGCTTCCAACCTTTACTCCTCATAACTGAACAGAACATAAAGCAGAATCAATCCATCCTCTACTCCAATGATGGAAGAGCCACGCGTTAGCCCTAACCATCAATAACATACATACACACCCTCAAGGGGTAGCGAACCCACAAGAGTCCTCCCCGGCTGTACACCGAAGGCTCAAGATATCACGCCTCCCTCATCGCCCTAAGATCGCGCAATGATATCTCAAATGGAACTACGCACAGGTATATCCCCGACGGCCCTAACCGTCCTGGGGGTTCCTTACCCATAGCTCCTCGGATCCACAAACATACATACATGCAGATACCAATATTTCATGGCAACTCGCTACAGAATCATAACATATCAGAGTTTTCCAAAATAGATTACATATGCCTTAATACTTAATTTTTCTTCAAAACCAGGGATGGTCCACAAGGTCATAATCATATCATATCCAACACATATTTAATCTTACATAGTATATAACAGCATGCAAGGATTGAAATCATCATATTAAGGCCATAGGTCGCTTAACTATACAAAATCCTAAACCTCACCTTATGCAAGTAGAGTCTGAGAGTGTGAAGGGCCAAACACTCTAAACCTCGGGCCCACCGGCACCACCAAACTCTGTGACAAGACATACAGAAGCCCAGACTTAGACTCTATATGAACTAAACAAGACGCACGGCGTTGCTCAACATGATCGTGGTTATGCGTAAGTGTTCATGTTGTGCTTGGATGAGGTGTCGTGGTCATTCAAGGCATATCAATGCTCAACAAGGTCATATTTACAAGCAACCATCATGCAATTCCATATCCAAAGATGCAAGATCAATTTAGGAAGTCAATGTATTCACAAAATGCATATTAAATCATCCAATGTCACAAGGTTCAATTATAATGTTAGAATTAAGCATCAAGTTCATATCGAGTTATAAAGTGCATAAGTAAGAGCAACTTGGTCATATAAACATACAAAGTTGTTGTACGTAGATAGCATGCTTGATACAAATAAAAAGTGCATTTAATTCACTTAAGATCATACTTTACAACTTCACAACATGTTTGGTACACAAGCTCAAGTCACATTCATAGTTTCATAAATATTACACTTACATCCCCTAAGTTATTTATAAAAGTTTAGAATTATTACACATACATTCCCTTAGTTGATTACTAAGCATAATTGTTCGTTTAAAGTGTTTATACAATTATTCAACTAGGAATTAATTACTTACAAACATGACAAT
Source organism: Lantana camara (assembly GCA_037501455.1). Taxonomy (NCBI): domain Eukaryota; kingdom Viridiplantae; phylum Streptophyta; class Magnoliopsida; order Lamiales; family Verbenaceae; genus Lantana; species Lantana camara. The sequence continues at coordinate 44,381,889 of CM074865.1, forward strand.
TATCAATTTATCGTAATTCATAATATACCATTGTCGAGTAGTGAGAGTAAATCAAAATATTACAATTCTAACCCCTATCATGCATCAAGTCTCAAGTTGTTCAAGCATCCTTCATGCATCTCGATTTTATATTTGAAACACAATTTACAACAATCTTATAATTCAAAACGTCTCAAATTCACATAAAGAAATCACAACATGCTCGTTCTTCTAAAATATCATTCAAGTTCATTTAGTCACATAAAAGATTAGTTTCTAAATATTACACTAACACCCCTTCATATCTAAACACATAGCATAAATTCATCACATCGGGATTCAAATTGTAAATCGAAACATTCATACATCTCACAATCCATTCAATACATGTTTTCATATACGATTGGAATACATCTCGATCAACAAACCAACAATAACCAATTTATTTGCACTTAAAACAATTAATTCAAATAATCACAATTACGGAAAATAATTTACAATAAATAGATCGAGGGTCCGATTAACGAATGGAAAGTGGGGTTGAACTCACCACAACGAGATGAACATTCTGACCAAACGCCGCCGAAACACCACCATTGTAGCTGCCGGAATTTGCCCGGGCCGCCGCCAAAGATCGCCGGAAAAATCCCGAAAAATCAGTCCTGAATGAAGTCTTCGTGCCCGTTCCGAATCCTCGATCAATTTCTGGAAATTCCAAGTCAATCTCCTCCAATTTCAGATCTAAGAACACGAAAACCATAAAATCTTCAAACTCAAATTACTTCCAAACCGGTGAACCAAAATACGATCCGAAAGAGGCGTTGTCTTACCCATGACGAGCTCTTCGAAAGCCCTAAGGTAGCTCGCCGGAAAAATCCTCGGAGCTAGCGCCGCCGTTACACCACCCCTATGCCACCGCGATCCGCCGCCAATCGGCCAAATCTGGAGTCGCGTGATCACTGAACACTATTTCTCGTCGTTCCGAACAACTTTCGTCAAGAGCCCGAGGCCAAAAGATGGCTGGAAAAGGCCCCCGTTGGCTGCCGAATATTCTGCCGCCGCCCACATCACCGGAACCACCACCTATGGCCAAGATCTGGCGAAATTGATGCCGGAAATGAACTCAGGAGGTCAAAAAACCTTGGAAACGATCATACCCCATCGAAAAACCACCGCCGGAATCACCGAAAACGACCGGCGAAGTTTGCCCAGATCCACCACCAGCGGCGTGATCTTTGAGCCGCGCGTGTGGAGCCACCGCTGCTCCAATGACTGCGACACTACTTCCATGTCATAGATCTCGTCGAGACGTTCGATTTTCATACCAATTTCGCTATATTCCGATATCGGAAGAGGCCGTACGAGGCTATAGAAGTTGATGCCGCAATCCAGTCGCGAATTCCGAACCTATCAGCAGCCATGTCTGAAAATCGCAGATTGCTCCTCCACCCTTGGTCGTTTGGCCAAGATCTTTACACCATCGTGATCCTCTCGTCGAGCTCATCGAAATGGACTACTCATTCGTCGAATTCCGTCGAGAAACGGCCAAGTTACGATTAGTGTGTGTTTTAGGTGTAGTGTGTGTGCGGGAATGAGAGAGATAAAGAGAGAACCAAGAGAGAGAAGAGGAGATTGGGAGAAATGTGTCTTGTGCAAAAGCTATATTAATATACAACCGGGTATCCTTATCACGTAGCAAAGAGACATATCGCGTACAAATAATCGTAAATAAAATCGGTAAAGTTACGAATAAACATTCAAGCTCCGAATTAATTTTATAAATTAAAATGAAAGACATAGATTTACCAATTAGAGTTTAATTCAATTTAATTTTTAGAAACCTTTTATACAATTTAACGACACTTCGTAAACACATGATTGATAATTAATCTCAAGAAATTCAAGTAAACCGAAATTAAACAAGTTAAGTAACATGATGGATTTAAAAATCAACTTAACCATTAATTTTAGAATAATCCAAATGATCACATATTAAATTGGATTTACATTAAATCACATAATTCAAGAATTCTTAAATTAAACACACACAAGTGTAGAGACTTACTTGCTAATATCGTCAGGACGCCCTTCGAGAATATGGGGCGTCACAACCTTCCCCCCTTAAGAGAACCTGGTCCCCAGGTTCCACTGCTAAAATATAGATCCTCGAGTTGTAGTGCTCCAACCCTTCTCCCGAACTTGCGTGAGATCATAACTCTAATGGTGAGGCTTACTCCTGTCATCTACACGGAACCTCCTTTATGATGTCTTGTTATCGTCGAGGTCCGTGCGAGTACTTGATCCGTTAGTTGTTTCGAACTCGGTCGGTCATTTCCATGATCGGATAGCGGCAACTGCACCCAACCTCGATATCGTCTCAGACTCGCCACTTGCAACCCGTAGTCAGAGCAACGCATAACGAAACCACAACAAATAAGAGAGAATCCCATCTCTCTACACGTAAGTGAGAGAGCCCCGTCCCTCAGCACCCACAAGAGAGAGAACCCTGTCTCTCGAGCACATATAAAAGAGAGAACCCCGTCTCTCGAGCACATAATTGAGAGAACCCCGTCTCTCAACCTAAGTCGGGCAGATTCCAACATCTCCCAACAATCTAGTTTGAGAAAATCCAGCATTCCTCAAACCCCTAGATTCAAGAGAATCCAGCATCCCTGAATATCTAAGTACAAGAGAATCCAACATCTCTCGCGCACAAAACTTAGAAAGATTCCAACATCTTTCTATCACATAAATAGAGAGAATCCTACATCTCTCCAACACGTAAAAAGAGGGAACCTAAGGTCCCTCTTACACATAAATCCACTGATCAGTTATTTATACATACACACATCATAGTAACACTTGACGAAAAGTATGCGATGCATGTTTGGTGTACCTTATACAACTGATATCGGTGTCCCTTGAGTATAGATTCAACGCTCATACCTCAACTCAAGGGGGATATCGCGATGGAATCCCTATAAAACAGGGTTACAGTATGTATGTATGTTATATGGGAAGTTAGTGAGCAATCAAGAGAGTTTTAAATCACATAGGTATGAATAGTTCACATAAGTACATAACTCATTCATCATCTCAGCAACGGTTCATAATGAGTAGGAATTTCAAGTTACAATTACTAGATCAGGTATCCAAGTTATCACAATTAAAATAACAATAGTCAACACCCACATCAAGCAAAACAAGATAAGAATATTTAAGCGATGCATGTATGCAAATGCCATGAATGCCTGGCGTACCGATCACCGTAGTGTCAAACTCTTGACAGGAAGTTGAGATGAAGTAGTAGGAGTTATTTAATCCGTCAATGATGCAACCCTCGTCATCTGAACCTCTTTGTCTTGAGTCTTTTCATAAAGTGGTAACTCAGCAAAGCTCGTTTATCACCAAACCCCTTACTAGACCGTAATCCTTGCTCAACTAGAATCATCTTCAGTTTCTCCCAAGAATTCTCATTTATGTGTTAAATCTTAGTCTGCTCGTTTTCAAGGAGTTGTCCATGATTCGTTTGTCAATCAGATATTTATCTCAGAGTTTCGTTGGATGATCGTGGTGCTAAACACTCCCCAAAGCAATCCATGGTATATGATCCTGAAACTTGGATAAAATCTTTTGGCATCTATGTGATCTATTCCCATCTCAGTAGAATCTTCGATCTTAGCAGAATCTTCCACTTCAACAGAAAGAAGACACCCAGAGAGCTAGCAACCAATCTTGTTTTGTCGTTTGTTAACTCTAAACGACACCAAATCCTTCAACACTCACCGATGGTTTGTAGCTCGTTGCTTATGTAACATGGTTACCTATCCACATCCCTTGAACTTGATCGGATCTTATTTGATCGGGTTCTTCTACATTAACTCGTTTCCATCAACAAGGTGACTACTTCCAAATAAACGAATCATCAAGGAGAAAGCTCATCAAAATCCTTCAAAACGGTTCTACTTGATCAGACTCTCCTCCATTGACTCATTTCCTCAACAAGGTGACTACTTCCAAATGAACGAATCCTCAAGGTTAGAATTCGTCAAACTTCATCTTTCAATTGACTTTAAGGTAGTAAGTCAATATAGCAAATCTCATTCCTTCAACTCTGAACCTTTTCATGAGTATTGATCTTGGTGAGGAATCCTTTTGTAGCACCCCGCACGTGAGGCACCACATCCCCCGCACTATGGCTCAACACGAGTAACGAAACAGTAAATCCGCACCCATATCAAACCATAGCGAACGGGAGACAAACATAAAAACCTTCCTAAGCTAGGCGGAACTAGACCCTGCAATGATAACCAATCAACAAAATATAATGCATCGCAAAGCCAAAGTTCAAACATACAAACCATAACCAGAATTGGGATCTTCAGGCCTCTTTTAATTCATAGCAAAACCTAGTAAAAGCAATTCAATAACAATTACATAAATATTCAAGTTCATGATACTATAGAATCGAATCATACATAATTCCAATACATAAGTGAGTGCAGAGACTCTCCTAACCTAACTTGACCAACTTAAAGACTCCAAACACCTCCGCCTAGCTCGAAACTCCAAAGTCAAACCTGCACACTAAAAGGTTGGGGAGGGAGAGGGTCAGTCTCTAGAAGACTGAGTGAGCAGGAGCGATATACATATATAAAAACATGCACATGCAAGTCATAAATTCCGAACAAGGTTTTGTTTGAAATTAGTTACCAAAAAGGGCAAGAGAATGATTAATCAATGCTCGGATTTTATGACTAATCATATTAATTCATTACATTCATAAATCATACATTAACATAAGGCTCGGCGAGTGAGCGTGCACAATCTCCAACCAAACTCCGACCGTGTACGACAAATATCATTAATATGTTGATTAGGCGATCATGCAATATATCATAATACACACAGACCATATATCATATCATAAAGCATATTCGTTTGGGCAATCCATGTCCCGGCCTTCCTGCACGGTACATAATCATAATCATAAATCAGTTCCAACCTTCTTCCTCCAGGTGGTGGACGGGTTTGCAAGGCCCGACCACCTAAACATATCAATGTGGCTATGAGGTTCATGAGGCCTCAAAGCCCGGTTAGCATTTCCTCGTCAAAACCTCCTTGACGAGGTCCGTTTCGCCGTATCATAATGGAACTAGCACATGGGATCACCGTCGGCCCATGCCTCCCCGGGTAGCCACATGTACTAAGTCCCTGGGCCCGTGTAATCATAATCATGTCTCGCCAAAACATATGAATTCATAAGAAACATAGCATAATTCATAAGTAATTTGAAAAGGGTTTACTCGATCACATTTACTCGATAACCTTACTTTAAAAGTAACATACATATATATTTAAGGTTTTGGCCAAAGCTTGTCACATAAGGTTATAGGGTTTAATATGTAACTAGAACGAAAACACCCTCACCTGGTACAAGACGATACAAGGATACGAGTTACCAATTTCCCGAAGGATCAAGATCTCTCCACCCTGGAGATAAACTGTACAAAAGACAACATGACGTGTTCGTGAGACTCAAGACCCTAAATGAACCATATATGACGCACGGCAATGCACAAGCATGATATGAATGCATAAAAGATGATATTATGTCATGAAAATGTTCATGTGCATTATTAAGGCATTTAACTCATATAACCAAGTCATTCATTTGATATTATAAACGTTCATATACATTAAAGTTCCATCTTTTCATATCCTTCATAATTCATAGCAATATCTAACAAAATCATGGAACCATAGTCACATTATACCTTTCAACATGTTTGCATTGAGTATGATAAATAAAAAGGCAAAGAGCATCACTTAAGACATCAAAAGAATGCAAGAAGGTACTTAATATTTCATATAGCAGTACTCAAACCACGTCATAGCAATTCACCAAAAGCATGCTTTAAACCTCATCCAAAAGCTATGAAATTAAACCACAATACTCCTAACACATAAGAAAACAAGTTCATAGTTCAACACAAAAGGAGATAAAGTCATTAAAGAGCTGAAACAAATCAAAAACCGAAAAGGAAGCAGCAAGAACTGCGCAGGGGAAGGGACATGGGGGTGTCACCAACCTTAGCTAAACTGAGCCACGACCGTGGCTCAGTACAGACATGCCCAAAAGGTGTGACACACCCGTGTCTCAAATTTTAGTGTAAATGAGACACGGGGGTGTCACGGTACAGAACCAAAACGCACACAAGACTTAATCGGCAAAATAGACTCTACAAAACCTCAGTCCAAAAACATACCAAATCAACTCCAAATGCTATGAAACTTAATATACAGCATATTTAGCATGTAAGGAACATATTTCATTTAGAGTGCAAAGACTAAATCACACATTATGAGCATCTAAATCATGCAGTAAAACTGGGTCGCCAAAATCGCACATATGAGCCCTATTGGTTCAATCATGCCATGATCAAGTACTTAGGGGTTGAATTTGGAACAGAAACCTTGGGGACTGCATGCTAACATACTAAATAACTAATTTACATCATATATATGCAAAATAGCACGAATTAAAGCACATTAGAATGACCAACAAGTCACAAAACGCAACAGCAGCAGGTCTGTCATGGATCATGCATAAGAACAGGCCATGTCTTTCGGTTTTGAGGCTTAAAATGGATCCAAATACTTGTAACATGAATTTTAACATATATAGCAATGAGTGTAAATAATATCCATGCAAATTCACACGAAAAGAAGGTCATTTGATCAAGCAACAAACCATAATTCCACACAGCAGTCCCGAAACAGAGGAGGCAGTTTTGAACATCAAGTTTGAAGCCCCAAATCTCATAATTTTATCAAAGGGTCAAGAGATAAAATCCTCCTAATATCATATACTATCAGTTAGGAAAGAAATAGGCCAAGAAACAAGCTCATATAATCATGTATAAGCAAGAAAATCAACTACCCAAGTAAATAGGTCACAAGAACAAAAATCGCTAAAAGTTCATACCAAACTCATCACTCAAACCCTAACCAAATCTGATCCAATTCATGTTGTAAGTAGATGAAATCAAGCATAATAGAGTATAGAAGACATAAATATTCATACCTTGAAGATTAGAAGAAGAAGGGAGGTGATTTGAGCTCAAAATCACAAGAATGGCCAAGGGTTTTTCTTCCTTTTCTTCTCTTCCTCTATCTCGATCAGTTGCAGCAGCAAGGGAAGATATTTGGCTCGGTTTTTGCTGCTAAAAGGGAGGAGAAAGGCTTAACTCAAGGTACAAAAGTCATGGTTAAGCTTTGGTTAGGTTAGGTTGAGTAAAAAGGGTTACACCATGAAGACTAGTCAACAAAAGGAGCTCTTCTTGCACTAGTTTTCTGTTACGGTTGGATTTCGAAGGTCTTAATGATTTCAACAAGGTATGAGGCTTGTCCCATTGTCTCCGAATCGTCGATACAAAGGCAACGGAGGTGACGGAATTCGAATCCGAATTCCCAAGCTCAAGATATCACGTACGGAACCAAGGGTGCGCTAATTGGTCGTTAGCCCCCGACTTGATTCCACAAATCAAATTAAATTCGTTAACACGTCAAATGAATCCAAAAACATAAACCGAGTATATAGGCATGTTCATAACACACATATTTACGACATACTAAATTTTCATACCATTCCAATATCATTACATATAAGAACGAAGCCCAAATAGAACACTCATGCGCAATAATGAATTCATAACGTTATAAATTAATTACTAAAACTTAAATTCCATTTTAAATAAATTAAAGCCAACTAATAACATGTTGAAATTAATTAACGAAATTGCCGAAATAGTTATGGTAACATGAAACCTTGATTAAGAAATTAAACACTAAGTATCAAATTAAAATAAAATGAATTACATTAAAACAACAACAGTCTATAGTTTAAAACATATATAACACATTTAAAAACAATTAATCATATAATTAAATGATTAAATTGCATAATTTATAAACAAAAATGACACATTAGTTAAAACGAAAAACCGGGGTGTTATACCTTTCATTTCCGAATTATGGCGTGTTTCCGTTGTAGTACCAATAGGTAGCGTTGACGGAGGGAAACCTCAGTGTTGACTCATAGGGCACCCTGAAATTCGAACACTAAATTCGATGCATGGAGTTAAAGTGCAAATTAATGGGAGTTAAAGTGCAAATGAAAAGTAACACATATATCATGTAAATACAACAATTAGTTACAATTTATAAAGCACATAAAATAAGATGTTGCATAATCAAAGTCATAATGTGCACACAATTATATAATGACGAAATAAGTCATGCTGAAGGGTCAAAATATCATGTCAAACAAATGCAATGCGCAGTTATTCCTATGCCGTACGACCTAGATAGACTCAACACGACTCAAGAGCTCGGTTTTGCAACCTAGAGCTCTGATACCACTTAAGGATGTAATACCCCAAACGGAGGATTCCACATCCCCCGCACTAAGACCCAGACCCGGTCACGAAATGCAAAGTCCATGCCCGAATCCGAATCATAGTGAACGGGAGACCAACTCACACACTAGGCTAGGCGGATCTAACTTGACGAACTCAGAGTGCGGAAGCAATTAAAACCAACAACAATAGATAGCGGAAGCATTTAAAACAAAACATGCAAAGCAGGTGACGGGTTCAACTAGCATAGATACCTAATCCCGAATATCAACATACCTAGCAGGTGACGGGTCCAACTGGCATAGATACCTAATCCCGAATATCAACATACATAATCCAACATAATAAACAACATAAATATCATCAATATCTAGTAACAACCAAATACTAGCTTACTAACCCCACACGGGTTGAAGTCTAAATAGAACATAAACATAATCTGCAAATGCGAAACATAAATACATAAAATAAGTAGAGTATGCGACAAATGCATCCTAACACCTACTAGAGTGACAAGTGTGACTCAGAAGACTCACTTCCGCCTAGCTCAAGCCAAAAGAACCTGCAACTAAAAGATAAAATGAGGTGTCAGTCAACTGACTGAGTGAGGGGTCTAACGCACACCCACAATATATATATAGAGCACAACACATATCATATGGGTGGACTCATGAACCGGGATTAGGGTTTTGCACGCCAAAACAGTTGAAATACCCAAAATAGTGTAAGTTTGGAAAACCATTTAGAGAAGCCTATCCCGTTTCACAAATCCCATACATTCATAACATATACCCGGCGAGTACGGGCTTCCAACCTTTACTCCTCATAACTGAACAGAACATAAAGCAGAATCAATCCATCCTCTACTCCAATGATGGAAGAGCCACGCGTTAGCCCTAACCATCAATAACATACATACACACCGTCAAGGGGTAGCGAACCCACAAGAGTCCTCCTCGGTTGTACACCGAAGGCTCAAGATATCACGCCTCCCTCATCGCCCTAAGATCGCGCAATGATATCTCAAATGGAACTACGCACAGGAATATCCCCGACGGCCCTAACCGTCCTGGGGGCTCCTTACCCATAGCTCCTCGGATCCACAAACATACATACATACAGATACCAATATTTCATGGCAACTCGCTACAGAATCATAACATATCAGAGTTTTCCAAAATAGCTTACATATGCCTTAATACTTAATTTTTCTTCAAAACCAAGGATGGTCCACAAGGTCATAATCATATCATATCCAACACATATTTAATCTTACATAGTATATAACAGCATGCAAGGATTGAAATCATCATATTAAGGCCATAAGTCGCTTAACTATACAAAATCCTAAACCTCACCTTATGCAAGTAGAGTCTGAGAGTGTGAAGGGCCAAACACTCTAAACCTCGGGCCCACCGGCACCACCAAACTCTGTGACAAGACATACAGAAGCCCAGACTTAGACTCTATATGAACTAAACAAGACGCACGGCGTTGCTCAACATGATCGTGGTTATGCATAAGTGTTCATGTTGTGCTTGGATGAGGTGTCGTGGTCATTCAAGGCATATCAATGCTCAACAAGGTCATATTTACAAGCAACCATCATGCAATTCCATATCCAAAGATGCAAGATCAATTTAGGAAGTCAATGTATTCACAAAATACATATTAAATCATCCAATGTCACAGGGTTCAATTATAATGTTAGAATTAAGCATCAAGTTCACGTCGAGTTATAAAGTGCATAAGTAAGAGCAACTTGGTCATATAAACATACAAAGTTGTTGTACGTAGATAGCATGCTTGATACAAATAAAGAGTGCATTTAATTCACTTAAGATCATACTTTACAACTTCACAACATGTTTGGTACACAAGCTCAAGTCACGTTCATAGTTTCGTAAATATTACACTTACATCCCCTAAGTTATTCATAAAAGTTTAGAATTATTACACATGTTAGGAATAGTGCCCTAGAAAGTCGATTGTATATCCGCTTTGTGCTTTTCCTTATTGTAATCACAGACAATCTTTGAATGAAATAACGAATTGAGGCAACACTTCTTTATATGCTCTTGTTTGATATGTGTTTACTTTAGTTGTGCATGTATGAGAACTCCCCTAATCCTGATGACTTTAGGACTCTACCATTTAGGTGAAATGGTTCATGAAACGAGCCCTATATCATATAAGTCATGATTAGTAAAATACTCCAAGCCGATGAGTCCTACAGACAGTGGGAGTGTCAACCTGACTCCTCTAAGGCTTGCTTGTGGGATCACGCCCTTAAGAAGGACCACCTTGTTTCATGGAGGTGCAAAGTGTATGGTTGATACATGCGTGATACATGAGGGTGCTTACTTTAATAAGTAAGTTCACTGAGGTGCCCCGTGTGAGAACATTCCTAAATGGGAAAGGAAGTTTCTATTTCAGGAAATGGAAACTTCCAGATTAGGAAATATCTCACGACTCATTGATGTGATTAATTGATCCTTAGACTTGAGGTTCCTTGTCACTTTATGAGTTAACTCTGTAGTCTTAGGTATAAGCTTTAAAGGGTGTCACCTTAGATAACTGATTCAAGGCTTATGCTGGGGCTGCACAAGTGATTCATGAAAGTGAATGAGAATCAAGAAAGGACCTACACTTGCGTTTGCAAGGTGATCTCTTATTGTGTAAGTCATTCATATGCCATATGGAGTCCTTGGCCAAGGCAGTAGATCAAGACATCAAGAAAAGGGTTTCCTGGATTGAGATCAAATGGATATGAAATGCACTTAGCTTTAAGACCGGACTATTAGGGTACTGATTATTCCCTTACCCTAGATCTTGGTTGAGAGATAGTAAGTAGGAGGATTGTATCTCACATGAATCAATGACTTAAAGGTTCTGTCGAATCCGAACATTCCAATTCAGTTAGGGGTTAAACACCTGTTGCTAGACTATGGTCGTTTAATCTGTGGACTGATTAATTAATTAATGAATTAATTAATTAGGGTCACTGCTAATTGAATTGAGAACCTAGAGGGTCACACACAACAACTTGGTTACATGAGTTGAGGCTTGAAAATGATTAAACGAGTTAATCGGGACAAGAGGGTTCCACACGTGTGAAATCACACGTATGGCTCACGTGAGTGACACGTGTCACTGTGACACGTGTCACACACGTGTGAATATATATATTATATATATATATATATGTATTAAATAATTAAATGTGTTAATTATTTAATAGACTTTGGTTTAATTTTGAATTAAAAAGAAAGTCTTATTTTGGAGAAAATAATCTAGTTAATTAATTACGAATTAATTAATTAGATAAAAATAAGTTATTTATTTTTATAATAAATAGAGTATAAAAATTATCCAAAAATAGTTTGGATATTTTTAGCTCTCTTAAAAGTTGACTTGAATTAGAATTCAAAGTCAAAGTTGGAAAATACTTGATGATCAAGTAATAGGAGAGAGAGGAACCAAATCCTTGCCCAACAAGGAATAGGATCGGCGCCCCTCTCCCTTTCCTATATATAGGGGAGCTCATGCTCCCCTTTAGAGCTAATTGGCAATTCTTTTGGTTCATGTGTTGAACACCTTCCTTTCTCCAAGATAAAATAAAACCCTAGGTTAAGCCTAAACACTAACTAGAGAACTAGCATCCTTACTAGTTAGATTGTGATCAAGTTGGTGGACTTTCTCTAAAGACTTCAAGTTAGAAGTTTGAAGATTCGAGCTTTACCAAGGAGAGGGGATCAAGCCATGAGAAGAGCGTTCTTGGGTGGCTTGAAACGCTTCAAGAAAGAACAAAAGAAAAGTAAGTTTTCTATCTTTACGAATTTGGTTACACGATTGCGAGTTCAAGATCCTTTTGTTGGAAAATTTTTTAAATTCCGCTGCTTTCTGATTCATGTTTTCCAACAAGTGGTATCAGAGCCACCTCGTTAATCGTGTTTCTGATTCGTCTCAATTATACTGAATTTGGTAGAAATTCTTAGGCTTGATGCGATTGAGTATTTGTAATTGTTTTAGAAAGCCTGAATTAGGAAACTGTATTTTTTTCCTGAAAGTTTCTGAAAATTGGTTTTTGCAAAATTTAATTTTTAAAAAACTATTTTAGATTTGAAACTGTATAAACTGTTTTTGGATTTCTGGGATTCATTTTGCTTTTGAACGAAAACACGATACGAAAATACGGAATACGACGAACACGCGAAACCCCGCGGGCAGGGCAGCCGCCCAGCACCCTCCCGCAACCGCACGGAAGGCTAGGCGCGCCCGCCCAGGGCGGCCGAGACTGGCCGCCCACCATCGCCCGCACCGTCCCGGCAGGAGCTGCGCGCTCCACGCCGCGCGCACTTGTGCGCCCTTGGCCCCACGCTGTGCGCCCGCGCGCTTGGGACGTGCAACCCCTTTTTGTGCACGGGCCCCGTTCTCGTGATCCGATTTTTCGTATTTCGTGCAATCTAGTCCCAATTTTTATTTTAATTTTAAAATTTTATTTTTTGAATATTTATTTTAATTTTTGAATAAAACTTAAAATTGGGATTTTTGGGAAATTGAAACGGTTTTTATTTTGGGAAAATACAATCTTTGATAAAATTATTAATTTTCAGAAATTAATTGGAATTTTATTTGTTTTTGTAATTTGGGATTTATTGAAAACTTTTATAAATAAGGCTCGCATCAAGTCGTGTTTTAGGTTATTAGGACTTGAAATGAGAATTTTAATTTATTGGCTAAATTTAAATTCTCGCAAAAGCATGTTAGGTAATCATGGGTTTAGATCTATGTATGGTTTTAATTTATGTACATGGATGGTTTAAATTGGGGTTGGAGCCCTATAGTTGCGTTTTTCAATTGAGGTTAGAGCCTCACTTATGTGCGTACTGTTATGTGATTTATTATGTGGCTTTCCATATTACTGTTTTGAGGCCGGGGTATGCCCCGTGTAATTGTGTAAGGCCAATATGAAGATTGAGCCTTATTACTTTATGTCTTTTTCTTTTATTGTAATTTGAGAGTAGAGATAGGTGGTGAGGTTTTATTTTCATTTTGGAGACAATGCACCCATGGAGTAAGATGGACCACATTCAAGTAACAAGGAGGCCATAAGTGAAGACCCCTCAAAATGTTAGGGAGGGGAATCTCAATTGTTAAATGTAATAGAGATAGGTCTCGTATTTTGTTACCGCTTTCCCTTATGTGATTTGAACTGTTTATGTGGCATGTATGTTAGAACTTGTGATTGTGGAGTGGCTCCCACACATCACACATAAGATAGGTAGAACCCATGATCATTACATGTTAGTATCATGCTAGGACATGTTATCTGTTTATGTGCTTGTTTGAAATGCATTTCAGTGTACTTCCATTAATCAAGACTAATAAAATTGGATAACATATATGTTGGTGAGGTCGAACCGGACAACTCTCCGGTTGATTCGAAAATTCCCCTTAAATATTAAGCTAATTTCGAACAAATAGGTGTTTAATTCGAGATGCAAATTTTGAATTAAATTCCTAGCATTCCATCAATAGGTTTTAAGTTTAGTAAGTGAAGCTAGTTATTGTCCGCGAGTCGTGGGATAGCTAGTGGAGCTTATTAGTTCTTAGTTACCTAATTGATCATTTTAAATGATCAATATTTCATGATCGATTTTAGCAAGGGCGATGTCCGCGAGTCGTGGGTCGTTCGAACTAAGTTTTGGTCATGATCTTATGAGTGATGGGTCTAGCTTAACGCCTAAGTAAATATGGATGTCGCACGAGTCGTGGGTCCATATTGAAAGATAGGTGATGCAAAAACAATTACTAAGAGTTCTAAAGGTGTTAGAATTGGTAAGTTGTACCTACCTAGGGTTCTTACTTAGAATGTCCGCGAGTCGTGGGTTCGAGGTAAAATGCCTAGGATCTTAGTACCCATTGGGAAACGTGTTCCTCTTAGATCTTTGGGAATTCTAGATCTTTGAAAAACAGTGGGAGCTACATTAGATTAAAGACCTTATCTTTTGTATATCGTTATAATTCAGCATGCTCACTAGTTCTCTGTTTTTACCATTTAGGTCGTAGATTCTGTGATTCTCTACGTGTTTTGAAATGGCAACCAAAAACCCTCTTGTATCGATCCTCGAGTCAAACAAGTTGAATGGTCCCAACTATTTTGATTCGCTGAGGAATCTAAAAATCATTTTAGATTCTGAGAAGAGAACTTATGTTCTCTTCGAAGGGGAGCCCAGTCCCGAAGGGGAGGCTCCCACTCGGGCCGAGCGGGACGCGATTCAGAAGTGGAAGGATGATAATCTCCAAGCCCGTTGCCTTATGTTGGCTAACATGTCTCCGGACTTGCAAAGACAACATGAGGCCATGAAATTTTCTTGGGAGATTTACGACCACTTAGAGCAACTTTACCGCCCTCATGAACGTGTTACAAGGTATAACACTTCAAAGGAATTGTTCCACTTGAGAATGAGGGAAGGTTCAAGTGTCCATGAATATGGACTCAAGTTTCTTGCCCTTACTGAGAAACTTGCTTCCATGGACATGCCACTGAAAGATGAGCTTTCAGTGGATTTGTTGCTAGCTTCGCTCCCACCATCATTCAACCTATTTGTCCTTAACTTCAACATGAATCATGCTGGTGCTACTGTAGCTGAGCTGATTAGTCAGCTTGTGACTGCTGAAAGCACGATCAAGAAGGACAATAAGGTTTTGATTGTGAATGCTCCATCTTCCTCTTCTGGGCCTTCTAAAGGTAAAGGCAAGAAAGCCCAAAAGAAGAAGAAGAAACCCCTTAGGCCCACTAGTGGCGTTTCGAAGGGGAAGGCCCAAAAGAAGAAGCGTGATCAGAAAGAGGATGTTTGCTTCCATTGTGGCAAAGCGGGACATTGGAGGAGAAACTGCCCAGAGTACAAGGCCACTCTAAAGAAAGGTATCTTTCTCGTTGAAGTAAATCTTTATATTAATTCTAGTTCTTGGGTACTTGATACCGGTTGTGGAACTCATATCTGTAATGATGTACAGATGCTAAGTGAAGTCCAACAACTCAAAGAAGGAGAATGTGTCTTGAAGATCGGCGATGGCTCAAACGTTGAAGCTCGAGCTTTAGGCACAATTAGATCAGATTTAGGTAGTTTTGAGTTAGTCTTAAATAAAGTCCTTTATGTACCCAGCATTATTCGTAATATAATTTCAGTTCCAATATTAGATTGTGAAGGTTATGAAACTTATATTAAGAATGGTAAATACTTTATCAAACGGAACAACTCTTCTGTTCATATCGGTACTCTAAGTAATGGACTTTACCTAACTCAAAATATCAATATTATGAATATACAACGAGAAACAAAGCGTAAGAGAGATGACAAAGTTTCAGGTCCCTTATGGCACGCTAGATTAGGACACATTTCCAAGAACAGAATTAGCAAGATAAACACTTTAGGATCATTCTCTGAAAATGATCTCAAAGGAACAGAGTTAACTTCTTGCGAATCCTGTCTCAAAGGAAAAATGTCCAAAGTTCCTTTTAAAGGAACTGTGGAACGTGCCACTAAGGTTTTGGATTTGATCCATACTGATGTTTGTGGACCGCTTAGTGTAAGCACTAGAAACAATCATCAGTATTTCATAACCTTTACAGATGACTTTAGTCGATATGGTTATGTATACTTAATGAAGTATAAATCTGAAGCTTTTGAGAAATTCTTAGAATTTCAAAAGGAGGTTGAGAACCAAACTGGTCACAAGATCAAAGCACTTCGATCTGATCGAGGAGGCGAGTATCTTAGTGAAGAATTCCTTAATCATCTCAAAGATAATGGGATTTTCTCTCAGTGGACTCCTCCGGGAACTCCTCAGCTTAATGGAGTTTCTGAGAGAAGGAATCGAACCCTACTTGATATGGTTCGCTCCATGATGAGTTTCACTGACTTACCACCTTCTTTCTGGGGTTATGCCCTAGAAAGTGCAGCAAAGATTTTGAATCTAGTTCCCTCTAAGTCAGTCCCTAAAACGCCCCATGAAATGTGGCATGGTAAAATCCCTAGCTATTCTTACTTAAGAATTTGGGGTTGTCCTGCTTACGTGAAGAGGACAGTGGGAGATAAGTTAGAATCTCGTTCTAACTTATGCTACTTTGTAGGTTATCCTAAGGAATCCATAGGATACTACTTCTATGATCAATCTGAGCAAAAGGTGTTTGTTTCCAGAAATGCCACTTTTCTTGAGGAACCGTTCCTTAAAGAAAAGAAAGGCAAGATCATAGAATTAGAAGAAGTACAAAGTAACCCCACGCCACCCACTGAAGAAACGTCCCCTACTGATCAACCACAACCAATCACGAATTTCGATACACACGAAAATCCTCCTCTAAGGAATTCTGAACGCACTCCTAGACAGCCGGAGAGATGGTATGGATTCTTCCATGAAATCTCTCAAAAGGATAATGATCCTTTAACATATGAGGAGGCACTTTCAGATTCTGACTCTGAACAGTGGATAGAAGCCATGAAATCCGAAATGGATTCCATGAACTCCAACCAAGTTTGGACCTTGGTAGATTTGCCTGATGGAGTCAAACCCATAGGTTGCAAATGGATCTTTAAGAGAAAGCTTGGAGTTGATGGAAGCATTGCAGCCTACAAAGAAAGACTGGTTGCAAAAGGATTCACTCAAAGACCCGGCGTGGACTTTGACGAAACCTTTTCACCAGTTGCAATGCAAAAGTCCATTCGAATCATGCTTGCCATTGCTGCATATTATGACTATGAGATATGGCAAATGGATGTGAAAACTGTCTTTCTCAATGGTGACATTGATAAAGACATTTATATGGTGCAACCCATAGGTTTCACATTCGGTGGGAGTGAGCAAAACGTTTGCAAACTCCAAAGATCAATCTATGGATTGAAACAGGCTTCGAGGAATTGGAACATTCGATTTGATGAATCAGTCAAAGCGTTTGGCTTCATTCAAATTTTGAATGAGTCCTGTGTGTATAGAAAGGAATTGGTGACCTCAATGCAATTCTTAGTACTTTATGTTGATGACATCCTTCTTATTGGGAATTCGAAGGATGACATGAAAGTGACTAAGTTAAGGTTATCAAACCAATTCGAGATGAAAGATCTTGGTGATGCGTCCTATATCCTTTGAATTAAAATCTATAGAGATAGATCTAGAAGGTTAATAGGACTATCACAGTCGATGTACATTGACAAAGTATTGAAGAGATTCAATATGGAGTCAGCAAAGGTTAAGAACCTTCCTATGAGTGTAGGAACATGTCTTTCAAAGAAGATGTGTCCTAAGACTAACCTTGAGAACGAGAGAATGACTCATACACCTTATGCGTCAGCAATAGGTAGCATAATGTATGCAATGTTATGTACTCGACCGGATGTGGCTTATGCACTTAGTGTGACAAGTCGTTTCCAATCTGACCCTCGAGATGGTCACTGGGCTGCCGTGAAGAATATTCTTAAGTACTTGAAAAGTACTAAAGATTTATTCTTAGTTTACGGAGGTCAGAAAGATCTTACTGTCGAAGGATACTGCGATGCAAGCTTTGCATCTGACTTAGATAATTTTAAGTCAATGTCAGGATACATTTTCTGCCTGAGCGGCGGAGCAGTGAGTTGGAAGAGTTCCAAGCAAACAACCACTGCAGATTCGACCACTGAGGCCGAATACTTAGCTGCAAATGATGTAGCTAAGGAAGGTGTTTGGATTAGAAACTTCATTCAAGAGTTGGATGTTGTTCCTAGCATGAAAGACCCCATTACTGTGTTTTGTGACAACACTGGGGCGGTTGCTCAAGCAAGAGAACCAAGATCTCACCAACGGACCAAGCACATTATGAGGAAGTATCACCTAATCCGTGATATTATCAAAAGAGGTGATGTGCAAATCGAGAGGGTAAAATCAGCAGAGAACGTGGCAGATCCACTTACTAAACCCCTTAGTCGAGAAGCTTTCCAAGGTCATCTTCAGAAGATGGGACTTAGAGTAGCTTTAGAATGGCTTTGACGGGCAAGTGGGAGATTGTTAGGAATAGTGCCCTAGAAAGCCGATTGTATATCCGCTTTGTGCTTTTCCTTATTGTAATCACAGACAATCTTTGAATGAAATAACGAATTGAGGCAACACTTCTTTATATGCTCTTGTTTGGTATGCGTTTACTTTAGCTGTGCATGTATGAGAACTCCCCTAATCCTGATGACTTTAGGACTCTACCATTTAGGTGAAATGGTTCATGAAACGACACTACAAGAAAACTACCAATTTCCGACGGAATCAAGTCCGTCGGAAAATTATTATTTTCCGACGGAATACCGACGGTTTTCCGACGGAATTTGTTCAAAAATATAAAAATAAAAATAAATATTTTCCGACGGAAATTCCGTCGGTAATCCAACGGAAACATTTCCAACGGACAATTCCGTCGGTAATCCGTCGGAAAATATAAAAATATAAAAATAAAAATAAAAATAAATATTTTCCGACGGAATACCGACGGTTTTCCGACGGAATTTGTTGGAAAATATAAAAACAAAAATAAATATTTTTCGACGGAAATTCCGTCGGTAATCCGTCGGAAACTATAAAAATATAAAGATATAAAAATAAAAATAAATATTTTCCGACGGAACTTCCGTCGGTAATCCGTCGAAAAATATAAAAATATGAAAATAAAAATAAATATTTTCCGACGGAAATTCCGTCGGTAATCCGTCGGAAACTATAAAAATATAAAGATATAAAAATAAAAATAAATATTTTCCGACGAAAATTCCGTCGGTAATCCGTCGGAACATATAAAAATATGAAAATAAAAATAAATATTTTCCGACGGAAATTCCGTCGGTAATCCGTCGGAAACTATAAAAATATAAAAATAAAAATAAATATTTCCGACGGAAATTCCGTCGGTAATCCGTCGGAAACTATCAAATTTAATTAAATAATTTTTTTTCTAATTACTAATTTTATTTTTAAATGTACAAATATCTTATAATGTAACTTATAATTAATATATTAATTTTAGAAAAAATTCTTATTATCATACTCTATATATTTTCAATAGATCGGAGAACTCTTAATTCTAATGAGTTTTATTTTCATTTGAATAAGTACTTTTAAAAAATTCCAATAAATATGATTATATTTAATTCATATAATCATATATTTAAAATTTTATATTTTAAATTAATAACAAAACGTATTTAAATAATTATTTGAAATAAGTATATAAATATATTTAAAGACAAAATATTAACAATAAGCAAGTTAGCCAAGTTGGTAAGGGGGTCACCATTCTCTCTTGGAGACCCGAGTTCGAATCCCCGCGAGCGCAATAATCGTGGGATTAATTCTCGCATTGGGTTGGCTCGCCGAGCTCAAGCTCGGCTCGTGGCTCGTCTGAGGTGTTGGTGTGGCTTGTTTCGGGGGTGGTTCGGGTCTCACAAATAATTTATTTATTTTTTTTAGATTATTTACTTTTATTCTATTTTCCGACGGATTTTCCGTCGGAAAAGTCGTTTATTATTTTTAACATTTCGTTAAAATTTCCGTCGGAAATCCATCGGAAATGTTTCCGACGGATAATTCCGTCGGTAATCCGTCGGTAAATTTTTCCGAGGACTAGTTATGCGACAACAATCATCCGTCGGAAATCCGTCTGAAATTCGTCGGTATTTGATGTTTCCGACGGAATTCCGACGAACAGTGCCGTCGGAATTCCGCTGTTTTCTTGTAGTGCGAGCCCTATATCACATAAGTCATGATTAGTAAAATACTCCAAGCCAATGAGTCCTACAGACAGTGGGAGTGTCAACCTGACTCCTCTAAGGCTTGCTTGTGGGATCACGCCCTTAAGAAGGACCACCTTGTTTCATGGAGGTGCAAAGTGTATAGTTGATACATGCGTGATACATGAGGGTGCTTATTTTAATAAGTAAGTTCACTGAGGTGCCCCGTGTGAGAACATTCCTAAATGGGAAAGGAAGTTTCTATTTCAGGAAATGGAAACTTCCAGATTAGGAAATATCTCACGTGTCATTGATGTGATTAATTGATCCTTAGACTTGAGGTTCCTTGTCACTTTATGAGTTAACTCTGTAGTCTTAGGTATAAGCTTTAAAGGGTGTCGCCTTAGACAACTGATTCAAGGCTTATGCTGGGGCTGCACAAGTGATTCATGAAAGTGAATGAGAATCAAGAAAGGACCTACACTTGCGTTTGCAAGGTGATCTCTTATTGTGTAAGTCATTCATATGCCATATGGAGTCCTTGGCCAAGGCAGTAGATCAAGACATCAAGAAAAGGGTTTCTTGGATTGAGATCAAATGGATATGAAATGCACTTAGCTTTAAGACCGGATTATTAGGGTTCTGATTATTCCCTTACCCTAGATCTTGGTTGAGAGATAGTAAGTAGGAGGATTGTATCTCACATGAATCAATGACTTAAAGGTTCTGTCGAATCCGAACATTCCAATTCAGCTAGGGGTTAAACACCTGTTGCTAGACTATGGTCGTTTAATCTGTGGACTGATTAATTAATTAGTGAATTAATTAATTAGGGTCACTACTAATTGAATTGAGAACCTAGAGGGTCACACACAACAACTTGGTTACATGAGTTGAGGCTTAAAAATGATTAAACGAGTTAATCTGGCCAAGAGGGTTCCACACGTGTGAAATCACACGTGTGGCTCACGTGAGTGACACGTGTCACACACGTGTGAATATATATATATTATATATATATATTAAATAATTAAATGTGTTAATTATTTAATAGACTTTGGTTTAATTTTGAATTAAAAAGAAAGTCTTATTTTGGAGAAAATAATCTAGTTAATTAATTACGAATTAATTAATTAGATAAAAATAAGTTATTTATTTTTATAATAAATAAAGTATAAAAATTATCCAAAAATAGTTTGGATATTTTTAGCTCTCTTAAAAGTTGACTTGAATTAGAATTCAAAGTCAAAGTTGGAAAATACTTGATGATCAAGTAATAGGAGAGAGAGGAACCAAATCCTTGCCCAACAAGGAATAGGATCGGCACCGCTCTCCCTTTCCTATATATAGGGGAGCTCATGCTCCCCTTTAGAGCTAATTGGCAATTCTTTTGGTTCATGTGTTGAACACCTTCCTTTCTCCAAGATAAAATAAAACCCTAGGTTAAGCCTAAACACTAACTACAGAACTAGCATCCTTACTAGTTAGATTGTGATCAAGTTGGTGGACTTTCTCTAGAGACTTCAAGTTAGAAGTTTGAAGATTCGAGCTTTACCAAGGAGAGGAGATCAAGCCGCGAGAAGAGCGTTCTTGGGTGGCTTGAAACGCTTCAAGAAGGAACAAAAGAAAAGTAAGTTTTCTATCTTTACGAATTTGGTTACACGACTGCGAGTTCAAGATCCTTTTGTTGGAAAATTTTTTAAATTCCGTTGTTTTCTGATTCGTGTTTTCCAACAACACATACATTCCCTTAGTTGATTACTAAGCATAATTGTTCGTTTAAAGTGTTTATATAATTATTCAACTAGGAATTAATTACTTACAAACATGACAATTATCAATTTATCGTAATTCATAATATACCATCTTCGTGTAGTGAGAGTAAATCAAAATATTACAATTCTAACCCCTATCATGCATCAAGTCTCAAGTTGTTGAAGCATCCTTCATGCATCTCGATTTTATATTTGAAACACAATTTACAACAATCTTATAATTGAAAACGTCTCAAATTCATATAAAGAAATCACAACATGTTCGTTCTTCTAAATTATCGTTCAAGTTCGTTTAGTCACATAAGAGATTAGTTTCTAGATATTACACTAACACCCCTTCATATCTAAACAAATAGCATAAATTCATCACATCAGGATTCAAATTGTAAATCGAAACATTCATACATATCACAATCCATTCAATACATGTTTTCATATACAATTGGAATACATCTCGATCAACAAACCAACAATAACCAATTTATTTGTACTTAAAAGAATTAATTCAAATAATCACAATTATGCAAAATAATTTGTAATAAATAGATCGATTGTCCGATTAACGAACGGAAAGTGGCGTTGAACTCACCACAACGAGACGAATATTCTGAACAAACGCCGTCGAAACGCCACCACTGTAGCTGCCGAAATTTGGCCGGGCCGCCGCCAAAGGTCGCCGGAAAAATCCCAAAAAATAAGTCCTGAATGAAGTCTTCGTGCCTGTTCCGAATCCTCGATCAATTTCTGGAAATTCCAAGTCAATCTCCTCCAATTTCAGATCTAAGAACACGAAAACCCTAAAATCTTCAAACTCAAATTACTTCCAAACCGGTGAACCAAAATACGATCCGAAAGAGGCGTTGTCTTACCCATGACGAGCTCTTCGAAAGCCCTAAGGTAGCTCGCCGGAATAATCCTCGGAGCTAGCGCCGCCGTTACACCGCCGCTATGGCACCTCGATCCGCCGCCAATCAGCCAAATCTAGAGTCACGTGATCACTGGCCACTAGTTCTCGTTGTTCCGAACAACTTTCATGAAGAGCCCGAGGCCAAAAGATGGCAGGAAAAGGCCCCCGTTGGCTGCCGAATATTCTGTCGCCGCCCACGTCACCGGAACCACCACCTACGGCCAAGATCTGGTGAAATTGATGCCGGAAATGAACTCATGAGGTCGAACAACCTTGGAAACCATCAAGCCCCATTGAGAAACCACCGCCGGAATCACCGAAAACGACCGGCGAAGTTTGCCCAGATCCACCACCAGTGGCGTGATCTTTGAGCCGAGCGTGTTGAGCCACCGCTGCTCCAATGACTGCGACACCACTTCCATGTTTTAGATCTCGTCGAGACATTCGATTTGCATACCAATTTCTCTATATTCCGATGGCGGAGGAGGCCGTACGAGGCTGTAGAAGTTGATGCCGCAATCCAGTCGCGAATTCCGAACCTATCAGCAGCCATGTCTGAAAATCGCAGATTTCTCCTCCACCATTAGTTGTTTGGCCAAGATCTTTACACCATCGTGATCCTCTCGTCGAGCTCATCGAAATGGACTGCTCATTCGTCGAATTCCGTCGAGAAACGGCCAAATTACGACTAGTGTGTGTTTTAGGTGTAGTGTGTGTGCGGGAATGAGAGAGAGAAAGAGAGAACCAAGAGAGAGAAGAGGAGATTGGGAGAAATGTGTCTTGTGCACAAGCTATATTAATATACAACAGGGTATCCTTATCGCGTAGCAAAGAGACATATCGCGTACAAATAATAGTAAATAAAATTGGTAAAGTTACGAATAAACATTCAAGCTCCGAATTAATTTTTTAAATTAAAATGAAAGAGATATATTTACCAATTAGAGTTTAATTCAATTTAATTTTTAGAAACCTTTAGTACAATTTAACGACACTTCGTAAACATATGATTGATAATTAATCTCAAGAAATTCAAGTAAACCGAAATTAAACAAGTTAAGTAACATGATGAATTTAAAAATCAACTTAACCATTAATTTTAGAATAATCCAAATGATCACATATTAAATTGGATTTACATTAAATCACATAATTCAAGAATTCTTAAATTAAACACACACAAGTGTAGAAACTTACTTGCTAATATCGTCAGGACGTCCTTCGAGAATACGGGGTGTCACACAGAGGGTGACCCCCGTGAAGAGAGGCAGGAGTTCTAGCCTAGGAGGTCACGCCCGTGACCTCCCGAAAGCATAAAACCCATGGATGCCTGTTACCGCGCAGCTGCTGCATCTCCCCTGTATCCACCATTAAAAAGCAGCAGAAGCGGCTGGCATGTAGCAGCTCCAAACAAAAGCAACCTAGCACCAAGAAGCAGCATAAAAACACAACAAAGAAGGCGGCAAACAACCCACACACTAAACTCACAACAGCGATAAGAACAAAGCTCAACAAAAACCATAAAACCTTCAAGCTTTCAATCTAAACAAAAAATGGTGGAGCCTCATACACTTAGCACATATCAAATTCTAGTATATATATACATAAATGCATCGGGTTGATCACATTTCATTCCTCAATTCACACAAAAACGAACTCAAAGCATGGATTCAAGATTTGATGAGAAAACCTAACTATTCATCACCATATTCAAAGCATGCTCAAAACACAATGAAAATTAGAAAAATAGGTCTTAAAAGAAATCCAAGAAGATGTATAATAAGAATTCATTCATACCTTTCAAATTCAAGAGGAATCAAAGAAGTCACGAGCTTGTAATCACCAATGATGAATAGTGTTGGGTTTCACCCCTTCTCTTCCCTTTTCTCTTTTGTCTCTCATTTTCTTCAGCTGATGGGTGAGGTGAGTGAGTATGTTTAGGTATTTTGATGAGTTAGGGTCATATAGGTTTGAAAATCGGGTCATTTGGTCAAGAAACGAATAAGTTGTAAAAAGTGGCAAATCTGTGCGAGTTTCACGTTTTGGGCAAAATACGGGGGTTCAAACGGGCTTAGAAAAATTTGAGGCTAGGTTTCTTAACTCCCAAATCTTGTTTTGAGACGCCACTTCCAAAATTCAAATCCGAATTCCCGAGCTCAAGATATAAATTCCGGAACACAAGACGCGCTAAAACAAGTTAGGCCCTCGAGTCCCTAACAAATAAAACATGGTGCGTTACATTATCAAAGAAGTCCGAAAATGAAAAACGAGGACATAGGCAAATTTATAAAACGTATAATTCATGCATGGTAAGTTATCACAAAAATCGAAAATAAATTCGAACTTAAATGGATCAAAAACGAGTTCAAAAAGTTAAAAACGTTCAAATATTTAATCATATAATTAACAAATAATTCAAATAAATTCGAAAATATCATTTAAACACTAAAATAAACATATAATTACATAAATAAATAATTTAATAGTGCAAATAACGCTCTCGTTACAACGTACCTGTACGACCGGACGAGCGGGATGTTACAGAACCAAACTCTGAGACAAACAAACAAAAACTTATGACTTAGACTCGGCCACGAACCACTTAGACGTACGCTCTGCAAATGTAAATGAATGCAAGTGATGGAAGAGAGACAACAAGAGGTAGCACGTCGAGCATTCAAGTTCATATTCGTACAAAGTATCGAAATCTTACCAAAACTTGCATACTTATATCATAAGACATTATTCATACGTGAAACATATCAAAATCAACAAAAACAAGTCACAACTTGGAACTTCACACATGTAAACAATTACACAACACACAAGGATCAAGATCGGGGAGGGAAACGAGCAAAATGGGCAAACAAACGAACAAAGCACATAGACACAAGGCTTGGGGGACTAACGGCCGTTAGTACCCATCCTTCACAGAGCCACCAATGGCCGTTATTGGGTACAGGAGGCCGGGGTGAGGTAACGGCTGTTAGGTATGATCATAACTTACACCCATAACTGCCGTTAGTCGGCCCAGACTTTCTCATCTTCGCGAAAATGGCACTGTTAACCCCTGCATTCACACTCAAACATGGAAGCAACATAACCAACACATAAGGGCTTGAAATAGCTGAAAATATACTAAAAAATCAAGCATAAAACCGATCCAAACTCACCCCCAAACGCAGCACAAACAAGGAGCAAGGAAGGGATGCAAATCCTCAAGTTTCATACATTCAACATATAGAACTTGTTGGAAAACACGAATCAGAAAGCAGCGGAATTTAAAAAATTTTCCCAACAAAAGGACCTTGAACTCGCAATCGTGTAACCAAATTCGTAAAGATAGAAAACTTACTTTTCTTTTATTCTTTCTTGAAGCGTTTCAAGCCACCCAAGAACGCTCTTCTCGCGGCTTGATCCCCTTTCCTTGGTAAAGCTCGAATCTTCAAACTTCTAACTTGAAGTCTCTAGAGAAAGTCCACCAACTTGATCACAATCTAACTAGTAAGGATGCTAGTTCTCTAGTTAGTGTTTAGGCTTAACCTAGGGTTTAATTTAATCTTGGAGAAAGGAAGGTGTTCAACACATGAACCAAGAATTGTCAATTAGCTCTAAAGGGGAGCATGAGCTCCCCTATATATAGGAAAGGGGAGGGGCGGCCGAACCTAGTCCTTATTGGACTAGGATTTGGTTCCTCTCTCTCCTATTACTTGATCATCAAGTATTTTCCAACTTTGACTTTGAATTTTAATTCTAGTCAACTTTTAAGAGAGCTAAAAATATCCAAACTATTTTTGGATAATTTTATACTTTATTTATTATAAAATAAATAACTTATTTTTATCTAATTAATTAATTCGTAATTAATTAACTAGATTATTTTCTCCAAAATTAGACTTTCTTTTTAATTCAAAATTAAACCAAAGTCTATTAAATAATTAACTAATTAATTATTTAATATATATATATATAATATATATATACACACACGTGTGTGACACGTGTCACAGTGACACGTGTCACTCACGTGAGCCACACGTGTGAATTCACACGTGTGGAACCCTCTTGGCCCGATTAACTCGTTTAATCATTTTCAAGCCTCAACTCATGTAACCAAGTTGTTGTGTGTGACCCTCTAGGTTCTCAATTCAATTAGCAGTGACCCTAATTAATTAATTCACTAATTAATTAATCAGTCCACAGATTAAACGACCATAGTCTAGCAACAGGTGTTTAACCCCTAGCTGAATTGGAATGTTCAGATTCGACAGAACCTTTAAGTCATTGAATCATGTGAGATACAATCCTCCTACTTACTATCTCTCAACCAAGATCTAGGGCAAGGGAATAATCAGAACCCTAATAATCCGGTCTTAAAGCTAAGTGCATTTCATATCCATTTGATCTCAATCCAAGAAACACTTTTCTTGATGTCTTGATCTACTGCCTTGGCCAAGGACTCCATATGGCATATGAATGACTTACACAATAAGAGATCACCTTGCAACTGCAAGTGCAGGTCCTTTCTTGATTCTCATTCACTTTCATGAATCACTTGTGCAGCCCCAGCATAAGCCTTGAATCAGTTGTCTAAGGCGACACCCTTTAAAGCTTATACCTAAGACTACAGAGTTAACCCATAAAGTGACAAGGAATCTCAAGTCTAAGGATCAATTAATCACATCAATGACTCGTGAGATATTTCCTAATCTGGAAGTTTCCATTTCCTGAAATAGAAACTTCCTTTCCCATTTAGGAATGTTCTCACACGGGGCACCTCAGTGAACTTACTTATTAAAGTAAGCACCCTCATGTATCACGCACGTATCAACTATACACTTTGCACCTCCATGAAACAAGGTGGTCCTTCTTAAGGGCGTGATCCCACAAGCAAGCCTTAGAGGAGTCAGGTTGACACTCCCACTGTCTGTAGGACTCATCGGCTTGGAGTATTTTACTAATCATGACTTATGTGATATAGGGCTCGTTTCATGAACCATTTCACCTAAATGGTAGAGTCCTAAAGTCATCAGGATTAGGGGAGTTCTCGTACATGCACAGCTAAAGTAAACGCATACCAAACAAGAGCATACAAAGAAGTGTTGCCTCAATTCGTTATTTTATTCAAAGATTGTCTGTGATTACAATAAGGAAAAGTACAAAGCGGATATTCAATCGGCTTTCTAGGGCACTATTCCTAACAGAACTTCCGTAGCATCTTTTCGCACACTCAAGCATCAACAAATACAAGTTCATACAAGTGTTAAGGAAGCTTAAGTGGTCACATAACAAGCTTTAAACCAAGAAATAACATGAAGAGATGCTTATGATTCAAGATTCTCACATAAACCCTTACTATTCATCATGTTCATCATAAACCACGAAATCTCAAGCAAAGACAAGAAATAAATGGATGCAAAGAGGCACAAAGAAGTGGAGAACAAGAATCTATTCTTACCTTGAAGCTCGTAAAAGGGAATTATGGAGATTGAGCTCAAAATTCCCAAGGTGTCAATAGTGATGGTTTTGCTCTTCCCTCTTGCCTTGGAGCTGATATTTCCCTCCTTTTTCCCTAGCTTGGTTCGAAATGGGGGAGGATGAGAGAGTGAGGGATTAAGTTGGTTGAATAAGGTGCCAAAACGGGTCGGATATGGCCAAAACGGGAAGGATAGTGCATACCGGTTCACGCTGTTCGGTTCGATGAAGATTCAGAGTTGCAAATGGGCTTAAAAAGTTATGAAGCTTGTTCCATTAGCTACGAATCATGGAAACAAGGCCAATGGTTGGGACGGAATTCGAATTCGAATTCCCGAGCTCAAGTTACGTGACTCGGAACCCAAGGTGCGCTAAGTACTCGTTAGGCCCTTAAGTCCCGATTCCATAAAAAGGGTCCAAGACCCGAAAAAACAAGTCTAAAAGAATAAAATAAACACGTAAACAAGTTCATAGAACATATAATTCAAGTATATCATGTAGCCACGAAGTTGGGAAATAAATTCACATAAAATGAGTTAAGAACGAGAAATTAAATATTGAATTTAAACACTTAAGGCAAAGAGGTCACTTAAATAAGTGACTTAGTATAAAAATTAAATTAAAAGAACATAATTACGTAAATAAACTCTCTCATGACGTCATACCTGGCATGTCGGAGAGACGGGGTATCACAATCTCCCCCCTTAAAAGAACCTGGTCCCTAGGTTCACTGCTCGAGTCAAGACTACGAGTAACTTTTCGTATTCATCCCATGTTCGAGGTTCATGACGTCCCGACATGGATTAGTCCAGTAAGGTCTTCATGCACAAGGGGTTTGATCAATTCCTTGAGGTCTTCATTGAATCACTCCTTCACTAACTTGATCCGACTAGGAGCAGCTCAAATGTTTCTCACGGTAGGAGGGTCTAAAGGAGATTCATCACCCACCATTTGATTCATTTCAAACTACTCAAGATCTCGGGAATACACGAGTGGTGCAGTTACCAAACTTTCACCACTCGCACCTTCTAACTCAATGAACCTCTTTGCTGGAGAACTATTCCACCACTCGTTGCTTGCTTCGAAAAACCGTTTTAACCACGACCCTCGACTTACTGTGCAACCACACATTCATACCCTCGGAGTCATCCCATAGGACAACCACTCATTCCACAAACACCAAAAAAAAAAAAAAAAAAAACAAACACACACTAGAGATCACATAACAATTTAAAGATACATGATGCAAGTGCCATTACTGATTTGTGTACCGTGCACTGTTGTTTCAAACTCCTTGACATTGGTATGATTAAGTGAAATGCCAAGGTTGTTGTTATAGGGTTCGCGACTTGGGTTTTCTCGGCCTCGGCTTCTTTAACGGAGTATGATTCCTGACTTCTTTGCCAACTCCATTTTCATATGTCAACACTAACCTCCAACCAACTCTTCTCATTCTCTCGAACAATCCCTTGTATGTGTGAGGAGTTATTTTAAACCTTCTTCCCGGAATTCCTTCCATACCGCATCCGTACTTGAACTATCCCGAACTCGACCCATAACAATGGTGTCAAGATTCTTGGTTGCCTCAGGTCGCTCAATCACCATCACTTCCAAGACATCTTTAACCCTTATTTAATTCAGATCTCGCCTTCTCAACACCACTCTCTTGTATCCATGTTCCGATGTAAGGATGCTCTTCAAGACCATCAAATAGCATGCCCTACCATTCCCGCCTATACGACCCTTCACTACTCTATGTTCCCTTAAGACTCCTTCATTCCTTCTTGATATCTTCGAGATTCAACTGTCTCCACTTTCCGCATTCAAACCTGCTTCTTTTTCCTCTTGGAATGCTTGAAAAATGGTTCGACTTTTTAACTTCCTAGCTCCACTGCAAGTCCCATTTCTTTCAACCGTCGGTAATACCCATTATAAATCTCCTACTAAAATCGAGTGCTTACAATGATACCATTCGGGAATCTCCAAGAAGAAAATTCTCAAATTCCTCTCCAATTACTCCGGTTAAGTTCCCATAATGGGCCTCCCCATCCTCGGATATGTGTGTATTCCACGAGAAAATAGAAACCACCGATTTCTCTCTATTACCACCACCGTCCACTTCTCCTTGATATTCCTATTGGATAGCGAATCAATCATTTTGTTATTCTAAGAGTTGAGCCCACTTGTTTACTCTCGGATCCAGGTTCCATTTCTCACCTCAACACTCACTTGTTTGCCCCTTATTGAAGATACTTTCTTCTTTGTAGTTCGAGGTGACGCTTTGTATGGGCAAGAGCAATGTCCGCGTACCCCGATAACCATTTTTCTTACTTGAATGTCCTCAATTTTAATAAGGGGCAAACAAGGGAGTGTTGAGGTGAGAAATGGAACCGGGATCTGAGAGAGGTGACGCTTTGTATGGGCAAGACCAATGCCCGTGTAACCCGATAACCACTTTTCTTCCTTGAATGTCCTCAATTTCAATGCCATTATTCTAACCAAATTATTGGAGCTACCATTCTCTTCTTACCCCCGATATTCACTTTGGTGGTGTACGTATATCGGGCAAACTACCATAGACACATTAAACTTATGCATGGCTGGTTAGATTTTGCATATGCTATGCATCACGTTGTTATCAACTCAGCAAGAAGGTAACAAGAAATAACAATGTATAACACACAACGCAAGTAAGTATAAGGATGCAATGTAACGCCCCAATTTCTGGCTATCTAGGTACGCACGACACGTGTGAATTTTCCGAGAATTAGGATTATTTTAATTCTTGCATTTATTAAATTCCTACATTTTATAATAAGTCATATAAATTACACTTCAATGTGATTATGGGAAATATGTATCAATTTTGGAATTCTTGCATAAATTGGATTCATTTGGTACGTGAAATAATTACCGAACATATTCTAATTATTTAATTATCCTTAATTTACATTTATTTAAATTAGAGGACCTAATTGTATGATTATTGTTTGGACTAGTCACATTGAACCCTCGAATATGTTCGAAGATCTCGAAATGATCTTCCAGTTCTGGGGAGAATTCGCAAGACTCCGTTTCCATCGAGAAGTGCATGACTTAAATAATGAAGGGACTTAATTGCAATTTGTGTCATTTCATCAATTATAAGAGATGCATCACGTAATATTTCTTTCTTCATTCTTCCATTCCATATTGATCCAAAAAAATCTTCCAACATATTTCTCCCCTTGCTCTCGGTTCTTGAAGCCAAAGAGAAAAGAAGAGATTTCATCATTGTTATGAAGAATTTCAAGAAATATTTCAAGCTTTGAAGCTTGATCACCATCTTCATCTTCTTCATCTTCTTCATCTCACTCTTTTCATTCAAGGTAATATGTAGGATTTCATGATACTAATTCTTGAAGCTAGGGTTAGGAGTTGATTGTAATAACTTGTGTATATGATGTTAGAAGCATGATTACAAGCTTTAGACTTAAATTCCATGAATAAATCTTGAGAATTATGGAGTTATATGATGAATTTCTATATGAACTTGAAGTGGTAATTCTTGATGATCAAGCTTGATATGAATGTTTATATTAGTTTTATTGTGTTATAAGCATGTATACATATCCCTTTTCATGAAATCATGCTTATAGAGATTGAATTACATTAACTATGATGGATTTGAGATTGATTCGTGCTTCCCCTCTTTTCATCCTCTGTTTCTGTAATTGCTACGTAATGGGAACGACCCTTCCCGTTCCCTTTGTAATTGGGGAATGGCCGTTCCAATGTTTAAATCATATGCAGGGCGGCGAGGATGGGAAGGGCCCTTCCCATTTTATGCTGAAACCCAGAACGGTCGTTCCCAGGGCTCTGGAGGGACAGAAACATTCTGTACAAACTTAACAATTTCAATTCCTTCTTTAATCCTTTAATTGACTATAACATGCTATTATATGATCGATTATATGTCATAACAGGAATATATTATGTTACATTGTTCGTTGCATGCCATCTCGTCACTTGTTCATGCCGTGGGCTCTATTTGGTAATATTATCGAGTTATAGTCTTATGAGTGCACAAATGTTTCTTTTTCTTGCCCAGTGTTATCCAGGGCAGAGATTGGGATCATTGAGCACGTTCACGCATTCATGAGACGTCGTGTCACCTGTCAGCAAGCAAGTCAGGCCATGCAAAGAAATACGTGTACATTGATCAAGGTTATATTCGTACAAAGCAATGCGCGTACCGTGATTATCGTGTTATCGTGTTATGTAAGGATCATGCAAAGCAATGCGTGCATCGTGATTATCATGTTATCGTGTTACCGTGTACCGCTCGTCAGCCGCATGAGCTAAATGCTATGCGGGACAGCGTGCTACGCACATGGGAGCCACCTCTTGAACCTGCGGGGCAAAGTGCTACATGTGTGGGGGACACCTCCTGAACCCGGAGGAGCCACCTCTAGAATCCTAACGCTGCAGGTATCGTGTTATCGTGAATGGTGAAGGCTCGCAACCTTCTCATGATTGGAGTGATGGAGTGATTGGAGTGATGGTGTTTATTGGAGTGATGGGGTTTATTGGAGTGATGGAGTTATCCGTGAAATTGATATACATGCAGTGTTCTTGCAGGTATACTCTAGGCGGGAATCGAGCTGAGTCGAGTCCTTGTATTCGAGCCCTGCACGGTGCATTTATTTATTTATCATTTCAATGGAATTATTGTTACGGTTACTTGTTATGTATTTTAGGAGATGATAATGCATTGATATGTGAACTAGTATACGAGTTGTTTAACGAATGATCAATGTTATAGCATGTTTTAATAGTTATATTTGATAGTAAATAGAGTATGCTTCCGCTTTATTCTATCGTATGTATAAGTTTATATCCGCATAGCTCGTCCTGTTATTTGCATCGTCACCCGTTCGCTATAGGTTGGTTCGTGTACGGGTTACCCATTTCGTATGTGGATCAACCTATAGTGCGGGGGTGTGGCATCCTTAGGTATTGGGGTACTACATCTGAAGTGGTATTAGAGCCCGGTTGCAAAACCGAGGTTCTAGTGTCGTGACATGTCAAGTCTAGGCCGAACAACGTAGGAATTATTTGATAATTTGTACATTGCATTCATCCTTGACATTAATTGCTCATCAAGTGACCTTATATGACTTGGCAAATCACATGATTAACGTGCTTACTTCAACTTTGTGAAATTAATTCTTATGTCTTACATTTTAAATTGCGTCTAAATGTGACACGTGCATCATATACCTCATCATTTTTACATTTAACTCCTTGTTAGTTGGCTTTATTTTATTGCACAAGAAAAGGGTGAATCCGAGGACGGATTCTCTTAAGGGGGAGGGAATTGTAATGCCCCAATTTTCGGATTTCCAAGTACGCACGACACGTGTGAATTTTCCGAGAATTAGGATTATTTTAATTCTTGCATTTATTAAATTCCTACATTTTATAATAAGTCATATAAATTACACTTCAATGTGATTATGGGAAATATGTATCAATTTGTGAATTCTTGCATAAATTGGATTCATTTGGTACGTGAAATAATTACCGAACATGTTCTAATTATTTAATTGTCCTTAATTTACATTTATTTAAATTAGAGGACCTAATTATATGATTATTGTTTGAACTTAATTAACCATTTTCCAATCTTTCCTCCTTAATTGCATGACTTAAATAATGAAGGGACTTAATTGCAATTTGTGTCATTTCATCAATTATAAGAGTTCCATCACGTAATATTTCTTTCTTCATTCTTCTATTCCATATTGATCTAAAAAAATCTTCCAACATATTTCTCCCCTTGCTCTCGGTTCTTGAAGCCAAAAAGAAAAGAAGAGATTTCATCCTTTTTATCAAGAATTTCAAGAAATATTTCAAGCTTTGAAGCTTGATCACCATCTTCATCTTCTTCATCTCAGTCTTTTCATTCAAGGTAATATGTAGGATTTCATGATACTAATTCTTGAAGCTAGGGTTAGGAGTTGATTGTAATAACTTGTGTATATGACGTTAGAAGCATGATTACAAGCTTTAGACTTAAATTCCATGAATAAATCTTGAGAATTATGGAGTTATATGATGAATTTCTATATGAACTTAAAGTGGTCATTCTTGATGATCAAGCTTGATATGAACGTTTATATTAGTTTTACTGTGTTATAAGCATGTATACATATCCCTTTTCATGAAATCATGCTTATAGAGATTGAATTACATGAATTATGATGGATTTGAGATTGATTCGTTTTTCCCCTGTTTTCATCCTCTGTTTCTGTAATTGGTACGTAACGGGAACGACCCTTCCCATTCCCTTTGTAATTGGGGAACGGCCGTTCCCACGTTTAAATGGTATGCAGGGCGGCGAGGATGGGAATGGCCCTTCCCATTTTATGCTGGAACCCGGAACGGCCGTTCCCCGGGCTCTGGAGGGACAGAAACATTATGTACAAACTTAACAATTTCAATTCCTTCTTTAATCCTTTAATTGACTATAACATGCTATTATATGATCGATTACATGTCATAATAGGAATATATTATGCTACATTGTTCGTTGCATGCCATCTCGTCACTTGTTCATGCCGTGGGCTCTATTTGATAATATTATCGAGTTATAGTCTTATGAGTGCACAAATGTTTCTGTTTCTTGCCCAGTGTTATCCATATATATATATATATATATATATATATATATATATATATATATATATTATATGGAATCTATTTAATTATTAATTAGTTATTATGAATTTTATGTAATTTAATTTGAATATTTTACATGATATGGTCTCAATGATTCGATCTTGCCTACATGAATTTCGTGCTTCGTTTTGTGCTTTCTAATGCCTTCTTTTTATTTCGTTTATGACTTATATGCTATATGAACATTTATAGTATATGTTAAGTGTCTTACATTAATTTTACGGATTTATTTAACATGAGATATGTGGATTGTGATTCAATACGATCAAATATAGCATCATATGAGTTAAATGATATCTTGTTGCATTCTTAATACCTCATTTGCATTCATATGCATCCGTCGAGTGTCTAATTGGTGCATATTGAGTCTAAGTTCGTCGTTTGCTCTTTGTTTTGTTCTTAGGTTCGTTCCTTGGGTGACGAGGACGTCTCTTAGAAGTGTTTTGAGTTCGTTTCGTCCGGTGTGGTCGACAAGGTGAGGTTTTGTTCTTTTAGTTAATATGTCCTACAACCCTAAATGTGTTTTAAGCCCGCATGCGATCTACGTATATATATATATATATACATATTTAGATATGTGTTTGATACGTATTTGATTTCGATTATGTTGCGCACTCTGAATGAGGGTCTAGGCCGCCTAGGCTAGGTGTGATTTTGTTTGTCACCCATTCGCCGTGGCTTGATGCGTGTGGGGAGTCCCTATTTTGTTACACGTGTCGGGCTATGGTGCGGGGGATGTAGTGCCCTGTGTTCCGGGGTGCTACATCTAAAGTGGTATCAGAGCTCTTGGTTGCAAAACCAGAGCTCTAGCGTTGTGTCGGTTCTGTCTACGTTGTTCGGCTTAGGATAATGTGCTTGTTTGCATTCACTACATCATTTATGTGAATTATTTGTATTAATTGTGCACATGAACACGCACCAAAACCCTGCATGCATCGATATTTTGGAAATTGTGTTTTATTTCAGGATATCATCACAATATCTACGAATATCACCGGGAAATGACAAGGAAGACATGTATCTTTACTCTACGAGGAGGTTAGAGAATTTTGGCCCTCCGAAATTTTTAATGGTGATGATGTCAAGATTGAGAAAGAGATATCCTAGATGATATGGCTTTGGAAGATTTGTCCGGGGATATTCCAAGAAAAGGCGGAGTATACCTTCCATTCAAGTTGAGGTCGAGTTTCAAAGTATTTCTACATAATGGAGTTAAAATTTGAAGAATTCTGGAAGAGTTAACTTGGGAGGCTTTATTCGGGAATGTTGATGTAAGTACATTCCTTCTAGATCAATGATAAGAAGACTTTAAGAAATTCTTAGATTTCGAGTAATGATTGAAGAGAATGGATGATTTTAGGTCGGAGTTTGGGAGATCGGTTGCCGATGAAGATCGCTCTAACGTTCGAAGTTATTTCAAGGGAATAAAGGTGGAATTCAACATGCTCTTCAAGTCCCAACGGTGTATACTTGGTTCGAGGAAATAAGGGATGCGGTTCTAA
Source organism: Lantana camara (assembly GCA_037501455.1). Taxonomy (NCBI): domain Eukaryota; kingdom Viridiplantae; phylum Streptophyta; class Magnoliopsida; order Lamiales; family Verbenaceae; genus Lantana; species Lantana camara. The sequence goes on from CM074865.1 coordinate 44,418,417, forward strand.
TAGGTATGGATTAATAACGGGTTGAATCTCACTCTTCTATTGTGAGATGAGGATCCGTTTTGAGATTGAGTACAAGAAGAAGATCCGAATTACAAGAAAATCTTCAAGAATTCCAAGTATATATTGATACTATCACGAAAAAGGAGAAGATTTGATTCACAAAAAGGAATTAGAAGTTTCCCCACCGGAACCGATTTAATACTCATAATGCCAAGGTTCGAATCAAATGGAAGGGATTTATAAAAAGAAAATGAAGAAATGTTTCGAGCGTGGAGAAATTTAGTACACGGTGAGAGTTTATTCGAAGAACAACAAGAATTCGAAGACTTCAAATATCGAGACTTCAAGATCCCATACAAGCACAAGATGACCCTTTGGAAGACAAGAAGTTGATACCAAACTCGACACTTCCACCATGGTGCACGGTACACTAATGCATACATGGCACTTCATACATACATCTTCTATCTTAATTTTGTACTACTTTTCTTTCTTTGTTGTTCCTTGGTACTTGTGTGTTCTTGCTTGTTGCTTGCTTGTGGTTTTTTCCTTTCGTGTGGACTCTCTCTTCTTCGAGAGAGTTGGGTAAGGTTAAGGTTTCGGGAGTGCTTGGTGAGTTGTGAGGGCAGAGCTTGTCTGGTGGTATTCCTCGAAGATGCCTTGTTAAGGTACGGAGTTACCGTAGGCGTTGGTGGTTGCTTTAGGAGATCCGTTCGGGGCTCAACGATATTTTCTGGTAATAGATTGAAGGCTAACCCTGTTTATATCCTTCGTGGAAGCAGTTGGTTAATCCGGAAGGGTGCGACAAAAGTTCGAGAGCGTTGTGGTTTGAAGAGAAGATCCCTGGAGTCGAAGTGGGAGATCGAGACTTCTTGAAAGCATCTCCTACGAAGGGTTCGTTGTTCGTGAGCTAGAGTTCGGGTTCGGCAGAGTTGAGAGTTGAGCCAGACCAAGACCTTGCTTTAGGACATGAGGACAGGTCCTTTTGAAGGAGGGGAGTTTGTAACATCCCACTCGTCCGGCCGTACAGGTATGTTGTAACGAGAGTGTATTTGCGGATTTTAAATTATTTATTTAAGTAATTATATGTTTATTTTAATGTTTAAATGTTATTCTTTAATTAATTGAATTATTTGATAACTATATGATTAAATATTTGAACGTTTTTAACCTTTTGAACCCCGTTTTTAATCCGTTTAAGTTCGATTTTATTTCTGATTTTTGTGATAACTTGCTATACATGAATTATACGTGTTATGAATTTGTCTATGTGGTCGTTTTTCATTTTTGGACTTGTTTGGTATGGTAATGTTCCATATTTTTTTTGTTAGGGACTCGAGGGCCTAACTTGTTTTAGCGCGCCTTATGTTCCGGAATTTATATCTCGAGCTCGGGAATTCGGATTCGAATTTCGAAAGTGGCGTCGGACTCATAACGAGATTTGGGAGCTAAGGAACCTACCCTTCAATTTTTCTAAGCCGGTTTGATCCTCCGAATTGCGACGGAAACGTGGACCTCGCGCAGATTTGCCACCTTTTACGGTTTTGGCCATAACTTATTCGTTTCTTGACCAAATGACCCAATTCTTGAACCTAAATGACCCCAAATCATAAAGTTATCTTCCAACCTCATCCATTTCAGCCAAGACCCCAAGGAAACCGAGAGAGATGGAGGAAAAGAGGAGAAAGAAGGGATTATAGGCACTATTCACACTTGGAGGATTTTGAGCTCGTTTTTCGTCATTTCTTCTCCAATTCGAAAGGTGTGAATGAATTATTATTATCCATCTTCTTGCCTTTCATTTAAGTCCCCTTTTGCTGAATTTGATGAAGATTTAAGCATGCTATGATCCATGATATGAATAATAAGGGTTTTGTGAAAAATTTGATGAAACCTTGTGAATTCTTGATTCAATTCTTGATATGAAACCATATATATGATCTAAATGGCTTATTTGTCACATTTATAAGAATCTGATTCTTGTAAATTTTCTAATTCGTGGACCTCCATGGCTGAAATGAATTTTTGAAGAAATGGTAGATGATTTGCTTTCATGCTTTTGTTGTGTGTGTCTGCTGTGTTTTGTGGGAATTTTGATGTGTTTTTCTGCTCCTTTTATTGCCTCTTTACTGCTGTTTTTCTGCTACTTCGTTGCTCTGCTGCTGCTGCTTGAAAGGGAAGAAAACAGGGGCTGGACGAGGCATGTTCGCGACTGCAACTTGCAATCGCGGCAGCGAGCGAAACAAGGCTGTTTTTGGTCGCGGCCGCGACCTAATTTTGGCTCAATTTCGACCTTTGGCTGCTGGACAGGCTTCTTATGGTGGTGGTAGCGGCCGCGACCCAATTTGTGCTGAGTTTTGGTCGCGGCCGCGACCTTCTTTGGGCTCATTTTCAGACTGCTATGCGGATAAAGTTGTTGTTGTGTTTTTCATGGTTTTACATGGTTGTCTTATTGTTTGTTGCTGTATATAATGCATGAATTGTGTGTGTGAAATAAATATATGAACTTATGAAATGATTTTAATGGGTTGAGATGGCATTTCATGAATTTGTTGCTTGTGCTACCACCGCTACTTGTTCCCTTAAATTCAGTCATTAAATGATAAGGTTGGGGTTGTGTTTTTGCACGAAATGCACGTATATTCATTAGCTGCATATATATGAAATTATTGCATGAGTTAAGTATAAATTCAAGCCTTTTTGCATGGGATTGTGAGGTTGAATGCATGAAATGTTTAATTTGAAATTCCTATGCATGCAATTTGTTGAAGTATTGTAATAAGTACGTGTGTATATATATATTGTATGGTTAAACCTTGTAAGCTGCATGTATATATATATATATATATATATATATATATATATATATATATATATATACACATATATATTAATATTATATGGCATCTATTTAATTATTAATTAGTTATAATGAATTTTATGTAATTTAATTTGAATATTTTACATGATATGGTCTCAATGATTCGATCTTGCCTACATGAATTTCGTGCTTTGTTTTGTGCTTTCTAATGCCTTCTTTTCATTTAGTTTATGACTTATATGCTATATGAACATTTATAGTATATGTTAAGTGTCTTATATTAATTTTACGGATTTATTTAACGTGAAATATGTGGGTTGTGATTCAGTACCATCAAATATGGCATCATATGACTTAAATGACATCTTATTGCATTCTTAATGCCTCATTTGCATTCATATGCATCTGCCGAGCGTCTAATGGGTGCATATTGAGTCTAAGTTCGTCGTTTGCTCTTTATTTTGTTCTTAGGTTGGTTCCGTGGGTGACGAGGATGTCTCTTAGAACTGTTTTGAGTTCGTTTCGTCCGGTGTGGTCGACAAGGGGAGGTTTTGTTCTTTTAGTTATTATGTCCTACAACACTAAATGTGTTTTAAGCCCATATGCAATCTGCGTCTATATATATACATATTTAGATATGTGTTTGATATGACTTTGTGGGAATTGGCCCTTCTGTTATGAGAAGTTTGAAAAACGCTTTTATATATATACGTAAGTCATATTTTCATTTGTTTGTTTTAAAAAGGGTTGGTGTGCGTGTTTTGAAACTAGCGAGTTATGGCTTTGAAAAATAAGTCTGATTTTGAAAGTTTAGAACAATTTGAACAAATAGAAGGGCCGAGAGAATTGTCAAGGGAGGGACGGTGTCGGGCCGTCGGGTAACTCCCGAGTACGGTCTCCAGCAGATAGGATCAACCCGAAACCCACAAGGAGGTTAGTGGGGGATGGTATCCTTGGGCGTGAGTGTCATGAAACTCACGACCCTGACATGAGATCGATGGTTAGGGTAGATCGCCCTTCCATCACCCGGAGAAGAGGTATATGTGTGTTTGATTCTGTTTTTGTTTGAATTTTGAATTACGTTTTAATCTTTTAATGGAGTTAGGTGGTCTGGGGCTCGTACTCTCCGAGTTGTGTGATTTCGATTATGAATTAGATCGTGAAACGGGAGTGGATTCCTAATTTATAAATTTTGATGATTTTGGCCTTCGGCCTTAACTCTTTTCTATATATTATATCACGTGTTAAAATGTTTTAGATTGTAAAAACCACGCCCCGGTTCATGAGCTTTTATGACTTTGAATATGCTCTATTTCATGTATATGTACTGTGATTGTGTTAGCCCCCTCACCAGTCTTTAGGAATGACCCCTCCCCGTTGTGTTCTTTTTCTCCTCCGTTCTTTGAGTTGCAGGTGTTCGTTCGAGAGTTTCAGCTAGGCGGCGGTCGTCTTTTAATTCTTTAGTTTTAGTAGCGAGTCTCATGTATTTTGGTAACTAATTTTGTATTTTTGAGCTTTTGAACTTATGTATATGATTTAAATTTTGAATTTTGGAATTTGTATGATTTATTTGGCCTGTGATGGGCATGGCACGTATTAATTGAGCTATTATATTCGTGGTATGCATGATTGTATATTTGTACGATTGTGATCCGGGTGCTTCCGTATTTGATTTCGATTATGTTACGCACTCTGAATTAGGGTCTAGATCGCATAGCCTAGGTGTGATTTTGTTTGTCACCCGTTCGCCATAGCTTGATACGTCTGTGGAGTCCCTATTTCATTACACGTGTCGGGCTATGGTGCGGGGGATGTAGTGCCCTGCGCTCCGGGGTGCTACAACATTCATATAAACTCATACTTTCATGCAAGAATCCAACTCTAATGATCATAATCATGCTCCTAACCACAAATAAGCAAGAAAGCATCACATAAGCATCAAACCCTACTCATGAATGATTCAAGAATTCAAGCAAAATTTCTCCATTTATACCTTGATATGAAGAAAGAAAGGATGAATGGAAGATATGTTGATGATGCTTCCCAAAGTATTAAATTTTCCTCAAAATCAAGCTTGCAATTGGAGATGAAATCTACCTTCCTTCCTTGGTGCTTCCAACGTGATTTAGTGTGTGTGAGTGTGTGTAATTTTATATGAAATGTGAGGAATGAATTACAAGAGATAAAATGCATATGATATATGATAGTCTTCCACTAACTCTCACTAATCACTATTATTTGCACTTAAGTCATTGAGGTATTTGAATGAATGTAACAAGTTTCATTCCATGGAAAATGATCGATTAACTCCCAATTCATGTTATGCAATTAAGTCATCAAATTTATGAAATGATCAATTAAGGCATATAAGAGCATTTAATTATATTGGCAATTAATTCACAAAATTTTACATTAACGTAATTTCATAGCAATACATCAAAGTATAATGCATATAATGCAATGACAATTAATAAGTAAATGAATAAAATAATTAAAATAAACCCCCAACTCCCGAAGACCCGCACGTGGCGTGCTTACCTGAATTTTCGGAAATTGGGGCATTACAACTCTCCCCCCCTTAGAAGAATCTGGTCCCAAAATTCACTGATTGAAAGAAAATAATTCCAGGTGGAACCGTTTCATCTTATCTTCCATCTCCCAAGTCATCTCCTCGGTCTTCTGACTTCGCCGCAATACCTTAACCATGGGAATACTCTGGTTTCTCAATTACTGATACTTTCGATCCAAAATTCTAACCAGTTTCTGAATAAAAGACAAATTCGGTTCCAATTCCACTTCCTCAATGGGGAGAATTTCAGTTTCATTGGGGTAATACTTTCTTAGCTGCGACACGTGAAATACATTATGAATTCCGGTATGGTTCGGCTGTAGATCTAATCAATAAGCCACCTCTCCAATTCTCTCAAGAATTTCAAACGGAACCAAATAACGTGGACGAAGCTTCTCAGTCAAGGTAAGGTTTGGTACGAGAGTGCACGATTTATCTTTCTATGCCTTAATTGATCGTTTTATTTGTGCTTACGTGAAAGATACTATTTACATGACTAATGTGGCTACTTAATATGATAATTATGTGCTCGCGTCGTGCTTAAAGAGTTTTGCTAGCATGCTTTATGGTGAAACGAAACAATGTGCTTATTTGGACATTAAAGCTTAATTAGGGACTAAATGGTAAATTTATTTTCCAATCCTAGAACTGGTTAGAACTTAATGAAATTGAGTAGATAATTCGATTACGAGTTCGTTGGTTCTTGAATCGCTCAAATTGGAGTTCGGACGAAGAAGTTATGGCCATTTTACAAAAAGTCAACCTTTTAAGCCTTTAATTGTTGACCTACGACCCAATTTCAATTCTGACCCAATTTGAGACCCAATTTCACTTAAATCCAACCCGTATGACCCGCTCCATGACCCTATTCAGCTGATCTAATTTGTCTAATTCAGATTATAACACTAAGACTCATAGTTACGTTATTTCATAAGATTCAAACCCTCTCTCTCTCTAACTTTTCTCTCCAACCTATTCATCTTCTCTCAAGAACACCCAAGACCTTCAAGCCATTTTAAAGAACAAAGATCGAAGATTAAAGCTGGAGATTCAAGACTAAAGAACGAGTTCTCCTCTTCGATTTCCAACTCTGAAGGTAAAGATTGTGTGCTCTTTCTCATGGGTTTGTGTTCTTGAAGGTTTTGAGCTTGAATGTGAATCTAGGGTTCATGTTAGTCGGATTAAATCCGAATTTTTTTATGGAAATATGTTTCTTATGATGCTAGGAACGATTTGATATAAGAACTTCTCATTTTCATGCTTATTTGAAGAAACCACCATTGTTGACCTTTGAAGCTCCTATGAAGATTCTTGCATGTCTATATTCTCGCATGTTTTAGCTTGATGTCATGATGGATTCTTGATCCTTACGTGCTTTTATGAAGAATATGATAGGTTTCCTTAAGTTTCATGCTTGTTTGAAGAATTCACCTTTGATGACCTTTGAAGTTTTCTTGAGAATTCTTGCATGTTCACCTTCTTGTGTGCTTTAGCTTGATTTGGTGATTGATTCTTGTTCCTTGAGCAATTTCATGAAGAATATGATTAATTTCCTTAAGTTTCTTGCATGATTGTAGATTTCACCATTTTTGAGTTTGAAGCTTTGAATGTGCGAGGAAGATGAAGTTCATGTTTGTAATTTGTTGGAATTTTGATGCATATTCATTCCTAAATGTTCATGACATGATATTTGATGTTTAAATTCGTTTATACATATTACATTAGCTTTGGAGCATGATTTAGGAGTATTTGGAGCTTAATTTTCATCATTTTCAAGCATATGTTCGTAAATCCGGTTTGCAACAGCAGCATATCAAAAGCCCGTGTGGAAATTGCATTGAAACACCAAACCCCCATTTGAAAAACTACTGTGACGTTTGTTCAAGGGCCAAACGCCCGTTTGAACTTTTCAAAGGAACACCAAATGCCCGTTTGGGTGCCCTCGGGTCCAAAATTTGAGTTTTCGTGATTTTGTTTGTTTTACTTTGTTTTTCCTTCCTTTGCACTTCTTACACCACTAATATGATATATATGAATTAGAATCATGTTTATATACATTGTAATGTCTTTCATGCCTCAATTATGTGTAAGAATGTGCTAAGTATGATTTACATGTTGCTAATTGCATGCCTTGGACTTGAAAGCTTGTTATATGACTTATATGATGCAATGTGTTCATCATCGCCAATCTATGCCATCCTTGAACATTCCTTGCATATTACTAGCATACTTGCATTCATGTCAAAGCCGTGCGTCGTCCTATTTGGGTATTGAGTTAAGTCTTATCTTTGTTGGTACGTTTGTCTTATTAGGTGGTGAGTCTCCGGACGTGTAACCATCTTTGTTCGTGCTTGATCTTCGAGGTTCTTGTTAAAGGTGAGGAGTTATATTGTGAAATGATTTCAAACTGTGGACACATATAGCCTATCATATTTGATGATTTAAACTCCCGTTTTCGAAATGTATATGTAGGCTTTATAAGCCAAGTTTTGTGAGCTTTGCTCGTCTTATGGATATTTGCTTATGGAAAACGGTTTACAAGTAAAACATGAGTTTTGGTATATGGGATAGATACCCAAAATGGTTTCGGAACTTCCATTTGGATATTATATATGTGTGTGTTGTGTAGCGAGGTTATGATGTACCTTACAAGGACGCTTGCTTGGGGCAATCGAATTTGAGCTCGGGGATGGAGGTGAGAGATATTCCGGGAAGGCAAGGGTCGACCGATGTCCTTATCCAAAGTTCCCGCTGTGGACAAGACTACTAAGACTCTGAGGAGGTTTCGGGGTTGAAGTTTTCTTGGAGAGAGCTAGGTTGCATGGACCGAATTCTCTACATTATGGATGATCGGGGGGTGCACACCCTCGACATCAACGGTGTAAAGGATGGATTGGTTGGATTTCTTGGTGTGGGAAGATCGGTTGGAGTGGTCGTTCTCGCCGAGCCTGTGCTTTGGTTTACGACTCATTTTACCAAAACTTGCATTTGCTTTGAAAGAATGGAATTATGAATATCTTTGTTGGGCATGAATTGAACCCCCTTATATTATATTATGTATACTTCTCCTCACTGGTTCCGTTTGAAATGATCTCCTTTACCTTCCGTGTCCGCAGGTTGTGTTTTGGAGTCAAGCTAGGCGGGGTCTTTCTTGCGAGTCTTATCTTTGAGTCTAGTTTGTACTCGTTATGTTGTAGCGTACTTTATGACTTATGTTTATGCTTTCAGGTTTACTTATGGATTAATATGTATGGAGCTGATGACGTTACCCTATTAGATGGACCGTGGGGGTCTCTTGGTTGATTTACATTTCTGTATTTTTAGTATTATGTGCTGGACCGTGTTGGTCACTTAAATGATGGATTGATCTTTATCATCTTGTGATATTTGACTTGAGAAGGACAGAAGCGCATGTATTGATATTGAACTCTTATGCATGTGGTACGTTTTAAGCTTTCGCGTATTTGTGTTTCTTCTTAACTCGCTTGTTGTGAGTATAGTACCGCCTAGCTAGGTTGTCTGTTTGTCACCGCTTGCTTCGGTCCCGGCGGGTATATGGATAGAAATTCTATTTACAAGCTAGGCCCATAGCGCGGGATAGGCGTGGGATGCCCTCGTCGGGGTGTTACACCCCTATTTGGTTGGTATCAGAGCCGAAGGTTCAAAACCGAGCTCTTGAGTCGTCTCGAGTCGTCTAGGTCGAACGACAATAGGAACAACTTGCTTATGTGCTTTAAATTGATTCATTTTGCATATGCTACATTGTTGATTAACATAATTGTTCTTGCATTACATGTACATCTTTGATTGAATATGTTGACCCCTTTGGTTAACTACTTGCCTATATCACCTAACTTGCAACTATCTTGTTGTACTTAATTCCCTTCGTACTTATGTGTTAGCTTGTTTCAAATTGTCTACAATCTTATGATACGTATATTTTGTTAACTATTGCTTTTAAATTATGCAATTGCATTGCTTACTTGACAATATGTGACATAAGCATATGACTAATCGACAGGCATACATGACAAGATTGCGTGTAGGATGCCTTCTCGTAGAAGTGATCGCTCTCCGCCACGCCAAAATGAGCAAGATCCTCCGGCAGAAAATCAAAATGCACCACAATAGTCACCTCCGAATGTTAACGATTTGCTCACTATTATGATTCAGATTTTGCAAGTCGTTCAAAAACAACAAACCTTATTGGCACCTCCGGCATTGATACCTACGCCCACCGTCAAGGAACAAGGGTTACTAACTAAAGGAGTAGTTTCCGGATTGGGGTCCGAGAGATCACCATTTTTGATGTCACCTTCGACTCCTCGAGTACCACATAAGGAGTCAGGAGGTAAGAAGGCTAAAACTTTTTCAACTGGATCATCAACCCCTTCGGCTATTAAGCGCCAAAACTTGTATGAGCACTACGGGAGCACCAACCGCTTCGGGGATGACTGTAAGGAAGGTCACGGGAAGTCTTATATGTATGGTAACCCAAAACGTAAAGCTAAGGATTGCGATCGAGAGAGAGACCACCACATGGATAAGAAGGGCAAGGCTAAGATTTCTACATCTCAATTACCGGCCCCTCAAGCTACTAAGGGCCATGACCCATGTGAGCGTTGTGGTCGTGCTACACACCTTGGGGAGAATTGTTGGTGGAAACAAGGCAGATATTTCAATTGTGGCAGCACCAAACATTTGGTAAGGAATTGTGATAAACCGGGGACTAGAGGGTTGTATGAGCATCGTGGCCACATTCAACGTAAGAGAGATGAATGTTGGGGGAAGCTCGGGAAAAGCTCCACTTGTGTAGATTCAACGTATTGGACTAGGGATTGTAATTGGAAAATGGATCGACGGTATTTGAAAGGGCTCCATGGGGAGATGGTAAGGTCCTCCGCACAGGTAGGAAGCAACAATTGGGCCATCGCTACCGGGTTAACTTTGAAAGTTGGAGAGGAGGAACAAAACCTTGGAACTAAGAAGCATGTTGCTAATCCTTGTTTCAGTTTGGGTGTTAAGAGAGCTATACCTCGTTCTTTCTCTCAATCTCCTCCACCGAAGAAGGGCCGTTTTATGGGGAACAAAGGAAAAGAGAAGAAGACTCCTCCGACTGCACAAGGGCGTAAACCGTGTGAGCATTGTGGTAGTATCACCCACGATGAGAATCATTGTTGGAAGAAGTTAGGGAAATGCTTTAATTGTGGGAGCACCGGACACATAGCAAGGAATTATACCGAACTGAAGGCTAAAGGACCGGGTGATGGGACAAGGCCCGTGGCACATGCACATGCCTATGCATTGAACGGAGGACAAGAGGATGATGAGCATGACTTTATTACTACGGTGAAAGGTACGAACTGCATTCATGGCATTACACTCATACATTTGGTTCGGATATCATTACCTGTTGACAATATATGTTGGAATTCACTTATATGATATGCATGTGATTTGCGATGCTAATTGCTTTAAGTGCTAACATGAATACATTAAGTTAGAAACTGATTGTTCTTTATCGGGTGGTATATTTTATAGTTGATGTATGTGTTTCACCTAAACTTGATTTATTTTATGGCCTCTCTTATGTTATGTCGGTAATGATTGACAGTAGATGTTACATTTGTATTTAGCTTGTCTCCTACTTGTGCAATTGTATAAATGCTTCCTTGGACAAATTGCTCTACAATGTGATAACTCTAGTAACCCTCGTATTAATGCAACTTTGGGAATTATGAGCTATGTTGAATAGAATTGAAGCATGAATAAGTACTTGTGAGACCATATTGTTTTCTTGTTTTTGGAATGCGTGATTTTGGGTTGAGAATATGTCTAATTTACTTATGGGAGAACTTTCGCTTAATTGGAAAATCATGCTTGATTAGTTAACAAATGGATGGTTTATATCAAGTTGCTAGGAACCTTAAAGGATGTTTTTGTATTAATTCCAAACTTATGTGAATCGCCTAGGGGATCTAATTGTAATATCTCTAAACCTTGAATGTGTGTAAAACTTAAGTTCATGCTCCGATGCATGTTACGAATTTGTAAGGCATAATTAATGAATCGAGAATTTACCGCTTACCTTAAAACATGACTTTATGTGATTAAATTATGTTGTTCATTTGAGCATGATAATATGGGATGACTATGCATACACTCATCTATGATTTCGAATACGAGACTTGAATTCATTGTTAGAGTGTGATATAAAGGAATCGAGAATGTGTCGTTTTACCTTGGAAGTATGAACTTATGTGAATAAATGTACGCCTTATATGTATTGAGCATGACGTATATATGCTTGAGCGCTACATAGACTTATATATGACTAAGATTACGATATCTTGATTAGTGCTACTTGAATCAATTGTTAAAGTACGACTTGTAATTGCTATGTTCAGATACTTACAACTTCATATACGTTAAATGCTCAAATTGACCTTATCTACGCATGTTAATACAAGACTCGAGCTTGGATATTGAATCGAATGACCTTTCTATGCATGCTACTACTAGGTATGAAGTTAGTAATTGAATTGCATGGTCTTGGATACCTTGGTGAACTTGGATGATATAAGTATGAGTTAACTCTTATGATATTTGTGACCTTGAACCTTGTACATGCTTGAATGTGTGTGTTTGTTACGGTGAGCTTTGAGGGACACTCTTGACGCGATGAAGCTTTTACCCTACTGATGGAGAATAACTCGACCGTGCAGCAGTCTTTTGTTGTGTGCCTTGTTGTGCTATGCATGTTTTAGATTCGAGTAGTTGTGCGTGTGCTTTTGTGCTCGGGTGTTGCTGGGTTCTTCCTCTTTTGTGTTCAGGGGATGTTGGGTCCCCTCGGTTATAGTCATTTGGGAATGCTACATTCTCCCGAATTTAGGAGTTTGTGAGATGTCAACTCTTTCAAACTTAGATGTTTGAGGGATGCGGATTCCTTCGAACTTAGGATGAGAGACGGGGTTCTCTCGTTGCTTGTTGAGAGACGGGGTTCACTTGTTATGTGTCTCGTCTCGTTGGCTAGCGCGCTCAGATGGCTCCGTCCAGAAGGGATCTTTTGAAGTGGTTAAACTAGATCAAGATGAACTGAAGGCGTGAGCACCAACTAAGATCTTTTGGTTAGACAAGTGTGAAGGTTAAGCCGTGTGGAAGTGGTATAAGACCGGTAATAGAGAGTTATGCCAAACGAAGGAGGAAAGGCTCTGAATTCGAAGACGGTGACCAAGTCTTCTTAAAGGCAACACCAAGAAAGGGTTCCTCACAAATGGGTAAGAGCGGTAACCTAAACCTGAGATCTATGGAGCCGCTTGGAGCTGTGGAATAATTTGAGGAAGTATTTCCGAGAAGAGATGGGGACTTTTCCGATGGAAGAGGTACACTTGGATCAGAACTTGACACTTGTGCCACAACCGGGGAAGAATTTGGATGAGAATACCCAAGGATTAAGGGTTCAGCTAACTACTCTGGATAACGTTCAGTGGAGAAATCTCGAGTCGAAAAAGCAACTTGGAAGATGGAAGAGAAGATGCGCAGTTTTCAACCTAAGTTATTTTCCGATGGTAAATCTGGGGACCAGATTTCTTCAAGGAGGGGAGGTTGTGACGCCCCGCTTCTCAGTTAAGGTAAGGTTTGGTACGAGAGTGCACGATTTATCTTTCTATGCCTTAATTGATCGTTTTATTTATGCTTACATGAAAGATATGATTTACATGACTTATTTGGCTATTTGATATGATAATTATGTGCTCGCGTTGTGCTTAAAGAGTTTTGATAGCATGCTTTATGATGAAACGAAACAATGTGCTTATTTGTACATTAAAGCTTAATTAGGGACTAAATGGTAAATTTATTTTCCAAGCCTAGAACTGGTTAGTACTTAACGAAATTGAGTAGATAATTCGATTACGAGTTCGTGGGTTCTTGAATCGCACAAATTGGAGTTCAGACAAAGAAGTTATGGCCATTTTACAAAAAGTCAACCTTTTAAGCCTTTAATTGTTGACCTACGACACAATTTCAATTCTGACCCAATTTGAGACCCAATTTCACTTAAATCTAACCCATATGACCCGTTCCATGACCCTATTCAGCTGATCCAATTTATTTAATTCAGATTATAACACTAAGACTCATAGTTACGTTATTTCATAATATTCAAACCCTCTCCAACCTATTCATCTTCTCTCAAGAACACCCAAGACCTTCAAGCCATTTTAAAGAACCAAGATCGAAGATTAAAGCTGGAGATTCAAGACTAAAGAACGAGTTCTTCTCTTCGATTTCCAACTCTCAAGGTAAAGATTATGTGCTCTTTCTCATGGGTTTGTGTTCTTGAAGGTTTTGAGCTTGAATGTGAATCTAGGGTTCATATTAGTCAGATTAAATCCGAATTTGTTGATGGAAATATGTTTCTTATGATGATAGGAACGATTTGATGTAAGAACTTCTCATTTTCAAGCTTATTTGAAGAAGCCACCATTGTTGACCTTTGAAGCTCCTATGAAGATTCTTGCATGTCTATATTCTAGCTTGTTTTAGCTTGATGTGATGATGGATTCTTGATCCTTACTTGCTTTTATGAAGAATATGATAGGTTTCCTTAAGTTTCATGCTTGTTTGAAGAATTCACCATTGATGACCTTTGAAGCTTTCTTGAGAATTCTTGCATGTTCACCTTCTTGTGTGTTTTAGCTTGATTTGGTGATTGATTCTTGTTCCTTGAGCAATTTAATGAAGAATGTGATTAATTTCCTTAAGTTTCTTGCATGATTGGAGATTTCACAATTTTTGAGTTTGAAGCTTTAAATATGTGTTGAAGATGAAGTTCATGTTTGTAATTTGTTGGAATTTTGATGCATATTCATTCCTAAATGTTCATCAGATGATATTTGATGTTTGAATTCGTTTATACATAGTGCATTAGCTTTGGAGCATGATTTGGGAGTATTTGGAGCATAATTTTCATCATTTTCAAGCATACGTTCGTAAATCCGGTTTGCAACAGCAGCATATCAAACGCCCGTGTGGAAACTGCATTGAAACACCAAACCCCCCGTTTGAAAAACTACTGTCACATTTTTTCAAGGGCCAAACACCCGTTTGAACTTTTCAAAGGAACACCAAACGCCCGTTTGGGTGCTCTCGGGTTCAAAATTTGAGTTTTCGTGATTTTGTTTGTTTTGCTTTGTTTTTGCTTCCTTTGCACTTCTTACACCACTAATATGATATATATGACTTAGAATCATGTTTATATACATTGTAATGTCTTGCATGCCTCAATTATGTGTAAGAATGTGCTAAGTATGATTTACATGTTGCTAATTGCATGCCTTGGACTTGAAAGCTTGTTATATGACTCATATGAAGCAATGTGATCATCATCGCAAATCTATGCCATCCTTGAACATTCCTTGCACATTATTAGTATACTTGCATTCATGTCAAAGCCGTGCATCGTCCTATTTGGGTATTGAGTTGAGTCTTATCTTTGTTGGTACGTTTGTCTTATTAGGTGGTGAGTCTCCGGACGTGTAACCTTCTTTGTTCGTGCTTGATCTTCGAGGGTCTTGGTATAGGTGAGGAGTTATATTATGAAATGATTTTAAACTGTGGACACATATGGCCTATCATATTTGATGATTTAAACTCCCGTTTTCGAAATGTATATGTAGGCTTTATAAGCCAAGTTTTGTGAGCTTTGCTCGTATTATGGATATTTGCTTATGGAAAATGGTTTACAAGTAAAAGATGAGTTTTGGTATATAGGATAGATACTCAAAATGGTTTCGGAACTTTCATTTGGATATTATGTATGTATGTGTTGTGTAGCGGGGTTATGATGTACCTTGCAAGGACGCTTGCTTGTGGCAATCGAATTTGAGCTCGGGGATGGAGGTTAGAGATATTCCGGGAAGGCAAGGGCCGAGGGATGTCCTTATCCAAAGTTCCCACTGTGGACAAGACTTGTAACATCCCGCTCGTCCGATTTATAAGGTATGCCACGTTTCAACCTTTTAATGTGTTTAATTATGTGATTTTATATTTTTCGTGGCCCTATTATGAACTCTTTTAGAGTTTAGGGGGCCCTTTGTAATTTTATCTTTTTAGGGGTTTTTCAGTCATTCCTCGTTCGATCGAGATTTCAAACTTTTTGACCCCTTCAACGCGTTCGGGGCATCGAAACGAGTCCGTAGACTCTGAGTTTGCCCTATTCTGACGTCGTTTGCTCCTCCTACCGATCGTTTTGCGCGTGAGGACCCGAGATTAAAACCCGGATCCTCATTTTTTGTGCAAAAGCGCAGCAGACATCAGCCTCTCTCTCTTCTTCCGTGATTTTCACTGTACACACACACCCGAGGTGTGATTTCACACATATCACCAAACTCGCTCGTTTCTCGACGGAATTCGACGATCCAATAGTGCTTTTCGATTATCTCGACGACGCGGTCACAATCGTACCAAGAACTCGACCAACTGACGACTGATGGCGGAGATATCCGCCATTTTCAGACGCGGCTGGAGGAGGGTGGCGGAGCCGCCACTACGCCACCCATTCGCGGCGGTTTCCGGTGCCTTTCCGACGACACGCGCCATGGACCCAGTTAGAAGACTTTCCCGCGCATCGAATGATGTTGGCGGCGCGGCCAATGGCCAACGCGCCGCCTGAAGCTCCCGCCGCGCGTGAACAGTGACACGACGGCGCTCCGGTGACCTTTTCCGACCAAGGTTAGTGTTTTCCAAGGTTTTTCGACCCCCTGAGTCCATTTTCGGCATCGTTTTCACCCAATTCTGGCCGTAGGTGGTGGTTCCGGGGAGGTGTGCGGTGGCAGAAGCTTCGGAGCTCAACGGGGACCTTTTTCAGCCATCTTTTGGCCTCGGGCCCTTCACGAAAGTTGTTCGGAACGACGAGAACTAATAAACCCCATTTGCTCGACTCCAGATTTTGCCGTTTGGTGGCGGTTCACGGCGGCACAATGGCGGCGCACCGGTGGCGCCACCTCCGCGGATTTTTCCGGCGAGAAAGCCTAGGTCTTTCGTAAAGCTCGTCACGGGTAAGCCGATGCCTCTTTCGGATCTCATTTTTGTTCACCGGTTTGAAAGTAATTGAAGTTTGAAGATTTTAGGGTTTTCGTGTTCTTGGATTTTAAATTGGAGACAATTGGCTTGGAATTTGCAGAAATTGATCGAGAAATTGGATTGAGCACAACGAATCCTTGCACGGGTGATTTTTCGGGATTTTTCCGGCACGTTTCGGCGGCGGCCGAACGGCGGCCAGCCACTGTTCCGTCAGCTACAGTGGCGGCAATCCGGCGGGCTTCGGACAGAATGTCCGCCTCGTTGTGGTGAGTCCAACACCACTTTCCGTTCGTCAATTGGACACTTGGTTTATTTTCTACGAATTTATTTGTGTATTTGAGAATTATTTGATTAATTGTTCTAATTGTAAATTAATTGTAATATGCTTGAATTGCCGATTGAAATGTATTCCGTTATGTATGAAATCATGTATGATATGAAATGTGACAAATATGAACATTGTAATTTGCAATTTGAATCCCGTTTTGGTCTAATTGAGCTAAGTGTTTAATTTGAAAAGGGTGTATGTGTAATTTTGGAAATGATGTGAATTTATTTGATTTAATTAGGTAGACCTTGTTAATTGGATCCGTTTTATGAAAAATGAATTGTTGTGTGACAAATGAATTTGATATATGACTTATGTGAAACTTATGAGATTTAATTAGGAACTTTTGTACTTAAAAATAGTTTAATTGTACAAATATGAATTTAGTATGCTCTATATGAATTAATATGAAATAATTTGAATTTGCTTGTCTCCCTATCTTTCTGGTTTGTGTTAATCGTGCTCTTTATGATTTAGTTGGAATTTAAGTACGTAATCTTATGTTTTTAATTGAATTAGGAAGCATGCTATTATGATTTACTCTATTTATTAATATGTGTCAATTGGTATGAAAGATGCTACGTGAATTTGCATGAAACGAATTAAGTGAACTTTATTAATTAAATTTGTTATACAATCCATGAATTGTTTGTGTGATAAATGAATAATTTGATTTGATTAAATTATGTAATGTTTCTTCTGCAAATAATTATTAGGCATTTGATCCCTGTCTGTGTGATTGCATTTGCCGTGCGTCTCTGTGTGATTGTCTGTCTGAGTTTGAGCTTTGTGGTCTGTTTTGTGTGTTCAGTGGATCAGGTGCACCCGGGGTGGTGTCATGTGAACCGTCTGCTATGTCTTCGACTGTGTTTGGTGCCAGGAGAGGTTAGGTTATAGTTAAACCCTAATGATATGTGCCGATATGTATGTGAATAAAAGCCCTATGGATACGCCTGATATGATTTATGTTCTAGAATCTGATTATGCTAGGATCTGATATGATAGGATTATGAATATGCTATGGTTATGCCTATGCTTTGACTACTGATATGATATGCCTCTGATATGCCTCCGGTTATGATTTGCGCTTGCCTTGGACCTTGTTGTGCCTCTGATTCTGGTATGTTTCCGACTCTGCTTTGTTTGGGGGCCTGGTGATTATGGGTAAGGAGCCTCGGGGTGTCGAGTATTACTCCTGTGCATGATCATCGGGATGTGGGTAAGGAGCCTTGGAGCGTCGAGTATTACTCCTGTGCACCTTTCCCCTCTGATTTGATGGTTTGACTCTGCTTTGTTTGGGGCCCGGGGTAACACCCCGCTCGTCCTGCAAATAAGGTACGCCACATTCCAACTTTATTATGTGTCTAATTATATTATTTTATGTTTTGCCTGGCCCTATTTTGAACTCTTTTAGAGTTTAGGAGCCTGTTTGTAATTTTCTCCTTTTTGGGGTTATTCGGTCATTTCTCGTTCAGTCGAGAGTTCGACCTCTTTGACCCCTCTTTTGCGTTCGGGGCATCGAGACGAGTCCATAGACTCTAAGTTTGCCCTATTCTGACTTCATTAGCCCGTTCTTCCGATCGTTTTTGAGTAAGAGGACCCCGAGATATATACCCCGGATCCTCGTAATTCGTGCCAAAAGATCAGACCTCAGCCTTCATCGTCTTCTCCAGCGATCCGTCACTATTCACGCACTCGAAGGTGTAATTACATACACATGTCCGTTCTCGTTCGTTTCTCGACGGAATTCGATGTTTGAGTAGTGGAAATTTATCAGCTCGACGAGCCCGTCACGATGGTACAAGAATCAAGGCCCGAAAACCAACGGTGGTGGCGCTACGGCAGAGCAGCGGCGGCGGAACGAACACCCGCCACTTCGCGGCGGTCTTCGACGTTTTTCTTCAGGCACGCGCCACCCCATCTGGACAAGGAGTTCCAGCGCAACTCCAGTTTTAACGGCGCGGCCATCCGGGCCGCGGTTGGGCCGCACGCGCCGCCCGTAGTGGTGGTGGCGGACGCCCGGCACTGTCGCACGGCGGCTTCGCTGTGCTCCGGCGAGTTTCGCGGGCGGAGCTTGACCCTATTCGACCTGTTTTGGCCTCCTGAATCCGATTCCGGGGTCAATTCAAGCAACCGGTGGCCGTAGGTGGCGGAAACCGGCGGTGACGCAGCGACGCGACTTTGGTCGCCGGTTTGGGACCTTTTCCGGCCGGTTTTGGTGGTGCTCCCTTTACAAAAGTTGCTTGGAATGACGAAACTTAGCGGATGGCATCGGCGGCGTTCCAGGAACCGGCCGTTGGCGGCGGACCGGTGGTGGATTGGTGGTGAACCGGCCTGGACCGGCGGCTTCTCTCTCCGACGATTTTTTCGGCGATTTGACTTGGGCCTTTTGTAGGGCTCGTTATGGGCTTTCCAACGGTATGCTCGGATTTCATTTTCGTTTTACGGTTTGTACTTAATTTCAGTTTTCGTCCTTGGAATTTGGTTTGGTTTTTCGTCAACGAAGTCCCACGTGTTTGCTATTTTCTGAAATTGGTTGAGGGCTTTTGTCAAGCAGGCCGAGGCGCACGTTTCTGTCCTTCCGGGGATTTTTCCGACCACCGGAGGCGGTGTTCCGGTGGCGGCCGGTGACTATTCGGCCAGCTGCGGTGGCGACATTCCGGCGACCTCCGGACAGTGTGTTCCTTTCGTCGTGGTGAGTCTATCACCACTTTCCGTTCGTCAATCGGATGCCCGGTTGATTTATTATGATTTATTTTGTATAATTTGAATATTTGGAATTAATCATTTTAATTGCAATAAATTGTGTATTGTTGTATTTGTTGATCAATATGTATGCCAATGGATATAAAATCAAGTATTAAGTGAAATGTGATATGGATTGATGCTTTGAATTGTATATTGAACCCCGTTATGCCGAAATTGTATTAATTGTTAATTGTTTTAAAATGTAAATTGTTCTTGTATGCTTGATAATTAATGAATATGCATTGTATGATAATTGAAAACATGTAATAAATTATGAATGTATGATTTTTGTATAGTTGAATGATATAATTGGAAATTGATAAATGACTTCGTGAATCTATATGGAACTCGTAACATGTTATATGAATTAATTGGCCATATATTATGTGAATTTGTATGAAATGTGATATATGAATTTGTTTGATTTAATTAAATAAAATTTGTAGCATGCTATGATATGATTTAGTTGGCTTTGAAATACGTGCAATTTTATGAAATGTTATATGTGAATTGATTTGATTTCTTTGTAAATGCGCATTATATGAACCTGGTATGCAATATCTGAATTGAATAAGATTTATATGAATTTATATGAAATAATGTGACATGCATTGCCTTTCCATTTTGTTCATTTAAATTAATTGTGCATAAGAACATCTCTTGATCTACTTTATGAATATGTTGAGCTATGCGATATTTTATTTTACAAGTAATTAGTATGATTATGAACTTGGCTTATGTGATTGCATTTCTTAAGTACTTGAGCATGTGCCGTGCGTCTTTATATGGTTGTCTGAGTCTGAGTCAGAGTTTGGTTCTGTGTTTTGGGTGATCAGTTGGTACAGGTGCACCCGGGGTGGTGACTTGTGGTCGTGCAGGTTCCGGGGTGGACCACTTGCTTTGAGTTTTAGCTTTGTCTGGTACCAGGTGAGGGTGTTTTTGTTTTAGCTATGTATCAAACCCTACAACCCTTATGTGAAAAGCTTTGGCCAAAACCTTATGATTATATATATATTACTTTTAAAGTAAAGTCATCGAGTAAATATTGATCGAGTAAACCCTTTTCAAATGAATTATGAAATATGTTATGTTCTTATGAATTGAAATGTTTTGGCGAGATTATGCATGTATGTATTTATGTTCACGGGCTCAGGGACTTAGTGCAAGTGGCTATCCGGGGAGGCAAGGGCCGACGGTGATCCCTTGTACTAGTCCCAATTTATGTACGGTGATACCGGCCCTCGCTAGGAGGTTTAGCGGGGAATGGGAGCTGAGTGCCCTTGGGGGAGTCATGAAACCCCATTGGCCTATATATGAGGTGGTCGGGTCTTGGTAACTTGTCCACCACTCGGAGGAAGAAGGTTGGAACTTATTTATGATTTATGATTATGATTATGATTATGTTTATGATTGATAGGCACCGTGCGGGAAGGCTGGGACACGGATTGCCCAAACGAATATGTTTAGGATATGATATATGATTTGTGTGTATTATGATATATTGCATGATCACCTATTTAATGTATCAATGATATTTGTCGTACACGGTCGGAGTTTGGTTGGAGATGATGCACGCTCACTCGCCGAGCCTTTATGTTTATGTATGAATTATGAACTTAATGAATTTAATATGGATAGTCGTAAAGTCTGAGCATTGCTTAGTCATTCTTTTGCCCTTTTTGGGAACTAACTTTAAATAAAACCTTGCTCGGGATTTATGACTTGCATGCGCTTCCGTTTTCAGTTCTTGCATATTTACGCTTGTACAGGGTTTAGGTACCGCCTAGCTTAGGTTGGTTTTTGTTTGTCACCCGTTCACTATGACTTGGTGCGTGCGCGGACTGTCCATTTCGTACACGTGTCGGGTCATAGTGCGGGGGTGTGGTGCCCCATCGCTTGGGGTGCTACATCTTAAGTGGTATCAAAGCAACCAGGTTCAGAACTGGTGCTCCGGAGTCGTGTCGTGTCAGTTTAGGTCGGACGGCATAGGAATACTTGTGCATTGCATTCGTTTGAAGTGAAATTTTGACTTCTTTGCATGAATTTGTTTGAGCTTATGTGATTGTGTGCACACTATGATTACGATTCTTGCAAAATTATCACTGTTATGCTTTACATTTTATTAAATAACGTCTTGCATGTGCATTACTTAAGTGTTCGTAATTGTTTTATTACTTGACATATCCATGTACTAACCCGCATGCATAAATATTTATTCAATTTGTGAATTGCAGGGAGTTGGCTTGATGACAAAATTTCTAATTGATCGTGACAACATTTCCCGCTTCTATAAATTGATGACAGAAGATTCAAAATTACCATGCCTTGATTACTTGAATAAAGGATAAATGGAATTCTGAAAGAATTCGACAATATCTAGATGCTAACCTTATGGAAACAGGTATTGTGCATTCATAGAACGTGCATCATGCATTGGATTAAATCATAATTATTTTGAACATTTGTTCTACGTGCTTGATTGCCTTCTTTGCTGGAAATGAGTGCCTTCCATTTACATCCCTAATCCCGCTTGCATTAGTTTTGTGGTTATATTTAGGTGATTTTGTTACCTGTTTCGACGAGTACTGATTTTAGTGGAAGCTGCATTGGGATCTGAATAGGAGTGGATCAGAAAGTGGACAGTTGACTTAACAAACTCGGGGAATAGGGTGGATAAAAGAAGATGTCTGTATACAAGGGAAGCAAGAGACCTTTTAACTAACGAAGTGCCTTCAGGATATATACTTAACTACTTGGAGGTACTCGGGGTTAGCAAATTTTATAAGGAAGTCAGAATTTCTAAATCTGAATGGCATGAGGGGACAACGAAGGAATCAAGGCACTTGTACAATTCAGAAAATTCCAAAGAAGGAATCGGATTACTATTATAGAGACACCACCAGAGTAGTTACTCTTACACAAAGAAAAAGGGGGAAAATTTTGTAAGTTATGGGATTTAGTGCTGAGGTCATTGAAGATCAACTCCACCAAATATTGAGGATAGGGGCATCATTTACAACGACGGTGTACTAAGTAAGATGGTTTAAAGATTCTTCATTTATTTCCCGACGATGGTCCTGAGAGATTTTACCGTTGGAATAAATAGCAATTCCCAATTACCGAGGATTTTACTGGGATTTCAAGAGACCCTACGGATCACTTTACTCCGAGAATCAAGTGAGGCGGTCCAAGATCATTTGGGTACCCGAGAATATGAGGGAATATTAAAGAATGCAAGTTTGAATGAAGGATTGGAACCACGGCCAATCAAGGATTCATTATCCTTCCAAATTAAAGAATTGCCAACCTCGACTTCAATTCCACGGTGAACGATACCTTAAGCATTCATGGCATTTGCACCCATGCATTTTATAAGCAATTATATTTTATTTTGCTTGATGTATGTGACAACGTGTAATGTTTAGTATTGCTCGATTGTAATAACGTGACTAACTGCTTTCATTTTTCATAACTTAAAATTTGTTGTTTTTGCTGCTAATTCTTGTAAATTGAGTGGAATACTGTGTGAATTGTTCGTGTCTCTATGTTTATAATTTCTTTGGTTACTCACTAACCCTTCATGCACATACAAGCATATTGTGGTTTTATTTTTCAGAGGTTCCATCACGATATCCCCCTTAAGTTGAAGCATGGATGTTGAATCAATACTCTAGGGACACCGATATCAGTAGTGTTAAGGTACACTAAACATGCATCACATGTTTTACATCAAGTGCTACTTTAATGTGTGTATGTATGAATGCTGAGTAAGTGAACTTGTGTGCTAGAGAGTTGTTGAGATCTCTCTATTTGCGTGTTAGGGAGATGTGGGATTCTCCCTATTTATGTGATAGAAAGATGTTGGATTCTTTCTAAATTATGTGAGCAAGAGATACTGGATTCTCTTGGAGTTAGATGTTTGGGAGATGTTGGATTCTCTCGAATTTAGGGGTTTGAGAAATGCTAGATTTTCTCAAACTAGAATGTTTGGAAGATGTGGAAGTCTGCCAGACTTAGGTTGAGAGACGGGGCTCTCTCGGTTACGTGGTTGAGAGACTGGGTTCTCTCAATTCTGTGTCTGAGGGACGGGGTTCTCTCTTTTGATGTGCTGGGAGACGGGGCTCTCTCTCTTGCGTGCTGAGAGATGGGATTCTCTCTTGTTTGTTACGGCTTAGATACGGGTGGCCCGACAGCAGCTAGTAAGCGATGAGGGTGCGACGGTATTGAGCTTTGGTTGCAGTGGCCTAGTGGAGATTGAACGAGTTTGAAGCGCGACCAACGGTCGATTGTTGAACAAACCTCTGTGGCTACGGAACTCTGAGGGGAGTTGATGCAATTAGTGGGAGTAAACTCCACAGCCAGGGCTTTGACTCTACATGATTGCAGGAGATGGATTGAAGTATTTCAGCTTGAAGCTTTATGACTCAGTATTAGGACCTGAGGACAGGTCCTTTTGAAGGAGGGAAGATTGTAACACCCCGCTCGTCCTGCAAATAAGGTACGCCACATTCCAACTTTATTATGTGTCTAATTATATTATTTTGTGTTTTGCCTGGCCCTATTTTGAACTCTTTTAGAGTTTAGGGGCCTGTTTGTAATTTTTTCC
Organism: Lantana camara; assembly: GCA_037501455.1. Taxonomy (NCBI): domain Eukaryota; kingdom Viridiplantae; phylum Streptophyta; class Magnoliopsida; order Lamiales; family Verbenaceae; genus Lantana; species Lantana camara. The sequence continues at coordinate 44,442,574 of CM074865.1, forward strand.
TTTTTGGGGTTATTCGGTCATTTCTCGTTCAGTCGAGAGTTCGACCTGTTTGACCCCTCTTTTGCGTTCGGGGCATCGAGACGAGTCCATAGACTCTAAGTTTGCCCTATTCTGACTTCGTTAGCCTGTTCTTCCGATCGTTTTTGAGTAAGAGGACCCGAGATATATACCCCGGATCCTCGTAATTCGTGCCAAAAGATCAGACCTCGGCCTTCATCGTCTTCTCCAGCGATCCATCACTATTCATGCACTCGAAGGTGTAATTACACACTCATGTCCGTTCTCGTTCATTTCTCGACGGAATTCGACGTTTGAGTAGTGGAAATTTATCAGCTCGACGAGCCCGTCACGATGGTACAAGAATCACGGCCCGAAAACCAACGATGGTGGCGCTACGGCAGAGCAGCGGCGGCGGAACGAACACCCGCCACTTCGCGGCGGTCTTCGACGTTTTTCTTCAGGCACGCGCCACCCCATCTGGACAAGGAGTTCCGGCGCAACTCCAGTTCTAACGGCGCGGCCATCCGGGCCGCGGTTGGGCCGCACGCGCCGCCCGTAGTGGTGGTGGCGGACGCCCGGCACTGTAGCACGGCAGCTTCGCTGTGCTCCGGCGAGTTTCGCGGGCGGAGCTTGACCCTATTCGACCTGTTTTGGCCTCCTGAGTCCGATTCCGGGGTCAATTCAAGCAACCGGTGGCCGTAGGTAGCGGAAACCGGCGGTGACGCAGCGGCGCGACTTTGGCCGGCGGTTTGGGACCTTTTTCGGCCGGTTTTGGTGGTGCTCCCTTTACAAAAGTTGTTTGGAATGACGAAACTTAGCAGATGGCATCGGCGGCGTTCCAGGAACCGGCCGTTGGCGGTGGACCGGTGGTGGATCGGTGGTGAACCGGCCTGGACCGGCGGCTTCTCTCTCCGGTGATTTTTCCGACGATTTGACTTGGGGCTTTTGTAGGGCTCGTTACGGGCTTTCCAACGGTATGCTCGGATTTCAATTTCGTTTTACGGTTTGTATTTAATTTCAGTTTTCGTCCTTGGAATTTGGTTTGGTTTTTCGTCAACGAAGTCCCACGTGTTTGCTATTTTCTGAAATTGGTTGAGGGCTTTTGTCAAGGAGGCCGAGGCGCACGTTTCTGTCCTTCCGGGGATTTTTCCGACCACCGGAGGCGGTGTTCCGGTGGCGGCCGGTGACTGTTCGGCCGGCTGCGGTGGCGGCATTCCGGCGACCTCCGGACAGTGCGTTCCTTTCGTCGTGGTGAGTCTATCACCACTTTCCGTTCGTCAATTGGATGCCCGATTGATTTATTATGATTTATTTTGTATAATTTGAATATTTGGAATTAATCGTTTTAATTGCAATAAATTGTGTATTGTTGTATTTGTTGATCAATATGTATGCCAATGGATATAAAATCATGTATTAAGTGAAATGTGATATGGATTGATGCTTTGAATTGTATATTGAACCCCGTTATGCCGAAATTGTATTAATTGTTAATTGTTTTAAAATGTAAATTGTTCTTGTATGCTTGATAATTAATGAATATGCATTGTATGACAATTGAAAACGTGTAATAAATTATGAATGTATGATTTTTGTATAGTTGAATGATATAATTGGAAATTGATAAATGACTTCATGAATCTATATGGAACTCGTAACATGTTATATGAATTAATTGGCCATATATTATGTGAATTTGTATGAAATGTGATATATGAATTTGTTTGATTTAATTAAATAAAATTTGTAGCATGCTATGATATGATTTAGTTGGCTTTGAAATACGTGTAATTTTATGAAATGTTATATGTGAATTGATTTGATTTCTTTGTAAATGCGCATTATATGAACCTGGTATGCAATATCTGAATTGAATAAGATTTATATGAATTTATATGAAATAATGTGACATGCATTGCCTTTCCGCTTTGTTCATTTAAATTAATTGTGCATAAGAACATCTCTTGATCTACTTTATGAATATGTTGAGCTATGCGATATTTTATTTTACAAGTAATTAGTATGATTATGAACATGGCTTATGTGATTGCATTTCTTAAGTACTTGAGCATGTGCCGTGTGTCTTTATATGGTTGTCTGTGTCTGAGTCAGAGTTTGGTTCTGTGTTTTGGGTGATCAGTTGGTACAGGTGCACCCGGGGTGGTGACTTGTGGTCGTGCAGCTTCCGGGGTGGACCACTTGCTTTGAGTTTTGGCTTTGTCTGGTACCAGGTGAGGGTGTTTTTGTTTTAGCTATGTATCAAACCCTACAACCCTTATGTGAAAAGCTTCGGCCAAAACCTTATGATTATATATATATTACTTTTAAAGTAAAGTCATCGAGTAAATATTGATCGAGTAAACCCTTTTCAAATGAATTATGAAATATGTGATGTTCTTATGAATTGAAATGTTTTGGCGAGATTATGCATGTATGTATTTATGTTCACGGGCCCAGGGACTTAGTGCAAGTGGCTATCCGGGGAGGCAACGGCCGACGGTGATCCCTTGTACTAGTCCCAATTTATGTACGGTGATACCGGTCCTCGCTAGGAGGTTTAGCGGGGAATGGGAGCTGAGTGCCCTTGGGGGAGTCATGAAACCCCATTGGCCTATGTATGAGGTGGTCGGGTCTTGCTAACCTGTCCACCACCCGGAGGAAGAAGGTTGGAACTTATTTATGATTTATGATTATGATTATGATTATGTTTATGATTGATAGGCACCGTGCGGGAAGGCTGGGACACGGATTGCCCAAACGAATATGTTTAGGATATGATATATGATTTGTGTGTATTATGATATATTGCATGATAACCTATTTAATGTATCAATGATATTTGTCGTACACGGTCGGAGTTTGGTTGGAGATGATGCACGCTCACTCGCCGAGCCTTTATGTTTATGTATGAATTATGAACTTAATGAATTTAATATGATTAGTCGTAAAGGCCGAGCATTGCTGAGTTATTCTCTTACCCTTTTGGGAACTAACTTTAAATAAAACCTTGCTCGGGATTTATGACTTGCATGCGCATGTTTTTATATATATTTATCGCTCCTGCTCACTCAGTCTTCTAGAGACTGACCCTCCCCCTTCTTTTCCACTTTTCAGTTCTTGCAGGTTTGAGCTAGGCGGCTTTGAGTCGGGTCTGTTGAGTCTGTGTCAGTCTATTTGATTTGTTATATACCCTGTTTTGATGTGTGAAGGAAACTATGTATATGATATGTATATGTTATGCAGGTTGGTACTCATGATTTGGATTTATGATTTTCGGGACAGGTTAGGACAGGTGCTCGGTTTAGATGAACCCGTTTTGATTATATGTTTGATCGGGACAGGTTTCTAGGGCAGTTGAACCCGTTTAATTGATGTTAAGTTACCTTTTGAAATATATGAATTATGATTGCTGACTAAGGTTTTTGAGAATTCATATTTTGTATCGCTTCCGTATTCAGTTCTTGCATATTTACGCTTGTACAGGGTTTAGGTACCGCCTAGCTTAGGTTGGTTTTTGTTTGTCACCCGTTCGCTGTGACTTGGTGCGTGTGCGGACTGTCCAGTTCGTACACGTGTCGGGTCATAGTGCGGGGGTGTGGTGCCCCATCGCTTGGGGTGCTACACCCGGTGATTATGGGTAAGGAGCCTCGGGGCGTCGAGAATTACTCCTGTGCATGATCATCGGGATGTGGGTAAGGAGCCTCGGAGCGTCGAGTATTACTCCTGTGCACATTTTCCCTTTTTGTCTGAACGATTGCTTGGTGTGTTTGTTTTCGTTAAGTTAGTTTGTTAGGAAATTGTTCGGGAAACGGTAGTGGATTTCTAATTAATAAAATTGGGATTGTTTTGGCCTTTGGCCTAACTCTTTTACTCTCCTATATCTAGTATCACGTGATAAATATTTTAGAATGCAAAAACCACGCCCTGGTTCACGAACTCCCCTTTATGATATGTGCTGTGCTCTATATATGTATATACGCGTGTGTGTGTAGCCCCTCGCTCAGTCTTTGGACTGACCCCTCCCCTTTTATGTTTTTAGTGTGCAGGTTTCGGTTTGGGTTCGCGTTGGAGTTCGTGCTAGGCGGCGGTGTGTCGTGTCTTTTGAGTCTGTGTCTGCACGTTTTAGTTTGTTAAGTATTTCGTTCTGATTTATAATTTGTCTTTCGTATAAGATATGTTTTGTACAGGTTTGAAATTATGAGTTGAATGTTTGGAATACGGGACAGGTTAGGACAGGTGCTCGGATTAGTTGAACCCGTTTTGATGTGTGATTATTCGGGACAGGTTAGGACAGGTTTGCCGAACTAGTTGAACCCGTATATTTGATTTTAATGTATGTACTGCGTTGTATGCTTGGTGTGTAAAAGTTGTTGAAAGTTGGCATTTTGTACTACTTCCGCTGTCATGCTTCGCATATTTTCTTTTGTACAGGGTTAGGTACCGCCTAGCTAGTGTGTGCGTTTTCGTTTGTCACCCGTTCGCTGTGACTTGGTGCGTGTGCGGATTCTCCATTTCGTACACGTGTCGGGTCATAGTGCGGGGGATGTGGCGCCTCACGTGCGGGGTGTTACAAGACTACTAAGACTCTGAGGAGGTTTCGGGGTTGAAGTTTTCTTGGAGAGAGCTACGTTGCATGGACCGAATTCTCTACGTTATGGATGATCAGGGGGTGCACACCCTCGACATCAACGGTGTAAAGGATGGATTGGTTTGATTTCTTGGTTTGGGAAGATCGGTTGGAGTGGTCGTTCTCGCCGAGCCTGTGCTTTGGTTTACGATTCATTTTACCAAAACTTGCATTTACTTTGAAATAATGGAATTATCAATATCTTTGTTGGGCATGCATTGAACCTCCCTTATATTATATTATGTATACTTCTCCTCACCAGTTCCGTTTGAACTGATCTCCTTTACCTTCCGTGTCCGCAGGTTGCGTTTTGGAGTCAAGCTGGGCGGGGTCTTTCCTTAGAGTCTTGTCTTTGAGTCCAGTTTGTACTCGTTATGTTGTAGCGTACTTTATGACTTATGTTTATGCTTTCGGGTTTACTTATGGATTAATATGTATGGAGCTGATGATGTTAACCTATTAGATGGACCGTGGGGGGTCTCTAGGTTGATTTACATTTCTATATTTTGAGCATTATGTGCTGGACCGTGTTGGTCACTTAAATGATGGATTGATCTTTATCATCTTGTGATATTTGACTTGAGAATGATTGAAGCGCATGTATTGATATTGAACTCTTATGCATGTGGTACGTTTTAAGCTTTCGTGTATTTGTGTTTCTTCTTAACTTGCTTGTTGTAAGTCTAGTACCGCCTAGCTAGGTTTCCGTTTGTCACCGCTTGCTTCGGTCCCGGCGGATATATGGATAGCAATTCTATATACAAGCTAGGCCCGTAGCGCGGGATAGGAGTGGGATGCCCTCGTCGGGGCATTACAATGACGCTCACGACCAAGGACACCATCCCTCGCTAACCTCCTAGTGGGTTCCGGGTTGATCCTATAAAATGGAGAAGTGCACGGGGTTGCAACCGACGACCCCATGGCCGTCTCGGGTCTCCCTTACCCACAACTCCAGGGCCCAAACTTACACTTACACTAATCACAAAAATCGGAAGCTTAATCCCACTAGACTTACACTTATACATAAGACATGCATATCGTACTTATCATATCATACGTCCATATCATGCCGACCTCATAATCATAACGAAATCAAAGCTAAGCGTACATAGGCTAATACATAGCTTCAAACTTTCAAACTTATAGCAAAGGTAACAAAATACGTATCCTACACATATCTACATATACATAAAGGCTTATAAGTCCCATGCATTCGAAAACCGGCATATTTCATTAGGGTATAACTATATCCTAACCTCACCTGGTACCAGACAAAGCTGAAGACACCACAAATGGTCCACCCCGGAACGTGTACGACCAAAAGTCACCACCCCGGGTGAACCTGAACCAACTGGACACACAAAACACAACACAGGGCTTAGACTCAGACTCAAACAACCACACAGATACGCATGGCACATGCTCTAACACTTAAGGGATGTAATCACGTAAGCAAGGTTCAAATTCATATTAATTATATGAAGAATAAAACATTAAGGCATGTTTATGTGCACACTTAATGCAAATAATAGAACTGAAAGGCAAGGCAAGTCATATCATTTCATTTGTCACACAAACAATTCATTTATTACACAACAAATTCAATTAACGGGGTTTAAGTAATTCAATCATGCAAATTTACACATTTCAGAAAATTACACAAACATCCCCTCTAGGCTAAACAACTAACAAATTCAACATGCCGGGACTCACATTGCAAATCAAAACATTTATACGTATCACATTTTGTATAGAAGCACGTAGTAGAAGAACCACCAAATCATATAATAGCATGCTTCAAATTTCATTTAAATCTCACGGAGTTACATATCAAATTCCAACCATGCTAAGTTCATATAATTCATACATTGCATACTCAATTCATATATCACATAATGGATTCAATTTGACAAAGTTTACTTAATTGAAATCAAGCAAATTCATATCGTTCCCAAAATTAAACAAACTCCCCCTTAAGGTTAGACAAATAGCTTAAATTCGACATATCGAAATTCAAGTTGCAAATCAAAGCATCAATATATTTCATAATTAATTTAATACATGGTTTTGTATGCGTTGGAACTCATATAAATCGACAAATCAAGCAATTAACAATTTATTGCAATTAAGACAATTAATTTCAAATATTCAAATTACACAAAATAAATCACAACAAATCAACCGGACATCCGATTGACGAACGGAAAGTGGCATTGAACTCACCACAACGAGAAGAACATTATGATCGGACGCTGCTTGAATGCCACCACTGTAGCCGCCGAAATTTGGCTGGACCGCCGCCGGGCCGCCTCCGAAGGTCGCCGAAAAAAACCCGAAAAATCAACCGTGCAAGTACTACTCGTGCTCGTTCCAATTCCTCGATCAATTTTTGAAAATTGGAAGCCAATCTTCTCCAATTTCGGATCTAAGAACAGGAAAACCCTCAAATCTTCAAAATCAAATTACTTCGAAACCGGTGAACGAAAATCGAATCCGCAAGAGGCATTGTCTTACCTGTGACGAGCTCTTCTAAAACCCCTATAGTAGCCCCCGAAAAATATCCCCGGAGCTACCCCCGTCGTTGCACCGCCGCTGCACCACCACGATCCGCGGCCAAACGGCCAAATCTGGAGTCGCGTGATCAAAGATGATAGTTCTCGTCGTTCCAAACAACTTTCGTGAAGAGCCCGTGGCCAAAAGAACGACAAAAAAGGCCCCCGTTGGCCGCCGAAGTTTTTGCCGCCGCTCAAGTCACCAGAATCACCACCTACGACCAAAATTTGATGAAATCGATGATGGAAATGAACTTAGGGGGTCGAAAAACCTCGGAAAACACTAACCTTCGTCGGAAAATGCCTCCGAAATGGCAAAAATCGCCGCTGCTACAGTAGCGCCGCCGGCTGCCGCCCGCTTCAGGTGGCGCGTGCGCCTTCTTCGCCGGCCCAATGGCGGCGCCGCCTACACAAAAAATTATGCCAGGAAGTCCTCTTGCCGGTCCAGGGGCGCATGTCGAAAATGGACCACCGGAAGCCGCCGAAAATTGCCGATGAAGTGGCGGCTCCGCCACCTCCTCCAGCCGCGCCAGAAAAATGGTGAAAAGGCCCGCCTCTGGTCGTCATTGGACCACGAACGTGGTACGGTTATGACCGCGTCGTCGAGCTCTTCGAAAAGCGCTACTCATTCGTCGAAGTCCGTCGAGAAATGGTCGAGTTTCAGTTAGTGTATGTTTGTGCGAGTGAATAGTAGCGGGAGGGGGTTTAAATCGCGGGGAGAGAGAGAGCTGAAGCTGGTGCGTTTGCACGAAAAACCAGGATCCAGGTATTTATATCGGGTCCTCGCGAGTGAAAACGAATGGAAGAAGGGGTTAACAATGCCAGAATTGGGCAAACTCAGAGTCTACGAACTCGTATCGATGCCCCGAACGCGAAAAAGGGGTTAAAAGGGTCAAAATCTCGATCGAACGAGCAGTGACCAAAAAATCCCTAAAAAGAGAAAATTACAAACAAGCCCCTAAACTCTTAAAGAGTTCAAAATAGGGTGGAGCAAAGTCCAAGATCAGATAATTAAACACATATAAAGGTCGAAACGTGGCATACCTTATAAGTCGGACGAGCGGGATGTTACAAACTCCCCTCCTTCAAAAGGACCTGTCCTCAGGTCTGGAAGCAGGGTCTTAAACGACGCTGAAACGAATTCCACTTCAAGCTTCCACTGCGCAACTCTGATCTAGGTGAATTGCAAACTCCTTAGGATACTTTTCCCTTAGTTGGCATCAACTCCCTTCATAGTGTCTCATTCGATCACCACTAGGCCACTGCACCCAAAGCTCGATACTGTCGCTTCCTCTTCGCTTGCAAACCATCATCAGGCCACACATAACTTCACCGCAACAAACAAGAGAGAATCCCATCTCTCAACACGCATGTGAGAGAACCCCATCCCTCAGCACAAACAAAAGAGAGAAACCCCGTCTCTCAAGCACAGAATCGAGAGAACCCCATCTCTCAACCTAAGTCTGACAGATTCCACATCTCCCAAACATTCTAGTTTGAGAAAACCCGGCATTTCTTAAACCGCTAAATCAAAGGGAATCCAGCATCCCTCGAATACCTAAGTATAAGAGAATCCAGCATCTCTCGTGCACAGAACTCAGAAAGACTCCAACATCTTTCTGTCACATAATTAGAGAGAATCCAGCATCTCTCTAACACATAATCAAAGAGAATTAAATCTCCCTCACATTCAAGCACACAAACAAAGTCAGGAATCATAACAATTAACACATAGCACACTTGGCAAATATATCACATAATAACAAATTTAATTAAGTAAACGTTACATGTATGCTCGTACCATGGATGATTAGCGTACCGTTCACCATGGTGTTGAAATCTTGACCATAAAGTTACGATGATGTCATGGAAGTTGTTTAAGTTGTGGATGTTGCAACCGTGTAATTAAAACACTAAAATTGGTGCATGAGAGTTAGATATGCAAATGAAATGTGGCACTTAAGTCACGTAAGTGCAACAATTAAATGTAATTGCAAGTAGATGATAAAGTGTTACACAATCATAGTCATAGGCGCACATAGTCACATAAATCGGTACAATTCATGCTGAGGAAGCAAAATTTCATGCCAAACGGATGCAATGCGCACATATTCCTATGTCGTACGACCTAGACTGACACGACACGACTCCAAAGCACAAGTTCTGAACCGAAGCACCTGTCCTAAAGCCAGTTGTTAAAGGTATGCATTCTAAACATGCCAGTTACTGATCCTGGCGCCATGCATTCATTGCATCACTTATCTGCGCATTCAAATTTCTTACTTGAACAATTGCCTTATGTGTTTAAAAGTAAGTTCTCTTTTGGAAACCTGCTTATCATGGATAGCGGATACAAACATTACTTTAAGTTATTATGAAACATGAGGAGAATCTGAGGACAGATTCTTTTTAAGGGGGAAGGATTGTAACAGCCCGAAACAGGGGCAAGTTGAAAATTACGAAAATACCCCTACAGCTCAAAAATATTCCTACATTTTCCGAAACACTTTCACTACCCAATATTTTAACCAAAAGAATCCTCACAATATTTCGAGGATCGTGATACTCTCCGTGAACCATAATTCCCATCCTAACTCCCGTAGTATCAAAAACCGGCGAAAACCCTAGCTTATGATTCGATCATCAATAAATCCTTACACATCTATTTTTTTTTATATTCAAAATCATAACTAAAACGACCCTTAAATTATTTTATGAATTTTCATGCATTTACCAATAACTCGATTTCACCATAGCATATTTTATAAATATTTTCCTTTCCAAAAATCATCATTTTATTTTGAACAAATTAGCTTTTATTCAATAGTCGAAATTGTACTTGAAACGATCCTAGAAGTTTTCTCTACATTATAGTGATTTTTCCCAACTTTAAACTCTATCATAGCTTCGTTTATATAATTTTCTTTTGATTTTCATCATCTTTAATATTCATAATTTATAAACGAAAACTCTAAATATCTCACATTTATAACCAACACGAAGCTCGTTTTTCACCCATTCTTTCATTAATTCACTACTTCAATCTTTTACCTCTCGACTCTTGAATAAATTTTATATTATTTTACATTTATTTTTATTCAAAATGACATCATCCATGACCACATGATCTTCTAGAAGGATTAAACAAATGAGCATAATTTCTCCACATTACCTAGTTAATTACCAAGCATTTGTTCATAATGTAATTTAACCACATCTCCTAATTTATTACCAAGCATTTGTTGAAATCATAAGCAACCACATCTCCCATAAACTCTCATTTATTGCTTAGAAACCCCTCATGACTACCTATAAATACCCCCTTAAGCCTCATTTATACCTCACAAATCAACACACAAAAATCACTCTCTTCTCTCCATTTCTCACGCCATTCTCCCTCTCTCTCTCTAAGGTATGTTTTTCTTTTATTATTTCATGCTTTATATTATGTTCTTAGTATAATATAGTCATAGCATACTTAGATTTAATTAAATTATGCTTTAGGAATTTATTTTATCGAATATATGCTATTTATGCTAGTTTAGGAAAAATGTGATAAGATATATGCATTTTATTTAATTAAATGCATGAGTTATGATATGATATGATATGAATATGTGTTTAAATAATTATGATCTTGTTTGATTAAATTCATGCCTAGAATAATTTATTTAGAATTATTCTCATAGAGAATTCATATATTTTGCTATATTATGCTTTAATCTTATGTTATGAATATGAATGTGATAGAACATGTTACACACCCTCTTTGAATATTCAAATAGGCTCAAGAACATGTTCATGTTGTTCTTGAATAATTTTAAGTGCACATGTGATAGTGTGTGAGTATGTGTGTTCGATTTTGTGTTATAAAGTGTTTAATTCATAAGAAATTGAATAGTAAATGTTTTAAATATTAATTTTGACTTTTTGGTCAACCCATATTTTGAATATTTCCAAATTAATATAAAAATAATTATAAAATTAGTTTTGGAATTTTTAAATAAAGATTTTATCCGAATTTTCCAAAAATCGGTAAATTATGGATTATTTTCAAAATATAACCTACATTGTCAAATTAAATTCTAAGTTCCATTTCTAATGTTATAATTAAGATTATAATGTGATTAATAAATATTTAAGTGGTTAAAGAATTTATGAAACCTGATTAATTACTTAATTTCCCTTAAACGGTTGAAATTAGAGTCTATCGGAAATTCTGTAACATGATATAGTTTATGTGTTTACTTGATGTAATCCTTTTATGCATGAACATTATGTGTTTTATGTGCTTATTTGATTAATATAAGGAACCTAGTTCTAAGTCTATAGTAGTTAATACTTTCAGGCGCACTGGAATCCACGTTACAATGTCTGACTACCGGTATAGGTGAGGGTTAAAATGTTTTCAACTGGAATCATGCCTATACATACGTATCTATATATAAAAACTATTTTCAAGCCTACCTCTCATTTTGATTTACTGCCCTATATACATATTATTGTACTACAATGTCCCTCTTAAGGGAAAAATACTTTCATGCCGGAATCAACGTTTTATTAGAGCATTATATATTTCAAGTCCATTTTATCAAAACATTGATTCCGGGTTATGCAAGCAAGATATTGTTCTTGATTCATGTTATGGGCCCCGGCTGTAGCCGTAGCGAGCAATTACCCGGAAGGTATCGGGCCGAGGGTATTGTTGGTGCTGCGGACTGCCACCACCTCTAGGTAGTGGTTTAACTGGAGGTTAGTTACTCCACGCCAAGGGATGAGGGAGAGATAGCTGCCTCCCGAATCTAGTTCGTGGTCTCTAGGGTTTGATTCCCTATTGACATCAAGGAGTAGTGGAGTTAATATTCTTGGGTGGAGAGGCCTAGCTTGCGGGCATTAATGTTCTTATTACACACGGTTCATATTTCTATAAATATTCCAAACTACCCCTATCCCTATTTTACAATTATTATGAACCGTTCCCTATTTGCTATATCCTATTGTTAATATTTCAGATCAAGATCTTCTTGATCATATAAATATATATATATACATATATCTATGAACCCTCATACCCCCTTCACTTAGTCACTTTGACTAACCCTCTCGCCTATTTTTAAAATGCATGATTTCAGGAATCAATGAACGACAACTAGAGGTATCTTCAAGCACTACAACCATAGGTTGGATCCGATCCTAAGAGTACACTGTCTTGAGCCTACTCTCTGTAGAAACAAACCATCTCATACTTTGTCCTTGCATGTCAACCTGTTGTACTCTTCTGCGAACTACTTTGATCAATAATGATAATCCTTGCTCATTGTAAGTAATCCTCCCCGTTCATTGGTAAAGTTGAATCTCTTTATCTTCCGCTGCACTGTGTCACATACTCCATTCATATATCATCCTGACCGTTCGCCGTAGTATTTCCTGAGTGTTGGGTCTAACCTCCACTCAGGGAGTATTACGGTGCGGGGTTGTAGTGTTGGGGAGGCGCTTCAATTAAAGTGGTATCAGAGCCCCAGGTTGCGGAAATCTGGGGTTCATCATTCATAGAGTCTCATATGTACTCTCGTGTCTTTAGTGCTTAAATTGTGATCAATCACTGTTGGGGCGGCCGACCAGCATGTGATTTGTTACAATTGTAGTACTAAACCCTTCTTCGATCAAGTCAAGTATACAGTCTTAATCCATACCAAAATCTCAAGTTCTATCAAATCCTTCAATTATCAAATTCTTGGTAGATTCGGTTACAAGATCTACATCTCCTTCATCATACTAGTATTCCTAAGTCATGGAAACACTTCACTTATTCGTTCAAATCCAAAGTTATTAGAATTGCTTCAACATACCAGTAGGACCGAAAACTAACTTATTAATTTCCTGTGCCTTTATATTGCTTTATCTTCGCTAAGGATGTTTTGTCTGTTAATTGCTATTACTTGCAAATTTTAATTTTGGGATCATCTGGACATCATTCTCAACTACTATGCATTATATTATCTCTATAAGGGTGGTTGCAGCTTAAAATTGTCATCCCCAAAGTTGTTAAAGGTATGCATTCTAAACATGCCAGTTACTGATCCTGGCGCCATGCATTCATTGCATCACTTATCTGCGCATTCAAATTTCTTACTTGAACAATTGCCTTATGTGTTTAAAAGTAAGTTCTCTTTTGGAAACCTGCTTATCATGGATAGCGGATACAAACATTACTTTAAGTTATTATGAAACATGAGGAGAATCTGAGGACAGATTCTTTTTAAGGGGGAAGGATTGTAACAGCCCGAAACAGGGGCAAGTTGAAAATTATGAAAATACCCCTACAGCTCAAAAATATTCCTACATTTCCCGAAACACTTTCACTACCCAATATTTTAACCAAAAGAATCCTCACAATATTTCGAGGATCGTGATACTCTCCGTGAACCATAATTCCCATCCTAACTCCCGTAGTATCAAAAACCGGCGAAAACCCTAGCTTATGATTCGATCATCAATAAATCCTTACACATCTATTTTTTTTATATTCAAAATCATAACCAAAACGACCCTTAAATTATTTTATGAATTTTCATGCATTTACCAATAACTCGATTTCACCATAGCATATTTTATAAATATTTTCCTTTCCAAAAATCATCATTTTATTTTGAACAAATTAGCTTTTATTCAATAGTCGAAATTATACTTGAAACGATCCTTGAAGTTTTCTCTACATTATAGTGATTTTTCCCAACTTTAAACTCTATCATAGCTTCGTTTATATAATTTTCTTATGATTTTCATCATCTTTAATATTCATAATTTATAAACGAAAACTCTAAATATCTCACATTTATAACCAACACGAAGCTCGTTTTTCACCCATTCTTTCATTAATTCACTACTTCAATCTTTTACCTCTCGACTCTTGAATAAATTTTATATTATTTTACATTTATTTTTATTCAAAATGACATCATCCATGACCACATGATCTTCTAGAAGGATTAAACAAATGAGCATAATTTCTCCACATTACCTAGTTAATTACCAAGCATTTGTTCATAATGTAATTTAACCACATCTCCTAATTTATTACCAAGCATTTGTTGAAATCATAAGCAACCACATCTCCCATAAACTCTCATTTATTGCTTAGAAACCCCTCATGACTACCTATAAATACCCCCTTAAGCCTCATTTATACCTCACAAATCAACACACAAAAATCACTCTCTTCTCTCCATTTCTCACGCCATTCTCCCTCTCTCTCTCTAAGGTATGTTTTTCTTTTATTATTTCATGCTTTATATTATGTTCTTAGTATAATATAGTCATAGCATACTTAGATTTAATTAAATTATGCTTTAGGAATTTATTTTATGGAATATATGCTATTTATGCTAGTTTAGGAAAAATGTGATAAGATATATGCATTTTATTTAATTAAATGCATGAGTTATGATATGATATGATATGAATATGTGTTTAAATAATTATGATCTTGTTTGATTAAATTCATGCCTAGAATAATTTATTTAGAATTATTCTCATAGAGAATTCATATATTTTGCTATATTATGCTTTAATCTTATGTTATGAATATGAATGTGATAGAACATGTTACACACCCTCTTTGAATATTCAAATAGGCTCAAGAACATGTTCATGTTGTTCTTGAATAATTTTAAGTGCACATGTGATAGTGTGTGAGTATGTGTGTTCGATTTTGTGTTATAAAGTGTTTAATTCATAAGAAATTGAATAGTAAATGTTTTAAATATTAATTTTGACTTTTTGGTCAACCCATATTTTGAATATTTCCAAATTAATATAAAAATAATTATAAAATTAGTTTTGGAATTTTTAAATAAAGATTTTATCCGAATTTTCCAAAAATCGGTAAAGTATGGATTATTTTCAAAATATAACCTACATTGTCAAATTAAATTCTAAGTTCCATTTCTAATGTTATAATTAAGATTATAATGTGATTAATAAATATTTAAGTGGTTAAAGAATTTATGAAACCTGATTAATTACTTAATTTCCCTTAAACGGTTGAAATTAGAGTCTATCGGAAATTCTCTAACATGATATAGTTTATGTGTTTACTTGATGTAATCCTTTTATGCATGAACAATATGTGTTTTATGTGCTTATTTGATTAATAAAAGGAACCTAGTTCTAAGTCTATAGTAGTTAATACTTTCAGGCGCACTGGAATCCACGTTACAATGTCTGACTACCGGTATAGGTGAGGGTTAAAATGTTTTCAACTGGAATCATTCCTATACATACGTATCTATATATAAAAACTATTTTCAAGCCTACCTCTCATTTTGATTTACTGCCCTATATACATATTATTGTACTACAATGTCCCTCTTAAGGGAAAAATACTTTCATGCCGGAATCAACGTTTTACTAGAGCATTATATATTTCAAGTCCATTTTATCAAAACATTGATTCCTGGTTATGCAAGCAAGATATTGTTCTTGATTCATGTTATGGGCCCCGGCTGTAGCCGTAGCGAGCAATTACCCAGAAGGTATCGGGCCGAGGGTATTGTTGGTGCTGCGGACTGCCACCACCTCTTGGTAGTGGTTTAACTGGAGGTTAGTTACTCCACGCCAAGGGATGAGGGAGAGATAGCTGCCTCCCGAATCTAGTTCGTGGTCTCTAGGGTTTGATTCCCTATTGACATCAAGGAGTAGTGGAGTTAATATTCTTGGGTGGAGAGGCCTAGCTTGCGGGCATTAATGTTCTTATTACACACGGTTCATATTTCTATAAATATTCCAAACTACCCCTATCCCTATTTTACAATTATTATGAACCGTTCCCTATTTGCTATATCCTATTGTTAATATTTCAGATCAAGATCTTCTTGATCATATAAATATATATATATACATATATCTATGAACCCTCATACCCCCTTCACTTAGTCACTTTGACTAACCCTCTCGCCTATTTTTAAAATGGATGATTTCAGGAATCAATGAACGACAACTAGAGGTATCTTGAAGCACTACAACCGTAGGTTGGATCCGATCCTAAGAGTACACTGTCTTGAGCCTACTCTCTGTAGAAACAAACCATCTCATACTTTGTCCTTGCATGTCAACCTGTTGTACTCTTCTGCGAACTACTTTGATCAATAATGATAATCCTTGCTCATTGTAAGTTATCCTCCCCGTTCATTGGTAAAGTTGAATCTCTTTATCTTCCGCTGCACTGTGTCACATACTCCATTCATATATCATCCTGACCGTTCGCCGTAGTATTTCCTGAGTGTTGGGTCTAACCTCCACTCAGGGAGTATTGCGGTGCGGGGTTGTAGTGTTGGGGAGGCGCTTCAATTAAAGTGGTATCAGAGCCCCAGGTTGCAGAAATCTGGGGTTCATCATTCATAGAGTCTCATATGTACTCTCGTGTCTTTAGTGCTTAAATTGTGATCAATCACTGTTGGGGGCGGCCGACCAGCATGTGATTTGTTACAATTGTAATACTAAACCCTTCTTCGATCAAGTCAAGTATACAGTCTTAATCCATACCAAAATCTCAAGTTCTATCAAATCCTTCAATTATCAAATTCTTGGTAGATTCGGTTACAAGATCTACATCTCCTTCATCATACTAGTATTCCTAAGTCATGGAAACACTTCACTTATTCGTTCAAATCCAAAGTTATTAGAATTGCTTCCAGATACCAGTAGGACCGAAAACTAACTTATTAATTTCCTGTGCCTTTATATTGCTTTATCTTCGCTAAGGATGTTTTGTCTGTTAATTGCTATTACTTGCAAATTTTAATTTTGGGATCATCTGCACATCATTCTCAACTACCATGCCTTATATTATCTCTATAAGGGTGGTTGCAGCTTAAAATTGTCATCCCCAAAGTTGTTAAAGGTATGCATTCTAAACATGCCAGTTACTGATCCTGGCGCCATGCATTCATTGCATCACTTATGTGCGCATTCAAATTTCTTACTTGAACAATTGCCTTATGTGTTTAAAAGTAAGTTCTCTTTTGGAAACCTGCTTATCATGGATAGCGGATACAAACATTACTTTAAGTTATTATGAAACATGAGGAGAATCTGAGGACATATTCTTTTTAAGGGGGAAGGATTGTAACAGCCCGAAACAGGGGCAAGTTGAAAATTACGAAAATACCCCTACAGCTCAAAAATATTCCTACATTTCCCGAAACACTTTCACTACCCAATATTTTAACCAAAAGAATCCTCACAATATTTCGAGGATCGTGATACTCTCCGTGAACCATAATTCCCATCCTAACTCCCGTAGTATCAAAAACCGGCGAAAACCCTAGCTTATGATTCGATCATCAATAAATCCTTACACATCTATTTTTTTTTATATTCAAAATCATAACCAAAACGACCCTTAAATTATTTTATGAATTTTCATACATTTACCAATAACTCGATTTCACCATAGCATATTTTATAAATGTTTTTCTTTCCAAAAATCATCATTTTATTTTGAACAAATTAGCTTTTATTCAATAGTCGAAATTATACTTGAAACGATCCTTGAAGTTTTCTCTACATTATAGTGATTTTTCCCAACTTTAAACTCTATCATAGCTTCGTTTATATAATTTTCTTATGATTTTCATCATCTTTAATATTCATAATTTATAAACGAAAACTCTAAATATCTCACATTTATAACCAACACGAAGCTCGTTTTTCACCCATTCTTTCATTAATTCACTACTTCAATCTTTTACCTCTCGACTCTTGAATAAATTTTATATTATTTTACATTTATTTTTATTCAAAATGACATCATCCATGACCACATGATCTTCTAGAAGGATTAAACAAATGAGCATAATTTCTCCATATTACCTAGTTAATTACCAAGTATTTGTTCATAATGTAATTTAACCACATCTCCTAATTTATTACCAAGCATTTGTTGAAATCATAAGCAACCACATCTCCCATAAACTCTCATTTATTGCTTAGAAACCCCTCATGACTACCTATAAATACCCCCTTAAGCCTCATTTATACCTCACAAATCAACACACAAAAATCACTCTCTTCTCTCCATTTCTCACGCCATTCTCCCTCTCTCTCTCTAAGGTATGTTTTTCTTTTATTATTTCATGCTTTATATTATGTTCTTAGTATAATATAGTCATAGCATACTTAGATTTAATTAAATTATGCTTTAGGAATTTATTTTATGGAATATATGCTATTTATGCTAGTTTAGGAAAAATGTGATAAGATATATGCATTTTATTTAATTAAATGCATGAGTTATGATATGATATGATATGAATATGTGTTTAAATAATTATGATCTTGTTTGATTAAATTCATGCCTAGAATAATTTATTTAGAATTATTCTCATAGAGAATTCATATATTTTGCTATATTATGCTTTAATCTTATGTTATGAATATGAATGTGATAGAACATGTTACACACCCTCTTTGAATATTCAAATAGGCTCAAGAACATGTTCATGTTGTTCTTGAATAATTTTAAGTGCACATGTGATAGTGTGTGAGTATGTGTGTTCGATTTTGTGTTATAAAGTGTTTAATTCATAAGAAATTGAATAGTAAATGTTTTAAATATTAATTTTGACTTTTTGGTCAACCCATATTCTGAATATTTCCAAATTAATAAAAAAATAATTATAAAATTAGTTTTGGAAATTTTAAATAAAGATTTTATCCGAATTTTCCAAAAATCGGTAAAT
The DNA here is from genome assembly GCA_037501455.1 of Lantana camara. Classification (NCBI taxonomy): domain Eukaryota; kingdom Viridiplantae; phylum Streptophyta; class Magnoliopsida; order Lamiales; family Verbenaceae; genus Lantana; species Lantana camara. Next base: position 44,461,494 of record CM074865.1, read on the forward strand.
TATGGATTATTTTCAAAATATAACCTACATTGTCAAATTAAATTCTAAGTTCCATTTCTAATGTTATAATTAAGATTATAATGTGATTAATAAATATTTAAGTGGTTAAAGAATTTATGAAACCTGATTAATTACTTAATTTCCCTTAAACGGTTGAAATTAGAGTCTATCGGAAATTCTCTAACATCATATAGTTTATGTGTTTACTCGATGTAATCCTTTTATGCATGAACATTATGTGTTTTATGTGCTTATTTGATTAATATAAGGAACCTAGTTCTAAGTCTATAGTAGTTAATACTTTCAGGCGCACTAGAATCCACGTTACAATGTCTGACTACCGGTATAGGTGAGGGTTAAAATGTTTTCAACTGGAATCATGCCTATACATACGTATCTATATATAAAAACTATTTTCAAGCCTACCTCTCATTTTGATTTACTGCCCTATATACATATTATTATACTACAATGTCCCTCTTAAGGGAAAAATACTTTCATGCCGGAATCAACGTTTTACTAGAGCATTATATATTTCAAGTCCATTTTATCAAAACATTGATTCCGGGTTATGCAAGCAAGATATTGTTCTTGATTCATGTTATGGGCCCCGACTGTAGCCGTAGCGAGCAATTACCCGGAAGGTATCGGGCCGAGGGTATTGTTGGTGCTGCGGACTGCCACCACCTCTTGGTAGTGGTTTAATTGGAGATTAGTTACTCCACGCCAAGGGATGAGGGAGAGATAGTTGCCTCCCGAATCTAGTTCGTGGTCTCTAGGGTTTGATTCCCTATTGACATCAAGGAGTAGTGGAGTTAATATTCTTGGTTTTATTGAAGTATCGGAGCCTGATCAGCCCGATACTATTTTACCAACTATTCAAGGAGTTATGGGTGAAGAGGCCTAGCTTGCGGGCATTAATGTTCTTATTACACATGGTTCATATTTCTATAAATATTCCGAACTACCCCTATCCCTATTTTACAATTATTATGAACCGTTCCCTATTTGCTATATCCTATTGTTAATATTTCAGATCAAGATCTTCTTGATCATATAAATATATATATATACATATATCTATGAACCCTCATACCCCCTTCACTTAGTCACTTTGACTAACCCTCTCGCCTATTTTTAAAATGCATGATTTCAGGAATCAATGAACGACAACTAGAGGTATCTTGAAGCACTACAACCGTAGGTTGGATCCGATCCTAAGAGTACACTGTCTTGAGCCTACTCTCTGTAGAAACAAACCATCTCATACTTTGTCCTTGCATGTCAACCTGTTGTACTCTTCTGCGAACTACTTTGATCAATAATGATAATCTTTGCTCATTGTAAGTTATCCTCCCCGTTCATTGGTAAAGTTGAATCTCTTTATCTTCCCCTGCACTGTGTCACATACTCCATTCATATATCATCCTGACCGTTCGCCGTAGTATTTCCTGAGTGTTGGGTCTAACCTCCACTCAGGGAGTATTGCGGTGCGGGGTTGTAGTGTTGGGGAGGCGCTACAGGGACTCACATTGCAAATCAAAACATTTATAAGTATCACATTTCATATAGAAGCATGTAGTACAAGAACCACCAAATCATATAATAGCATGCTTCGAATTTCATTTAAATCCTACGGAGTTACATATCAAATTCCAACCATGCTAAGTTCATATAATTCATATATTGTATACTCAATTCATATATCACATAACGGATTCAATTTGTCAAAGTTTACTTAATTTAAATCAAGCAAATTCATATCGTTCCCAAAATTACACAAACACCCCCTTAAAGTTAGACAAATAGCTTAAATTCGACATATCAGAATTCAAATTGCAAATCAAAGCATCAATATATTTCATAATTCATTTAATACATGGTTTCATATACATTGGAACTCATATAGATCGACAAATCAAGCAATTAACAATTTATTGCAATTAAGACAATTGATTTCAAATATTCAAATTACACAAAATAAATCACAACAAATCAACCGGACATCCGATTGACGAACGGAAAGTGGCGTTCAACTCACCACAATGAGAAGAACATTCTGACCGGAAGCCGCCAGAATGCCACCACTGTAGCTGCCAAAATTTTACCGGACCGCCGCCGGGCCACCGCCGAAGGTCGCCGGAACAATCCCAAAAAATCAACCGTGCAAGTACTCCTCGTGCTCGTTCCAATTCCTCGATCCATTTCTGAAAATTCGAAGCCAATCTTCTCCAATTTCGGATCTAACAACACGAAAACCCTCAAATCTTCAAAATCAAATTACTTCCAAACCGGTGAACGGAAATCGAATCCGCAAAAGGCATTGTCTTACCCGTGACGAGCTCTTCGAAACCCCTATAGTGGCCGCCAGAAAATATCCCCGGAGCTACCCCCGTCGTTGCACCGCCGTGATCCGCCACCGAACGGCCAAATCTGGAGTCACGTGATTAAAGGATGATAGTTCTCGTCGTTCCAAACAACTTCCGTGAAGAGCCCGTGGCCAAAAGATTCACGAAAAAGGCCCCCGTTGGCCGCCGAAGTTTCTGCCACAGCTCAAGTCGCCGGAACAACCACCTACGGCCAAAATTTGATGAAATCGATGCCAGAAATGGACTCAGGGGGTCGAAAAACCTCGGAAAACATTAACCTTCGCTGGAAAAAGCCACCGAAACGGCGAAAATCGCCACTGCTACAGTAGCGCCGCCGCTTGCCGCCCGGTTTAGGTGGCATGTGCGCCTTCCTCGCCACCCCAATGACGGTGCCGCCTACATAGAAAATTACGCCGGGAAGTCCTCTTGCCGGTCCAGGGGCGCGTGTCGAAAAGGGACCGCCGGAAGCCACCGAAAATTACCGAAGAAGTGGCGGCTCCGCCACCTCCTCCAGCCGCGCCTGAAAATTAGCGAAAAGGCCCACCTCCGGTTGTCGTCGGGCCACGAACTTGGTACGGTTGTCATTGCATCGTCGAGCTCTTTGAAAAACACTACTCATTCATCGAATTCCGTCGAGAAATGGTCGAGTTTCGGTTAGTGTGTGTTTGTGTATGTGAATAGTGGCGGAGGAGGTTTAAATCGCGAGGGGAGAGAGAGAGAGAGAGAGAGCTGAAGCTGGTGTTTTTGCACGAAAAATGAGGATCCGGGTATTTATCTTGGGTCCTCGCGAGCAAAAATGAACGGAAGAAGGGGTTAACGACGCTAGAATAGGGCAAACTCAGAGTCTACGGACTCGTATCGATGCCCCGAATGCGAAAAATGGGTCAAAACGATCAAAATCTCGATCGAACGAGCAGTGACCGAAAAATCCCTAAAAAGAGAAAATTACAAACAAGCTCCTAAACTCTTAAAGAGTTCAAAATAGGGCCGAGCAAAGTCCAAGATCACATAATTAAACACATAAAAAGGTCGAAACGTGGCTTACCTTATAAGTCGGACGAGCGAGATGTTACATGCGTAGACTTCGTTAACCGATCCACTATAACCCAAATACCATCAAACCCTCCTTTTACCTTCGGTAACCCGGATATGAAATCCATTGCCATCTTTTCCCACTTCCACTCGGGAATAGGTAACGGCTGCAGAAGTCCCCCGGGCTTTTGATGCTCGGCTTTTACCTTCTCACACGTTAAGCAATGTTTCATAAACTCGGCCACATCCCTCTTTAACCCTCGCCACCAATAATATTGCTTAAGGTCTTGGTACATTTTATTCTCTCCGTGATGGACCGAATACGCCGACTTGTGAGCTTCTTCAAGCAATACCCTTTTCAATTCTTCGGGTACCACCACTCGGTTCTTGAAACGAAGAAGACCGGTTTCATCGAACCCGAATAGACTTTCCGGATCCTCTCTTGCTTTGGCAGCAAATCTTTGAACTTCTGGATCGTTACTCTGAGCCTCAAACATTCTATGCTTTAATTCCGATTGAATAGAGATATTAGAAACCCCGAGCTTTCACTACAAAAGGCTCAATTCCACTACTCACACCAACTTCCAAATTCAAAACACTAACCTTCCTACGTAAAGCGTCGGCAACCATATTAGCATTCCCGGGATGACACTTGATAATACAATCATAATCTTCTAGTCGCTCCATCCATCGTCGTTGCCTCATATTAAGATCCTTCTGAGTAAACAAGTATTAGAGACTCTTATGATCGGTGAAAATCTCAAACAACACCCCATACAAGTAATGTTTCCATTTCCTGAGTGCAAATACCACGGCAGCGAGTTCAAGATCATGTGTCGGGTAATTCTTTTCATATTCCTTCAACTTCCGGGAAGCATAAGCAATCACCTTTCCATTTTGGGTTAAAACATGCCCCAAGCCTTCCTTCGACGTGTCCGTATAAATTGCATAACCATCACTAATGTAGCGCCCCCACTTTGCTGGTAGAGAGCGGCGCCCCAACCCCCGCACTGAAGCACCCCTCAAGTAATGGTGTGAGCCATCACTCAAGAAATACCCCAGCGAATGGCATATCCATTAAAGATTAACGATAATAGTGTTTAACTATGTGGCTTATGCAGCGGAAAATCAGAGTATTTTAAAACTTTTCAAAACATGTGCGTGATGGTATATAAACAAACAAGTACTGATCGTTAAGCAGAAGAGACTATTAACATTACTGTATCGATTGAACGTTATCACGGGAGCATATGATAGCAATTGCAGCAGTATCCAAGTAGCAGAAGGATTATTACAAAAGCATTAAAGCAAGGTGTCAATGCGGCCATATAACATATGCAGGACACAAAATAGATTAATAAAGTAAAGTCCTGACTCAAACAAAATGAACACTCTAGAGCTTCAAGATACCTCTAGACTGCCGCTGCAAGACCTGAAACCATGAGGCCAGAAAACAGGTAGAGGTATTAGTCAAAGTGACTAAGTGAGGGATAACTTTAAAAGAAAGTACTTAAAGTAAACGTTTGAAGTAAAGTTCATAAGGTAAAACCTTTAATGCAAAGCTTTAATGAAGAACTTAAGAATAAGTTCAAGTGATAAAACCCTTTGATGCAATGCTATAAGAAATGAGAGTTTTCAAAACACTTTCATGAATGTTGTCACACGCGCACACATATGCTATGATTTGGTTCATATGATTTTCATAAAACGGGATAAGGGTAGGGAACAAGTTTGCAAGATATGAACCAACTTTATCAAAACATTGATGCCCGCAAGCTAGGCTTCTCCATCCTTACTCCAGAAAACATGACCATTAATAGGGTGTCGGACCGAGATCAACAACACCCTAACACATACACACATGCACCATCCTCCACCAAGTTTCACTTCGGGGAGCGACCCCTAGGTGACCATTAACCATTGATTTGGGAATAGATTTGCGGTCCATTCCTGGCAATTGTCCTGACTTAACCAAACCTCCTGATTAAAGTCGGTATCAATCGCCTAGTGTGGCGGCCGGTATTAGTGATGTCGTTGGCGCTCACCTCCCGAACATCACCTCTACACATAACCGCCGGGCCCATACCATTAACCATTGATTGCTTGCACCATTGATGACATCCAGAATAAATCCGAATGTATGAACCATTGAACATATGCATTAAACCATTGATGCAATACTTTGAAAACATGAACCATTGATGCATTACTTTGAAAACATTGAACCATTGATGCTATACTTTGAAAACATGAACCATTGATGCTATACTTTGAAAACATGTGCCTTTGATCAATAAATAACTAATACGATTGGGTTCTTTGAAGAATCATCCCTTATAAAGGGTATTTCAAAACAAGAATGTAAAGCGCTAGGCTTAGAGTTTCAAAACGATTGAATCATTAAGTATTCATGGTTCCAGTTGAAAACATTTATAACCTCACCTATTAATAACAGTAGGTAGGATAGATTATGCAGTGCCCTGGGGATTCCAGTGCTCAACCTTAAATCCTGTAAGTGTGTACTAAGGTGAGCTTAAGAGCTAAGACACACTTCTATCACGATGCACATAAACATATAAAACAAGTACAGAACATGTAATGACAAAAGAATCCTTAAAGTGAGTTATCATTAACGTGGGACTATGATCTCACTATAATCGATTAGGAATTAATCAAATTATGAATCCTATCGCAAAACCTTAGGTTATAAAACAAGTCCTCGAAAGAAAACACATTTTGAAATCACATTTTAGACCCCAGATTTGAAATCCCTAAGTGCAAATGTCCATTAAGAAAGCACAAGTTTTAATTCACTTTTACTATTCAAAAGCACTATTCAAAGTTACTATTCTAGATGACTATTCACTGATTACTATTCACAGGTTACTATTCACTTATCGGGTCAAAGGGTCGGGTCAAACCCACACACTAAACACACACTCATGCACACACACGAACACACTCACACACACACGGCATGCACACATACACACACCCTAATTCAATTATGATCTTGATTATAACCTATAGTTTCAAGTTCATGTTATAATAAGCAAGTGTGATCTAGGTTAAAGGCATAACCTATGGTTAAGAGGTCTAATTAAAGCATAACATCAAGTTATGAAACACAATTCTATCTTAGGTTATAACATGTGACACTATCAAAGTGTATAACATGTGATCAAAGCACTATTCCATTAATCCATATCATATCATAAGCTCAAGTCATAATATATGAGTCATGTAACATTGTAACAATGTAATAACATATCATAGACATAAGTCATAGCACATCAAGACCATTAATCATGTAACATTCATCAATTGAGACCATATAGTAACATGTAACAAGTTATAATATAATTGATCATAGGTTACTATTCCATTGCATAACATGCTTGAACATAAATTAAATATCATAATCATGCATCAATTATCATCATATAATAACTCCATAACATGATCATACCATATACTAAAGCAATTCATAACATTTCATAGCATATACTAAACAATTAAATCATAATTCACTACTAACAAACATATCATAAAAACTATATAATAAATGCATAAAATAAAATCATATATGTCTTAGGGAAGACCTTAAGACCCAACCTAAACATAATATAAACATACCATAACATAAAAACATAAACTAAACTAAAACATAACATAAACTAAAGCATAAAATAAAACAACTAACCTAGCTAACAAGGGAGGGGGGGGGGGGGGGGACTGCAAGAGGGGGAGAGGGAGAGAAAGAAAGGGAGTTGTTAACACAACATATGAGCAAGGAATTCAATGGCATGAGGGCTCTATTTATAGTTGTTGGGAAGCCCCTCACCTTGTAATAAAAGTATAGGTAAGGGTAGGAGAGCAAATTGGTAAAACTTCTCTTGGAAGCTAACTTTGTTCTTGAAGCTAAAATGGGACTGCTGGGGGGTATTTCGGTAATTTCAGCTCCAAAACGTGAAGGTGAGTGTCTGGAAGTATAACCATTCCATCTGGGCAAAAATTATCTTCGAAACGCATATTCATACGTCGAAATCGGATTTACCGTTTGAAAGATACATTAGTTTTAGTGAATAAAAGTTTTGAGCCCGAAACTCAACACGAGTGAAAAACGACTTTCGAGAATGATTTTCGAGTCCGGATTGTTTCCAAAATTCAAGAAATAAATCGAGAAGCGTTTTGAATCCAATATCGACTATAAAACGTTTTACCGTTAAAAAGTTGAAAATGTAGAATGAATAGTGAATTGTTACGTACAATGTACGCTTCAAAATTTCGAGATAGGGTTTGAATTAAGGGCTGTAAAACATCTCAAAAATCTTGAAATAGCTCGAGTAATGCAAATCCGAAGAGAAAACATTTTCCGAATGAAAACCGTTCGTAGTAGGAATAGTGAAATAGGGTTTTCGTAAACATTTTCAATAAAACGAAGTTTGGAATAGATTTTCAAGTCAAGAATGATTTCAATAGACTCGCCTCGACTCAAGGATCGATTTGACTATAAACTTGGGTAGGAAAAGATATCAGAATCAAAAGCTCATTTTTAGATGAATAGTAACTTTGGTCGGTAAGTTCCCAAAATGCCCTTATGGTTCAAGAAAGGTTTCTGGAGCTTGGAAAACAAGTTCAAAGGATAGGAAAACATGTGATATGAACCTTTAGGGTTCCATTGAAGCATTTGGGTAATATAGGCTTGTGAAATGAATAGTAAACTGTATCGAAGGTCAAGAATTCCCCCTTAAAACATGTCAGATCACATATGAGCATGAAGTTCATGTAAGAATGCAATGCATGACGGTTTATAAAGTTGGATTACGGTCTATAAACGCTTTACCAATGCCCCTAGTTTACCGTTATCATCCAGGCCATGTTTTGGGCTGTTACAACTAACTTCTGAAAGAGTTAACACCGGAGCTTACACTAATTTCTCTTTCAAAACATTGAAGCTCTTCTCACATTTATCATCCCATACATACTTAACATCCTTCTTGGTCAACCGGGTTAAGGGAGCGGCGATCTTTGAAAAATCTTGCATGAACCTCCTATAATAACCCACCAATCCCAAGAAATTTTAATCTCAGAGGTGTTCTTTGGTTTCACCCATTTCAATACGGCCTCTATCTTCGAAGGATCAACTTCTAATCCATTGCCCCAAAATAATATGACCCAAGAAGGACACCCGGTCGATCCAAAACTCACATTTTCTAAACTTTACAAATAATTGATGCTCCTTCAACGTTTTCAACACAAGCTTGAGGTGCCTTGCATGTTCCTCGGCCGACTTGGAGAAAACCAGAATATCATCAATAAATATCACAACGTACTTATCAAGGAAAGGTCGGAAGATTCTATGCATCATATCCATAAAAGCGATCGAAAATTCGTTAATCCGAAAGGTATAACCACAAATTCATAATGCCCATATCGAGGATTGAAGCCCGTCTTTGGAATATCCTCCACTCGGATCCGTAATTGGTAATAACCCTGTCTCAAGTCAATCTTTAAGGAGACTTTAGAACCTTGAAGTATGTCAAATAACTCCTCAATGTGTGCAAGAGGATATTTATTCTTGATGGTCATCCGATTCAGCTCCCGATAATCAATACACATCCGCAGAGTTCCATCTTTCTTCTTCACAAATAATACCGACGGATCCCACGACGAAGACCTCGGTCTAATATACCCAACTTCCAAAAGAGCATCAAGTTGAACCTTCAAGTCCTTTAATTCTGCCGGAGCCATCCGATACGGAGTCTTAAAGTAGGGTTCTGCATTCGGATATAAATCGATCACAAACTCTATCTCCCTATCCGGCGACAAAGAATCCAATTTCTCCGGAAACACCTCGGGAAATTCTTTAACCACTTCCATTTTTTCCAACTTCATTTGGTCCTTAGGTTGATTAAGATTATAGGCTATGAATCCTGTAGCCCCATCTCGGACCAATTTTTGAGCTTCTGAGAAAGACAATAGAGGTACCGTTTTAGAACTCTGACCCGTAACAATTTCTGAACCCAACCGAACTCTCTTAGCCCGACAATCAACGGTGGGATAGTGCTTGTATAACCAGTCCATTCCCAAGATAGAACCATAGAGAGACATCGGCAATTCAATGAAATCCGTTGAGAAAACCCGACCCTCAATACTCACCGGCACCTCTCTAAAAACCCCGTTAGTTTCTATACTACCACCAAAGGGAGTACTAACCACGTATCATGCATCATAATAAATAACACACAAAGGCAACTTAACAGAAACATCACGAGAAATAAAGGAGTGGGTAGCTCCCGGATCAAATGAAGTATGTATGTTTGTGCCATGAATGCAAATGGTACCTTCAACAACTGTTGCAGGGTCCACATCCGCATCAGGTTGCTCTCCTTCCAGGGCATAAGCACGGGCTTGAATAAGTGGCCTCTGACCCCCAGGTGGCGGATCACGTCGATCTGGACATCCATCTACCATATGCTTTGCACTCCCGCAAATCAAACATAGCCCTAATCGGTGACGGTAACCCTCATAAGTATGGGTACGCAACCCACAATAGGTACAAGCTGGCTTCCTGGTAGGTGGTGGCAAAGCAGGTGGCTGAGGAGCCTTTTGAACCTGTCCTTGAGGTTTAAACTTCTTCACCGGACCCTTAGGAGGGGGAGAAGCGGTATCATATACAATAGGCCTCTTAACGGGATTATATCCCGATCTCGACCCGGAACATGAACCCTGACTCGACCTATAAGTAGATCTCCAAGCTTTTACTGAATCCTTAACCATAAGAGCTTTCGAAGTGGCCTTTCTCCAAGTACTAGTGTTAACGGTTTGAATTGCCACTTGAATATCCGGTCCCAAACCTTGTACAAATTACATTGCCTTATGGAAGTCAAAACTTGCAAGACCCAACCATCCAATCATAGCGTACGTCGGGAACATGACTCCCACGTATGGGATTCTTCCTCCACCAAACCTCTTGGTAGGTTCAGGGGTCATCCCAAAATGGTGAGGATAGTGCAAGAGTTACCCGTCAGCCCTTGCTTTCCCGATTTTCTCAATACACTACCCTCAGGCCCACTGTGCAATACAATATACTCGCCAAATCAATCAATCAATCAATCCGTTTCAAGAAATCAGTTGAAAATCATTAAAGTTTGAAAACTATAGATGTATAGATACATTTTGGACGAAAACATCACATACGGTTTTATGGGTTCTATATATATCTAGAATTAAACCTCACCTTTACCCACCAAAAGAAGTAAGGAAACACTCTACGGAGCGTGCTCCTCGTCTCCGGGACCGTGATCTGTGTAACAAGGACAAGTGTATGTAAGACTCGACTCTTATGAACTATTTAAGACGAACGGCGTATTCACACAATGCAATAACATGGTTTGACAATTAAACTCGAATCCGTATGAGTTCATCTTAATAACAAAGATCCATGCATACACATACTTGGAACAATGACGACACGTTGAAGCACAACTCGTAAAATATTCCACGAAAAATCATGAAACTTCATAACACACAAGATAACACATTATATGACATGTTAGTGAAGTGTACATACCGGAAATAAACCAAGGAAACCATGCAAGAAAGGTTATAAAATCAAAATTTCAATCAGATTATGCAGGGGTTACGGCCGCGACCCATTTTGCTCACAAAATGGTAGCGGCCGCTACCTATTTTTTTCATGCAATTTTCACAAGTCGAAACATGGCCAAATTTTGGTAGCGGGCGTGACATGATATATGTGTATTTCAGGTCGCGGTCGCGACATGATTTATGTGGCCCGACCTGAAGAACTGCCAAATGCGAGAGTGAGTCGCGGGCTCGACCATTTTTACTCTATTAACAGTCGCGACCACGACCTTCAAACGCAGCAGAAAAAACAGAGTCGAAAACAGGGGATTCGAACCAAAAACCTCCAAAACCAATAATAAATCCAACTTCACTCCATTGCAAAAGCTCAAATACATCAAATACACATTATACTTCATTAAGACATCAAATAAACCATAAAACATGCATCAAATCATCAAGAATCAACCACAAAAACCCCATAATTTTCATGACTTTCATATAAACTCATACTTTCATGCAAGAATCCAACTCTAATGATCATAATCATGCTCCTAACCACGAATAAACAAGAAAGCATCACATAAACATTAAACCCTACTCATGAATAATTCAAGAATTCAAGCAAAATTTCTCCATTTGTACCTTGATATGAAGAAAGAAAGGTTGAATGGATGATATGTTGATGATGCTTCCCAAAGTATGAAATTTTCCTCAAAATCAAGCTTGCAATAGATGAAATGTTCCTTCCTTCCTTGGTGTTTCCAACGTGATTTAGTGTGTGTGAGTGTATGTGATTTTATATGAAATGTGAGGAATGAATTACAAGAGATAAAATGCATATGATATATGATAGTCTTCCACTAACTCTCACTAATCACCATTATTTGTACTTAAGTCCTTGAAGTATTTGAATGAATGCAACAAGTTTCATTCCATGGAAAATGATCAATTAACTCCCAATTCATGTTACGTAATTAAGTCATCAAATTTATGAAATGATCAATTAAGGCATATAAGAGCATTTAATTATATTGGCAGTTAATTCACAAAATTTCACGTTAACATAATTTCATAGCAATACATGAAAGTATAATGCATATAATGCAATGACAATTAATAAGTAAATGAATAAAATAATTAAAATAGACCCCCAACTCCCGAGGACCCGCACGTGGCGTGCTTAACTGAACTTCCGGAAATTGGGCCGTTACATGTAACGACTTAAGGAATGATTTAACTATAAACTTGGGTAGCAGAGAGTGTCCGAATCAAAGCTCGTTTACAAGAAAGAATAGTAACTTTGGTCGATAAGTTCCCAAAGTGTCCTTTTTGGCTCAAGAAGGATTCCGAGGCTTGAAAAACAAGTTCAAACAATTGGGAAACATGAGTTATGAACCCCTAGGGTTCGAGCAACAATACGGGCAAAGTAAGCTCAGAAAATTAATAGTAAACTGAGTCAAAGGTCAGGAATTCAAAACACTTTTGGTCACATATAAGCACTTTATCATGTAAGAATGCAATGCATGAAGGTTAATAAAATTGGATCACGGTCTATAAACACTTTACCAATGCCCTTAGCTTACAGTTTTCATCCAGGCCCTGTTTTGGGCTGTTACACACCGTTTGTTTGAAGCTCAGAATAATGATCAGGAAGTTCAGAAATTGGTTGCTAAGGCAAGAGCAGATCCAGAGTGTCCCTTTGGGTTTGATGAAACTGGTCTTCTTCGTTTCAAGAACCGTGTGATTGTACCCGAAGAATTGAAATGGGTGTTTCTCGTTGAGGCTCATAAATCGGTTTACTCTATCCACCCCGGAGGCCATAAGATGTACAAAAATCTTAAATAGTATTATTGGTGGAATGGGATGAAGAAGGATGTAGCTGAGTACGTGAGACTTTGTATGACTTATCAGTTGGTTAAGGCTGAGCATCAGAAACCCGAAGGTCTTCTACAACCGTTAACTATTCTAGAGTGGAAGTGGAAACAGGTGACAATGGAGTTCGTGTCCGGGTTTCCGAAAGTAAAGGGTGGTTATGACGGTATTTGGGTGATCGCGGACTGTCGGACTAAGTCGGCTCATTTTCTACCAGTTCGAATGTCATATAAAATCGGCAGGCTAGTCGAGTTGTACAACAGGGAGATCGTTCGACATCATGGTATTTCGGTCAGTATTGTATCGGATAGAGATCCGAGATTTACATCGAGGTTGTGGCAAGAGTTGTAAGGTATTTTGGGAACGAAGCTCAAGTTTAGTACCGCGTCACTCCCTTAAACGGATGGCCAATCCGAGAGATTGATCAAGTATCTTGAGGACTTGCTTCAGGCGTGTGCCTTGGATTTTCAGACCTCTTGGGATCAACAGCTACACTTGATCGAGTTCTCCTACAGCAACAGTTACCAAGCCTCGATTGGTACGGCCCCGTATAAAGTTCTTTATGGTTGGAAGTGTAGATCTCCGTTGTTCTTTGACCTTAGAGAGTGGAAACGGACTAAGCAAGAAGGCGTAAAGAAGGGTGAGAAGAAGGAGAAACCTTCTAAAGCCATGCAAGATGCAATTGGGAAAGTCCAACTAATACAACAACAGATGAAAGTGGCTCAAGCTCGACAAAAGAGCTACACCGACCTTCGTAGGAGAGACCTAAAGTTTGAGGTTGGGGAGCGTGTGTTCTTGAAGGCGTCCCCGCATAAAGGATTTGCTCAGATTAGGAAAGGAGAGAAGCTTAACCCTCATTAGTTAGGTCCATTTGAGATACTCGAGAAGATTGGTGAGGTGGCGTATCGTTTGGACCTACCACCGAGCTTGACCTGGATTCACAATGTCTTCTATGTTTCTCAACTAAGGAAGTATTATCCCGATGAGTCTGAGATTCTCCCCGTTGAAGAAGTGGAAGGGGCCGATTTACAGCCGGATTTAACTTTTAGCCAAAGGCCGGTGAAGATTCTAGATCAAAAGTTTCAATTATTGAGAAATCGGTAAATTCCCATGGTAGAGGTTTTATGGAGAAGTGATAAGACCGAGGAAACCACTTGGGAAACCGAGGAAAAAATGAAGAAGTTCCATCTTGAGTTGTTACCACCCGAGTAGTGAATCTGGGGACTAGATTCTTTTAAGGGGGGAAGGTTGTGACGCCTCGTGTTCTCGACTTCCAGGTACGCGCACCACGAGTGTGGTTTTCCTAGAGTTAGGATTGTTTATTTATTTATGCCTTCATATACATATTTGAACTTGATATTTATTTAATTGTGTGACTCATGATTATTCTTATGTTGATTATTATTCTTGAACTTTATGAAATATTTGTTAAGGATTTATATGTTAGAACTTTAACATGTTGCTCATATGTTATGAATGAGCCCCTTGGTATCCGAATTTAATTCCAATTTTTGTGAAAACTTGATATGTATGAGATATGTGTGTTGTTAATATGTTTACATGCTCGTTACATGATTTTGAGCTTGTTTGAATTGGTTTTTGGATCGATTTTTGTTAACGGGACCAAAAAGGGGCTAAAGAGCATTTAGGCACCTAGGGTTCCGGGCGGCATAACTTGAGCTGGGGAATTCGGATTCGAATTCTGTCACCACCGTTGGGCTTGTTTCGACGATTTAGCCCCAATGGAACTAGCCTCATAACTTTTTAAGCCCGTTTGAACCTCCGAAATTCCACCAAAATAAGCCCCATACTCCAAATCTGCCACGCTTGACCATTTTAGCCATAACTCCCTCAATTCTTGACCAAATGGCCCTAAACTTAGACCCACATGCTCCCAACTCACTCCTCTATCAGCCCCATCAGCCCCATTTCATTCCCACACCAAAAAAGAAGAGAAAAAGGGGCTGAAAAACCAACATAATGAAGAAGAGGAAGAAAAACTATTCATCATTGGTGTATTTGAGCTCATACCACCTCTATTTCTTCTCCAATTCGAAAGGTAAGCTCATATTTGTGTTCTCCATCTTCTTTTGGTCATTCTGAGCTTTGGTTTGCTAGTTTTCTTCAAGTAATGGTCACCCTTTGGATTATAAGATGAATAGTGGTGGATTTTGATGAATTCTTGAGTTATGGGTGCTTCTTGGAGTTATTTGATGAATTGGAGCATGAGATATGTTCCTAAGACCTTCATGAATGCTTATATGACTTAAGTTTTCATGGTAGTTCAGTAATTATGATTCCACCATTAATGAACTTAGGTTTTCTTGAAATGAAAGATAAGTTCTTGCACTTGTTTTTCAGATGATTAGTATTTGCTTGATTGAGGTTGATTCATGACTTGTATATACTTGTTCTTGAGCTATTTCTTGCATACTTTGTTTTCTCTTTGCCTTGCCTTGGGTTGGTTTTGTTGCTGCATGAAACGGAGAAGAGGAAGAGCAAGGGATTTCAACTTTGTTTCGTGCAGGTGGTGTTTTTGTACCGAGACACGCTGGTATCTCCATTTGCACTGAATGGGTGACACGACCGTGTTTCCTCCACCCCGAGTGCCTGTATTGAGACACGGGCGTGTCTCAATTTGGTCATGAAGTGAGACACGCCCGTGTCTCACTCTTCTTGCTAGCCTACTTTTGTGATTCGTTTAATTGTTCGTATGTGTTTTCCTTGCTTCGTTTATGACTTATATGCATTGTAAACATGTTTATATATGTGTTGTGATTACTGTAAGAAGTTCATGGATCATTTTGCTATGATTATGGAAGATATGAATATGAATTATATATGTGTTATGATTATATATGTGTTAAGTGAATTACTCGTTTATATATCTCCAAGGCATTAATTGTGCATATAAACATTCCCATGAATTAATAGCATCAAGATCTCATATCATATCATCTCATGTGCATGTCGTTCATCAATTGTTTGGTTCATGGAGTCCAGTCTTACGTCTAGCTACTTTTTTCTTGTACAGAGGTCGATCCAGGACTCGGCGAGCAGGCTCCGTAGTTCATATCCTTTCTTTTCTACAAGCTGAGGTTTTCTTTATGTATTTAAAAGCCATATTACCCCAATGTGACTATTCTAGCCAAAGCTTATATTATATGTATAATTTTTCCAAATTGCAAATGTTTTAGAAGAAAACCCCTTTTTAAATGAAAACCTATCGACCGTATTGTTTTGGAGAGATATTGCACTGTATTGATTGGGGCCCAAGGGGAAACATGGAATTGCCGATCGGAACGGCCATGGGCCGTCGGAAAGAACCTTTAAACATAGTACCCACTGGGAATATCTTCGCGTGACCTAGGAGATGGTAAGGCGAGATATTCCTGAGTCGGTGTTATAACCATAGAAGGAGGGGTAGGAGTCATGAGCCCCCATCTCACATTGTACTGAGGTGGCTCGGGGCTTGCAAACCCGACCACCGAACATGGAAGGAGGATGAACACTGAGTTATTGATTGATTACTGAACTTTCATGATCGCCTTACACTTAAATTGATTATTATACACAGTGAGAGTTTGTATGGAGATTTCACCCCCCCCTCCCCTCCCCCCGTGTCAGGTCACTCATTGCCTAAAATATTAATGTAATCAAATTGATGCTTGTAATACTGAGTATTATCTCTTTTCCCAAACTATCCACTTTGATTGTTGTTAAAACTATACTTGGGATTATGAGTTGCATGCTACGTAATTTATATATATAAACCCCTCGCTCAGTCTTCATAGATGACTAACCCCTCCTCACTTTCAGCTTTTGCAAATTCTTGCTAGGCGGGGAAATAGAGTCAGTCGTGTTGGGAAAATGAGAAACAGTAACACAGTGGAATTTACGTCGGGGAAATAGAGTCGGTCGTGTGACCCCTAGCTGAATAAGAATATTTCAATTCGAAAGAACCTTTAAGTTATTGACATATGTGAGATAAAATCCTCCTACATCCCATCTCTCAATCAAGATCTAGGGTAAGGGAATAATCAGAACCTTAATAATCTCAATCTTAAAGTTAAGTGCATTTCATATCCGTTTGATCTCGATCCAAGTAACCCATTTCTTGATCTCAATCCACTGCCTTGGCCAAGGACTCCATTATGGCACATGACTCACTTACACAATAAGAGATCAACTCGCTTTCAAAAGTGTAGGTCCTTTATCGATTCTCATATGCTTCCATGTGCCACTTGTGTGACCCAACATAAGCTTTGAATCGGTTGTCCAAGGCGACACCCTTTAAAGCTCATACCTAAGACTATAGAGTTAGCGTACAAAGCATCGATGGAATCTCAAGCCTAAGGACTACACTTAATCACATCAATGACTCGTGAGATATTTCCTAATCTGGAAGTTTCTATTTCCAGAAATAGCAACTTCCTTTCCTATTTAGGAATCTTCTCACACGGGACACCTCGGTGTACCTACTTAGAATAAGTAAGAACCCCCATGTATCACGCACCTATCAATCAATACACTTTGCACCCCATGAAACAAGATGGTCCTTCTTAAGGGCATGATCACACGAGCAAGCCTCGAAAGAGTCATATTGACACTCCTACTGTCTTTTGGACTCATCGGCTTGGAGTGATTTCTAATAATGACTTAAGTGATTTAGGGCTCGTTTCATGAACCACTTTACCAAATTGGTTGAGTGCAATAACTCATATTGATTAGGGGAGTTCTTATACATGCACAGCTAAAGTAAACATAAAATCAAACAAGAGCATATAAAGAAGTGAAGCCTGGTTCATTTATTATTCAAAGATTGTTTGTGATTTACAAAAGAAAAAGTACTAAGCAGACTATTACATTGGCTTTCAGGGCACTATTCCTAACAATCTTCCACTTGCCCGTCAAAGCCACTAAAAAGCTAATCTAAGTCCCATCTTCACAAGATGACCTTCGAATGCTTCTCGACCTTGGTTTGGTAAGTGGATCTGCCACGTTCTCTACTGATGCGACCCTCTCTATTGGCACATACCTCGTTTGATGATATCAAGGATTAGGTGGTACTTCCTCATAATGTGCTTAGTCCGTTGGTGAGATCTTGGTTCTCTTGCTTGAGCAACCACCCCAGTGTTGTTAGAAAACACAGTAATGGGGTCATTCATGCTAGGAACGACATTCAATTCTTGAATGAAGTTTCTAATCCAAACGCATTCCTTAGCTACATCATTTGCAGCAATGTATTCAGCCTCGGTAGTCGAATATGTAGGGGTCGATTGTTTAGAACTTTTCCAACTCACTGCTCCGCCATTAAGGCAGAAAATATATCCTAACATTGACTTAAAATCATCTAAGTCAGATATAAAGCTTGCATCGTAGTATCCTTCGACGATTAGATCTTTCTGTCCTCCGTATACTAAGAACAAATCCTTAGTTCTTCATAAGTACTTTAGGATGTTCTTCGCAGCAGTCCAGTGACCATCTCCAGGGTCAGATTAGAAACGGCTTGTTATGCTAAGAGCATAAGCCACATCTGGTCGAGTACATATCATTACATACATTATGCTACCTATTACCGAGGCATAAGGTACATGAGTCATTCTTTCCTTCTCAAGGTTTGTCTTAGGACACATCTTCTTAGAAAGACATCTTCCTACACTCATAGGAATAATCTTATTCTTCGCATCCTCTATGCTAAACCGCTTCAGCACTTTGTCTATGTACATCGATTCTGATGGTCCTATCAATCTCTTAGATCTTTCTCTATAGATCTTTATACCGAGAATGTAGGACGTATCACCAAGATCTTTCATCTCGAACTGGTTCGATAACCAAGACTTGGTAACTTCCTTGTCATCCTTCGAATTCCCAATTAGAAGAATGTCATCGACATAAAGTATCAAGAATTGCACTGAAGTCTCCAATTCCTTTCTATACATGCAGGACTCATTCGAATTTTGAGCGAAGCCAAATGCTTTGACTGCTTCATCAAAACGAATGTTCTAATTCCTAAAAGCCTATTCCAATCCATAGATTGATCTTTGGAGTTTGGAAACCTTTTCCTTACTCCCACTAAATGTGAAACCTACGAGCTGTTCCATATAAATTTCTTTATCAATGTCTCCATTGAGAAAGGCAATTTTCACATCCATTTGCTATATCTCGTAGTCATAATACGCAGCTAGGCAAGCATGATCCGAATAGACTTTTGCATTGGAACTGGTGAAAAGGTTTCATCAAAGTCCACACTTGGTCTTTGAGTAAATCCTTTGGCAATGAGTCTTGTCTTATAGGCTGCAATAGTGCCATCTACTCCGAGCTTTCGCTTAAAGATACATTTACACCCTATGGGTTTTACCCCATCAGGCACATCTTGTGACACCCCGACTAAACGGCCGTGCAGGTATGATGTAATTGCACATTTAAATTTCTTATTTATGTGATTATATGTTTAATTAAAGTTTAATTGTTATTCTTTTAAATAATTGAATTCATATTTGAACGTTTATGCTTCTTTCATTGGTATTTGCTTCGTTTTTTGACTATTTTCGATTCCGATCTTTGTGTTTATTTTCCATGCATGAGATATACGTGTTATGAACTTGATTATATGCTCGTTTTATGTTTTCGAGTTTGTTTGTTGAGCATTTGGGGTGTTTGTTTCTTTTTTAACCAAAAGGGGGCTAAGACGTTTTTTGCGCACCTTGGGTTCCGGGGTTGTGTAATTTGAGTTCGGGAATTCGGATTTGAATTCTGTCACTTCTGTTTGCCTCATTTCGATGACTCAGAGTCCATGGACTAAAGCCTTGTATTTTTCTAAACTCGTTTGATAGTCTAAAATTTGACCGAAAACTCACCTCGTGCCAAAGTGACCATGTTGGAGTAATTTGCACATTAGTCCCTCAACCTTTTTACATGAAACTTGGTCCCACCATCCACCAAATCAATACCACATCCTTGCTTCCTTCATCTCGGTATACATAAGAAAAAGAAGGGAAGTTGCAGCAACGTTTGCAGAAAAACCAAGCCATTTTCGCCACTATTCACCAAGGAAGAAATTTGAGCTCATTTCTTCGTTTTCCTCCATCATCTTCAACAAGTAAGTATATATTTGATATAACCAACCTTATGTGATCATCTTAATCAATGGGAATCAGATTTTGAGCTAAGTTTGATGTATATTTGAAGCATGAGTTGTATAGTGAGGGTTTAAGCTTTGTGGATGATCTCTTGTAACGCCCCGACTTTTCGGTCGTATAGGTATGACGTATCTGTTTACCAAATTGCATGAATTAATTATTTATAAGTGTTTTATATATTTAATTTTATAATTATTAGTTATCATTTTATTTTATTATATTTTATTTTATTACGTTATAATTGTTTTGTTTTATTTTATAATTATTTGAATTATTTGAATTTGAATTTAATTGAATTCTTGAACTATATGCGCAAGTGTGACAAGTTGCGTGTCGTTTCTATATGAGTTGAATTCGGAATTTCGTGAAATTTTAGTATGTTGTAGATTCATGTGTTATGAACATGTCCATATGCTCCTTTCATGTTTTCGATCTTGATTGGAGTGGTAACGAATTTATTTTAAGTTGTTTTGGCTAACGGGCAATTAGCGCACCCTTGGTTTCGTATGTGATACCTTGAGCTCAGGAACTCGGAATCGAGTTCTGTCAACTTCGTTGGACTAGTATTGACGATTCGGGTCTAATGAACCTAGCCTTATATTTTTCTAAGCCTATTTGCAACATTGAAGATTTAGAGCTCAAATCTCTTCCAACCTTCAACCAATTCAAGAGGTGAGTTTAGGATTGTAATATATATTCATTTATGGTCATTTTTAGCCATTCATCCCTAATTTTGAGCTAGTATTCATGGAGTTTGAAGAAGATGAATAAATAGTTAGGTTATAACATGATTTCTTGATCTCATAAATTTCTTGATGCTTTTAGTTGTTTTAAAGCATGAAAGTGGTCATCTTAACTTCCTTATTACATTTATGGACATGTACTTGGTGGTAGTTGAAGATTTAATTAGATGCCATTAATGAAATTTGGATGAAATTAGATGATATGATGATCTCTTGCATCTCTTCCTCACGTATGGCTGGTTTTGAGCATGTTGAGGAGTTAATTTGGGACTGAATTCTTGGTCTTTTACTGCTGTAATTCTTGCCTTTAGTTCCTGCATAACGTGCCTTGTTGCTGCTGCTTCACACCTGTTTTTCCCCTGCTTCGAACTGCTACGGTTGCTGCGTTATTTTATGCTGCAAAGCAGCGTCGCAGCCGTGAAGATTTTATATTGATTTCGTGGCGCGGCCGCGCAGCTTGTCCAGTGGCTTTCGTTGAAGGAAGGTGTCGCGGCCGCGCATGTGTGTGCTTTCTTTCGTTGCTGCTTTGATATATTATGTTTGTGCATGGCTTTTAGGTTATTAATGCATGCATAATTACTTACGTACATGTATACAAATGTTTGCATGCATGGCTACGTGTGTGTATATATATATATATATATATATATATATATATATACGTACTAACATGCATGCAATCACAATAATTAAATTAAATACATTACACATTTAATACAATATACATGCATGCAAACATATATATATATATATATATATAATATATTAAGTATTGTATAATTTATCTAGATTATAGAATTAGATTGTTATCTATTTCGTGTTATTTAATTTCCGAGCATGACTTGAATGTCTTTATTTGTCTATTCTCTAATTGTAAACATGATATAGTATGTGTTATGCTCGTTATATGAAATTCTTGGGTTGATTTGATATGAAATGTGAAGTTATGAACTTGAATGTATTGAACACTACTTATAATGAATGAATTGCTTGTTTATATGCCTTAAAGGCATTAATCGTGCACATGAACGTCTCCATGACATAATATCACCTCTTATGCATATCATATCATACTCATTTCATTGCCGAGTTTCATACATGGTTAATTTGGAGTCTTGAGTCTCACAAGTACACTACATTATCTTTTGTACAGTTTTCTCCAGGGCGGAGACTTGCGGGGTTCATAGGTTACTCCCAAGTTTTTATTTCTTCTTGGTTTTTAATTGACCCGATATATCCAATGTGAAAGCTTTAAACCAAAGTATTATATATATATATATATATATATATATATCGAGTCTTTTTCAAAGGAGTCAATGGTTTTTAACGCAAAGCCTTCTTTTATGAACCCTACCCATGATTTTGGCGAGTGCATGATATGGAAACACTGGCCCATGGACTTAGTGCATGTGGCTATTCGGGGAGGCAAGGGCTAACGGTGATCCCATGTACTAGTTCCACCATGATCTACGGCGAAACCGACCTCTTAAAGGAGTTTTTGACGAGTTTCGGCTAACTGGGCTTTTGGGGCCTCATGAACCCCTCTAGCCACAATGAAATGTATAGGTGGTCGGGCCTTGCAAACCCGTCCACCACTCGTAGGGAAAAGGTGTAAGTGTTAATGTTTATGAATGAATGAATGATTATGATTATGATTATGAAAGTTCACGAATGAATGAATGTTACATGATCGATAATGAATGAACAAATGGATTATGCACACATGAGGAGAAGGTTAGAGATTATGCACGCCCCTCGCTGGGCCATGAAACCCAATGAATGAAATGAATGAATTTGATAGTTGTAATCCCGAGCGTTGTTTTCCGTTATTTTACATATTTGGGAAATATCTTAAAAACCTCGCACGGGATTATAGCTTGCATGTGTGGGTGTTTAAATTCTGCGATATTATTATATATTTTATACCCTGTTTTTTACCCACCAGTCTCCTATAGACTGAACCCGGCTTTGTTTTCAGTGCTTTTGCAGGTTTTGGAGTGCTAGGCGGGAAGTCGAGTCTGTTGAGTCTCTTGATCGAGTTGGAGTCTATTCATATACATTTTGTAAACTGAGAAAGTTATAGAATAATGTATGAACTGTTATGACTATATCATATTAATTCGGGATAGGCTTCTGGGGATAGTTGAACCCGTAATCTTGTGATTTATGATTTATGTTTTAAATTTTCGGGACTAGGTAGTCATGCTAGTGGAACCCATCTTTTATGATAAACCTCGGGACTGAATATATGTTTTGCTCCCACATTCGCATTTAATTCTTGAACTTATTTATTTAGTTTCGAGGTTTTAGCTCCCGCCTAGACTAGTGTGTGAGTGAGTCCCCGTTCGCCGTGATTCGGTTCGTGTGTGGACTTTCCATTTTATATGCGGGTCGGGTCTTGGTGTGGGGGATATGGTGCCTAGCGCTCGGGTGCTACATCCTTAAGTGGTATCAGAGCCCGGTTGCAAAACTGGGGTTCTCATGTCGTGATTGAGTCAGTATAGGTCGTACGACATAGGAACAACTTGGCAACGTGTGCATTGCATCGAATTTTCATGGTTAAATCGTTACTAATTACTCGAATTTTCTTGTTATATGTGATCTACTTTCAATTTCGTTACTTTAAGTGTTGCATTTGCATTTTATATGTGTTGTTTGATCTAAATATGTGTCATTAGTATATGTTAACCCACATGCATCTATATTTCAATGGAATCTTTGGTTATAGGTTGTTGTCATGTTAATAAAGCTATTATCAACTTCCACAACGAGTTCCTTTTACCAAATTAATGAAGAGGTTATGGAATTAAGGGATTGGAAAGTCGGGTGTTGAATTTTCAAGGCTATCAACATGGAGCTATATTTCATTACCCAACATCGTGATAGAAGGCGGGGTTACTTATAAAGATCTAGGGATTGTGGTCTTTTCTAAATGGAGCTATGTTCTTTGGTGTCCTTACCACGGTGCACCAAAGCTCTGTCATTGTTTCAAAGAGCCTCATTGAAAGAGAAGTCAGGATAGAAACCACAAGGAAGGATGTCGGTTCTCAATAGTGTATGGAAGATCAACAATTATGATGCACCATCTATGCTTCGCTTTTGTGAGGTTTGTATTGGTAGTAGCTTTACTCAGGTTGAAGACCATGTTTTGCCAATTCCTAAGCTTAAAGTCAAGAGAGAATATCTTTTCGCTAGCAGTGGAAGGTAGGATTCGGAGTAGAAGAAGGAGTTAGCGAGAACCGATCGATATGGCGATCTCAAGTTCATAGAAAGCCGAGATGTCGAAGGTTCTATCTTCGGTCGAATTGAAGTTTATTTTCCAGACTCAAGCTGAATTGTCGTGTTGTGAGTACGAATTGGGAGATATGAAGCAACCAATGGAAACGATAAGGAAAGGCAAAGAGCTGTTGACAGGAAATTATATGCTCAAGTGTAAGCAATTGGAAGATGAGTTCATCCAATCATTGAACTCATAAAGAGTAGTTAAGGGAAGTTTGAGCAGAGTGAAAACTAAGAGTAGGGTCTGGAACATCATTTGGGATCAATCCTTTGAGGGGAGTCAAGATGCCAATTCTGTAGGCGTCGAAGAAGTTGGGTTCGAGGGACCTCAGTTTTTGGATCACGGGAATACATAAGTTGATACATGGAAACTTTGAAGATTTAGTAAAACTGTAACGCCCCGTGTTTTCACACGTGCAAGTAAGTGTTACGTGCACATTTACATTTAATTATATAAGTTATAATTTGAATTATTAATTGAATTCGTTTATAATTTAAATTATTTGTCTAAATTTCATATGAGTTCCAATGTGAGCTATGAAAATATGAATGAATTTGTGAAAATGTGAATTTCGTGAATTTGTTGGTAATTGAATGAAATTACGTGTTTCGTGTGATCCGAGGGTTTAATTGTAACTTATTTGAATGTTTTGGACTCAATTGGAAATTGAGTTTGGGCTTAATTGCCACTTTTTGAAAGTTTAGGGACCTATTTGTATAATAGGCAACCCTGAACGGTTTTCGCGATATCTTGAGCTCTGGACCTCGAAATTGAGATCCGTTTTTGGCGTTGAACTTGTTTCGACGATACCTATTCTTTAAACTTGACCTTATATCTTTTTGATATCATTTGGACCTTCGACGACGAACCTTTCCTTAGCCTCGACGTTATAACTTGTTTTGAACCATTTTCTTAAACGAATCGGACTTGGATCGACCCGAACCCTACCCAAATGATACTATATCTTAGAGATAGCTTCTCATTCCTTCCTTATGCTTCCCTTTTCATCGATCATCATCATCATCAGCTCCACAAGAAGAGAAGAGAAACCCCAAGAACCTCCATTTTTGATCATTCAAACCTTGAGCTCAAGATCAACCAATCTTCCATCTTCTTCCAAGGTAATTGGTGAATTGTAATCTCCATCTCCTCCTCTATCTTTTTGTCTATGAATAGCTTGGCATGAGTGAAGGATTCATGTTGTTTGAATAAAGGCATGAATAGCTTGATTAGGGTTTGAGTTTGATCATCGGATTTCCATGATTTAAATGGAGAATTGATTCATGAAAGATGATACTTGTAAGCTCCTTAGCATTTCTATATGTTTAAATTTAAGTTAGGTTATTAGGGCATGAATTTCCATTAATGAAGCTTGAAGCTTCCATGGTTGAAGCTTGGGATATGGATGATCTTTTGCCAATTTTGAGTATGAATTTTTGTAAATATGAATGAGTTGTATGAATTGCACGAGTTTTGTAACTTGAAATCATGTCTAGGTGATATATAAGAGCTTCCTTGGGGCTGCCCTGTTCTTCAAAGCTTTTCCCTCACAGAGCTCTGTTTTCTCTTCCAAAACGACAAAAAATGGACACGACCGTGTTGGCCGTTCGACTTGCGAAAAATATTTTCAGAATATCAGACACGGCCGTGTCCAATTGCTTTGAAAACTCAACACGGCAGTGTCAAGCTCTCGACTTGGGAATTTTAATTTTTTTTGCCTCAGACACGGCCGTGTCCAAATCCTTTGAAAATGTAACACGCCCGTGTCATTTGAATTGGCAACCTTGGAGAAACTCTTTAATGCTTATGTGATGGTTATTATTCGTATTTGTGATATATATATGCAACGTGAATTGGTTAAGCTATGAAGTATGATTGATTATCACCTTGAAAATTACATGAATGCAAGAACAAAAGGTTATGAAAGTCATGGACGTGAATAAATACGATTTTATCGTATATTGAATGGAATTTGATGAATTATGTGCTTAATTGCATTCTATGGCCTTCATGATCAAATTATTACATTGTATACACTTAATCACATTCCATTGCATCGCCGAGCGTCAAATGTGGTCATATTCGAGTCTCACACTACCTTTGTCACACAGATATTGATCCAATGGGAGACGAGGGCGATCAGTGAGGTATTTGCCGGGTTCTTTTGTCTACCAGGTGGGTTTTTCTTCTATTAGCTAAAAGATATGACCCCGATATACCTAATGTGAAATATTTTGGCCAAAGATATATATATAGCTATATCGAGTTTTACAACGAAGTAATGTTTTCAAAGTTAAGCCTTATTTTACAAATCCTTCAAAAATTTTTGGCGAGAATTGAATATTCACAATGAATGGGGGCCCGGGACTTAGTGTATTTTGTGAACCGGGGAAGCTTGGGCTGACGGGGATCCATATATAGTAGTTCCACCAATCACGGTAACCTGGACTTCACTAGGAGATTAGTGAAAGAAAGGGATCCGAGCTCTTGGGGATTCATGTACCCCTCTAGCACCAATGAATGAGGGTTCGGGCCTTGCAAACCCGTCCCCTAACCGGAGGAAGAATATGAATGATCGAATGAATGTGCACGAAAGAATGTAATGCACGAACGAATGAATGAATGAATGATTAATGAATTACCCGAGGTGTTGGTTGGAGAAAATGCACGCCCACTCGCCGGGACACAAATGACCTAAGGAAAATGAACGTTATAATTCCTTTGATGACTTATTTATTTCGCCCACTTAGGTAAATGTTCTAAAAATCTCAGTGGGATTATAACTTGCATTTATGTGTTTAAATTTTTGCCTTATTATGATATTATGCCTATTATTATACCCACCAGTCTGTCTAAGACTGAACCCGGAGTTGTTTCAGTTCTTTTTGTAGGAAGGGATGCTAGGCGGGATACAAGTCTGAGGGAGTCTTGCATAGTGTCTACCATTTCTATTGTATTACACACATATATTTATACCTTATGATCTTTTTGGATATTGTATATGAATTAAGAGCGTACATGTAGGTTGTGTCTGTATTGATCTTACTTGAACATTAAATGTTGGTACCTAGAGCATATAGCTCAATATATGGAATATGAATTATTGCTTCCGCTGTTCTGTTACGTTGTGGTTGTTACTGGGGTTTAAGTTATACGTTAGTCCCGCCTGGCTTAGCGAGTGTGTATGTCCCCATTCGCTATGATTTGGCACGTGTATGGAAATCCATATCATATACGGGTCGGGTCATGGTGCGGGGGATGTGACGTCTCGCGCTCGGGCGTTACATCTTTGAGTGGTATCAGAGCTCAGGGTTGCAAAACCAGGGCTCTAGTGTCGTGTTGGGTCAGTAGGTCATTCGTCTATAGGAATTACTTGTGAATGTGGAGCATTTGCATTTTATATGATAATGTGCCTTGGTCCTTGACTTGAGTGATTGATTGAATCCATTGCATTGTCATGCATGGACTAAATCTGGCATGCATGTTAGTGTTTGATTGGACAGGATGCCTCCTAGAAGACATCGGGAGAGATATCCGGGATGTCATCATCATAGAGATCGTTCCCCTAATCCTCCACAACCACCTATGAATATGGAGCATTTTATGGAAGCCGTATATATTCATGTTGAACATAGAAGGGCTCAGGCTCCTCCTGTACAATCGCCGGCTGAGCAGCAAGCACCTCCTCCTAATAACCCGAGGGATCCTCATGGGTTGTTTTTGAGCTATAATCCTCCAAGGTTTCAGGTTCTGTAGATGATGCCGTATCAGAAGGATGGTTGACTGGAATTGAGAGGATTTTCAGCGTCAGGTAAGTTACATCTCAAGAGAAAACTCAATTCGCTATCTTTCAATTGGATGGAGAAGCTTATGATTGGTGGGAACGTACTAGAGAGAAGCTTGAAGTAGAAGCAGAAGAGGTTACCTGGGAAGTTTTTATAAGAGAATTCAAAGAAGCTTTCGTGCCTGAGGTCGTTCGGGAAAGAAAGGAGCAAGAGTTCATGGATTTAAAGCAAGGAACCTGAACAGTGGCTCAATATCTTTCTCTTTTCAATAGGCTTGGTAAATATACACCTCACATCACAAGGGATGAAAAGAGAAAGCCGAAGAAGTTTATTACGGGGTTGAGACAGGATCTTCGACATGGGCATGCAGGTCATAACTTCGAATCTTTTGCTGACACCGTGCAGAGGGCATTGACGCAGGAAAAGGAATATAAGAAAAAGGATCCCATTCCACGAATGCAAATGGGGCAAGGATCTGGATTTGGAAAAGGGAAAAGGCCTATGGTACCCAATCCCCAGCCAATTCAGGGACAGAATAAAAAATTTCGAGCTACGGGAACTGCTCCGCCAAAACCGCAAGTACCTCCAGCTTCTTCTGATCCTCGACATGATAGGCCACCATGTTTGTATTGTGGAGGCCCTACTCATTCATACAACAACTGCAGAAAAAGATTGGGTCAGTGTTTGATATGCGGGAAAGTAACACACATGGCTAACACTTGTCCAGATAAGACTCCAGGCTATCAATCTGGAGCTCAAAGGCCAATGATACCAGCTCGTGCGTATGCCCTTGCGGGTGAAGAGCAGGATGTGGAAGCCAACCCTAATGCCATGGTGGAAGGTACGATATACATCCATAACACGAACATACATGCATTATTTGACCCTGGAGCTACTCTCTCTTTTATTTCTTGCAAATTAGTTGAGACTCTGTGTTTGCCTGTTATGTGCTTAAATGCTTGTTACGTGGTGAGTTCGCCGTTGGGTGGAAGTCTTGAGACAGATCAGGTGGTCAGAGATTGTGTGATTGGGTTTGAAGGCAAGGAATATCAGGCCGATTTGGTGGTAATGCCGATGAACAAATATGGGGTTATTCTGGGAATAGATTGGTTATTTCGGTACCACGCCACGGTTGATTATTTTACCAAGACGGTTAAGTTGGGAGAAGAAGTAACAGGGGAGAAAGAATCAAAGACTGCTCCTCTCTTGTCGTTCACTGAAGCTCATAAATTTATAAGGAACGAAGCTGTGGGATATATTGCCTATATCTTGAACAAGCCGAAAGAGCAGGCGAAACTTGAAGAAACCGAGGTAGTAAAGGAATATCTTGAGGTGTTTCCAGATGTTTTAGGTTCTCTACCTCCGGATCGAGAAATTGAATTTGTAATAGATTTATATCCGGGATCTGAACCTTATTCTAAGACTCCTTACCGGATGGCACCGACAGAGCTATAGGAGTTAAAAGTTCAGTTGGAAGATCTCCTTAAGAATGGATATATTCGACCGAGTTCATCACCATGGGGCGCGCTAGTTCTATTTGTTAAGAAGAAGGATGGAACTTTGAGGATGTGTATTGACTACCGGGAGTTAAATCGGATGACTGTAAAGAATAAATATCCTTTGCCTCATATAGAAGATTTGTTTGATATGCTACAAGGGTCAAGGGTATATTCCAAGCTTGATTTACGTCAAGGATATTATCAGTTAAAGATTAAGGAGGAAGATATTCCTAAGACAGGATTTAATTCCCGGTATGGACATTATGAATTTGTGGTAATGTCTTTTGGTTTAACCAATGCCCCGATAACTTTTATGGATATGATGCATCGAATTTTCCGACCCTATCTCGATAAGTTTGTTGTGATCTTCATTGATGATATTTTGGTATATTCAAGATCGGAAGAAGACCATGCTCGGCATCTTAGGTTGGTGTTGGAGACTTTAAGAGATAAGCAGCTTTATGCAAAGTTCAGTAAATGTGAATTCTGGATTGACAGGGTGAGTTTCTTGGGGCATATTATTTTGAGCAAAGGATTGGAAGTAGATCCTTCGAAAGTAGAGGCAGTTTCACAGTGGCAGAGTCCTAAGAATGCCTCAGAGGTTCAAAGTTTCTTGGGTTTAGCCGGTTATTATCGTAGATTTGTTAAGGATTTCTCCAAGATCGCGGCTCCATTGACTCGATTAACCAAGAAAGAGTTTCAGTTTAAATGGGATGGGAAGTGTGAAGCTAGTTTTCAGCTTTTGAAAGAAAAGTTAACTTCTGCACCGATATTAGCGCTTTCGAAAGGTAATGAAGGGTTTGCTGTGCACACCGATGCTTCTCATGAAGGCTTAGGTTGTGTTTTAATGCAGAATGGGAGAGTAATTGCTTATGCCTCTAGGAAATTGGAAGAGCATGAGAAATTATCCCACTCACAACCTTGAACTTGCAGCGTTGATTTTTGCTTTAGGGAAGTGGAGACATTATCTGTATGGAACTTCCTTTGAGATTTTTACCGACCATAAGAGCCTTCGGTATTTATTTTCTCAAAAGGATTTGAATAGAAGGCAGTGTCGATGGATGGAAACTCTCGAGGACTATGATTGTGTGATTAAATATCACCCGGGTAAGGCTAACATGGTCGCGGATGCATTGAGCAGGAAGGCTGGTGTATCTAATTTAAGTATAAATATCGGACAACCAATGAAGTTGGTTAAGATAAAGGCTCGTATTGGTAACATCTCAGTACGGCCAGGGTTAAGGCAACAGATATTTGAGGCACAAAGGACAGATACTGAGATTCAGAAATTGATTGAAAAGGCTCGATCAGATCCTGAGTGTCCATTTGGATTTGATGACACGGGAATCTCCCGGTTTAAGAACAGAGTGGTAGTTCCAATGGAGTTGAGAAGGGTTATTTTTTATGAAGCCCATAAAACCGCCTATTCAGTGCATCCTGGTGGAAATAAGATGTATCGGGATTTAAAACAGTATTATAGGTGGAACGAGTTGAAGAGAGATGTGGTGAGTTATGTGAAGCAGTGTCTAACCTGTCAGTTAGTGAAAGCTGAACATCAGAAGCCGTCAGGATTGTTACAAGTGCTACGTATTCCAGAATGGAAATGGGAACAGATAGCCATGGATTTTGTATCGGGTTTACCCAGAGTGAAGGGTGGATTCGATGGCATCTGGGTAATTGTGGACAGACTGACCAAGTCAGCGCATTTTCTTGCAATTCGGATGTCAGATAAGATAAACAAGTTGGCCAATAAGTATTGTGATGAGATTGTTCGATTACGTGGAGTGCCAGTTGGTATTGTCTCGAACAGGGATCCGAGATTCACTTCCAAATTTTGGCAAGAATTACAGAAGTGTCTGGGGACCAAGCTTCAGTTCAGTACAGCTTTTCATCCACAAAGTGATGGGCAATCTGAGAGGCTAATCAGATATCTTGAGGATATGTTAAGGGCGTGTGCGTTGGATTTCTCGAGTTCATGGAATGAACAATTGCCCTTGATTGAATTCGCCTACAATAACAGTTATCAAGCTTCTATAGAAATGGCACCGTATGAGTTTCTTTATGGAAGAAAGTGCCGATCCCCGTTGTTTTTCGATTTGGAAGAATGGAAGTGGACCAAACAGGAAGGTGTGAAGAGAGGGGAAAAGAAAGAGAAACCTTCCAAAGCTATTCAGGATGTTATCGAAAAGGTTCAAATTATCCGACAACGGATGAAAGCAGCTCAAGATCGACAGAAAAGTTATGCAGATAATCGAAGAAAAGATCTTAAGTTTGAAGTTGGGGATAGAGTGTTCCTGAAAGCTTCTCCTCGAAAAGGATTCACCTGAATTGGAAAGGGAGGAAAACTGGATCCACGGTATTTGGGACCCTATGAGATTCTGGAGAGAATCGGGGATACAGTCTACAGATTGGATTTACCTCCAAGTTTAACGGGTATTCATAATGTCTTCCATGTATCACAACTTCGGAAGTACTATCCCGATGATTCCGTGGTAATACCGCTTGAAGAAGTTGAGCTTGAACCGAATCTTACTTTTGTTCAGAAACCAGTTAATATTCTGGATCGGAAATTTCAAGAACTTCGAAACAGACATTTTCCCTTGGTGAAAGTATTATGGCGAAGTGATAAGACAGAGGAAGTCACGTGGGAAACGGAAGATAAAATGAAGAAGATCTACCCCGAATTGTTTCCGAACGAGCAATGAATCCGAAGACGGATTCTCTTTAAGGGGGAGAGGTTGGAACGCCCCGTGTTTTCACACGTGCAAGTAAGTGTTACGTACGTATTTACATTTAATTATATGAGTTATAATTTGAATTATTAATTGAATTCATTTATAATTTAAATTATTTGTCTGAATTTCATATGAATTCCAATGTGAGCTATGAAAATATGAATGAATTTGTGGAAATGTGAATTTCGTGAATTTGGTGGTAATTGAATGAAATTACATGTTTCGTGTGATCCGAGGGTTTAATTGTAACTTATTTGAATGTTTTGGACTCAATTGGAAATTGAGTTTGGGCTTAATTGCCACTTTTTGAAAGTTTAGGGACCTATTTGTATAATAGGCAACCCTGAACGGTTTTCGCGATATCTTGAGCTCCGGAACTCGAAATTGAGATCCGTTTTCGGTGTTGAACTTGTTTCGACGATACCTATTCTTTAAACTTGACCTTATATCTTTTTGATATCATTTGGACCTTCGACGACGAACCTTTCCTTAGCCTCCATGTTATAACTTGTTTTGAACCATTTTCTTAAACGAATCGGACTTGGATCGACCCGAACCCTACCTAAATGATACTATATCTTAGAGATAGCTTCTCATTCCTTGCTTATACTTCCCTTTTCATCGATCATCATCAGCTCCACAAGAAGAGAAGAGAAACACAAAGAACCTCCATTTTTTATCATTCAAACCTTGAGCTCAAGATCAACCAATCTTCCATCTTCTTCCAAGGTAATTGGTGAATTGTAATCTCCATCTCCTACTCTATCTTTTCACCTATGAATAGCTTGGCATGAGTGAAGGATTCATGTTGTTTGAATAAGGGCATGAATAGCTTGATTAGGGTTTGAGTTTGATCATTGGATTTCAATGATTTAAATGGAGAACTGATGCATGAAAGATGATACTTGTAAGCTCCTTAGCATTTCTATAGGTTTAAATTTAAGGTTTGGTGATTACGGCATGAATTTCCATTAATGAAGCTTGAAGCTTCCATGGTTGAAGCTTAGGATTTGGATGATCTTTTGCCAACTTTGAGTACGAATTTTTGTAAATATGAATGAGTTGTATGAATTGCATGAGTTTTTGGCTTGAAATCATGTCTAGGTGATGTATAAGAGCTTCCTTGGGGCTGCCCTGTTTTTCAAAGCTTTTCCCTCGCAGAAACAGAACTTTTGCTCTGCTTTCTCTTCCAAAACGACGAAGTGACACGGCCGTGTTAGCTTTGAACTGAAAATGGACACGACCGTGTTGGCCGTTCGGCTTGCAAAAAATATTTTCAGAAAATCGAACACGGCCGTGTCCTTGGGAATTTTAATTTTTTTTACCTCGGACACGGCCGTGTCTAAATCCTTTGAAAATGTAACAAGGCCGTGTCATTTGAATTGGCAACCTTGGAGAAACTCTTTAATGCTTATGTGATGGTTATTATTCGTATTTGTGATATATATATGCAACGTGAATTGGTTAAGCTATGAATTATGATTGATTATAACCTTGAAAATTACATGAATGCAAGAACGAAAGGTTATGAAAGTCATGAACGTGAATGAATACGATTTTATCGTATATTGAATGGAATTTGATGAATTATGTACTTAATTGCATTCTATGGCCTTCATGATCAAATTATTACATTTTATACACCCCATCACATTCCATTGCATCGCCGAGCATCAAATGTGGTCATATTCGAGTCTCACACTACCTTTGTCACACAGATATTGATCCAGTGGGAGACGAGGGCGAGCAGTGAGGTGTTTGCCGGGTTCTTTTGTCTACCAGGTGGGTTTTTCTTCTATTAGCTAAAAGATATGACCCCGATATACCTAATGAGCAAGATTTTGGCCAAAGATATATATAGCTATATCGAGTTTTACAACGAAGTAATGTTTTCAAAGTTAAGCCTTATTTTACAAATCCTACCAAAAGTTTTGGCGAGAATTGAATGTTCACAATGAATGGGGGCCCGGGACTTAGTGTATTTGGTGAACCGGGGAAGCTTGGGCTGACGGGGATCCATATATACTAGTTCCACCAATCACGGTAACCTAGACTTCACTAGGAGATTAGTGAAAGAAGGGGATCCGAGCTTTTGGGGATTCATGTACCCCTCTAGCACCAATGAATGAGGGTTCGGGCCTTGCAAAGCCGTCCCCTAACCGGAGGAAGAAGGAGTATATGAATGATCAAATGAATGTGCACGAAAGAATGTAATGTATCAACGAATGAATGAATGAATGATTAATGAATTACACGAGGTGTTGGTTGGCGATAATGCATGCCCACTTGGGTAAATGTTCTAAAAATCTCAGTGGGATTATAACCTGCGTGTATGTGTTTAAATTTTTTCCTTATTATGATATTATGCCTATTTTTATACCCACCAATCTGTCTAAGACTGAACCCGGAGTTGTTTCAGTTCTTTTTCCAGGAAGGGATGCTAGGCGGGATACAAGTCTGAGGGAGTCTTGCATAGTGTCTAGCATTTCTATTGTATTACACGTATATGTTTATGCCTTATGATCTTTTTGGATATTGTATATGAATTGAGAGCGTACATGTAGGTGGTATCTGTATTGATCTTACTTGAACATTAAATGTTGGCACCTAGAGCATATAGCTCAATATATGGAATATGCATTGTTGCTTCCGCTGTTCTGTTACGTTGTGGTTGTTACTGGGGTTTAAGTTACAGGTTAGTCCCGCCTGTGTTAGCGAGTGTGTATGTCCCCGTTCGCCATGATTTGGCACGTGTATGGAAATCCATTTCATATACGGGTCGGGTCATGGTGTGGGGGATGTGACGTCTCGCGCTCGGGCGTTACATCCTTGAGTGGTATCAGAGCTCAGGGTTGCAAAACCAGGGCTCTAGTGTCGTGTTGCGTGAGTAGGTCATTCGT
Organism: Lantana camara; assembly: GCA_037501455.1. Classification (NCBI taxonomy): domain Eukaryota; kingdom Viridiplantae; phylum Streptophyta; class Magnoliopsida; order Lamiales; family Verbenaceae; genus Lantana; species Lantana camara. Next base: position 44,496,444 of record CM074865.1, read on the forward strand.
CTATAGGAATTACTTGTTAATGTGGAGCATTTGCATTTTATATGATAATGTGCCTTGGTTCTTTACTTTAGTGATTGATTGAATCCATTGCATTATCACGCAAGGACTAAATCTGGAATGCATGTTAGTGTTTGATTAGACAGAATGCCTCTTAGAAGACATCGGGAGAGATCTCCGGGACGTCATCGTCATAGAGATCGTTCCCCTAATCCTCCACAACCGCCTATGAATATGGAGCATTTTACGGAAGCCGTATATAATTATGTTAAACATAGAAGGGCTCAGTATCCTCCTGTACAACCGCCGGCTGAGCAGCAAGCACCTCCTCCTAATAACGGGAGTGATCATCATGGGTTGTTTTTGAGCTATAATCCTCCAAGGTTTTCAGGTTCTGTAGATGATGCCGTATCAGAAGGATGGTTGACTAGAATTGAGAGGATTTTCTGTGTCAGGCAATTTACATCTCAAGAGAAAGCTCAATTCGCTATCTTTCAATTGGATGGAGAAGCTTATGATTGGTGGGAACGTACTAGAGAGAAGCTTGAAGTAGAAGGAGAAGAGGTTACATGGGTAGTTTTTATAAGAGAATTCAGAGAAGCTTTCGTGCCTGAGGTCGTTCGGGAAAGAAAGGAGTAAGAGTTCAAGGATTTAAAGCAAGGAACTTGAACAGTGGCTCAATATCTTTCTCTTTTCAATAGGCTTGGTAAATATGCACCTCACATCACAAGGGATGAAAAGAGAAAGGCGAAGAAGTTTATTGCGGGGTTGAGACAGGATCTTCGACATGGGCATTCAGGTCATAACTTCGAATCTTTTGCTGATACCGTGCAAAGGGCATTGACGCAGGAAGAGGAATATAAGAAAAAGGATCTCATTCCACGAATGCAAATGGGCTAAGGATCTACATTTGGAAAAGGAAAAAGGCCTATGGTACCCAATCCCCGGCCATTTCAAGGACAGAATAAAAAGTTTTGAGCTATGGAACTGCTCCGCCAAAACCACAAGTACCTCCAACTTCTTCTGATCCTCGACATGATAGGCCACCATGTTTGTATTGTGGAGGCCCTACTCATTCATACAACAACTGCAGAAAAAGGTTGGGTCAGTGTTTGATATGTGGGAAAGTAACACACATGGCTAACACTTGTCCAGATAAGACTCCAGGCTATCAACCGGGAGCTCAAAGGCCAATGATACCAGCTCGTGCGTATGCCCTTGCGGGCGAAGAGCAGGATGTGGAAGCCAACCCTAATGCCATGGTGGAAGGTACGACATGCATCCATAACACGAACATACATGCATTATTTGACCCTGGAGCTACTCACTCTTTTATTTCTTGCAAATTAGTTGAGACTCTGTGTTTGCCTGTTATGTGCTTAAATGCTTGTTATGTGGTGAGTTCGCCGTTGGGTGGAAGTCTTGAGACAGATCAGGTGGTCAGAGATTGTGTGATTGGGTTTGAAGGTAAGGAATATCAGGCCAATTTGGTGGTAATGCCGATGAACAGATATGGGGTTATTCTGGGAATGGATTGGTTATTTCGGTACCACGCCACGGTTGATTGTTTTTCCAAGACGGTTAAGTTAGGAGAAGAAGTAACAGGGGAGAAACAATCAAAGACTGCTCCTCTTTTGTCGTTCACTAAAGCTCATAAATTAATAAGGAACGGAGCTATGGGATATATTGCCTATATCTTGAACAAGCCAAAAGAGCAGGCAAAACTTGAAGAAACCGAGGTAGTAAAGGAATATCTTGAGGTGTTTCAAGAAGTTTTAGGTTCTCTACCTCCGGATCGAGAAATTGAATTTGTAATAGATTTATATCCGGGATCTGAACCTTATTCTAAGACTCCTTACCGGATGGCACCAGAAGAGCTACAGGAGTTAAAAGTTCAGTTGGAAGATCTCCTTAAGAACGGATATATTCGACCGAGTTCATCACCATGGGGCGCGCCAGTTCTATTTGTTAAGAAGAAGGATGGAACTTTAAGGATGTGTATTGACTACCGGGAGTTAAATCAGATGACTGTAAAGAATAAATATCCTTTGCCTCATATAGAAGATTTGTTTGATATGCTACAAGGGTCAAGGGTATATTCCAAGCTTGATTTACGTTAAGGATATTATCAGTTAAAGATTAAGGAGGAAGATATTCCTAAGATAGGATTTAATACCCGGTATGGACATTATGAATTTGTGGTAATGCCATTTGGTTTAACCAATGCCCGACAGCTTTTATGGATATGACGCATCTAATTTTCCGACCCTATCTCAGTAAGTTTGTTGTGATCTTCATTGATGATATTTTGGTATCTTATGTTGGTGTTGGAGACTTTAAGAGATAACCAGCTTTATGGAAAGTTCAGTAAAAGTGAATTTTGTATTGACAGGGTGAGTTTCTTGGGTCACATTATTTCGAGCAAAGGATTGGAAGTAGATCCTTCAAAAGTAGAGGCAGTTTCACAGTGGCAGAGTCCTAAGAATTCCTCAGAGGTTCGAAGTTTCTTGGGTTTAGCCGGTTATTATCGAAGATTTGTTAAGGATTTCTCCAAGGTCGTGGCTCCATTGACTCGATTAACCAAGAAGAGTTTCAGTTTAAATGGGATGGGAAGTGTGAAGCTAGTTTTCAGCTTTTGAAAGAAAAGTTAACTTCTGCACCGATATTAGCGCTGCCGGAAGGTATTGAAGGGTTTTTGGTGTACACCGATGCTTCTTAGGAAGGCTTAGGTTGTGTTTTAATGCAGAATGGTAGAGTAATTGCTTATGCCTCTAGGAAATTGAAAGAGCATGAGAAAAATTATCCCACTCACGACCTTGAACTTGCAGCGGTGATTTTTGCTTTCGGGAAGTGGGGACATTATCTGTATGGAACTTCCTTTGAGATTTTTACTGACCATAAGAGCCTTCAGTATTTATTTTCTCAAAAGGATTTGAATAGAAGGCAGCGTTGATGGATGGAAGCCCTCGAGGATTATGATTGTGTGATTAAGTATCACCCGGGTAAGGCTAACATGGTCGCGGATGCATTGAGCAGGAAGGCTGGTGTATCTAATTTAAGTATAAATATCGGACAACCAATGGAGTTGGTTAAGATAAAGGCTCGTATTGGTAACATCTCAGTATGGCCAGGGTTAAGGCAACAGATATTTGAGGCACAAAGGACAGATACTGAGATTCAGAAATTGATTGAAAAGGCTCGATCAGATCCTGAGTGTTCATTTGGATTTGATGACACGGGAATCTCCCGGTTTAAGAACAGAGTGGTAGTTCCAACGGAGTTGAGAAGGGTTATTTTGGATGAAGCCCATAAAACCGCTTATTCAGTGCATCCTGGTGGAAATAAGATGTATCGGGATTTAAAACAGTATTATAGGTGGAACGGGTTGAAGAGAGATGTGGTGAGTTATGTGCAGCAGTGTCTGACCTGTCAGTTAGTGAAAGCTGAACATCAGAAGCCGTCAGGATTGTTACAACCGCTACCTATTCCAAAATGAAAATGGGAACAGATAGCCATGGATTTTGTATCGGGTTTACCCAGAGTGAAGGGTGGATTCGATGGCACCTGGGTAATTGTGGACAGACTGACCAAGTCAGCGCATTTTCTTGCAATTCGGATGTCGGATAAGATAGACAAGTTGGCCAAGAAGTATTGTGATGAGATTGTTCGATTACATGGAGTGCCAGTTGGTATTGTCTCGGACAGGGATCCGAGATTCACTTCCAAATTTTGGCAAGAATTACAAAAGTGTCTGGGGACAAAGCTTCAGATCAGAACAGCTTTTCATCCACAGACTGATGGGCAATCTGAGAGGCTAATTAGATATCTTGAGGATATGTTAAGGGCGTGTGCGTTGGATTTCTCGAGTTCATGGAATGAACAATTGCCCTTGATTGAATTCGCCTACAATAACAGTTATGAAGCTTCTATAGAAATAGCACCGTATGAGTTTCTTTATGGAAGAAAGTACCGATCCCCGTTGTTTTTCAATTTGGAAGAATGGAAGTGGACCAAACAAGAAGGTGTGAAGAGAGGGGAAAAGAAAGAGAAACCTTCTAAAGCTATTCAGGAAGCTATCGAAAAGGTTCAAATTATCCGACAACGGATGAAAGCAGCCCAAGATCGACAGAAAAGTTATGCAGATAATCGAAGAAAAGATCTTAAGTTCGAAGTTAGGGATAGAGTGTTACTGAAAGCTTCTCCTCGAAAAGGATTCACCAGAATTGGAAAGGGAGGAAAACTGAATCCGTGGTATTTGGGACCCTATGAGATTCTGGAGAGAATCAGGGATACATCCTACAGATTGGATTTACCTCCAAGTTTAACGGGTATTCATAATGTCTTCCATGTATTACAACTTCGGAAGTACTATTCCGATGATTCCGTGGTAATACTGGTTGACGAAGTTGAGCTTGAACCGAATCTTACTTTTGTTCAGAAACCAGTTAAGATTCTGGATCGGAAATTTCAAGAACTTCGAAACAGACGTTTTCCCTTGGTGAAAGCATTACGGCGAAGTGATAAGATGGAGGAAGTCACGTGGGAAACGGAAGATAAAATGAAGAAGATCTACCCCGAATTGTTTCCGAACGAGCAATGAATCCGAGGACGGATTCTCTTTAAGGGGGTAGAGGTTGTAACGCCCCGTGTTTTCACACGTGCAAGTAAGTGTTACGTGCGCATTTACATTTAATTATATGAGTTATAATTTGAATTATTAATTGAATTCGTTTATAATTTAAATTATTTGTCTGAATTTCATATGAATTCCAATGTGACCTATGAAAATATGAATGAATTTGTGGAAATGTGAATTTCGTGAATTTGGTGGTAATTGAATGAAATTACCTGTTTCGTGTGATCCGAGGGTTTAATTGTAACTTATTTGAATGTTTTGGACTCAATTGGAAATTGAGTTTGGGCTTAATTGCCACTTTTTGAAAGTTTAGGGACCTATTTGTATAATAGGCAACCCTGAATGGTTTTCGCGATATCTTGAGCTCCGGACCTCGAAATTGAGATCCGTTTTCGGGGTTGAACTTGTTTCGATGATACCTATTATTTAAACTTGACCTTATATCTTTTTGATATCATTTGGACCTTCGACGACGAACCTTTCCTTAGCCTCGATGTTATAACTTGTTTTGAACCATTTTCTTAAACGAATCGGACTTGGATCGACCCGAACCCTACCTAAATGATACTATATCTTAGAGATAGCTTCTCATTCCTTCCTTATGCTTCCCTTTTCGTCGATCATCATCAGCTCCACAAGAAGAGAAGAGAAACCCCGAGAACCTCCATTTTTGATCATTCAAACCTTGAGCTCAAGATCAACCAATCTTCCATCTTCTTCCAAGGTAATTGGTGAATTGTAATCTCCATCTCCTTGTAACACCCCGACTCTTCGACCTTCTAGGTACTACATCACTGATGTGCTAAGTGTGCATTTAATTATTAAGCATGCGATAATTTGAATTATTTGAAATATTTGATTAATGATATTAATTTTTTAGGTTTGAAGTTTTAAACGTTTAAATCCTTTTCGAACTGTTTTTGATTTGTTTAACTCCGTTTTCAATTCCGATTTTTGTGCCATCTTGGTATACTTGAATTATGTGAGTTATTAACGTGTTTACATGCTTACTTTGTAATTTTAGACTCGTTTGATTTAGTTTTGATTTCGGTTTTGGAGACGGAACTTATTGGGCTTAAAACGCTTTTAGCGCGCCCTGGGTTCCGGATGACATATCTTGAGCTCGGGGATTCGGATTCGAATTCCGTCACTCCGTTGCCTTCGTATCGACGATTCAGAGACAATGGAACAAGCTTCATACCTTTTTGAGATCATTAAGACCTCCGAAATCCAACCGTACCGAACAACTCGTGCAAGAATAACCCTTTTAGTCTTCATGGTGGGACCCTTTAAGCCAACCTAAGCCTAACCATGCTTTAAACATGACTTGTGTACTTGAGTTAACCCCTTTATCCTCCCTTTTTATCAGAAAAACCGAGCCAAACTCCCCTTATTTCTACTGCAACTGATCGAGAGAGTGGGACAGAAGAAAAGAGAAAGAACCTTGGCTATCCTTGTGATTTTGAGCTCAAATCACTTCCTTTCTTCTCCATATCTTGAAGGTATGTATATTTATGTATCCTCTAGTCTTTTATACATGATTTCATCCATTTAATACTTGCTTTGCATCAGATTTGATAAGGGTTTGGGCTAAGAGCATGAATAGGACTTTTTGGGGATTTTTGCTCTAATGTCCTACTTAGTTGTGTAGCAGATTTCCTTGCTTATAGATGATTTTATGAGCTTGTTTCTTGGCCTATTTGTTTCCTAACTGATAGTATATGATGTTAGGATGATTTTCTCTTTAGACCCTTTGATGAAATTATGAGATATAGAGCTCCAAACTTAGAGATCAACTGCCTCCCCTGGTTTGGACTGCTGTGTAGAATCATGTCTTGTTGTTTGATCTAATGGCCTTCATTTCGTGTGAAATTGCATGGAGTTGATGTAAAATTATTGTTTTATATGTTAGAATTCATATTGAAAGCCTTGGGATCCATTTTAAGCCCCAAAACCGAAATACATTACCTGTTCTTATGTATGATCCATGACAACTGTTGTTGCGTTTTTGTTGTGGTTTGTTGGTCATCCTAATGTGCTCCAATTCGTGTGAATTTGCATATACATGGAGTATATTAGTTTCTTATCATGTTAGTATTCATTCCCTAAAGTGTCAACTTCAAATTCAGCCCAAAATACTTGATCATGGCATGATTGAACCAAATCGGGCTCACATGTGCGGTTTTGACGCCCCTGACTTGCTTCATGGTTTTGGTGCTCTTAACGTGTGATTTGGCCTTTTCATTCTAAATCAAATATTCTACTAACATGCTAAATATGTTGCATATCAAGTTTCATGAGATTTGGAGTTGATTTGGTATGCTTTTGGGGCTGATTTTGTTTAGGGTCTGTTTGCCGGTAAGCTTTGTTTGTGTTTTTGGGTCTGTACCGTGATACCCCCGTGTCTCATTTGCTTTGAAATGTGAGACACCCCCGTGTCATGCCCTTTTAGCAGCTCTGTACCGAGACACCCCCGTGTCTCAATCTATTCAAATTGAGGGGCACAGGCGTGTCCCTCCCCCTGTGCAGCTCTTGTCTTTTCCTTTTCGGTTTTTGATTGTTTCATCTCTTTAATGCCTTTATCTTCATTTGTGATGAACTATGAACTTGTTTTGCTATGTGTTGGGAGTATTTTGGTTTAATTTCATAACATTTGGATCAGAATTAGGCATGCTTTTGCTAAATTCCGTTTATATACGTTTTTGTGTCGTTTGTGAATTCCATAACTCATTTCCCCTATCATATGATTCCTTCATGTTGTCAAACTTTGGAAATATGTTATATTATGTAATATGATGTATGTAGTAGCATTTTCTGAAAGATTGAATACGTGCTATGCTCCTATTTGAATTCTTGAATTAATTTGATTGGAAATGTGAATTGATGAATTCGAATGAAAGTGAATGAATGAATAAATGACTTGATTATATGATTTAAATTCCTTAATAGTGTACATGAACATTTTCATGACATAATCTCATCTTTTATACATTCATATCATGATCATTACATTGCCGAGCGTCTTAATTGGTTATATTGAGTCTCAATTCACCTTTATTGCACAGATTTTGATTCCGTTGGAGACGAGGCCGGTCCGAGAGGCTCTTGTGTTCTCCTTTTTACCGTTTAAGGTCGGGTTCTCTTCTAATTAGATAAATGACCCTATATACCTTTAATGTGAAAAAATTTCGACCAAAAATGAATATATATATATAGAGTCGTTTTCAAGAGTAAATGTTTTCAACGTAAAGCCTTATTTTATGAATCCTACCTAATGTTTTGGCGAGAAATGAATGAATAAATGCACTGAATGGGGCCCAGGGACTTGGTGTGAGTGGTGACCCGAGGAGGCAAGGGCTGACGGTGATCCCTCACACTAGTCCCACTAATGAACGGCGTAACCGGACCTCGTAAGGAGTTAGCGAGGAATGGACTCTGAGTGCCATCTGGGGAGTCAAGTTCCCCTTTTGGTCCATGAATGGGTGGATGAGCCTTGCACACCGGCCACCAACCTGGAGGAAGAAGGTGTAAATGTTATTGAATGCGCACGAAAGAATGATATGCATGAAAAGAAAGAATAAATGAATGTTAATGAATGTTAATGAATTACACGAGGTGTTGGTTGGAGATAATGCACGCCCACTCGCCGTGCCACTAATGACCTAATGTAAATGAATCGTTATAATCCCTTTTGATGATTTTTATTCACCCACTTGGGAAATTCTTTAAAAACCTCACTTGGGATTATAGCTTGCATGTGATTGTTAAATACCGTCGTATATTATATTTATGCCCTATTTTTATACCCACCAGTCCCTTTTGGACTGAACCAGTTTGGCTTTCAGTTATGTTGTGCATGTGTCAAGGGATCTAGGCGGAAATTCGAGTCATAGGTTTTGTATTCGTTTTTAGCTCTTGTATTTTTGGTCTTGCACTTGCATATTGCACTTTTGATCATTGTATATGAATAAGAATGGAGCGTACTTGTTGTTTGAGCCTTGATGGCATTTGATAATGTATATAGCTCACTTTTGGGAGCTTGAATGATCAATGTCTATATTATGGCCAGTTATTGCTTCCGCACTTTATGTTTACTCTGATTTTATGGTTTTAAGGGTTAGCCCGCCTAGCATAGCATGTGTGTGTGTCCCCGTTCGCTGTGATCTAGCTCGGGTATGGATCGTCCATTTCATATTCGGGTCGGGTCTCGGTGCGGGGGATGTGGTACCTTGCGCTCGGGTGCTACATCCATAAGTGGTATCAGAGCTACGGGTTGCAAAACTCGAGCTCTCGTGTCGTGTGGGTCATTCTAGGTCGTTAGGCATAGGAATTACGTGATAATGTGCACATTTAAGACGATCCGTGCCTTTCGTGTTGAATGTGTGCCATATGCAAGTACTAATCGCATGCATATATCCTTGAAATAAGTTATGAATTACAGGTTATAAAGATAATATCAAACCACGACCAAGTTCCACGATAAAGACGATCTATTGTAAGCTCTTCGTGAGGTATGGAGGATAGGAAGAATATGGAGAGTTCGAGAAGTTAGGCCTTCCTATATGGAGCTAGAGTTCAAGGGTTGGGAGCCGGAATGGGAGGTTCCACTTTAGGGATGCTATGGTAGAGAGAGACACTTGGTAAGATAAGAAGTTGTTCGGGGAAAATAGTTATGACTCCTAATATGGGTATATACGGCTCTCCTACATAAGATGACATAATTGGGATCAATGAGATCGTTCAACCTAAGGAATAAAGTAAATGAACCTTGAAGGTATTTTGGTTCAGGGTTCGAACTATCGAAGAGGTATCGAGGACGGAGAGGAGTTAAGGTAAAATAAATCCAGGGGGAATTGGACACCAAGAGCTATCAAAGAAGGGTTTCTAAATAAACCTGGAAATTAGAAACCGAGATTGTAGAAGTCAATATGAGGAAGAGTTTAAATTTAGGTGCTCTGGATTTCGATTAAGACAGAAACGATTAGGGAAGGGAATAGAGTAAGGCAATTAACGGGGGAAATACAAATTTAAGGAAGGTGGTGATGTGGAGGTCGGGAATTGAGTTCGTTTTCCAAATCCAAGCTAAATTGCCGAGTTGTGAGGTTGAATTGGGAGATATTGAGCAATAAATGGAAACGGTAAAGAAAACCGAAGACTCTTTGGGAGGAAATCATGTGCTGAAGTATAAGCCATCGGAAAATGAGTTTATTTCACTAATCTCAACGCATCAAGGATAAGCACAGGAGTCTTGATCATGGTGATGGCGAGAAGTAGGGTCCAGAATTACATTAGGGTTCAATTTTGTAAGAGAATTTGTGCAATGTTGAAGAGTGATTCTCGGGGAAGAAATGCAGAGGCTAATTCAGTGGATGTCGAAGAAATCAGGGATCGTGAAATTGCAATTCCAGACAGTAGAAGATAGGAGTGATGCAAAGAGATTAATGGAAAACTTGAAGACCGTGGGAAAGACAAGGCATGATTATCAAGTCAAAGTAACCACTTGATTGGAGGAGCGAGAAAAAAACTACCGAGCTAACAACTTACTATATTGGTGACAGGTTCCAAAACATTCATGGCACATGCATCATATTTCGCATCAACTTATTATTTCCTTTGCTTATGTTTGTACGCGCATTCCTATTTGATTTTGTTGATCTAATGTGCGGCATATTTAATTGTTGCAAGCATGCCATGTGCATTGTCATTTTAACCCGACATGCATTCTAGTGTTTATTTGATAGGAAGTTCTTTCATCCCACTTATCAAGTATTTCTTCGATCGGGTCACATCTGAGTTAAGAAGAAAAGAAATAGTGGGACGGTACGTTACAAGTAAGGTGATGTCGGGAAATAGAGAACTTCAAGTAAGGGATAGGTTAATGGAAATGGGGATTCATAAACATAAGTGAGATTAGAAGCTGATTGTGGGGTGTCTGGATCGGACAAGAATAGGAAAGGGGTTTCGGGCATCAAGCGAATCAGAAGGTGTGACGCCCCGTTTTCTCGAAGGACGTCCCTACGACATTAACAAGTAAGTCTCTACACTTGTGTGTGTTTAATTTAAGAGTTCTTGAATTATATGATTTAATGTAAATCCAATTTAATATGTGTTCATTCGAATTATTCTAAGATTAATTGCCAACTTGATTAATTACGCGCATATGTAACCCTAACTGTCTAATTTGATTTAATTCAAATTTATTCCATGAAATAATTGTCAAGTTGATTTTAAATCCGTCATGTTACTTAACTTGTTTCATTTCGGTTTACTTGAATTCCTTGAGATTAATTGTCAATCATGTGTTTACGAAGTGTCGTTAAATTGTACAAAAGGTTTCTAAAATTAAATTGAATTAAACTCTAATTGGTAAATCTATCTCTTTCATTTTAATTTATAAAATTAATTCGAAGTTTGAATGTTTATTCGTAACTTTACCAATTTAATTTATGATTAATTGTACGCGATATTTGACTTTTCTACGCGATAAGGATACCCGATTGTATATAGCTTGTGCACAAGACACATTTCTCCCAATCTCCTCTCTCTCTCTCTCTCCTCTCCAACTCTCTCTCCCATGGGTCACTATGCGCGGCTTCGGCTACGAGCCCACAACTCGATCGTTTCTCGATGGAATTCAACAAACGAATAGTCCATTTCGATTATCTCGGCGAGACCGACGCAATAGTACTAATTTCACGGCCTAACGACGAACGATGGTGAAGCTGCGAAGCTGTCAGACCGCCGCCACTTCGCCGGCCTTCGCGGCGGTTTCCGGCCATCTCCTTGTTACACGCGCCACATGCCCAGAAAGAGGACTTCCCGGCGCAGCGGTTGACATCGGCGGCGCTGCTATCCGGCCCGCGACGGTGCCGCCTGAAGCTCGCGGTAGCGGCGCCCGTCACTGTAGCGGTGCGATTCCGCCGCTTCCCGCGGTGGTTTCTGACGGGGCTTGATGGTTTGAAAGGTTATTCGACCCCCTGAGTTCATTTCCGGCATCAATTTCACCAGATCTTGGCCGTAGGTGGTGGTTCCGGCGATGTGGGCGGCGGCAGAAACTTCGGCAGCCAACGGGGCCCTTTTCCAGCCATCTTTTGGCCTAGGGCTCTTCACGAAAGTTGTTCGGAACGACGAGAACTAGTGGCCAATGATCACACGACTCCAGATTTGGCCGATTAACGGCGGATCGCGGTGGTGTAACGGCGGCAGTAGCTCCGAGGGTTTTTCCGGTGAGATACCTTAGGACTTTCGAAGAGCTCGTCATGAGTAAGACAACGCTTCTTTCGGATCGCATTTTGGTTCACCGGTTTGGAAGTAATTTGAGTTTGAATATTTTAGGGTTTTTGTGTTCTTAGATCTGAAATTGGAGGAGATTGACTTGGAATTTTCAGAAATTGATCGAGGATTCGGAACGGGCACGAAGACTTCATTCAGGACTGGTTTTTCGGGATTTTTTCGGCGGCCCTGCCAAATTTCGTCAGCTACAGTGGTGGCGTTCCGGCAGCGTCTGGTCAGAATGTTCGTCTCATTGTGGTGAGTTCAACGCCACCTTCCGTTCGTTAATCGAACACTCGATCTATTTATTATGAATTATTTTGCGTAATTGTGATTATTTGAATTAATTGTTTTAAGTGCAAATAAATTGGTTATTGTTGGTTTGTTGATCGAGATGTATTCCAATTGTATGCAAAAACATGTATTGAATGGATTGTGATATGCATGAATGTTTCGATTTACAATTTGAATCCCGATGTGATGAATTTATGCTATGTGTTTAGATATGAAGGGGTGTTAGTGTAATATTTAGAAACTAATCTTTTATGTGATTAAATGAACTTGAATGATATTGTAGAAGAATGAACATGTTGTGATTTCTCTATATAGATTTAAGACGTTCTCAATGTTATGTTTGTTGTAAATTGTGTTTCAAATATAAATTTAGATACATGAAGGATGCTTGAACGACTTAAGACTTGATGCATGATAGGAGTTAGAATTGTAATATCTTGATTTACTCTTACTACTTGAATATGGTATATTATGAATTACAATAAATTGATAATCGTCATGTTTGTAAGAAATTAATTCCTAGTTGAATAATTGTATAAACACTTTAAACGAACAATTATGCTTAGTAATCAACTAAGGGGATGTATGTGTAATAATTCTAAACTTTTATAAATAACTAAGGGGATGTAAGTGTAATATTTATGAAACTATGAATGTGACTTGAGCTTGTGTACCAAACATGTTGTGAAGTTGTAAAGTATGATCTTAAGTGAATTAAATGCATTCTTTATTTGTATCAAGCATGCCATCTACGTACAACAACTTTGTATGTTTACATGATCAAGTTGCTCTTAATTATGCACTTTATAACTCGACATGAACTTGATGCTTAATTCTAATATTATAATTGAACCCTATTATATTGGATGATCTAATATGCATTTTGTGAATACATTGACTTCCTAAATTGATCTTGCATCTTTGGATATGGAATTGCATGATGGATGCTTGTAAATATGATCTTTGTTGAGCATTGATATGCCTTGAATGACCACGACACCTTATCCAAGTACAATATGAAAACTTATGCATAACCACGATCATGTTGAGCAACGCAGTGCGTCTTGTTTGGTTCATATAGAGTCTAAGTCTGGGCTTCTGTATGTCTTATCACAGAGTTTGGTGGTGCCGGTGGGCCCGAGGTTTAGAGTGTTTGGCCCTTCACACTCTCAGACTCTACTTTCACGAGGTGAGGATTAGGATTTTGTATAGTTACGCGACCTATGGCCTTAATATGCTGATTTCAACCCTTGCATGCGAGTATATCTATTATAAATACGTATGTGTTGGATATGATATGTTTATGACCTTCTGAATCAACTCTGTTTGGAAAATTAAATATGAAAGCATATGTAAACTGTTTTGAAAAGTACTTTACGTTATGTTCTGTAGCGAGATTGCCATGAAAGATTGGCGTATGTGATCCATCGTGATCTGTTCTGTTGTGATCCGTTGTGATCTGTGTGTGGATCGATCCTGGTGAGCTGTGGGAATGGGTATCCCCGGGACAGTTAGGGTCGACAGGGCATTTATCCATTGCGTAGTTCCATTTGAGATATCTTCACGCGACCCGTGCTGTAGGGAATGTGTGGTATCTTGAGCCTTCGGCTAAGGCCGGGGAGGACTCTTGTGGGTTCGCAACCCCTTGAGGGTGAGTCTATTTTTAGACGGTTTATTCTCGATGGTATGGGGACGGTACATCTCCTCCATCATTGGTGTAGAGGTTGGATTGATTTTGATTTATGTTATGAGGAGTTCAGGTTGGAGGCTCATACTCGTTGATTATGTTATGTTATGGAATTATGAATCGGGATAGAGTCTTTCTGGAAAATGATTTCCAAACTTATATCTATATCTATTTGGGTATATTTCAAAATGTTTTGGTATTCAACACCTATCCCCGGTTCATGAGTCCATCATTTTATTCTGTGTTGTGCTCTGTATATATATATTGTGGGTGTGCATTAGCCCCCTCACTCAGTCAGTTGACTGACACCTCATTTTATCTTTTAGTTGCAGGTTTCTTTTGGCTTGAGCTAGGCGAATGTGAGTCTTCTGGGTCACACTTGTCGGTTTAGTTGGTGTTAAGATGCATTTGTCGCATACTCTATTTATGTTATGTATTCTTATTTCGCTTTTGGAGATTATGTTTTATGCTCTACTTAGACTTAAACCCGTGTGGGGTTACTATGCTAGCATTTGGATGTAATTAGCTATTCTGCTGACACGTGTATTGATTTATTACATTGCGATGATTTGAGATTCGGGACTAGGTATCTATGGTAGTTGAACCCGTCACTTATTTTGTACCTTGATTTAATTGCTTCTGCTATCTGATGTGTAACGCCCCCACCCGTACCAGAACAAGAGGAGAGCGGCGTCTCAACCCCCCGCACTGAAGCACCTCTCAAGTAATGGTGTGAGCCACTGTCTATCAGAACTATACATGTACAATGATGTGGCTATGCAGCGAAAAATCAGAGTAATTTAAAACTTTTCAAAGCATGTGCGTGATGGCATGTAACAAGCAAGAACATATTGATCGTGTAAGAGAGACTCGGCATATCAGAACATATAACATATTCACATATAAGTACCGATACCGCAGAGTTCAAAATATCGGTAACAAAGTAGCGGAAAGAGTATAACGAAGATACTCAAGTATTCAGAAACATATACAGAAACATAAAGTGATGCAGCCATAAAACATATGCAGGACACAAAAGAAAGTAATACTAAGTCCTGACTGAAACAAAAATGACAATCTAGAGCTTCAAGATACCTCTAGACTACGGCTGCAAGTCCTGAAACCACGAGGCAAGAAAACGGGAGAGGTATTAGTCAAAAGGACTAAGTGAGGGAATACTTTAAAGAAAGTACTGAATTAAAGAACTTGAAGTAAAGTTCGAAACTGTTAAATGCAATGCTTTAAAGAAGAACTTGAAACAAGTTCGGTTGATAAAACTCTTTGAATGTGATGCTGTAAAGAATGTACGTTATAAAACATTTTCATGAATGCTATCACACGCGCACACATATGCTGTTGATGGTTCATAGTTCTTTCATAAAACGGGATAAGGGTAAAGTGAACTTTTCTAGATATGAACCATCCTTTATGAAACAGAATTTTGCCCGCAAGCTAGGCTCCTCCATCCTTACTCCAGAAAACATGATTTGGTTGAGCATCGGACCAGGATCAACAATAATTCCACATATAGTAGAGTATCGGACCAAGATCAACAATAACCCCACATAAAGTAGAGCATTGGACCAAGGTCAACAACAACTCCGCACATAGTAGACTATCGGACCAAGGTCAACAACAACTCTTACCAACGCATACAAACATGCACCATCCTCCACCGGTTGTCACTTCGGGTAGCTAGCCCTAGGCGACCTGTAAACATGTAATGGGAACAGATTTGCTGTCCGTTCCCAGACAAATTGTCCTGACTTAACAAACCTCCTGTTAAAAGTCGGTGTCAATAGTCTAAGTGTGGCGGCCGGTATTGGTGATGTCGTTGGCGCTCACCTCCCGAGCATCACCTCCACACATAACCGCCGGGCCCAAACTGTAAACTGTATGCTTGCATTTAAGATTAGCAGTGACCAGAGTATCACTCCAGTATGCTAACTATAACATGTGAAACTGTAACTGTAACATATGATGCTGTCTGTAAAAAATATGATTCTGTCTGAAAACATGTGAAACTGTCTGTAAACTGTACTTTGAAAACATATGGAAAACATGTAACTGTCTTTGAACAAGAATGCAGAACTTTGGAAAACGTGTACTGTTGATCAAGGTATACTATTAAAGTATAAATGATCCTTTCAAGAGAATGTCCCGATAAAAGGGATAGTTCAAAATAGGTTTAGCTCTGAATTTCAAAACATATGATACGATAGTATAATCGTGGTTCCAGTTGGAAAACATTTATAACTTCACCTCACCTAATAGTAACAAAAGGCAGGTAGACAGATTATGCGGTGCCCTGGGGATCCCAGTGCTCAACTTTAACTCCTGTAGGTGGTGTACTACAGTGAGCTTAAGAACTAAGACCCACTACAACCAAGATGCATATGAAATGCAAGAAACAATGAACAAGGAACATGTAAAGAACATGTAACACAAGAGAGTAATACCATTTAAGGTATCCAAGAAAGGTAACACACAAAGGAATACGTCAAAGTGAGTTACTCTTAACGTTAGACTATGATCTTACTATAACCAAGTAAGCTTTAGTCAAATTATGAATCCTACCGCAAACCTTAAGTAATAAAACAAGCCCACGAAAGAAAACACATTTTGAAAACACATTTTAGACCCTGGATATGGAAACCCTAGTTGCAAATGTCTATAGAGAAAGCACAAGTTTTAATTCCTTTTTACTATTCAAAAGCACTATTCAAAAGTACTATTCAAGATTACTATTCACAGTTACTATTCACATGTCGGGTCAAAGGGTCGGGTCAAACCCTTACTATACACACACCCACACACACACGGTACACACACACACCATGCACGAACATACACACACACACGGCATGCACACACACACACACCCTAATCAAATTATGATCTTGATTATAACCTATAGTTTCAAGTTCATGTTAATATAATCAAGTGTGATCTAGGTAAAAGGTATAACCTATGGTTAAGAGGTCCAATTAAGGCATAAGATCAAATTATGAAACACTATTCTATCTTAGGTTATAACATGTGACACTATTAAAGTGTATAACATATGATCAAGGCACTAATCCATTAATCCAAATCATATCATAAGCTCAATTCATAATTCAAGAATCATATAACAATGTGACAACATGTCACAACATTTATCATATCATATCATATCATATATCATGAACCTTTGGGCATGTAACATGTAACAATTTAATTCCAATATCAACATGTAACAAGTTGTGACATAATTAATTGTAAATCACTAATCCATTAGCTAACATGCATGAACATAATTCAAATTCCATAATCATGCATCAATTTTCATAATATAACAATCATACCACATGATCATAGCATATACTAGAGCAATTCATAACATATTCAAGCATATACTAAACAATTAAAACATATAAACAACTATCAAAACATATCATGAAAACTATATAATAA
The DNA here is from genome assembly GCA_037501455.1 of Lantana camara. Taxonomy (NCBI): domain Eukaryota; kingdom Viridiplantae; phylum Streptophyta; class Magnoliopsida; order Lamiales; family Verbenaceae; genus Lantana; species Lantana camara. Next base: position 44,513,786 of record CM074865.1, read on the forward strand.
ATGCATAAAATAAAATCCTATATGGCTTAGGGAAGACCCTAAGACCCAACCTAAACATAATATAAACATACCATAACATAAAAACATAAACTAAACTAACATAACATAAAAATAAAGCAACTAACCTAGCAAAGGGGAGGGGAGGCCGACGGCCAAGAGGGAAAGGAGGGAGAGAGGAGTGCTTGTTAACACAAGACTTTGAGCAAGGAATGAAATGCCATGAACCATCTATTTATAGTTGAAGAGAAGCCCCTCAGCTTGGAAATAAAATGTGGAGAAGGGTAGGAGAGCAAAAATTGGATAGATTCTCTTGGAAGCTTTAGGCATGTTGAAGCTAAAATGGGGCTGCTGGGGGTATTTATGTAATTTCGTCCCCAAAGACTCAAGGATAAGTGGCTGGAAGTATAACCATTCCGACGGCAAGAAAATTAGCTTCGAAACGCATATTCATTCATCGAAATCGGATTTACCGTTTGAAAGATACATTAGTTTTAGTGAATAAAAGTTTTGAGCTCGAAACTCAACACGAGTGAAAAACGACTTTCTAGAATGATTTTCAAGTCCGGATTGCTTCTAAAATTCAATAAATAAATCGAGAAGCATTTTAAATCCAAAATCGACTATAAAACGTTTTACCGTTAAAAAGTTGAAAACGTAGGATGAATAGTGAATTCTCACGTACGAACGTACGCTTCAAAATTTCAAGCTAGGGTTTGAATCAAGAGTTGTAAAACATCTCAAAAATCTTGAAATAGCTCAAGTAGTGCAAATCCGAAGAGAAAACATTTTCCGAATGAAAACCGTTCGTAAAAGGAATAGTAAACTAGGGTTTTCAAAAACGTTTTCAATAAAACAAAGTTCCAGAATGGATTTCCAAGCCAAGAATGATTTCAAAAGATTCGTCTCGACTCAAGGATCGATTCGACTGTAACTTGGGTAGAAAAAGGTATCAGAATCAAAAGCTCATTTTCTGATGAATAGTAACTTTGGTCGGTAAGTTCCAAAAATACCCTTATGGCTCAAGAAAGACTTTCTGAGTTCGGGAAATAAGTTCAAATGATTGGGAAACATGTGTGACGAACCTCTAGGGTTCGAGTAGCAATATGAACAAGGTAGGCTCGGGTTATGAATAGTAAACTGAATCAAAGGTCAAGAATTCCCCCTTAAAACATGTCAGAACATATACGAGCACAAAGTTCATGTAAGAATGCAATGCATGATGATTCAAAAAGTTGGATCACGGTCTATAAACGCTTTACCACTGCCTTAACTTACTGTTTTCATCCAGGCCCTGTTTTGGGCTGTTACAATCACCCTCCTTAAAGAGAATTTGTCCTCAGATTCTTCCGCTGTAACTGCAAACAACTCAGGGTGATGCTTCTACATTTTCTCTTCTGTCCCATGTCCTTTCCAAAGGACTTTAACTAAAGGAATTTTCCTATTCCTCAGCTCTTGAAACTTCTTATCGAGAATCTTAGCGGGCTTCAAAACATAAGTCAAATCCGGTTCCAACGGTATCTCCTCTACCGGCACAACCTCTGTCTCATCTGCGAAACACTTGCGAAGCTGAGATACATGAAATACGTTGTGGATTCCTGTTAAACCTACAGGCAAATCCAATCTATAACCAGTCGATCCGACTCTCTCTAGTATCTCATACGGTCCAATATATCTCGGGTTTAACTTTCCTCCTTTTCCAATTCGGGAAAACCCTTTTCTTGGCGATGCCTTCAGAAATACCTTTTCGCCCACTGCGAATTCTAAATCCCTTCTTCGTCGATCAGCATAACTCTTCTGCCTGTCCTGGGCAGCTTTCATTCTCTGGCAAATGATCTGAATCTTTTCTGTCGCTTCTCTTATCCATTTAGCTGAATTCACTCTGATCGGTCCTTCCTCAGTACATCTTGCTTCATCCAAATCCCAGTATAATGGGGATCTACATTTCCTTCCATATAGAGTTTCATATGGAGCAGCTTTAATAGAAGCTTGATAACTATTATTGTATGCAAACTCCACAAGAGGTAAACACTCTTTCCAACTTTCCTGGAAGTCCAAAGCGCAAGCTCTTAGCATATCTTCCAAGTATTTGATCATCCTTTCTGATTGTCCATCCGTCTGAGGATGCGCTGCAGTACTGAAGTTCAACTTCGTTCCCATCAAAGTCTGAATTTCTTTCCACAAGTGCGACGTGAATTTCGGATCTCTATCCGAGACTATACTGTTCGGGACTCCATGTAATCTGACAATTTCTTGTTGGTACAGCTTTGCCAATGTGCTAACCTTATCCGTCGTCTTAACTGGCAAAAAGTGCGCTGACTTTGTCAATCGATCAATGATCACCCAGATACTATCTTGTCCTCTTCTGACTTTGGGTAATCCAGTGACAACATCCATCGTGATTTGCTCCCACTTCCAAGTCGGAATCGGTAATGGTTGCAACTTCCCACTCGGCTTCTGGTGCTCAGCTTTAACTTTCTGACAAGTTAAGCACTTCTTGACATAGTTGGCTATGTCTCTCTTCATTCCATTCCACCAGAATTGAGTCTTAACATCTTGATACATCTTAGTGCCTCCGGGATGTATCGTGTACTTAGTCTTATGCGCTTCGTCGAGAATCTCTTTCCTCAAAACAGTTGGTACGCATACTCGACCTTTGTACCTCAATATTCCATGTTCATCAACCCTGAACTTAGTCTCATCATCCTTCTCCTTAGATTCGAGAAATTTCTTAATCCACTCGTCGTTCTTCTGTGCTTCCAACACTAGTTCTTTCAGTGGTGATATCATCACAACGTTCGCGACTCGAGCTTTAGTTATTACCTCCATTCTTTCTCTTCGATCAATCTCGGGGTTGGCAGAAATCTGTGCCAAATGAACTTTCCTGCTTAGTGCATCGGCTACAACATTCGCCTTTCCTGGATGGTATTGAATAATGCAATCGTAGTCCTCCAGAAATTCCATCCATCTCCTCTGTCGCATATTCAACTCCTTCTGAGTGAATAGATATCGCAGGCTCTTATGATCAGTAAAGATCTCAAACGTAACTCCATACAGGTAATGTCTCCACTTTCCAAGAGCAAAAATTATCGCGGCTAACTCCAAATCATGAGTCGGGTAGTTAACTTCATGCGTTTTGAGTTTCCTTGATGCATACGCAATCACTTTTCCATTCTGCATCAAAACTCCTCCTAGTCCTTCGTTCGAAGCATCGGTGTAGACTGTGTATCCTTCTTTTCCTTCTGGTAATGCTAACACGGGTGCAGTTGTTAGCATCTCCTTCAATCTTTGAAAACTTTGCTCACACTTCTCCGTCCATTCAAACTTCCCTTCTTTCTTTGTCAACTTAGTGAGAGGTGTAGCTATCTTCGAGAAATCTTTGACAAACCTCCGGTAGTAACCAGCTAATCCCAGAAAACTCTTCACTTCTGAAGGATTCTTCGGTGACTTCCAATCCATGACTGTTTCGATCTTCGAGGGATCTACTTCGATTCCAGATCCTGATATGATGTGTCCGAGAAACGTAACTCTCTCAAGCCAGAACTCATATTTACTGAACTTTGCATATAGCTTGTGATCCAGCAAAGTGCGTAACACGATTCGAAGATGTTCAGCATGTTCCTTCGGTGTCTTTGAAAATACCAAAATATCGTCGATGAAGATCACTACAAACTTGTCGAGAAACGGCTTGAATATACGGTGCATCATATCCATGAATGCAGCTGGTGCGTTCGTCAAACCAAACGGCATTACCACAAACTCATAATGTCCATATCGGCTGTTGAAAGCAGTCTTAGGAATATCTGCTTCCCTGATTTTTAATTGATAATATCCTTGTCTAAGATCTAACTTTGAGTAGACCTTTGATCCTTGCAGTATATCGAACAGCTCTTCGATATGAAGGAGAGGATACTTATTCTTGATTGTCATCCTGTTCAGCTCCCGATAGTCAACGCATAAACGCAATGATCCATCCTTCTTCTTAATGAAAAGCACAGGCGCTCCCCACGGCGATGTGCTCGGTCGAACATATCCTGACTCAATCAACTCGTCCAATTGCTTTCTCAGTTCATCCAATTCAGCTGGAGCCATTCTATAAGGTGTCTTCGAGTACGGCTCAGCTCCTGATATCGTCTCGATCGTAAACTCCAACTCTCGGTCAGGGGGTAACGAATCCAAATGCTCAGGAAACACATCTAGGGTTCACCACTTCCACTTCTTCAATCTTAAGTTGATCTTTCGATCTATTCAGAAGATAAGCCACAAATCCACTAGCTCCTTTCTGAATCAACTTCTTAGCTTCCATCGAAGAAATCACTGATAACTTCTCAACTTTCCCTTCTGATGTCCGACTTTCATCTTCTTCCAAGATGATCTCTTTCTTGTAACAATCCAACTTAGCTCGGTACTTAGACAACCAATCCATACCAAGTATAACATCGTATCTTGTCATCGGTAACTCAATAAGATCCGTCGGGTAACAACGGGTACCAATATATATAGGGCAGCGTTTATATACTTGATCCGTAACAAGGCAAGTTCCCAAAGGAGAACTCACTTCAAATTTATATGGCAAGTATTCAAGCGGAAACTGTAAATGCGCACATAATTTAGATGCAACAAATGAATGCGTGGCACCAGGGTCATACAAGACCTTAACTGGCGTGTTAAGAATGTGCACAATACCATCCACAACAGACGAAGGATCAACCTCCTCCTTACCATCCAAAGCATAAGCTCTGCCTCTGACCACCGGTTTGTTCGTCGTACCCACCACTGCTTTTCCTTTATCCTGGACCCCAAATGTCCTGATCTTGTGCGGGCAACTATCCATCTGGTGCTCAGGGGAACCACACGCGAAACACTGTCCAGCTTTCTTGCGACAGTTCTCCTCAGTGTGTCCCGTTCGGCGATAATATCGGCAAACAATTTCCTCCAGACCTGGCTGAGGTGCTTTCTGCTGTTGTGGCGCCCTCTGGTACTGCTGTGGCGCTTTCTACTTCTGTGCTTGCTGTTTCGGTGGAGCGTTCTGCTGCTGACGTTGTGGTGTTACCATTGGCCTCTTTCCAGTTCCTTGGAGAAAAGATCCGGAAGGTCGCTTATTCCCTTGATAAGGCTTAGGGTTAGAAGGTCCTTGTCGTGCAGTAGTTATCTTGATCTCCTTGTGTGCAGCTTCAACCCTTAGCGCTCTATCAACAGCCTGGTTGTAGGTCTCAATGTCCAAAGATGCAAGTGCCAACCGAAGTTCAGGCTTCAGTCCATCGATAAACCTATTCGTCTTGCGACGCTCATCAGTCAGAATATGAGGCGCATACTTGATCAGCCTCATAAACCTAGCTTCATACTCCATCACATTCATAGTTCCCTGAACCAGACTCATAAACTCAGCCTCTCGTGCATCACGAGTCACTTGAGGCGTATACTTCTGCTGAAACTCTCTGATAAACTCATCCCAACTTCCTTCAACGTTATTCTCAATCCACATGTGCTGAACGTGCTTCCACCAATTGTATGCAGCTCCTTCCATAAGAAAAGTAGCATATCGAACTCGTTCACGATCCTCTGGGTAGATCTCCATAGCCTCGAAAATCTTCTCAAGACTGGTAATCCAATTCTCAGCCTTTATGTCGTTCGGTTCTCCATAGAACTTAGGTGGAATCATCCTCAGAAACTTCTCCAATGATCTCTCATTAGGAGGATTATCTCTCGGTGCACAAGCCCTCATAAATTGTCGTAGCACATCCCTTAATTCCGGAGTTCTTTCTCTTTCAGGGGGTGGCGTGACATCTCTTTGGGGTGGCGTGACATCTCTTTGGGGTGGCAGTGGTGGTACACGATTCCGGGGTGCTCTTCTTGGTGGCATGTAGTTACTGAATTCGCAAGCATTCAGATACATATATTCGATGCATGACATATAATGATTCACAGAATCCGTAACCACGTATTCACATTCTCACGTAGTCACACATAAGTATGAGAACAACACATTCCCATAACAACATGTCAGCAAAGATTCAAGATCTCCAACATATCATATAATCAGAAACAATTGTCAGACAACATGTAAACGAGAACAGAAGCTCGGGTAACATATCAACTTATCAGAAACATGTATAACATATCCCAAAACATGATCAACATGTAAAACGGGAACAGAACGTGTACTGTCATAACAACAAGAACTGTAACATGATCAACATATCCAGAAGCGTATCAACATATCAAGAATAATAGCATGCTAACAATAAATGAAATGGTATGATCCTATCAACGGTCCTAATGGTATCTTGAAGCAAGTCTAAGACTCATGCAATGACAGTTATGGAAAGCAGTAAACAGATATCCAACATAAAGCCGAAAGTGTTATAACTGTGCAAGGTTTGATAAAATTTACTACAGGCCACATGTTAACAGTATTAATTCAAAATGGGGAGGACCCGATACCATCGAGTTGATTCCCTTACAGGCCTTACCAATCTGTCCAACCCTGCTGAAATAACCTAGTAGGTACCAAGTCATCTGAACCGTCATCCGTGGTGCCAAAAGTCGGGGATCATCTACCAAAGCTATACATCCCCTCATCCAAAAGTCAGTCCTGAACTGTCCCGGCTATACGTCCGCCATCCATAGATAGTATATATGCATCAGTACTATATACAGAAATCTCCCATCAGCAATCAACCCTGATAACTGTGATCCAACGAACCCCTGGTGGTGTCATCAGAAACGGCAACAACCTCACCCTGTCCGTGTCCTGCTGGCTCATCTCCGCCATCATCATCATCATCAGATCCTCCATCGCCTCCATCAGACTGCTCCTGCATAGGCTCGGGCTCCTGAGAAGCCTGACTGACATCCTGACCCTCGACCTCCTCAACTGCCTGCTCATCGGATAAGTGATAGGCATCATACAGGCGAGCTCTCACACGGGCACGGTAGTGCTGGTGACGCTCCATAGAGGTGTCGCGATCGATAGTCATCTGCATAAGATCTGCCTCCAGCTCAGCAATACGAGCAGCCCTCTGATCAGCAATATGAGTCATCTCTGCAGCATGCTCACGAGCGATGTCCCTATCAATCTGGTACTGCAGTGACTGATCCTGATAGCGCAGAGACTCCAACCTGACCTCACGGGTCCTCTGATACTCCTGAAAGTAACCATCTCTCTCAGACTCGAGATAGTGCACAACTCTGTTAGGATAGGAATACCCAGGCCTGCCACTGTTCCTAGACCTACGCTAAGTGTAGAAACGAGTGCCTCCATGGCGAGAAACTGCCACAGTACGCGGGGTCTCAAACTGCTCAAAGAAAGCCTCATCCATCTGCTGATTAGGATCCTGGTGTGGCTGAACTTCCATAGCTATACAGAAGATACCACAGATATGAAATCCAGATAACAGAACCATGCAATCCCCAAATATCCTGTCTCGATGCAATATGAGAATGATCATGGATGCAATGCGTGAACAATCCACGATGCAACATGAGAGCAATCTAGGTTAAGTCTCTTCTTACGTAACCCGATGCTCTGATACCACCTCAGGCTGTAACGCCCCCACCCGTACCAGAACAAGAGGAGAGCGGCGTCTCAACCCCCGCACTGAAGCACCTCTCAAGTAATGGTGTGAGCCATCACTCAAGAAATACTCCAGCGAACGGATGTCTATCAGAACTATACATGTACAACGATGTGGCTATGCAGCGGAAAATCAGAGTAATTTAAAACTTTTCAAAACATGTGCGTGATGGCATGTAACAAGCAAGAACATATTGATCGTGTAAGAGAGACTCGGCATATCAGAACATATAACATATTCACATATAAGTACCGATACAGCAGAGTTCAAAATACCGGTAACAAAGTAGCGGAAAGAGTATAACGAAGATACTCAAGTATTCAGAAACATATACAGAAACATAAAGTGATGCAGCCATAAAACATATGCAGGACACAAAAGAAAGTAATACTAAGTCCTGACTGAAACAAAAATGACAATCTAGAGCTTCAAGATACCTCTAGATTGCGGCTGCAAGACCTGAAACCACGAGGCAAGAAAACGGGAGAGGTATTAGTCAAAAGGACTAAGTGAGGGAGTACTTTAAAGAAAGTACTGAATTAAAGAACTTGAAGTAAAGTTCGAAACTGTTAAATGCAATGCTTTAAAGAAGAACTTGAAACAAGTTCGATTGATAAAACTCTTTGAATGTGATGCTGTAAAGAATGCACGTTATAAAACATTTTCATGAATGCTATCACATGCGCACACATATGCTGTTGATGGTTCATAGTTCTTTCATAAAACGGGATAAGGGTAAAGTGAACTTTTCCAGATATGAACCATCCTTTATGAAACAGAATTTTGCCCGCAAGCTAGGCTCCTCCATCCTTACTCCAGAAAACATGATTTGGTTGAGCATCGGACCAGGATCAACAATAATTCCACATATAGTAGAGTATCGGACCAAGATCAACAATAACCCCACATAAAGTAGAGCATTGGACCAAGGTCAACAACAACTCCGCACATAGTAGACTATCGGACCAAGGTCAACAACAACTCTTACCAACGCATACAAACATGCACCATCCTCCACCGGTTGTCACTTCGGGTAGCTAGCCCTAGGCGACCTGTAAACATGTAATGGGAACAGATTTGCTGTCCATTCCCAGACAAATTGTCCTGACTTAACAAACCTCCTGTTAAAAGTCGGTGTCAATAGTCTAAGTGTGGTGGCCGGTATTGGTGATGTCGTTGGCGCTCACCTCCCGAGCATCACCTCCACACATAACCGCCGGGCCCAAACTGTAAACTGTATGCTTGCATTTAAGATTAGCAGTGACCAGAGTATCACTCCAGTATGCTAACGATAACATGTGAAACTGTAACTGTAACATATGATGCTGTCTGTAAAACATATGATTCTGTCTGAAAACATGTGAAACTGTCTATAAACTGTACTTTGAAAACATATGCAAAACATGTAACTGTCTTTGAACAAGAATGCAGAACTTTGGAAAACATGTACTGTTGATCAAGGTATACTATTAAAGTATAAATGATCCTTTCAAGAGAATGTCCCGATAAAAGGGATAGTTCAAAACGAGGTTTAGCTTTGAATTTCAAAACATATGATACGATAGTATAATCGTGGTTCCAGTTGGAAAACATTTATAACTTCACCTCACCTAATAGTAACAAAAGGCAGGTAGACAGATTATGCGGTGCCCTGGGGATCCCAGTGCTCAACTTTAACTCCTGTAGGTGGTGTACTAGAGTGAGCTTAAGAACTAAGACCCACTACAACCAAGATGCATATGAAATGCAAGAAACAATGAACAAGGAACATGTAAAAAACATGTAACACAAGAGAGTAATACCATTTAAGGTATCCAAGAAAGGTAACACACAAAGGAATACGTCAAAGTGAGTTACTCTTAACGTTAGACTATGATCTTACTATAACCGAGTAAGCTTTAGTCAAATTATGAATCCTACCGCAAACCTTAAGTTATAAAACAAGTCCACGAAAGAAAACACATTTTGAAAACACATTTTAGACCCTGGATATGGAAACCCTAGGTGCAAATGTCTATAGAGAAAGCACAAGTTTTAATTCATTTTTACTATTCAAAAGCACTATTCAAAAGTACTATTCAAGATTACTATTCTACATTACTATTCACAGTGACTATTCACATGTCGGGTCAAAGGGTCGGGTCAAACCCTTACTATACACACACCCACACACACACGGTACACACACACACCATGCACGAACATACACACACACACGACATGCACACACACACACCCTAATCAAATTATGATCTTGATTATAACCTATAGTTTCAAGTTCATGTTAATATAATCAAGTGTGATCTAGGTTAAAGGTATAACCTATGGTTAAGAGGTCCAATTAAGGCATAAGATCAAATTATGACACACTATTCTATCTTAGGTTATAACATGTGACACTATTAAAGTGTATAACATATGATCAAGGCACTAATCCATTAATCCAAATCATATCATAAGCTCAATTCATAATTCAAGAATCATATAACAATGTGACAACATGTCACAACATTTATCATATCATATCATATCATATATCATGAACCTTTGGGCATGTAACATGTAACAATTTAATTCCAATATCAACATGTAACAAGTTGTGACATAATTAATTGTAAATCACTAATCCATTAGCTAACATGCATGAACATAATTCAAATTCCATAATCATGCATCAATTTTCATAATATAACAATCATACCACATGATCATAGCATATACTAGAGCAATTCATAACATATTCAAGCATATACTAAACAATTAAAACATATAAACAACTATCATAACATATCATGAAAACTATATAATAAATGCATAAAATAAAATCCTATATGGCTTAGGGAAGACCCTAAGACCCAACCTAAACATAATATAAACATATCATAACATAAAAACATAAACTAAACTAACATAACATAAAAATAAAGCAACTAACCTAGCAAAGGGGAGGGGAGGCCGACGGCCAAGAGGGAAAGGAGGGAGAGAGGAGTGCTTGTTAACACAAGACTTAGAGCAAGGAATGAAATGCCATGAACCCTCTATTTATAGTTGAAGAGAAGCCCCTCACCTTGGAAATAAAATGTGGAGAAGGGTAGGAGAGCAAAAATTGGATAGATTCTCTTGGAAGCTTTAGGCATGTTGAAGCTAAAATGGGGCTGCTGGGGTATTTCTGTAATTTCGTCCCCAAAGACTCAAGGATAAGTGGCTGGAACTATAACCATTCCGACGGCAAGAAAATTAGCTTCGAAACGCATATTCATTCATCGAAATCGGATTTACCGTTTGAAAGATACATTAGTTTTAGTGAATAAAAGTTTTGAACTCGAAACTCAACACGAGTGAAAAACGACTTTCTAGAATGATTTTCAAGTCCGGATTGCTTCTAAAATTCAAGAAATAAATCGAGAAGCGTTTTGAGTCCAAAATCGACTATAAAACGTTTTACCGTTAAAAAGTTGAAAACGTAGGATGAATAGTGAATTCTCACGTACGAATGTACGCTTCAAAATTTCAAGCTAGGGTTTGAATTAAGAGTTGTAAAACATCTCAAAAATCTTGAAATAGCTCAAGTAGTGCAAATCCGAAGAGAAAACATTTTCCGAATGAAAACCGTTCGTAAAAGGAATAGTAAACTAGGGTTTTAAAAAACGTTTTCAATAAAACAAAGTTCCAGAATGGATTTCCAAGCCAAGAATGATTTCAAAAGACTCGTCTCGACTCAATGATCGATTCGACTGTAACTTGGGTAGAAAAAGGTACCAGAATCAAAAGCTCATTTTCTGATGAATAGTAACTTTGGTCGGTAAGTTCCAAAAATACCCTTATGGCTCAAGAAAGACTTTCTGAGTTCGGGAAATAAGTTCAAATGATTGGGAAACATGCGTGATGAACCTCTAGGGTTCGAGTAGCAATATGAACAAGGTAGGCTCGGGTTATGAATAGTGAACTGAATCAAAGTTCAAGAATTCCCCCTTAAAACATGTCAGAACATATACGAGCACAAAGTTCATGTAAGAATGCAATGCATGATGATTCAAAAAGTTGGATCACGGTCTATAAACGCTTTACCACTGCCTTAACTTACTGTTTTCATCCAGGCCCTGTTTTGGGCTGTTACATGATGATAATTGTTTAAATTGCTTCCGCGCTCTGAGTCTGTCGAGTTAGATCCGCCTAGCCTAGTGTGTGAGTTGGTCTCCCATTCGCTTTGATTCGGATTCGGACATGGACTTTCCATTTCGTGACCGGGTCTGGGTCTTAGTGCGGGGGATGTGGCATCCTCCGTTTGGGGTGTTACATCCTTAAGTGGTATCAGAGCTCGAGGTTGCAAAACCGAGCTCTTGAGTCGTGTTGAGTCTGTCTAGGTCGTACAGCATAGGAATTACTGCGCATTGCATTTGGTTGACTTGATACTTTTACCCTTCGGCATGAATTATTTCGTGATTATATGATTGTGTGCACATTGTAACTTTGATTATGCAACATCTTATTTTATGTGCTTTATAAATTACAACTAATTGTTGCATTTACGTGATATGCGTGTTACATTTCATTTGCATCTTTAACCCGCATGCATCGATTTTAGTGTTTGAATTTCAGGGTGCCCTATGAGTCAACACTAAGATTTCCCTCCGTCAACACTACCTATTGGTACTACAACGAAAACACACCATAATTCGAAGATGAAAGGATTCTTTACCAAGATCAATGTTCATGAAAAGGTTCAGAGTTGAAGGAATGAGATTTGCTACATTGACTTACTATCTTAAATTCAATTGAAAGATGAAGTTTGACAAATTTTAACCTTGATGATTCGTTTATTTGGAAGTAGTCACCTTGTTGAGGAAATGAGTCAATGGAGGAGAGTCTGATCAAGTAGAACCGTTTTGAAGGAGTTTGATGAGCTTTCGCCTTGATGATTCCTTTATTTGGGAGTAGTCACCTTGTTGATGGAAACGAGTTAATGTAGAAGAATCCGATCAAATAAGATCCGATCAAGTTCAAGGGATGTGGATAGGTAACCATGTTACTTAAGCAACGAGCTACAAACCATCGGTGAGTGTTGAAGGTTTTGGTGCCGTTTAGAGTTAACAAACGACAAGAGAAGATTGATTGTTAGCTCTTTGGGTGTTTCTTCAAGATGAGATGGAAGACATTGTTGATGTGGGAATAGAACACTTAGATGTCGAAAGACTTTATCCAAGTTTCAGGATCATATACTACGGATTGCTTTGGGAAGTGCTTAGCACCACGATCATCCAATGAAACTCTGAGGTAAATATCTGATTGACAAACGAATCATGGATAACTCCTTGAAGATGAGCAGACTAAGATTTAACACAAAAAAATAAGAACTTCTTGGGAGAAACTGAGGATGATTCTAGTTGAGCAAGGATTATGGTCTAGTAAGGGGTTTGGTGATAAACGAGCTTGCTGAATTACCACTTTACGAAAAGACTCAAGACAAAGAGGTTCAGAGGACGAGGGTTGCACCATTGTCGGCTTAATCAACTCCTACTGCTTCATCTCGACTTTCTTGTCAAGATTTTTACACTTTGGTTAACGGTACGCTAAGCATTCATGTCATTTGCATACATGCATCGCTTAAATACTCTTACCTTGTTTTGGTTGATGTGGGTGATGACTATTGTTGTTTTAATTGTGATAACTTGGATACCTGATCTAGTAATTGTAACTTGAAATTTCTACTCGTTATGAACCGTTGCTGAGATGATGAATGAGTTATGTACTTATGTGAACTATTCATGCCTATGTGATTTGAAACTCTCTTGATTGCTCACTAACTTCCCATATAACATACATACACACTGTAACTTTATTTTATAGGGATTCCATCGCGATATCCCCCTTGAGTTGAGGTATGAGCGTTGAATCTATACTCAAGGGACACCGATATCAGTTGTATAAGGTACACCAAACATGCATCGTATACTTTTCGTCAAGTGTTACTATGATGTGTGTATGTATGAATAACTAATCACTGGAATTATGTGTTAGAGAGACCTTAGGTTCCCTCTTTTTACGTGTTGGAGAGATGTAGGATTCTCTCTATTTATGTGGTAGAAAGATGTTGGAATCTTTCTAAGTTTTGTGCACGAGAGATGTTGGATTCTCTTGTACTTAGATATTCAGGGATGCTGGATTCTCTTGAATCTAAGGGTTTGAGGAATGCTGGATTTTCTCAAACTAGAATGTTGGGAGATGTTGGTATCTGCCCGACTTAGGTTGAGAGACGGGGTTCTCTCAAATATGTGCTTGAGAGACGGGGTTCTCTCTTTTATATGTGCTCGAGAGACGGGGTTCTCTCTCTTGTGGGTGCTAAGGGACGGGGCTCTCTCACTTACGTGCTGAGAGATGGGATTCTATCTTGTTTGTTGTGGTTGCGTTACACATTGATTTGACTACGGGTAGCAAGTGGTGCATCTGAGATGACATCGAGGTTGGGTGCAGTTGTAGCTATCCGATCATGGGAATGACCGACCGAGTTCAAAACAACTAGTGGATCAAGTACTCTCTCGGACCTCGACGATAACAAGACATCCTAAAGGAGGTAAAATTAATTCTCAAATTAAATTGAATTAAACTCTAATTGGTAAATCTATCTCTTTCATTTTAATTTATAAAATTAATTCGGAGTTTGAATGTTTATTCGTAACTTTACCAATTTTATTTATGATTAATTGTACGAGATATTTCACTTTTCTACGCGATAAGGATACCCGATTATATAGCTTGTGCACAAGACACATTTCTCCCAATCTCCTCTCTCTCTCTCTCTCTCTCTCTCTCCTCTCCCACTCTCTCTCCCATGGGTCACTATGTGCGGCTTCGGCTACGAGCCCACAACTCGATCGTTTCTCGATGGAATTCAACAAACGAATAGTCCATTTCGATTATCTCGGCGAGACCGACGCAATAGTACTAATTTCACGGCCTAACGACGAACGGTGGTGGAGTTATGGCCGGATTTCAGTAGCAGCGGCGAAGCTGTCAGACTGCCGCCACTTCGTCGGCCTTCGCGGCGGTTTCCGGCCATCTCCTTGTTACACGCGCCACATGCCCAGAAAGAGGACTTCCCGGCGCAGCGGTTGACATCGGTGGCACGGCCATCCGGGCCGCAACGGCGTCGCACGCGCCACGTGAAGCTCATTGTAGCGATACGATTCCGCCGCTTCTGACGGTGGTTTCCGATGGGGCTTTATGGTTTCCAAGGTTACTCGACCCCCTGAGTTCATTTCCGGCATCAATTTCACTAGATCTTGGCCGTAGGTGATGGTTTTGGCGATGTGGGCAGCGGCAGAAACTTCGGCAGCCAACGGGGCCCTTTTCCGGCCATCTTTTGGCCTCGGGCTCTTCACGAAAGTTGTTCGGAACGACGAGAACTAGTGGCCAGTGATCACGAGACTCCAGATTTGGCCGATTAGCGGTGAATCGCGGCGGTGTAACGGCGGCAATAGGTCCGAGGATTTTTCCGGTGAGATACCTTAGGGATTTCGAAGAGCTCGTCATGGGTAAGACAACGCTTTTTTCGGATCGCATTTTGGTTCACCGGTTTGGAAGTAATTTGAGATTGAAGATTTTAGGGTTTTCGTGTTCTTAGATCTGAAATTGGAGGAGATTGACTCGGAATTTTCAGAAATTGATCGAGGATTCGGAACGGGCACGAAGACTTCATTCAGGACTGATTTTTCGGGATTTTTTCGGCGACCTTCGGCGGCGGCCTGGCGGCGGCCCGGCCAAATTCCGTCAACTACAGTGGTGGCGTTCCAGCGGCGTCTGGTCAGAATGTTCGTCTCGTTGTGGTGAGTTCAACGCCACCTTCCGTTCGTTAATCGGACACTCGATCTATTTATTACGAATTATTTTGCGCAATTGTGATTATTTGGAATTAATTGTTTTAAGTGCAAATAAATTGGTTATTGTTGGTTTGTTGATCGAGATGTATTCCAATCGTATATGAAAACATGTATTGAATGGATTTTGATATGCATGAGTGTTTCGATTTACAATTTGAATCCCGATGTGATGAATTTATGCTATGTGTTTAGATATGAAAGGGTGTTAGTGTAATATTTAGAAACTAATCTTTTATGTGATTAAATGAACTTGAATGATATTGTAGAAGAATGAACATGTTGTGATTTCTCTATATGGATTTGAGACGTTCTCAATGTTATGTTTGTTGTAAATTGTGTTTCAAATATAAATTTAGATACATGAAGGATGCTTGAACAACTTAAGACTTGATGCATGATAGGAGTTAGAATTGTAATATCTTGATTTACTCTTACTACTTGAATATGGTATATTATGAATTATAATAAATTGATAATTATCATGTTTGTAAGTAATTAATTCCTAGTTGAATAATTGTATAAACACTTTAAACGAACAATTATGCTTAGTAATCAACTAAGGGGATGTATGTGTAATAATTCTAAACTTTTATAAATAACTAAGGGGATGTAAGTGTAATATTTATGAAACTATGAATGTGACTTGAGCTTGTGTACCAAACATGTTGTGAAGTTGTAAAGTATGATCTTAAGTGAATTAAATGCACTCTTTATTTGTATCAAGCATGCCATCTACGTACAACAACTTTGTATGTTTACATGATCAAGTTGCTCTTAATTAGGCACTTTATAACTCGACATGAACTTGATGCTTAATTCTAATATTATAATTGAACCTTGTGACATTGGATGATCTAATATGCATTTTGTGAATACATTGACTTCCTAAATTGATCTTGCATCTTTGGATATGGAATTGCATGATGGTTGCTTGTAAATATGATATTTGTTGAGCATTGATATGCCTTGAATGACCACGACACCTTATCCAAGCACAACATGAAAACTTATGCATAACCACGATCATGTTGACCAACGCCGTGCATCTTGTTTGGTTCATATAGAGTCTAAGTCTTGGCTTCTGTATGTCTTTTCACAGAGTTTGGTGGTGCCGGTGGGCCCGAGGTTTAGAGTGTTTGGCCCTTCACACTCTCAGACTCTACTTTCACGAGGTGAGGTTTAGGATTTTGTATAGTTACGTGACCTTTGGCCTTAATATGCTGATTTCAACCCTTAGATGCGAGTATATCTATTATAAATATGTATGTGTTGGATATGATATGTTTATGACCTTCTGAATCAACTCTGTTTGGAAAATTAAATATGAAAGCATATGTAAGCTGTTTTGAAAAGTACTTTACGTTCTGTTCTGTAGCGAGATTGCCATGAACGATTGGCGTATGTGATCCATCGTGATCTGTTCTGTTGTGATCCGTTGTGATCTGTGTGTGGATCGATCCTGGTGAGCTGCGGGAATGGGTACCCCCGTCGGGGTATTTATCCATTGCGTAGTTCCATTTGAGATATCTTCACGCGACCCGTGCTGTAGGGAATGTGTGGTATCTTGAGCCTTCGGCTAAGGCCGGGGAGGACTCTTGTGGGTTCGAAACCCCTTGAGGTTGAGTCTATTTTTAGACGGTTTATTCTCGATGGTATGGGGACGGTACATCTCCTCCATCATTGGTGTAGAGGTTGGATTGATTTTGATTTATGTTATGAGGAGTTGAGGTTGGAAGCTCGTACTCGCCGAGCAGTTGATTATGTTATGTTATGGAATTATGAATCGGGATAGAGTCTTTCTGGAAAATGATTTCCAAACTTGTATCCATATCTATTTGGGTATATTTCGAAATGTTTTGGTATGCAACACCTATCCCCGGTTCATGAGTCCATCATTTTATTCTGTGTTGTGCTCTGTATATATATATTGTGGGTGTGTGTTAGCCCCCTCACTCAGTCAGTTGACTGACACCTCATTTTATCTTTTAGTTGCAGGTTTCTTTTGGCTTGAGCTAGGCGGATGTGAGTCTTCTGGGTCACACTTGTCGGTTTAGTTGGTGTTAAGATGCATTTGTCACATACTCTATTTATGTTATGTATTCTTATTTCGCTTTTGGAGATTATGTTTTATGCTCTACTTAGACTTAAACCAGTGTGGGGTTAGTATGCTAGCATTTGGATGTAATTAGCTATTCTACTGATACTTGTATTGATTTATTACGTTGCGATGATTTGAGATTCGGGACTAGGTATCTATGGTAGTTGAACCCGTCACTTATTTTGTACGTTGATTTAATTGCTTCCGCTATCTGATGATAATTGTTTAAATTGCTTCCGCGCTCTGAGTCTGTCGAGTTTGATCCGCCTAGCCTAGTGTGTGAGTTGGTCTCCTGTTCGCTTTGATTTGGATTCGGACATAGACTTTCCATTTCGTGACCGGGTCTGGGTCTTAGTGCGAGGGATGTGGCATCCTCCGTTTGGGGTGTTACAGAAGGGAAGTTAAAAGCAAAACTTTGGGGTTTGCCCTTTTGATTAAATCCTCTCTAATGGAAATTATTCATCTAGAATTTCGACAAAAGAAGAATCGATGGAGTGCAACACGTGACAATAGAAATTCAAGGGGGAGAGCACGACCAAGGAACAAATTGGAAGATTGAAATGGTGCTCGAAGAAATATTTTCGTAGGAATAACGAAACTGCAAATTAAGGAAGACTTGGAAGTCCTAATGGTGGGATCGGAAATAAATAAAAGAACCTTAATGGTTAAATGGTTAAAGTGATCGTTAAGTATTAAGTTAGTGTTGAAGGCCACCACGGGATATTGAGCAGATGGTTTGTTGAGCATTTCTACACATGGGATTTAAATTTTGGGAAATACTGGAATTTTGGAAGAGTTTCTGCGAGACCATTAAATCGCCTCAGGGAACAGAAATTAAATCAAATTCATGTATTTGTGATGGCAACCATAGAGGGTAATATGGCTAAGTATTGGAGGAGTTCGGACATCAATTAACAAAATAAAACCCTACTGCATCGCTAGTCGTTTTCCATAACAAGTTAGAAGAATTTGAGTAGAAAGGAATCAGAAAGAAGTGACTAAGGAAGGACTTGAATTGAATATCAAGAAGTATTAATGAAGTTTTCCCTCAATTGAAATTTGGGTAGACCGAAATCTAATGAACACTTAATGGCTTTAAGAGGACGAAGGGATGAGGAAACGATCCACGAAGAGATTAATCCAAAGTTTTTGTGAAACCAATGATCACAATCCGATTTGGAAAGAATTCGTCAAGAAGGCTGTGATTATTAATCAAAAAGGTTATTGAATTTCAGAGGTTTCACCAAATTATAGAAGGAAACGTGAACCGTGAAGAAGACCGCTCCGAAATCTTAAGATGTAGGGTAAAACTCGTTTTGGAAGGGCAAGTTGATTGGATCAGGGTTAACGTATAACCGAGAAATGGAAGAAGGTGGACACATTGAAGATATTAAAGACATGCCAAGAGTCGAGCTAGCCTTTGGGTTCAGACCATACCTTGGGACCAGGAAGGCTTTGGGTTTCAAATTCATTTCCACGGTGAACGGTACCTCAGACATCCATGGCATATGCATACACGCATTGTTAATTTAAATAATTTTGATAATTTGTGCTTTGATTCTTTGATGTGTTAACAATTGTTGTATAATCGATGTTGAACGTAAATAAGTGATAATTGTTCCCTGGCCTTATGTGGTTGTTTTGATTAAGTTGTTGTAATTGGATGTTTTAATGCTTTCTCCTTGTTGGTTGCTCTTCGTTGTGATTTTATTATGTATTTTGAACTTCATTACCTGTTTGCGAGAGACGGGGTTCTCTCTTTGTTGCTTTTGAGAGACGGGGTTCTCTCATTATTGTTCGAGAGACGGGGTTCTCTCTTTGTTTCTTTTGAGAGACGGGGTTCTCTCATTGTTGTTCAAGAGAAGGGGTTCTCTCTTTGTTGCTTTTGAGAGATGGGGTTCTCTCATTGTTGTTCGAGAGACTGGGTTCTCTCTTTGTTGCTTTGAGAGACGGGGTTCTCTTATTGTTGCTTGAGAGACGGGGATTCTCTCCTTGTTGTTTGTGAGGAACGGGGTTCCTTCATTAATTGTTTTCAGGCAGACAGTGAATCCGAGGACGGATTCTTTTTAAGGGGGAGAGGTTGTAACACCCCGACTCTTCGACCTTCTAGGTACTACGTCACGGGTGTGCTAAGTGTGCATTTAATTATTAAGCATGCGATAATTTGAATTATTTGAAATATTTGATTAATGATATTAAGTTTTTAGGTTTGAAGTTTTAAACGTTTAAATCCTTTTCGAACCGTTTTTGATTTGTTTAACTCCGTTTTCAATTCCGATTTTTGTGCCATCTTGGTATACTTGAATTATGTGAGTTATTAACGTGTTTACTTGCTCACGTTGTAATTTTAGGCTCGTTTGATTTAGTTTTGATTTCGGTTTTGGAGACTGAACTTATAGGGCTTAAAACGCTTTTAGCGCGCCCTGGGTTCCGGATGACATATCTTGAGTTCGGGGATTTGGATTCTAATTCTGTTACCTCCGTTGCCTTCGGATCGACGATTCAGAGACAATGGACCAAGCCTCATACCTTTTTGAGATCATTAAGACCTCCGAAATCCAACCGTAACGAACAACTCGTGCAAGAATAACCCTTTTGTTGACTAGTCTTCATGGTGGGACCCTTTAAGCCAACCTAAACCTAACCATGCTTTAACCATGACTTGTATACTTGAGTTAACCTCTTTCTCCTCCCTTTTTATCAGCAAAACCGAGTCAAACCCCCCTTATTTCTGCTGCAACTGATCGAGAGAGAGGGAGAGAAGAAAAGAGGAAGAACCTTGGCTATCCTTGTGATTTTTGAGCTCAAATCACTTCCTTTCTTCTCCATATCCTGAAGGTATGTATATTTATGTATCCTCTAAACTTTTATACATGATTTCATCCATTTAATACTTGCTTTGCATCAGATTTGATAAGGGTTTGGGCTAAGAGCATGAATAGGACTTTTTGGGGATTTTTGCTCTAATGGCCTACTTAGTTGGGTAGTTGATTTCCTTGCTTATAGATGATTTTATGAGCTTGTTTCTTGGCCTATTTGTTTCCTAACTGATAATATATTATGTTAGTATGATTTTCTCTTTAGACCTTTGATGAAATTATGAGATATAGAGCTCCAAACTTAGAGATCAACTGCCTCCCCTGTTTTGGACTGCTGTGTAGAATCATGTTTTGTTGTTTGATCTAATGGCCTTCATTTCGTGTGAAATTGCATGGAGTTGATGTACACTCATTTTTTTATATGTTAGAATTCATATTGCAAGCCTTTGGATCCATTTTAAGCCCCAAAACCGAAATATATGACCTGTTCTTATGCATGATCCATGACAGCTGCTGTTGCATTTTTGTTGTGGTTTATTGGTCATCCTAATGTGTTCCAATTCGTGTGAAGTTACATATACATGGAGTATATTAGTTTCTTATCATGTTATTATTCATTCCCTAAAGTTTCAACTTCAAATTCGGCCCTAAATACTTGATCATGGCATGATTGAACCAAATCGGGCTCACATGTGCGTTTTTGACACCCCTGACTTGCTGCATGGTTTCGGTGCTCTTAAAGTGTGATTTGGCCTTCACATTCTAAATGAAATATTCTCCCAACATGCTAAATATGTTTTATATCAAGTTTCATGAGATTTGGAGTTGATTTGGTATGCTTTTGGGACTGATTTTGTTTAGGGTCTGTTTTGCCGGTAAGCTTTGTTTGCGTTTTTGGGTCTGTACCGTGACACCCCCGTGTCTCATTTGCTTTGAAATGTGAGACACCCCCGTGTCATGCCCTTTTAGTAGGTCTGTACTGAGACACCCCCGTGTCTCAGTCTATTAAAATTGAGGGACACGGGCGTGTCCCTCCCCTGCGCAGCTCTTGTCTTTTCCTTTTCGGTTTTTGATTGTTTCACCTCTTTAATGCCTTTATCTTCATTTGCGATGAACTATGAACTTGTTTTGCTATGTGTTGGGAGTATTGTGGTTTAATTTCATAACATTTGGATGAGAATTAGGCATGCTTTTGCTGAATGCCGTTTTTGTGCGTTTTTGTGTCGTTTGTGAATTCCGTAACACATTTCCCCTATCATATGATTCCTTCTTGTTGTCAAACTTTGGAAATATGTTATATTATGTAATATGATGTATGTAGTAGCGTTTTGTGAAAGATTGAATACGTGCTTTGCTCCTATTTGAATTCTTGAATTAATTTGATTGGAAATGTGAATTGATGAATTCGAATGAAAGTGAATGAATGAATGAATGACTTGATTATATGATTTAAATTCCTTAATAGTGCACATGAACATTTTCATGATATAATCTCATCTTTTATACATTCATATCATGATCATTACATTGCCGAGCGTCTTAATTGGTCATATTGAGTCTCACTTGACCTTTATTGCACAGATTTTGATTCCGTTAGAGACGAGGCCGGTCCGAGAGGCTCTTGTGTTCTCCTTTTTGGGGTTTAAGGTGGGTTTCTCTTCTAATTCGATAAATGACCCTATATACCTTCAATGTGAAAAGCTTTCGACCAAAAATGAATATATATATATATAGAGTCGTTTTCAAGAGTAAATGTTTTCAACGTAAAGCCTTATTTTATGAATCCTACCTAATGTTTTGGCGAGAAATAAATGAATGAATGCACTGAATGGGGCCCAGGGACTTTGTGTGAGTGGTGACCCGAGGAGGCAAGGGCTGACGGTGATCCCTCACACTAGTCCCACTAATGAACGGCGTAACCGGACCTCGTTAGGAGTTAGCGAGGAATGGACATTGAGTGCCATCTGGGGAGTCATGTTCCCCTTTTGGTCAATGAATGGGTGGATGGGCCTTGCAAACCCGCCACCAACCCGGAGGAAGAAGGTGTAAATGTTATTGAATGCGCACGAAAGATTGATATGCATGAAAAGAAAGAATGAATGAATGTTAATGAATTACACGAGGTGTTGGTTGGAGATAATGCACGCCCACTCGCCGGGCCACTAATGACCTAATGTAAATGAATCGTTATAATCCCTTTTGATGATTTCTATTCACCCACTTGGGAAATTCTTTAAAAACCTCACTTGGGATTATAGCTTGGATGTGATTGTTAAATACCATCGTATATTATATTTATGCCCTGTTTTTATACCCACCAGTCCCTTTTGGACTGAACCCGTTTGGCTTTCAGTTGTGTTGTGCAGGTGTCAAGGGAGCTAGGCGGAAATTCGAGTCATAGGTTTTGTATTCGTTTTTAGCTCTTATATTTTTGGTCTTACACTTGCATATTGCACTTTTGATCATTGTATATGAATAAGAATGGAGCGTACTTGTTGTTTGAGCCTTGATGGCATTTGATAATGTATATGGCTTACTTTTGGGAGCTTGATTGATCAATGTTTATATTATGGCCAGTTATTGCTTCCGCACTTTATGTTTACTCTGATTTTATGGTTTTAAGGGTTAGCCCGCCTAGCATAGCATGTGTGTGTGTCCCCGTTCGCTGTGATCTAGCTCGGGTATGGATCGTCCATTTTATATTCGGGTCGGGTCTCGGTGCGGGGGATGTGGTACCTTGCGCTCGGGTGCTACACTCCTCCTCTATCTTTTCATCTATGAATAGCTTGGCACGAATGAAGGATTCATGTTGTTTGAATAAGGGCATGAATAGCTTGATTAGGGTTTGAGTTTGATCATTGGCTTTCCATGATTTAAATAGAGAATTGATGCATGAAAGATGATACTTGTAAGCTCCTTAGCATTTCTATATGTTTAAATTTAAGGTTTGGTGATTAGGGCATGAATTTCCATTAATGAAGCTTGAAGCTTCCATGGTTGAAGCTTGGGATTTGGATGATCTTTTGCCAACTTTGAGTATGAATTTTTGTAAACATGAATGAGTTGTATGAATTGCATGAGTTTTGTGGCTTCAAATCATGTCTAGGTGATTTATAAGAGCTTCCTTGGGGCTACCCTGTTCTTCAAAGCTTTTCCCTCGCAGAAACAGAGCTTTTACTCTGTTTTCTCTTCCAAAACGACGAGTTGACACGACCGTGTCAGCTTTGAACGGAAAATGGACCCGGCCGTATTGGCCGTTCTACTTGCGAAAAATATTTTCAGAAAATCGGACACGGCTGTGTCCAATTGCTTTGAAAACTCAACACGGCCGTGTCAAGCTCTCGACTTGGGAATTTTAATTTTTTTTACCTCGGACACGGCTGTGTCCAAATCCTCTGAAAATGTAACACGACCGTGTCATTTGTATTGGCAACCTTGGAGAAACTCTTTAATGCTTATGTGATGGTTATTATTCGTATTTGTGATATATCTATGCAACGTGAATTGGTTAGGCTATGAACTATGATTGATTATAACCTTGAAAATTACATGAATGCAAGAACGAAAGGTTATGAAAGTCATGAACGTGAATGAATACGATTTTATCGTATATTGAACGGAATTTGATGAATTATGTGCTTAATTGCATTCTATGGCCTTCATGATCAAATTATTACATTTTATACGCTTCATCACATTCCATTGCATCGCCGAGCGTCAAATGTGGTCATATTCGAGTCTCACACTACCTTTGTCACACAGATATTGATCCAGTGGGAGACGAGGGCGAGTAGTGAGGTATTTGCCGGGTTCTTTTGTCTACCAGGTGGGTTTTTCTTCTATTAGCTAAAAGATATGACCCGGATATACCTAATGTGCAAGATTTTGGCCAAAGATAAATATAGCTATATCGAGTTTTACAACGAAGTAATGTTTTCAAAGTTAAGCCTTATTCTACAAATCCTCCCAAAAGTTTTGGCGAGAATTGAATGTTCACAATGAATGGGGGCCCGGGACTTAGTGTATTTTGTGAACCGGGGAAGCTTGGGCTGACGGGGATCCATATATACTAGTTCCACCAATCACGGTAACCTGGACTTCACTAGGAGATTAGTGAAAGAAGGGGATCCGAGCTTTGGGGGATTCATGTACCCCTCTAGCACCAATGAATGAGGGTTCGGGCCTTGTAAACCCGTCCCTTAACCGAAGGAAGAAGGAGTATATGAATGATGGAATGAATGATCAAATGAATGTGCACGAAAGAATGTAATGCATTAATGAATGAATGAATGAATGATTAATGAATTACACGAGGTGTTGGTTGGAGATAATACACGCCCACTCGCCGGGACACAAATGACCTAACGAAAAATGAACGTTATAATCCCTTTGATGACTTATTTATTTCGCCCACTTGGGTAAATGTTCTAAAAATCACAGTAGGATTATAACCTACATGTATGTGTTTAAATTTTTGCCTTATTATTATATTATGCCTATTTTTATGCCCACCAGTCTGTCTACGACTGAACCCGGAGTTGTTTCAGTTCTTTTTGTAGGAAGGGATGTAGGCAGGATACAAGTCTGAGGGAGTCTTGCATAGTGTCTAGCATTTCTATAGTATTACACGCATATGTTTATACCTTATGATCTTTTTGGATATTGTATATGAATTGAGAGCGTACATGTAGGTGGTATCTGTATTGATCTTACTTGAACATTAAATGTTGGTACCTAGAGCATATAGCTTAATATATGGAATATGAATTATTGCTTTCGCTATTCTGTTATGTTTTGGTTGTTATTGGGGTTTAAGTTATAGGTTAGTCCCGCCTGGCTTAGCGAGTGTGTATGTCCCCGTTCGCTATGATTTGGCACGTGTATGGAAATCCATTTCATATACGGGTCGGGTCATAGTGCCTGGGATGTGACGTCTCGCGCTCGGGCGTTACATCCTTCAGTGGTATCAGAGCTCAGGGCTGCAAAACCAGGGCTCTAGTGTCGTGTTGGGTCAGTAGGTCGTTTGGCTGTAGGAATTACTTGTTAATGTGGAGCATTTGCATTTTATATGATAATATGCCTTGGTTCTTGACTTGAGTGATTGATTGAATCCATTGCATTGTCACGCATGGACTAAATCTGGCATGCATATTAGTGTTTGATTGGATAGGATGCCTCCTAGAAGACATCGGGAGAGATCTCCGGGACGTCATGATCATAGAGATCGTTCCCTTAATCCTCCACAACCGCCTATGAATATGGAGCATTTTATGGAAGCCATATATAATTATGTTGAACATAGAAGGGCTCAGGATCCTCCTGTGTTGAGAAGCAAACACCTCCTCCTAATAACCCGAGGGATCATCATGGGTTGTTTTTGAGCTATAATCCTCCAAGGTTTTCAGGTTCTGTAGATGATGCCGTATCAGAAGGATGGTTGACTAGAATTGAGAGGATTTTCAGTGTTAGGCAATTTACATCTAAAGAGAAAGCTCAATTCGCTATCTTTCAATTGGATGGAGAAGCTTATGATTGGTGGGAATGTACTAGAGAGAAGCTTGAAGTAGAAGGAGAAGAGGTTACCTGGGAAGTTTTTATAAGAGAATTCAGAGAAGCTTTCATGCCTGAGGTCGTTTGGGAAAGAAATGAGCAAGAGTTCATGGATTTAAAGCAAGGAATTTGAACTGTGGCTCAATATCTTTCTCTTTTCAATAGGCTTGGTAAATATGCACCTCACATCACAAGGGATGAAAAGAGAAAGGCGAAGAAGTTTATTGCGGGGTTGAGACAGGATCTTCGACATGGGTATGCAGGTCGTAACTTCAAATCTTTTGCTGATACTGTGCAAAGGGCATTGACGCAGGAAGTGGAATATAAGAA
Organism: Lantana camara; assembly: GCA_037501455.1. NCBI lineage: Eukaryota > Viridiplantae > Streptophyta > Magnoliopsida > Lamiales > Verbenaceae > Lantana > Lantana camara. The sequence continues at coordinate 44,540,034 of CM074865.1, forward strand.
AAAGGATCTCATTCCACGAATGAAAATGGGGCAAGGATCTAGATTTGGAAAAGGGAAAAGGCCTATGGTACCCAATCCCCAGCCATTTCAAGGACAGAATAAAAAGTTTCGAGCTGCGGGAACTGCTCCTCCAAAACCACAAGTACCTTCAGCTTCTTCTGATCCTTGACATGATAGGCCACCATGTTTGTATTATCGAGGCCCTACTCATTCATACAACAACTGCAGAAAAAGGTTGGGTCAGTGTTTGATATGCGGGAAAGTAACACACATGGCTAACACTTGTCCAGAGAAGACTCCAGGCTATCAACCGGGAGCTCAAAGGCCAATGACACCAGCTCGTACGTATGCCCTTGTGGGTGAAGAGCAGGATGTGGAAGCCAACCCTAATGCCATGGTGGAAGGTACGATATGCATCCATAACACGAATATACATGCATTATTTAACCCTGGAGCTACTCACTCTTTTATTTCTTGCAAATTAGTTGAGACTCTGTGCTTTCCTGTTATGTGCTTAAATGCTTGTTATGTGGTGAGTTCGCCATTGGGTGGAAGTCTTGAGACAGATCAGGTGGTCAGAGATTGTGTGATTGGGTTTGAAGGCAAGGAATATCAGGCCGATTTGGTGGTAATGCCGATGAACAGATATGGGGTTATTCTGGGAATGGATTAGTTATTTCGGTACCACACCACGGTTGATTATTTTACCAAGACGGTTAAGTTGGGAGAAGAAGTAACAGGGGAGAAAGAATCCAAGACTGCTCCTCTTTTGTCGTTCACTGAAGCTGATAAATTAATAAGGAACGGAGCTATGGGATATATTGCCTATATCTTGAACAAGCCAAAAGAGCAGGCGAAACTTGAAGAAACCGAAGTAGTAAAGGAATATCTTGAGGTGTTTCAAGAAGTTTTAGGTTCTCTACCTCCGGATCGAGAAATTGAATTTGTAATAGATTTATATCCGAGATCTGAACCTTATTCTAAGACTCCTTACTGGATGGCACCGGCAGAGCTATAGGAGTTAAAAGTTATGTTGGAAGATCTCCTTAAGAATGGATATATTCGACCGAGTTCATCATCACCATGGGGCGCGCCAGTTCTATTTGTTAAGAAGAAGGATGGAACTTTGAGGATGTGTATTGACTACTGGGAGTTAAGTCGGATGACTGTAAAGAATAAATATTCTTTGCCTCATATAGAAGATTTGTTTGATATGCTACAAGGGTCAAGGGTATATTCGAAGCTTGATTTACATCAAGGATATTATCAGTTAAAGATTAAGGAGGAAGATATTCCTAATACAGGATTTAATACCCGGTATGGACATTATGTGTAACGCCCCGGTTTCCGGATGAACAGGTAAGCACGCCACGTGTGCGTTTTGAGCGTAGGTTTTATTTTATTTCTTTAATTTATAATACATTATTACGTGGCATTCATATTTTTATAAAATTCATGAAACATTATTTATATTAATTCTTTGAATTCACATCATTGAAAATATTATTTCATGGCACGGAAAATATTTATTGCACGAAATTAATACCGAGAGTGTTACAAATGACCAAATTGGCCCTACTTGGATGTCTTCAAAACTTTAGGGACTTGATTGCATGATTCTTCAAGGGCATGATTGATCATTTTTCAAAACTTCATGGACCTTAATTGCATAACTTAAAGTTTTCAAGGATTTATTGGCAAAAATTGGATTTTCACCCATTTCAAGAATGGAATGCATCGGTATAATGCTTCCATGATCTTCTTGATCATTTATCACCAAAATTCTTCAACTTGTCCATCTCTCTCTCACTCTCGGTTCCAAGAAAGAAAAGGGGAGAAGATAATTTTTCATTAATCATCAAGATTTCAATTTTCATTAATCATCAAGATTTCAAGAAGTTAGCCAAGCTTTTGAGAATCATCATCACCATCATCTTCTTCTTCATCCATTTCTTAACTTCAAGGTTGGTTGTGCATGAATTCTTGATTGATGATCATACTTGCATGAGCTAGGGTTTAAAATTTATAGGTTATATGAGTTATTGGTGATCAAAGTGTGATTATGTGATCATAGATTGGATTATAGCATGATCAAGAGTATGAATTCTTGAATAATTGTCAAGATTGATCAAAGTTGGCCATGAACATGAAACCTTGAATTCTTGATTATATTATATGGTTTAAGTGTCTAAGTGTTTTATTATCACTTCTTGAATGTGTATGCATCATATTTTCTGAAATTATAGCTTTTGGGGATCAAAAATGGAATTTGTTGTTGCTTTGTTGTTGTTGCCGTAGCTTCTGCTCTGTTTTGCCCTATTCTTCATATTTGCAGAAGCTGGGAACGACCGTTCCCAGCCTCAAGGCTTGGAGGGAACGGGCGTTCCCATCCCTTTTCAAAAATATGCGCGGCCGACTATGGGAACGGCCGTTCCCATTTTGGCCTTAGAGCCGGAAGGGCCGTTCCCAGCGTAGGCGCGCTTTAAAAATGGAAAACGTTGCCGCGTTTTTCTGGGCAACGGGAACGACCGTTCCCAGTTACAAAGGAAACCTGGAACGGCCGTTCCCAAGGGGCTGACAGAACAAAATTCACTGCATAAAATTACGATTTTGACCCCTCGATCCAACGACTTCCTTGACCCCGAATTGCTATAATATGTGTTAATATGATGTGAAACGAAAAGTTATAATACCACATTGCATTGTCATGGTCGTCTCGACATGTTTTCGCCGTTCGTCCTATTTTGGTCATTTTAGGTCATTTCTCACGAATGTACGTCGTATTTGCACAGGTCACGAGGGCGTGGACGGGGAGCAAGCTCCTTAGATCACTCCTTTATTATATTTTGCAAGAAAGGTGAGGTTTGGTTTTGGTAAAATAAACCCTACAACCCTTATGTGTGAGTTTTCGGCCAAAACATATTATACTTATAAACGTTTTCAAAGTGATGAATATTTCAAGCATGAAAATATTGATTGTCATGATTTTCAAGCATGTTGGCGAGTACATGATTGCACGTAGGCCCGAGGGTAATTCTTGAGCCAACCGGGAAAGCAAGGGCTGACGGGTAACTCCTGAATTATCCTCACATTGTTGGGATCACCCCCGAAGCCACTAGGAGATTAGTGGTGGAAGGAGTTCCGTGTCTAGAGGGTCATGTCCTCTACACACACCATGTCGTGGATAGTCGAGCCTTGCAAACTCGCTATCGCCCGGAGGAAGAAGGAGACTGGGGATTAATCCGGCATGTCGGGTTATCCTCGGGTTATTGCATGTTTTCAAGTATGAAATTGTCTATGTGAGCACTAAAGTATATTGCATGATCACTTATTTATCAATCAAGCAAGCATGATCACGTATTGTTCACGATTGGGAGTTCGGTTGGAGATTGCCCTTGCTCGCCGGGGCCACATGTTCATGATATTGACAAGCGTGATTAATTAAACGTGTTAAAATGGATAGTTGTAATCTCGGGCAAAAGATATGATCTCTTGAACTATATAATTATTATTTTCTAAAGTCTTTACCCGAGGCTACCACTTGCATGGAATGTGTGTTATATTTATTTATTGCCCCTCACTCAGTCTTCGGTAGACTGATACTCCACTTTTCAGGTACCTTTTGAGCGTGGTTGTGCTAGGCGGGAGTTGGTCGAGTCCTGCATTATCACGGGTCTAGTGTTGCACCTTTCATGTACATATATTTTGTCGGATATCATGTTATGTTCACAATTGATATATTTTGGACACTTAAGTAGATACCTATTTTGTAGAGATGATAATGTATTGATAGTTAGAATTGGTACCTATATGTATCTATGTAATAAATATGGTACCTATACGTATGATTGAATTTATTGCTTCCGCTTTTCTTTTCATGTTTGATGTTTATGTTGGGGAGAGTGTCCCGCCTAGAGCGTCATTTTATTGTCACCCGTTCGCTGTGGTCTTGGTTTATGTATGAACTGTCCATTTCATACATGGATCGAGGCTATAGTGCGGGGGATGTGGCGCCTTGGGGTTTAGGGTGCTACATTATGAATTTGTGGTAATGCCTTTTGGTTTAACCAATGCCCCGGCAGCTTTTTTGGATATGATGCATCGAATTTTCCGACCCTATCTCGATAAGTTTGTTGTGATCTTCATTGATGATATTTTGGTATATTGAAGATCGGAAGAAGATCATGCTCGACATCTTAGGTTGGTGTTGGAGACTTTAAGAGATAACCAGCTTTATGCAAAGTTCAGTAAATGTGAATTCTGGATTGACAGGGTGAGTTTCTTGGGTCACATTATTTCGAGCAAAGGATTGGAAGTAGATCCTTCGAAAGTAGAGACAGTTTCACAGTGGCAGAGTCCTAAGAATGCCTCAGAGGATCGAAGTTGCTTGGGTTTAGCCGGTTATTATCGAAGATTTGTTAAGGATTTCTCCAAGATCACGGCTCCATTGACTCGATTAACCAAGAAACTGGTTCAGTTTAAATGGGATGGGAAGTGTGAAGCCAGTTTTCAGCTTTTGAAAGAAAAGTTAACTTCTGCACCGATATTAGCGCTTCCGGAAGGTATTGAAGGGTTTGTGGTGTACACCGATGCTTCTCATGAAGGGTTAGGTTGTGTTTTAATGCAGAATGGTAGAGTAATTGCTTATGCCTCTAGGAAATTGAAATAGCATGAGAAAAATTATCCCACTCATGACCTTGAACTTGCAGCGGTGATTTTTGCTTTCGGGAGGTGGAGACATTATCTGTATGGAACTTCCTTTGAGATTTTTACCGACCATAAGAGCCTTCAGTATTTATTTTCTAAAAAGGATTTGAATAGAAGGCAGCGTTGATGGATGGAAGCTCTCGAGGATTATGATTGTGTGATTAAGTATCACCCGGGTAAGGCTAACATGGTCGCGGATGCATTGAGCAGGATGGCTGGTGTATCTAATTTAAGTATAAATATCGGACAACATAAAGGCTCGTATTGGTAACATCTCAGTACGGCCAGGGTTAAGGCAACAGATATTTGAGGCACAAAGGACAGATACTGAAAAGGCTCAATCAGATCCTGAGTGTCCATTTGGATTTGATGACACGGGAATCTTCCGGTTTAAGAACAGAGTGGTAGTTCCAACGGAGTTGAGAAGGGTTATTTTGGATGAAGCCCATAAAACCGCTTATTCAGTGCATCCTAGTGGAAATAAGATGTATTGGGATTTAAAACAGTATTATAGGTGGAACGGGTTGAAGAGAGATGTGGTGAGTTATGTGAAGCAGTGTCTGACCTGTCAGTTAGTGAAAGCTGAACATCAGAAGCCGTCAGGATTGTTACAACCGCTACCTATTCCAGAATGGAAATGGGAACAGATCGCCATGGATTTTGTATTGGGTTTACCCAGAGTGAAGGGTGGATTCGATGGCATCTGGGTAATTACGGACAGACTGACCAAGTCAGCGCATTTTCTTGCAATTCGGATGTTGGATAAGATAAACAAGTTGGCCAAGAAGTATTGTGATGAGATTGTTCGATTACATGGAGTGCCAGTTGGTATTGTCTCGGACAGGGATCCGAGATTCACTTCCAAATTTTGGCAAGAATTACAGAAGTGTCTGGGGACCAAGCTTCAGTTCAGTACAACTTTTCATCCACAGACTGATGGGCAATCTGAGAGGCTAATCAGATATCTTGAGGATATTTTAAGGGTGTATGCGTTGGATTTCTCGAGTTCATGGAATGAACAATTGCCCTTGATTGAATTCGCCTACAATAACAGTTATCAAGCTTCTATAGAAATGGCACCGTATGAGTTTCTTTATGGAAGAAAGTGCCGATCCCCGTTGTTTTTCGATTTGGAAGAATGGAAGTGGACCAAACAAGAAGGTGTGAAGAGAGGGGAAAAGAAAGAGAAACCTTCTAAAGCTATTCGGGAAGCTATCGAAAAGGTTCAAATTATCCGACAACGGATGAAAGCAGCCCAAGATCGACAGAAAAGTTATGCAGATAATCGAAGAAAAGATCTTAAGTTCGAAGTTGGGGATAGAGTGTTCCTGAAAGCTTCACCTCGGAAAGGATTCACCAGAATTGGAAAGGGAGGAAAACTGAATCCACGGTATTTAGGACCCTATGAGATTCTGGAAAGAATCGGGGATATAGCCTACAAGTTGGATTTACCTCCAAGTTTAACGGGTATTCATAATGTCTTCCATGTATCACAACTTCGGAAGTACTATCCCGATGATTCTGTGGTAATACCGGTTGAAGAAGTTGAGCTTGAACCGAATCTTACTTTTGTTCAGAAACCAGTTAAGATTCTAGATCGGAAATTTCAAGAACTTCGAAACAGACGTTTTCCCTTGGTGAAAGTATGATGGCGAAGTGATAAGACGGAGGAAGCCACGTGGGAAACGGAAGATAAAATGAAGAAGTTCTACCCAGAATTGTTTCCGAACGAGCAATGAATCCGAGGATGGGTTCTCTTTAAGGGGGAGAGGTTGTAACGCCCCGTGTTTTCACACGTGCAAGTAAGTGTTACGTGCACATTTACATTTAATTATCTGAGTTATAACTTGAATTATTAATTGAATTCGTTTATAATTTAAATTATTTGTCTGAATTTCATATGAATTCCAATGTGAGCTATGAAAATATGAATGAATTTGTGGAAATGTGAATTTCGTGAATTTGGTGGTAATTGAATGAAATTACGTGTTTCGTGTGATCCGATGGTTTAATTGTAACTTATTTGAATGTATTGGACTCAATTGAAAATTGAGTTTGGGGGCTTAATTGCTACTTTTTGAAAGTTTAGCGACCTATTTGTATAATAGGCAACCCTGAACGGTTTTCACGATATCTTGAGCTCTGGACCTCGAAATTTAGATCCGTTTCCGGCGTTGAACTTGTTTCGACGATACCTATTCTTTAAACTTGACGTTATATCTTTTTGATATCATTTGGACGTTCGACGGCGAACCTTTCCTTAGCCTCGACGTTATAACTTGTTTTGAACCATTTTCTTAAACGAATCGGACTTAGATCGACCCGAACCCTACCCAAATGATACTATATCTTAGAGATAGCTTCTCACTCCTTCCTTATGCTAAGCTTTTCATCGATCATCATCAGCTCCACAAGAAGAGAAGAGAAACCCCAAGAACCTCCATTTTTGATCATTCAAACCTTGAGCTCATGATCAACCAATCTTCCATCTTCTTCCAAGGTAATTGGTGAATTGTAATCTCCATCTCCTCCTCTATCTTTTCATCTATGAATAGCTTGGCAAGATTGAAGGATTCATGTTGTTTGAATAAGGGCATGAATAGCTTGATTTGGGTTTGAGTTTGATCATTGGATTTCCATGATTTAAATGGAGAATTGATGCATGAAAGATGATACTTGTAAGCTCCTTAGCATTTCTATATGTTTAAATTTAAGGTTTGGTGATTAGGGCATGAATTTCCATTAATGAAGCTTGAAGCTTCCATGGTTGAAGCTTGGGATTTGGATGATCTTTTGCCAACTTTGAGTATGAATTTTTGTAAATATGAATGAGTTGTATGATTTGCATGAGTTTTGTGGCTTGAAATCATGTCTAGGTGATATATAAGAGCTTCCTTGGGGCTGCCCTGTTCTTCAAAGCTTTTCCCTCGTAGATTCTAAAACGACGAGCTGACACGGCCGTGTCAGCTTTGAACAGAAAATGGATCCGACCGTATTGGCCGTTCGACTTGCGAAAAATATTTTCAGAAAATCGGACACGGTCGTGTCCAATTGCTTTGAAAACTTAACACGGCCGTGTCAAGCTCTCGACTTGGGAATTTTAATTTTTTTTACCTCGGACACGGTCGTGTCCAAATCCTTTGAAAATGTAACACGGCCGTGTCATTTGAATTGACAACCTTGGAGAAACTCTTTAATGCTTATGTGATGGTTATTATTCGTATTTGTGATATATATATATATATGCAACGTGAATTGGTTAAGCTATGAACTATCATTTATTATAACCTTGAAAATTACATGAATGCAAGAACGAAAGGTTATGAAAGTCATGAATGTGAACGAATACAATTTTATCGTATATTGAACGGAATTTGATGAATTATGTGCTTAATTGCATTCTATGGCCTTCATGATCAAATTATTACATTTTATACACTTCATCACATTCCATTGCATCGCCGAGCGTCAAATGTGGTCATTTTCGAGTCTCACACTACCTTTGTCACACTGATATTCATCCAGTGGGAGACGAGGGCTAGCAGTGAGATATTTGCCGGGTTCTTTTGTCTACTAGGTGGGTTTTTCTTCTATTAGCTAAAAGATATGGCCCCGATATACCTAATGTGCAAGATTTTGGCCAAAGATATATATAACTATATCGAGTTTTACAACGAAGTAATGTTTTCAAAGTTAAGCCTTATTTTACAAATCCTACCAAAAGTTTTGGCGAGAATTGAATGTTCACAATGAATGGGGGCCCGAGACTTAGTGTATTTGGTGAACCGGGGAAGCTTGGGCTAACGGGGATCCATATATACTAGCTCCACCAACCACGGTAACCTGGACTTCACTAGGAGATTAGTGAAAGAAGGGGATCCGAGCTTTTGGGGATTCACGTACCCCTCTAGCACCAATGATTGAGGGTTTGGGCCTTGCAAACCCGTCCCCTAACCGGAGGAAGAAGAAGTATATGAATGATCGAATGAATGTGCACGAAAGAATGTAATGCATGAACGAATGAATGAATGAATGATTAATGAATTACACAAGGTGTTGGTTGGAGATAATGCACGCCCAGTCCCCGGGACACAATTGACCTAACGAAAAATGAACGTTATAATCCCTTTGATGACTTATTTATTTCGCCCACTCGGGTAAATGTTCTAAAAATCTCAGTTGCATGTATGTGTTTAAATTTTTTCCTTATTATGATATTATGCCTATTTTTATACCCACCAGTCTGTCTAAGACTGAACCCGGAGTTGTTTCAGTTCTTTTTGCAGGAAGGGATGCTAGGCGGGATACAAGTCTGAGGGAGTCTTGCATATATAGTGTCTAGCATTTCTATTGTATTACACGCATATGTTTATAACTTATGATCTTTTTGGATATCGTATATGAATTGAGAGCGTACATGTAGGTGGTATCTATATTGATCTTACTTGAACATTAAATGTTGGTACCTAGAGCATATAGCTCAATATATGGAATATGAATTGTTGCTTCCGTTGTTCTGTTACGTTGTGGTTGTTATTGGGGTTTAAGTTATAGGTTAGTCCCGCCTGGCTTAGCGAGTGTGTATATCCACGTTCGCTATGATTTGGCACATGTATGGAAATCCATTTCATATACGGGTCGGGTCATGGTGCCGGGGATGTGACGTGTCGCGCTCGGGTGTTACAAAAACCGTGGGTAAGCAAGCCATGATCAATAAATCCGAGGTAAGCCTTTACTTAAGGAAATGAAGAACAAGTTGCCGAGCCAAAGTTTAACACTACGGTGCCAGGTGTACTGCATTCATGACACGTGCATCATACGTCATATTTAAATTCTTTAATCTCTTTTATGTATATATTTGTGTGCATCTCTAACTGATAAACGCTCAAATGTGTTGCAGAAAGTTTGCTACGAACAATGGCATCTTAATCCAAAATACATGGTTTAGTGTTTATTTGATAGGGAATTTTCCCCGCTTCGTTCATCATCGAGTCATACCCGAATTTCGACCAGAAGAATAATGGATTGCAAAGTATATGGAACAAAGGGGACGAGAGAATACGGAGGCCTGGAAAAGTAGAACTGGATTTTGGAGTGAAGGAAGTAGGTTGTTGTCCCTACCACATACTTCAAAGTGAATGTGAGCGAGATCACCGGACACGTAGCTTGGATGGAATCACCAGTACTAAGAAAGCTAAATTGGAGAACTGAAAATTTTTAATTTAAGAGGCTATGAAATGAATTTAATGGATGGAGATGGGAACTTTTTAAGGGGGAGAGCCGACCGGGAGATGACTTAGAAATTACGGTTGTGCTCGAACGGGTTACTTCGATTAGGAACAATGGAAATGTAAGAATCAATAAGTAACGAGATTCTGTAACAGTGGAAAGAGATGAATATCTTCAGATTGGGATTCAACTTTCAAAGGTTGCCAAGAGTAGTTGCCTTCGAGAATATGGTAGACTCCGATATGGGCAAAGATAGTAGTTATGGACCTGACTCCGGGATGAATGTTCTAAAGGTATACTGGGAGGTCAAAGCTTGATTACTTAAAAGAATTGGTCTTGCTGAAAGAAGATTGTAAGTCCGAATTGAATCATAAAAGGGTCTATCATCATGTCATTGGACATACTAAAGATACTAGAGACAAGTCAGGTACCGAGCCAGCTTTTGGACCAGACCATGTCTTGGGCAAACAAGCTACCAACTTCAAAACTCCCGACTATGGTGACCGGTACATAAAACATTCATGGCATATGCATATATATAATTTAAATTTAAATAATTTCTTGATGTTATATGATTTGCTAAGTGACTATTTCGTTGTCCTTTGATATTGTTGTAATCGATATTTATTGTCTGCCTTGCGTGACCTCAGTGGTTAGTAATTGCCTTAATTGGTGCCTCGACATCTTATTCTTGGCATTTCCATTTGATTTAATTGCTCTGCGCTTTAGGCCTTTTTGTCTTGTTATTCGAGAGACGGGGGTTCTCTCATTGTTGTTCGAGAGACGGGGTTCTCTCATTGTTGTTCGAGAGATGGGGTTCTCTCATTGTTGTTCGAGAGACGGGGCTCTCTCCTTGTTGCTAGTGAGAGACAGGGTGCTCTCATTGTTTATTTCCAAGCGAACAGTGAATCTGAGGACGGATTCTTTTAAGGGGGAGAGATTGTAACGCCCCGACTTTTCGGCCGTACAGGTATGACGTATGTTTTTACCAAATTGCACGAATTAATTGTTTATAAGTGTTTTATATATTTAATTTTATAATTATTTGTTATCATTTTATTTTATTCTATTTTATTTTATTACGTTATAATTGTTTTGTTTTATTTTATAATTATTTGAATTATTTGAATTTGAATTTAATTGAATTCCTGAACTATATGCGAAAGTGTAACATGTTGCGTGCCGTTTCTATATGAGTTGAATTCGGAATTTCGTGAAATTTTAGTATGTTGTAGATTCATATGTTATGAACATGTCCATATGCTCCTTTCATGTTTTTGATCTTGATTGGAGTGGTAACGAATTTATTTTGAGTTGTGGAACCAAATCGGGGGCTAACGGGCAACTCGCGCACCCTTACATTTTATTTTGAGTTGTGGAACCAAATCGGGGGCTAATCGGGTAACGAATTTATTTTGAGTTCCGTATGTGATATCTTGAGCTCGAGAACTCGGAATCGAGTTCCGTCAACTTCGTGGGACTCATATCAATGATTCGGGTCTAATGACCCTAGCCTTCCATTTTTCTAAGCCTATTTGGACCTTCGCAATTCTCCCGAAAAGTGACTCGTCCGCTAAAATGCCACCCTTAGCCATTTTCCTTATAACTTCCACCATACTTGGCCAAATTAACCATGGTTGGACTTTTTCTAAACCTAACATAACCCTCTATAAGTCCCTAACACCCCCAAACCAAACCAAAATCAAACCAAGGGAGAAAAACTTATCCAAACATCAGATTTCCAGTCCCATTCTCACCACTTTGCAAACCTTGAAGATTTAGAGCTCAAATCTCTTCCAACCTTCAACCAATTCAAGAGGTGAGTTTAGGATTGTAATATACATTCACTTATGGTCATTTTGAGCCATGCATCCCCAATTTTGAGCTAGTATTCATGGAGTTTGAAGAAGATGAATGAATAGTTAGGTTATAACATGATTTATTGATCTCATGAATTTCTTGATGCTTTTAGTTGCTTTAAAGCATGAAAGTGGTCATCCTAACTTCCTTATTACATTTATGGACATGTATTTGGTGGTAGTTGAAGATTTAATGAGATGCCATTAATGAAATTCGATGATAAGATCTTTTGCGTCTCTTCCTCAAGTATGGCTGGTTCTGACCATGTTTAGGAGTTGATTTGGGACTGAATTGTTGGTCTTTTGCTGCTATAATTCTTACCTTTAGTTGCGGCATAACGTGCCTTGTTGCTGCTTCATACTTGTTTTTCCCCTGCTTCGAACCGCTGCGGTTGCTGCGTTATTTTCTGCTGCAAAGCAGCAGTGCACCCGCGTAGGTTTTATGTTGATTTTGTGCCACGGCCACGCAGCTTGTCCAGTGGCTTTCGTTGATCTGTGTCGCGCCCATGCCCATTTTGTGAAGGAAGGTGTCGCGGCCGCGCCTGTGTGTGCTTTCTTGCGTTGCTGCTTTGATATATTATGTTTGTGCATGGCTTTTAGGTTGTTAATGTATGCATAATTACTTACGTATATGTATATAAATGTATGCATACATGGCTATGTGTATATATATATATATATATATTTGCATGCATGAAAGGTATATAATTATTGTGATTGCATGCATGTTAGTGCATGCATGTATATTGTATTAAATGTGTAATGTATTTAATTTAATTATTGTGATTGCATGCATGTTAGTATGTATATATATATATATATATATATTATATATAATAAGTATTGTATAATTTATTTAAATTATAGGATTAGATTGTTATCTATTCCGTGTTATTTAATTTTCGATCATGAGTTAAATGTCTTTATTTGTCTATTCTCTAATTGTAAACATGATATAGTATGTGTTATGATCGTTATATGAAATTCTTGGTTTAATTTGATATAAAATGTGAAGTTATGAACTTGAATGTATTTGAACGCTACTTATAATGAATGAATTGCTTGTTTATATGCCTTAAAGGCATTAATCGTGCACATGAACGTCTCCATGACATAATATCACCTCTTATGCATGTCATATCATACTCATTTCATTGCCGAGCGTCATACATGGTTCATTTGGAGTATTGAGTCTCACGAGTACACTACATTATCTTTTGTACAGTTTTCTGCAAGGCGGAGACTTGTCGGGTTCATAGGTAACTCCCAACTCTTTATTTGTTCGGTAAGGTGTAACAGGTGGGTTTCTCTTCTATCAATTATAATTGACCCGATATATCCAATGTGAAAGCTTCAGACCAAAGTATTATATATATATATCGAGTCTTTTTCAAAGGGGTCAATGATTTTTAACGTAAAGCCTTCTTCTATGAACCCTACCCATAATTTTGGTGAGTGCATGATATGGAAACACGGGCCCAGAGCCTTAGTGCATGTGACCATCCGGGGAGGTAAGGGCCAACGGTGATGCCATGTACTAGTTCCACCATGATCTACGGCGAAACCGACCTCGTTAAGGAGTTTTTGACGAGGAAAGGCAAAGCGGACTTTTGGGGCCTCATGAACCCCCCTAGCCACATTGAAATTGTGACGCCCGAGCGTGGGCCATCCACATCTCCCGAACCTAAACCCGAATTCACATATGAAATAGAAATCCATACATGAACCCAAGCCTAAGCGAACGGGGACCTACACTCACATACACTAAGCTAAGCGGGGCTAAACCAACCGAGCGCGCAAAAGAAAAGAAACAAAGAGCGGAAGCAACAAACAGGATCAATCATGCAAAGCTCGGCACGAGTGCAATTATACACAACGCCCACGTGGCTAAAATAATACAAGTATCCAAATGTACATACATATGAATGCATATTCGACCTAGACCACTAAGTACGACTCCATGCCGCACTTCCCCGCCTAGCTCGAGCAAACCTGCACTAAAGGGGAAAAGGGGACGGTCAGTCTACAACTCGACTGACTGAGGGGCTAACGCACGCCTACACCAATAATAAATATAACAGAGTAGATAACAAGGTGATGAATCGAGGATAGGGTTTCACAAACCAAGCCATTTCCAAAAGTATACTAATACATACACCAAATTCATATCTCGATTCACAATTCATCGAAACAAAAGATAAATCACTTTCCGACGAGTACGGAGTCCACCACCTACTCCACAGCAAACAAATACCAAATCAGAATACCAATTCATCCTCATCTCCTCGGCATTCGGGAATCAAACCCTCACTACCATAAATACAAAAACATAAGGGGTTGCGAACCCACAATATGTCTTCCCCGGTTGTTCACCGAGGGCTCAAAGCAAACACGCCTTCCCAACCTCCACTGTCGCACGTGCTCACCTCAAATGGAACTATGCACAGGTCAAACCCGACGACCCTTGTCGTACCGGGGCTCCTTACCTTTAATTCCGGGGCCCGAAAAATCCAAATCATACCAACTTCCCATCGTTCAGGGCACAACTCGTTCGAGCCGTCAAAAGTATAAAAGATTTTCGAAATAGAGCTTACATATGCTTATTCATATATCAAGTTTCTCAAAACTCCCAAAGGTATACCAAAAAACCAAAATCATATCTTAGACATCCATATTTAATAGATATATAAGATATATTCTCATACATGGGGAGAAATCAACACATATTAGGCCATAGGTTATTTAGCTAATACAAAAGTTCCTAAACCTCACCTGACAGCAAAAGGAGCGAAAACAGAAACGAACGAACACAGGAGCACCTAAGCCTCGGGATCGACGGTATCCGGACTTATCTCTGAAACATAAAAAGGATACAACACCCGAGACTTAGACTCAAAATGCACTAAATATGATGCACGGTACGCAAAGTATGCATGAGATGCAAAACATGCCCCAAATGATCTGTAATCATACATATAAATGCTCAAAATTCAATCTCATGCACGAATAAGGCATACGACAAATGTGAAGCATGAAAGTAGCATATTAACACCCAAAAAGGACATATAAAGGTATTTCAGGAGCAAAGGGATCGAACCGCAAAAGTCGAAAAATCACATTTCTTACAACGGCCTCCGAAAATACCGTTTTCATTTTTCAAAGGATGGCCAAACGACTGTTTCAAAACCTACTGCCTCAAATTCCGGCCCTCGAAACTGTCATTTGCAAAATGCAAAGAGGGACCAAACGCCCGTTTCGACTGGAATTTCTAGGCAGTGAGTTACGCGAAAAACAAAGGTTCGAACCCGAACTCCAAAAACACCAATTTTTGCCAAGAAAAACAACACCAACCATAACATATGCAATAACAACAACAAGGAAAGCTTAAACAACCAAGAATCATATATCAAAGCTCAAGAATATGTAAGCCCACCAAAATGCATCCCAACCTCATTTATGATACCAAGCAATAAATGCAATCCCAACCAAAACCATGAATTAAATGCAACATCTTAATCATATAGAGCATATAAATGAGGTCACAAATCATACTACACAATCCAAGGATCAAATATTACAAATTTGGCATGAAACCCTTACTATTCATTCAATTCCCCAAACTCAAACAAATTCCAATATTAAGAAGAAAACAATCGGTAGAAAGTTAGAGGAGATCGTGGGGTTCCGAAACTCACTTTGGATCGAAAAAAATGACGGAGAATCGAAAGTGATATGAGCTTGTGAAGATTGGAGAGCTTGAGGAGCTTTTTCTCTCTTTTCCTCTTCTTCCTTGATATGTTGGGTAAATGAAAGGGAATAGAAGGGTTCAAGGATATAAGGGGTGGTTCGGTCCGATTTAATTGGGTCTCGATTCGGTTCAAGGTTTTCCCGGTTTATTTGTTTCGGTTCAAAAGGTATCGGTTAAATTCCAAAATCCCCAAAATCTCAAAACACGAAATTAAAATCAATTACGCAATTACGTCACATAATTCAAATAATCTTATCCTAAACACAATTAGGAATTAAATCATATAATTTACCTGACTGAACTGTAGAACGGGGTGTCACAACCTCCCCCCCTTAAAATGGACTTGTCCTCAAGTCCGAACCGACTCCTCAAACAAGCCCCAGATATAATCTTCGCATCTTCTCCTCGGTTTCCCAAGTGGACTCCTCGGACTCTTGATCTCTGCAAAGTACCCTAACCAAAGGAATTCTCTTATTCCTCAACTCTTGAACTTTTCGATCTTGGATAGCCATCGGATGTTTCACAATAGTCAAGCCCGGTTCCAACTGTACATCTTCGATGGGGAGAATAGTATCTTCATCAGGGTAATATTCACGGAGTTGCGAAACATGAAACACGTTGTGTATCCCAGTCAAGTTAGGCGGCAAATCCAGTCTATACGCCGTTTCTCCAATTCTCTCAAAAATCTCAAAAGGCCCTAGATATCGTGGATTAATTTTTCCATCTCTACCAATACAAGTGAAGCCCTTCCTAGGAGACGCTTTCAAAAAGACTTGATCTCTGACTTCGAACTCCAAAAGCCTCCTTCTCTTATCGGCATAACTCTTTTGCCGATCTTGTGCCGCTTTCATCCGTTGTTTAATTTGTCGGACCTTCTGAATATTGTCCTCAATATTATTTCTCTGCGTTGCTCATATGAGTTTACCATCCTCGGTCCATTTCCAATCCTCGATTTCCCAATACAACGGTGATCTACACTTCCTCCCATACAAAGCCTCATATGGAGCCATCTTAATTGAGGCTTGATAGCTATTGTTATACGCAAACTCGACCAAAGGTAAATGCTCATCCCACTTATCTTGAAATTCCAAAGCACATGCCCGGAGCATATCTTCCAAATATTGTATCAACCTCTCGGATTGTCCGTCTGTTTGAGGATGCGATGCTGTGCTAAATTTGAGTTTGGTATCCAAGCACTTTTGAAGATTTTGCCAAAATATCGATGTGAATCTCGGATCCCGATCAGAAACAATACTAGCCGGAACCCCATGCAATCGGACAACCTCTTTACAATACAACTCGGCTAACTTCGGTACCTTATCCGTCATTCGAACCTTGAGAAAGTGAGCCGACTTCGTCAATCTATCCACAATCACCCATTTTCCATCATACCCTCCTTTCACTCTAGGCAAGCCGGACACGAAGTCCATAGTCACTTGCTCCCACTTTCACTCGGGAATCGAAAGTGGTTGGAGAGTTCCACCCGGTTTTTGGTGTTCCGCCTTCACCCTTTGGCACGTTAGACATCGTTTCACGAAGTTCGTGACATCCCTCTTCATACCATTCCACCAAAACCGCTCCTTCAAATCCCGATAAAGCTTCGTACCGCCCAGATGAAGGGCATACATCGAACGATGTGCCTCCTCAAGTATTTTTCTCTTGAGCTCTTCCGGGGACACATATTCTCGTTTTAAACCTCAACAAACTTGACTCATCAAAATTGAACTTAGGATTCGGAATCCGTTCCAATTTATTTATCAACGTTTGCATACCCGGATCCATCTTCTTGGCTTCTAACAATTGTTGGAACAAATCTGGCTTCACGGTAAGATTCATTAACCAACACTCCTAAACCAACAACTCCGAATCTTAACTCGAAAATCCCACAACCAAGTTAGCCACGCTCGCCTTCCTACTCAAATCGTTGGCTACCACATTAGCCTTTCCGGGGTGGTATTGGAATTTACAATCATAATCCTCTAAGAATTCCATCCAACGTCTCTGTCTCACATTTAACTCCTTTTGAGTAAATAAATACTTGAGGCTCTTGTGGTCGGTAAACACCTCAAATGTTGCCCCGTAAAGGTAGTGCCTCCACTTCTTCAAAGTAAATACCACGGCGGCCAACTCGAGATCATGTGTCGGGTAATTCCTCTCATGCTCCTTCAACTTCCTTGAAGCATAAGCCACCACTCGACCATTTTGCATTAATACACACCCAAGACCTTCCTTAGAAGCATCCGTGTAAACCGCATAACCCTTAGTGCCCTCGGGTAGGGTAAGAACTGGTGCCGAAGTCAATTTCTCTTTCAAAACCCGGAAACTCTCTTCACACTTGTTATCCCATTCAAATTGCACCTTCTTCTTCGTTAATTGAATCAACGGGGCAGCGACCTCTGAGAAATCTTGTACGAACCTTCGATAATATCCCGCCAACCCAAGAAAACTCCTAACCTCCGAAGCATTCTTCGGTTTCTCCCAACTCTTCACCGTCTCAATCTTGGAGGGATCCACTTCAATTCCCTTGCCCGAAATTATATAGCCTAAGAACGTGACTTTGTCGATCAAAAACTCACACTTACTAAACTTCGCATAAAGCTTGTGCTCCCTTAAAGTCTCCAAGACTATCCTCAAATGTTGTGCGTGCTCTTCAACGGACCTCGAATACACCAAGATGTCGTTTATAAATATCACCACGAATTGATCAAGGAATAAGCTAAACACCCGGTGCATCATGTCCATGAATACGGCCGGAGTATTCGTCAACCGAAACGGCATCACCACAAATTCAAAGTGCCCATAACGCGTGTTAGATCCGGTCTTGGAAATAACCTCCTCCCTACTCCGCAGCTAGTAGTAACCATGCCTTAAATCTAACTTGGAATATACCTTCGAACGTTGCAAGAGATCAAATAATTCCTTGATATACGGCAAAGGGTATTTGTTCTTGACTGTCATCCGATTCAACTCACGGTTCTCTATACAGATCCGTAATGTTCCGTCATTCTTCTTCGTAAATAACACGGGAGCACCCCACGGATAATTGCTCGGACGGATGTACCCACACCTGAGAAGCTCATCAAGCTACGTCTTTAAATCCTTAAGTTCCGCCGGAGCCATTCTATAGGGAGTCTTCGAAAGGTTCAGATCCGGGATAGAGGTCGATAACGAACTCGATATCCCTATCGGGTGGCTAAGAACCCAAATTCTCAGGAAATACATCGGCATATTCTTGTACAACCTCCGTCTCTTCGAGTTTGGCTTGATCCTTAGGCTTGTTTAGGAGATAAGCCACAAAACTCGTTGCACCGTCCCGGACCATTTCTCTAGCCTCCATAAATGAAATAAAAGGGTTGACTTCAACTTCTCGCCCGTGAAAACCACCGATCCCAACAAAACCTTCTTCTCTCTACAATCTATAATGGCCCAATGCTCGTACAACCAATCCATACCGAGAATAATCCTATACTTCTTCATCGGCATCTCAACCAAATCCGCAAGAAAAACCCGATCTTCAAAACTCACTGGACAACCCTTGAAAACCCTGCAAGTCACAAAACTACCACCGAGGGGAGAGCTAACCACATAATCATGCGCACACATAGCGATTGACAAGCACATAGATGAAGCAAGATCCCGAGATATGAATGAATGCGTGGTCCCGGGATCGAACAATGCATGAAATGTAGTGCCATGAATGCTAATTGTACCTTCCACCACGGTATTAGGGTCGATCTCAAGGCCTCTTCTTCCTCGTTTCCCAATGCAAAAGCTCTCGCTTGTATAGCCGGCCTTTGATTTCCTCCCGTGGCGAACGCTTGCTTCTTCTTTGGGTAATTGTTCACCACATGATCCAGCGAACCACAATGATAGCACCACTGGTGTAACTTGAAGCAATTCTCAACCCGGTGATTTCCTTGGCAATGGGTGCATTAGCCGGGTACGGGAAGTGCAATAGGTGGTGCTTGCCCCATGGGTCGGGGTTGTTTAAATTGATGTTTGGCCAGAGTAAAAGATAGTTGTGCCGCCCTCTTCCCATACTTGTTGAACTCCGAACTAGAACCTTGCCCGGTGTGAGAAACCTTTCTCCGGGCTACCACTCTATCCTCTACTTTCAAGGCTTTCTCGGTAACAAGAGCCCAAGTTTGAGTTTCCACGGCTTCAAGTGCATCCTTCATGTCCTCCCTTAAACATTGCAAAAATTGTAGAGCTTTTCCACGGTCGCCTTTGGCAATATGAGGGGCATAGCGAGAGAGACGGTCAAATTCATTAATACACTCGGTGACCGTCTTACTTCTTTATTTGAGGTCCATGAATTCCCGGAACCTCCTATCTCTCGCCACTTGAGGGATAAACTTATCTCGGAACTCCCTAGTAAAGGCCTCCCAAGTAACCTCTTCTCCCACGGCATCCATACGAGCTCGAACGCTAGTCCACCAATTGTATGCTTGTCCTTGCACCATAGTGATGGTGCATCTTGCTTTCTCCACGGGGCCACAAGGAATGAGCTCCCAAATCCGTTCCACTTGTATAAACCACTCCTCCGCCCTTATATCATCGCCTCCTTCGAACCTCGGGGGGTTTTGGTTTTGAAATTCCCTCAAGACTTGTGTGACCTGGCCCCTTTGTTAGTTCATGGCCGGTGGAGTATTTTGGCGATAACGGGTATCAAGAACAGCACACAATCTCTCCATAAATCCTTGTAGTTCCATTTGAGGTTGGGGGTTTTGTTCCGGTTGTGGAGAATGATCCCTACGGTGTCGGCGACCCGGAGATCTATCACGGCGGTATTCTCTTCTAGGCGGCATTCTACAAAAAAATTAAGAAATTCCAATATACATACGTGAGGGTTAGTACATGTTTATGTGTACGATTAATAAGAAATTGAAGAAATAATCACATAAATGTTCACATAAAACATATAAGTGATCAATTAATATGCACATAACCACATTGTCCTAGACCGTACGACCTAGACAACCCAGCACGACACTAGAGCTCCGGCTTTGCATCCGGACGCTCTGATACCACTTTAAGATGTGACGCCCGAGCGTGGGCCATCCACATCTACTGAACCTAAACCCCGAATTCGCATATGAAATAGAAATCCATAATGAACCCAAGCCTAAGCGAACGGGGACCTACACTCACACACTAAGCTAAGCGGGGCTAAACCAACAGAGCGCGCAAAAGAAAAGAAACAATGAGCGGAAGCAACAAACAGGATCAATCATGCAAAGCTCGGCACGAGCGCAATTATACACAACGCCCATGGGGCCAAAATAATACAAGTATCCAAAAGTATATACATATGAATGCAGACTCGACCTAGACCACTAAGTACTACTCCAAGATGCACTTCCCCGCCTAGCTCGAGCAAACCTGTACTAAAGGGGAAAAGGGGAGGGTCAGTCTACAACTCGACTGAGTGAGGGGCTAACGCACACCTACACCAATAATAAATATAACAGAGCAGATAATAAGGTGATGAATCGAGGCTAGGGTTTTACAAACCAAGACATTTCCAAAAGTATACTAATACATACACCAAATTCCAATCTCGATTCACAATTCATCGAAACAAAAGATAAATCACTGTCCGCCTAGTACGGACTCCACAGCAAACAAATACCAAATCAGAATACCAATCCATCCTCAACTCCTCGGCATTCAGGAATCAAACCATCACTACCATAATACAAAAACATAAGGGGTTGCGAACCCACAATATGTCTTCCTCGGTTGTTTACCGAGGGCTCAAAGCAAACACACCTTCCCAACCTCCAGAGTCGCACGTGCTCACCTCAAATGGAACTATGCACAGGTCAAACCCAACGACCCTTGTCGTACCGGGGCTTCTTACCTATAATTTTGGGGCCCAACTAATCCAAATCATACCAACTTCCCATCTTTCAGGGAACAACTCGCTCGAGCCGTCAAAAGTACAAAAGATTTTCAAAACAAAGCTTACATATGCCTATTCATATATCAAGTTTCTTAAAACTCCAAAGGTATACCAAAAAACCAAAATCATATCTTAGACATCCATATTTAATAGATATATAAGATATATTCGCATGCATGGGGAGAAATCAACGCATATTAGGCCATAGGTCGTTTAGCTAATACAAAAGTTCCTAAACCTCACCTGGCAGCAAAAGGAGCGAAAACAGAAACGTACGAACAGAGGAGCACCTAAACCTAGGGCTCGACGATATCCTGACTCGGCTCTGAAACAAAAAAAAGGATACAACACCAGAGACTTAGACTCAAAATGCACTAAATATGGCGTACGGTACGCAAAGTATGCATGAGATGCAAAACATGCCCAAAATGATCCATAATCAAACATATAAACACTCGAAATGCAATTTCATGCACGAATAAGGCATATGACAAATGAGAAGCATGAAAGTAGCATATTAACAACCAAAAAGGACATATAAAGGTATTTCGGGAGCAAAGGGATCGAACCGCAAAAGTAAAAAAATCACATTTCTTACAGCGGCCTCCGAAACGACCGATTTCATTTTTCAATGGATGGCAAAACGACCGTTTCAGAACCTACTGCCTCCAATTCCAACCCTCGAAACGAACGTTTGAAAAATGCAAAGAGGGACCAAACGCCCATTTCGACTAGATTTTCTGGGCAGTGAGTTACGTAAAAAACAGAGGTTCGAACCCAAACACCAATTTTTGCCAAGAAAAACAATACCAACCACAACATATGCAATAACAACAACAAGGAAAGCTTAAACAACCAACAATCATGTATCAAAGCTCAAGAATATGCAAGTACACCAAAATGCATCCCAACCTCATTTATGATACCAAGCATAAATGCAATCCCAACCAAAACCATGAATTAAATGTAACATATTAATCATATAGAGCATATAAATGAGGTCACAAATCATGCTACTCAATCCAAGGATCAAATATTACAAATTTGGCATGAAACCCTTACTATTCATTCAATTTCCCAAACTCAAACAAATTCCAATATTAAGAAGAAACTAATTGGTAGAAAGTTAGAGGAGATCGTGGGGATTTCGAAGCTCACTTTGGATCGAAAAAAATGATGGAGAATCGAAAGAGATATGAGCTTGTGAAGATTGGAGGGCTTGGGCAGCTTCTTCTCTCTTTTCCTTTTCTTCCTTGATATGTTGGGTAAATGAAAGGGAAGAGAAGGGTTCAAGGATATAAGGGGTGGTTCGGTCCGGTTTAATTGGGTCTCGGTTCGGTTCAAGGTTTTCCCGGTTTAATTGTTTCGGTTCAAAAGGTATCGGTTAAATTCCAAAATCCCCAAAATCTCAAAACACGAAATTAAGATCAATTACGCAATTACGTCACATAATTCAAATAATCCTATCCTAAACACAATTAGGAATTAAATCACATAATTTTTCTGACCGAACTGTAGAACGGGGTGTCACAGAAATGTATAGGTGGCCGAGCCTTGCAAACCCGTCCACCACCCGGAGGGAAAGGTGTAAGTGTTAATGTTTATAAATGAATGAATGATTATGGTTATGATTATGAAAGATCATGAATGATTGAATGTTGCATGATCGATAATGAATGAACAAATGGATTATGCACACATGAGGAGAAGGTTGGAGATTATGCACGCCCCCTCGCCAGGCCATGAAACCCATTGAATGATATGAATGAATTTGATAGTGGTAATCCCGAGCGTTGTTTTCCTTTGTTTTACCCACTTGGGAAATATCTTAAAAACCTCGCACGGGATTATAGCTTGCATTTGTGGGTGTTTAAATTCTACGATATTATTATATATGTTATGCCCCGTTTATACCCACCAGTCTCCTATAGACTAAACACAGCTTTGTTTTCAGTGCTTTTGCAGGTTTTGGAGTGCTAGGCGGGAAGTCGAGTCTGTTGAGTCTCTTGATTGAGTTGGAGTCTGTTCATATGCATTTTGTAAAATGAGCAAGTTATAGAATTATGTATGAACTGTTATGGCTATATCATATTAATTCGGGACATGCTTCTAGGGATAGTTGAACCCCGTAATTTTGTGATTTATGATTTATGTTTTAAATTTTCGGGACTTGGTACTCATGCTAGTGGAACCCATCTTTTATGATAAACCTCATGTGTAACGCCCCAGTTTTTCAGTCGTATAGCATGACGTATGTCTTTACCAAATTGCGCGAAATAATTATTTATACGAGTTTTATTTATTTAATTTTATATATTAAATGTTAATTATTGATATATTAAGTTAATTAATATTATATATATATATATATATATATATGAATTAGTTGATATATAATTTTAATGTTATTAATGCTATATATATATATATATGTAAATCCTATAGTTGTTTTTAAATTAACTAAATTGGTACCACTTTGATGAAGTATTTTTAATTCATGCAATTTAGTTTAATTTAATTATGAATTTAATTTTTTATCATTTATTTTAATTGTTATGGATTTTCACATGCATT
Organism: Lantana camara; assembly: GCA_037501455.1. Taxonomy (NCBI): domain Eukaryota; kingdom Viridiplantae; phylum Streptophyta; class Magnoliopsida; order Lamiales; family Verbenaceae; genus Lantana; species Lantana camara. The sequence continues at coordinate 44,564,056 of CM074865.1, forward strand.
GCTTATGAGTGATATAAACGTACTCCGTTCTTATATGATTTGATACCAAAAATTCGTGAAAATTTAATATGTTGAAGATATACGTATCGTTGCATGAGTTTCGAATTTATTTCGATTTTGGAATCCAAGTCGGGGGCTAACGAGCAATTAGCGTACCCTTGGTTCCGTATTTGATATCTTGAGCTAGGAAACTCGGATTCGAGTTTCGTCAACTTCGCTGGACTCGCAACGAAAATTCGAGTTTAGTGAGCTTAGCCTTATAATTTTCCAATGTTATTTGATCCTCCGAAATTCAACCGAAACACGAAACGGAAACCAAATCTGCCATAGTCTACTAAAATGACCTTATCTTATTCAGACCTTGACCAAATTAACTATGGTTTGATTCCTTAGAACCCTAACTCAACCCTCTAACCAGCCTTAATCACCCTAAACCAAGATAACCCTCATCACTTGGATAAAATTCAGCCAAAACCTTCAGCACTCCAGTTTTCCCGTAGCTCAAGCCAACCCTTGGAGATTCAAGCTCAAATCTCTTTTAAACCTCCATTAATCCACAAGGTAAGCTTGGGTTTGTATTATACATTCATCATGACTCATTTTGATCCATTCATCCCCAATTTTGATCATGTTTTCATGAGTATATGGCTGCCTTGGGAAATAGTTACGTTATGAGCATATATGTTGATCTCTTTCAATTGTTGAGGTATTTCGTTGATTCAAAGCATGAATATGATGGTCTTGATTCCCTCTTTGTATTTATAGTGATGTATTAGCTGGTAGTTGCAGCATTCATGAGCTACCATTAATGAAATTTTGAAGAAAATTCATGAAATGACCACCTTCTTCCCTTCTCCACGTTTGATCACTTGAAGAGCATGTTTAGATGTTGTTTTGGAGTCTTTTTTGCTGTATAATTGTTGCCTTGCCTTACCTGATCTTGTTGGTTAAAGATGGAAATTTTTGCTGCGCTGTTTTTCGTCCAGTTTGCTGCGTCATTTTACTGCATTTTGTAGCTGTCAATTGCTGCTCATTTTCCATTGCTTAACTACTGTAAATTATCAGTCATTGGGGGAGTAGTTGGTGTCATTTTGCTGGTTGATCTACTACCTTAATTGTGTGATAGCTGCTGCTGTGTTTTCATGCCAGGAAACAGGGGATTGTTTCGTTCTTGCCTGCTGCTGCATCACTGGAATGGATCTCCCCGGGCAGGGAGATTTTTGCTGTGAAAAGGCCCGGCCGGGTAGCCTTTGTGCAGAAGCTTTCTGCACGAAGCTCCCCGGGCGGGGAGATTGATTCTGGAACGGGGTTTGCTGCTACTGCTATCTTTTTCCTTTCTTTCCTTCTTTACTCTATAGGCATGTAAGGTCTTGAATTGTTGTGTATGGCGTAAGTTAATGCAGGTAGTATATGTAATATCGTATTCGAATGTTTGCATGCAAACTGTTATGTGTGTGCATGTATATTTACGTGTATGTATATACATATACTTTAGAATGTATGCATGCTATATATATATATGTATAAATAATATATTGGATTGTTAATATGCATGCATAGGTTTATGATTATTGCATGTTATGTACGTGTATATACATATATATATATATATATATATATATATATATATATATATATATATTATATATTAAATATTATTTGATTTATTTGAATTATGGAAATTAAATTGCTACCTATTTCATGTTATTTAATTTCCGATTGTGATTAGAATGTAATTAATTGTTTATTTTGTAAGTGTTAACGTGTTATAGTACGTGATATGATCGTTATTTGAATTCTTGAATTAAATTGTTATAAAATGTGAAATTCATGACTTGAATGAATATGAACGCTTCCTTGAACGAATGAATGGCTTGTCTATATGATTTAAAGACGTTAGTAGTGCACATGAACGTGTTCATTACATAATATCATTTCTTATGCACTCATATCATGTTCATTGCATGTCGTGCGTCATATTTGGTTCATTTGGAGTATTGAGTCTCACGAACACGTTACATTGTCCTTTGTACAATTTTCTCCAGGGCGGAGATACCGGGTTCATAGGACACTTTGGAGTCTCCTTTTCTTCTTGATATTGTTGGTAAGAGGTGTGCAGGTGGGTTTTTCTATTATCTAGTTAAATAACCCTATATACTTCCAATGCGTAAAGTTTTCGGCCAAAATTTAGTATATGTATATAGAGTCATTTCAAGAGTAAATGTTTGCAACGTAAAGCCTTTATTTTTATGATCCCTACCAAATGTTTTGGCGAGAAAAGAATGAATGAATGCACAGAATGGGGCCCAGGGACTTGGTGTGAGTGGTGACCCGAGGACGCATGGGCTGACGGTGATCCCTCACACTAGTTCTACCAATGAACGGCGTAACCGGACCTCGTTAGGAGTTAGCGAGGAATGGACGCTGAGTGCCATCTGGGGAGTCATGTTCCCCTTTTGGTCAATGAATGGATAGTTCGGGCCGATCACCCGGCCATCACCCGGAGGAAGAAGGTGTAAATGTTCATGAATGTGCACAAAAGAATGAAATGCATGAAAGAAAGAAAGAATGAATGATTGTTTAATGAACTACACGAGGTGTTGGTTGGAGATAATGCATGCCCACTCGCCGGGCCACAAATGACCTAATGAAAAATGAATGTTATAATCCCTTTTGATGATCATTTATTTAACCCACTTGTGAAATGCTCTAAAAACCTCATTCGGGATTATAACTTACATGTGAATGCGTACTTATTGTTGTATATGCTATTATGCCTCATTTTATACCCACCATTCTCGTATAGACTGAACCCGGATTGTTTTCAGTGTTTTTGCAGGTTTGGAGTGCTAGGCGGGAAGTCAAGTCTATTAAGTCTTTCAGTTAAGTCAGAGTCTGTCCATGTACATATTGAATCATGATTTGGTTAAGTATGAAGCTGTAAGATTTGTAATGATTGTTACATTTATCATGAATTCAAGATAAGCCTACAGGAATAGAAAGAATATGGAATTGATGTTTTGTGATTTTATTGAATTTCGGGATTAGGTATCTATGCTAGTTGAACCCGTTGCTCTTTGCTTATCTTGTTATTTATGTATGTGCTTTGCTTCCGCATTCGTAATATTTTCGTCTTATTGTCTCTTTGATTGCGAAAGTTAGCTCCCGCCTAGCTTAGCGAGTGTGTATGTCCCCATTCGCCACGATCTAACTCGGGTATGGATTGTCTATTTCATATTCGGGTCGGGTCTCGGTGCGGGGGATGTGGTACCTTGCGCTCGGGTGCTACATCATGACTGAATAAATGTTTGGCTTCCGCATTCGCATTTAATTTCTGAACTTATTTATTTGGTTTCGAGGTTTAACTCCCGCCTAGCCTAGTGTGTGAGTGAGTCCCCGTTCGCGGTGATTTGGCTCGTGTGTGGACTTTCCATTTCATATGCGGTTCGGGTCTCGGTGTGGGAGATGTGGTGTCTAGCGCTCGGGTTCTACATCTCTTGCCATCCATGGACTTATTTCTTCATTTGATGATATATATATGATCTCTTATGCCTCTTTTACGATTATATGGTTTCATTTTCGTTGGTGGTTGAGTGTGATGAATATCACCATTAGTGGACTTCAAGCTCTTGCATCAGATAGCATGATATGTGTTGCTTTCTTGAATCTTTTTTTTGCTTGAGTGATCTTGTGTTGGATATGATGTATTTTGCTAAGTTTTTCTTGAAGTTTATGGCCCCTTGTTGCTTTAAGCTGCGGCTGCTATTTTTTTTTCCATTAACAAAGGCCAACACGGTCGTGTTCGTTTTGAACGTGAAATGGACGAGGCTGTGTGGAACTTTTACTTTCGCCGATTAATTTTATAAAATCAGACACGTCCGGGTCTATTTTGTACTGAAGACCAACACGGCCGCGTCCAAGTTTCCACTGTTCAGAATCTGAGTTTGACAGTGCCTCCTCATATGTCAAACGATCATTATCCTCTTGAGAGATTTCATGGAGAAGACCATACCATCTCTCAGGCTGTCTAGGAACGCGTTCAGAACGCATTAGAGGAGGATTTTCACGTGTATCAAAGTTTGTGATTGGCCGTGAGGTATGAGGATGGGACGTTTTCATTGTTTTGTGATCTTCCCTTTCTTTTCTTCAAGGAACGATTCCTCAAGAAAAGTTGTATTTCATAAAAAAAACACCTTTTGTTCATTTGATCATAGAAGTAGTATCCTATGGATTCCTTAGGATAGCCAACAAAATAGCATAAGTTAGAATGTGCTTCTAACTTATCTCCCACTGTCCTCTTCACATAAGCAGGACAACCCCAAATTCTTAAGTAAGAATAACTAGGGATTTTACCATGACACATTTCATAGGGCATTTTAGGGACTGATTTAGAAGGAACAAGATTCAAAATCTTGGTTGCACTTTCTAGGGCGTAACCCTAGAACAAAGGTGGTAAGTCAGTGAAACTTATCATGGAGCGAACCATATCAAGTAGTGTTCGATTCCTTCTCTTAGAAACTCCATTAAGATGAGGAGTTCCCGGAGGAGTCCACTGAGAGATGACTAAGGAATTCTTCACTAAGATATTCGCCACCTCGATCAGATCGAAGTGTCTTAATCTTGTAACCAGTTTGTTTCTCAACCTCCTTTTGAAATTCTAACAATTTTTCAAAAGCCTCTGATTTGTACTTCATTAAGTACACATAACCATAATGACTAAAATCGCCTGTAAAGGTTATAAAGTACAGATGATTGCATCAAGTGCTTACACTAAGCGGTGCACGAACATCAGTATGGAGCAAATCCAAGGTCTTAGTGGCTCGATCAACGCTCCCTTTAAAAGGAGTTTGGGACATCTTTCCTTTGAGACATAATTCACAAGAAGTTAACCGTTTAAGGTCATTTTCAGAGAATGTCCCTAAGGTAGTTAACTTGCTAATTCTGTTTTTGGAAATATGTCCTAAACTAGCATGCCATAAAGATGTTGAGACTTCGTCACCTCCCTCACATTTTGTTTCTCGTTGAATATTCAAAATATTGGTGTTTTGAGTTAGATAAAGTCCATTGTTTAATGTACCAAGGTGTATTGAAAAATCATTCTTTTTAAGGAAAAGGGTTACCATTCTTAATATTAGTTTCATAACCTTCACAATCAATTATTGGAACTGAAATAATATTACGTGTAACGCCCCGATTTTCCATTTATGCATTATGTGTTATTATTATAATTTTCATATCATTATATTCATTTTATTTTCATAAACTTATTTGAAATCTCTTTTAACGTGAAATCTACGTGAATTAATTACTAATGTGATTAAATTCAATTATTTCATTCACTTATTATAAGTTTCATCATATGATATGCGTCACATTTCTATGCATTTATATGAATTGTCATTTATGTTAATTATATGAGGTAAGTGATTTAATTGTATTACATGACATTTATTGCTTCTTTGTGTAAATTTATGGACTTAATTGCATAATATGGATTAGACCTAAGTGGTCTTTTGTGTAGAGATGGTACTTAATTGCATGAATTTAAATTAGAGAAGGACTTAGTTGAAAATTGTGGTGATTCATCATAGTTAGTGGAAGAGATATAATATTGTATGTATACATTCATCTCTTATACTTGATCATCACATTTTCATCAAACTTCCACACACTTTCACACACAAGAAATCGGTATTTACACCTCAAGAAAGGAAGGAAGAATTTTACCTTCATCCAAGCCATAATTTGTAGGATTTGAGGAGCTAGCATCATCATCTTCATCATCTTGCCATTTCATTCCATTTCTAGTTCATCTCAAGGTATAACATTAACTTGTATGAATCTCTTGATGGGTGTAGAAGTAGGGTTCATGAATTAGATGATGGATTCTTGCATTATTTGAGTTAGAAGCATGATCTTAATCATTTAGCTTGCCAACTTGCATGAATTCTTGAAGAAATGGGAGGTTGATGGCATGAATTGATATGGGTTTTGAATGATGAATTCTTGATGATTACTGCATGTTTCATGGTTTATATGCTACCTAAATGATGTCTTTAAGTTATATACATGTTATATGATTATTTTGGAGCATTTTGGTTGAGTTTGCTTTGGCTTTTCATCCCTTTTCTTCCTCCCCCGAAGCTACCCCTGTTTTGCCCCTTTTTCCAGCTCTGGAACAGTACCCGGGCGGGTACTTTTCCCCCGTAGAGTTTCTGGACTGCTCTACCCGGTCGGGGAACTTTTCCCTTGAATTTTACCCGGTTGGGTACTCCCTCATCCGAACTCCAAATGACCTGATTTTTGAACCGTTGGAAACATCTTGAAGTCTAGAACAATCTCCAATTGGAATAATCTCAATATATTTTCTAGTTTGTGATATATAATCAATTATTTTTGGTGTCGCTTCTTTACCGATAAACTGCAATCATCCAACTTCAAGCCTACGCCATTTTCTCCTCGCTTTGAACTAGAAAACGAGCCATATATGCTCGGAAAGCCCTGTGTGTATAGTTTCATTATCAACAAACAAAACCTAATTCCAATTTCTAGAACTTTAGATATTCCCATTTTCCACAGCATGTGCATTTTCGGAAATTGTCGGTTTTGGCCAAACTTCACCAAAACCCTTCTTATTGCTTTCCTTTCACTTCCTTGGCTCCCGTATGTGACTTGTATGTGTTATATACTTGGTTCATTGATCATCATGCTCTTATTTGATATTCCTTAATTGTTATTGCATGACCTACTAATTATGACTTTGTCGTACGTCTTAAATGGTTCATACAAGTCGTGTCTCACGAACCCTTGCCCTTGTTGCACAGATTTCATTCCTGTTGACGAGGAGGCCGCACCATAGTTGTATTCTTGTTTTGGTCATCACAGGTGAGGTTTAATTACTAGATATATAGAACCCTTACAACCCTACGTGATGTTTTCAGCCAAAATGTAAATATATATATATATATATATATATATATATATATATATTTCCCAAAATCTTTACCGATTGCAAATGATTTCGTGATCTATTAAATAATCGTGTTATCGTGATTGATCGTGTTTTGGCGAGTAAGCATGTCGTGTTCACATGGGCCTGAGGGTAGTGTATTGAGCCAACCAGGGAAGCAAGGGCTGACGGGTAACTCTTGCACTATCCTCACCAATTTTGGGATCACCTCTGAATCCACCAGGAGGTTTGGTGGAGGAAGAAATCCCGTGCGTGGGAGTCATGTTCCCGACGTACACCGTTCATGGATGGTTGGGCCTTGCAATCCCACCATCACTGGAGGAAGAAGGAGTTCGTGAAATGCTAAGTGTGCACTAATGATCGTATGATAATTATTGAAATAAAACCTAAAGATGGTATTGTTCACTAATTGGAGTAAGGTTGGAGATTGCCCTCACTCGCCTGGCCACTGAGTGAATTGAATTGAATTGATAACGTTTGTATTGATTGAATGGATTAGTTGTAATCTCGGGCGAGATCTATTTTAGTATTGACTTATATTGTCTCCTTTATTAAAAACCTTACCCGAGATTAGAAATTGCATGTTAATTGCGCTAATCTTTATTTACACCCCTCGCTCAGTCTGTGTTGGACTGACACCTCAATCTTTCAGTGTTTTGCAGCTCGTGCTAGGCGGGAGCCAGAGTCCTGTTCTGTTTTCAGTCGAGTCTAGCACTACACGTTCATGTATTGTATCCATTACTTTTGGACATGTTATGTAGTTTGGGAGATGATAATATTTTGATATATGGAGTTAGAAGATAGTATAACTTGGATACTTGGAATTTAATATTGAAAATTATTATGCTTCCGCTCGTTTGATTGGATTGTGGTTTTCCGGTTAAGGTTAGTCCCGCCTAGCTAGCTTGGTTCTTTTTCTTTGTCACCCGTTCGCTATAGTTTGGTTCATGTACGGATTACCCATTTCGTATGTGGACTAAGCTATAGTGCGGGGGTGTGGCATCCATACGTGAAGGGTGCTACATCTTAGGTGGTATCAGAGCCCGGTTGCAAAACCGCGGTTCTAATGTCGTGTCTTGTGAGTCTAAGTCGTACTGTAACACCCCGCTCGTCCAATTTATAAGGTACGCCACGTTTCAACCTTTTTATGTGTTTAATTATGTGATTTTATGTTTTGCGTGGCCCTATTTTGAACTCTTTTAGAGTTTAGGGGCCTTTTTGTAATTTTCTCTTTTTAGGGGTTTTTCGGTCATTCCTCGTTCAATCGAGATTTCGACCTCTTGGACCCCTTCAACGTAGACTCTAAGTTTGCCCAATTCTGACGTCATTAACCCCTTCTTCCTACCGTTTTCACGTATGAGGACCCGAGATAAATACCCGGATCCTCGTAATTCATGCCAAACGTAGTAGACTTCAGCCCTCATCATCTTCTCCCGCGATCAACACTATTCACACAAAGTGAAGGTGTGATATCACACACATCACCAAACTCGGTCGTTTCTCAACGGAATTCGACGAACCATTAGTCGAAATTCATCAGCTCGATGAGCCCGTCACAACCGTACCAAGATCGTGGCCAACCAACGACCCACGATGGCACAACGGTGGCCTGAAGGTGGCGGGTGGCGCACCACTTCGCCGCCGGCGATCCGGCGACTTTCGCCGGCCAACCACCATCTTAAACTACGTTTTTGGACCCTCCCGTGTCGATTCCGGCCTCCGTCCAGCACGAAAACCACCGCAAGTGGTGGTTCCTGCGAGGCAGCAGCGGCACGGGTGTGGCGGCGATTTGAGGCTTTTCTGGCGAGTTTTTGATATCGGGTCCTTCAGGGAAGTTACTCAACTCGACGAGGTCGAGCTATTCGTGTAGGTCTCGGTTCACGAATCGGCCGTTGACGGTGCAACGGCAGCGCCACCTCTTGGGATTTTTCCGGCGAGCTACCTTAGGGCTTTCGTAAAGCTCGTCACGGGTAAGCCGATGCCTCTTTCGGATCTCATTTTGGTTCGCCGGTTTGGAAGTAATTGAAGTTTGAAGATTTTAGGGTTTTCGTATTCTTGGATTTGGAATTGGAGACATTTGGCTTGGAATTTGCAGAAATTGATTGAGGAATTGGATTGAGCACGAGGAATCCTTGCACGGGTGATTTTTCGGGATTTTTCCGGCATGTTCCGGCTGCGGCCGAACGGCGGCCGGCCACTATTTCGGCAGCTCAGGCGGCGGCGCTCCAGCGGTCTTCGGACAGCTTGTCCGGCTAGTTGTGGTGAGTCCATCACCACTTTCCGTTCATCATTCGGACACTCGGTTTAATTTCTGCGAATTTATTTGTGTAATTTTAAATATTTGAAATTAATTGTCTTAATTGTGATAAATTGTTAATTGCTTGATTTGTCGATCGAAATGTATTCCAATGTATATGAAATCATGTATTAAATGAATGTGATATGGATTGATGCTTTGAATTGTAAATTGAACCCCGTTATGCCGAAATTGTATTAATTGTTAATTGTTTTAAAATGTAATTTGTTCTTGTATGCTTGATAATTAATGAATATGCATTGTATGGCATTTGAAAACATGTAATAAATTATGAATGTATGAATTCATGTTGTTGTTGTTATTAGTTTCGTTTCATGCCATTAAATTTAGTATAGCACTTGTAGGAGGGATGTTTGTGTAATTTTAGAAAATATGAGATGTATAAACTTTGTATAGTTGAATGATATAGTTGGAAATTGATAAATGACTTTGTGAATCTATATGGAACTCGTAACATGTTATATGAATTAATTGGCTATATATATTGTGAATTTGTATGAAATGTGATATTTGAATTTGTTTGATTTAATTAAATAATCTTGCTAATTGAATCCATTACATAACTTGTGAATTGGGTATGCCATGCGTGAATTATATGATAATGGGTATGATTGAAATTTGATATGTAACTTCGAGATCTTTAAATAAAATTTGTAGCATGCTATGATATGATTTATTTGGCTTTGAAATACGTGCAATTTTATGAAATGTTTTATGTGAATTGATTTGATTTCTTTGTAAATGCGCATTATATGAACCTAGTATGCAATATCTGAATTGAATAAAACTTATATGATTAAATTAGGAACTTTTGCATGTAAGAATAGTTTAATTGTATGATTATGGAATTAGTATGTGCTATATGAATTAATATGAAATAATTTGAATTTGCTTTGTCTTTCTATTTCTCTTGTTTACATTAATTGTGCGTATGAATGTGTCCTAATTTGTAATATGATTTCCTTGAGCTATATAATGATTTATTTTGTATACAAATTGATATGAATTTGAATCCTGCTTATGTGATTGCATTGCTTAAGTGCTTGAGCATGTGCCGTGCATCTCTGTGTGGTTGTTTGTCTGAGTCTGAGCTTTGTGGTCTGTTTTGTGTGTTCAGTGGATCAGGTGCACCCGGGGTGGTGACTTGTGGTCGTGCAGATTCCAGGGTGGACCATTTGCTTTGGGTTTGGCGTTGTCCGGTACCAGTGAGGGTGTTTTCGTTCTAGTTACATATTAAACCCCACAACCTTATGTGACAAGCTTTGGCCAAAACCTTAAATATATATATATGTTGCTTTTAAAATAGAGTCATCGAGTAAACTTTGATCGAGTAAACCCTTTTATAATGAATTATGAATTATGTTATGTTCTTATTAATCAAATGTTTTGGCGAGATTATGCATGTATGTTATGTTCACGGGCCCAGGGACTTAGTACATGTGGCTATCCGGGGAGGCATGGGCCGACGGTGATCCCATGTGCTAGTTCCACTATGTTTTACGGTGATACCGGCCCTCGCTAGGAGGTTTAGGAGGGAATGGGAGCTGAGTGCCCTTGGGGGAGTCATGAAACCCCATTGGCCTATGTATGAGGTGGTCGGGTCTTGCTAACCCGTCCACCACCCGGGGGAAGAAGGTTGGAACTTATTTTATGATTATGATTATGATTATGTTATGATTGATAGGCACCATGCGGGAAGGCCGGGACACGGATTGCCCAAACGAATATGTCTAGGATATGATATATGATCTGTGTGTATTATGATATATTGCATGACCACCTATTTAATGTATTAATGATATTTGTCGTATACGGTCGGAGTTTGGTTGGAGATTGTGCACGCTCACTCGCCGAGCCTTATTGATTATGCATGATTTATGAACTTAATGAATTTAATATGAATTAGTTGTAAAGTCCGAGCACTGTTTAGTTATTTTCTTGCCCTTCGTGGGAACTACCTTAAATAAAACTTTGCTCGGGATTTTATGACTTGCATGTGCATGTTTTTATATATATTTATAGCTCCTGCTCGCTCACTCTTCTAGAGACTGACCCTCCCCCTTCTTTTCCACTTTTCAGTTCATGCAGGTTTGAGCTAGGCGGCTTTGAGTCGGGTTTGTTGAGTCTGTGTCGGTCTGTTTGAATTGTTAAGTACTTTGTTTTGATTTGTGAAGGAACTATGTATATGACATGTATATATTATGCAGGTTGGTACTTATGATTTGGATGTATGAATTTCGGGACAGGTTAGGACAGGTGCTCGGTTTAGATGAACCCATTTTGCTTATATGCTTGATCGGGACAGGTTTCAAGGACAGTTGAACCCGTTTAATTGATGTTGAGTTACTTTTTGAAATATACGAGTTATGATTGCTGATTAAGGATTTTGAGAAGTCGTATTTTGTATCGCCTCCGCATTCAGATTTTGCATATTTGCGCTTGTACAGGGTTTAGGTACCGCCTAGCTTAGGTTGGTTTCCGTTTGTCACCCGTTCGCTGTGGCTTGGTGCTTGTGCGGACTTTCCATTTCGTACACGTGTCGGGTCATAGTGCGGGGGTGTGGTGCCCCACCGCTTGGGGTACTACATCTTAAGTGGTATCAGAGCTACCAGGTTCAGAACCGGTGCTCTGGAGTCGTGTCGTGTCAGTTTAGGTCGGACGGCATAGGAATACTTGTGCATTGCATTCGTTTGATGTGAAATTTGACTTCTTTGCATGAATTTGTTTGAGCTTATGTGATTGTGTGCACACTATGATTATGATTCTTGTAAAATTATCACTGTTATGTTTTAAATTTTATTAAATTACGTATTGCATGTGCATTACTTAAGTGTTCTTAATTGTTTTTATTACTTGACATATCCACGTACTAACCCGCATGCATAGATATTTATTCAATTTGTGAATTGCAGGGAGTTGGCTTGATGACAAAATTTTTAATTGATCGTGACAGCATTTCCCGCTTCTATAAATTGATGACAGAAGATTCAAAACTACCACGCCTTGATTACTTGAATAAAGGATAAATGGATTTCTGAAAGAATTCGACAACAGCTAGATGCTAACCTTATGGAAACAGGTATTATGCATTCATAGCACGTGCATCATGCATTAGATTAAATTATAATTATTTTGAACATTTGTTCTTCGTGCTTGACTGCCTTCTTTGCTGGATACGAGTGCATGCCATTTACATCCCTAACCCCACATGCATTAGACTTGTGGTTATATTTAGGTGATTTTGTTACTTGTTTCAACAAGTACTTATTTTAGTGGGAGCTGCATTGGGATCTGAATAGTGGTAGATCAGAAAATGGACAGTTGATTTAACAAACTCGGGGTATAGGGTGGATAAAAGAAGATGTCTGTATACAAGGGAAACAAGAGACCTTTTAACTATCGAGGTGCCTTCAGGATATATACTTAACTACTTGGAGGTACTCGGGGTTAGCAAATTTTATAAGGAAGTAAGAATTTCTAAATCTGAATGGCATGAGGTGACAATGAAGAAATCAAGGCACTTGTACAATTCAGAAAATTCTAAAGAGGGAATCGGATTACTATTATAGAGACACCACCAGAGTAGTTACTCTTACACAAAGGAAAAAGGGGGAAAATTTTGTAAGCCATGAAATTTTGCCCCGAGGTCATTGAAGATCAACTCCACCAAATATTGAGGATAAGGGCATCATTTACAACGACGGTGTACTAAGCAAGACTGTTTAAAGATTCTTCATGTATTCCCCCACGATGGTCCTGAGAGATTTTACCGTTGGAAGAAATAGCAATTCCCGATTACCGAGGATTTTATTGGGATTTCAAGAGACTTCACGGATCACTTTACTCCGAGAATTAAGTGAGACGGTCCAAGTGTTGGAAAACAGGAATCAGAAAGCAGTGGAAATTTAAAAAATTTTCCAACAAAAGGATCTTGGACTCGCAATCGTGTATCCAAATTCGTAGAGATCAAGAAACTCACTTGGGTAGTAGCTTTCTTGACACGTTTTGAGCCGCCCTCAAACGCGCTTCATGCGGTAATGGCAACCCGTTCCTCGAAATCTCTTTCTACTTCAGAATCCATTGTAAGGATAACAATCCACACCAACCTAGATTCAAATCATGTTAGGGAAGTTCTTAACGATATAACATAAAGAAAGAAACATGAAACGAGAAAGGCATGATCGAAACTCCCTTCGGAAACCAATTTTGCGAAAGTAGAAATCTGCCAGCCATAAAACCCTCGTGAAAAAATTCATCCTTCAGGATATGGACGAATGGTTTTCGCCATCTTCTTTGGTTCGATTTTTTCACTCGTTTTCAGTTGGGTTCAGAATCATTTCATCATCCCTTCTAATCGTTTTGCTTGATCCCCTCTTTTTGGTAAAGCTCGAATCTTCAAAACTTCTAACTTGAAGCTCTCTAGAGATAGTCCACCAACTTGGCTACAATCTAACTAGCAAGGATGCTAGTTCTCTAGTTAGTGTTTAGGCTTAACCTAGGGTTTCGTTTATCTTGGAGAAAGGATGGTGTTCAACACATGAACCAAAAGAATTCTCGATTAGCTCTAAGGGGAGCTCGAGCTCCCCTATTTATAAGAGGGAGTGGCCGAAAATCCTAGTCCTTATGGACTAGGGTTTTGTTCCCTCTCTCTCCTATTACTTGATCATCAAGTATTTTGACTTTGACTTTGAATTCTAATTCAAATCAACTTTCAAGAGAGCTAAAAATATCCAAACTATTTTTGGATAATTTTATACATTATTTATTTAAAATAAATAACTTATTTTATCTAATTAATTAATTCATAATTAATGAACTAGATTATTTTCTCCAAAATTAGACTTTCTTTTTAATTCAAAATTAAACCAAAGTCTATTAAATAATTAACACATTTAATTATTTAATATATATATATATACAATATATATATATATATATATATATATATATTTACACGTGTGGGACAGGTGTCACAAGGACACGTGTCACTCACGTGTCCCACACGTGTGGTTTCACACGTGTGGAACCCTCTTGGCCCGATTAACTCGTTTAATCATTTTAAAGCCTCAACTCATGTAACCAAGTTGTTGTGTGTGACCCTCTAGGTTCTCAATTCAATTAGCAGTGACCCTAATTAATTAATTCACTAATTAATTAATCAGTCCACAGATTAAACGACCATAGTCTAGCAACTGGTGTTTAACCCCTAGCTGAGTTGGAATGTTCGGATTCGACAGAACCTTTAAGTCATTGATTCATGTGAGATACAATCCTCCTACTTACTATCTCTCAACCAAGATCTAGGGTAAGGGAATAATCAGAACCCTAATAATCAGGTCTTAAAGCTAAGTGCATTTCATATCCATTTGATCTCAATCCAAGAAACCCTTTTCCTGATGTCTTGATCTACTGCCTTGGCCAAGGACTCCATATGGCATATGAATGACTTACACAGTAATAGATCACCTTGCAAATGCAAGTGTAGGTCCTTTCTTGAATCTCATTCACTTTCATGAATCACTTGTGCAGTCCCAGCATAAGCCTTGAATCAGTGGCGACACCCTTTAAAGCTTATACCTAAGACTACAGAGTTAACTCATAAAGTGACAAGGAACCTCAAATCTAAGGATCAATTAATCACATCAATGACTCGTGAGATATTTCCTAATCTGGAAGTTTCCATTTCCTGAAATAGAAACTTCCTTTCCCATTTAGGAATCTTCTCACACGGGGCACCTCAGTGAACTTACTTATTAAAGTAAGCACCCTCATGTATCACGCATGTATCAACTATACACTTTGCACCTACATGAAACAAGGTGGCCCTTCTTAAGGGCGTGATCCCACAAGCAAGCCTTAGAGGAGTCAGGTTGACACTCCCACTGTCGGTAGGACTCATCGGCTTGGAGCATTTTACTAATCATGACTTATGTGAGATATGGCTCGTTTCATGAACCATTTCACCTAAATAGTAGAGTCCTAAAGTCATCAGGATTAGGGGAGTTCTCATACATGCACAACTAAAGTAAACGCATACCAAACAAGAGCATATAAAGAAGTGTTTGCCTATGACATTAATCAATCGTATATTATTCAAAGATGGTCTGTGATACCAGGAAAGTCCCAAAACGAATTATGACTAATCGGCTTTCTAGGGCACTATTCCTAACAATCTCCCACTTGCCCGTAAAAGCCATTTAGGTACTCTAAGTCCCATCTTCTCAAGATGCACTTTGAGAGCCTATTGAGTTTGGGCGTTTCCAAAGTGGATCTGCTATATTCTCTGCTGATGTGACCCTCTTGTTTACACATCTCTTAGGAAACACCTTTTCCTTATAAAGTGATTTGTAATCACGTGTTCAGTCTCTTGGTAAGGTCTTGGTTCTCTTACTTGAGCAGCCATCCTTTATTATCGTACAATATGATAAAGGAGTTATTTCATGCTAGGAACTTCATCTAACTAGTTAGATGGAGTTTCTTACCCAAACACTTAACTTAGCGTTATATAATATGACTAAGTTCTCAACTACGATAGTCGAGTTTTGTAATGTCCGTCCTTGGAACCCCTTTCCAACACATTTCATTACCATTCTTGTAGAAATTGTATCCTTTCAATGATTTCAAAATCATCTATGTTTGATGAATGGTTACATCAAATATCCTTCTTAACAACAAGATCTTTTGGGCTCTGTAAACTAATACATATCCTCATTTCTTTTCAAGTACTCTGAGGACATCCTTTACAGAGATCTAATTACCTTCTTTGAGGTCATGGCCCACTACGCTTAGTGTTGCGCCATATCTAATTTAGTACATAACATTTCATACATTATGCACCCTTTCACTTAAAGGGATTTTTGGACATTCTAACTTCCTTAAAGTTATCTTAGGACACATACTCTTCATGAAAGATGTTCCATTGTCCATACTAAACTCCTTTTAGTACCATGGTTATGTACTCGTTTTGTGATAATCCATTTATGCTCTTAGATCTATATTCTATAGATCTGAATATCGAGAATTTAGGATAATCACTAAGATCTTTCATATTAAATTGTTTCTTAAACAAGAATTGGTAACTTTCACGTCATCCTTGACATTCCTAATGAGAAGGATGTCATCTTCTAAAGAACCAAAATTGACTCTTACATCACTAACTTTCATATGTACACTCTGAGACTTATTCGACTTCCATCTGTGTCAAACGATTTGACTGTGGAATCGAGTTGTCTAACTCCTAGAAGCCTTTATCAATCCACAGATTGAGTTAGGGATTTGCATACCTTATGCATACTCCCACTGAATATGAGATTTATAGAAATACCTTATTTCAGTCTCTTTCAATCTCATATTGAACAAGATAGTTCTCATATTCATTTATCATATCTCATAGTCAGAATATGAGGATGTGGTAAACATAATCCAAATGGACTTTTGCATTTCAATCGTCAAGAAGGTTGTAATGCTTTCCCTTTACTCGAAGCTCCACGAGCTTGATCCTATCAGGTGGATCAACCAAGGTCAAAACTTGGTTTGAGTATATGGAATCCATATTGGATTTCAAGGCTTGCTTACACTACTCAGATTCCAAATCTGACAGTGTCTCCTCTTCAAGTAATTCCTTGGCTATCTAGGAACACGTTTTAAACGCGTCTTAAGAGAAGGGTTTCACACTTGTACATACTCTAAAATTTGGCTAAGTTTTATCAGATGGGCTCGTTTCTTCTATATGTGGCGTGGATATTTATCCTCAAATTTCTTTGAGGTCTGCTTGCTTGTCTTTCTTCTTTTATATGAACGATTCCTTAAGAAAGATACATTCCTTGAGAGAAACAACCTTTGTCTAAGGGAATCGCAGAAATGATATCCAATATTGTTTGTATAAACTTGAACTCATTTCAAGCCTATCTCCCACTATCCTCTTCACTTAAGAGGATTCCACTAAATTCTTGGACAAGAATAATTAGGGAATTTAGTGTGCCACATTGCATAGTGCATCTAAAGGACTGATTTTGGAAGGTGCAAAATTCAAAATCTCTAACTGCATATTCTGGGAGTTTATTCCTAGAATGATTATAAGTCAGTAAGGCTTGCTATGGAATGGACCATATCCTATAAGGTTTCATTCCCTCATTCGGAAACACTAAGGTGTTCTTGAATTAGTTTACTGATAGATAATCCTATTATCTCTAAGATGACTAAGGATTTAGTTGCTAAGATATTGGCTATTTTGATCATATCGATTTACCTATAACTTATGACTACTTCGGTTCCTATCCTCCTTTTTGAAATTCTAAGAATTTCATATAAGTTTCGAATTTGTACTTCAACAAGTACATTCATTCATAATGATTAAACTGACGATTGTATCTAGTGCTTACATTAACCATCTTACACTCATCAGCATGGATCGAAATCTACTATAATTTTGGAACGTTCCATGTTTCACCTAAACTATGTTTCGGGAATGTTTCCCTTTAAGATAGGATTCATAGGAAGTTAACTCTCTAGGTTCATTTCCGTAAAATGATCCTAAGATGTCTAACTTGCTAATCCTTTTATGTCTCAACGTTCCAAAATAATTCGAAGCTTTGTCATCTCACTTACTTTTGTTATCTCGTTGTATGTTCAGAACATTAGTGCTTTGAGTCTTTGCACAACGGATTATGCAGAATTGACTCAAGACTAGTGAATTCTATTCCTAGTAGAATTACTAAATGAGGTAACATTTCAGAGTACTCATACTCTTTGCAGTTCCCTTTCAAATTCCTTATTTGCTACCATAGAAGCAAACGTCCAATTTGATCTCTAGTGTCCTTTGGGCTCTTAAGGGTTTCTTCTTCTTTAGGCCTTCAAGCCTTTAACTTAGTGAGTTTAGAAGAAGAGTTAACCATCACGACCTTTTATTCCTTCTTAAGGATGTTCTCCACCATTATCAACTAAATGACTAACTATGCTACATTAGCATCATTCTAGTTGAGCATAAAGGGTTTTAATGATGGTGGAAGCAATGTAAGCAATCAGTGTATTGAGAACTCTTTTCTCAGTTAATGATCGAGACCACAAGATCTTCAAACAAGATCTTTAGACCTTGTTCATGTGCACTTGTTTCCTCATTTGGAATATTGAATAATTCCACAATGTTATACCTTGTAACATTTTTACGAGGTGGTTCAATTGCTCTTAAGTGGTTTGGAGAAATCCATTCACCTCAGATTGCTTCTCTTTTGGCCCGGGTCGAATTTTCATAATTGAAAACTTCGCCCTCTAGAGAACACCTTTCTCTATTCGCAATCTAAAACGAAT
This sequence comes from Lantana camara, assembly GCA_037501455.1. Lineage (NCBI taxonomy): Eukaryota > Viridiplantae > Streptophyta > Magnoliopsida > Lamiales > Verbenaceae > Lantana > Lantana camara. Next base: position 44,582,649 of record CM074865.1, read on the forward strand.
TTTAGGATCCGAAGCCAATTTAGAGTTAGTTAGGACTTAGTCAACTCTTTTGACTTAAGGATGGATACGAATGGGTTTGCATTTCATATTGTAGAGAATCACAGAACTACAAGCTAAATGCTAAGTAGAGAACTAGGTGAGCATGCTGAATAATAACGATATACATAAGATAAGGTCTTTAATCTAATGTAGCTCCCACTGTTTTTCAAAGATCTATAATTCCCAAAGATCTAAGAGGAACACGTTTCCCAACGGGTACTAAGATCCTAAGCATTTTACCTCGAACCCACGACTCGCGGACATTCTAAGTAAAATCCTAAGTAGGTACAACTTACCAATTCTAACACCTTTAGCACTCTCAGTAATTGTTTTTGCATCACCTATCTTTCAATATGGACCCACGACTCGTGCGACATCCATATTTACTTAGGCGTTAAGCTAGACCCATCAATCATAAGATCATGATCAAAACTTAGTTCGAACGACCCACGACTCGCGGACATCGCCCTTGCCAAAATTAACCACGAAATATTGATCATTTAAAATGATCAATTAGGTAACTAGGAACTAATAAGCTCCACTAGCTATCCCACGACTCGCGGACAATAACTAGCTTTACTTACTAAACTTAAAACCTATTGATGGAATGCTAGGAATTTAATTCAAAATTTGCATCTCGAATTAAATACCTATTATTCGAAATGAGCTTAATATTTAATGGGAATTTTCGAATCAACCGAAGAGTTGTTCGGTTCGACCTCACCAACATATATGTTATCCGATTTTATTAGTCTTGATTAATACAAGTACAACTTAAATGCATTTCAAACAAGCACATAAACAGATAACATGTCCTAGCATGATACTAACATGAGATGATCATGGGTTCTACCTATCTTATGCGTGATATGTGGGAGCCACTCCACAATCACAAGTTCTAACATACATGCCACATAAATAGTTTAAATCACATAAGGGAAAGCGGTAACAAAATACGAGCCCTATCTCTATTACATTTTACAATTGAGATTCCCCTCCCTAACATTTTGAGGGGTCTTCACTTATGGCCTCCTTGTTACTTGAATGTGGTCCATCTTACTCCATGGGTGCATTGTCTCCAAAATGAAAATAAAACCACACCACCTATTCTACTCTCAAATTACAATAAAAAGAAAAAGACATAAAGTAATAAGGCTCAATCTTCATATTGGCCTTAGACAAATACACGGGGCATACCCCGGCCTCAAAAACAGTAATATGGAAAGCCACATAATAATTCACATAACTGTACGCACATAAGTGAGGCTCCGACCTCAATTGAAAACCGCAACGATAGGGCTCCAGCCCCAATTTAAACCATCCATGTGCATAAATTAAAACCATACATAAGTCTAAACCGATGATCACCTAACATGCATAAATTGCAAGAATTTAATTTTAGCCAATAAATTAAAATTCTTGCTTTAAGCTCTAATAGCTTAAAACACGACTTACATGCAATTCTTGTTCAAGAGCCTTTTCAATAAAACCCGAATAACTATAAACCAATAAAATTCCAATTAATTTCTGAAAATTAATAATTTTATTCTTTCAATATTTTCATAAAATAAAGTTTGTAATTTTTCCAAAATTTAAATCGCTTAAATTTTCAAAATCCCAATTTAAACAATTATTTCAAAAATATTTCAAATTTAATAAAATAAAATTTTACAGAAAAATTAAATCGGGATTTCAAGGACCGAAAACACGAAACACGAAAACCGGGCCCGGAACAGCCCGGAACGAGAACCTGCTTGTTGCTGCTCGAATGCGGGCGATGCCGGGTGGGTGCTCCCGCGCAGTTGCGGGAGCGTGCGGGCGGCTATCCCGCGCGGTTACGGGACAGGCGAGCGGGCGCGCCTAGGCGCGGGCGGGAGGGCCTCCCGCGCGGTTGCGGGAGGGCTGGGCGGCGGCGACGGGCCTGTGCGTGCGACGTGCTAGCATGCCTAGGCTCGTCCTTTTCGTGTTCAGTTTCATATTTTGGGTTTCTCCAAAACCCGGTTCAATCCAAAAATAAAAAAATACGATTTAAATATATTTCAATCAAAACAGCTTTCAAAAACACAATTTAAGAAAACAGTTTCAGAAATTTAAGAAAAATCACAGTTTCGTAATTCAGGCTTTCTAAAAGAACTCATGAATACCTAATTCGCATCTAAGCCTAAGAATTTCTACCAAATTCAGAATAATTGAGACGAATCAGAAACACGATTAACGAGGTGGCTCTGATACCACTTGTTGGAAAACAGGAATCAGAAAGCAGCGAAAATTTAAAAAATTTTCCAACAAAAGGATCTTGGACTCGTAATCGTGTATCCAAATTCGTAGAGATCAAGAAACTCAGTTGGGTAGTAGCTTTCTTGACACGTTTTGAGCCGCCCTCAAACACGCTTCATGCGGTAATGGCAACCCGTTCCTCGAAATCTGTTTCTACTTCAGAATCCATTGTAAGGATAACAATCCACACCAACCTGGATTTAAATCATGTTAGGGAAGTTCTTAACGATATAACATAAAGAAAGAAACATGAAACGAGAAAGGCATGATCGAAACTCCCTTCGAAAACCAGTTTTGCGAAAGTAGAAATCTGCCAGCCATAAAACCCTCGTGAAAAAATTCATCCTTCAGGATATGGACGAACGGTTTTTGCCATCTTCTTTGGTTCGATTTTTTAACTCGTTTTCTGTTGGGTTCAGAATCGTTTCATCATCCCTTCTGATCGTTTTGCTTGATCCCCTCTTTTTGGTAAAACTCGAATCTTCAAAACTTCTAACTTGAAGCTCTCTAGAGATAGTCCACCAACTTTGCTACAACCTAACTAGTAAGGATGCTAGTTCTCTAGTTAGTGTTTAGGCTTAACCTAGGGTTTCGTTTATCTTGGAGAAAGGATGGTGTTCAACACATGAACCAAAAGAATTCTCGATTAGCTTTAAGAGGAGCTCGAGCTCCCCTATTTATAAGAGGGAGTGGCCGAAAATCCTAGTCCTTATGGACTAGGGTTTTGGTCCCTCTCTCTCCTATTACTTGATCATCAAGTATTTTGACTTTGACTTTGAATTCTAATTCAAATCAACTTTCAAGAGAGCTAAAAATATCCAAACTATTTTTGGATAATTTTATACATTATTTATTTAAAATAAATAACTTATTTTATCTAATTAATTAATTGATAATTAATTAACTAGATTATTTTCTCCAAAATTAGGCTTTCTTTTTAATTCAAAATTAAACCAAAGTCTATTAAATTATTAACACATTTAATTATTTAATATATATATATATATATATATTGTATATATATATATATATATATATATATATATATATATGTATTTACACGTGTGGGACACGTGTCACTCACGTGTCCCACACGTGTGGTTTCACACGTGTGGAACCCTCTTGGCCCGATTAACTCGTTTAATCATTTTAAAGCCTCAACTCATGTAACCAAGTTGTTTTGTGCGACCCTCTTGGTTCTCAATTCAATCAGCAGTGACCCTAATTAATTAATTCACTAATTAATTAATCAGTCCACAGATTAAACGACTATAGTCTAGCAACAGGTGTTTAACCCCTAGCTGAATTGGAATGTTCGGATTCGACAGAGCCTTTAAGTCATTGATTCATGTGAGATACAATCCTCCTACATACTATCTCTCAACCAAGATCTAGGGTAAGGGAATAATCAGAACCCTAATAATCCGGTCATAAAGCTAAGTGCATTTCATATCCATTTGATCTCAATCCAAGAAACCCTTTTCCTGATGTCTTGATCTACTACCTTGGCCAAGGACTCCATATGGCATATGAATGACTTACACAATAAGAGATCACCTTGCAAATGCAAGTGTAGGTCCTTTCTTGATTCTCATTCACTTTCATGAATCACTTGTGCAGTCGCAGCATAAGCCTTGAATCAGTTGTCTAAGGCGACACCCTTTAAAGCTTATACCTAAGACTACGGAGTTAACTCATAAAGTGACAAGGAACCTCAAGTCTAAGGATCAATTAATCACATCAATGACTCGTGAGATATTTCCTAATCTGGAAGTTTCCATTTCCTGAAATAGAAACTTCCTTTCCCATTTAGGAATCTTCTCACACGGGGCACCTCAGTGAACTTACTTATTAAAGTAAGCACCCTCATGTATCACGCATGTATCAACTATACGCTTTGCACCTACATGAAACAAGGTGGTCCTTCTTAAGGGCGTGATCCCACAAGCAAGCCTTAGAGGAATCGGGTTGACACTCCCACTGTCGGTAGGACTCATCGGCTTGGAGCATTTTACTAATCATGACTTATGTGATATAGGGCTCGTTTCATGAACCATTTCACCTAAATGGTAGAGTCCTAAAGTCATCAGGATTAGGGGGGTTCTCATACATGTACAACTAAAGTAAACGCATACTAAACAAGAGCATATAAAGAAGTGTTTGCCTATGACATTAATCAATCGTATATTATTCAAAGATTGTCTATGATACCAGGAAAGTCCAAAAACGGATTATGACTAATCGGCTTTCTAGGGCACTATTCCTAACACCAAGACCATTTGGGTACCCGAGAATCTGAGGGAATGCTAAAGGATGTAAATATGAACGGGAAGTTGGAACTATGGCCAGTTACGGATTCGATTATCCTTCCAAATTAAAGAATTGCCAACCCCGACTTCATTTCCACGGTGAACGGTACCTTAAGCATTCATGGCATTTGCTCCCATGCATTTTATAAGAAATTATTTTTTATTTTGCTTGATGTATGTGACAACGTGTAATGTTTGATGTTGCTCGACTGTAATAACGTGACTAACTGCTTTAATTTTTTATAACTTAAAATTTGTTGTTTTTGCTGTTAATTCTTATAAACTGAATGGAATACTTGTGTGAATTGTTCGTGTCTCTATGTTTATAATTTCTTTGGTTACTCACTAACCCTTCATGCACATACAAGCATATTGTGGTTTTATTTTACAGAGATTCCATCGCGATATCCCCCTTGAGTTGAAGCATGGATGTTGAATCAATACTCTAGGGACACCGATATCAGTAATGTTAAGGTACACTAAACATGCATCACATGTTTTGCATCAAGTGTTACTTTAATGTGTGTATATATGAATGCTAAGTAAGTGAACTTGTGTGCTAGATAGTTGTTGAGATCTCTCTATTTACGTGTTAGGGAGATGTGGGATTCTCCCTATTTATGTGATAGAAAGATGTTGGATTCTTTCTATTTTGTGAGCAAGAGATGCTGGATTCTCTTGGAGTTAGATATTTGGGAGATGCTGGATTCTCCAGAATTTAGGGGTTTGAGAAATGCTGGATTTTCTCAAACTATAATGATTGGAAGATGTGGAAGTCTGCCAGACTTAGGTTGAGAAACGGGGCTCTCTCGATTACGTGGTTGAGAGACGGGATTCTCTCAATTCTGTGCCTGAGAGACGGGGTTCTCTCTTTTGATGTGCTGGGAGACGGGGCTCTCTCTCTTGCGTGCTGAGAGATGGGATTCTCTCTTGTTTGTTGCTGCTTAGTTGCGGGTGGCCTGACAGCAGCTAGCAAGCGATGAAGGTGCGACGGTATTGAGCTTTGGGTGTAGTGGCCTAGTAGAGATTGAACGAGTTTGAAGCGACCAACGGTCAAGTGTTGAACAAACCTCTGGGACTACTGAACTCTGAGGGGAGTTGATGTAATTAGTGGGAGTAAACTTCACAACCAGGGCTATGACTCTACAAGATTTCAGGAGATGGATTGAAGTATTCCAGCTCGAAGCTTTATGACTCAGTAATAGGACCTGGGGACAGGTCCTTTTGAAGGAGGGGAGAATGTAACACCCCGCTCGTCCGATTTATAAGGTACGCCATGTTTCAACCTTTTTATGTGTTTAATTCTGTGATTTTGTGTTTTGCATAGCCCTATTTTGAACTCTTTTAGAGTTTAGGGGCCTTTTTGTAATTTTCTTTTTTTAGGAGTTTTTCGTTCATTCCACGTTCAATCGAGATTTCGACCTCTTGGACCCCTTCAACGCGTTCAGGGCATCGAGACGAGTCCGTAGACTCTAAGTTTGCCCAATTCTGACGTCGTTAACCCCTTCTTCCTACCGTTTTCGCGTACGAGGACCCGAGATAAATACCCGGATCCTCGTAATTCGTGCCGAACGCAGCAGACTTCAGCCCTCATAGTCTTCTCCCGCGATCGACACTATTCATATACAGTGAAGGTGTGATTTCACACACATCACCAAACTCGGTCGTTTCTCAACGGAATTGGACGAACCATTAGTCGAAATTCATCAGCTCGACGAGCCCGTCACAACCGTACCAAGATCGTGGCCAACCAACAACCCACGATGGCATAACGGCGGCCTGAAGGTGGCGGGTGGCACCACCACTTCGCCGCCGGCGATCCGGCGATTTTCGCCGACCAACCACCATCCTACCCTACGTTTTTGGACCCTCCCGTGTCGATTCCGACTTCCGTTCAGCACGAAAACCACCGCAAGTGGTGGTTCCGATGAGGCAGCAGCGGCGCGGGTGTGGTGGCGATTTAAGGCTTTTCCGGCGAGTTTTTGATGTCGGGTCCTTCAGAGAAGTTACTCAACTCGACGAGGCCGAGCTATTCGTGTAGGTCTCGGTTCACGAATCTACCGTTGGCGGTGGACCACGGCGGTGCAGCGGCGGTGCAACGGCGGCGCCACCTCTTGGGATTTTTCCGGCGAGCTACCTTAGGGCTTTCGTAAAGCTCATCACGGGTAAGCCGATGCCTCTTTCGAATCTCATTTTGGTTCGCCGATTTCGAAGTAATTGAAGTTTGAAGATTTTAGGGTTTTTGTATTCTTGGATTTGAAATTGGAGAAATTTGGCTTGGTATTTGCAGAAATTGATTGAGGAATTGGATTGAGCACGAGGAATCCTTGCACGGGTGATTTTCCGGGATTTTTCCGGCATGTTCCGGCGGCGGCCGAACGGCGGCCGGCCACTATTCCGGCAGCTCAGGCGGCGGCGCTCCGGCGGTCTTCGGACAGCTTATCCGGCTCGTTGTGGTGAGTCCATCACCACTTTCCGTTCATCAATCGGACACTCGGTTTAATTTCTGCGAATTTATTTGTGTAATTTTAAATATTTGAAATTAATTATCTTAATTGCGATAAATTGTTAATTGCTTGATTAGTCGATCGAAATGTATTCCAATGTATATGAAATCATGTATTAAATGAATGTGATATGGATTGATACTTTGAATTGTAAATTGAACCCCGTTATGCCGCAAATGTATTAATTGTTAATTGTTTTAAAATGTAATTTGTTCTTGTATGCTTGATAATTAATGAATATGCATTGTATGGCATTTGAAAACATGTAATAAATTATGAATGTATGAATTCATGTTGTTGTTGATATTAGTTTCGTTTCATGCCATTAAATTTAGTATAGCACTTGTAGGAAGGATGTTTGTGTAATTTTAGAAAATATGAGATGTATGAACTTTGTATAGTTGAATGATATAGTTGGAAATTGATAAATGACTTTGTGAATCTATATGGAACTCGTAACATGTTATATGAATTAGTTGGCTATATATATTGTGAATTTGTATGAAATGTGATATATGAATTTGTTTGATTTAATTAAATAATCTTGCTAATTGAATCCATTACATAACTTGTGAATTGGGTATGCCATGCATGAATTATATGATAATTGGTATGATTAAAATTTGATATGTAAGTTCGAGATCTCTAAATAAAATTTGTAGCATGCTATGATATGATTTATTTGGCTTTGAAATACGTGTAATTTTATGAAATGTTATATGTGAATTGATTTAATTTCTTTGTAAATGCGCATTATATGAACCTAGTATGCAATATCTGAATTGAATAAGACTTATATGATTAAATTAGGAACTTTTGAATGTAAGAATAGTTTAATTGTACGATTATGGAATTAGTATGTGCTATATGAATTAATATGAAATAATTTGAATTTGCTTTGTCTTTCTATTTCTCTTGTTTACATTAATTGTGCGCATGAATGTGTCCTAATTTGTAATATGATTTCCTTGAGCTATATAATGATTTATTTTGTATACAAATTGATATGAATTTGAATCCTGCTTATGTGATTGCATTGCTTAAGTGCTTGAGCATGTGTCGTGCGTCTCTGTGTGGTTGTTTGTCTGAGTCTAAGCTTTGTGGTCTGTTTTGTGTGTTCAGTGGATCAGGTGCACCTGGGGTGGTGACTTGTGGTCGTGTAGGTTCCGGGGTGGACCATTTGCTTTGGGTTTTGGCGTTGTCTGGTACCAGGTGAGGGTGTTTTCGTTCTAGTTACATATTAAACCCTACAACCTTATGTGACAAGCTTTGGCCAATACCTTAAATATATATATATGTTGCTTTTAAAATAGAGTCATCGAGTAAACTTTGATCGAGTAAACCCTTTTATAATGAATTATGAATTATGTTATGTTCTTATGAATCAAATGTTTTGGCGAGATTATGCATGTATGATATGTTCACGGGCCCAGGGACTTAGTACATGTGGCTATCCGGGGAGGCATGGGCCGACGGTGATCACATGTGCTAGTTCCACTATGTTTTACGGTGATACCGGCCCTCGCTAGGAGGTTTAGCGGGGAATGGGAGCTGAGTGCCCTTGGGGGAGTCATGAAACCCCATTGGCCTATGTATGAGGTGGTTGGGTCTTGCTAACCCGTCCACCACCCGGAGGAAGAAGGTTGGAACTTATTTTACGATTATGATTATGATTATGTTATGACTGATAGGCACCGTGCGGGAAGGCCGGGACACGGATTGCCCAAACGAATATGTCTAGGATATGATATATGATCTGTTTGTATTATGATATATTGCATGACTACCTATTTAATGTATTAATGATATTTGTCGTACACGGTCGGATTTTGGTTGGAGATTGTGCACGCTCACTCACCGAGCCTTATTGATTATGTATGATTTATGAACTTAATAAATTTAATATGAATTAGTTGTAAAGTCCGAGCACTGTTTAGTTATTTTCTTGCCCTTCGTGGGAACTACCTTAAATAAAACTTTGCTCGGGATTTATGACTTGCATGTGCATGTTTTTATATATATTTATCGCTCCTGCTCGCTCAATCTTCTAGAGACTGACCCTCCCCCTTCTTTTCCACTTTTCAGTTCTTGCAGGTTTGAGCTAGGTGGCTTTGAGTCGGGTCTGTTGAGTCTGTGTCGGTCTGTTTGAATTGTTAAGTACTTTGTTTTGATTTGTGAGGGAACTATGTATATGACATGTATGAATTATGCAGGTTGGTACTTATGATTTGGATGTATGAATTTCGGGACAGGTTAGGACAGGTGCTCGGTTTAGATGAACCCGTTTTGATTATATGCTTGATCGGGACAGGTTTCTAGGACAATTGAACCCGTTTAATTGATGTTGAGTTACTTTTTGAAATATATGAATTATGATTGCTGATTAAGGATTTTGAGAAGTCGTATTTTGTATCGCCTCCGCATTCAGATTTTGCATATTTGCGCTTCTACAGGGTTTAGGTACCACCTAGCTTAGGTTGGTTTCCGTTTGTCACCCGTTCGCTGTGGCTTGGTGCGTGTGCGGACTTTCCATTTCGTACACGTGTCGGGTAATAGTGCGGGGGTGTACCGCTTGGGGTGCTACACCTACGACATAGGATTATTTGCTAATCTGAGAGTCTTGCATCTTAAAAACTTACTTGCACTTACTTGACCTTACTTGAATTCTTTGAATTATGTGTTTTATTTTCATCTTATGAACTTAATTGTAATCATTTGCATCCACTAATCCAACATGCATATCTAGTGTCTTGATTTCAGGATGCCTCGAGGCCGTCCTCGCCGTGAACATTCTCCAGGTCGTAGGAGACATTGCCGTGATCGATTCCCTAGGGTTCCTCCACATCCAACCCCTCCGGCTCAACCCCAGGATTTCTTAAATTCCATTGTGCAACTCACAGATCAGAGGTTACGGGATTATGTGCCTCCAGCGCCACCAGATCCTCCACAACAACAACAGGCACCTATCTCCGCTATTTTAAGGGAATTTCAGAATCAACATCCGCCGAGATTCTAAACGGGAAATGATATTCAAGCCGAGCAGTGGCTTAAAGAAGTTGAGCGTATATGGGAACTTATTCCATGTGACTCTCGGGAAAAGGCTCGATGCACTCTTACCCTCATTCAGGGAGAAGCGTATTCATGGTGGGAGAGTACCAAAATTGTCCTTGATGCCGCCGAGGAGCAGGTTACATGGGAGGTTTTCGAGAGAGAGTTCAAGAACAAGTTGATCCCTCCATCTTCTCGGACTCAGAGGTTGAAGGAATTTACTAAGCTAAAGCGAGGAGAAATGTCCGTTTCTGAGTACATATCCGAGTATGAAAGGTTGTCTCGCTATGCACCCAATATATCGAGTGATGACTTTCACAAAGCTATGCAGTTCGTACAAGGACTAAGACCGGACATACGAAGAGCATTGGAAGCAGTTAACACGGGTACTTGGATTAAGGCTACTACAAAAGCTTTGAAAGTTGAAGACTCGGTGAATGCGAGAAGGCCTGTACCTCACTCCGGACAAAATTCTAATAATGGAAAGAGGCCTATTTCATATCAATCCTCGCCACCTCAGGAAGGATCTCAGAAAAAGGCTCAATCAATAGGATCGGCCTTGAAAGCTCCAAGTGTACCAACTTCAACATCATCTTCGGGAAAACCTCTTTGCACTTACAGTGGACGTGATACACATACTTATGAGGCTTGTAGGAAACGTTTGAATCTATGTCTGCGCTGTGGAAGCAATGAGCACCTAGTAGACACGTGCCCGAAGCGACGAGAGTTGTCTACCGGGGGACAGAGGCCACTTGTTCAGGCTCGTGCATATGCTCTGGAGAGAGAGGTGCAAAATATGAATGCTCATCCGAACGTGGTAGCCGAAGGTATCAATTATATTCATGGCATAATCAACGGTGAACGGTACACCTAACCATGCATATCACGTGCATTATGGATTCTATTGTTATTGTATTTAATTCTTGTTAGTTGCGATTTTGGTTGTATAAAAGCGTTAGTTATGTGATTAACGTGATGCCACTTGCCTTATGTGACATATACGTGAATGTTTCTACAATTTGCTTTCTTGAATCGTTGTTTTGGCGTGTGTGTGAGAGATGGGGTTCTCTCATTTCTTGTTTGAGAGACGGGGTTCTCTCGTTACGTGTTAGAGAGATGGGGCTCTTTCTCTACTTGTTTGAGAGACGGGGTTCTCTTGTTGCCTATGCATCATTTTAAAACTCGACAGTGGAGGGGGGGGAGAATAGTAACGCCCCGGTTTTCCATTTATGCATTAAGTGTTATTATTATAATTTTCATATCATAATATTCATTTTGTTTTCATAAACTTATGTGAAACCTCTTTTAACGTGAAATCTGTGACGCCCGGAGCGGTGGGCCACCACATCCCCCGCACCTAAACCCGAACCCACATATGAAATGGATTTCCATACATGAGTCCAAGTCTAAGCGAACGGAACCTACACTCACTCCTTAGGCTAAGCGGGGCTAAAACTCGGACAGAGCGCGCAAAACAAACATATAAATGCGGAAGCAATAACATAAGGATCGAAAAGAGCTCTATAACTAACATTTATATCATATACAATGGCCTCACGGCCTAAAAGATCGAGTATATACATCAAAAACCCATAATTCAGCAAAATACAATTCTAACATCAAATACATAATAAGAGTATCCAAAATGCAAGAAGTATGAATGCAACTCGACCTAGACACACAAGTACAAGACTAAGACTCGCACTTCCCCGCCTAGCTCGAAACAACCTGCACTGAAGGTGGGAAAAGAGAGGGGTCAGTCAAAACTCGACTGAGTGAGGGGCTAAACGCACACCCGCACCTAAATACATATAGAGCAGAGCATATTACAACGGGGATAGTCATGAATCGAGGCTAGGGTTTTTCATACCAAATCATTTTCCAAAAATAGCATATAATATAAAGGAAAACCTATCTCGATCCATAATCTATCAAACATAACATAAACATAAGTCCGGCGAGAACGGACTATCCCTTACTCCATCATACATAACATAAAAATCGAATTCAAATCAAAATTTCCAACCTCACATCCATGGTGTATCGGGAATCAAACCCTAACACCTACATTACCAAACACATACGGGGCAGCTAACCCACAATATGCCTTCCCCGGTTATCCACCGAGGGCTCAAGATACCACGCCTTCCCAACCTCCATAGGTCGTACGTGAATATCTCAAATGAGAACGTGCACAGGGGTCATAACCGGCGACCCCGTGGTCGTCCCGGGTCTCCCTTACCCACGTCTCCGGGCCCAACAAACCAAATCAAACCAAACTCCCATCTTTCAGGGTACAACTCGCTCATACACATCGTATACGATTAACGAATTTCAAAACATAGCTTACTTATGCCAATAATTATACCAATTTCGAAAGCGTAAAGCTTATTTCACAAAATCATAACATAACTTAAGCACTCGTATTTAATATATATACAAGGTATATATTCGCATACGGGGTAAGAAAACAACACATAATAGGTCTTAGGTCACTTATCTAATACAAAGGATCCTAACCTCACCTTTGCAAAAGTAGAAGGAAGGCAAAACGGGCGAACGAACACTTAAACCTCGGGCTCACGAACTTCCGGAAGAGGCTCTGAAACAAAAGAAGACAAGACCCGAGATTTAGACTCAATAATGTACCAATTAGACGCACGGCGATGCAAATGGATGCTATGAATGCAAGAAAATATCAAATGAACACTTAAACGTTACCAAACAACTACATATATTCAATATATATAAAACACGTGCATGTACAGTAGCATGCAAACAAAATGCATGAGAAACAGAGGGTGACACGCCCGTGTCACCGAAATGTACTAAGCCGTGACACCCCCGTGTCACGGTACAGCGGAAAACATACATGAAAATAAGGTGACACGCCCGTGTCACAAAACAAAGCAAACCGTGACACCCCCGTGTCACGGTACAGAAAATCAGCCCGACCAAGCTTGCACCCCCGTGTCACACTGAAGAGAACAAAAGTGACACGCCCGTGTCACTGTTCGAAACAGGAAAAAAAAACAGAGCATGCAGCGTGACAGCAACAACAACCAACTTTCAACCAACAAATGCAACCAAAACTTGAATAAACATGTGACCATACTTAAAGCATAATAAAATCTAGCATATAAACTCATATCATGCATTGATCAACAAGATTTACTAACATCAAACCCATATACAAGTTCATCAACTAAGTCCATAAATCCCAAGTCTTTAAGCATAACTTCAAGCTAAAAGTATGTACTCATGTTTCCAACAACAAATAAGTAAATCATCCAATCCAAGCCACAACCCTAGCTTCACATATTCAATCCAAGAATTCATACAAAATTTCCATCTTACCTTGAATGAAAAAGAGATGCAAAGAGATGGAGTGAGATGATGTTGATGATGCTTGAATGTCCACAATTCGGATTTTGAGAGAAGAAATATTCACACCTTGGGCAAAGGTTTTGGATCGGTTGGCAAGGGAACAAGAGCAAAGATGTGTATGTAATGTATGTATGAAAGAAAGGAAGAAATGGAATGTGATGCTACTTGAAGAAAGAAGAAATGGCCAAAATTGCTATTAAACCCCTCCATTATTTAAGTCACGCAAGTGAGTCCCCAAATCTTGAAATGCGATCAATTAAGTCCAATGCAATTAAGTTCTCAAGGTTCATGAATGATCAATTAAGGTCATAACGAAATTAAATCAAGTTCAATTTATGCAATAATTATCAAGTTGTAAAGAATTCACAAAATACTCAACATTCAATACGTAAACAATTAATATATATATAATAAAATCAACTATATAAACACGAAAAATAATTATCTAGCGCAATTAGGTAAACAATCACGTCATACCTGTACAGCCGAAAAGTCGGGGCGTCACAATCCTTCCCCCTTAAAAAGGACTTGCCCTCAAGTCCGAACCGAGTCTTCAAACAACTCCGGATATAAGTTCCTCATTTTCTCCTCGGTTTCCCAAGTCGATTCCTCGGATTTCTGATCCCTCCAAAGTACTCTGACAAAAGGGATCTGCCGTTTTCTCAATTCTTGCATCTTCCGGTCTTGAATTGCAACCGGATGCTTTTCTATTGTTAAATCCGGCTCTAACTGAACCCCTTCAACTGGAAGAATAGTTGCCTCTTCGGGATGGTACTTGCGGAGCTGAGAAACATGGAAAACGTTGTGTATCCCGGTCAAATTCGGTGGTAGATCCAATCTGTATGCCGTTTCTCCAATTCTTTCCAAAATTACAAATGGCCCTAGGTATCGTGGACTGAGCTTTCCACCTTTACCTATTCGAGTGAAGCCTTTCCTTGGAGATGCTTTCAGAAAAACTCTATCTCCGACCTCGAACACTAAGGGCCTTCTTCTCTTATCGGCGTAGCTCTTCTGTCGAGCCTGAGCTGCTCTCATTCTTTGTCTAATCGTATGAACCTTCTCAATAGTAGTAGCAATGTTTTCCTTAGGCTCGGCCCTCTCAAGCTTATTCTCTTCGGTCCATCTCCAATCCTCGATATCCCAAAACAAAGGCGACCTACACTTTCTTCCATAAAGTGCTTCATAAGGAGCCATCTTAATCGAACCCTGATAACTGTTGTTATAAGCAAATTCAACTAGAGCCAGATGCTCATCCCACTTATCCTGGAAATCCAAAGCACACGACCGAAGCATATCCTCCAAGTACTGAATTAACCTTTCAGATTGACCGTCCGTTTGAGGATGCGAAGCGGTGCTAAACCTGAGCCTGGTGCCCAAACATTTTTGGAGATTCTGCCAGAAGATCGAAGTAAACCGTGGATCCCGATCCGAAACGATACTAGCCGGAATTCCATGTAGTCTTACAATCTCTCGAACATATAACTCGGCTAGCCTTGGAACTTTCTCGGACATCCGAACCTTGAGGAAATGGGCAGACTTAGTTAATCTGTCGACAATTACCCAATTTCCATCAAACCCTCCTTTGACTCTAGGCAAGCCGGACACGAAGTCCATAGTCACTTGCTCCCACTTCCACTCGGGAATAGGAAGTGGTTGGAGAGTTCCTCCCGGCTTCTGGTGTTCTGCCTTCACCTTTTGACACGTCAGACATCGCTTCACGAAGTTCGCGACGTCCCTTTTCATGCCATTCCACCAGAATTTCTCTTTCAGGTCCCGATACATCTTAGTACCTCCCGGACGAATCGAGTACCTCGAGCGATGTGCCTCCTCAAGTACAAGCCTCTTGAGCTCTTCTGGGACACATATTCTCGCTTCGAACCTTAACAAACCGGAATCATCAATCCCGAACTTAGAATTCGGGTCGTTCTTGGAACGATCTACCAACCTTTGAATTTCTGCATCTGAATTCTGTGCTTCCAACAACTGTTCTTTCAAATCTGGTATTACTGTAAGATTAGCCAACCAAGTTCCCGAAACCAAGATCTCTGAACCCGAACTTGGAGAACCTGCTTCCAAATTAGCCGCACTTACCTTCCTACTCAAGGCATCGGCGACCACGTTTGCTTTACCCGGATGGTATTGAATGGTGCAATCGTAATCCTCTAACAACTCCATCCAACGCCTCTGTCTTACGTTTAAATCCTTCTGAGAAAAGAGATACTTGAGGCTTTGGTGATCCGTAAACACCTCGAACGTGGTACCGTACAGATAGTGTCGCCACTTCATCAAAGCAAACACCACTGCAGCTAATTCAAGATCGTGGGTAGGGTAATTCTTCTCATGTTCCTTCAATTTCCTCGTAACATAAGCTACCACTCTACCGTGCTGCATTAAAACACAACCGAGACCTTCTTTGGAAGCATCTGTATAAACCGCATAACCCTCGGTACCCTCAGGTAAAGTAAGAATCGGTGCTGAAGTTAATTTCACTTTCAATGTCCGAAAACTCGCCTCACACTTATCATCCCATTCGAATTTCACTTCCTTCTTAGTCAGACGAGTCAATGGAGCGGCAATTTTAGAAAAATCCTTAACAAACCTTCGGTAGTAGCCGGCCAACCCAATAAAGCTTCTAATCTCAGAGGCATTTCTCGGTCTCTCCCAACAAAGCACGGACTCAACCTTAGATGGATCAACCTCAATCCCATCACCTGAAATTATATGACCCAAAAATACAACTCGGTCGATCCAGAATTCGCACTTGCTAAATTTCGCGTACAACTTGTGTTCCCTCAAAGTTTCCAAAACGATCCGAAGATGCTGAGCGTGCTCTTCAGCAGACTTAGAATACACCAGAATGTCGTATATAAATATAACCACGAATTTGTCAAGAAACTGCCTAAACACTCGGTGCATCATATCCATAAATACGGCTGGAGCATTAGTTAATCCAAACGGCATGACAACGAATTCAAAATGCCCATATCGTGTATTAAAACCAGTCTTCGGAATATCTTCCTCCCTAATACGCAGTTGGTAGTAACCCTGCCTCAAATCTAACTTGGAATAGACTTTCGAGCCTTGCAGAATATCGAATAATTCGTCGATGTGAGGCAAAGGGTATTTGTTCTTCACTGTCATCCGATTCAGCTCACGGTAATCTATACACATCCGTAACGTCCCATCCTTCTTCTTTACAAATAGAACGGGAGCACCCCACGGAGAAGTGCTCGGGCGGATGTACCCACAATTTAGAAGCTCATCAAGCTGCGTTTTTAACTCCTTTAACTCTGCAGGAGCCATTCTGTAAGGAGTCTTTGAGAAAGGCTCTGCTCCGGGATAAAGGTCGATTACGAACTCGATGTCCCTATCAGGCGGTAGAGAACCCAAAGTCTCAGGGAAAACATCGGTATACTGTCGCACGACCTCCGTCTCCTCAAGTTTGGCCTGATCCTTCGGTCTATTCAAAAGATAGGCCACAAAACCTGTCGCACCGTCCCGGACCAGTTTACTCGCCTCAACAAAAGAGATAAACGGGCTTGACTTCAACTTTTCGCCCTTAAACACCACTGAACCAAAAGAAACATTCTTATCCCGACAATCCATCTGAGCCCCATGTTCATACAACCAATCCATACCCAAGATTACATCATAACTCCGCATCGGCATTTCAATCAAATCTGCGAGGAAAACTCGGCCCTCGAAGCTAACCGGACAACCCAAAAAACCCTGCAAGTTATTAAACTACCACCAAGAGGGGAGCTAACCACGTAATCATGCGCACACAAGGAGACAGGCAAGCACATAGAAGAAGCAATATCCCGGGAAATAAAAGAATGAGTAGCCCCGGGATCAAATAATGCATGTAATGTAGTGCCATGAATGCTTATAGTACCTTCGATCACGGCATTCGGGTCGATTTCCACAGCTTGCTCTTCTTCACCACCCAACGCATAAGCCCTAGCTTGGATTACAGGCCTCGGGTTATCTTTCTTCTTCGGGCATGTGTTCACCATATGATCCTGTGCCCCACAAATGAAACACCTCTTATGAAGCCTGAAGCAATTATCCACGTGATGAGGACCCTTGCAATAGGTACATTGCACTTTAGGTGGAGCCGGAAGTGCTAAGGGTCGAGTCGGTTGATTGGGTCCCGCGAGTCGAGGTTGCTTGTTTTGAGGCTGGGCTTGTTGAAATGTTTTAAATGCCGGCCTCTTCCCAAATTTATTAAAATTCCCCGAGCTAGACCCTTGTCCGGTATAAGTACTCTTCCTCCTCATCACAACCCGTTCTTCAACTCTTAGAGCTTTATCCGTGACTTTCGCCCAAGTACTTGTGTTAGAAGCCTCTAGAGCATCTTTCATATCCTCCCGAAGTCCTTGGAGGAATTGAGAAGCCTTGCTTTCATCATCATTGGCAATGTTCGGGGCATAACGAGAGAGCCTTTCAAACTCGTTGATATAATCAGTGACGGACATACCCCCTTGTTTGAGCTCCATAAATTCTCTCACCCTTCGATTTCTTGTAGCTTTGGGAATATATTTATTCTTGAATTCACGAACAAACACCTCCCATGTGATCTCCTCCTCGGTAGCCTCTAATCTTCCTTGCAAGCTTGACCACCAACTATAAGCTTGGCCCTGGATCATGGTAAGTGTGCATTGTAGCTTCTCCATAGGCCCACACGGTATGAGATTCCATACCCGGTTAGTTTGCACGAGCCATTCTTCTGCTTGGACATCATTTCCACCCACGAAAACCGGTGGATTTTGGTTCTTAAACTCCCGGAGAGTAGCCATAATTAGATTTCCTCCATGATTCCCAGCTGGAGGTGCATTGTTTCTCTCCTGAGCCCTTTGTTCCAAATATACCGCTAATCTCTCCATGAAATTGCCCGGATCCATTTGGGGTGGTGGTGGTGGATTATTATTTTCCGGGTGTGGAGAATGATCTCGGTGATGACGAAGTTCCGGAGATCTATCTCGGCGGTGGTGTCTTCGGGGAGGCATATTTCTACAAAAGAAAAGATTCCAATTCATATGCGTGAGGGTTAGTACATGTTCATGTGCACGATTAACAAGAAGATAACAAATAATCACATAAATGCATATAACCACATTGTCCTAAGCCGTACGACCTAGACTCACCCGACACGACTCTAGAGCTCCGGTTTTGCAACCGAGAGCTCTGATACCACTTTAAGGATGTGACGCCCGGAGCGGTGGGCCACCACATCCCCCGCACCTAAACCCGAACCCACATATGAAATGGATTTCCATACATGAGTCCAAGTCTAAGCGAACGGAACCTACACTCACTCCTTAGGCTAAGCGGGTCTAAAACTCGGACAGAGAGCGCAAAACAAACATATAAATGCGGAAGCAATAACATAAGGATCGAAAAGAGCTCTATAACTAACATTTATATCATATACAATGGCCTCACGGCCTAAAAGATCGAGTATATACATCAAAAACCCATAATTCAGCAAAATACAATTCTAACATCAAATACATAATAAGAGTATCCAAAATGTAAGAAGTATGAATGCAACTCGACCTAGACACACAAGTACAAGACTAAGACTCGCACTTCCCCGCCTAGCTCGAAACAACCTGCACTGAAGGTGGGAAAAGAGAGGGGTCAGTCAAAACTCGACTGAGTGAGGGGCTAAACGCACACCCGCACCTAAATACATATAGAGCAGAGCATATTACAACGGGGATAGTCATGAATCGAGGCTAGGGTTTTTCATACCAAATCATTTTCCAAAAATAGCATATAATATAAAGGAAAACCTATCTCGATCCATAATCTATCAAACATAACATAAACATAAGTCCGGCGAGAACGGACTATCCCTCACTCCATCATACATAACATAAAAATCGAATTCAAATCAAAATTTCCAACCTCACATCCATGGTGTATCGGGAATCAAACCCTAACACCTACATTACCAAACACATACGGGGCAGCTAACCCACAATATGCCTTCCCCGGTTATCCACCGAGGGCTCAAGATACCACGCCTTCCCAACCTCCATAGGTCGTACGTGAATATCTCAAATGAGAACGTGCACAGGGGTCATAACCGGCGACCCCGTGGTCGTCCCGGGTCTCCCTTACCCACGTCTCCGGGCCCAACAAACCAAATCAAACCAAACTCCCATCTTTCAGGGTACAACTCGCTCATACACATCGTATACGATTAACGAATTTCAAAACATAGCTTACTTATGCCAATAATTATACCAATTTCGAAAGCGTAAAGCTTATTTCACAAAATCATAACATAACTTAAGCACTCGTATTTAATATATATACAAGGTATATATTCGCATACGGGGTAAGAAAACAACACATAATAGGTCTTAGGTCACTTATCTAATACAAAGGATCCTAACCTCACCTTTGCAAAAGTAGAAGGAAGGCAAAACGGGCGAACGAACACTTAAACCTCGGGCTCACGAACTTCCGGAAGAGGCTCTGAAACAAAAGAAGACAAGACCCGAGATTTAGACTCAATAATGTACCAATTAGACGCACGGCGATGCAAATGGATGCTATGAATGCAAGAAAATATCAAATGAACACTTAAACGTTACCAAACAACTACATATATTCAATATATATAAAACACGTGCATGTACAGTAGCATGCAAACAAAATGCATGAGAAACAGAGGGTGACACGCCCGTGTCACCGAAATGTACTAAGCCGTGACACCCCCGTGTCACGGTACAGCGGAAAACATACATGAAAATAAGGTGACACGCCCGTGTCACAAAACAAAGCAAACCGTGACACCCCCGTGTCACGGTACAGAAAATCAGCCCGACCAAGCTTGCACCCCCGTGTCACACTGAAGAGAACAAAAGTGACACGCCCGTGTCACTGTTCGAAACAGGAAAAAAAAACAGAGCATGCAGCGTGACAGCAACAACAACCAACTTTCAACCAACAAATGCAACCAAAACTTGAATAAACATGTGACCATACTTAAAGCACAATAAAATCTAGCATATAAACTCATATCATGCATTGATCAACAAGATTTACTAACATCAAACCCATATACAAGTTCATCAACTAAGTCCATAAATCCCAAGTCTTTAAGCATAACTTCAAGCTAAAAGTATGTACTCATGTTTCCAACAACAAATAAGTAAATCATCCAATCCAAGCCACAACCCTAGCTTCACATATTCAATCCAAGAATTCATACAAAATTTCCATCTTACCTTGAATGAAAAAGAGATGCAAAGAGATGGAGTGAGATGATGTTGATGATGCTTGAATGTCCACAATTCGGATTTTGAGAGAAGAAATATTCACACCTTGGGCAAAGGTTTTGGATCGGTTGGCAAGGGAACAAGAGCAAAGATGTGTATATAATGTATGTATGAAAGAAAGGAAGAAATGGAATGTGATGCTACTTGAAGAAAGAAGAAATGGCCAAAATTGCTATTAAACCCCTCCATTATTTAAGTCACGCAAGTGAGTCCCCAAATCTTGAAATGCGATCAATTAAGTCCAATGCAATTAAGTTCTCAAGGTTCATGAATGATCAATTAAGGTCATAACGAAATTAAATCAAGTTCAATTTATGCAATAATTATCAAGTTGTAAAGAATTCACAAAATACTCAACATTCAATACGTAAACAATTAATATATATATAATAAAATCAAATATATAAACACGAAAAATAATTATCTAGCGCAATTAGGTAAACAATCACGTCATACCTGTACAGCCGAAAAGTCGGGGCGTCACAAAATCTACGTGAATTAATTACTAATGTGATTAAATTCAATTATTTCATTCATTTATTATAAGTTTCATCATATTATATGCATCACATTTCTATGCATTTATATGAATTGTCATTTATGTTAATTATATGAGGTAAGTGATTAAATTGTATTACATGACATTTATTGCTTCTTTGTGTAAATTTATGGACTTAATTGCATAATATGGATTGGAGCTAAGTGGTCTTTTGTGTAGAGATGGTACTTAATTGCATGAATTTAAATTAGAGAAGGACTTAGTTGCAAATTGTGGTGATTCATCATAGTTAGTGGAAGAGATATAATATTGTATGTATACATTCATCTCTTATACTTGATCATCACATTTTCATCAAACTTTCACACACTTTCACACACAAGAAATCGGTATTTACACCTCAAGAAAGGAAGGAAGAATTTTACCATCATCCAAGCCATAATTTGAAGGATTTGAGGAGCTAGCATCATCATCTTCATCATCTTGCCATTTCATTCCATTTCTAGTTCATCTCAAGGTATAACATGAACTTGTATGAATCTCTTGATGGGTATAGAAATAGGACTCATGAATTACATGACGGATTCTTGCATTATTTGAGTTAGAAGCATGATCTTAATCATTTAGCTTGCCAACTTGCATGAATTCTTGAAGAAATGGGAGGTTGATGGCATGAATTGATATGGGTTTTGAATGATGAATTCTTGATGATTGATGCATGTTTCATGGTTTATATGCTACCTAAATGATGTCTTTAAGTTATATACATGTTATATGATTATTTTGGAGCATTTTGGTTGAGTTTGCTTTGGGTTTTCATCCCATTTCTTCCTCCCCCGAAGCGACCCCTGTTTTGCTCCTTTTTCCAGCTCTGGAACAGTATACATGTTATATGATTATTTTGGAGCATTTTGGTTGAGTTTGCTTTGGGTTTTCATCTCTTTTCTTCGTCCCCCGAAGCTACCCCTGTTTTGCCCCTTTTTCCAGCTCTGGAGTAGTACCCGGGCGGGTACTTTTTGTGCATAAAAAGTACCCGGGCGGGCACTTTTCCCCCGTAGAGTTTCTGGACTGCTCTACCCGGTCGGGGAACTTTTCCCTTGAATTTTACCCGGTCGGGTACTCCCTCATCCAAACTCCAAATGACCTGATTTTTGAACTGTTGGAAAGATCTTGAAGTCTAGAACAACCTCCAATTGGAATCATCTCCATATCTTTTCTAGTTTGTGAGATATAATCAATGCTTTTTGGTGTCGCTGCTTTACCGACAAACTGCAATCATCCAACTTCAAGCCTACGTCATTTTCTCCTCGCTTTGAACTAGAAAACGAGCCATATATGATCAGACCTATGTGTCTAGTTTCATTCCCAAAAAACAAAACCCAATTCCAATTTCTAGAACTTTAGATATTCCCACTTTTCCACAGCATGTGCATTTTTGGAAATTGTCGATTTTGGCCAAACTTCAACAAAACCCTTCTTATTGCTTTCCTTTCACTTCCTTGGCTCCAGTATGTGACTTGTATCTGTTATATACTTGGTTTATTGATCATCATGCTCTTATTTGACATTCCTTAATTGTTATTGCATGGCCTACTAATTATGACTTTGCAGTGCGTCTTAAATGGTTCATACGAGTCGTATCTCACGAACCCTTGTCCTTGTTGCACAGATTTCATTCATGTTGATGAGGAGGCAGCACCATAGTTGTATTCTTGTTTTGGTCGTCACAGGTGAGGTTTAATTACTAGATATATAGAACCCTTACAACCCTACGTGATGTTTTCAGCCAAAATGTATATATATATATATATATATATATATATATATATATATATATATCTCTTTCCCAAAATCTTTACCGATTGTAAATGATTTCATGATCTATTGAATAATCGTGTTATCGTGATTTTGGGGAGTAAGCATGTCATGTTCACATGGGCCCGAGGGTAGTGTATTGAGCCAGCCGGGGAAGCAAGGGCTGACGGGTAACTCTTGCACTATCCTCACCAATTTGGGATCACCTCTGAATCCACCAGGAGGTTTGGTGGAGGAAGAAATCCCGTTCGTGGGAGTCATGTTCCCGACGTACACCGTTCATGGATGGTTGGGCCTTGCAATCCCACCATCACCGGAGGAAGAAGGAGTTCATGAAATGCTAAGTGTGCACTAATGATCGTATGATAATTATTGAAATAAAACCAAAAGATGGTATGGTTCACTAATTGGAGTGAGGTTGGAGATTGCCCTCACTCGCTGGGCCACTGAGTGAATTGAATTAAATTGAAAACGTTTGTATTGATTAAATGGATTAGTTGTAATCTCGGGCGAGATCTATTTTAGTATCGAACTTATATTGTCTCCTTTATTAAAAACCTTACCCGAGATTAGAACTTGCATGTTAATTGCGCTAATATTTATTTACACCCCTCGCTCAGTCCATGTTGGACTGACACCTCAATCTTTCAGTGTTTTGCAGGTGGAGTCAGAGTCCTGTTCCGTTTTCAGTCGAGTCTACCACTACACGTTCATGTATTGTATCCATTACTTTTGGACATGTTATGTAGCTTGGGAGATGATAATATCTTGATATATGGAGTTAGAAGATAGTATAACTTAGATACTTGGAATTTAATATTGAAAATTATTATGCTTCCGCTCGTTTTATTGCATTGTGGTTTTTCGGTTAAGGTTAGTCCCGCCTAGCTAGCTTGGTTCTTTTTCTTTGTCACCCGTTCGCTATAGTTTGGTTCATGTACGGATTACCCATTTCGTATGTGGACTTAGCTATAGTGCGGGGGTATGGCATCCATACGTGAAGGGTGCTACATTACGAATAATGTTTGGTACATAAAGGGCTTCATTTAAAACAAAAACAAAACGACCTAAATCTAATCTAATTGTGCCTAAAGCTTGAGCCTCAACGCTTGAGCCATCTCCAATCTTCAAGACACATTCTCCTCCCTTGACCTGTCGAACCTCACTTAGCATCTGTAAATCATTACAGATATTAGATCCACAACCGATATTAAGTACCCAAGAGTTAGAATTAATAGAAAGATTTACTTAAACGAGAAACATACCTTTCTTTAGAGTTGCCTTGTACACTTGGCAATTTCTCCTCCAATGCCCCGATTTGCCACAATGAAAGCAAACGTCCACTTTCTGATTTCTTCTTTTAGGCTTTTCCCTTCGTGATGCCTCCATTGGGCCTAAGGGATTTCTTCTTCTTTTGGGCTTTCTTGCCCTTGCCTTTATAGGGCTTAGAAGAAGATGGAGCAATGACCATCATAACCTTATAGTCCTTCTTGATCGTGCTTTCAGCAGTCACAAGCTGACTAATCAGCTCAGCTACAGTAGCATTTGCATGATTCATGCTGAAGTTTACGATAAAAGGGTTAAATGATGATGGGAGCGAGGCTAGCAATAAATCCTTCGAAAGCTCATCTCTCAATGGCATGTCCATGGAAGCAAGTTTCTCAGTATGAGCAAGAAACTTGAGTCCATAATCATGGACACTTGTACCTTTCCCCATTCTCAAATGGAACAATTCTTTTGAGGTGTTATACCTTGTAACACGCTCATGAGGGCCGTAAGGTTTCTCTAAGTAGCCGTAGATATCCCAAGCGAATTCCATGGACTCATGCTATCTTGGAGATTATCATCCTTCCACTTCTGGATCGCGTCCCGTTCAGTCCAGGTCGGAGCTACCCGTTTGAGAACAGGCTCCACCTCATAGAGAACATAAGTTCTCTTTTCAGAATCTAGAATAATTTTTAGATTCCTAAGCTAATCAGAATAGTTGGGACCAGCCAACTTGTTTGACTCGAGGATCGATACTAGTGGGTTTTTGGTTGCTATTTCAAAACACGTAGAGAATCACAGTAACGGCCCGGTTTTTCGTTTAAACTAATGTGTCGTATTTGTTTATAAATTGCACAATTAAATTAGCTAACTATGTGATTAATTGTTTATAAGTGTTCATATTTATTTTTATTATTTAATTCTATTATGAAATTGTTAATTAAGTATTATGTTAATTAATTATACATTAATCCTTTGCATTAATTTATTCAAATCCGTTGACCTTGGATTGTATTTAAAATGGAATTTAAAGTTTACTTTTAAATTATAATGCATGAATTTATTATAGTTATGCGCATGATTGTTTGTTTATGCTTCGTTCTTATATGAAAGGATATCGGAATGTTATGGAAATTTAGTATGTCATAAATATATGTGTTATAACCATGTCTATATGCTCGGTTTATGTTTTCAAATTCATTTGACGTGTTAACGAATTTATTTTGATTTGTGGAACCAAATCGGGGGCTAACGAGCAATTAGCGCACCCTTGGTTCCGCACGTGATATCTTGAGCTCGGGAATTCGGATTCGAATTCTAACACCTCCGTTGCCTTCGTATCGACGATTCGGAGACAATGGAACAAGCCTCATACCTTTTTAAGATCATTAAGACCTCCGAAATCCAACCGTAACGAACAACTCGTGCAAGAAGAACCCTTTTGTTGACTAGTCTTCATGGTGGGACCCCATAACACCTCTTAAACCTAACATGCTAAATATGTTGTATATCAAGTTTCATTAGATTTGGAGTTGATTTGGTATGTTTTTGGGACTGATTTTTCATAGGGTTTGTTTGCCGGTAAGCTTTGGTTGCATTTTTGAGTCTGTACCGTGACACCCCCGTGTCCCATTTGCCTTATAAGGTTAGACACCCCCGTGTCATGGCCTTTTTGCAGTTCTGTACTGAGACACCCCCGTGTCTCAGTCTAGTTTAATTGAGGGACACGGGCGTGTCCCTCCTTCCTCCTGCGCATTTCTTATCTTTTCCTTTCCGGTTTGTGATTGTTTCACCTTTTTAATACCTTTATCTTCAATTGTGTTGAACTATGAACTTGTTTTGCTATGTGATGGGAGTATTGTAGTTTAATTTCATAACTTTTGGATGAGATTTAGGCATGCTTTTGGTGAATTGCTCTGATGTGGCTTGAATGCTTCTATATGAAATGTTAAGTACCTTCTTATATTCTTTTGATGTCTTAAGTGATACTCTATGCCTTTTTATTTATTATACTCAATGTAAAAATGTTGAAAGGTATAATGTGACTATGGTTGTAAAGATATTGTTATGAATTTCGATAGATATGAAAAGATTGAACTTGAATGAATATGAACGTTTATAATATCTAATGAATGGCTCGTTTATATGATTTAAAGACGTTAATAGTGCACATGAACATGTTCATTACATAATATTATTTCTTATGCACTTATATCATGTTCATTTCATGTCGTATGTCATCTTTGGTTCATATAGAGTCTTAAGTCTCACGAACACGTTACGTTGTCTTTTGTACAGTTTATCTTCAGGGTGGAGAGATCTTGATCTTTCAGGCACTCGGTAACTCGTACCCTTGTATCGTCATGTTTCAGGTGAGGGTGTTTTTGTTCTAGTTATGTATAAAACCCCTACACCCGTATGTGACAAGCTTTGGCCAAAAACCTAATATAGTTATATATAGTTTTCAAATGAAATGTACCGAGTAAATATTGATCGAGTAAACCCTTTTCAAATGACTTATGAATTATGTTATGCTTCTTATGAATTGATATGTTTTGGTGAGACATGATTATGATTGCACGGGCCCAGAGACTTAGTACATGTGGCTATCCGGGGAGGCATGGGCCGACGGTGATCCCATGTGCTAGTTCCACTATATTACGGCGAAACGCACCTCGTCAAGGATTTTTTGACGAGGAAACGCTAACCGGGCTTTGAGGCCTCATGAACCTCATAGCCACAATGATATGTTTAGGTGGTCGGGCCTTGCAAACCCGTCCACCGCCGGAGGAAGAAGGTTGGAACATGTTTTATAATTATGATTATGTTATGTTATGATTGTTATGCACCGTGCGGGAAGGCCGGGACACGGATTGCTCAAACGACTATGTTTTATGATATGATATATGATTTGTGTGTATTATGAGATATTGCATGATCACCTACTTAAAGTATTATTGATATTTGTCGTACACGGTCAGAGTTTGGTTGGAGATGATGCACGCTCACTCGCCGAGCCTTTATGTTTATGTCTAAATTATGAACCTAATGAGTTTAATATGAATTAGTCGTAAAGTTCAAGCATTGTTTATTTATTTTCTTGCCCTTCGTGGGAACTAACTTCAAATAAAACCTTTGCTCGGGATTTATGACTTGCATGTGCATGTTTCTTATATATATGTATCGCTCCTGCTCACTCAGTCTTCTAGAGACTGACCCTCTCCCTCCTCAACCTTTCAGTGCGCAGGTTTGGCTTTGGAGTCTCGAGCTAGGCGGAGTGTGTTGAGTCTTCGAATTGGTCAAGTTAAGTTAAAAGAGTCCTTACACTCGCATTTGTACTTAAATCCTTAATGATTCGATTCTGTATTCTTATGAACTTGAAGCCTTATGTATTTGCTATTGAATTGGTTTTGTTGGGCTTTGATTATGAGTTTAAAGAGGCCTGAAGAGCCCAAGTCTGCTTATGGATTGTGTGTTTGAATTTTAGTTTTCCGATGTATTATATTTTGTTGATTGGTTGTTGTTGCAGGGTCTAAGTTCCGCCTAGCTTAGGAGGGTTTTCTGTTTGTCTCCCGTTCGCTATGGTTTGATACGGGTGCGGAGTTGCCATTTCGTTACTCGTGTTGAGCCATAGTGCGGGGGATGTGGTGCCTCACGTGCGGGGTGCTACATCCTTAAGTGGTATCAGAGCCCGGTTGCAAAATCGGGGAGCGGGGCGTTACAATCACAAAATCTACGACTTAAATAGAGAAACAGAGAACTAAGTGAGCATACTGAATAACGATATACATGAGATTAGGTCTTTAATATATGTTGCTCCCACTGTTTTTACAAGATCTATAATTCCCTAAAGATCTTAGAGGAAACTTGTTTTCCCTATGGGTACTAAGATCCCAAGCACTTTATCTCGAACCCACGAGTGACTCTAAATAAAGCCTAAGGTAGGTACAACTTACCAATTGCAACACTGTGGAATTCGTCGTAATGTTTTTACATCACCTGTCTTTCAATATGGAACTACGACGTGTGCGATATCCATATTTACTTAGGCGTTAAGTTAGACCCATCAATCATAAGATCAAGATCAAAACTTAGTTCGAATGACCCACGACTCGAGGACATCGCCCTAGCTAAAATTGGTCTCGAAATATTAATAATTTAGAGTAATCAATTAGGAAAATAAGAACTAATAGGTTTCACATAGTCACCCCACGGCTCATGAACGACAACTAGCTTCCCTTATTAAACTTAAATCCTATTGATGGAATGCTAGGAATTTAATTCAAAGTTTGCTCCTCGAATTAAACACCTATTTTCGAAATTAGCTTAATATTTTAAGGGAATTTTTGATTTAACTGGAGAGTTGTCCGGTTCGACCTCACCAACATCTATGTTATCCATTTTAATTAGTCTTAATTAATGCAAGTAAAACTTAAATGCATTTCACACAAGCACATAGTAGATAACACGTGACACGCTGAACGAAGGGCCCCACATCCCCCGCACTATGAGTCCGGTCCACACATGAAATGGGAAGTCCATACATGAACCAAATTCACAGCGAATGGAGACACAATAAAAAAAACTCTCTGTTAGGGGAGGACTAGACCCTGTACCAACAAATCAACAGAATAGGAATGCGGAAGCAAGGCAATCAAACATTCAATATAACAATAGGAAGTAAATACGAGTTCAACTAGTTTAAGAAAACCTGTCCTAAACTTTCCCGAATCAATACAAGGTAATAACATATAAACGGGTTCAACTAGGGCCCTAGAATCCTGTCCCAGGTTTAATAAAGTAATAAAGAAATATAATTGGCCACCAAGGCCCAATTCAGTACAAGAAGTATGTATGTGGTTAAAATTTCAAGTCAATCAAAGTTTATTTGGGTCGGTAACGAATAACAAAATAGAGCATATATGCAGGCAGGGGGAGACATAGGCGTGTCTCCAGTCAAGGCAAAAGAGAGACATGGGCGTGTCAGAGTACAGACGTGGAAAAGTGCCTGAGACACGGGCATGTCTCATTTTGTTGATCAGGGAGACACGGGCGTGTCTCCCTTTAGTCCCCAAGCTCCAAAAGCCTAAAATGGCGGAAAGAAGGAGAAAACCGAGGAAATAATGCAACCCCAACCACGGTTCACACAAATATAATTCCACGTAATACTTATAACATGTAGATCACATATACGCATATAAGAGCTCATAAAACGTGCTTAAACACACCGAACTTCTGACCCAATACTATTCATCATCTTCCCCAGTTAGTCTAATAACACGTATCCAAGGCAACGAAGGAGGTATTAAATCGATGCACGTAATAAGTAATTTATAAATCTTACCTTGGGTCGTTGATCGGATGGTTTGATCTTGTAAAACCCGAGCCCAAGGCTTGGAGGCGAAGGGGGGGGGGGATTTCCTTCTCCTTCTCTTCTTACTTGGCTGATCGAACCAAAATGAGGGAAAAGAGAAGGCTTGGCCCTTTTTAGGGTCGGGCAAACGGGTCGGTTGAAACGGGCAGACCCAAACGGTATCCGGTCCAACTGGATCGGATTCTAAAACTGTAGGATAATGAAATGGCTTTAGAAATTAAATGGTTAATCCATTGAATCCGAATCATCAAAACGAACTCTATGATAAGAATGTGGCCTAAGAAAGTTACCCGATTGATCCAAAAATTACACTTACTGAACTTAGCATACAACCGATTCTCTCTCAAGGTATCAAAAACCACTCTGAGATGTCGAGCATGATCCTCCGGAGTCCTGGAGTACATAAGAATATCGTCGATGAAGATAACCACAAACTTGTTGAGATAAGGACGGAAAATCCGATGCATCATGTTCATGAAAGCTGCTGCGGCATTAGTCAATCGAAATGGCATCACTACAAACTCATAATGCCCGCACCGGGTGTTGAATCCCGTCTTCGGAATATCCTCTTCCCGGATTTTCAGCTGGTAATATCCCTGTCTCAAATCCAATTTCGAATAAACCCTATAACCTTACAACATATCTGTTAGGAATAGTGCCCTAGAAAGCCGATTGTATATCCGCTTTGTACTTTTCCTTATTGTGATCACAGACAATCTTTGAATAATATAACGAATTGAGGCAAAACTTCTTTATATGCTCTTGTTTGGTATACGTTTACTTTAGCTGTGCATGTATGAGAACTCCCCTAATCCTGATGACTTTAGGACTCTACCATTTAGGTGAAATGGTTCATGAAACGAGCCCTATATCACATAAGTCATGATTAGTAAAATACTCCAAGCCGATGAGTCCTACAGACAGTGGGAGTGTCAACCTGACTCCTCTAAAGCTTGCTTGTGGGATCACGCGCTTAAGAAGGACCACCTTGTTTCATGGAGGCGCAAAGTGTATAGTTGATACGTGCGTGATACATGAGGGTGCTTACTTCCATAAGTAAGTTCACTGAGGTGCCCCGTGTGAGAAGATTCCTAAATGGGAAAGCAAGTTTCTATTTCAGGAAATGGAAACTTCCAGATTAGAAAATATCTCACGAGTCATTGATGTGATTAATTGATCCTTAAACTTGAGGTTCCATGTCACTTTATGAGTTAACTCTGTAGTCTTAGGTATAAGCTTCAAAAGGTGTCGCCTTAGACAACTGATTCAAGGCTTATGCTGGGGCTGCACAAATGACTCATGAAAGTGAATGAGAATCAAGAAAGGACCTACACTTGCATTTTCAAGGTAATCTCTTATTATGTGAGTCATTCATATGCCATATGGAGTCCTTGGCCAAGGCAGTAGATCAAGACATCAAGAAAAAGGTTTCTTGGATTGAGATCAAATGGATATGAAATGCACTTAGCTTTAAGACCAAATTATTAGGGTTCTGATTATTCCCTTACCCTAGATCTTGGTTGAGAGATAGTAAGTAGGAGGATTGTATCTCGCATGAATCAATGACTTAAAGGTTTGGTCGAATCGAGACATTCCAATTCAGCTAGGGGTTAAACACCTGTTGCTAGACTATGGTCGTTTAATCTGTGGACTGATTAATTAATTAGTGAATTAATTAATTAGGGTCACTGCTAATTGAATTGAGAACCTAGAGGGTCACACACAACAACTTCGTTACATGAGTTAAGGCTTTAAAATGATTAAACGAGTTGATCATACCAAGAGGGTTCCACACGTGTGAATCACACGTGTGGGTCACGTGAGTGGCACGTGTCATTGGGACACGTGTCTCACACGTGTGTGTTATATATATTAAATAATTAATGTGTTAATTATTTAATGGACTTTGGTTTAATTTTTGAATTAAAAAGAAAGTCTTATTTTGGAGAAAAAATAATCTATTTAATTAATTAGATAAATAAGTTATTTATTTATTAATAAATAAAGTATAATATTATCCAAAAGGGTTTGGATATTTTAGCTCTGTTAAAAGTTGATCTGAATTAGATTTCAAAGTCAAAGTTGGGAATTACTTGATGATCAAGTAATAAGAGAGAGAGGGACCAAATCCTTAGTCTGTAAGGACTAGGTTTTCGGCCGCCCCTTGTAGCACCCGAGCGCAAGGTACCACATCCCCCGCACCGAGACCCGAACTGAATATGAAATGGACGATCCATACTCGATCTAAGTCACGGCGAACGGGGACAAACACACACGCTATGCTAAGCGGGCTAACCCTTAAACCAAAAAATCAGAGTAAATACATTTGCGGAAGCAATAACTGGCCATAATATAAAC
The DNA here is from genome assembly GCA_037501455.1 of Lantana camara. Classification (NCBI taxonomy): domain Eukaryota; kingdom Viridiplantae; phylum Streptophyta; class Magnoliopsida; order Lamiales; family Verbenaceae; genus Lantana; species Lantana camara. The sequence goes on from CM074865.1 coordinate 44,614,823, forward strand.
AATGATCATCTAAGCTACAGAAAAAGCTCTATACATCAACAAATGTCGTCAAGGCTCAATCATCAAGTACGCTCCATTATCGTTTATATACAATGATCCCTCGTGCAATATGCAAGTGTAAGACCAAAAATACAAGGGCTTAAAGCAAACATAAGACCTATGACTCGAATTCCCGCCTACCCCCTTGACACCTGCACAACACAACTGAAAACTAACCGGGTTCAGTCCAAAAGGGACTGGTGGGTATAAAAACTGGGCATAAATATAATATACGACAGTATTTAACAATCACATGCAAGCTATAATCCCAAGTGAGGTTTTAAAGAATTTCCCAAGTGGGAGAATATAAATCATCAAAAGGGATTAAAAAAATTCATTTACATTAGGTCGTTAGTGGCCCGGCGAGTGGGCGTGCATTATCTCCAACCAACACCTCGTGTAATTCATTAACATTCATTAACATTAATTCATTCTTTCTTTTCATGCATATCATTCTTTCATGCGCATTCAATAACATTTACACCTTCTTCCTCCCGGTTGGTGGCGGGTTTGCAACGCCCATCCACCCATTCATTGACCAAAAGGGGAACATGACTCCCTAGATGGCACTCAGCGTACATTCCTTGCTAACTCCTAACGAGGTCCGGTTACGCCGTTCATTGGTGGGACTAGTGTGAGGGATCACCGTCAGCCCTTGCCTCCTCGGGTCACCACTCACACCAAGTCCCTGCGCCCCATTCAGTGCATTCATTCTCGCCAAAACATTAGGTAGGTTCAAGAAATAAGGGCTTTACGTTGAAATCATTTACCCTTGAAAACGACTCTATATACATATATATACTTTTGGCCGAAATCTTTTCACATTGGGGTATATAGGGCCATTCAACTAAATAGTAGAGAAACCCACCTTAACGGCAAAAAGGAGAACACACGAGCGTCATTGACCGGCCTTGTCTACTACGAAATCAAAATTTGTGCAAGAAAGGTGAAGTGAGACTCAAAATGACCAAATAGGACGCTCGACAATGTAATGATCATGATATAAATGAAGAAAAGATACTATAATGTAATGAACACGTTCATGTGCACTATTAAAGTCTTAAAGACATATAAAGAGTCAATTCATTCGTTCATTCGTTCACTTTCATTCGAATTCATAATTTCACGTTTCCAATCAATTCAATTCAAGAAATTCAAAGCACAAGATCCAACATGTAGGCAAATAAGAGCATTGAATTAAATTAAGTTCAACACACATTGAAACGTATTCATATTACATAATGTAACATATTTCCAAATTTTGAGAACAAGAAGAATTCGTATGATAGGAGAAATGGGTTACGGAAATCACAAACGCCACAAAACGCACATAAACGACATTCATAAAAGGCATGCCTAAACCTCTTCCAAAAGTTATGAAATTAAACCACAATACTCCCAACACATAGTAAAACAAGTTCATAGTTCATCACAATTGAAGATAAAGGCATCAAGGAGGTGAAACAATCAAGAACCGAAAAGGAAAAACAAAGAGCTGCGCAGGGGAAGGGACACGGGGGTGTCTCACAACTTAGTTAAACTAAGCCACGGCCGTGGCTCAGTACAGGCATGCTCAAGAAGCCTGAAACGCCCGTGTCTCACATTACAATGCAAATGAGACATGGGGGTGTCGCGGTACAGGCCCAAAATCGCATACAAAGTTTACCGGTAAAACAGACCCTATACAAAATAAGTTCAAAAGCATACCAAATCAACTCCAAATCTTATGAAACTTGACATACAACATATTTAGCATGTTAGGAGAATATTGTATTTAGAATGCAAAGGCTAAATCACGCGTTAAGAGCACCAAAAAACATGCAGCAACTCTGAAGCGCAAAAAATCGGACATATGAGCTCGATTTAGTTCAATCATGCATTCATGCCATGGTCAAGTACTTAGGAGAGGAATTTCGATATAAAACCTTGGGGAATGCATGCTAACATACTAAACAACTAATATACAACATATATATGTAAAATGGCACGAATTGAAGCACATTAGAATGACCAACGAACCACAAAAATGCAACAGCAGCAGGTCTGTCATAAGCCATGCGCAGAACAGGTAATGTGCTACGGTTTTGGGGCTCAAAATGCATCCAAAGGCTTGCAACATGAATGCTAACATATAGAGCAATGAGTGTACATCATATCCATACAAGTTCACACGAAAAGAAGGTCATTTGATCAAGCAAAAGCCACAAAACGTCACAACAGTTCCAAAACAGGGGAGGCAGTTTGATCATCAAGTTTGGGGCTCTAAATCACATAAGTTCAGCAAAGGGTCTTAAGAGAAAATCATCCCAACATCACATACTATCAGTTAAGAAACAAAGAGGCAAAGAAACAAGTCCAAAAACTCAGTTTAACCCACAAAATCAGCTGCACAACCAAGCAAGGTCACAAGAGCAATTACCCCCAAAAATTCATATCAAGCTCATAACTCAAACCCTAACCAAATCTGATCCAAAATCAGAAATAAATGGATGAAAATATGTATAAGAGAGTAGAGAATACATAAATATTCATACCTTGAAGATTTAGTGAAGAAGGGAAGTGATTTGAGCTCAAAATGACGAAGGTAGCCAAGGTTCTTTCTTTTTTCTTCTCTCCCTCTCTCTCGATCAGGTGCAGCAGAAAAAGGGGGTTTTGGGGTTCGGTTTGGCTGACCAAAAGGGGGAAGAAAGGCTTAACTCTAGTACACAAGTCATGGGTTAAAGTATGGTTAGGTTAGAGAGGTGTTAAGGGGTCCCACCATGAAGACTAGTCAACAAAAGGGGTTCTTCTTGCACAAGTTGCTTGTTACGGTTGGATTTCGGGGTCTAAATGATCTCAAAAAGGTATGAGGCTTCTTCCACTGTCTCCGAATCGTTGATACGAAGGAAACGGAGGTGACGGAATTCGTATCCGAATTCCCGAGCTTAAGATATGTCATTCGGAACCCATGGCGCGCTAAAAGCGTTTTAAGCCCTATAAGTTCCGTCTCCAAAACCGAAATCAAAACTAAATCAAACGAGCTTAAAATTACACCGTAAGCACGTAAACACGTTAATAACTCACATAATTCAAGTAAACCAAGTTGGCACAAAAATCGGAATTAAAAACGGAAATAAACAAATCAAAAACGATTCGAAAAGGATTTAAACGTTTAAAACTTCAAACCTAGAAGATCGAAGAGTCGGGGTGTTACAACCTCTCCCCCTTAAAAAGAATCCGTCCTCGGATTCACTGTCTACCTGAAAACAATTAATGAAGGAACCCCGTTCCTCACAAACAACAAGGAGAGAATCCCCGTCTCTCAAACAACAATGAGAGAACCCCGTCTCTCAAAAGCAACAAAGAGAGAACCCCGCCTCTCGAACAACAATGAGAGAACCCCGTCTCTCAAAAGCAACAAAGAGAGAACCCCGTCTCTCGAACAAGTAAAGAAGTTCAAAACACAAAGTACAATCACAACGAAGAGAAAGCATCAAAACAACCAATTACGACAACTTAATCAAAACAACCACATAAAGCCAGAGAACAATTATCACTTATTTACATCCAACCTCGATTATACGACAATTGTTAACACATCAAAGAATCAAAGCACAAATTATCAAAATTACTTAAATTAACAATGCATGTATGCATATGCCATGGATGTCTGAGGTACCATTCACCGTGGAAGTGAATTTGAAACCCAAAGCCTTCCTGATCCCAAAGTATGGTTTGAACCCAAAAGCTAGTTCAACTCTTGGCTTGTCTTTAATATCTTCAATGTGTCCACCTTCTTCCATTTCTCGGTTATACGTTAGCCCTTATCCAATCAACCTGCCCTTCCAAACGAGTTTTACCTTACCTCTTAAAACTTCGGACCGGTCTTGTAGCACCCCGCACGTGAGGCACCACATCCCCCGCACTAAGGCTCAACACGAGTAACGAAATTGTAAATCCGCACCCGTATCAAACCCTAGCGAACGGGAGACAAACATAAAAACTTACCTAAGCCAGGCGGAGCTAGACCCTGCAATGAAAACCAGTCCACAAAGTATAATGCAGAACAAAGCCAAATCAAACATACCAACCATAAGTAGAATTGGGCACTTCAGGCCTCTTTTAAACTCAACAAGTTCTAGTAAAGTCAATTCAATAAAAATTACATAATTAATCAAGTTCATGATATAACAGAACGAATCATACATAACTTCAATACATAAATGAGTGCAGGGACTCTCCTAACCTAACTCGACCCACTTAAAGACTCCAAACACCTCCGCCTAGCCCGAACTCCAAAGCCAAACCTGCACACTAAAGTGTTGGGGAGGGAGAGGGTCAGTCTCTAGAAGACTGAGTGAGCAGGAGCGATACATACATATAAAACATGCACATGCAAGTCATAAATCCCGAGCAAGGTTTTTATTTGAATTTAGTTCCCAACAAGGGCAAGAAAATAGATAAACAATGCTCGACTTTTACGACTAATTCATATTAAATTCATTATATTCATAAATCATACATAAATATAAGGCTCGGCGAGTGAGCGTGCATCATCTCCAACCAAACTCCGACCGTGTACATAAATATAATTAATATATTGAATAGGCGATCATGCAATATATCATAATACATGCGGACCATAAATCATATCATAAATATATGCGTTTGGGCAATCCGTGTCTCGGCCTTCCCGCACGGTGCATAATTCTATCAAAACATATACATAAGAAGAGGCATAAATCCTAATCAACCTTCTTCCTCCGGGTGGTGGACGGGCTTGCAAGACCCGGCCACCGGTTATCCATGGGCCAATGGGAGTACATGAATTCCCCAAAGACACTCAGCTCCCATTCCCCGCTAAATCTCCTAGCGAGGGCCGGTATCACCGTATAAGTTGGGACTAGTATATGGGATCCCCGTCAGCCCTTGCTTCCTCGGTTAGCCACATATACTAAGTCCCGGGCCCGAATAAATCGTAAATATAAATGTGTCTCGCCAAACAAATCAATTCATAAGTATATAACATAATTCATAAATACATATCATAATTCATAAATCTTTTGAAAAGGGTTTACTCGACCAATACATACTATAAGAAATCATACCTTACCGTGTAATTCGGCATATGCTATATACGTACCTCTCCGTGTCATCCTATTCCGTAGCTAGCATGAAGACACACGGTTTGGAGCATAGCCTCATTACAAAACCATTTTTAAGTTTATACGCTCATACGCATAATTCAGAAGGATTTACTCGATAACTTCATTTGAAAATCATATATGTATAGTCATAAGGTTTTGGTCAAAGCTTTTCACATAAGGGTTGTAGGGTTTGTTACATAGCTAAAACAAAAACCACCCTCACCTTTACCGTGAAGAAACAAGGATCGAGCACCAAGTGCCTGACGATCAAAAGCTCTCCACCCTGGAGACAAACTGTACAAAAGACCACAAGACGTGTTCGTGAGACTCAAGACTCTAAATGAACCATATATGACGCACGGCAATGCTCAAGCATGATATGAAGACATAAAGATCACATTAAGTCATGAAAATCATATAACCAATTCATTCACTTGCTCAATCATAAATCATTCAATTCATATTCCCAATCAATTTATTTCAAGAACTCAAATAGGAGCATAGAACATATTCAAGCTCTACCAACATGCTACTACATACCTCATATTACATATCATAGCATGTATCCAAGGTTGGACAACAAGAAGAAGTGATATGATAGAGAAAATAAGTGACGCGATTCATAAACGACATATAAACACACATAAACGGCATTACATAAAATCATGCCTATAACACATCCAAATATCATGAAATTGCACCATAATACTCCTAACACATAGCCAAACAAGTTCATAGTTCAACACGAAAGGAGATAAAGTCAATAAGAAGGTGAAATAAATCAAAAACCGAAAAGGAAGCAACAAAGACTGCGCATGGGAAGTGACACGGGGGTGTCACCTCCCTTGGCCAAACTGAGCCACGGGCATGGCTCAGTACAGAACTGAGCAGAGGGTGTGACACGCCCGTGTCTCACTCTTATGAGTAAATGTGACACGGGGGTGTCACGGTACAGAACCAAAACCGTTCACAAGATTTTTCCGGCAAAACTGATCCCTTACAAACTCAATCCAAAAGCATACCAAATGAACTCCAAATGCTCTGAAACTCAATATGTAACATATTTGGCATGTTATGAACATTTTTCATTTAGAGTGCAAAAGCTAAGTCACACGTTAAGATCATCGAAACCGTGAAACAAAACTGGGTCGCTACAATCGGACATATGAGCCCTAATGATTCTATCATGCCTTGATCAAGTACTTAGGGCTTGAATTTGGATCTGAAACTTTGGGGAATGCATGCTAACATACCAAACAACAATTTAAAGCACATTAGAAGGACCAACAAGTTACCAAACACAACAGCAACAATTCTGTCAAAGATCATGCATAAAAACAGGCCATATCTTGCGGTTTTGAGGCTTCAAATGGAACCAAATACTTAAAGCATGAATGCTAACATATAGAACAATGAGTGTACATCAACTCCATGCATTTTCACACGAAATGGAGGCCATATGATCATGCAACAACACCAAATCTCACACAGCAGTTCGAAAACAGGGGAAACGATTAGATCATCAAGTTCGAAGCTCCATATCTCATAATTTCATAAAAGGGTCAAGAGATGAAATCCTCCTAACATCATATGCTATCAGTTAGGAAAGAAATAAGCCAAGAAACAAGTTCATATGATAACATATAAGCAAGAAATTCAGCCACACAAACATATAGGTCACAAGAGCAAAAATCCCTAAAAGTTCATACCAATCTCATAATTCAAACCCTAATCAAATCTGATCCAAATCATGTTTTAAATAGATGAAATCAAGCATAATAGAGTAGAGAAGACATAAATATTCATACCTTGAAGTTTTGGTGAAGGAAGATGGTGATTTGAGCTCCAAAATCACAAAAATGACCAAGGGTTTCTCTCTTCCCTCTTCCTCCCTCTCTCGTTTCAGTTGCAGCTGGAAATGGAGGTATGTGGTTCGGTTTTCAGAGCTAAAGAGGAGAGAAAGGGGCTTAACTCAAGGTGGATAAGTCATGGTTATGGCATGGTTAGGTTAAGGGGTGTAATGGGGTCCCACCATGAAGACTAGTCAACCAAAGGAGCTCTTCTTGCACGAGTTGTCCGTTACGGTTGGATTTCGGAGGTCTTAATGATTTCAAAAAGGTGTGAGGCTTGTTCCATTGTCTCCGAATCGTCGATACGAAGGCAACGGAGTTGACGGAATTCGAATCCGAATTCCCGAGCTCAAGATATCACGAACGGAACCAAGGGTGCGCTAATTGCTCGTTAGCCCCCGACTTGGTTCCAAAAATCAAAATAAATTCATAAACACGTCAAATGAATCCGAAAACATAAACCGAGCATATAGGCATGTTCATAACACACATATTTATGACATATTAAATTTTCCCGACATTTCGGTATCAATACATATATAAACAAAGCACAAATAGAACACTCATGCGCATGAACGAATTCATATTGTTATAAATTAATTACTAAAACCTAAATTCCATATTAAATAAATTAAACAAAATAATAACATGTTGTAATTAATTAAAGAAATTACCGAAGCAGTTAAAGTACGTGAAACCTCAATTACGAAATTAAACACCAATTATCAAAGTAGAAATAAAATGAATTAAATTAAATATTAATAGTTTATAGTTTAAATCAAATATAAACATTTATAAACAATTAATCGTATAATTAAATAATTAAATTGCGCAATTTATAAACAAATACGTCACATTATTATTACTGAAAAACTGGGGCGTTACAATCTCTCCCCCTTAAAAGAATCCGTCCTCGGATTCAAAACACGCTTGAAATCAAACAATGAGAGATTCCCCGTCTCTCACAAACAACAAGGAGAGAGCCCCGTCTCTCGAGCAGCAATGAGAGAACCCCGTCTCTCCAACAACAATGAGAGAACCCCGTCTCTCGCAAACAAAGAGAGTACCCCGTCTCTCAACCGAAAATAAAGCAAGGAAGTCTCCAATACTCCCAAGCAACTCACGCAAAACCAAATTTAAAATCACGTAAGGCACCCAAAGCCAGTAATAAATGTCGCCCACATTAATATCCAATTATTCCAAGTAATTTAACACAATACAAGATTAAAGCACCTAACATAAAATTTATATAAGTTAAATTTGCGTGGATGCATGTATCATGAATGCTATAAGTACCGTTCACCGAAGTTTCAAAGTTTAGAATTGAGAGTTGTCGTTGTCCAGTGTAGGATCTATACTGAAGATAGCTCAGTGGTCAGCTTGTCTTGAACCTCTTCAAGGTTCCTCGGTGAAGCTATTGATAAATACTTTAAGGATCATACTCTTGGATCCGTTCTGACTTGTACTATTTCCAGTCTTCACCATTTCCCACAATCTTCGTTCGACCATCCAATTCTCAATGTTAGATCCATAGCTACTATCTTACTCATATCAGAGTTTAAAATATCCTCAAGAATAACTACCCCTGACCACCTTGACGATTCAATCCCTACCTAGAGGTATTCGTCATTAGGATCTACCTTAACACGAATCCTTTTCCATCTTCCGTTCCTGGTATCCATTCATTCCCTTTTACCCCTTAGGTTTATATTTAGCATCTAGCTCCACATTTCTTGAATCGAAGATAAAATGTTCTTGAGGACTCTTGGGTTCGATGTAATCTTCCTATTATCAACCTTTTCTGTTTGATTCCTTCTTAAGTTTCCTTCTGGATCACCTTTGATAGAACCGAGAACTTAATAATGTTGTCTCGGATCCCTTAATACTTTTACTGAATAAATTTTGATCGACAACATCCCCTCATATAATAGATTGATCCAATTTTCCCTTAGTTAACTCCATCTTAGGAGGTCACAGAAACTCCCATATAATTTCATCACTCCCAATTCGGAATTCCAGACATAGAGTCGTTCAATAAACTCTCTTCTTTATTTCTCGAAAAATCTTCCCCCGAATTTGGCTTCATCACTTCTCTCTCTTAACAACTTAACCATTACCGTCCTCTTATTCATTTCCAATAGCCACCATTTGGATTTCCGGATTCTCCTTAATTTGCATCCCCGTTGTTGCTATTGACATATTTATTCGAGCACTACTTCCATCCTCCATTTTATCTCTCGGTCGTGCTCTCCCCCTTAAAATTTTGCTCTTTCATCGAACTCCCTCAAACTCTCTTCCCCATTCTTATTCGATCCGAACACCCCAAAGATGAATCTAATCCGACTTTCCTTCGGGGGTCCTTTCTACTAACCTATCCCTTACCTAAAGTTCTTTATTTCCCAATTGTCTTTCTTGTCATGTGCCATGCCATTATTTCCTTTCCCTTAACTCAGATATGGTTCGAGCGAGGATATACTTGACAATTGAGGTGCCAGATCTTCCTATCAAGTAAACACTAGAATGCGTGTCGGGTAAAGATGGCAATGCATGTATCACGTTTACATCAAGAAATTTTACCACACATTAGCACAATGAAACCCATTTAGAAATATACGGATAAAATAAGGTTAAAAGAATAAATAATTAATGTAGAATATGATGCACGTGCTATGAATGCTTTGGAACCTGTCACCGATGTGGGAAGTTATTAGCTCAGTAGTTTTCCTCGTTCTTCCGATCCCAAGGTCACTTGACCTGGTACTTGTTCCTTGCCTTTCCCACGGTCTTCGAGACTCCCATGCATCTTTGTAAATCAACTTGTATCCTCCACTGTCCGAGATTGCAATTTCTTGATCCCTAATTCTTTCACGTCCACTGAGTTAGCATCCACCCTTCTCCTCGCAATTCGACCTTTACTTCTAATTGTCACCTTAATCAAAATCCCGTGCCTATCCTTTGTGAATTCAATTCACCTCCAATTGCTTACATTTGAGCGCATGATTTCCTTGCAAGGAGTGATTGCCTTTCTTTACCATTTTCATTTGTTGCTTCATATCTTCCATTTTACTTCACAACATGGCAATTCAACTTGGTTTTAGAAAAACGAACTCATCTCCCAATCCACACCTTGTTCAAGATTCCCGTGACGATTGTTTATGAGTTTCCCATCACGATCGACATCCAGAGCACCCAAGTCCAACTCTTCCCGGTCTTGACTTCGATAGACTTGATTTCAATTCACTAGGCTTAATCAGAGATCCTTCTTGTCGACCCCAGATACATAGCTCCTACCGGACCCATTTTATCTTAGTCTCTCCTAATTATTGAGACCTCTTCAATAATCCAATCCGGGATCAAAATATCTTCGAGGTTCGTTCACTTCATCCTTTAGGTTGAAAGATCTTGCTAAATCCAATTAAAACACTCCAAGTAGTAGATTCTCATAAATTAGTCCTTTGAGTCCCAACAATCCAATGATCAACTCCTATTCCGAATCCTCATCCTTGACTCTAGCTTCATTTGAGAAGTCTCACATCTCTAATTCTCTACATTCTTCCCAGAGTATCCTGCCCATCTTCCATGTCTCAGAAAAGTTTGCAATCGACCTTCTTTGTTCTAGAACTTGGCCGTGGTTTGATATCATCTCCATAACCTATAAGTCATAGCTTACTTCAAAAGTAAATGCATGCGATTAGTGCATGCTCATGACACATTTTCAACAATTAATGCAAGGATCCTTATGTAAATGCAACAAATAGTCCCACAAAATTCAAAAAGGAAAGCCAAATTCATGTTCAAGATCGATGCAATGCACACATTATCACATAGTCCCTGTGCCGTTCGACTTAGACTGACTCCAACACGACTCAAGAACACCGGTTTTGCAACCGGGCTCTGATACCACTTAAGGATGTAGCACCCCGCACGTGAGGCACCACATCCCCCGCACTAAGGCTCAACACGAGTAACGAAATTGTAAATCCGCACCCGTATCAAACCCTAGCGAACGGGAGACAAACATAAAAACTTACCTAAGCCAGGCGGAGCTAGACCCTGCAATGAAAACCAGTCCACAAAGTATAATGCAGAACAAAGCCAAATCAAACATACCAACCATAAGTAGAATTGGGCACTTCAGGCCTCTTTTAAACTCAACAAGTTCTAGTAAAGTCAATTCAATAAAAATTACATAATTAATCAAGTTCATGATATAACAGAACGAATCATACATAACTTCAATACATAAATGAGTGCAGGGACTCTCCTAACCTAACTCGACCCACTTAAAGACTCCAAACACCTCCGCCTAGCCCGAACTCCAAAGCCAAACCTGCACACTAAAGTGTTGGGGAGGGAGAGGGTCAGTCTCTAGAAGACTGAGTGAGCAGGAGGGATACATACATATAAAACATGCACATGCAAGTCATAAATCCCGAGCAAGGTTTTTATTTGAATTTAGTTCCCAACAAGGGCAAGAAAATAGATAAACAATGCTCGACTTTTACGACTAATTCATATTAAATTCATTATATTCATAAATCATACATAAATATAAGGCTCGGCGAGTGAGCGTGCATCATCTCCAACCAAACTCCGACCGTGTACATAAATATAATTAATATATTGAATAGGCGATCATGCAATATATCATAATACATGCGGACCATAAATCATATCATAAATATATGCGTTTGGGCAATCCGTGTCTCGGCCTTCCCGCACGGTGCATAATTCTATCAAAACATATACATAAGAAGAGGCATAAATCCTAATCAACCTTCTTCCTCCGGGTGGTGGACGGGCTTGCAAGACCCGGCCACCGGTTATCCATGGGCCAATGGGGGTACATGAATTCCCCAAAGACACTCAGCTCCCATTCCCCGCTAAATCTCCTAGCGAGGGCCGGTATCACCGTATAAGTTGGGACTAGTATATGGGATCCCCGTCAGCCCTTGCTTCCTCGGTTAGCCACATATACTAAGTCCCGGGCCCGAATAAATCGTAAATATAAATGTGTCTCGCCAAACAAATCAATTCATAAGTATATAACATAATTCATAAATACATATCATAATTCATAAATCTTTTGAAAAGGGTTTACTCGACCAATACATACTATAAGAAATCATACCTTACCGTGTAATTCGGCATATGCTATATACCTACCTCTCCGTGTCATCCTATTCCGTAGCTAGCATGAAGACACACGGTTTGGAGCATAGCCTCATTACAAAACCATTTTTAAGTTTATACGCTCATACGCATAATTCAGAAGGATTTACTCGATAACTTCATTTGAAAATCATATATGTATAGTCATAAGGTTTTGGTCAAAGCTTTTCACATAAGGGTTGTAGGGTTTGTTACATAGCTAAAACAAAAACCACCCTCACCTTAACCGTGAAGAAACAAGGATCGAGCACCAAGTGCCTGACGATCAAAAGCTCTCCACCCTGGAGACAAACTGTACAAAAGACCACAAGACGTGTTCGTGAGACTCAAGACTCTAAATGAACCATATATGACGCACGGCAATGCTCAAGCATGATATGAAGACATAAAGATCACATTAAGTCATGAAAATCATATAACCAATTCATTCACTTGCTCAATCATAAATCATTCAATTCATATTCCCAATCAATTTATTTCAAGAACTCAAATAGGAGCATAGAACATATTCAAGCTCTACCAACATGCTACTACATACCTCATATTACATATCATAGCATGTATCCAAGGTTGGACAACAAGAAGAAGTGATATGATAGAGAAAATAAGTGACGCGATTCATAAACGACATATAAACACACATAAACGGCATTACATAAAAGCATGCCTATAACACATCCAAATATCATGAAATTGCAACATAATACTCCTAACACATAGCCAAACAAGTTCATAGTTCAACACGAAAGGAGATAAAGTCAATAAGAAGGTGAAATAAATCAAAAACCGAAAAGGAAGCAACAAAGACTGCGCATGGGAAGTGACACGGGGGTGTCACCTCCCTTGGCCAAACTGAGCCACGGGCGTGGCTTAGTACAGAACTGAGCAGAGGGTGTGACACGCCCGTGTCTCACTCTTATGAGTAAATGTGACACGGGGGTGTCACGGTACAGAACCAAAACCGTTCACAAGATTTTTCCGGCAAAACTGATCCCTTACAAACTCAATCCAAAAGCATACCAAATGAACTCCAAATGCTCTGAAACTTAATATGCAACATATTTGGAATGTTATGAACATTTTTCATTTAGAGTGCAAAAGCTAAATCACACGTTAAGATCATTGAAACCGTGAAACAAAACTGGGTCGCTACAATCGGACATATGAGCCCTAATGATTCTATCATGCTTAGGGCTTGAATTTGGATCTGAAACTTTGGGGAATGCATGCTAACATACCAAACAACAATTTAAAGCACATTAGAAGGACCAACAAGTTACCAAACACAACAGCAACAATTCTGTCAAAGATCATGCATAAAAACAGGCCATATCTTGCGGTTTTGAGGCTTCAAATGGAACCAAATACTTAAAGCATGAATGCTAACATATAGAACAATGAGTGTACATCAACTCCATGCATTTTCACACGAAATGGAGGCCATATGATCATGCAACAACACCAAATCTCACACAGCAGTTCGAAAACAGGGGAAACGATTAGATCATCAAGTTCGAAGCTCTATATCTCATAATTTCATAAAAGGGTCAAGAGATGAAATCCTCCTAACATCATATGCTATCAGTTAGGAAAGAAATAAGCCAAGAAACAAGTTCATATGATCACATATAAGCAAGAAATTCAGCCACACAAACATATAGGTCACAAGAGCAAAAATCCCTAAAAGTTCATACCAATCTCATAATTCAAACCCTAATCAAATCTGATCCAAATCATGTTTTAAATAGATGAAATCAAGCATAATAGAGTAGAGAAGACATAAATATTCATACCTTGAAGTTTTGGTGAAGGAAGATGGTGATTTGAGCTCCAAAATCACAAAAATGACCAAGGGTTTCTCTCTTCCCTCTTCCTCCCTCTCTCGTTTCAGTTGCAGCTGGAAATGGAGGTATGTGGTTCGGTTTTCAGAGCTAAAGAGGAGAGAAAGGGGCTTAACTCAAGGTGGATAAGTCATGGTTATGGCATGGTTAGGTTAAGGGGTGTAATGGGGTCCCACCATGAAGACTAGTCAACCAAAGGAGCTCTTCTTGCACGAGTTGTCCGTTACGGTTGGATTTCGGAGGTCTTAATGATTTCAAAAAGGTGTGAGGCTTGTTCCATTGTCTCCGAATCGTCGATACGAAGGCAACGGAGTTGACGGAATTCGAATCCGAATTCCCGAGCTCAAGATATCACGAACGGAACCAAGGGTGCGCTAATTGCTCGTTAGCCCCCGACTTGGTTCCAAAAATCAAAATAAATTCATAAACACGTCAAATGAATCCGAAAACATAAATCGAGCATATAGGCATGTTCATAACACACATATTTACGACATATTAAATTTTCCCGACATTTCGGTATCAATACATATATAAACAAAGCACAAATAGAACACTCATGCGCATGAACGAATTCATATTGTTATAAATTAATTACTAAAACCTAAATTCCATATTAAATAAATTAAACAAACTAATAACATGTTGTAATTAATTAAAGAAATTACCGAAGCAGTTAAAGTACGTGAAACCTCAATTAAGAAATTAAACACCAATTATCAAAGTAGAAATAAAATGAATTAAATTAAATATTAATAGTTTATAGTTTAAATCAAATATAAACATTTATAAACAATTAATCGTATAATTAAATAATTAAATTGCGCAATTTATAAACAAATACGTCACATTATTATTACTGAAAAACTGGGGCGTTACAATCTCTCCCCCTTAAAAGAATCCGTCCTCGGATTCAAAACACGCTTGAAATCAAACAATGAGAGATTCCCCGTCTCTCACAAACAACAAGGAGAGAGCCCCGTCTCTCGAGCAGCAATGAGAGAACCCCGTCTCTCCAACAACAATGAGAGAACCCCGTCTCTCGCAAACAAAGAGAGTACCCCGTCTCTCAACCGAAAATAAAGCAAGGAAGTCTCCAATACTCCCAAGCAACTCACGCAAAACCAAATTTAAAATCACGTAAGGCACCCAAAGCTAGTAATAAATGTCGCCCACATTAATATCCAATTATTCCAAGTAATTTAACACAATACAAGATTAAAGCACCTAACATAAAATTTATATAAGTTAAATTTGCGTGGATGCATGTATCATGAATGCTATAAGTACCGTTCACCGAAGTTTCAAAGTTTAGAATTGAGAGTTGTCGTTGTCCAGTGTAGGATCTATACTGAAGATAGCTCAGTGGTCAGCTTGTCTTGAACCTCTTCAAGGTTCCTCGGTGAAGCTATTGATAAATACTTTAAGGATCATACTCTTGGATCCGTTCTGACTTGTACTATTTCCAGTCTTCACCATTTCCCACAATCTTCGTTCGACCATCCAATTCTCAATGTTAGATCCATAGCTACTATCTTACTCATATCAGAGTTTAAAATATCCTCAAGAATAACTACCCCTGACCACCTTGACGATTCAATCCCTACCTAGAGGTATTCGTCATTAGGATCTACCTTAACACGAATCCTTTTCCATCTTCCGTTCCTGGTATCCATTCATTCCCTTTTACCCCTTAGGTTTATATTTAGCATCTAGCTCCACATTTCTTGAATCGAAGATAAAATGTTCTTGAGGACTCTTGGGTTCGATGTAATCTTCCTATTATCAACCTTTTCTGTTTGATTCCTTCTTAAGTTTCCTTCTGGATCACCTTTGATAGAACCGAGAACTTAATAATGTTGTCTCGGATCCCTTAATACTTTTACTGAATAAATTTTGATCGACAACATCCCCTCATATAATAGATTGATCCAATTTTCCCTTAGTTAACTCCATCTTAGGAGGTCACAGAAACTCCCATATAATTTCATCACTCCCAATTCGGAATTCCAGACATAGAGTCGTTCAATAAACTCTCTTCTTTATTTCTCGAAAAATCTTCCCCCGAATTTGGCTTCATCACTTCTCTCTCTTAACAACTTAACCATTACCGTCCTCTTATTCATTTCCAATAGCCACCATTTGGATTTCCGGATTCTCCTTAATTTGCATCCCCGTTGTTGCTATTGACATATTTATTCGAGCACTACTTCCATCCTCCATTTTATCTCTCGGTCGTGCTCTCTCCCTTAAAATTTTGCTCTTTCATCGAACTCCCTCAAACTCTCTTCCCCATTCTTATTCGATCCGAACACCCCAAAGATGAATCTAATCCGACTTTCCTTCGGGGGTCCTTTCTACTAACCTATCCCTTACCTAAAGTTCTTTATTTCCCAATTGTCTTTCTTGTCATGTGCCATGCCATTATTTCCTTTCCCTTAACTCATATATGGTTCGAGCGAGGATATACTTGACAATTGAGGTGCCAGATCTTCCTATCAAGTAAACACTAGAATGCGTGTCGGGTAAAGATGGCAATGCATGTATCACGTTTACATCAAGAAATTTTACCACACATTAGCACAATGAAACCCATTTAGAAATATACGGATAAAATAAGGTTAAAAGAATAAATAATTAATGTAGAATATGATGCACGTGCTATGAATGCTTTGGAACCTGTCACCGATGTGGGAAGTTATTAGCTCAGTAGTTTTCCTCGTTCTTCCGATCCCAAGGTCACTTGACCTGGTACTTGTTCCTTGCCTTTCCCACGGTCTTCGAGACTCCCATGCATCTTTGTAAATCAACTTGTATCCTCCACTGTCCGAGATTGCAATTTCTTGATCCCTAATTCTTTCACGTCCACTGAGTTAGCATCCGCCCTTCTCCTCGCAATTCGACCTTTACTTCTAATTGTCACCTTAATCAAAATCCCGTGCCTATCCTTTGTGAATTCAATTCACCTCCAATTGCTTACATTTGAGCGCATGATTTCCTTGCAAGGAGTGATTGCCTTTCTTTACCATTTTCATTTGTTGCTTCATATCTTCCATTTTACTTCACAACATGGCAATTCAACTTGGTTTTAGAAAAACGAACTCATCTCCCAATCCACACCTTGTTCAAGATTCCCGTGACGATTGTTTATGAGTTTCCCATCACGATCGACATCCAGAGCACCCAAGTCCAACTCTTCCCGGTCTTGACTTCGATAGACTTGATTTCAATTCACTAGGCTTAATCAGAGATCCTTCTTGTCGACCCCAGATACATAGCTCCTACCGGACCCATTTTATCTTAGTCTCTCCTAATTATTGAGACCTCTTCAATAATCCAATCCGGGATCAAAATATCTTCGAGGTTCGTTCACTTCATCCTTTAGGTTGAAAGATCTTGCTAAATCCAATTAAAACACTCCAAGTAGTAGATTCTCATAAATTAGTCCTTTGAGTCCCAACAATCCAATGATCAACTCCTATTCCGAATCCTCATCCTTGACTCTAGCTTCATTTGAGAAGTCTCACATCTCTAATTCTCTACATTCTTCCCAGAGTATCCTGCCCATCTTCCATGTCTCAGAAAAGTTTGCAATCGACCTTCTTTGTTCTAGAACTTGGCCGTGGTTTGATATCATCTCCATAACCTATAAGTCATAGCTTACTTCAAAAGTAAATGCATGCGATTAGTGCATGCTCATGACACATTTTCAACAATTAATGCAAGGATCCTTATGTAAATGCAACAAATAGTCCCACAAAATTCAAAAAGGAAAGCCAAATTCATGTTCAAGATCGATGCAATGCACACATTATCACATAGTCCCTGTGCCGTTCGACTTAGACTGACTCCAACACGACTCAAGAACACCGGTTTTGCAACCGGGCTCTGATACCACTTAAGGATGTAGCACCCCGCACGTGAGGCACCACATCCCCCGCACTAAGGCTCAACACGAGTAACGAAATTGTAAATCCGCACCCGTATCAAACCCTAGCGAACGGGAGACAAACATAAAAACTTACCTAAGCCAGGCGGAGCTAGACCCTGCAATGAAAACCAGTCCACAAAGTATAATGCAGAACAAAGCCAAATCAAACATACCAACCATAAGTAGAATTGGGCACTTCAGGCCTCTTTTAAACTCAACAAGTTCTAGTAAAGTCAATTCAATAAAAATTACATAATTAATCAAGTTCATGATATAACAGAACGAATCATACATAACTTCAATACATAAATGAGTGCAGGGACTCTCCTAACCTAACTCGACCCACTTAAAGACTCCAAACACCTCCGCCTAGCCCGAACTCCAAAGCCAAACCTGCACACTAAAGTGTTGGGGAGGGAGAGGGTCAGTCTCTAGAAGACTGAGTGAGCAGGAGGGATACATACATATAAAACATGCACATGCAAGTCATAAATCCCGAGCAAGGTTTTTATTTGAATTTAGTTCCCAACAAGGGCAAGAAAATAGATAAACAATGCTCGACTTTTACGACTAATTCATATTAAATTCATTATATTCATAAATCATACATAAATATAAGGCTCGGCGAGTGAGCGTGCATCATCTCCAACCAAACTCCGACCGTGTACATAAATATAATTAATATATTGAATAGGCGATCATGCAATATATCATAATACATGCGGACCATAAATCATATCATAAATATATGCGTTTGGGCAATCCGTGTCTCGGCCTTCCCGCACGGTGCATAATTCTATCAAAACATATACATAAGAAGAGGCATAAATCCTAATCAACCTTCTTCCTCCGGGTGGTGGACGGGCTTGCAAGACCCGGCCACCGGTTATCCATGGGCCAATGGGGGTACATGAATTCCCCAAAGACACTCAGCTCCCATTCCCCGCTAAATCTCCTAGCGAGGGCCGGTATCACCGTATAAGTTGGGACTAGTATATGGGATCCCCGTCAGCCCTTGCTTCCTCGGTTAGCCACATATACTAAGTCCCGGGCCCGAATAAATCGTAAATATAAATGTGTCTCGCCAAACAAATCAATTCATAAGTATATAACATAATTCATAAATACATATCATAATTCATAAATCTTTTGAAAAGGGTTTACTCGACCAATACATACTATAAGAAATCATACCTTACCGTGTAATTCGGCATATGCTATATACCTACCTCTCCGTGTCATCCTATTCCGTAGCTAGCATGAAGACACACGGTTTGGAGCATAGCCTCATTACAAAACCATTTTTAAGTTTATACGCTCATACGCATAATTCAGAAGGATTTACTCGATAACTTCATTTGAAAATCATATATGTATAGTCATAAGGTTTTGGTCAAAGCTTTTCACATAAGGGTTGTAGGGTTTGTTACATAGCTAAAACAAAAACCACCCTCACCTTAACCGTGAAGAAACAAGGATCGAGCACCAAGTGCCTGACGATCAAAAGCTCTCCACCCTGGAGACAAACTGTACAAAAGACCACAAGACGTGTTCGTGAGACTCAAGACTCTAAATGAACCATATATGACGCACGGCAATGCTCAAGCATGATATGAAGACATAAAGATCACATTAAGTCATGAAAATCATATAACCAATTCATTCACTTGCTCAATCATAAATCATTCAATTCATATTCCCAATCAATTTATTTCAAGAACTCAAATAGGAGCATAGAACATATTCAAGCTCTACCAACATGCTACTACATACCTCATATTACATATCATAGCATGTATCCAAGGTTGGACAACAAGAAGAAGTGATATGATAGAGAAAATAAGTGACGCGATTCATAAACGACATATAAACACACATAAACGGCATTACATAAAAGCATGCCTATAACACATCCAAATATCATGAAATTGCACCATAATACTCCTAACACATAGCCAAACAAGTTCATAGTTCAACACGAAAGGAGATAAAGTCAATAAGAAGGTGAAATAAATCAAAAACCGAAAAGGAAGCAACAAAGACTGCGCATGGGAAGTGACACGGGGGTGCCACCTCCCTTGGCCAAACTGAGCCACGGGCGTGGCTCAGTACAGAACTGAGCAGAGGGTGTGACACGCCCGTGTCTCACTCTTATGAGTAAATGTGACACGGGGGTGTCACGGTACAGAACCAAAACCGTTCACAAGATTTTTCCGGCAAAACTGATCCCTTACAAACTCAATCCAAAAGCATACCAAATGAACTCCAAATGCTCCGAAACTTAATATGCAATATATTTGGCATGTTATGAACATTTTTCATTTAGAGTACAAAAGCTAAATCACACATTAAGATCATCGAAACCGTGAAACAAAACTGGGTCGCTACAATCGGACATATGAGCCCTAATGATTCTATCATGCCTTGATCAAGTACTTAGGGCTTGAATTTGGATCTGAAACTTTGGGGAATGCATGCTAACATACCAAACAACAATTTAAAGCACATTAGAAGGACCAACAAGTTACCAAACACAACAGCAACAATTCTGTCAAAGATCATGCATAAAAACAGGCCATATCTTGCGGTTTTGAGGCTTCAAATGGAACCAAATACTTAAAGCATGAATGCTAACATATAGAACGATGAGTGTACATCAACTCCATGCATTTTCACACGAAATGGAGGCCATATGATCATGCAACAACACCAAATCTCACACAGCAGTTCGAAAACAGGGGAAACGATTAGATCATCAAGTTCGAAGCTCCATATCTCATAATTTCATAAAAGGGTCAAGAGATGAAATCCTCCTAACATCATATGATATCAGTTAGGAAAGAAATAAGCCAAGAAACAAGTTCATATGATCACATATAAGCAAGAAATTCAGCCACACAAACATATAGGTCACAAGAGCAAAAATCCCTAAAAGTTCATACCAATCTCATAATTCAAACCCTAATCAAATCTGATCCAAATCATGTTTTAAATAGATGAAATCAAGCATAATAGAGTAGAGAAGACATAAATATTCATACCTTGAAGTTTTGGTGAAGGAAGATGGTGATTTGAGCTCCAAAATCACAAAAATGACCAAGGGTTTCTCTCTTCCCTCTTCCTCCCTCTCTCGTTTCAGTTGCAGCTGGAAATGGAGGTATGTGGTTCGGTTTTCAGAGCTAAAGAGGAGAGAAAGGGGCTTAACTCAAGGTGGATAAGTCATGGTTATGGCATGGTTAGGTTAAGGGGTGTAATGGGGTCCCACCATGAAGACTAGTCAACCAAAGGAGCTCTTCTTGCACGAGTTGTCCGTTACGGTTGGATTTCGGAGGTCTTAATGATTTCAAAAAGGTGTGAGGCTTGTTCCATTGTCTCCGAATCGTCGATACGAAGGCAACGGAGTTGACGGAATTCGAATCCGAATTCCCGAGCTCAAGATATCACGAACGGAACCAAGGGTGCGCTAATTGCTCGTTAGCCCCCGACTTGGTTCCAAAAATCAAAATAAATTCATAAACACGTCAAATGAATCCGAAAACATAAACCGAGCATATAGGCATGTTCATAACACACATATTTACGACATATTAAATTTTCCCGACATTTCGGTATCAATACATATATAAACAAAGCACAAATAGAACACTCATGCGCATGAACGAATTCATATTGTTATAAATTAATTACTAAAACCTAAATTCCATATTAAATAAATTAAACAAACTAATAACATGTTGTAATTAATTAAAGAAATTACCGAAGCAGTTAAAGTACGTGAAACCTCAATTAAGAAATTAAACACCAATTATCAAAGTAGAAATAAAATGAATTAAATTAAATATTAATAGTTTATAGTTTAAATCAAATATAAACATTTATAAACAATTAATCGTATAATTAAATAATTAAATTGCGCAATTTATAAACAAATACGTCACATTATTATTACTGAAAAACTGGGGTGTTACAGGTCTTCTTCTCGGTTCATGCCTCCTTCTATAATTTGGTGAAACCCCTGAAATTCAATACCCTTTTAGATTAATAATCACAGTCCTCTTGACGAGTTCTTTCCAAATCGGGTTGTAATCATCGGTTCCCAAAAATTCGGATTAATCTCTTTGTGGATCGTTTCCTTACCCCTTCACTCTCCTAAAACCATTAAGCGTGCATTAATTTTCGGTCCACCAAAATTTCAATCGAGGGAAAACTTCCTTGATACTTCTTGATATTCAATTCAAGTCCTTCCTTGGTCATTTTTTTCTGATTCCTTCCTGCTCAAATTCCTTCTAACTCGATACGGAAAAATGACTACCGATGCAGTAGGGTTTTATTTTGTTAAGTGATGTCCGAACTCGTCCAATACTTGGTGAAATTATCCTCTATGGTTACCATCACGAGCATATTAATTTGATTTAATTTCTGTTCCCTGAAGCGATTTAATGGTCTCACAGAAGCTCTTCCACAATCCCATTATTTCTCAAAATTTAATCCTATGTGTAGAAATGCTCAACAAACCATCTCCTCAATATCCCGTGGTGGCCTTCAACACTAACTTAATACTTGACGCTCACTTTAACCGTTCAACCGTTAAGGTTCTTTTAGTTATTTCTGATCACACCATTAGGACCTCCAGGCGTTCCTTAGCTTGCAATTCCGTTACTCCTACGAAAATATTTCTTCGAGCACCACTTCAATCTTCCAATCTATTTCTTGGTCGTTCTCTCCCCCTTAAAATTTCCATTGCCACGTGTTGAACTCCATCAATTCTTCTTTTATCGAAATTCTGGATGAATAATTTCCATTACAGAGGATTTTAATACAAAGAACAACCCTAACGTTTTTCCTTTCAGCTTCCCTTCTACTTCGCTTGATGTCCGAAACCCCTTTCCTATTCTTGTCCGATCCAAACACCCCGCAATCGACTCAAATCTCACTTCTCTTTATGAATCCCCGTTTCCATTAACCTATCCCTTTCTTGAAATTCTTTATTTTCTCGACATCACCTTCCTTGTAACGTACCATCCCATTATTTCTTTTCTTCTTAACTCAGATGTGGCCCGTTCGAGGAAATACTTGATAAGTGGGATGAAAGAACTTCCTACCAAATAAACACTAGAATGCATGTCGGGTTAAAATGATGATGCACGTGGCATACTTGCAACAATTAAATATGCCGCACATTAAAGCAACACAATCAAATAGAAATGCGCGCACAAACATAAGTAAAGAAAAATAATAATTTGATGCGAAATGTGATGCACGTGCCATGAATGTTTTGGAACCTGTCACCAATATAGTAAGCTGTTAGCTTGGTAGCTTTTTCTCGTTCCTTAAATCAAGTGGTTACATTGACTTGATAATCATGCCTTGTCTTTCCCACGGTCTTCAAGTTTTCCATGAATCTCTTTGCATCACTCGTATCTTCTACTGTCTGGAATTGAAATTTCAGGATCCTCGATTTCTTCGACATCCACTGAATTGGCCTCTGCATTTTTTCCCCGAGAATCACCCTTCAATTTTGCCCAAATGACTTGATAATCATGCCTTGTCTTTCCCACGGTATTCAAGTTTTCCATGAATCTCTTTGCATCACTCGTATCTTCTATTGTCTGGAATTGAAATTTCACGATCCCCGATTTCTTCGACATCCACTGAATTGGCCTCTGCATTTCTTCCCCGAGAATCACCTTTCAATTTTGCCGAAATTCTCTTACAAAATTGAACCCTAATGTAATTCTAAACCCTACTTCTCACCATCACCGTGATCAAGACTCTCGTGCTTATCCTTTATGAGTTGAGATTAGTGAAATAAACTCATTTTCCGATTGCTTATACTTGAGCACATGATTCCTCCCCCAAAGAGTCCTTGCCTTTCTTTATTGTTTCCATTTGTCGCTCCATATCTCCCAATTCAACCTCACAACTCCGCAATTTAACTTGGATTTGGAAAACGAACTCAATCCCCGACCTCAATATCACCACTTTCCCTAAATTTGTGTTTACCCCGTCAATTGCCTTTCTCTACTCTCCTCCCTACTCGTTTCTATCTTAATCGAAATCCAAAGCACCTAAATTTAAACTCTTCTCGATCTTCACCTGCACAATCGATTTCTAATTCCCAGATTTACTTAGTAACCCTTCTTTGACAACTCTTGGTGTCCAATTCCCCCTAGATTTATTTTACCTTAATTCCTCTCTGTCCTCGATACCTCTTCGATAGTTCAAACCCTGAACCAAAATACCTTCAAGGTTCATTTACTTTATTCCTTAGGTTGAACGATCTCATTGATCCCAATTATGGCATCTTATGTAGGAGAGTCGTATATACCCATATTAGGAGTCATAAATGTTTTCCCCGATCAATTCTTATCTTACCAAGTGCTTCTCTACCCTTGCATCCCTAAAGTGAAACCTACCATTCTGGCTCCCAACCCTTGAACTCTAGCTCCATATAGGAAGGCCTAACATCTCGAGCTCTCCACATTCTTCCCCGATGCATCATTCCTATCCTCCATGCCTCAGAAAGAACTTGCAGTAAGGAGTTTTTAACATGATACTTGGCCGTGGTTTGATAGTATCTTCATAACCTGTAATTCATAACTTATTTCAAAGATATATGCATGCGATTAGTACATGCATATGGCACATATTCACACGAAAGGCACGGATCCAATATCAAATGCAACAGATAAATCCACAAGATTAAATAGAAAGACAATTTTATATTCAAGATCGATGCAATGTACATATTATCACATAGTTCCTATGCCGAACGACCTAGACTGACCCACACTACACGAGAACCCGAGTTTTACAACCCGAGGCTCTGATACCACTTAAGGATGTAGCACCCGAGCGCAAGGTACAACATCCCCTGTACCGAGACCCGACCCGAATATGAAATGGACGATCCATACTCGAGCTAAGTCACGGTGAACGGGGATAAACACACACGCTATGCTAGGTGGGCTAACCCTTAAACCAAAAAATCAGAGTAAATACATTTACGGAAGCAATAACTGACCATAATATAAACAATGATCATTTAAGCTCCAGAATAAGCTCTATACATCAACAAATGCCGTCAAGGCTCAATCATCAAGTACGCTCCATTATCGTTCATATACAATGATCCCTCGTGTAATATGCAAGTGTAAGACAAAAAATACAAGGGCTTAAAGCGAACATAAGACCTATGACTCGAATTCCCGCCTAGCCCCCTTGACACCTGCACAACACAACTGAAAACCAACCGGGTTCAGTCCAAAAGGGACTGGTGGGTATAAAAACGGGGCATAAATATAATATACTACAGTATTTAACAATCACATGCAAGATATAATCCCAAGTGAGGTTTTAAAGAATTTCCCAAGTGGGTGAATAGAAATCATCAAAAGGGATTATAACAATTCATTTACATTAGTTCATTAGTGGCCCGACGAGTGGGCATGCATTATCTCCAACCAACACCTCGTGTAATTCATTAACATTCATTCATTCTTTCTTTTCATGCATATCATTCTTTCGTGCGCATTCAATAACATTTACACCTTCTTCCTCCGGGTTGGTGGCGGGTTTGCAAGGCCCATCCACCCATTCATTGACCAAAAGGGGAACATGACTCCCCAGATGGCACTCAGCGTCCATTCCTCGCTAACTCCTAACGAGGTCCGGTTACGCCGTTCATTGGTGGGACTAGTGTGAGGGATCACCATCAGCCCTTGCCTCCTCGGGTCACCACTCACACCAAGTCCCTGGGCCCCATTCAGTGCATTCATTCTCGCCAAAACATTAGGTAGGTTCAAGAAATAAGGGCTTTCCATTGAAATCATTTACCCTTGAAAACGACTTTTAAGATATATATACTTTTGGCCGAAATCTTTTCACATTGGGGTATATAGGGCCATTTAACTAAATAGTAGAGAAACCCACCTTAACGGCAAAAAGGAGAACACACGAGCCTCATTGACCGGCCTTGTCTCCTACGAAATCAAAATTTGTGCAAGAAAGGTGAAGTGAGACTCAAAATGACCAAATAGGACGCTCGTCAATATAATGATCATGATATGAATGAAGAAAAGATGAGATAATGTAATGAACACGTTCATGTGCACTATTAAAGTCTTAAAGACATATAAACATTCAATTCATTCATTCATTCGTTCACTATCATTCGAATTCATAATTTCACGTTTCCAATCAATTCACTTCAAGAAATTCAAAGCACAAGATCCAACATTTAGGCAAATAAGACCATTGAAGTAAATTAAGTTCAACCCACATTCAAACGTATTCATATTACACAATGTAACATATTTCCAAATTTTGAGAACAAGAAGAATTCATATGATAGGAGAAATGGGTTACGGAAATCACAAACGCCACAAAACGCACATAAACGGCATTCATCAAAGGCATGCCTAAACCTTATCCAAAAGTTATGAAATTAAACCACAATACTCCCAACACATAGTAAAACAAGTTCATAGTTCAAGACAATTGAACATAAAGGCATCAAAGAGGTGAAACAATCAAGAACCGAAAAGGAAAAACCAAGAGCTGCGCAGGGGAAGGGACACGGGGGTGTCTCACAACTTAGTTAAACTGAGCCACGGTCGTGGCTCAGTACAGGCATACTCAGGAAGCCTGACACGCCCGTGTCTCACATTTCAATGCAAATGAGACACGGGGGTGTCTCGGTACAGGCCCAAAATAGCATACAAAGTTTACCGGCAAAACAGACCCTATACAAAATCAGTCCAAAAGCATACCAAATCAACTCCAAATCTTATGAAACTTTACATACAACATATTTAGCATGTTAGGAGCATATTTCATTTATAATGCAAAGGCTAAATCACGCGTTAAGAGCACCGAAATCATGCAGCAACTCTGGAGCACCAAAAATCGGACATATGAGTTCGATTTAGTTCAATCATGCATTCATGCCATGATCAAGTACTTAGGAGCGGAATTTGGATCTAAAACCTTGGGGAATGCATGCTAACATACTAAACAACTAATATACATCCTATATATGCAAAATGGCACGAATTGAAGCACATTAGAATGACCAACGAACCACAAAAATGCAACAACAGTAGGTCTGTCATAAGCCTCGCACAAAACAGGTAATGGGATACGATTTTGGGGCTCAAAATGGATCCAAAGGCTTGCAACATGAATGCTAACATATAGAGAAATGAGTGTACATCATATCCATGCAAGTTCACACAAAAAAAAGGTCATTTGATCAAGGAAAAGCAACAAAACGTCACAGCAGTTCCAAAACAGGGAAGGCAGTTTGATCATCAAGTTTGAGGCTCTAAATCACATAATTTCAGCAAAGGGTCTTAAGAGAAAATCATCCCAACATCACATACTATCAGTTAAGAAACAAAGAGGCAAAGAAACAAGTCCAAAAACTCAGTTTAAAGCCACAAAATCAGCTGCACAACCAAGCAAGGTCACAAGAGTAATTACCCCCAAAAATTCATATCAAGCTCATAACTCAAGCCCTAACCAAATCTGATCCAAAATCAGAAATAAATGGATGAACATATGTATAAGAGAGTAGAGAATACATAAATATTAATACCTTGAAGATTTGGTGAAGAAGGGAAGTGATTTGAGCTCAAAATCACAAAGGTAGCCAAGGTTCTTCCTCTTTCCTTCTCTCCCTCTCTCTCGATCAGGTGTAGCAGAAAAAGGGGGGTTTTGGGGTTTGGTTTGGCTGACCAAAAGGGGGAAGAAAGGCTTAACTCTATTACACAAGTCATGGGTTAAAGTATGGTTAGGTTAGAGAGGTGTTAAGGGGTCCCACCATGAAGACTAGTCAACAAAAGGGGTTCTTCTTACACGAGTTGCTTGTTACGGTTGGATTTCGGGGTCTAAATGATCTCAAAAAAGTATGAGGCTTGTTCCATTGTCTCTGAATCGTCGATATGAAGGCAACAGAAGTGACGGAATTCGAATCCGAATTCCCGAACTCAAGATATGTCATTCGGAACCCAGGGCGCGCTAAAAGCATTTTAAGCCCTATAAGTTCCGTCTCCAAAACCGAAATCAAAACTAAATCAAACGAGCTTAAAATTACAATGTAAGCATGTAAACACGTTAATAACTCACATAATTCAAGTAAACCAAGTTGGCACAAAAATCGGACTTAAAAACGGAAATAAACAAATCAAAAACGGTTCAAAAAGGATTTAAACGTTTAAAACTTCAAACCTAGAAGATCGAAGAGTCGGGGTGTTACACCCCTCCCTTGGCTATATACAGGGGAGCTCCAGCTCCCCTTAAGGTTAGTTGACAATTCTTTTAGTTCATGTGTTGAACACCATCCTTTCTCCAAGATCAAATAAACCCTCGGTTAAACCTAAACACTAACTAGAGAACTAGCATCCTTACTAGTTAGATTGTAGTCAAGTTGGTGGGCTATCTCTAGAGAGCTTCAAGTTAGAAGTTTTGAAGATTTGAGCTTTACCAAGGAGAGGGGATCAAGAAAGATTATTGAAACGCTTCAAGAAAGATTATTGAAAAGTAAGTTTCTAGTCTCTACGAATTTGGATTCATGATTGCGAGTTTTCGATCCTTTTGTTGGAAAATTTTTAAATTTCCGCTGCTTTCTGATTCCTGTTTTCCAACAACGTCAAACAAATCGTCAATGTGGGGCAAAGGATACTTGTACTTTACAGTCATCCAATTCAACTCTCGATAATCGATGAACATTCTCAGAGTCCTATCCTTTTTCTTAACAAAGAGAACCGGTGCACCCCAAGGTGAAGAACTCGGTCGAATATACCCAGTCTTAAGTAGCTCATTAAGCTGAATCATCAACTCTTTCAGCTCGGCCGGTGCCATTCGGTAGGGAGTCTTAGAATACGGCTCTGCTCCCGGATACAAATCTATTACAAATTCAATCTCCCGGTCCGATGGCAAAGAACCCAAATTCTCTGGAAAAACATCAGGATAATCCTTCACAACAGCGGTATCTTCAAATTGTGCCTGATCCTTCAGCTTATTAAGTAGGCAAGCAACATATCCCGTAGCCCCATCTCTCATCAACTTGTGAGCTTCTGTAAAACATAAGAGTGGTACAGTTTTCGAACCAATACCCACAATCAAATCTTCACCCAACTTAACTTTCTTCGCAAAACAATCAACGGCAGCCCGGTGCTTAAACAACCAATCCATACCCAGAATAAACTCGTACTTCTTCATAGGCATCACAATGAAGTCTACAGGGTAGTCTCTGCCTTCCAAACTCACTGAACAACCCCGAACAACTCGATCTGTCTCAAGACTTCCCCCAAGAGGAGAACTAACCAGGTAACAAGAATGCAAGCAAGTAATAGGCAAGCACAGAATAGCAGCAAGATCACCCAAAATAAAGGAATGCCTAGCACCAGGATCAAAGAGTGCACGAATGTTCATGTTATGAATGCATATCGTACCTTCCACCATGGCGGTAGGATCGGCCTCTACATCCTACTCCTTGCCCTCGAGGGCATAAAAACGGTCTTGAATCATTGGCCTTGGAACTCCTGCTTCGTAAGCTGGATTCTTGTCAGACAAGCATACGCCATATGACTCCCCTTTCCGCAAATGAGGCACAAACCCAACCTCTTTCGACAATTGTTAAAGTTGTGGGCCGGTCCTCCACAATCACTACATGGGGCTTTATCTTACCTTGCCCCAGTCAGAGCTGGTAATGCCGGGGGAGCTTGTGGAACCGATCATGCGTTGCGAGGCTTCTTGAAAGGACCCTTTGTGTTGGAAAACACGAAAGAGTTGAGCAGCGGAAGTTTAAAATTTTCCAAAAGTTTAATCGTTGTCTTGGAATTTTTGTATCGCATCATAGCGTGTTTTAGTAACTTACAAATGTAGAAGCTTTCTAGTGATGTCGTTACCACCTAAGGAACACCCTTCAAGCGAAATCCCTCGAACGGCCTTCGAATTAGACTCCAAATTAGAAGCCTTCCAAAGCGTATCCGCACCAGGCCTAGAAAACCATCAAACGAGTGAGAATGCTAGTTCTATGGCTTGTGTTAGGCTAGGATTTACTTTGAAAACTTTTCTTTTGGATTTTCTCAAAAACTTAACACTTCTTGAGTGTTGGTCTAAAGAATAAGAGAAGCACCATCCCTAGTATATATACTAGGTTGGTTCGATCCTATTAGGTTTTCCAAGACCCAATTGGATTGTTTTCTTGCTCACTAGTTAACTAATTTAATTAATAATTTAATTGGAATAATAAGTTCCTAACTTACTCTCCATGTCTTGCAAGAATAACCTTCTCTCTCCTACAATAGGAAGTTTGACTTTTCAACTTTCCTAAAGTTAAAAGTCAATATTCAATAAATAATTTAATTCCCAATTAATTATTTATTGGGTTAAGTTTATTTGAGAATAGTCTTAACTAGGGATGTAAACGAGCCGAGCCGAGCCTTGGCCTTTTTTCGTGGATCGAGCTCGGTGCGACTCTGGCTCGTGAGCGGCTCGGCTTGGCTCGAGCTTCTTGAAAATGTATATTTTTTATTTAAAAAATAATTATTTTTAATATTTATATATATTTATATATAAAAATAAGTATATACATATATAATATTATATATTATTTAAGTATTTTTATATATATAAATTAATATTTATTTATTTTTAATTAAAAATAGTGGCTCGCGAGCCTACAATAAAAGAGCTTGGGTTCGAGCTCAGCTCAGCTCGGCTCAATAAAGCTCGCGAGCCGACTCGCTCATTTACATCCCTAGTCTTAACAATTAATTCAAAATTAATTAATTACAATTTAATTAATTAATTTTCTAGAAAAGAATTCACGTGTGGAATAAACCACACGTCGGAGCCACGCATCAGCCACATGTGCTTAACACGTGGCAGCCACGTAGGCATGCGTGACACGTGGCAGACACATGTCCTTGACCAGTGGCAATGCCCACGTGTTCCAATCTCTATTTTGATCAACAATTTGATCCTTCGTTAATCATATTAACATCCTACCATAACCCTCGTATTCTGGCATTTGTGTGTGACCCTTTAGGTTTATTATTCGATTAGCAGTGACAACAATTAATTAATTCCCTAATTAATTAATCATGTCACAGACCACACTACCGTAATCTAGGAATGGGTGTGTGACCCCTAGCCGAATAACGAAATGAATCAAAGAACTTTTCAGTCAATGACAATCAGTGAAATACGATCCTCCTACAACTCCATCTCTCAATCAAGAACTAAGGCATGCGAATATTCTCAGAGCCCAAATATTCTTGATCTTTAAAGTTAAGTTCGTTTCATATCCATTTCGATCTTAATCCTAGAAAACCCCATTTTCTAGATGTCTTGATCTTTTATCCACCTTCGCCAAGGGTTTAATATTCAATG
The DNA here is from genome assembly GCA_037501455.1 of Lantana camara. NCBI lineage: Eukaryota > Viridiplantae > Streptophyta > Magnoliopsida > Lamiales > Verbenaceae > Lantana > Lantana camara. Next base: position 44,646,183 of record CM074865.1, read on the forward strand.
GACTACGAACAACTCAATCAGTAAGAGATCATTCTTGTTCTTAACAAGTGCAGGTCCTTTATCGATTCTACTAATTCTTCATATGCCATTTGTGTAATCCCAACATAGGCCGTGCTTCAGGTGTCTACATGGCGACACCCTTTTGAGCCTATATCAAAGATTATAGAGTTAGCTCATATGAGACATTACAGAACCTCAAGTCTAAGGATTAATTAATCACGTCATTGACCTATGAGATATTTCCTAATCTGGAAGTTTCTGGAAACTTCCTTTCCCATTTAGGAATGTTCTCACGCGGGATATCTCAGTGATGAAGTTCTTGTAACAATCACCCTTATATATTATGAACGCATCAACGTATGCACTTATCACTCCATGAAAATAAGTGATCCTTCAAAAGGACATAATCACATAAGCAAGTCTTAGCAGAGTCAAGGTCGACACTCCCACTGTCTGTCGGACTCATTGACTTGGAGAAGTTTCTAATCCTCGCCTATGAAGTTAAGAACTTATTTCATGTACCCGTTCCCATAACGACAAAGTTCTTAAAGGCCTTATCGGGTTAGGGAAGTTCAGTACATGCAAAATTCATTCAAACCCAAACAGACATTAATAAGCACATAAAGAAGTGATTGCCTATGAACAAAATCATTTCGTTTATTATTCAAAGACTGTTTGTGATTTTACAAGAAAATAGTAAAGCAAACATCTGCTTTAAGGGTACTATTCCTAACAATCTCCCACTTGCCCGTCAAAGCCACTCAGTTGCTAATCTAAGTCCCATCTTTTGAAGATGTCCTTCGAAAGCCTGTTGACTAAGGGCTTTAGTAAGTGGATTTGTCATGTTCTCTGCCGATGTGACCCTTTCAATTTGCACATCTCCTCTTTTGAATATATTACGGATTAAGTGATACTTCCCCAAAATGTGTTTGGTCCTTTGGTGAGATCTTGGATCTCTCGTTTGAGCAACTGCCCTTGTGTTGTCACAAAACACTGTAACGGTGTCTTTAATGCTAGGAACTACACCTAGCTCATGGATGAAGTTTCTTACCCAAACACCTTCCTTAGCAGTATCGTTTGAAGCTAAGTATTCGGCCTCAATGGTCCGCCATTCAAGCAGAATATGTATACTGACATGCATTTAAAGTCATCCATTCTAACACCCCAGATAGAAGGTGTCACATTCCTCGCACCGAGACCCGACCCGTATATGAAATGGGAAGTCCATACATGTGCCAAGTCACGGCGAACGGGGACTCACTCACTCGCTATGCTAGGCGGGAGCTAACTATCGAAACAAAAAAAAAAAACAATTCGATAGAATAAATACACGTGCGGAAGCAAACATGTAATCAATCACAAATACAAGCAATAATGACGGGTTCCACTAGCATAGATTCCTAGTCCCGAAAATTCAAATATAAATCATAAATCAAAATCATACTACACGGGTTCAAATTACAATATGCGTGTGGTGTAACTCCGACTTAACCACTGGACTCGACAGACCCAAAATCCCGCCTAGCACTCCAAAACCTGCAAAAGAACTGAAAATAAGGCCGGGTTCAATCTATAGGAGACTGGTGGGTATAAAACAGGGTTTAATATTAGAATATTACAAGAATTTAAACACCCACACATGCAAGCTATAATCCCGTGCGAGTTTTTTGAAATATTTCCCAAGTGGGTGAAAATGAAATAAAACAACGCTCGGGATTACAACAATCAGTTTACTTCAATCATTACAATCATACGGTCATTAAGTGAGCCCGAGTGAGCCCGGCGAGAGGGCAAAATCTCCAACCTCCACCTCGTGTGTGCATTTATTCATTTATTCGTTAATTAGTGATCATGTAATAATTCATTCAGTCACAATCATTCGTTCATTCAATCGTTCGTTCAATCAATTATTCATGCAATCATTCATTATACTTACACCTTTTTCCTCCGGGCGGTGGACGGGTTACCAAGACCCGGCCACCTCAATCATTGACCAGTGGGGTTTCATGAGTTCCCCAAAGGCGCTCTGTCCCTTTTCCTCGCTAACCTCTTAGCGAGTTCCGGAATCTGTAATTTGGTTGGGACTAGTACACGGGATCCCCGTCAGCCCTTACTTCCCCGGTTCGCCACGTGCACCAAGTCCCAGGGCCCCCATTCAATGTGATCAATCAATTCTCGCCAAAACATTGGTAGGGTAAACATTAAAAAGGGTTTAACATTCGAAATCATTGACTCTATGAAAAACTCAATATAGATATAGATATACTTTTGGCCGAAATCATGTATATTAGGGTATATCGGGTCATTTCTTAACTAATAGTGGAAAAACCCACCTGTTACACCTTACCGAACGGTACCAAGAGGAAAAGAAGACAAGAAGGTAGCCTCAGAACCCAGCAAGTCTCCGCCCTGAAGAAACTGTACAAAGGATAAGTTAGTGGACTCGTGAGACACAAGACTCTAAGTGATCCATATATGACGCACGGCATGTTATACACATGATATGAGATGCATAAAAAGCATGAATCATGTTATGAAGTCATATAATCAAGTAATTCATTCAAAACATTCAATACATGGTGGTTTCATATTCATGTGTTTCATATCTTTCACATTTTGTTCCAACTTAAGGTATAACCTTAGAAAAATACTCAAAACATACATATCAATATTTTTACAATGCATAAGAATCAATTTAAGGTGAAAGAAATTCATTTACACATAAAGAAAGCAATAGTTGAAAAGAAGGCCATATTGTAGCATTTAAATGTTCACATTATCATTTCACGGTTACACATTGAATTCACAACATAAAATCCATAATCATAACAAAACATATCACATATTATCAATTAATCAAACATAAAATTCATTCAAGTCACATACGGAGTCCGAGAGAATGGAAGGAAAGTAAGAATACGGATTTGAGCAAGTTTAGGTGAGAGCTGACAGTTTCTGGAATGCACAAGCTATAAAGAATTGAACATATCTTAAGTTCTAGAAATTGGAATTAGGTTTTGTTTGTTTGATATGAAACTAGACACATAGACCTTTCCAAGGATATATGGCTCGTATTCTAGTTCAAAATGAAGAGAAAGTGACGTACGCTTGAAATTAGGTGATTGCAGATTTTCGGTAAAGTGGCGACACCAAAAATAATTGATTATATTTCACAAATGACAAAAGATATTCAGATGATTCTAATTTAAGATTATTCTAGACTTCAATAGGTTTCCAACGGTTCAAAGTTACACTGAAAAATAGTCGCGGCCGCGACGGCAAGACAGTAGCTCAAAAATTTGATGGTCGCGGCCGCGACACTTTTAAGAGTAAAACGGGCGCGGGCACGACCCTGTTCCAGGCGAGAAAGTATACCTTTCAAAGGAAGAACGCAGGGGAGCTCGTCTCGGGCTCCTGTATGATCCGACAAGGCAACAAAACCCACAAAACAACCAAATACAACATATATACACATATCAGTCATCAATTCATGAATTAATCCATCAAATTTTATAAACCCACATAATAGATACATACACATATATACATATATCCACATATACCTTGGTGAGTGAAGGAAGAAGATGAAGGAGATGAAATGGAGCTTGTTCTTGGCTTGGAAGTGAACAAGAATCCCCTTGCTTCCTTGTCTCTAGCTTGGCTCGATTTTAGGGAAAGAAGGGGAAGGGGTTGGATCTTTGGTGTTGGGAGAAAATGGAAGAAGAAGAATGGGGTGTGGGGGGGGGGGTGTATAGCTCGTGGAATACAAGAGGGGAAAAGGGGGAAATTGGTCTTTGGTCCCTTAGCCATTTAAGTGCATCAATTAAGGCCCCAATGTTTGACAGAATAACAATTGGGTCAAATCTAAGGTTCGGTTGGGTCCAAGGATTTCATATAAGATCAAATACGTACATAATCGAAACAAAACATTAAATAGCGAATATACAAGTAACAAATAAATTTAAATAACATAGTCAACGATCACATAAATCATCTAGATCACGTAATGACAATTAATTCACGAAAGTAGTCCACTTACCATATAAATCACATAAAAGCCACATAATAACAACTAGTTCACAGAATTAATAAATTAAACAGTCACTTAGCAATTAAAACATAATAAAAATCACATAACACTCGGTCTAATCCCACTCGTGACGTCATACCTGACTTGTCGAGAAATCAGGGCGTTACATCCATGTATGATGCAAAGCTTGCATCATAGTATCCTCTAATGACAAGATGTTGCTGGCCTCTGTAAACCAAGAACAAATCCTTAGTTCTTCTCAAGTACTTAAGGATGTTCTTTACAGCAGTCCAATGACCTTCACCAGGGTCAGATTGGAATCGGCTAGTCACGCTAAGTGCATAAGCCACATCTGGTCAAGTATACATTATGTATCCTATAGCTGATGCATAAGGAATTCTGGACATCCTGGAGTTTTCAAGTTAAGTCTTGAGACACAGCTTCTTCGAAAGAACTGTTCCCGGGTCTATTGGAAGTTTTCCACGTTTAGATTCTTCCAAACTAAACCTCTTTAGTATTCTGTCTATGTAAACCAACTATGATAATCCTAACAATCTCCTAGATCTATCTCGATAGATCTTTATCCAGAGAATGTAGGATGCATCACCAAGATCCTTCATCTTAAATTCGTTCGATAACCAAGACTTTGTTACTTTCATGTCATCCTTCGCGTTCCCAATGAGGAGGATGTCATCTACATAAAGTATAAAAAATTGAAACGAGGTTTCCAATTCTTTCTTGTACACGCAGGACTCATTCGTATTTTGAATAAAGCCAAACGATTTGACCTCTTCATCAAATCGAATGTTCCAATTCCTAGAAGCTTTTTCCAATCCATAGATTGAACGTTGAAGCTTATAAACCTTTTGTTCGCTCCCACTGAATGTGAAACCTATGGGTTGCTCCATGTAAATGTCTTTGCTAATGTCTCCATTGAGAAAGGCAGTTTTCACATCCATTTACCATATTTCGTAGTCATAATATGCTGCAATGGCAAGCAATTTCCTAATGGACTTTTGCATTGCAACCGGGGAGAAGGTTTCATCAAAGTCTACAGTGGTCTTTGAGTGAAACCTTTAGCAACTAATCTTGCTTTAAAGGCTTCCACGCTTCCATCTACTCCAAGCTTGCGCTTATATATCATTTACACCCTATGGGCCTGATCCCATCAAGTGGATCAACCAAGGTCCAAACTTGATTAGAGTACATGGACACCATTTCGGATTTCATTACTTCTTTCCACTATTCAGAGTCCGAATCTAACAGTGCCTCCACATAAGTTGATGGATCATTATCCATTTGAGATGTTTGGTGGAGAAAACCATACCATCTCTCCGGTTGTCTAGGATTCAGAACGTCTTATTTGATGAGGATTTTTGCGTGTATCACTCTCTTGGATTGGCTTAGGGACGTTAGTCTCCAAACATAGCGTGGGACCTTGGTCTCGAACTTCTTCGAGTTCTACGATCTTGGCTTTCTTTTCTTTAAGGAACGAGTCCTCAAGAAAAGTGGTGTTTCCTAACACAAAGACCTTTTATTCAAGTGGATCGTAGAAATAATATCCTATTGACTCTTTAGGATATCCTACGAAGTTGCACAAGCTTGATCTAGCTTCAAGCTTATCTCCCACTGTTCTCTTCATGTAAGCAGGACAACCCTAAATTCTTAAGTAAGAATAATTAGGGATTTTGCCGAACCACATTTCATATGGGGTTTTGGGTACAGAATCGGAGGGAACAGGATTCAGAATCTTAACTGTTGATTCTAAGGCATAACCCCATAATGAAGGTGGTAATTCAGTGAAGCTCATCATGGAACGAACCATATCAAGTAGTGTAGCACCCGAATACAAGGTACCACATCCCCCGCACCGAGACCTGACCCCGAATATGAAATGGACAATCCATACCTGAGCTAAATCACGGCGAACGGGGACATACACACTCGCTAGGCTAGGCGGGAGCTAACTTTCGTAACTAAAGAGACAGTAAAACAGAAATATTACCAATGCGGAAGCAAAGTACTTTCATGAATAAGAAGGAAAGCAAAGAGTAACAGGTTCAACTAGCATAGATACCTAATCCCGAAATTCAATATAATCATAAAACATCAGTTACGGTTTCTTCTGATCTTAAAAATTCATTCAGAAATCATGATAGTAGCAATAATCAATACAAATCTTACATTCTTCAAAACTACAACAAATCATGGTACACCATGCATATGGATAGACTCTGACTTAACCGAAAGACTTAATAGACCTGACTTCCCGCCTAGCACTCCAACCTGCAAGAACACTGAAAACAATCCGGGTTCAGTCTATACGAGACTGGTGGGTATAAAACGAGGCATATATAATATAAGACAATATTAAAACATTCACATGCAAATTATAATCCCCAATGAGGTTTTCAATGCATTTCCCAAGTGGGTAAAATAAAGAAGTCATCAAAAGGGATTATAACATTCATTTTCATTCTTTAGGTTTTTTGTGGCCCGGCGAGTAGGCGTGCATTATCTCCAACCAACTCCTCGTGTAGTTAATTAAACATTCATTCTTTCTTTATTTCATTCATGCACTACATTCTTTTGTGCACATTCATGAACATTTACACATTCTTCCTCAGGGTGATGGCCGGGTGATCGGCCCGAACCATCCATTCATTGACCAAAAGGGGAACATGACTCCCCAGATGGCACTCAGTGTCCATTCCTCGCTAACTCCTAACGAGGTCAGGTTACGCCGTTCATTGGTGGAACTAGTGTGAGGGATCACCGTCAGCCCATGCCTCCTCGGGCCACCACTCACACCCAGTCCTTCGGCCCCATTCTGTGCATTCATTCTTTCTTTCTCGCCAAAACATTTGGTAGGTTCATAAAAGAAGGGCTTTACTTTTAAAATCATTGACCCTTGAAAACGACTCTATATACATATATACTTTTGGTTGAAATCTTTACACATTGGGAGTATATAGGGTCGTTTAACTAAATAGTAGAGAAACCCACATGTCCTTAGCTTACCAACCAACATTAAGAAGAAACAAGAGGATTCGGAAGTGCCCTAAGAACCCGCAAGTCTCCGCCCTGGAGAAAACTGTACAAAGGACAATAGAGGGTACACGTAAGACTTAAGACTCCAAATGAACCAAATATGACGCACGACAGTGCAATGAATACGATATTAAAGTATAAGATATGATATCATGTCATAGAAACATTCTTGTGCACAATTAATGTCTTAAAGACATGTATACAAGTCATTCATTCCTTTCAAGAAGTGTTCATATCCATATGAGTTAATGACTTTCATTTCTATACCACATAAATCTAAGAAATTCAAATGATGATCATCACACGTAGTATAACATGTAAACACTTCATATCAATCATTAAAAGAAGCACAACATCATTTAGGGTTCAAACATGAAGCTTCAATGCAAGCATGTACCATATTGGAGCAAGGAAGACAAATTGAGCCATAAACTATATACAACAAGTATATCATAGATTATAAGGGCACAAGAGGTGATATTATATCAAGGGATCATTCATGTGTATGATTAGCATCTTAAAGTCATATAAACTTCCACTTCATCATTTCAAGAATCAATCAAATTCATTTAAGTTCATTACTTCCATATTCCATAGCAAATTAATTCAAGAAATTCAAATAACGAACATAACACGTAGTCTAACATATTTACAATTAGAAAATAGGTAAATAAAGACATTCAAGTCATGTTTAGAAATTAATTAACATGAAACAGATAACAATTAAATTCTAAAATTTAAATAAATTAAATAAGACTTAAATATATATATATATATCTGTAGCACCCCGGAGCGAAGGGCACCACATCCCCCGCACCCGATACGTGCCACGAAATAGAGACTCCGCACACGCACCAAGTTACTGCGAAAGGGTGACAAACAAAAACCCACACGTTAGCTAGGCGGTCTAGACCCTCATTCAGAGTGCACAACAAAACAAAAGCGAATGCGGAAGCATCAGGATCACGAATATACAAACATACATGCTTGAATCAATACAAATTATACATCTTATGCCCGACCAAGGCTAAAAGTGTCATATAAGGCAAGCTCAAAATCCGAATCATATTTCATACAAAGCTTATACATAGTACCATACTTATACATATTTATACTTAGTACCAAAACTGGAAATAAAGATGAAAGGACGCAAAAGACACCACTAACAAACTCGAACGACCCAAAATAAAAGACCACCGCCTATCACGAACCAAGGACCTGCACCTACAAACTCAAGAAGCAACGGGGGAAAAAGAAACAACGAAGAGAGGTCAGTCTTAAAGACTGGTGAGGGGGCTAACACACGCACCCGTACATAAATATAGAGCATAGCATATTCAAATCTTAGAGTATTCATGACCCGGGTGTGGTTTTTGCAATCCAAATTATTTTGACACGTGATAACATATATAGAAAAAGGTTTAGGGCCGAAGGCCAAAATCAACCAATTTTAAGAATTAGCAGTCCCCACCCGTTTCACGAATCTTATATAGAAACATATCCATAACGGAAACAAAGCTTGTCCTAGTAACTCGGCGAGAACGAGTTCCTACTAATCTCCTTCAAAAAAGCAAAACTCAAAGCTTATCACTCGAAGATACAAAACAAACATAAACACAAACCTCCTTATTCCATGGGATGTCAGGGTCGTGAGTTTCATGACACTCACGCCCAAGGACTCCGTCCCCCACCTCCCTCGAGTGGGTTTCAGGTTGATTCTATTAGTGGAGAAGTGTCCCGGGCTTGCACCGGCGACCCCAATGGTCGTCCCGGGTCTCCTAACCACACAACTCCTGGGCCCAAACGAAAGTCACACTTACACTTATCACAAAAATCTTATCTCGCAAAAACTTATCACACACGCACACCAACCCTTTTCTCAAAACAAAGAAACAAAATATAGTTTACTTATACTTAAAAACATTTTTCAAACGTTCATAACAAAAGGGCTAGACCCAGAAAATTCATATCGAACAAGTATTTATATACATATATACGTATAGGTCACATGCGGGCTTGAAATCACATATAGGGTTGTAGGTCATAATAGCTAAAACAAAGAAAACCTCACCTTGACGAACCAACCGAACAAAACGGGCAAACCAAAGCAACGGCTTCTACAAGATGACCTCGTCACCCTTGGGACTAATCTATGAGCAAAGGAGACAACAAGAGACGTACTTAAACTCAAATGAACCATATTGACATTCGGCAAATGCATATGAATGCAAGTGATGCAATGCACTTCACATAAATTTATACTTAGGTATATCAAACCTAATATCGAGTCATCACTCAAATAATTCATGAATTAATTACATAACATGTCAAATATATTCATAACATATCATATTGTAGCATAGCACAAGTATTCATAAGGTTAAAGTTGATATAAAAGGCAAAGGATACATAAGAAGTGAAATAAATTAGCATATAAGAGCATAGGAATTCATATTAAATTGTAAGTCAAATAAATCACGTTAAACGAATCCATAATTTTCGTATAACAAGTACACCATATCATATAACATGTTATTAAAGCATTCATTTCAATTAAGGAGCAAGGAATAATCATGCAAGGCATATAAACGAGACATGAAGTCATAAACGCACATTAAGGTACCATACGTTGCATATGAGACCATGATTCGAAAACGAGCAATTAAATCAAGCCATAAATTCATAAAACACAAGTTAACACATAATATATCAAGTTAGCAATGCATACGAGTCACAAACGGGACAAGAGAAAGCAATTAAAAGCAACGAAACGACGAAAGAATTTCCCCCGGGCTGTCACCGTGAGACATGACACGGCCATGTCCAAAAAGCAAAGGAAACGGACACGGCCGTGTCCGAATTTATAAAAATCTGATGCCCAAGTCAAGGCCTTGACACGGACGTGTCATGCTGCAGTTCATTCTTGACATGGCCATGTCAAGCATTTCTCCAAAACAAAAATGTGCAGCAGCAGTTCGGTTTTGAAGAGGAAAAACAGGGCAATATGCAGCAGCTCTTGGAGGCTTTCTTATCACATTTCAACACATATATCATGCATGAAATGAACCTTAAATAACCACATTAACATCCCATAATATGCAGCAACAAAGGTCCCTTCAATCATGCAAGAAACGAAGCAAAGAGAGGCATGAATTCAAGCAGGCTGTACTCTCAGATTTGCAGCAGCAATGATGCATGAAAACAGGGCAAAATAGGGCATAAAAGCTTAAGGAAACTTAGCTAACATGTAGAACAACTCATATACTTCATGTCCATGCAATTTCATACGAAAATAAGCACAAGAGATCATCAAACCAGACCAAAAATCCTGACAGCAGTTCATACTGGCGAGCAGATTTTTGCAGCAGTTTTCGAGCTCAAAACTCATCATATAAACCAAGATTTTCTAGGAAAAACTGAGCATGTTCATAGAGAAACATGTGTAACACATAACCAAGCATTAACACACGAAATTGGATGCAAGAATTCTTCAAAGAAAGCTCAAAAACATGACAGCAGTTCGGTTAAAAAGGAGCTGACAGCAGCAGTTCGAAATTCCATTTTCAGGGCCAAAAACTCAAGCTTTCATTCATGTTATCAATGGAGAATCAGCCCTAACACATCTAGCATGAAGTATAAATCAAGTATGGAAGCAAAGTGTGAAGAAGGCAAGCTAAATCAAAAAGGCAAGAATCATCTCCAACTTCCTATTCAAGCTCTACCTCAAACCCTTATTAAATCTGACTTAAAACAAGAATTATAAGGATCAAAACATGCATAAAAGTGTGAAGAATACATAAATATACTAACCTTCAAGAGTTGATCATATATGGAAGAGATTAGGCTTCAAAATCTCAAGGCATGGATGAGGGTTTCTCCTTTCCCCTTCTTCTCTCTTGTTCAACAGCTTCTCCTTCTCTTTTGGATGTGTGTGGCTTAAAATAGGGCTGAAGAAAGGGTGAGAGATGAGTTAAGGTCACAAAAGTCATGGTTTAAGGCTTGATCATGGTTAAATTGGGCCCACAAACTCAAGACTAGTCAAAGAAGGCTCCTCTAGCACAAGCTGCTCATTCCGGGCGAAAAACGGGGGTCCAAATGGGCTTAGAAAAATACCAAATTAGGTCCTTGGCTTCAGCTCTTCGTTACGAGTCCGACGCCTCTTCCGGAATTCGAATCCGAATTCCCGATCTCAAGTTATGGCCTCAAGAAGACCAGGCGCGCTAAAACTAGTTAGGCCCTCATGTCCCTTGTCAAACACTTAAGGTTTAAAACCTAGACAAACGAACCCAAAAACTTAAAACGAGCAGGCAAACACATTCATAACTCACATATATCATGCATATCCAAAATTTCACAAAATTCGGAATTCTATTCCGGCACATAACGAGCAAATTACAGGGCCTGTAAGCTTAAACGTTCAAATTCAAAATTCAATTATAAAGAAATAATTTCAATTATTATTTAACAAGTAATTCAAATTAATTAAGAATATCCTTTAACTTGAAAAATAAATAATTAAAGGCGCAATTAACACTCTCGATAAAACATACCTGTACGGTCGGACGAGCGGGATGTTACAAACTCCCCTCCTTCAAAAGGACCTGTCCTCAGGTCCGCAACGGAATCTTGATCAACTCCGAGAGCAACTCAACCCCACACTTCCGCTGCGCCACTCTGATTTGGTTCTCAAGTGGCCTCTCGAATTCTCAAATCCCGCCACGAGTCTCGGTGAAAGTCTTCAACTCCAAGGGTCTTCTCTTCCAAACCACAGAGTTCTCGAAATCAACTCGAGCCACTAAACCATGAGAAAATGGATCGACTCGTTAGAACGAGCAATCACTCGAATCCCATTAAATCTCCTTAATCTTAGCAAACCGAACACAAATTCCTTAGCTGTTTGCTCCCACTTCCACATAAAATTCAGACGTAGTTGGAGAATCGAACCGGTTCCTGATGCTCGGTTTTCAACCGATAGCGCTTTAACATTACTACACGAACACTACAAGAAATCCTACAAATTCTGACGGAAAATTCCGAGGGATCCGTCGGAATTCCGAGGGAATTCCGACGGGATACATGCCGTAGGAAAACCCTCCCTCGGAATTCAAAACCGACGGAAAACCGACGGAATTCCGAGGGACAAAAATCATAAGAAAAAAATGAAATTTAAAAAATTCCGACGGAATTCCGAGGGAAATTCCGTCGGAATTTGCTTTAAAAAAAATTTTTAATTAATTATTTCCGACGGAATTCCATCGGAATTTACTGGAAAAAAAAATTTTAATTAATTATTTCCGACGGAATTTCCCTCGGAATTCCGTCGGAATTTACTGGAAAAATAAAAACTTAATGCGCCCCTGGGGATTCGAACACCCGACGTTGTGGTAGTAAGACCTTATGGAAACCAAGGTAAACCAGTTGAGCTAGATCAATTCATTGGTTTAGTTTGATACAAATATTTATATATCATTTGAAATAATAAAATCATAAATTTTGTAGACTATATTTAAAATTGAGTTCTAAGAAAATATTAATTATAACTACAAATATTATAATACGTCATAAGAATTCAATTTAAGCATAGATAAAACCGACGGAATTCCGACGGAAATCCCGTCGGAATTATTTAATATTATTTTTAATTTTTATTTTTAAAAAATCCGAGGGAATTCCGACGGAAAGTTCCGTCGGAATTATTTAATATTATTTTTAAATTTTATTTTTAAAAAAATCCGATGGAATTCCGACGGAATTTCCGTCGGATTTATTTAATTTTTATTTTAAAAAAAAAAAACAAATTCCGTCGGAATCCCGTCGGAATTCCCGATCTCAAGTTATGGCCTCCAGAAGACCAGGCGCGCTAAAACTAGTTAGGCCCTCCTGTCCCTTGTCAAACACTTAAGGTTTAAAACCTCGACAAACGAACCCAAAAACTTAAAACGAGCAGGCAAACACATTCATAACTCACATATATCATGCATATCCAAAATTTCACAAAATTCGGAATTCTATTCCGGCACATAACGAGCAAATTATAGGGCCTGTAAGCTTAAACGTTCAAATTCAAAATTCAATTATAAAGAAATAATTTCAATTATTATTTAACAAGTAATTCAAATTAATTAAGAATATCCTTTAACTTGAAAAATAAATAATTAAAGGCGCAATTAACACTCTCGATACAACATACCTGTACGGCCGGACGAGCGGGATGTTACAAACTCCCCTCCTTCAAAAGGACCTGTCCTCAGGTCCGCAACGGAATCTTGATCAACTCCGAGAGCAACTCAACCCCACACTTCCGCTGCGCCACTCTGATTTGGTTCTCAAGTGGCCTCTCGAATTCTCAAATCCCGCCACGAGTCTCGGTGAAAGTCTTCAACTCCAAGGGTCTTCTCTTCCAAACCACAGAGTTCTCGAAATCAACTCGAGCCACTAAACCATGAGAAAATGGATCGACTCGTTAGAACGAGCAATCACTCGAATCCCATTAAATCTCCTTAATCTTAGCAAACCGAACACAAATTCCTTAGCTGTTTGCTCCCACTTCCACATAAAATTCAGACGTAGTTGGAGAATCGAACCGGTTCCTGATGCTCGGTTTTCAACCGATAGCGCTTTAACATTACTACACGAACACTACAAGAAATCCTGCAAATTCTGACGGAAAATTCCGAGGGATCCGTCGGAATTCCGAGGGAATTCCGACGGGATACATGCCGTAGGAAAACCCTCCCTCGGAATTCAAAACCGACGGAAAACCGACGGAATTCCGAGGGACAAAAATCATAAGAAAAAAATGAAATTTAAAAAATTCCGACGGAATTCCGAGGGAAATTCCGTCGGAATTTGCTTTAAAAAAAATTTTTAATTAATTATTTCCGACGGAATTCCATCGGAATTTACTGGAAAAAAAAATTTTAATTAATTATTTCCGACGGAATTTCCCTCGGAATTCCGTCGGAATTTACTGGAAAAATAAAAACTTAATGCGCCCCTGGGGATTCGAACACCCGACGTTGTGGTAGTAAGACCTTATGGAAACCAAGGTAAACCAGTTGAGCTAGATCAATTCATTGGTTTAGTTTGATACAAATATTTATATATCATTTGAAATAATAAAATCATAAATTTTGTAGACTATATTTAAAATTGAGTTCTAAGAAAATATTAATTATAACTACAAATATTATAATACGTCATAAGAATTCAATTTAAGCATAGATAAAACCGACGGAATTCCGACGGAAATCCCGTCGGAATTATTTAATATTATTTTTAATTTTTATTTTTAAAAAATCCGAGGGAATTCCGACGGAAAGTTCCGTCGGAATTATTTAATATTATTTTTAAATTTTATTTTTAAAAAAATCCGATGGAATTCCGACGGAATTTCCGTCGGATTTATTTAATTTTTATTTTAAAAAAAAAAAACAAATTCCGTCGGAATCCCGTCGGAATTCCCGATCTCAAGTTATGGCCTCCAGAAGACCAGGCGCGCTAAAACTAGTTAGGCCCTCCTGTCCCTTGTCAAACACTTAAGGTTTAAAACCTCGACAAACGAACCCAAAAACTTAAAACGAGCAGGCAAACACATTCATAACTCACATATATCATGCATATCCAAAATTTCACAAAATTCGGAATTCTATTCCGGCACATAACGAGCAAATTATAGGGCCTGTAAGCTTAAACGTTCAAATTCAAAATTCAATTATAAAGAAATAATTTCAATTATTATTTAACAAGTAATTCAAATTAATTAAGAATATCCTTTAACTTGAAAAATAAATAATTAAAGGCGCAATTAACACTCTCGATACAACATACCTGTACGGCCGGACGAGCGGGATGTTACAAACTCCCCTCCTTCAAAAGGACCTGTCCTCAGGTCCGCAACGGAATCTTGATCAACTCCGAGAGCAACTCAACCCCACACTTCCGCTGCGCCACTCTGATTTGGTTCTCAAGTGGCCTCTCGAATTCTCAAATCCCGCCACGAGTCTCGGTGAAAGTCTTCAACTCCAAGGGTCTTCTCTTCCAAACCACAGAGTTCTCGAAATCAACTCGAGCCACTAAACCATGAGAAAATGGATCGACTCGTTAGAACGAGCAATCACTCGAATCCCATTAAATCTCCTTAATCTTAGCAAACCGAACACAAATTCCTTAGCTGTTTGCTCCCACTTCCACATAAAATTCAGACGTAGTTGGAGAATCGAACCGGTTCCTGATGCTCGGTTTTCAACCGATAGCGCTTTAACATTACTACACGAACACTACAAGAAATCCTGCAAATTCTGACGGAAAATTCCGAGGGATCCGTCGGAATTCCGAGGGAATTCCGACGGGATACATGCCGTAGGAAAACCCTCCCTCGGAATTCAAAACCGACGGAAAACCGACGGAATTCCGAGGGACAAAAATCATAAGAAAAAAATGAAATTTAAAAAATTCCGACGGAATTCCGAGGGAAATTCCGTCGGAATTTGCTTTAAAAAAATTTTTTAATTAATTATTTCCGACGGAATTCCATCGGAATTTACTGGAAAAAAAAATTTTAATTAATTATTTCCGACGGAATTTCCCTCGGAATTCCGTCGGAATTTACTGGAAAAATAAAAACTTAATGCGCCCCTGGGGATTCGAACACCCGACGTTGTGGTAGTAAGACCTTATGGAAACCAAGGTAAACCAGTTGAGCTAGATCAATTCATTGGTTTAGTTTGATACAAATATTTATATATCATTTGAAATAATAAAATCATAAATTTTGTAGACTATATTTAAAATTGAGTTCTAAGAAAATATTAATTATAACTACAAATATTATAATACGTCATAAGAATTCAATTTAAGCATAGATAAAACCGACGGAATTCCGACGGAAATCCCGTCGGAATTATTTAATATTATTTTTAATTTTTATTTTTAAAAAATCCGAGGGAATTCCGACGGAAAGTTCCGTCGGAATTATTTAATATTATTTTTAAATTTTATTTTTAAAAAAATCCGATGGAATTCCGACGGAATTTCCGTCAGATTTATTTAATTTTTATTTTAAAAAAAAAAAACAAATTCCGTCGGAATCCCGTCGGAATTCCCGATCTCAAGTTATGGCCTCCAGAAGACCAGGCGCGCTAAAACTAGTTAGGCCCTCCTGTCCCTTGTCAAACACTTAAGGTTTAAAACCTCGACAAACGAACCCAAAAACTTAAAACGAGCAGGCAAACACATTCATAACTCACATATATCATGCATATCCAAAATTTCACAAAATTCGGAATTCTATTCCGGCACATAACGAGCAAATTATAGGGCCTGTAAGCTTAAACGTTCAAATTCAAAATTCAATTATAAAGAAATAATTTCAATTATTATTTAACAAGTAATTCAAATTAATTAAGAATATCCTTTAACTTGAAAAATAAATAATTAAAGGCGCAATTAACACTCTCGATACAACATACCTGTACGGCCGGACGAGCGGGATGTTACAAACTCCCCTCCTTCAAAAGGACCTGTCCTCAGGTCCGCAACGGAATCTTGATCAACTCCGAGAGCAACTCAACCCCACACTTCCGCTGCGCCACTCTGATTTGGTTCTCAAGTGGCCTCTCGAATTCTCAAATCCCGCCACGAGTCTCGGTGAAAGTCTTCAACTCCAAGGGTCTTCTCTTCCAAACCACAGAGTTCTCGAAATCAACTCGAGCCACTAAACCATGAGAAAATGGATCGACTCGTTAGAACGAGCAATCACTCGAATCCCATTAAATCTCCTTAATCTTAGCAAACCGAACACAAATTCCTTAGCCGTTTGCTCCCACTTCCACATAAAATTCAGACGTAGTTGGAGAATAGAACCGGTTCCTGATGCTCGGTTTTCAACCGATAGCGCTTTAACATTACTACACGAATTGAAGTTTGCAACATCTTTCTCACGCCGATACATCTTTTGTAACAGCCCGAAAACCCGCCTGTCGATATTGTCCGCTTTGGTGGGCTAAGCGACACCACCCTCACGGTTTTGTTTCTCCCGGTGGAATTTAAGCCCGAAGGCGCCCACCCAGGAAAAGGCCTCTACAAGGGGAGGGGGATCCACCACTTTATAAAGTGGCTTCAAGCCCACCTCCAATCCGATGTGGGACAAAGCACCTTTGGCTATTACAGTCCACCCCCCTTAAGAGGGCCCAGCGTCCTCGCTGGCACACCGAATCCGGGAACCTGGCTCTGATACCATTTGTAACAGCCCGAAAACCCGCCTGTCGATATTGTCCGCTTTGGTGGGCTAAGCGACACCACCCTCACGGTTTTGTTTCTCCCGGTGGAATTTAAGCCCGAAGGCGCCCACCCAGGAAAAGGCCTCTACAAGGGGAGGGGGATCCACCACTTTATAAAGTGGCTTCAAGCCCACCTCCAATCCGATGTGGGACAAAGCACCTTTGGCTATTACATCTTTACCGATTCTTCAAGTTCTTGAACAACTCAAACCAGGAGTGGGTGAAACTTGTGACCTTGCACTCTCGAGGCGTAGGCCACGCTCTGCGGCTAACAACGCACGACCAAAGCCTTCCTTCATACCTCGATCGAGAGCGAGTAGCCTTATGTACCTTGGGCCGATAAAAATCGATGCCAAAGGCAACTCTCTTCAACCGCCTCTCCGCACTCCAAGCTATGCCTCTTACTTGTCATTCATGTCAATGGATTGGCATTCTTGAGAAAGATTCGCCTTGTTTACCCCGACGACACAAGAGACTTCTCATCCTGAGGCAATTCTCGGTTCCTCTACTCTGATACGTAGTCGACAAAACCCTTATTGAAACTAAACTCCGCAAAGGCCTCGAAACTCTGAAGAACAACGAACAACTCGAGAGCAAGAGAAGGGTATTAATCTTCCACAATTGAGATTGTGCAGCTCACGATAGTTATACTCGTCCTAAAGTCCCATTTTCTTCTTAGATAGAACATAGATACTCCACAAAGAAGTACCCGAACGAGCGAACCACCTTCTAAGAGCTTGTCGAGCTACGCCTTCCACTCTAACAATCTCGCCAGAGACCACCAAAAGCAAGTCTTCGAACAAGTCAGAACACTGGGATGAAAATCAACGACACCCTAATGCTCCAGTCAAGTGGTAAAGAATTCCACTTTCAAGGAAACACCAAAGAAGTCTTACTCCGATCTTTGTCTCCTCAAGCTTGACTCGATCCCTCAGTTACCCAAAGGTAAGTCACAGAGCTTGTCGCACCGTCCCGGAATGAACAACCACTTCTACAAAGGATATAGACGGGCCATCCTTCTATCTAGCACCCGAGGATATCATTGAGCCCAAGACGGGCCTCCTCAAGAAAACCACTAGCTCTACTCGGCGTTCGAACCACCAACCCACGCCTAAGGTAGTCCCGTACCTAACAAGAACAAGGCGCCTTCAAACTGAACACCGGGCAAACTCGACCGTCACAACTCACCAAGCACTCGAGCTCTCAACTCACTAACTCTCTTCAAGCAGAGAGTTCCACAGAAAACAACAACCGCAGTAACAACAATAAACGCAAGGAAAGCAACTAGACAAGCAACAAGTAAGTACCAAGAAGTAACGAAGAAAGGAAAGTGATACAAAAGCGGGTTACCCCCAAGATAAATATGCATGAATATAGTGCCATGAATGCAATTACCTCGATTCTTGGTTTTGGTTTGGTCTCCAATTTGAAGCCTTTGACGCCTTTTCCTTTGTTTGCTAGCCCTCGAACGATCACACTCCAGGGACTTGTGTTCTGAAGACACGCAAGCATAACATCTCTTTAACCGGATCCAACATCCTTCGAAGGTGTGGTTGGTCCCTCCACAATGAGCACACGGTGAGAATTCCCTTTCGGACCAAGGAGTCTTCCGAGGCTTAGATTTCTTCTTGTTGCTTCTCTTCTTGGTCGATGCACCTCGTCAAATCACTCACTTTCCCACTTGTAGGTTAGAACATGATCCTGGCTCAAATGATGGTTTCGGTGCATCTTCTTCATGTCCTTTTCTTGTCATCAACCAAGTTTCAACCCGTAATGCCTTCTCAGCGGCTTGATTCCACGTACTTGTATTCCTTATGACCAAACCTTCTCTAAACTCGTCTCGAAGGCCCTCCATGAAGTGCTTAGCCTTCAACCGATCATCACTTGTAATATGTGGCACGTAGGCACCCAACTTTTCGAATTCCTCCAAATATTCCATAACGGTGTTCTCTTCTTGCTTAAGGGCGAGAAATTCTTCAAGTCTTCGCTCTTGTAGAATACCAGGTGTATACCTTTTCCTAAATTCCCGAATGAATACATCCCATATCAAAGCTTCTCCCATCGCCTCAAGTTGGTGAGTAATTCTTGTCCACCATAAATTCGCTTGCCCTTGTAAAAGTAGGGTGACTAGGAGAACCCTATTTTGAGATTCACATGGCTATACTCGAAAAATTGCATCTACCCCCGCGAGCCATTCCCCGAATTCAATATCATTACCTCCTCGAAATTGTGGAGGGTTGAAAGTTCCAAACTCCCAGTACAAAGTTGCTATCGGATCCACAGATGGTATCCTGAAAATCTCAAAATTACAATAGGAATATAGGTGCATGTCGATTAATAAGTGCATGTTTATGTGCACGATTAATACAAATGATCCATATATTTCACATAAAGTGATGTAGTGAATGCAAACAAACACATAATCTTAAGCTGAACGACCTAAACAAACTCACACAACACTAGAGCTCCGGTTTTGCAACCCAGAGCTCTGATACCACTTTAGAGATGTAGCACCCCGGAGCGAAGGGCACCACATCCCCCGCACCCGACACGTGCCACGAAATAGAGACTCCGCACAGGCACCAAGTTACAGCGAACGGGTGAAAAACAAAAACCCACACGCTAGCTAGGCGGTCTAGACCCTCATTCAGAGTGTACAAAAGCGAATGCAGAAGCATCAGGATCACGAATATACAAACATACATGCTTGAATCAATACAAATTATACATCTTATGCCTGACCAAGGCCAAAAGAGTCATATAACGCAAGCTCAAAATCCGAATCATATTTCATACAAAGCTTATACATAGTACCATACTTATACATATTTATACGTAGTACCAAAACTGGAAATAAAGATGAAAGGACGCAAAAAACTCCACTAACAAACTCGAACGACCCAAAATAAAAGACCACCGCCTAGCACGAACCAAGGACCTGCACTTGCAAACTCAAGAAGCAAAGGGGTAAAAAGAAATAACGAAGAGGGGTCAATCCTAAAGACTGGCGAGGGGGCAAACACACGCACCCGTACATAAATATAGAGCATAGCATATTCAAATCTTGGAGTATTCATGAACCGGGAGTGGTTTTTGCAATCCAAATTATTTTGACACGTGATAGCATATATTGAAAAAGGTTTAGGGCCGAAGGCCAAAATCAACCAATTTTAAGAATTAGCAGTCCCCACCCGTTTCACGAATCTTATACAGAAACATATCCATAACGGAAACAAAGCTTATCCTAGTAACTCGGCGAGAACGAGTTCCAACTAATCTCCTTCAAAAAAGCAAAACTCAAAGCTTGTCACACGAAGATACAAAACAAACATAAACACAAACCTCCTTACTCCATGGGATGCAAGGGTGGCCACCCTTCGCATCCACGCTGAAACGTCAGGGTCGTGAGTTTCATGGCACTCACGCCCAAGGACTCCATCCCCCTCCTCCCTCCGAGTGGGTTTCGGGTTGATCCAATTAGTGGAGAAGTGTTCGGGCTTGCACCGGCGACCCCAATGGTCGTCCCGGGTCTCCCAACCACACAACTCCGGGGCCCAAACGAAAGTCACACTTACACTTATCACAAAAAGCTTATCACGCCAAAACTTATCACACACGCACACCAACCCTTTTCTCAAAACAAAGAAACAAAATATAGTTTACTTATACTTAAAAGCATTTTTCAAACGTTCATAACAAAAAGGCTAAACCCACAAATACATATCGAACACGTATCTATATACATATATACATACAGGTCACATGCGGGCTTGAAATCACATATAGGGTTGTAGGTCTTAATAGCTAAAACAAAGAAAACCTCACCTTGACGAACCAACCGAAGAAAACGGGCAAACCAAAGCAACGGCTTCTACAAGACGACCTCGTCACCCTCGGGACGAACCTAAGAGTAAAGGAGACAACAAGAGACGTACTTAAACTCAAATGAACCATAT
The DNA here is from genome assembly GCA_037501455.1 of Lantana camara. Classification (NCBI taxonomy): domain Eukaryota; kingdom Viridiplantae; phylum Streptophyta; class Magnoliopsida; order Lamiales; family Verbenaceae; genus Lantana; species Lantana camara. The sequence goes on from CM074865.1 coordinate 44,667,500, forward strand.
TGACATTCGGCAAATGCATATGAATACAAGTGATGCAACGCACTTCACATAAATTTATACTTACGTATATCAAACCCAATATCGAGTCATCACTCAAATATTTCATGAATTAATTACATAACATGTCAAATATATTCATAACATATCATATTGTAGCATAGCACAAGTATTCATAAGGTTAAAGTTGATATAAAAGGAAAAGGATACATAAGAAGTGAAATAAATTAGCATATAAGAGCATAGGAATTCATATTAAATTGTAAGTCGTATAAATCACGTTAAACGAATCCATAATTTTCGTATAACAAGTACACCAAATCATATAACATGTTATTAAAGCATTCATTTCAATTACGGACCAAGGAATAATCATGCAAGTCATATAAACGAGACATGAAGTCATAAACGCACATTAAGGTAACATACGTCGCATATGAGATCATGGTTCGAAAACGAGCAATTAAATCAAGCCATAAATTCATAAAACATAAGTTAACACATAATATATCAAGTTAGCAATTCATACGAGTCACAAACGGGACAAGAGAAAGCAATTAAAAGCAACGAAACAACGAAAGATTTTCCCCCGGGCTGTCACCGTGAGATATGACACGGCCATGTCCAAAAAGCAAAGGAAACGGACACGGCCGTGTCCGAATTTATAAAAATCTGATGCCCAAGTCGAGGCCTTGACATGGCCGTGTCATGCTGCAGTTCATTCTTGACATGGCCATGTCAAGCATTTCTCCAAAACAAAAATGTGCAGCAGCAGTTCGGTTTTGAAGAGGAAAAACAGGGCAATATGCAGCAGCTCTTGCTGGCTTTCTTATCACATTTCAACACATATATCATACATGAAATGAACCCTAAATAACCACCTTAACATGCCATAATATGTAGCAACAAAGGTCCCTTCAATCATGCAAGAAACGAAGCAAAGACAGGCATGAATTCAAGCAGGCTATACTCTCAGATTTGCAGTAGCAATGACGCATGAAAACAAGGCAAAACAGGGCATAAAAGCTTAAGGAAACTTAGCTAACATGTAGAACAACTCATATACTTCATGTCCATGCAATTTCATAAGAAAATAAGCATAAGAGATCATCAAACCAGACCAAAAATCCTGACAGCAGTTCATACGGGCGAGCTGATTTTTGTAGCAGTTTTCGAGCTCAAAACTCATCATATAAACCAAGGTTTTCTAGGAAAAACCGAGCATATTCGTAGAGCAACATGTGTAACACATAACCAAGCATTAACACACGAAATTGGATGTAAGAATTCATCAAAGAAAGCACAAAAACATGACAGCAGTTCGGTTAAAAAGGAGCTGACAACAGCAGTTCGAAATTCCATTTTCAGGGCCAAAAACTCAAGCTTTCATTCATGTTATCAATGGAGAATCAGCTCTAACACATCTAGCATCAATTATAAATCAAGTATGGAAGAAAAGAAGCTCATATAATCAACAAGGAAGCACCAAGTTAGCCATAAACTCAAACTATATCAAGAAGGCAAGAATCATCTCCAACTTCCTATTCAAGCTCTACCTCAAACCCTTATTAAATCTGACTTAAAACAAGAATTATAAGGATCAAAACGTGCATAAAAGAGTGAACAATACATAAATATACTAACCTTCAAGAGTTGATCAAATATGGAAGAGATTAGGCTTCAAAATCACAAGGCATGGATGAGGGTTTCTCCTTTCCCCTTCTTCTCTCTTGTTCAGCAGCTTCTCCTTCTCTTTTGGATGTGTGTGGCTCGAAATAGGGCTGAAGAAAGGGAGAGAGATGAGTTAAGGTCACAAAAGTCATGGTTTAAAGCTTGATCATGGTTAAATTGGGCCCACAAACTCAAGACAAGTCAAAGAAGGCTCCTCTAGCACAAGCTTCTCATTCCGAGCGAAAAACGGGGGTCCAAATGAGGTTATAAAAATACCAAATTAGGTTCTTTGGCTTCATCTCTTCGTTACGAGTCCGACGCCTCTTCCGGAATTCGAATCCGAATTCCCGATCTCAAGTTATGGCCTCCGGAACACTTGGCGCGCCAAAACTAGTTAGGCCCTCATGTCCCTTGTCAAACACTTAAGGTTTAAAACCTCGACAAACGAACTCAAAAGCTTAAAACGAGCAGGCAAACACATTCATAAATCACATATATCATGCATATCAAAATTTCACAAAAATCGGAATTGAATTCCGGCACATAACGAGCAAATTACGAGGCATGTAAGCTTAAACGTTCAAATTCAAAATTCGAATATAAAGAAATAATTTCAATTATTATTTAATAAGTAGTTTAAATTAATTAAGAAAATCGTTTAACTTGAAAAATAAATAATTAAATGTGCAATTAACACTCTCGATACAGCGTACCTGTACGGCCGGACGAGCGGGATGTTACAATATCATTAACCATGAATTTAAGTAATATATATTTAAAATCATACCTAAATATATATATACGTACAACAGCATGCATCAATTAACAAAACAAATGAAATTAAATTCTCATTGCATGCAGACATATATTTATACACACTTAGCCGTGCATATTAGAAAACAATTATAAACCCATGCAATTGAATATGAAACTGAAATTCATGCAGAACATGAAAGGGTCACGGCCGCGACCCATTTTGTTCACAAAATGGTAGCGGCCGCTACCTACTAAAATCCAAATTTTTGTGCAATTCTGTAAGATAACGAAAGGAGGCCAAATTCTGGTGATGGTCGCGACAACAATGCATGCGTTTCAAGTCGCGGGCGCGACCTGAGAGAGCAAACCAATCCCACGCACAGACGAGTCGCGGCCGCGACCAAGATTATTCTTGGTCCGATAGCAGCCGCGACCTGCTCAACTTTGGAGCAGAATGCAGCAAGAATAGAGCATCAACCAAACCAATTCTCAACCAACCAGTTCAAGTATGTAAAGGCAGCAAATACACATCAAAACCAAACGAAAACAACACTTAAACAAACAAGAAGGTGATCAAACGTGAGCAAGAGTGTGATTGTGATCATTCAATAAATTTTCTTCCAAATATCATTAATGGCACCTCAATCAAACCTCAACTACCACTAAATACAAGTTCATAAAATAAATAAAGGAAGTAAAGGGATCACTTTCATGCTTTAAAACCAAAAAAGTCTCCACGGAATCAAAGAGATCAAGAATTTATGTTATAACCTAACTATTCACTCATATTCATCAAACTCCATCAAAGCAAGCTCAAATTTGGGGATGAATGGATCAAAATGACTCTAAATGAATGTAAAATACAACCCTAAGCTCACCTTGTGAATTGGATGAAGTTTGGAAGAGATTTGAGCTCCAAAATCTCCAAGGTATGCAAGGTTACGGGATGAACTGGAGAGCAGGGGCTTTTAGCTGAGTTTTTTTTATGTGTGAGGGTTGGTTCGGTTGAGGGAGATTAGGATCAGATATTGGGCTTAACTGGGGTTCCAATGCCTCCAACCATGGTTAATTTGGTCAAGGTTTGAAGGAGATATGAGAAAAATGGCTAAGTGTGGCAATTTAACGGTCGTCTCATTTTTCGGTTGAATTTCGGGGTTTCAAATGGTCTTAGAAAAATATGAGGCTAAGTTAATTGAACCTAAATTTTCTTTACGAGTTCAACGAAGTTGACGGAACTCGATTTCGAGTTACCGAGCTCAAGATATCACATACGGAACCAAGGGTGCGCTTAGTGCTCGTTAGCCACCGGTTTGGTTCCAATCACACGAAATAAATTAAAAACGCAATCAAACGAATCCGAAAACATGACACGAGTATACGCACACATTCATGACACACATATCTTCAACAAATTAAATTTTCACGAAATTTCGAATTCATTTCATATAGTAACGGCACGCAACTTGTCACGTAAATGCATATAGTTCAAGAATTCATATAATTTCAAATTTCAATTGAAAATTATAAATCCCATTTGAATATTTATTAAAATTATGACGAAATACATATTATTAAAAAGGTTAATTAAAAAAGATCAAAATTGTAATTATGATAAACAATTAATTAGGTAATTAAATAATTTAAACGGCTAATTAAGGAGCACACAAGTTATTCATATCAATTCCAATTCAAACATGCATATATTTCAATTAATCACATATTTAACAATTAAATAATGAAATTTAAATATAGAAATGACTTATAGCCAATTAATTCGCGCAATTTAGTAAACACATAAGTCATTTAGAATACGGAAAAGTTGGGGCGTTACAATCTCTCCCCCCTTAAAAGAATCCATCCTCGGATTCACTACTCGATCGCACAAACAATGAGAGATTCCCCGTCTCTCACCAGCAACAAGGAGAGACCCCGTCTCTCGAGCAACAATGAGAGAACCCCGTCTCTCGCAAGCAAAGAGATCACCCCGTCTCTCAAACAAAGATAAGAGAATCCCCGTCACTTACAAACAACGAGAGCACCTATAGCACCCCAGACAGAGGACACCACATCCCTCGCACTAGGACTCAGACCCGGTCATGGAATAGGAAGTCCATGCTCGAATCCGAATCATAGCGAACGGGAGACCAACTCTTACACTAGGCTAGGCGGACCTAACTTGACAAAATCAAAGCGCGGAAGCAATTTAAACAATCATCAACAGATAGCGGAAGTAATTGAAACAACATGCAGAACGTGTGACGGGTTCAACTAGCATAGATACCTAGTCTCGAATATCAATTCATAATCCAATATAATAATCAGCATAAGTATCATCAATATCTAATAACATCCAAGTACTAGCTATTAACCCCACACGGGTTTAAGTCTAAGTGGAACAAGAACATAAACTTCAAGTGTGAAACATAAATACATAACATAAGTAAAGTATGCGATAAATGCATCCTAACACCAACTAGACTGACACGTGTGACACCGAAGACTCACTTCCGCCTAGTTCAAGCCAAAAGGAGTCCTGCAAACTAAAAGATAAAATGAGGTGTCAGTCAACTGACTGAGTGAGGGGGCTAACGCACACCCACAATATATATATAAGTAGCATAACACAGAATAAAAGGATGGACTCATGAACCAGGGATAGGTGTTGCATACCAAAACATTTCGAAATAACCCAAATAAATATAGATATAAGTTTAGAAATCATTTTCCCGAAAGACTCTATCCCGATTCATAATTCCATAACATAACATAATCAACTGCTCGGCGAGTACGAGCTTCCAACCTTTACTCCTTAGAACATAAATCAAAATCAATCCATCCTCTACACCAGTGATGGAGGAGATGTACTATCTCCAAACCATCTATAATAAACCGTCTAAAATAGACTCACCCTCAAGGGGTAGCTAACCCACAAGAGTCCTCCCCGGCCTTAGCCGAAGGCTCAAGATACCACACCTTCCCTACAGCACGGGTCGCTTGTGGATATCTCAAATGGAACTACACACAGATTGATCCCTGACGGTCCTATACCGTTCCATGGTTGTCTATCCCATTGCTCCCTGGATCCACAACAGAACAGATCATAACATGACGTACGCCAATCTTTCATGGCAATCTCGCTACAGAATTAGAACACATCTGTTCTTCCAAAATAGCTTACATATGCCTCAAAAACTGGTTTATATATTTTTATTCCTACGCGATGGAACTTTAAGCCTCATGACCTCCACCCACGTAGGACGCATGTAAAATCATAAACATATCATATCCAACACATACGTATTTATAGTAGGGTATACTCGCATGCAAAGATAGAAATCAGCATGTAAAGGTCATAGGTCGCATAACTATACAAAATTCTAAACCACACCTGAGAAGCGACGAGAAACGAGGACTGACAAGTCGAATGCAAACTTGATCGGGTTGTATCCGCCCTGGAGATCACTGTACAGAAAAGGAAAAATACAATGTACTCATGAGACAAGACTCAGACATTAACTACGGAGACGTAAGGCTATGATTATAAGATGACATGGAATAATATGAGATGTTCATAGAAATTACAAGAATGTCATGAATGGGCTCATGTGCCCAATTAATATCCCACGTTGTAATTAGACATGTGATTAATCTCAAAACAATTCACACAGACAAGCAAACCAAATAATAAATTCAACATGTGTTAACCATGAATCTAATCAATTGGCTTAAGCGAATTTGATCCAGAGTATAATTTAATTATTTATTAATAGTTTAGGATACCATAACTCACAAAGTATCCACATACATAATATTTCATAATTTCACAACTCAAGAGCTCGATTAAGAATCAAACAATTAATCCTATAGGAAACCCTAATTCATATTAATACATCATAGATTCAAATTCAAGATTTCACTTCAATTAACATACTCCTCTTTCAAAAGAATCAGAATAACTAATTTACAATCAATCGGCTAATAAGATCACACAATTAGCAGGAGACTTACACTTCAAGTACTAAATTTCCCTAAGAGTTTATATACTGCTCCACTCACAAAATTAATTACAAGACACACCATCCAAATCCTTCACACGCATACTGTAGTGTATCTATATATACATAACACAAAACACTTACACCTGTTAATATATGTATCTAAACAACACTTCATATATTCATAATACCAGCATACATGTATATATATAATACAAGGGCTACGTGTATATATATATATATATATATATATACAACACTCACAAACACACAAAGGTAGCAACCCAGATTCCAATATAATATACATCACTCACGCACACTCCCAACATTCCCATTTAAATCATTACATTGGCTAAAGCAACAACAAACACGTACCACTTTGCGAGTCAAATTAGGAAGTACAAGTACTTTAATTATCTCAAGATTCCATTTAATTAGAACTAATTTAGTATATATATATATATATATACAAGGCACCATCATGTTCATACAGTACATACGCTCGCAAATCTCAATTAGGCAAAATAAAACCATTTTACAACCAAATCTCAATTCGGAACCAAAATTTAGATATATTTACGATTAATCCATACTCAATTCAATTTACAAAATTCCAAGCATGCGTCATTAAGGTAATTAACAGGATTACAATAATCTAACACATTAGTTACATTACTTCAGTGTAAATGTTCAGATATGCAATTCAATAAAGATAACAATTCCATCAGTTATAAATTTGAGGGTTACATAAACAAATTCAGATTTCAATTATACCAGCAACCACTAATTGCACCAACGCGAACCATGTCTCAATTCGATAATTACAACATTAATTGAACTATAGACAATTAATTAAACCAATTGGATGCAGTTCTGAGTGAAGAAAAAGAGAACTGATGGTTTACCCCAACTTGGTGAAGGGGAATAGACGGCAACTGGAGAAGGATAAAGCAATGGTGGCTATCGAATGGGGCTGGAATTTGTGAACAATAGCGATTGAGGTTGACGATGCTAGCAACTTGTATTGGTGGTGTGAGTTGTCGGAGCTACTGTAGTGTTGCTAAAATCGGCGGCTGAAGGTGATGGCCGAATTCGGAGGAGCGGTGGCAAGGTGTGTTCGGCGGCGATGCGGTGCCTCTGTTTCTATGGCGGAGCTTCTGAAGATGGTACGGCAGAAGGGTGGTGGCGGCACGGTGCAAAGATGCTGTCGTTGTTACTGAGTCCGTAAAGGGATGAAAAGAAAGAGAGAATGGCTGGTGGTGGATCTTGGATGGTGGTTCGACGTGGCTGCTGGCGGAGGAAGGGAGCTTCTCAGTTCTGCTCAAATCTCGGTAAAGAATGAGGGAGAGCATTCTATGACTTCTCTTCTCGGTTAAGACAGAAGCGAGGTGTGTAGCGGTTGAAGCTTATAAGGCTGAGATCGGGAGGGGGTTGTCTCGCCTTGCCGACGAGATGGCGGCGGTGGAGAACGCTGAAGAAGAAGGCGTTGCCGGTGGTGGTGGTTGGCTCAGCAACTCCTGCGCTGCTTTCTGCTGAAATCGAAAGGGGGAGAAGAAAGAAATGGAGCAGGTGCTAAACTGGGGGGGGGGGGGGGGGAGAGGGGTAAAAGTATTAGGGTTAGGTTTTCAGATTATAAAAGGTCTCCAATTCTTAAATTGTTGATTAGTTAAGATCATGCAATTGATTCCACAAATTCCAATTAGGGTTCAAATAGATTCAATTAGAGATTGTGTAATTATAAAAGCACCCCAAAGATTTAAAGTGGTGTCCAAATTAAGTCCAATTGAGTTTCTCATAATTAGAAAAAGATCTCCAATTTTTGATAATTACAAATTAGCCCACATAATTAAAATTAAAGGGCAATTAGATACTAAACACATACTTCAATTAAGTTCACATATTTCCATAGGATACAATTGGGTCAATTAAACAATTAAAACATAAATAAAGCAATTCAAACACAAGCAGAGTTAAATAAATAATCGTCTTGATCGCATGAAAACGACATCGTATCTTGCTCTGAAAATGCGAGGTGTTACACCCTTCCCCCCTTAAGAGAACCTGGTCCCCAGGTTACACTCCTGAGCTGGAAAAGTTTCGAGTTGATAGTGTCTTAACCCTTCTCAAGGAATTGCATAAACATAGCCTCCGTTGTGAAGTTTACTCTCATTGTCTTTACTGAACCTTTCTCGCGATGTCTCATTGTCATTGGGATCCGTTTGAGTACTGGACCATTGCTTTCATCAAGTTTTTCGACCATTCCCATAAGACGAATAGTTGTCACTGCACTGAACTTCTGTAATGCCCCGGTTTTTCATTTATACAAATATGCCGTATGTGTTTATTAATTGCGCAATTTAATTATTTAACTATGTGATTAATTATGTATAAGTGTTTTATATATTTAATTTTATTATAAATTGTTATTATATTATTTTATTATATTTTGAATTCGTTAAAATTAGTTTTTTTTAAATTTAATAATTAAGTGTTATATTAATATTATAATTCAAAGATTATTTCGTTGAAATTATAACATTAATTATATTAATATTAAATTCAAAGATTATTTCGTTGACTTTTTATTTAGTTTAAAAATAGAATTTTGAATTTTATTATTTAATTTGAAAATTAAATTTGTTTATTTAATTTTAAATGTTATGAAATTGTTACATTTGTGCATGAGTGTTTTAATCGTGCGTCGTTCTTATATGATTTGATATTGAAATTTCGTGAAAATTTAGTATGTCGTAGATTTATGTGTTATGAACATGTTTATATGCTCATTTTACATTTTCAATTTCGTTTGACGTGGTAACGAATTAATTTTGAATTGTGGAACCAAATAGGGGCTAACAGGCAATTAGCACACCCTTGGTTTCGTATGTGATATCTCGAGCTTGGGAACTCGGAGTTCCATCACCTTCGCTGAACTCGTATCAAAGATTCGGGTTCCATGGAACAAGCCTCATATTTTTCTAACCTCGTTTCGACCTCCGAACTTTAACCGAAACTTGTGACGTTCGCCTAAATGACCACCCACCACTATCTTAACCATAACTTGAACCATGGTTAATCAAATTATGTGAAACTTGAGCCCTAGTTCACCTAACTCACTCCCCTACACCCTCACATCAGCCCAAACCAAGATCATAACCAAGAAAGAACGAAATCTGCTGCAAACTTGGAAGAAAAACACTATTCCCATCACTATTCAAAATTTGGAGATTTTGAGCTCTAATCTCTTCCAAACTCCAACCAATTCAATAGGTGAGTATATATTTGTGATCTATATTCATTCCTGGTCATTTTAATTCATGAATCCCTAAATTTGAGTTAGACTTGATGGAGATTTGATTATGTGAATGAATAGTTAGGTTAAATTCCATTTCTTGAATTCATATGTATTCTTTTGTAATTTATTTTGATTCGATGGAATTTATGAGACCACATAAGCTTCATTTATGAGTATTTGGACCTGAATTAATTGGAGCTTGCTTGGTTGTTGAAATACCATTAATGAACTTTAATGTTTTGTACGAAAATGGCTTGACACTCTTGTATATTTGATCCTTCCTTGTTTCCGGTTTGGTTCATGAGCTTAAGGGCTGGAATTTGCTTGATTTTATAGCTGAGTTTTGTGCTTATCTTGCTGCTTTCCTTCCTTGTTGAGTGCTGCTGTTGTTGTTGGGTTGGAGCAGGGGAATAACGTTGCTGCTGTTGCTTTTTCTGTTTGTACTCTCTCCCGGGGCGGGGAGAGTTCAACTTGGAAAGTCCCCGGCCGGGGACTTCCTTGTCGAACCATTCTGTAACCTTCTCCCCGGTCCAGGGAGATTTGTAAAGAAATTCTCCCCGGGCGGGGAATGTTTATTTGATTCTTGTTTACTGCTTCATGTTTCTGTGAGTGCGTGTGTGTATATATATATGTTTTTGTGTGTGTGACATGTATAATATATATATATATATATATATCTAATAAATTATGTATTATAGGGGCATGGATGCATGTTTGTCGTGTGCGTGTGTATTACATGTAATTTTGAATGCAAATTCTTGTGCATGGTTGTGTGTATATGTGATTGAATGTTTGTGCATGTATAATGTATATATCTTATACTTTGTGCATGTGTAATATATATTAAATATATTAAATGAATGCATGTACGTAGTATATGTATATATATGTATTTATGTATATTATATATATATTGTGAATTATTTCAGCTATTTGGATTTATGGAATTAAATTGTTTTCTATTTCATGTTCTTATATATTTAATTAAATTGAATGCTTTTATTTGCCTATTTTCTAATTGTAAACGTGAAATAGTACGTGTTATGATCATTATATGAAATTCTTGGATGCATTTGATATAAAATGTGAAGATATGATTTGAAATGAATTTATGAGATTAGAATAAGTAATATTATTTCATGAAATGTGACCTTTTAATTGTGGAATTTTATGTTATGACTTATGGAATTTATTTATAGAATTGATTGTTATCTATTTTATGTTTTACATATTTAGATGATTTAAATGCCTTTGTTTTGTTTAACTTTATAATTGAAAACTTGATATATTTGAGTTTTAATTGTTATATGAAATTCATGACTTGAATTGTTATGAATTATGAAACGTTGGAATATGAAACTTTCGTGTATTGAACATGTTTAATGAAATACTTGGTAGTTTGATTCTTAACATGATTTTTGCCTCGTATGCATCTCATATCATTTCCATAACATGCCGTACATCGTATATGGTTCATATAGAGTCTTGAGTCTCACGTATACATTATGTTGTCTTTGTACAGTTTTTTCCAGGGCGGAGATGCCTGGTTCATAGGACACCTCAAGTCTTTCTTTCTTTGGTATTATCGGTAAGGTGTAACAGGTGGGTTTCTCTTCTATTAGTTACGATGACCCGATATATCCCTTATATGACAGATTTGAGCCAAAATATTATAAATATATATATATATATCGAGTCTTTTCAAAAGAGTCTATGATTTTCAACGTATAGCCTTTCTCTTATGTATCCCTACCTTATGATTTTTGGCGTGGACATGATTATGATTGCACGGGCCTAGGGACTTAGTGCATGTGGCTTTCCGGGGAGGCAAAGGCCGATGAGGATCCCTTGTACTAGTCCCACCACATTTACGGTGATACCGGCCCCCGTTAGGAGGTTTAGCGGGGAATGGGACCTGAGTGCCCTTGGGGGAGTCATGAAACTCCATTGGCCTATGTATGGACCGGTGACCGGGTCTTGCTAACCCGTCCACCACCCGGAGGAAAAAGGTGTAAGTGTTTATGATTATGAATATGCATGATATGAATATGATTATAATTATGAACGAATATGTATGAATGTGTATGATCACTAATGAAAAGATTGAATTGATATGCACACACGAGGAGTAGGTTGGAGATATTCGCCCACCCGTCGGGGCTCACGTCTTGACCTGATGAACGACTATGATTATGAATATTGGAATTGACGGTTGTAATCCCCAGCGTTGTTTTCTTTCGTTCTCACCCACTTGGGAAATATTTTAAAAACCTCGTATCGGATTATAGCTTGCATGTGTGAGTGTTTAAATTCTGTGATAATATTATATTATGCCTTGTTTTATACCCACCAGTCTCTTATAGACTGAACCCGGCTTTGTTTTTAGTGGTTTTGCAGGTTTTGGTATGCTAGGCGGGGAGTCGAGTCTGTCGAGTCCCTTGATCAAGTTGGTGTCTATTTTATGCAGTTTGTAAAGTGTCAAGTTATAGAATTGCAAATGGATAGTTATGATTATATGATATTGTCTCGGGACAGACTTCTAAGGATAATGGAACCCGTGAATTTATGATTATGATTTATGTTTTAGTTTTCGGGATTAAGTACTCTTGTTTGTGATTGTTTCCGATAAACCTCGTGATTGATTATATCTTCTGCTTCCGCACTTGCATTTAATTCTTGAGCTTGTTTATTTGGTTTCGAGGTTCTAGCTCCCGCCTAGCCTAAAGAGTGAGTGAGTCCCCGTTCGCCGTGATCTGGCTCGTGTATGGACTACCCATTTCATATGCAGGTTGGGTCCCGGTGCGGGGAATGTGGGGCCTTCCGTTGGGGCCCTACATCCTTAAGTGGTATCAGAGCCTATGGTTGCAAAACCCGGGTTCTCGTGTTGTGATTGAGTCAGTTTAGGTCGTACGGCATAAGAATAACTTGGCAACGTGTGCATTGCATTGAATTTTCATGGTGAAGTTGTTATTAATTGCTCGAAATTTCTTGATATATGTGATCTACTTTCAATTTTGTTGCTTCAGGTGTTGCAATTGCATTTTATGTGCTTCTATTGATCTAAATATGTGCCATAAGCATATGCTAATCTACATGCATCTATATTTGAGTGGAATCTTTGGTTATAGGTTCTTGTCATGTTAATAAAGCTCTTATCAGCCTCACAAATGAGTTCTTCTATCAAACCAATGAAGAGGCTATGGAATTAAGGGATTGGAAGATCGGGTGTTGAATCTGCAAGGCTATCAACATGGAGCTATATTGATAGAAGGTGGGATTATCTACAAAGATCAGGGGCTCGTGGTCTTTTCTAAATTAAGTCACGTTCTTTGGTGTCCTTACCACGGTACACCAAAGCTCTCTTATCGCTTCAAAGGGCCTTATCGGAAGAGAAGTCAGAATAGAAATCACAAGGAAGAATTTTATCAGCAAGGAGACGAAGGCGTTCAAGAGAACCCAAATTCGGGCAAAAGGGAGAAGAAGATGTAAATTGAGACACTCAGATTTCGGGAAAGGAAGAAGTCAGCTTGAAAGGAGTTAGTGAGAACCGATCGATATGGCAATTTCAAGATCATTGAAAACTAAGATGCCAAAGGTTCTGTCCTTCGTCGGATTGAAGTCTGCTTTCCAGACTCAAGCTGAATTATCGGGCTATGAGTTTGAGTTGGGAGTAATGAAGCAACAAATGGAAACGATAAAGAAAGCCAAAGAGCTGTTGGAGGGAAATTATGTGCCCAAGTGTAAGCCACTGGAAGATGAGTTAATTCAATCATTGAACTCGTAAACAATAGTTAAAGAAACTTCGACCAAAGTACTACCTAAGATGAAGATTCGGATCATCTTCAAAGACCGATACTTGGAAAGAGTCAAGATGCCGGTTCCATGGGCGTAGAAGAAGTTGGGTTCGAGGGATTTCAATTTCGGATCGCGGGAACATATAAGGGGATACAACAAAACTTTAAAGATCTAAAAATATATGGGTTCAAGAGATTGTGATCTCCGACCATGGAGATTTGAGGACTAGGGGAAGTATCATCAACGATCAGACAATGTTCAACCTTACGACTTATGCTCACAACATCGAGATCAAAAGACAATATGCCACGCTAAAGATACCACTACGGTGACAGGTTCAATGCATTCATATCACGTGCAACATGCATCGCAAATTAGTTATTTAAGTTCTCATTATATGAGTTTTAATACTCTAAAGTGTTAAATTATTGTTGCATACTTAGTTGTTGAATTATGTGCCTGGATGTTGCATTTCCTTGTTTAAAATATTTACTACATGCATTTATCATCATAACCCAGCACGCATCATTTTAGTGTTTACTTGTCAGGACTTCGCCGATTAATACTTTCACTATTATTCGATCAAAGTCCTATTGAACAAAGTGAAGAAGAACATTTTGGGTTGATATAGTGGGACAAAGACAGAAGTGGATGGGTTCAGGACATATAAATTAGACGAGACAAGTTAGGGAATTTAATGGAGTTAAGCAGGAGTTGGGAAGCAAAGGAAAAGGGTCGTTGCTCCAATCAAGCACTTTAAAGTGAACGTGAGCAAGGCCATCGAACACATTTTCCACTGAGAGTTGTTCGTCCTAAGGAAATAAGTTTGGGGAGATCAGGAATTCTTGTTAAGGGGGAGAGCACGACCAAGAGACGAACTTAAGCATTAAGGTTGTACTCGGAGAGTATTCTAGTAGGAACAACGGAAAATGCAAACCATAAACGATATGGAAGTTCAAGTGATGGTGATAGGAAAAGAATAAAACTGTCTTAACGATGGAACCATTAAAATGAAAGTTAAATCACTATACTCAGCTTGAAGATTGCTAAGGGATATTCATAGTACGGGGTTGAATTTCTGAAGATGATGGAATTATGAGGGAACTTCGGGAACTCCTATTAGTGTTGGTAAAAGGAAACCGAATCAAGCTACCATATAACAGGAGAGTGTCAATAAAGGTTTATCCAATTAAGTGAAAAAGGGGTTCGGATGACACATAACAAAGAGAATAATATTAAATCACCTGTTGTTTTCTATAATAACCTGAGAGGAATCGAAAAGGGTGATCATTGTAGGACTTGGGATCAAACTTCCAGAATTATAAGGAATGTTTGTTTTACTTTTAAGGAGGGAATTGAATGGGCCGGAATCAAATGCTTGTCTACAGGCTTGAAGAGAATAAAGGGATAACTTGAATAAGAGTTGAGAAAGAATTCCCGAGAAGATTGATTGGACTCTAGGAATTAATGGTTTTAACTTGATTAAGGAAGACTTCATGAAGGAGAAAACCACGGTCAGAACGATCCTGAGATGGGAATCAAATTAGGGCCTTGAAAGTAGTTGACTTTGAGTATGGTAAATTCGGGCATCGACAAGGATAGAAGATTCAAATATGGTTCATGGAAGGAACGTTCTGATGACGTGTAGGATAAAGCAGAGTTTGACTGGTTGAAAGAGTTAGTCATGTCAAGGGAAGATGTAAAGGTTAAGGGTGAGGAGTTAGAGAAGGAAGGGAGTATTATTCTAAGAGTTAATTGAATTTCAAGGAATCTGCCTAATTGAAGAAGGTAATCAAGGTGTATGTGTGACGCGCCGCTATTTCGGATTTTCAGGTATGACTTGTGTGCTCTTTAAGTGCGCATTTAAATTATTTTTAATTACTTGATTATATGATTTATATTTATTCTTATTTGAAATTCTTTAAATATTTGAACTATTTGAATTGAAATTATATGAATTTCTTGAATATTTGCGCATAAGTTAAATGTTTATATGCCGTTTCCGCATTTAATGAATTCAAAACTTTGTGGAATTTTAATATTTTGGATTTATGTGCGTCTTGAATATGAATATATGCTCGTTTTATGTTTTTGGATTTGTTTGTTTATGTTTTGAATTTATTTTGTGCATTTGGAACCAAAACGGGGCTAACGGGAAATTAGCGCACCTTTGGTTCCGTACGTGATATCTTGAGCTAGGAAACTCGGATTCGAGTTTTGTCAACTTCGTTGAACTCGTATCGAAAATTTGAGTTCAATGAACTTAGCCTTATATTTTTCTAATATCATTTGAACCCCCCGAAATTCAACCGAAACTCGCAACGGGAGCCAAATCTACCACACATTGCCAAAAATGCCATAACTCCCTCATACCTTGACCAAATTAACCATGGTTTGAACCTATGTGGCCCTAGTTAACCCCACTATCTCCCCATACACCCCCATACCGAACCAACCTCAGCAACTAAGCCAAAATCAACAAAACTTGCCCTGCTCTCCAGAAAATCCCGTAACCCTTGCCCTCCTTGGAGATTCAATCTCAAATCTCCATTTTTCCTCCATTCAATCCACAAGGTGAGTTTAGGATCATGTTATACATTCAATATGGGTCATTTTAAGCTTTGCATCCCCAATTTTGATCATGTATTGATGGGGTTTTGGAAATATGGATGAATAGTTAGGTTATATGCCAATTTGTTGATCTCTTTCATTTCTTGGTTGTTTTGGTTGATTCCAAGCTTGAATATGGTTGCCATGACACCTTCTTTACATTTGTGGTGAAGTATTAGATGGTAGTTGAAGCATTCATGAGTTACCATTAATGTATATTTGAAGTTTTTAAATGAAATGATCATCCTTACCTCCGTATCATGTTTCAACACTTTGGGAGCATGTTTGTGTGTTGTTGTGGAGTGGTTTTCTTGCATATTGGTGATCTTAACTTACCTGAGTATGTTGGTTGGAGATTGAATGGTGTTGCTCTGTTTTTCTGCTGCGTTTCTTTCTTTTTTTTGGCTACAGACTCAAATCCACGGGGGTGGATTTTTCCTTTGGAAAAATCCGCGGGGGTGGATTTGAGTCAGTAGGTCTAGACCAAATCCATGGGGGTGGATTTTTCCCTTTGGAAAAATCCATGGGGGTGGATTCTGTCCAGTTTTTTTTTATTGCTCCGGTTTCGTTTTTTCTTGTTTTGCTTCGCTTGTTTTATATTCCTCGACCTCTTTTATGACTTCTATGCTATGCTAACTTGTATTATCTTGAGTGTTATGAAATTTTATGATTTTTCGTGGAATATTTTACGAGTTATGCTTCAATGTGTCTCCTTTGCTCCTAATGTGCGCATGCATGGACTTTGCTCTTAAGTTTGAACCCTAATTGTTATTTATTCCTTATTTAATGACTTGTATGATACGTATACATGTTATACTACGTGTTATGATCGTTATTTGAATTTCTTGGACTAATTTAGTATGATTTATGGAGATGTTGAACTTTAACAAATTTGAACGCTTCATGAAAAGAATGGAATGAATGTTTATATGTCTTTAAGAGATTAATAGTGCACATGAACGTGTCCATTTCATAATATCATCTTTTATGCATTCATATCATGATCATTTTATTGCCGAGCGTCTTATTTGGTCATTTTGAGTCTCACACCACTTTGTTCGCACAGATTCGGGTCCGGTTGAAGGTGAAGGCGATCCTTGAAGCTTCTACTCCTTTTATTTTATCTTTAAAGGTGGGTTTCTCTTCTACTTAGTTAAATGACCTTATATACCTCTTATGTGTAAAGATTTTGGCCTAAAATTATATATATATAGAGTCCCTTTTATCGAGTCTATGATTTTGAACGTAAAGCCCTTCTTTTATGAACCCTACCTAAATGTTTTGGCGAGAAATGATCGAATGCACAGAATGGGGCCCAGGGACTTAGTGCTAGAGGCTATCTGGGGAGGCATGGGTTGACGGTGATCCCTTTCACTAGTCCCACCAATCTAACGACGTAACCGGACCTCGTTAGGAGTAAGCGAGGAATGGCCGTTGAGTGCCATCTGGGGAGTCATGTAACCCCTTTTGGCCAATGCATGGGTGGCCAGGTCTTGAAAACCCGTCCACCAACCCGGAGGAAGAAGGAGTATATGTTATGTATGTGCACAAAAGAATAGTATGCATGAAAAGAATGATTGAATGAATGTTTTATTGAAATACACAAGGTGTTGGTTGGAGATAATGCACGCCCACTCGCCGGGCCACTAAAGACCTAATGAATTTGAGTGTTATAATCCCGATTGATGATTTCCTTATTTCACTCACTTGAGAAATGTTTTGAAAACCTCATTTGGGATTATGTCTTGCATGTACTTGTTTAATTATCGTTTTATCTATATTTATGCCCTGTTTTATACCCACCAGTCCCCTTTGGACTGAACCCGGATTGTTTTCAGTTTTTGTTTTGCAGGTGTAAGGGGAGCTAAGCGGGAATTCGAGTCTAGAGTCTTGCATTTGCTTCTAGCTCTTACATATTTTGTTTACACTTGTATACTCATACTTATGGTCTTAGTATTTTATCTACGACTTGGGGAATTGTATATTTTGGGCCTTTTAGGCAAGTGACTTATGATATATTCTTTTGGAGCGTGATGCTCAATGTACAACTTATATGTTATTTATGCTTCCGCTTTATTGTCTATTCTTATATTTCTTGGTTTAAGGGTTAATCCCGCCTAGCATAGAGTGTGTGTATGTCCCCGTTCGCCGTGATCTAGCTTGAGTATGGATTATCTATTTCATATTCGGGTGGGGTCTCGGTACGGGGGATGTGGTACCTTGCGCTCGGGTGCTACATCCTAATGTGGTATCAGAGCCTCGGGTTGCAAAACCGGGCCCTAGTGTCGTGTGAGTTGGTCTCGATCGTTCGGCTATAGGAATTACTTGTTAACGTGTCTCTTTTGCATATCTAATGTGCCTATGTGCTTAATTATCGCATTTTGATTGAATTATCTTCTCTTTTCATGCATGAACTAAACATAGCATGCATTTTTCGTGTTTTATTAACAGGATGCCTCCTCGAAGATATCGATCTCCGGAACGGCGTCATCGCCGAAATTGTTCTCCTACACCTCCTCCACCACCACCACAACTGGCTGAAGCTTTTGTGAATTCAGTCATAAATATTAATGATCAAAGGCTTCGGGACTATATGCCACCTGCACCTCCAGCACCAGCTGCACCCGCAGTACCACAAGAGACTCCACTTTCTGCTATCCTTAGAGACTTTCAAAGCCAACATCCCCCGAAATTCTTCAAGGGAAATGATATACAAGCGGAGATGTGGCTCAAGGAAGTGGAGAGGATTTGGGAACTTATTCCATGCGAGCCTCGGGAGAAGGCCCGATGTACTATTACTCTAATTCAAGGTGAGGCCTACTCATGGTGGGAAAGTACTATGATTGTTTTAGCTGCAATGGGAGAAGAGGTTAATTGGGAGGTTTTCACACGGAAATTCAAGAACAAGTTTATTCCTCCCGCATCCCGCACGCGAAGATTGAAGGAATTTACGGAATTGAAGCAGGGATCCAGGTCGGTTGGTGAATACATTTCAGAGTTTGAGAGGTTATCCCGCTATGCCCCCAATATAGCGAGTGATGACTCTCATAAGGCCATGCAATTCGTTCAAGGACTTCGGCCTGATATTCAGACATCTCTTGAAGCCGTTAACACAAGTACTTGGGCGAAGACGACTGTGAAGGCCTTAAAAGTGGAAGATTCTATGAATGCCCGAAGGTCTTCTTACCGACAGGGACAAGGATCCGGTTCCGGATCGGGGTATAATCAAGGAAAGAGACCTATGACTTTCTCAACTCCTCAACAAAAAGGACCGTTCAAGAAGCCCTTTGTCCCAAAGCAAGCTCCATGGGCACCTCAAGTTCCCCAACCTCCTACAGGACCTCGCAAAGATCATCCTCCGTGTATGTATTGTGGAGGACCAACCCATTCTTATAACACATGCAGAAGAAGACTCGGGTTGTGTCTGATTTGTCGAAAGGCGGATCATATAGCCAATGTTTACCTAGACAAAATTCCAGGTTTTCAGTGTAACACCCCAAACGGAGGATGCCACATCCCCCGCACTATGACCCAGACCCGGAGCATGAAATGAAAGTCCATGCCCGAATCCGAATCAAAGCGAACGGGAGACCAACTCACACACTAGGCTAGGCGGATCTAACTTGACCAAAACTCAGAGTGCGGAAGCAATTAAAACCAACAACAATAGATAGCAGAAGCATTTAAAACAAAACATGCAAAGCAGGTGACGGGTTCAACTAGCATAGATACCTAATCCCGAATAATAGATCAACAAACATAATAAGTGACGGGTTCAACTAGCATAAATCCCTAGTCCCGAATATCAGATCAACATAACGCAATAATCATCGAGTGCCACAAGGGGCCGAATGAGAGTGCCACGCAGGGCTACCGAGTAGTAAAGTATAATCTCAAGTCTACAAGTCAAAGCATACGTAAAGTGTATGAAAAGACAAATGCAAATAGAAAGACTAGACCGACGAAGTGCAACTCAAAGGACTCACTTCCGCCTAGCAAACGCCAACAACCTGCAACTAAAAGTGTAAATGAGGGGTCAGTCAACTTGACCGAGTGAGGAGGCTAACGCACACCCACAATATACATATATAAGGAGCATAGCACAGAATAAAAAGGATGGGCTCATGAATCGGGGATAGGTGTTACATACCAAAACGTTTTGAAAGAACCCGAATAAGATATAGATATAAGTTTAGAAACCATTTTCCAGAAAGACTCTATCCCGATTCATAATTCCATAACATAACATAATCAACTGCTCGGCGAGTACGAGCTTCCCACCTTTACTCCTCAGAACATAAATCACAATCAATCCAACCGCTACACCAATGATGGAGGGGAGGTACAGTCCTCAAAACCATCTATAATAATACCGTCTAAAATAGACTCGATCTCAAGAGAGTAGCGAACCCACAAGAGTCATCTCCGGCCTTAGCCGAACGCTCAAGATATCACGCCTCCCTCATCACCCTAAGGTCGCGCAATGATATCTCAAATGGAACAATGCTATGGGTAAATAACCCGACGGCCCTAACCGTCCCGGGGGACCCATTACCCGCAGCTCCTAGGATCCACAACAGAACAGATCATAACATAACACACGCCAATCTTTCATGGCAATCTCGCTACAGAATTAGAACACAACTGTTTTCCAAAATAGCTTACATATGCCTCGAAAACTGGTTTTGTATTTACACCCTTCCTACGCGATGAAACTTTAAGCCTCATGACCTCCATCCACGCAGGACTCACACAAGATCATCAACATATCATATTCAGTACATACATATCTATAATAGAGTATACTCACATGCAAGGGTAGAAATCAACATGTAAAGGCCATAGGTCACGTAACTATACAAAATCCTAAACCTCACCTCGTGAAAGTAGAGTCTGGGAGTGTGAAGGGCCAAACACTCTAAACCTCAGGCCCACCGGCACCACCAAACTCTGTGACAAGACATACAGAAGCCCAGACTTAGACTCTATATGAACCAAACAAGACGCACGGTGTTGCTCAACATGATCGTGGTTATGCATAAGTGTTCATCTTGTGCTTGGATAAGGTGTCGTGGTCATTGAAGGCATATCAATGCTCAACAAGGTCATATTTACAAGCAACCAACATGCAATTCCATATCCAAAGATGCAAGGTCAATTTAGGAAGTCAATGTATTCACAAAATGCATATTAAATCATCAAATGTCCCAAGGTTCAATTATAATATTAGAATTAAGCATGAAGTTCATGTCGAGTTACAAGATGCATAAGTAAGAGCAAATTGATCTTATAAACATACAAGGTTGTTGTACGTAGATGGCATGCTTGATACAAATAAAGAGTGCATTTAATTCACTTAAGATCATACTTTACAACTTCACAACATGTTTGGTACACAAGCTCAAGTCACATTCATAGTTTCATAAATATTACACTTACATCCCCTAAGTCATTTATAAAAATTTAGAATTATTACACATACATCCCCTTAGTTGATTACTAAGCATAATTGTTCGTTTAAGGTGTTTATACAATTATTCAACAAGGAATTAATTACTTACAAACGTGACAATTATCAATTTATCGTAATTCATAATATACCATTTTCGAGTAGTAAGAGTAAATCAGGATATTATAATTCTAACTCCTATCATGCATAAAGTCTCAAGTTGTTCAAGCATCTTTCATGTATCTCAATTTAACATTGGAAACACAATTTACGAAAAAAAACATAACATTGAGAACGTCTCAAATTCATATAGAGGAAACACAACATGTTCGTTCTTCTAAAATATCATTCAAGTTCATTTAGTCACATAAAAGATTAGTTTCTAGATATTACACTAACACCCCTTCGTACTTAACAAATAACGTAAATTCATCACATCGGGATTCAAATTGTAAATCGAAACATTCATACATATCACAATCCATTCAATTCATGTTTTCGTATACGATTGGAATACATCTCGATCAACAAACCAACAATAAACAATTTATTTGCACTTAAAACAATTAATTCAAATAATCACAATTACGCAAAATAATTCATAATAAATAGATCGAGTGTCCGATTAACGAACGGAAAGTGGCGTTAAACTCACCGCTACAAGACGAACATTCTGACCAGACGCCACCGGAACGCCACCACTGTAGCTGCCGGAATTTGGCCGGACCGCTGCCGAAAAAATCCTGAAAAATCAGTCCTGAATGAAGTCTTCGTGCCTGTTCCGAATCCTCAATCAATTTCTGGAAATTCCAAGCCGATTGTCCTAGATCTGAAATCTAAGAGCACGAGAACCCTAAATCTTCAAACTCAAATTACTTCCAAACTGGTGAACCAAAATGCGATCTGTAAAAGGCATTGTCTTACCCGTCACGAGCTCTTCGAAAGCCCTAAGGTAGCTCGCCGGAAAAATCCTCGGAGTTAGCGCCGCCGTGATCCGCCGCCAAACCACCAAATCTGGAGTCGCGTGATCACAGGCAACTAGTTCTCGTCGTTCCGAACAACTTTCGTGAAGAGCCCGAGACCAAAAGATGGCCGAAAAAGGCCCCCGTTGCCCGCCGGAACCACCACCTACGGCCAAGATCAGGTGAAATTGATGCTGGAAATGAACTCAGGGGGTCGAAAAACCTTGGAAACCATCAAGCCCCGTCGAAAACCACCGCCGGAAGGCAGCGAAACCCGCCGCTACAGTAACTCGTGCCGCCGCTGCGAGCTTTGGGCGGCGCATGCGGCACCGTCTCTGCTCCGATGGCCATGCCACCGACGTCAACCACTGTACCGGGAAGTCCTCTTTCTGGGCATGGGGTGCGTGCACCGAGGAGAGGGCCGAAAACCGCCGCGAAGGTCGGCGAAGTGGTGGCGGTCTAACACCTCCGCCGCTGCTACTGAAATCCGACCATAACTCCACCACCGTTCATCGTTAGGCCGTGAAATTGGTACTCTTGCGTCGGTCTTGCCGACATAATCGAAATGGACTATTTGTTTGTTGAATTCCGTCGAGAAACGATCGAGTTATGGGCTCGTAACCGAAGCCGCGCATAGTACCGTTGGGAGAGAGAGTGGGAGAGGAGAGAGAGATAAGAGAGAGAGATAAGAGAGAAAAGATATTGGGAGAAATGTGTCTTGTACACAAGCTATATACAACCGGGTATCCTTATCGCGTAGGAAAGAGAAATATCATGTACAAATAATCGTAAATAAAATTGGTAAAGTTACGACTAAACATTCAAGCTCCGCATAACTTTTATAAATTAAAATGAAAGAGAGAGATTTACCAATTAGAGTTTAATTCAATTTAATTTTAGAAAACTTTCGTACAATTTAACGACACTCGTAAACACATGATTGACAATTAATCTCTAGGAAGTCAAGTAAACCGAAATTAAACAAGTTAAGCAACATGATGGATTTAAAAGCAACTTGACAATTATTTCATGGACTAAATTTGAATTAAATCAAATTAGACAGTTAGGGTTAAATATGCGCATAATTAATCAAGTTGACAATTAACCTTAGAATAATTTGAAAGAACACATATTAAATTGAATTTACATTAATTCACATAATTCAAGAACTCTTAAATTAAACACATACAAGTGTAGAGACTTACTTGTTAATATCGTCAGGACGCCCTTCGAGAATACGGGGCGTCACAACCTTCCCCCCTTAAGAGAACCTGGTCCCCAGGTTCCACTGCTAGAATGTAGATCCTCGAGTTGTAGTGCTCCAACCCTTCTCCCTAACTCGCATGAGATCATAACTCTAATGGTGAGGCTTACTCCTGTCATCTACACCGAACCTCCTTTAGGATGTCTTGTTATCGTCGAGGTCCGTGCAAGTACTTGATCCGCTAGTTGTTTCGAACTCGGTCGGTCATTCCCATGATCGGATAGCTGCAACTGCACCCAACCTCGATGTCATCTCAAATGCACCACTTGCTACCTGTAGTCAGATCAACACGTAACGCAACTACAACAAACAAGAGAGAATCCCATCTCTCGAGCACATATAAAAGAGAGAACCCAGTCTCTCAAGCACATAATTAAGAGAACCCCGTCTCTCAACCTAAGTCGGACAGATTCCAGCATCTGCCAACATTCTAGTTTGAGAAAATCCAGCATTCCTCAAAACCATAGATTCAAGAGAATCCAGCATCTCCGAATACCTAAGTACAAGAGAATCCAACATCTCTCATGCATAAAACTTAGAAAGAATCCAGCATCTTTCTACCACATAAATAGAGAGAATCCTACATCTCTCCAACACGTAAAAAGAGGGAACCTAAGGTCTCTCTTACACATAAATCCACTGATCAGTTATTCATACATACACACATCATAGTAACACTTGACGAAAAGTATCCGATGCATGTTTGGTGTACCTTATACAATTGATATCGATGTCCCTTGAGTATAAATTCAACGCTCATACCTCAACTCAAGGGGGATATCGCGATGGAATACCTATAAAACAAGGTTACAATATGTTTGTATGTTATATGGGAAGTTAGTGAGCAATCAAGAGAGTTTTAAATCACATAGGCATGAATAGTTCACATAAGTACATAACTCATTCATCATCTCAGCAACGGTTCATAACGAGTAGGAATTTCAAGTTACAATTACTAGATCAGGTATCCCAGTTATCACAATTAAAATAACAATAGTCAACACCCACATGAAGCAAAACAAGATAAGAATATTTAAGCGATGGATGTATGCAAATGCCATGAATGTTTGGCGTACCATTAACCGACGTGTAAAGATCTTAACAAGAAAGTCGAGATGAAGCAGTAGGAATTGATTAAGCCGACAATGATGCAACCCTCGTCATCTGAACCTCTTTGTCCTGAGTCTTTTCATAGAGTGGTAACTTAGCAAAGCTCGTTTATCACCAAACCCCTTACTAGACCGTAATTCTTGCTCAACTAGAATCATCCTCAGTTCCTCCCAAGAATTTTGATTTATGGGTTAAATCTTAGTCTGCTCATCTTCAAGGAGTTATCCATGATTTGTTTGTCAATCAGATATTTACCTCAGGGTTTCGTTGGATGATCGTGGTGCTAAGCACTTCCCAAAGCAATCCATGGTGTATGATCCTGAAACTTGGATAAAGTCTTTCGGCATCTAAGTGTTCTATTCCCACATGAACAATGTCTTCCATCTCATCTTGAAGAAACACCCAAAGAGCTAACAACCAATCTTGCCTTGTCGTTAGTTAACTCTAAACGGCACCAAAACCTTCAACACTCACCGATGGTTTGTAGCTCGTTGCTTAAATAACATGGTTACCTATCCACATCCCTTGAACTTGATCGGATCTTATTTGATCGGATTCTTCTACATTAACTCATTTCCATCAACAAGGTGACTACTCCCAAATAAACAAATCATCAAGGTAAAAGCTCATCAAACTCCTTCAAAACGGTTCTACTTGATCAGACTCTCCTCCATTGACTCATTTCCTTAACAAGGTGACTACTTCCAAATAAACGAATCATCAAGGTTAAAATTCGTCAAACTTCATCTTTCAATTGACTTTAAGATAGTATTCAATATAGCAAATCTCATTCCTTCAACTCTGAACCTTTCCATGAATATTAATCTTGGTAAAGAATCCTTTCATCTTCGAATTATGGTATGCTTTCGTTGTAGTACCAATAGGTAGTGTTGACGGAGGGAAATCTTAATGTTGACTCATAGGGCACCCTGAAATTTAAACACTAAATTCGATGCATGCGGGTTAAAAATGCAAATGAAATGTAACACGTATATCACGTAAATGCAATAATTAGTTGCAATCTATAAAGCACATAAAATAAGATGTTGCATAATCAAAGTTATAATGTGCACACAATCATATAATCACGAAACAATTCGTGCTGAAGGGTCAAAATATCAAGTCAAACAAATGCAATGCGCAATTATTCTTATGCCGTACGACCTAGACAGACTCAACACGACTCAAGAGCTCGGTTTTGCAACCTAGAGCTCTGATACCACTTAAGGATGTAACACCCCAAACGGAGGATGCCACATCCCCCGCACTATGACCCAGACCCGGAGCATGAAATGAAAGTCCATGCCCAAATCCGAATCAGAGTGAACGGGAGACCAACTCACACACTAGGCTAGGCGGATCTAACTTGACCAAAACTCAAAGTGCGGAAGCAATTAAAACCAACAACAATAGATAGCGGAAGCATTTAAAACAAAACATGCAAAGCAGGTGACGGGTTCAACTAGCATAGATACCTAATCCCGAATAATAGATCAACAAACATAATAAGTGACGGGTTCAACTAGCATAAATCCCTAGTCCCGAATATCAGATCAACATAACGCAATAATCATCGAGTGCCACAAGGGGCCGAATGAGAGTGCCACGCAGGGCTACCGAGTAGTGAAGTATAATCTCAAGTCTACAAGTCAAAGCATACGTAAAGTGTATGAAAAGACAAATGCAAATAGAAAGACTAGACCGACGAAGTGCAACTCAAAGGACTCACTTCCGCCTAGCAAACGCCAACAACCTGCAACTAAAAGTGTAAATGAGGGGTCAGTCAACTTGACCGAGTGAGTGGGCTAACGCACACCCACAATATACATATATAAGGAGCATAGCACAGAATAAAAAGGATGGGCTCATGAATCGAGGATAGGTGTTACATACCAAAAGGTTTTGAAAGAACCCGAATAAGATATAAATATAAGTTTAGAAACCATTTTCCAGAAAGACTCTATCCCGATTCATAATTCCATAACATAACATAATCAACTGCTCGGCGAGTACGAGCTTCCCACCTTTACTCCTCAGAACATAAATCACAATCAATCCAACCGCTACAACAATGATGGAGGGGATGTACAGTCCCCAAAACCATCTATAATAACACCGTCTAAAATAGACTCGATCTCAAGAGGGTAGCGAACCCACAAGAGTCATCTCCAGCCTTAGCCAAAGGCTCAAGATATCACGCCTCCCTCATCACCCTAAGGTCGCCCAATGATATCTCAAATGGAACTACGCAATGGGTAAAGAACCCGACGGCCCTAACCGTCCCAGGGGACCTATTACCCGCAGCTCCTAGGATCCACAACAGAACATATCATAACATAACATACGCCAATCTTTCATGGCAATCTCACTACAGAATTAGAACACAACTGTTTTCCAAAATAGCTTACATATGCCTAGAAAACTGGTTTTGTATTTACACCCTTCCTACGCGAAGGAACTTTAAGCCTCATGACCTCCATCCACGCAGGACTCACACAAGATCATCAACATATCATATTCAGCACATACATATCTATAATAGAGTATACTCACATGCAAGGGTAGAAATCAACATGTAAAGGCCATAGGTCACGTAACTATACAAAATCCTAAAGCTCACCTCGTGAAAGTAGAGTCTGAGAGTGTGAAGGGCCAAACACTCTAAACCTCAGGCCCACCGGCACCACCAAACTCTGTGACAAGACATACAGAAGCCCAGACTTAGACTCTATATGAACCAAACAAGACGCACGGTGTTGCTCAACATGATCGTGGTTATGCATAAGTGTTCATCTTGTGCTTGGATAAGGTGTCGTGGTCATTGAAGGCATATCAATGCTCAACAAGGTCATATTTACAAGCAACCAACATGCAATTCCATATCCAAAGATGCAAGGTCAATTTAGGAAGTCAATGTATTCACAAAATGCATATTAAATCATCAAATGTCCCAGGGTTCAATTATAATATTAGAATTAAGCATGAAGTTCATGTCGAGTTACATGATGCATAAGTAAGAGCAACTTGATCATATAAACATACAAGGTTGTTGTACGTAGATGGCATGCTTGATACAAATAAAGAGTGCATTTAATTCACTTAAGATCATACTTTACAACTTCACAACATGTTTGGTACACAAGCTCAAGTCACATTCATAGTTTCATAAATATTACACTTACATCCCCTAAGTCATTTATAAAAATTTAGAATTATTACACATACATCCCCTTAGTTGATTACTAAGCATAATTGTTCGTTTAAGGTGTTTACACAATTATTCAACTAGGAATTAATTACTTACAAACGTGACAATTATCAATTTATCGTAATTCATAATATACCATTTTCGAGTAGTAAGAGTAAATGAGGATATTATAATTCTAACTCCTATCATGCATAATGTCTCAAGTTGTTCAAGCATCTTTCATGTATCTCAATTTAACATTGGAAACACAATTTACGAAAAAAAACATAACATTTAGAACGTCTCAAATTCATATAGAGGAAACACAACATGTTCGTTCTTCTAAAATATCATTCAAGTTCATTTAGTCACATAAAAGATTAGTTTCTAGATATTACACTAACACCCCTTCGTACTTAACAAATAACGTAAATTCATCACATCGGGATTCAAATTGTAAATCGAAACATTCATACATATCACAATCCATTCAATTCATGTTTTCGTATACGATTGGAATACATCTCGATCAACAAACCAACAATAAACAATTTATTTGCACTTAAAACAATTAATTCAAATAATCACAATTACGCAAAATAATTCGTAATAAATAGATCGAGTGTCCGATTAACGAACGGAAAGTGGCGTTGAACTCACCACTACAAGACGAACATTCTGACCAGACGCCGCCGGAACGCCACCACTGTAGCTGCCGGAATTTGGCCGGACCGCTGCCGAAAAAATCTTGAAAAATAAGTCCTGAATGAAGTCTTCGTGCCCGTTCCGAATCCTCAATCAATTTCTGGAAATTCCAAGCCGATTGTCCTAGATCTGAAATCTAAGAGCACGAGAACCCTAAATCTTCAAACTTAAATTACTTCCAAACTGGTGAACCAAAATGCGATCTGTAAAAGGCATTGTCTTACCCGTCACGAGCTCTTCGAAAGCCCTAAGGTAGCTCGCCGGAAAAATCCTCGGAGCTAGCGCCGCCGTGATCCGCCGCCAAACCACCAAATCTGGAGTCGCGTGATCACAGGCAACTAGTTCTCGTCGTTCCGAACAACTTTCGTGAAGAGCCCTAGACCAAAAGATGGCCGAAAAAGGCCCCCGTTGCCAACCGGAACCACCACCTATGGCCAAGATCTGGTGAAATTGATGCTGGAAATGAACTCAGGGGGTCGAAAAACCTTGGAAACCATCAAGCCCCGTCGAAAACCACCGCCGGAAGGCAGCGAAACCCGCCGCTACAGTAACTCGTGCCGCCGCTGCGAGCTTTGGGCGGCGCATGCGGCGCCGTCTCTGCTCCGATGGCCGTGCCACCGACGTCAACCGCTGTGCCGGGAAGTCCTCTTTCTGGGCATGGGGTGCGTGCACCGAGGAGAGGGCCGGAAACCGCCGCGAAGGTCGGCGAAGAGGTGGCGGTCTAACACCTCCGCCGCTGCTACTGAAATCCGACCATAACTCCACCACCGTTCATCGTTAGGCCGTGAAATTGGTA
The DNA here is from genome assembly GCA_037501455.1 of Lantana camara. NCBI lineage: Eukaryota > Viridiplantae > Streptophyta > Magnoliopsida > Lamiales > Verbenaceae > Lantana > Lantana camara. Next base: position 44,697,092 of record CM074865.1, read on the forward strand.
CTCTTGCATCGGTCTTGCCGACATAATCGAAATGGACTATTTGTTTCTTGAATTCCGTCGAGAAACGATCGAGTTATGGGCTCGTAACCGAAGCCGCGCATAGTACCGTTGGGAGAGAGAGTGGGAGAGGAGAGAGAGATAAGAGAGAGAGAGTGAGAAAAGATATTGGGAGAAATGTGTCTTGTACACAAGCTATATACAACCGGGTATCCTTATCGCGTAGGAAAGAGAAATATCGTGTACAAATAATCGTAAATAAAATTGGTAAAGTTACGACTAAACATTCAAGCTCCGCATAACTTTTATAAATTAAAATGAAAGAGAGAGATTTACCAATTAGAGTTTAATTCAATTTAATTTTAGAAAACTTTCGTACAATTTAACGACACTCGTAAACACATGATTGACAATTAATCTCTAGGAAGTCAAGTAAACCGAAATTAAACAAGTTAAGCAACATGATGGATTTAAAAGCAACTTGACAATTATTTCATGGACTAAATTTGAATTAAATCAAATTAGACAGTTAGGGTTAAATATGCGAATAATTAATCAAGTTGACAATTAACCTTAGAATAATTTGAAAGAACACATATTAAATTGAATTTACATTAATTCACATAATTCAAGAACTCTTAAATTAAACACATACAAGTGTAGAGACTTACTTGTTAATATCGTCAGGACGCCCTTCGAGAATACGGGGCGTCACAACCTTCCCCCCTTAAGAGAACCTGGTCCCCAGGTTCCACTGCTAGAATGTAGATCCTCGAGTTGTAGTGCTCCAACCCTTCTCCCTAACTCGCATGAGATCATAACTCTAATGGTGAGGCTTACTCCTGTCATCTACACCGAACCTCCTTTAGGATGTCTTGTTATCGTCGAGGTCCGTGCAAGTACTTGATCCGCTAGTTGTTTCGAACTCGGTCGGTCATTCCCATGATCGGATAGCTGCAACTGCACCCAACCTCGATGTCATCTCAGATGCACCACTTGCTACCCGTAGTCAGATCAACACGTAATGCAACTACAATAAGCAAGAGAGAATCCCATCTCTCGAGCACATATAAAAGAGAGAACCCAGTCTCTCAAGCACATAATTAAGAGAACCCCGTCTCTCAACCTAAGTCGGACAGATTCCAGCATCTGCCAACATTCTAGTTTGAAAAAATCCAGCATTCCTCAAAACCCTAGATTCAAGAGAATCCAGCATCTCCGAATACCTAAGTACAAGAGAATCCAACATCTCTCATGCATAAAACTTAGAAAGAATCCAGCATCTTTCTACCACATAAATAGAGAGAATCCTACATCTCTCCAACACGTAAAAAGAGGGAACCTAAGGTCTCTCTTACACATAAATCCACTGATCAGTTATTCATACATACACACATCATAGTAACACTTGACGAAAAGTATCCGATACATGTTTGGTGTACCTTATACAATTGATATCGGTGTCCCTTGAGTATAGATTCAACGCTCATACCTCAACTCAAGGGGGATATCGCGATGGAATCCCTATAAAACAAGGTTACAATATGTTTGTATGTTATATGGGAAGTTAGTGAGCAATCAAGAGAGTTTTAAATCACATAGGCATGAATAGTTCACATAAGTACATAACTCATTCATCATCTCAGCAACGGTTCATAACGAGTAGGAATTTCAAGTTACAATTACTAGATCAGGTATCCCAGTTATCACAATTAAAATAACAATAGTCAACACCCACATCAAGCAAAACAAGATAAGAATATTTAAGCGATGGATGTATGCAAATGCCATGAATGTTTGGCGTACCATTAACCGACGTGTGAAGATCTTAACAAGAAAGTCGAGATGAAGCAGTAGGAATTGATTAAGCCGACAATGATGCAACCCTCGTCATCTGAACCTCTTTGTCCTGAGTCTTTTCATAGAGTGGTAACTTAGCAAAGCTCGTTTATCACCAAACCCCTTACTAGACCGTAATTCTTGCTCAACTAGAATCATCCTCAGTTCCTCCCAAGAATTTTGATTTATGGGTTAAATCTTAGTCTGCTCATCTTCAAGGAGTTATCCATGATTCGTTTGTCAATCAGATATTTACCTCAGGGTTTCGTTGGATGATCGTGGTGCTAAGCACTTCCCAAAGCAATCCATGGTGTATGATCCTGAAACTTGGATAAAGTCTTTCGGCATCTAAGTGTTCTATTCCCACATGAACAATGTCTTCCATCTCATCTTGAAGAAACACCCAAAGAGCTAACAACCAATCTTGCCTTGTCGTTAGTTAACTCTAAACGGCACCAAAACCTTCAACACTCACCGATGGTTTGTAGCTCGTTTCTTAAATAACATGGTTACCTATCCACATCCCTTGAACTTGATCGGATCTTATTTGATCGGATTCTTCTACATTAACTCGTTTCCATCAACAAGGTGACTACTCCCAAATAAACAAATCATCAAGGTAAAAGCTCATCAAACTCCTTCAAAACGGTTCTACTTGATCAGACTCTCCTCCATTGACTCATTTCCTTAACAAGGTGACTACTTCCAAATAAACGAATCATCAAGGTTAAAATTCGTCAAACTTCATCTTTCAATTGACTTTAAGATAGTAAGTCAATATAGCAAATCTCATTCCTTCAACTCTGAACCTTTCCATGAATATTAATCTTGGTAAAGAATCCTTTCATCTTCGAATTATGGTATGCTTTCGTTGTAGTGCCAATAGGTAGTGTTGTCGGAGGGAAATCTTAATGTTGACTCATAGGGCACCCTGAAATTTAAACACTAAATTCGATGCATGCGGGTTAAAAATGCAAATGAAATGTAACACGTATATCACGTAAATGCAATAATTAGTTGCAATCTATAAAGCACATAAAATAAGATGTTGCATAATCAAAGTCATAATGTGCACACAATCATATAATCACGAAACAATTCGTGCTGAAGGGTCAAAATATCAAGTCAAACAAATGCAATGCGCAGTTATTCTTATGCCGTACGACCTAGACAGACTCAACACGACTCAAGAGCTCGGTTTTGCAACCTAGAGCTCTGATACCACTTAACGATGTAACACCCCAAACGGAGGATGCCACATCCCCCGCACTATGACCCAGACCCGAAGCATGAAATGAAAGTCCATGCCCAAATCCGAATCAGAGTAAACGGGAGACCAACTCACACACTAGGCTAGGCGGATATAACTTGACCAAAACTCAAAGTGCGGAAGCAATTAAAACCAACAACAATAGATAGCGGAAGCATTTAAAACAAAACATGCAAAGCAGGTGACGGGTTCAACTAGCATAGATACCTAATCCCGAATAATAGATCAACAAACATAATAAGTGACGGGTTCAACTAGCATAAATCCCTAGTCCCGAATATCAGATCAACATAACGCAATAATCATCGAGTGCCACAAGGGGCCGAATGAGAGTGCCACGCAGGGCTACCGAGTAGTAAAGTATAATCTCAAGTCTACAAGTCAAAGCATACGTAAAGTGTATGAAAAGACAAATGCAAATAGAAAGACTGGACCGACGAAGTGCAACTCAAAGGACTCACTTCCGCCTAGCAAACGCCAACAACCTGCAACTAAAAGTGTAAATGAGGGGTCAGTCAACTTGACCGAGTGAGGGGGCTAACGCACACCCACAATATACATATATAAGGAGCATAGCACATAATAAAAAGGATGGGCTCATGAATCGAGGATAGGTGTTACATACCAAAAGGTTTTGAAAGAACCCGAATAAGATATAAATATAAGTTTAGAAACCATTTTCCAGAAAGACTCTATCCCGATTCATAATTCCATAACATAACATAATCAACTGCTCGGCGAGTACGAGCTTCCCACCTTTACTCCTCAGAACATAAATCACAATCAATCCAACCGCTACAACAATGATGGAGGGGATGTACAGTCCCCAAAACCATCTATAATAACACCGTCTAAAATAGACTCGATCTCAAGAGGGTAGCGAACCCACAAGAGTCATCTCCAGCCTTAGCCAAAGGCTCAAGATATCACGCCTCCCTCATCACCCTAAGGTTGCCCAATGATATCTCAAATGGAACTAAGCAATGGGTAAAGAACCCGACGGCCCTAACCGTCCCGGGGGACCCATTACCCGCAGCTCCTAGGATCCACAACAGAACATATCATAACATAACATACGCCAATCTTTCATGGCAATCTCGCTACAGAATTAGAACACAACTGTTTTCCAAAATAGCTTACATATGCCTCGAAAACTGGTTTTATATTTACACCCTTCCTACGCGAAGGAACTTTAAGCCTCATGACCTCCATCCACGCAGGACTCACACAAGATCATCAACATATCATATTCAGCACATACATATCTATAATAGAGTATACTCATATGCAAGGGTAGAAATCAACATGAAAAAGCCATAGGTCACGTAACTATACAAAATCCTAAACCTCACCTCGTGAAAGTAGAGTCTGAGAGTGTGAAGGGCCAAACATTCTAAACCTCAGGCCCACCGGCACCACCAAACTCTGTGACAAGACATACAGAAGCCCAGACTTAGACTCTATATGAACCAAACAAGACGCACGGCGTTGCTCAACATGATCGTGGTTATGCATAAGTGTTCATCTTGTGCTTGGATAAGGTGTCTAGTCATTCAAGGCACATCAATGCTCAGTAAGGTCATATTTACAAGCAACCAACATGCAATTCCATATCCAAAGATGCAAGGTCAATTTAGGAAGTTAATGTATTCACAAAATGCATATTAAATCATCCAATGTCACAGGGTTCAATTATAATATTAGAATTAAGCATGAAGTTCATGTCGAGTTACAAGGTGCATAAGTAAGAGCAACTTGATCATATAAACATACAAGGTTGTTGTACGTAGATGGCGTGCTTGATACAAATAAAGAGTGCATTTAATTCACTTAAGATCATACTTTACAACTTCACAACATGTTTGGTACACAAGCTCAAGTCACATTCATAGTTTCATAAATATTACTCTTACATCCCCTAAGTCATTTATAAAAATTTAGAATTATTACACATACATCCCCTTAGTTGATTACTAAGCATAATTGTTCATTTAAGGTGTTTATACAATTATTCAACTAGGAATTAATTACTTGCAAACATGACAATTATCAATTTATCGTAATTCATAATATACCATTTTCGAGTAGTAAGAGTAAATCAGGATATTACAATTCTAACTCCTATCATGCATAAAGTCTCAAGTTGTTCAAGCATCTTTCATGTATCTCAATTTAATATTGGAAACACAATTTACAAAAAAAAAACATAACATTGAGAACGTCTGAAATTCATATAGAGGAATCACAACATGTTCGTTCTTCTAAAATATCATTCAAGTTCATTTAGTCACATAAAAGATTAGTTTCTAAATATTACACTAACACCCCTTCGTACTTAACAAATAACGTAAATTCATCACATCGGGATTCAAATTGTAAATCGAAACATTCATACATATCACAATCCATTCAATACATGTTTTCGTATACGATTGGAATACATCTCGATCAACAAACCAACAATAAACAATTTATTTGCACTTAAAACAATTAATTCAAATAATCACAATTACGCAAAATAATTCGTAATAAATAGATCGAGTGTCCGATTAACGAACGGAAAGTGGCGTTGAACTCACCACTACGAGACGAACATTCTGACCAGACGCCGCCGGAACGCCACCACTGTAGCTGCCGAAATTTGGCCGGACCACCGCCGGGCCGCCGCCGAAGGTCGCCGGAAAAATCCCGAAAAATCAGTCCTGAATGAACTCTTCGTGCCCGTTCCGAATCCTCAATTAATTTCTGGAAATTCTAAGCCGATTGTCCTAGATCTAAAATCTAAGAACACGAAAACCCTAAATCTTCAAACTCAAATTACTTCCAAACCGGTGAACCAAAATGCGATCCGTAAAAGGCATTGTTTTACCCGTGACGAGCTCTTCGAAAGCCCTAAGGTAGCTCGCCGAAAAAATCCTCGGAGCTAGCGCCGCCGTTGCACCGCCACTATGCCGCCACAATCCGCCGCCAAACCACAGAATCTGGAGTCGCGTGATCACAGGCCACTAGTCCTCGTCGTTCCGAACAACTTTCATGAAGAGCCCGAGACCAAAAGATGGCCGGAAAAGGCCGCCGTTCGCCGCCGAAGTTTCTGCTGCCGCCCACATCGCCGGAACCACCACCTACGGCCAAGATCTGGTGAAATTGATACCGGAAATGAACTCAGGGGGTCGAGAAACCTTGGAAACCATCAAGCCCCGTCGAAAACCAACGCCGGAAGGCGGCGAAACCCGCCGCTACAGTAACTCGCACCTCCGCCGCGAGCTTTGGGCGGCGCGTGCGGCGCCGTCTCTGCTCCGATGGCCGTGCCACCGACGTCAACCGCTGCACCGCGAAGTCCTCTTTCTGGGCATGGGGCACGTGCACCGAGGAGAGGGCCGGAAACCGCCGCGAAGGCCGGCGAAGTGGCGGCAGTCTAACACCTCCACCGCTGCTACTGAAACCCGACCAAACCTCCACCAACGTTCATCATTAGGCTATGAAATTTGTACTCTTGCGTTGGTCTCGCTGAGATAATCGAAATGCACTATTCGTTTGTTAAATTCCGTCGAGAAACGATCGAGTTATGGGATCGTAACCGAAGCCGCGCATAGTACCCGCGGGAGAGAGAGTGGGAGATGAGAGAGAGAGAAGAGAGAGAGAGAGAGAGAAAAGAGATTGGGAGAAATGTGTCTTGTACACAAGCTATGTACAACCGGGTATCCTTATCGCGTAGCAAAGAGAAATATCGCGTACAAATAATCGTAAATAAAATTGGTAAAGTTACGACTAAACATTTAAGCTCCGCATAACTTTTATAAATTAAAATGAAAGAGAGAGATTTACCAATGAGAGTTTAATTCAATTTAATTTTAGAAACCTTTCGTACAATTTAACGACACTCGTAAACATATGATTGACAATTAATCTCAAGGAATTCAAGTAAACCGAAATTAAAAAAGTTAAGCAACATGATGGATTTAAAAGCAACTTGACAATTATTTCATGGAATAAATTTGAATTAAATCAAATTAGACAGTTAGGGTTAAATATGAGCATAATTAATCAAGTTGACAATTAATCTTAGAATAATTCGAATGAACACATATTAAATTGAATTTACATTAATTCACATAATTCAAGAACTCTTAAATTAAACACATACATGTGTAGAGACTTACTTGTTAATATCGTCAGGACGCCCTTCGAGAATACAGGGCATCACATTCAGGGAGGAGCTCAAAGGCCACTAGTTCGAGCACGAGCTTATGCCCTTGAGGGCGAGGAACAAAATATCGAGGCCGACGCAAATGTCGTGGTGGAAGGTACCGTTTGCATTCACAACATGAACATACATGCATTATTCGATCCGGGTGCCACGCATTCCTTTATCTCTTGTGATCTATGTGCTACTCTTTGCCTACCTGTTATTTCTGTGGATATTTGCTTCCTAGTTAGCTCCCCTCTCGGGGGAAATATTGTGTCAGATAGGGTGGTGAAGAATTGTGTTGTGAAGATGGAAGACCGGGTTTATTCAGCTAATTTTATCGTTAGGCCAATGAAGAGATACGGGGTGATATTGGGCATGGATTGGTTGTACAAGCACCGGGCCATGGTTGATTGCTTTGCTAAAAAGGTCCATTTGGGTAAATAAGTAATTGTGGGGTTTGGTTCGAAATCAGTGCCGCTTTTATCTTTTACCGAAGCCCACAAATTGATTAGAGATGGAGCTACGGGATATGTTGCCTATCTTCTTAATAAACCTAAGGATCAAGTTAAGTTCGAAGATGTGGCCGTGGTTAAGGAGTATCCCGATGTGTTCCCGGAAAGTTTGAATTCGTTGCCACCGGATCGAGAGATAGAATTTGTTATAGATTTGTATCCGGGATCAACGCCGTATTCCAAGACCCCTTACAGAATGGCACAGGCTGAATTGAAGGAATTAAAGATTCAATTGGAAGAACTTCTTAAGAATGGATTTATTCAGCCGAGTTCTTCACCGTGGGGTGCTCCGGTTTTATTTGGTAAGAAAAAGAACGGAACATTAAGGATGTGCATCGATTACCGAGAGTTAAACAGAATGACTATCAAGAATAAGTATCCTTTACCCCACATCGAGGATTTGTTTGATATGTTGCAAGGTTCAGGGGTATACTTGAAACTGGATTTGAGGCAGGGATATTATCAATTAAAAATCCGAGAAGGAGACATTCCAAAGACGGGATTCAACACCCGGTATGGGCATTACGAGTTCGTAGTCATTCCATTTGGTCTAACTAATGCCCCTCAAGCATTTATGGATATGATGCATAGGATTTTCCGTCCCTACCTCGACAAGTTTGTGGTGATCTTCATTGACGACATTTTGGTGTATTCAATAACTGAAGAGGATCATGCCCGACATCTTAAGTTGGTGTTAGATCAGTTGAGAGAACACCAATTGTATGCTAAGTTCAGCAAGTGCGAATTTTGGATTGATCGGGTTTCTTTTCTAGGCCACGTTGTTTCAAGGAAGGGTTTGGAAGTAGATCCTTCAAAGATAGAGACAGTTATTCAGTGGCAAACTCCGAAGAATGTCTCAGAAATAAGAAGTTTCTTGGGTTTAGCGGGCTATTATCGGAGATTCGTACAGGATTTCTCAAAGATTGCAGCTCCTTTGACCCGATTGACAAAGAAAGAGGCTAAATTTGAGTGGGATTCTTCGTGTGAGGTGAGTTTTCAAGTGTTGAAGGAGAAGTTGACAACTGCACCTATGTTAGCACTTCCCGAAGGTAATGAAGGTTACGCAGTTTATACGGATGCCTCTAAGGAAGGCTTGGGTTGTGTATTGATGCAGAATGGGAAAGTGATCGCATATGCCTCTAGGAAGTTGAAGGAACACGAAAAGAATTATCCCACACACGATCTCGAACTTGCAGCCGTGATATTTGCCCTAGGGAAATGGAGGCATTATCTTTACGGGGTTTCATTTGAGATCTTTTCTGACCACAAGAGTCTCCAGTACTTGTTTTCTCAGAAGGAGCTAAACATGAGACAAAGGCGTTGGATGGAATCTCTCGAAGACTATGGTTTTGTGATTAAATACCATCCCGGCAAAGCTAATGTGGTCGCGGATGCACTGAGCAGGAAGGCTAGTGTATCTAACTTGGAAGGGACGAGTAGAGATATAGAAGAGCCTATTAGAATAAGAGCTCGTATCTCTAATATTTCAATTCACTCGGATTTAAGAGAAAGGATATTTGAGACTCAAAGAAGTGATCCCGAAGTTTAGAAATTAGTTCAGAAAGCTCGAGAGGATCCCGAGTGTCCTTTTGGATTTGATGATACGGGAATTTTCAGGTTCAAGAACAGAATTGTGATTCCTAAGGATTTGAGAAGGCTCATTTTGAATGAAGCTCATAAATCTACTTATTCAGTACATCCGGGAGGAAACAAGATGTATCGGGATCTCAAGCAATATTATTGGTGGAATGGTTTGAAGAGAGAGGTGGTGAACTTTGTAAGACAATGCCTGACTGGTCAGTTAGTGAAAGCTGAGGATCAGAAGCCGTCGGGATTATTGCAACCGTTACCTGTACCCGAATCTAAATGGGAACAGATTGCTATGGATTTTGTTTCGGGTCTTCCAAGAGTGAAAGGTGGTTTCGATGGAATTTGGGTGATAGTGGATCGATTGACAATGTCGGCACATTTTCTTGCTATTCGGATGTCCGATAAAGTGACGAAATTGGCTAAGAAATATCGGGATGAGATAGTTCGGTTACATGGAGTGCCCGTAAGTATAGTGTCAGATCGGGATCCAAGGTTTACCTCCGGATTTTGGCAAGAGTTGCAAAGAAATTTGGGAACAAGGCTTCATTTCAGCACCGCTTTTCATCCTCAAACGGACGGACGATCTGAAAGGTTGATTAAGTATTTAGAGGATATGTTAAGGGCGTGTGCATTGGACTTTCAGAGCTCGTGGAACGAACAACTGCCGTTGATTGAATTTGCCTACAACAATAGCTTTCAAGCCTCGATAGGAATGGCACCTTATGAAGCTCTCTACGGAAGGAAGTGTAGATCTCCCTTGTTTTTCGATTTAGAGGAATGGAAATGGAGTAAACAAGAAGGAGTGAAACGGGGAGAAAAGAAGGAAAAGCCTTCTAAGGCCGTTCAAGAGGCGATTGATAAGATTCAATTGATTCGACAACGGATGAAAGCAGCTCAAGATAGACAAAAGAGTTATGCGGACCTCGAAGGAAGAATCTTGAGTTTGAAGTAGGTGATAGGGTATTCCTAAAAGCTTCTCCGAGAAAAGGGTTCACGAGAATTGGAAAACGAGGGAAATTGAACCCTAGATACTTGGGACCCTATGAGATTTTGGAGAAAATCGGGGATACAGCTTATCGGTTGGATCTACCTCCGAGTTTAACGGGAATTCCCAATGTGTTCCATGTTTCCCAACTCAGAAAATATCATCCGGATGATTCAGACATCCTACCCGAGGAGGAAGTGGAAATTGAGCCTAACCTTACCTTCGTTCAGAAACCGGTTAAGATTTTGGATCGAAAATTTCAAGAACTTCGAAACCGGCAAATCCCAATAGTTAAGGTCCTATGGAGTAGTGATAAATCGGAAGAGGCTACGTGGGAGACGGAGGATAAGATGAGGAAATTCCATCCCGAGTTATTTTCGGACAATCAGTGAATCCGAGGACGGATTCTTTTAAGGGGGAGAGGTTGTGACGCGCCGCTATTTCGGATTTTCAGGTATGACTTGTGTGCTCTTTAAGTACGCGTTTAAATTATTTTTAATTACTTGATTATATGATTTATATTTATTCTTATTTGAAATTCTTTAAATATTTGAACTATTTGAATTGAAATTATATGAATTTCTTGAATATTTGCGCATGCGTTAAATGTTTATGTGCCGTTTCCGTATTTAATAAATTTGAAACTTTGTGGAATTTTAATATGTTGGATTTATGTGTGTCTTGAATATGAATATATGCTCGTTTTATGTTTTCGGATTTGTTTGTTTGTGTTTTGAATTTATTTTGTGCATTTGGAACCAAAACGGGGATAACTGGAAATTAGCGCACCTTTCGTTCCGTACGTGATATCTTGAGCTAGGAAACTCGGATTCGAGTTTTGTCAACTTCGTTGAACTTGTATAGAAAATTTGAGTTCAATGAACTTAGCCTTATATTTTTCTAATATCATTTGAACCCCCGAAATTCAACCGAAACTCGCAATGGGAGCCAAATCTACCACACATTGCCAAAAATGCCATAACTCCCTCATACCTTGACCAAATTAACCATGGTTTGAACCTATGTGACCCTAGTTAACCCCACTATCTCCCCATACACCCCCATACCGAACCAACCTCAGCAACTAAGCCAAAATCAACCATACTGGCCCTGCTCTCCAGAAAATCCCGTAACCCTTGCCCTCCTTGGAGATTCAATCTCAAATCTCCATTTTTCCTCCATTCAATCCACAAGGTAAGTTTAGGATCATGTTATACATTCAATATTGGTCATTTTAAGCTTTGCATCCCCAATTTTGATCATGTATTGATGGGGTTTTGGATATATGGATGAATAGTTAGGTTATATGCCAATTTGTTGATCACTTTCATTTCTTTGTTGTTTTGGTTGATTCCAAGCTTGAATATGGTTGCCATGACACCTTCTTTGCATTTATGGTGAAGTATTAGATGGTAGTTGAAGCATTCATGAATTACCATTAATGTATATTTGAAGTTTTTACATGAAATGATCATCCTTACCTCCGTATCATGTTTCAACATTTTCGGAGCATGTTTGTGTGTTGTTGTGGAGTGGTTTTCTTGCATATTGCTGATCTTAACTTACCTGAGTATGTTGGTTGAGATTGAACGGTGTTGCTCTGTTTTTCTTCTGCGTTTCTTTCTTTTTTTTGGCTACAGACTCAAATCCACGGGGGTGGATTTGAGTCAGTAGGTCTGGACCAAATCCATGAGGGTGGATTCTGTCCAGTTTTTTTTTATTGCTCCGGTTTCGTTTTTTCTTGTTTTTCTTCGCTTGTTTTATATTCCTCCACCTCTTTTATGACTTCTATGCTATGCTAACATGTATTATCTTGAGTGTTATGAAATTTTATGATTTTTCGTGGAATATTTTACGAGTTATGCTTCAATGTGTCTCCTTTGCTCCTAATGTACGCATGCATGGACTTTGCTCTTAAGTTTGAACCCTAATTGTTATTTATTCCTTATTTAATGACTTGTATGATAGGTATACATGTTATACTACGTGTTATGATCGTTATTTGAATTTCTTGGACTAATTTAGTATGATTTATGGAGATGTTGAACTTTAACAAATTTGAACGCTTCATGAAAACAATAGAATGAATGTTTATATGTCTTTAAGACATTAATAGTGCACATGAACGTGTCCATTACATAATATCATCTTTTATGCATTCATATCATGATCATTTTATTGCTGAGCGTCCTATTTGGTCATTTTGAGTCTCACACCACTTTGTTCGCACAGATCCGAGTCCGGTTGAAGGTGAAGGCGATCCTTGAAGCTTCTACTCCTTTTATTTTATCTTTGAAGGTGGGTTTCTCTTCTACTTAGTTAAATGACCTTATATACATCTTATGTGTAAACATTTTGACCTAAAATTATATATATATAGAGTCCTTTTTATCGAGTCTATGATTTTGAACGTAAAGCCCTTCTTTTATGAACCCTACCTAAATGTTTTGGCGAGAAATGATCGAATGCACAGAATGGGGCCGAGGGACTTAGTGCTAGAGGCTATCCGGGGAGGCATGGGCCAACGGTGATCCCTTTCACTAGTCCCACCAATCTAACGACGTAATCGGATCTCGTTAGGAGTTAGCGAGGAATGGACGTTGAGTGTCATCTGGGGAGTCATGTAACCCCTTTTGGCCAATGCATGGGTGGCCGGGTCTTGCAAACCCGTCCACCAACCCGTAGGAAGAAGGAGTATATGTTATGTATGTGCACAAAAGAATATTCTTTTAGGCAAGTGACTTACGATATATTCTTTTAGGCAAGTGACCTATGATATATTCTTTTGGAGCGTGATGCTCAATGTACAGCTTATATGTTATTTATGCTTCCGCTTTATTGTCTATTCTCGTATTTCTTGGTTTAAGGGTTAGTCCCGCCTAGCATAGAGTGTGTGTATGTCCCCGTTCGCCGTGATCTAGCTTGAGTATGGATTATTTATTTCATATTCGGGTGGGGTCTCGGTGTGGGGGATGTGGTACCTTACGCTTGGGTGCTACAGTATGAGTCAAAGTAGGACCAGCCGAGAGTTGTCTTCTCTTCAACCGAACACTCATATTAAGGGCATTAAAGTTAAGTCAAGAGCCAAGCCAGCTTTTGGATCGCATTATACAATTGGACCTTGAATTAGTCAATTTTAAATTTCTTGGCTACGGTGAACGGTACATCAAACATTCATGGCATATGCATATATGCAATTTAATTTAATTCATTTCTTAATGATATATACCTTGCCAATTGATTATTTTCGGTGTCCCTTGTTATGTTGTTATTGATGTTATTACGTGTCCCTGTCTGATCTACATGATTATTCAATATTTTAATTCACATTTTGAATCTTTTCTTCTTGGTATTTACTCTTTGATGTAATTGTTGTTTTTGAGAGACGGGGTTCTCTCATTGTTGTTTTGAGAGACGGGATTCTCTCATTGTTGTTTTTGAGAGACGGGGTTCTCTCATTGTTGTTCGAGAGACGGGGTTCTCTCCTTGCTTGCGAGGGACGGGGTTCCCTCATTAATTGTTTTTAGGCTTGCAGTGAATCCGATGACGGATTCTTTTAAGGGGTAGAGGTTGTAACGCCCCGGTTATTCATTTGTACAAATATATCGTATGTGTTTATTAATTGCGCAATTTAATTATTTAATTATGTGATTAATTATGTATAAGTGTTTTATATATTTAATTTTATTATAAATTGTTATTATATTATTTTATTATATTTTAATTCGTTAAAATTAGTTTTTTTTAAATTTAATAATTAAGTGTTAATGGTAATTAATTATAACTTTAATTATATTAATATTAAATTCAAAGATTATTTCGTTGACTTTTTTTTAAATTTAAAAATAGAATTTTGAATTTTATTATTTGATTTGAAAATTAAATTTGTTTATTTAATTTTAAATGTTATGAAATTGTTACGTTTGTGCATGAGTGTTTTAATCGTGCGTCGTTCTTATATGATTTGATATCGAAATTTCGGGAAAATTTAGTATGTCATAGATTTATGTGTTATGAGCATTTCTATATGCTCGTTTTACATTTTCGATTTCGTTTGACGTGGTAACGAATTTATTTTGAATTGTGGAACCAAATCGGGGGGCTAACGGGCAATTAGCACACCCTTGGTTCCGTATGTGATATCTTGAGCTCGGGAACTCGGATTCGAGTTCTGTCACCTTCACTGAACTCGTATTGAAGAGTCGGATTCCATGGAACAAGCCTCATATTTTTCTAACCTCATTTCGAGCTCCGAACTTTAACCGAAACTTGTGAGGTTCGCCTAAATGACCACCCACCACTATTTTAACCATAACTTGAACCATGGTTAACCAAATTAAGTGAAACGTGAACCCTAGTTCACCTAACTCACTCCCCTACACCCTCACATCAGCCCAAACCGAGATCAAAACCAAGAAAGAAAGAAATCAGCTGCAAACTTGGAAGAAAAACACTATTCCCATCACTATTCAAAATTTGGAGATTTTCAGCTCTAATCTCTTCCAAACTCCAACCAATTCAATAGGTGAGTATATATTTGTGATCTATATTCATTCCTACTCATTTTAATTCATGAATCCCTAAATTTGAGTTAGACTTGATGGAGATTTGATTATGTGAATGAATAGTTAGGTTAAATTCCATTTCTTGAATTCATATGTATTCTTTTGTAATTTCTTTTGATTCGATGGAATTTATGAGACCACATAAGCTTCATTTATGAGTATTTGGACCTGAATTAATTGGAGCTTGATTGGTTGTTGAAATACCATTAATGAACTTTAATGTTTTGTATGAAAATGGCTTGATACTCTTGTATATTTGATCCTTCCTTGTTACCAGTTTGCTTCATGAGCTTAAGGGCTGGAATTTGCTTGATTTTACAGATGAGTTTTGTGGTTATCTTGCTGCTTTCCTTCCTTGTTGACTGTTGCTGTTGTTGTTGGGTTGGAGCAGGGAAATAACGTTACTGCTGTTGCTTTTTCTGTCTGTACTCTCTCCCCGGGCGGGGAGAGTTGAACTTGGAAAGTCCCCGGCCGGGGACTTCCTTGCCGCACCATTCTGTAACCTTCTCCCCGGGCCGGGGAGACTTGTCAAGAAATTCTCCCCGGTCGGGGAATGTTTATTTGATTCTTGTTTACTGCTTCATGTTTCTGTGAGTGCGTGTGTATATATATATATATATATATGTTTTTGTGTGTGTTAGATGTATAATGTTTATACATATATCTAATAAGTTATGTATTATAGGGGTATGCATGCATGTTTGTGATGTGCGTGTGTATTACATGTAATTTTGCATGCAAATTGTTGTGCATGGTTGTGTGTATATGTGATTGCATGTGTGTGCATGTATAATGTATATATCTTATACTTTGTGCATGTGTAATATATATTAAATATATTAAATGCATGCATGTACGTAGTATATGTATATATATGTATTTATGTATATTATATATATATTGTGAATTATTTAAGTTATTTGGATTTATGGAACTAAATTGTTTTCTATTTCATGTTCTTATATATTTAATTAAATTGAATGCTTTTATTTGCCTATTTTCTAATTGTAAACGTGAAATAGGACGTGTTATGATCATTATATGAAATTCTTGGATGCATTTGATATAAAATGTGAAGATATGATTTGAAATGAATTTACGAGATTAGAATAAGTAATATTATTTCATGAAATGACCTTTTAAATGTGGAATTTTATGTTATGACTTATGGAATTTATTTATAGAATTGATTGTTATCTATTTTATGTTTTACATATTTAGATGATTTAAATGCCTTTGTTTTGTTTAACTTTATAATTGAAAACTTGATATATTTGAGTTTTAATTGTTATATGAAATTTATGACTTGAATTGTTATGAATTATGAAACGTTTGAATATGAAACTTTCGTGTATGGAATATGTTGAATGAAATACTTGGTAGTTTGATTCTTAACATGATTTTTGCCTCGTATGCATCTCATATCATTTGCATAACATGTCGTGCGTCGTATATGGTTCATATAGAGTCTTGAGTCTCACGTATACATTATGTTGTCTTTGTACAGTTTTCTCCAGGGCGAAGATGCCGGGTTCATAGGACACCTCAAGTCTTTCTTTCTTTGGTATTGTCGATAAGGTGTAACAGGTGGGTTTCTCTTCTATTAGTTATGATGACCCAATATATCTATTGTGTGAAAGATTTGAGCCAAAATATTATAAATATATATATATATATATATATATATATATATATATATATATATATATATATATATCGAGTCTTTTCAAAAGAGTCTATGATTTTCAACGTATAGGCTTTCTCTTAAGTATCCCTACCTTATGTGTTTTGGCAAGGACATGATTATGATTACACGGGCCCAGGGACTTAGTGTAAGTGGCTATCCGGGGAGGCAAGGGCCGACGGGGATCCCTTGCACTAATCCCACCACATTTACGGTGATACCGGCCCCCGTTAGGAGGTTTATCGGGGAATAGGAGATGAGTGCCCTTGGGGGAGTCATGAAACCCCATTGGCCTATGTATAGACCGGTGGTCGGGTTTTGCTAACCCGTCCACCATCCGGAGGAAAAAGGTGTAAGTGTTTATGATTATTAATATGCATGATATGAATATGATTATGATTATGAACGAATATGTATGAATGTTTATGATCACTAATGAAAAGATTGAATTGATATGCACAGACGAGGAGTAGGTTGGAGATATTCGCCCACCCGCCAGGGCTCACGTCTTGACCTTATGAACGACTATGATTATGAATATTGGAATTGACGGTTGTAAACCCGAGCATTGTTTTCTTTCGTTTTCACCCACTTGGGAAATATTTTAAAAACCTCGTACGGGATTATAGCTTGCATGTGTGAGTGTTTAAATTTTCTGATAATATTATATTATGCCCTGTTTTATACCCACCAGTCTCTTATAGACTGGACTACCCATTTCATATGCGGGTTGGGTCCCGGTGCGGGGGATGCGGGACCTTCCGTTGGGGCACTACAACTTCGATGGCGTCGCAAACTCGTCACTTGCAGACCGTAGACAGGACAACCTGTAACATAACCGCAACAAACAAGAGAGAATCCCATCTCTCGGCACGTAAAGTGCGAGAGCCCCATCCCTCGGCACACCCAAGAGAGAGAACCCCGTCTCTCGTGCACATAATTGAGAGAACCCCGTCTCTCAACCTAAGTCTGATAGATTTCCACATCTCCCAAACATTCTAGCCTGAGAAAATCCATCATTTCTCAAACCCTTAGATTCAAGAGAATCCAACATATCTGAATATCTAAGTACAAGAGAATCCAACATCTCTCGTGCATAAAACTTAGAAAGGATCCAACATCTTTCTATCACATAAATAGAGAGAATCCTACATCTCTCCAACACGTAAAAAGAGGGGGCCTATGATCTCTCCAACATTCATACATACACAAATCAGAGTAACACTTGATGAAAAGTATGCGGTGCATGTTTGGTGTACTTTACACAACTGATATCGGTATCCCTTGAGTACAGATTCAACGCTCATACCTCAACTCAAGGGGGATATCTCAATGGAATCCCCGTAAAACAAGGTTACAGTATGTATGTATGTTATATGCGAGGTTAGTGAGCAATCAAGGGAGTTTTAAATCACATAGACATGCTTAATCCACATAAACACGTAACTTATTCATTTCAACAATAGTTCACCAAAAACAGTTATTCTAGGTTATCAATGCTAGATCAGGTAGCCACGTTATCACAATCAGAACAACAACAATCATCACACACATCAAACAAAACAAGATAAGACTACTTAAGCAATGCATGTATGCAAATGCTATGAATGCATGGCGTACCGATTATCGTAGTGTCAAACTCTAGACAGGAAGTTCAGACGAAGTGGTAGGAGTTGATTAAGCCGATAATGATACAATATTCGTCATCTGAACTTCTTGTCTTAAATCTTTTGATGTGAAGAGGCAATTCAGCAATTATGTCCATCATCCAACTCTCTACTAAACCATAATCCTTGCTCAACCAAAATCATCCACAGTCTCCTTCAAGAACTCCGACTTATGTGTTAAACCTTAGTCTGCTCATCCTCAAGGAATTGTCCATAATTTGATTGCCAATTAGAAATCTATCTCAGAGCTACGTTGGACGGTCATGGTATTAGGTACTTCCCAAGGCAATTCATGGGTTTCGATTCTAAAACTTGAGTAATGTCTTCAACATCTAAGTGATCTATTCCCACCTCAGCAGAATCTTCCAACTCAGTAGAATCTTCCATCTCACCTTGAAGAAAACACCCAGAGAGCCAACAACCAATCTTGTAAGCTGTACCAAAACCTTCAACACCCACCGATGGTTTGTAGCTCGTCGTTTAAGTTAGCACCAACATGGTTACTTATCCGCATCCCTTGAACTTGATCGGATCGAACTTGATCGGATTCTTCTACATTAACTCGTTTCCATCAACAAGGTGACTACTTCCAAATGAACGAATCATCAAGGCGAAAGTTCATCAAACTCCTTCAAAACGGGTTCTACTTGCTCAGATTCTCTTCTATTGACTTATTTCCATCCACAAGGTGACTACTTTAAAATGAACGAATCATCAAGGCGAAAATTCGTCAACCTTAATCTATCAATTGACTTTAACATAGTAAGTCAATATAGCAAATCTCATTCCTTCAACTCTGAACATTTTCATGACCATTGATCTTGGTAAAGAATCCTTTCACTTTCGAATTATGGTGTGTCTTCATTGTAGTGCCAATAGGTAGTGTTCAATGAGGAAAATCTCAGTGTTGACTCATAGGGTACCCTGAAATTCAAACACTAAATTCGATGTATGCGGATTAAAGATGCCAATGAAATGTAACACGTATATCACGTAAATGCAACAATTAGTTACAATCATATAACCACAAAACAATTCATGCCGAAGGGTCAAAATATCAAGTCAAACAAATGCAATGCGCAGTTATTCCTATACCGTACGACCTAGACAGACTCAACACGACTCAAGAGCTCGGTTTTGCAACCTAGAGCTCTGATACCACTTAAGGATGTAGCACCCCAGATGGAGGACATCACATCCCCCGTACTAGGACTCAGACCCGGTCATGGTACAGGAAGCCCATGCCCGAATCCGAATTATAGCGAATGGGAGACCAACTCACACACTAGGCTAGGTGGATCTAACTTGACAAACTCAGAGCGCGGAAGCAATTTAAACAATCATCAACAGATAGCGGAAGCAATTGAAACAACATGCAGAACATGTGACGGGTTCAACTAGCATAGATACCTAGTCCGGAATATCAATTGATAATCCAATATAATAATCAGCATAAGTATCATCAATATCTAATAACATCCAAGTACTAGCTTATTAACCCCACACGGGTTTAAGTCTAAGTGGAAGAAGAACATAAACTTAAAGTGTGAAACATAAATACATAACATAAGTAAAGTATGTCGTCCTAACACCAACTAGACTGACAAGTGTGACACCGAAGACTCACTTCCGCCTAGCTCAAGCCAAAAGGAATCCTGCAAACTAAAAGATAAAATGAGGTGTCAGTCAACTGACTGAGTGAGGGGGCTAACGCACACCCACAATATATATATAAGGAGCATAGCACAGAATAAAAGGATGGACTCATGAACCGGGGATAGGTATCGCATACCAAAACTTTTCAAAATAACCCAAATAAATATAGATATAAGTTTAGAAACCATTTTCCTGAAGGACTCTATCCCGATTCATAATTCCATAACATAACATAATCAACTGCTCGGCGAGTACGAGCTTCCAACCTTTACTCCTCAGAACATAAATCAAAATCAATCCATCCTCTACACCAGTGATGGAGGAGATGTACTGTCCCCAAACCATCTATAATAAACCGTCTAAAATAGACTCACCCTCAAGGGGTAGCGAACCCACAAGAGTCCTCCGCGGCCTTAGCCGAAGGCTCAAGATACCACACTTTCTCAAATGGAACTACACACAGATTGATCCCTGACGGTCCTATACCATTCCAGGGCTGTCTATCCAATAGCTCCCTGGATCCACAACAGAACAGATCATAACATAACAAACGCCAATCATTAATGGCAATCTCGCTACAGAATTAGAACACAACTGTTTTTCCAAAATAGCTTACATATGCCTCAAAACCTGGTTTATATGTTTTTATTCCTATGCTATGGAACTTTAAGCCTCATGACCTCCACCCACGTAGGACGCACGCAAAATCATAAACATATGATATCCAACACATACGTATTTATAGTAGGGTACACTCGCATGCAAGGATAGAAATCAACATGTAAAGGCCATAGGTCGCATAACTATACAAAACCTAAACCTCACTTGAGAAGCGACGAGAAACGAGAACTGACAAGACGAATGAAAACTTGATTGGGTTGTCTCCGCCCTGGAGATCATTGTACAGAAAAGGAAAAATACAGTGTACTCATGAGACAAGAATCAGACATGAACCACGGAGACGTACACCTATGATTATAAGATGACATGGAATAATATGACATGTTCATAGAAATTACAAGAATGTCATGAATGGGCTCATGTGCCCAATTAATATCCCACGTTGTAATTACACATGTGATTAATATCAAAACAATTCACACAGACAAGCAAACCAAATAATAAATTCAACATGTGTTAACCATGAATCTAATCAATTGGCTTAAGCGAATTTGATCCAGAGTATAATTTAATTATTTATTAATAGTTTAGGATACCATAACTCACAAAGTATCCACATACATAATATTTCATAATTTCACAACTCAAGAGCTCGATTAAGAATCAAACAATTAATCCTATAGGAAACCCTAATTCATATTAATACATCATAGATTCAAATTCAAGATTTCACTTCAATTAACATACTCCTCTTTCAAAAGAATCAGAATAACTAATTTACAATCAATCGGCTAATAAGATCACACAATTAGCAGGAGACTTACACTTCAAGTACTAAATTTCCCTAAGAGTTTATATACTGCTCCACTCACAAAATTAATTACAAGACACACCATCCAAATCATTCACACGCATACTGTAGTGTATCTATATATACATAACACAAAACACTTACACCTGTTAATATATGTATCTAAACAACACTTCATATATTCATAATACCAGCATACATGTATATATATAATACAAGGGCTACGTGTATATATATATATACAACACTCACAAACACACAAAGGTAGCAACCCAGATTCCAATATAATATACATCACTCACGCACACTCCCAACATTCCCATTTAAATCATTACATTGGCTAAAGCAACAACAAACACGTACCACTTTGCGAGTCAAATTAGGAAGTACAAGTACTTTAATTATCTCAAGATTCCATTTAATTAGAACTAATTTAGTATATATATATATATATATATACATACATATACAAGGCACCATCATGTTCATACAGTACATGCGCACTCAAATCTCAATTAGGCAAAATAAAACCATTTTACAACCAAATCTCAATTCGGAACCAAAATTTAGATATATTTACGATTAATCCATACTCAATTCAATTTACAAAATTCCAAGCATGCGTCATTAAGCTAATTAATAGCAATTCAATAAAGATAACAATTCCATCAGTTATAAATTTGAGGGTTACATAAACAAATTCAGATTTCAATTATACTAGCAACTACTAATTGCACCAACGCAAACCATGTCTCAATTCGATAATTACAACACTAATTGAACTATATACAATTAATTACACCAATTGGATGCAGTTCTGAGTGAAGAAAAAGAGAACTGATGGTTTACCCTAACTTGGTGAAGGGGAACAGACGACAACTGGAGAGGGATAAAGCAATGGTGGCTGTCGAACGGGGCTGGAATTTATGAACAATAGCAATTGAGGTTGATGATGCTAGCAACTTGTATTGGTGGTGTGAGTTGTCGGAGCTACTGTAGTGTTACTGAAATCGGCGGCTGAAGGTGATGGCCGAATTCGGAGGAGCGGTGGCAAGGTGTGTTCGGCGGCGATGCGGTGCCTCTGTTTCTATGGCGGAGCTTCTGAAGATGGTAAGACAGAAGGGTGGTGGCGGCACGGTGCAAAGCTGCTGTCGTTGTTGCTGAGTTCGTAAGGGGATGAAAAGAAAGAGAGAATGGCTGATGGTGGATCTTGGATGGTGGTTCGACGGTGGCTGCTGGCGGCGGAAGGGAGCTTCTCGGTTCTGCTCAGATCTCGGTAAAGAATGAGGGAGAGCATTCTGTGACTTCTCTTCTCGGTTGTGTAACACCCCGCTCGTCCGACGTATAAGGTACGCCGCGTTCCAACTTTATTATATGTCTAATTATATTATTTTGTGTTTTGCCTGGCCCTATTTTGAACTCTTTTAGAGTTTAGGGGCCTGTTTGTAATTTTTTCTTTTTAAGGGATTATTCGGTCATTTCTCGTTCGGTCGAGAGTTCGACCTTTTTGACCCCTGCTTCGCGTTCCGGGCAGCGAGACGAGTCCGTAGACTCTAAGTTTGCCCCATTCTGACTTCGTTAACCACTTCCTCCGATCGTTTTCGTGTACGAGGACCCGAGATAAATACCGAGATCCTCGTAATTCGTGCCAGAACTTCGGACTCCAGCTCTCTCTCTTCTTCTCCCGCGATGCAGTACTGTACACATACACTCGCGGTGTAAAAACACGCACAACTCCAAACTCGGCCTATACTCGACGGAATTTGACGAACCAATAGTCCATTTCGACGAGCTCGACGAGCCCGACACGATGAGACCGGTTTCGTGGCCTGAGAATGGCTGACGGCAGCGCAGTGGTGGTCCGAAGGTGGCGGGTTGCGCCACCTCATCGCCGGCCAACACCACCCTACCCCCATGTTTTCCGACCTGCTGGTGACATTTCCGGCCTCGGTTCGACGCAAAAACCACCGCAGGTGGCGGTTCCGACGAGTTGCAGTGCGGCGGCGTTTGGTGGCGGGTTTGGCGACGGGGCTTGAGGGGAAAGACTCAGGACGACGAGCTGAATTGTTTGAGGTCAGTCCCGCCACCTGAATTTCGTCGGAGCGGCGGCGGCAGAACAGCAGTGGTGGCGCGACGGTGCTTCACGGTGGCGGCCATCTCCGGTGACTTTTTCCGGCGAACAGCATAGGGGTTTCAAAGAGCACTTCACGGGTAAGCCAATGCCTCTTTCGGATTCGATTTTCGTTCACCGGTTTGGAAGTAATTGAAGTTTGAAGTTTTTAAGGTTTCGTATTATTGAAACTGAAATTGGAGACAATGGGCTTGGAATTTGCAGAAATTGATCGAGGATTTGGATTGAGCACGACGAATCCTCACACGAGTGAATTTTGGGGATTTTTCCGGCATGCTCCGGTGGCGGCCGAGCGGCGGCCCGCCACTGTTCCGGCGGCTCCGGTGGCGGCGATCCGACGGGCTTCGGACAGTTTGTCTGCCTTGTTGTGGTGAGTCCAACGCCACTTCCCGTTCGTCAATCGGACACTCGGTTTATTTGTTACGAATTTATTTGTGTATTTGGGACTTATTTGATTTAATTGTTTTAATGCGAATTAATGGCCATATGCTTGAATTGTTGATCGGAATGAATTCCAATGAATATGAAATCATGTATTATATGAAATGTAATACGTATTGATGCTTTGAATTGTGAATTGAACCCCGTTATGCCGAATTGTATTAATTGTTAATTGTTTTAAAATGTAATTTGTTCTTGTATACTTGATAATTAATGAATATGCATTGTATGGCATTTGAAAACATGAAATAAATTATGAATGTATGAATTCATGTTGTTGTTGATATAGTTGGAAATTGATAAATGACTTCGTGAATCTATATGGAACTCGTGACTTGGCCTTATATTATGTGAATTTGTATGAAATGTGATATATGAGTTTGTTTGATTTAATTAAATAAAATTTGTAGCATGCTATGATATGATTTAGTTGGCTTTGAAATACGTGCAATTTTATGAAATGAAATGTTATATGTGAATTGATTTGATTGCTTTGTAGATGCGCATTATATGAACCTAGTATGCAATATCTGAATTGAATAAGATTTATATGATTAAATTAGAAACTTTTTAATTGGTCTAATCACTTAAATTGAATTGAATTGGAATTTATTATATGATATAAGAATTTGTTATGCAAATTATGATTTAGTAGGAATTGAATTAGTATGTCTTGGATGATTTAAATTAGAAACTTTGTAATTTAGGTTTAATTATTTAATTTAAAATAAATCTATTATGCGATATGTGAACTGTATGAAGCTTATATGATTGAATTAGGAACTTTTGCATGTAAGAAATAAGTATTCGTACGAATATAAATTGGTTATTTGATATATGAATTTATATGAAATAAGGTGACATGCATTGCCTTTCCATTTTGTTTATTTGAATTAATTGTGCATAAGAACATCTCTTGATCTACTTTATGAATATGTTGAGCTATGCGGTATTTTATTTTACAAGTAATTAGTATGATTATGAACTTTGCTTATGTGATTGCATTTCTTAAGTACTTGAGCATGTGCCGTGCGTCTTTATATGGTTGTCTGTGTAACACCCCCAGAGCGAAGGGTGCCACATCCCCCCGCACTAAGGTCCAACACGAGTAGCGAAATGGAAGTCCGCACCCGCATCAGACTATAGCGAACGGGAGACACACAAAACTCACACCCTCGCTAGGCGGCCTAGACCCTCAAGAACTGCAAGAATTAAAATCAGAGTAGCGGAAGCAATTTATAATTAACATATTTCCCAAGATCACATATACATTTCAAAAGTGGGGAAGGGTCAACCATTCACGCCAGTTCATAAACAGAATAATCAGTGCCATCAAGGCCCAAAAGCTAAAGTATAATTAGAATACATAATCCAAAATACAACAATAAGAGTAGAAGTAATCCACTACGATGCATGAAGACCCAAGCTAAACCACAAGTAAACCCAAAAGACACTTGCCGCCTAGCTTGACTCGGAGGAACCTGCAAACTCAAAAGAAAGGAAAAAGGGGAAAACAACAACGAGGGTTAGTCCTAGTGACTAGTGAGGGGGCTAACTCACGCACCCGATATATATATAGAGCAAAACACTTAATCAAAAGGAAAGATCCTTGAACCGAGAGTGGTTTTTGCAAGCTAAAATTTATTCCCGTGATATATATATATATATAAGTAAAGGAAAGGGAAAAGGGCAAAACAAAACTCGAAGTTTTAGGTGAATTAAGAATCCACTCTCGTTTCGTAGATCATACAAAGCTTAACCAACTCGGCGAGTACGAGTCACACACATCCCCAACTTCCAAATACGAAGAACAAAGCAAAGCAAAACAAACCAAAATCCATCCCCAACACCGGTTGATAGAAGGGTTGATCGGCCCTAACTATCCACACAAAGAAACGAGACAAGGTTTAATTACTACCTTGAAACCTTCGGCGGTTGCCTCCGCCGGCTCAAGAGAAACACCCTTCCTCAACCTCCTAAGGTTGGGCGAGACTCTCAAATGGAGGTGTTGATGGAAGAGCTCGGCGACCCCTCGGCCGTCCCGAGATTACCATACCACACTCCGGGGCCCAAACATATCACGAAAGTCACACAAACAAATCTCAAAGCTTATCTTTCAAAGCCACATCTCGCTTACGCACACACACTTGCTCAAAACTAAGCCTTTCAAACAAAAGTAAAATAGTGTATATACATATACAAAACGTTTGAAACTCTTATAACAAATGGGGCAAATCCCGCAATATAAGTATCGTACACTTATTTATCATATACTATACGTATTCACATGCGAGGTTTCCAAATCAAATAGGGTCGTAGGTCGAGTAACTAAAAGTACAAAAACCTCACCTTGGCAACGAACGTAGCGGAGTCAAAAGAGGAAACCGGACACCTACGGAGCAAGCTCGTCCCCAACAGAAAGATCCTCTGAACAAGACAAACAACAAAGGAACACTCTCAGACCCAATATGAACCACATTGACGCTCGGTACATGAATATGTATGCTTATGATGCAAATGATATGAAATGAATTCACATTAAGGCCAATTACAAGCAAATAATTCATATAAGAGCATATATCATAAACGAGGCAAGAATAATCAACAAGAACAACAGAAAGGAAACAAAACGAACGAAACTAGAGTTCCTAGGAGACACGCCCGTGTCCCCCGGGAAAGGCAAGCTGAGACACCCCCGTGTCTCAGTACAGAACTAAACAACAAAAACCTGGAGGTGACACGCCCGTGTCACCAACAAAGAGTAAACCGTGACACCCCCGTGTCACGGTACAGAAAAACGAAAACGAAAATTAAAGGTGACACGCCCGTGTCACCAACAAAGGGCAAACCGTGACACCCCCGTGTCACGGTACAGAAAACACACAGACGGCACTACAGTAACTTAGCAACTCCAAAACCAAAACCAAACACTCAAGCTCCAACTACCATGCAAGGAAAAGCAATAAATGCTAGGAAACAAGTCCTAGAAGCATAAAAACAACAACAAAACTCAAGGAAACAAATAAGGAGCAAGAATCAAACCCATTTCCCAACTACTACTATTCACAAGCTTACTCAAACTCAACAACCAATCAAGGAATTGAACTAAAGAACACATAAAAGAGAGAAGAGAGAGTGAAGAAGACAACCATGGACTTACCTTCAAATTTGGAGAAGCCTTGATGAAGTTTGAGCTCAAAAATCACAAGGTTGGACAAAGGTTTTCTTCTTCTTCCTTGCTTCCTTGCTTTGCTGATCAATTCTAGGGAGAGAGAGAGGTTTGGCTCGGTTTAGGGGGTGTTTAGGGGCTGAAGTGGTTAGCTAACTCAAGTATAACCCAAGGTTAAGACTTAGATAAGGTTCAAGTGGGGTCCACAAGGTCTCATGAGGTCAAAAGGTAGCTTCCAAGCTTAAGAGGCTCGTTACGGGTGAAATTCGGAGGTCTTAACAAGCTTAGAAAAATGTGAGGTTTGTCCCATCGAACCCGAATCGTCGAAACGAGTTCAATGGAGGTGACGGAATTCGAATCCGAATTCCCGAGCTCAAGATACGCGTCTCGGAACCCAAGGTGCGCTAAGTGCTCTTTAGCCTCCTTTAGGTCCCGTCTCCAAAACGAACCCAAAAAGGCAATCAAAACAAATACCAAAACATATAACGAGCATGTAAGCGAGTCCATAAAGCATATAATTAACAAATATCACGAATTCACAAAATTAGAATTAAATACGAACCCGAAACGAATAGAATACCAAACAAGAAAAGTTAAATGTTCAAGGGTAACCAAATTCATTTTAAAGCAAATAAGTTCAAATAACTTCAAATGATTCACGTTGACAGTTAATATCACATAATCACTTAAAGAACTAGTTAAATAGCGCACATAAGAGGTTACCTGAAAAGTCTGATCAGTCGGGATGTTACAACCCTCCCTCCTTCAAAAGGACCTGTCCTCAGGTCCGAGGCGAGGTCTTGAAAAGATCCGGATACAACTGTTTCATCTTATCCTCAGTCTCCCAAGTGGCTTCTTCGGCTTCTTGATCACGCCACAAGACTTTCACAAGAGGGATCTGTCTATTCCTCAACTCTTGCATCTTTCGGTCTAACACCTGAACTGGATATCTCTTAATGGTCAAGTCCGGTTCCAACTGAACTTTCTCAACTGGAAGAATAGACGATTCATCGGGATAATGTTTCCGAAGCTGTGAGACATGGAACACATTGTGAATCCCGGTTAAGCTCGGCGGTAATTCAAGTCTGTAAGCCACTTCCCCAACTCGATCAAGGATCTCAAAGGGGCCTAAGTAGCGTGGGTTAAGCTTTCCGCCTTTACCAATCCGAGCATACCCTTTTCTAGGAGATGTCTTTAAAAAGACCTTATCTCCTTTCTCGAACTCTAAGGGTCGTCTTCTCCTATCTGCATAACTCTTCTGTCGGTCTTGAGCCACTTTCAACCTCTGTTTAATCACTTTCACTCTCTCGATGGTATCCTGTATTTCCTTAGGTTTCTTAGCCCTTTCGAGCTTTCCATCTTTGGTCCATCTCCACTCATCAATATCCCAAAAGAGAGGGGATCGGCACTTTCTTCCATATAACGCCTCATACGGTGCCATCCCAATAGAAGACTGAAAGCTGTTGTTGTAGGCATACTCAATCAAATCCAACTGTTCATCCCACGAATTCTGATAATCTAAGGCACAAGCACGAAGCATGTCCTCGAGATACCTTATTAGCCTTTCTGACTGACCATCCGTCTGTGGGTGAAATGCAGTACTGAAGTGGAGCTTCGTCCCCAAACACTTCTGTAATTCCTGCCAAAAACTGGATGTGAACCGAGGATCCCTATCTGAAACAATGCTGACCGGGGTACCATGCAATCTAACAATCTCCTTCCGATACAACCGGGCCAACTTAGGAACCTTATCGGACATTTTCACCTTAAGAAAGTGCGCGGACTTCGTCAACCGGTCAATAATCACCCAAATTCCATCGGAACCTCCTTTGGTCCTTGGCAAGCCGGACACGAAGTCCATTGTCACTTGCTCCCACTTCCACTCGGGTATTGGAAGTGGTTGGAGAGTTCCTCCCGGTTTCTGGTGTTCTGCTTTCAC
Organism: Lantana camara; assembly: GCA_037501455.1. Taxonomy (NCBI): domain Eukaryota; kingdom Viridiplantae; phylum Streptophyta; class Magnoliopsida; order Lamiales; family Verbenaceae; genus Lantana; species Lantana camara. Next base: position 44,726,158 of record CM074865.1, read on the forward strand.
CACTTGGCATGTTTGACATCTTCTAACATAGTTAGCGACGTCTCTCTTCATGCCGTTCCACCAGTATAAAGTCCTTAGATCCTTGTACATTTTGGTGGTACCGGGATGTACTGCATACGCTGACTTGTGGGCTTCGTCAAGTACCAACTGCTTAAATCCTTCAGGGACACAAACCCGAGCCTTAAATCGAAACAATCCCGAATCATCAAATCCAAACTTGGTTTCAGGATCAATCCTTGACTTAGTTACTAATTTCTGAATCTCTGGATCCTTAGATTGAGCTTCAATCAATCTCTGCTTCAGAACCGGTTGAACCGAAATATTAGCCAATCGAGCCTCTGAAACCAGAACCACTGAACCCTGTCTACTAGAACCTGCTTCCAAACCTGAAACATTCACTTTCCTACTCAAAGCATCCGCCACCACATTGGCTTTACCCGGATGGTACTGAATCTTACAATCATAATCCTCGAGTGTCTCCATCCATCTCCTCTGTCTCACGTTCAAATCCTTCTGGGTAAACAGATACTTGAGACTCTGGTGGTCGGTGAACACTTCAAAAGTAACTCCATAAAGGTAATGCCGCCATTTCATCAAAGCAAACACCACTGCGGCGAGTTCCAAGTCATGAGTGGGATAGTTCTTCTCATGATCCTTTAACTTCCTTGAGGCGTAGGCTACAACCTTACCATTCTGCATTAACACACAACCGAGACCTTCCTTCGAAGCATCGGTATAAACTGAGTAGCCTTCCGAACCCTCGGGTAGGGTTAAAACCGGTGCAGTAGTCAATCTTTCCTTAAGAGTTTGGAAACTCTTCTCACACGCCTCATCCCACTCAAACTTCACCTCTTTCTTAGTTAACCGGGTCAACGGGGAAGCAATCCTCAAGAAATCTTTCACAAAGCGCCTATAATACCCTGCCAACCCGAGAAAACTTCTCACTTCCGAGGCATTCTTCGGTGGCTTCCAAAGCATCACCGTTTCGATCTTCGCTGGATCCACTTCTATACCATTCCCTGAAATGAAGTGACCCAAAAAGGAAACTCGATCCAACCAAAACTCGCACTTACTGAACTTGGCGAACAATCTGTGCTCCCGAAGTGTAGACAAAACAATGCTTAAATGCCGCGCGTGCTCTTCTTCGGACCTCGAATACACCAGAATATCATCTATAAAGATGACCACGAATTTATCGAGGTAAGGCCGGAATATTCGGTGCATCATATCCATAAACGCGGCTGGGGCATTGGTAAGACCAAAAGGCATGACCACAAACTCAAAATGCCCATATCTCGTGTTGAAACCCGTCTTCGGTATATCTCCCTCCCAGATACGCAACTGGTAATACCCTTGCCTTAAGTCCAACTTGGAATAAACCCTCGAACCTTGCAGGAGGTCGAACAACTCTTCAATGTGAGGGAGCGGGTATTTGTTCTTAACTGTTAACCGGTTCAGCTCACGGTAGTCAATACACATTCGCAAAGTCCCGTCTTTCTTCTTTACAAACAGGACCGGAGCACCCCACGGAGAAGTGCTCGGGCGAATGTAACCACACTCTAAGAGCTCGTCCAATTGCGTCTTCAACTCCTTCAACTCGGCTGGAGCCATCCTATAGGGAGATTTCGCATATGGTTCTGCTCCGGGATAGAGATCTATTACAAACTCGACATCCCGATCCGGAGGTAAAGATCCCAAGTTCTCCGGAAACACATCGGGGAATTCCTTCACGATCTCCGTCTCTTCGAGCTTGGCCTGATCCTTTGGCTTATTCAAAAGGTAGGCCACATAGCCCGTCGCACCGTCCCGGAACAATCTACTTGCTTCCATGAAGGAAATAAACGGGCAGGTCTTCAACCTCTGGCCCGCAAAGACCGTAGAACCCAAAGTCACCCTCTTAGCAAAACAATCCATCATGGCTCGGTAACGGTACAACCAGTCCATTCCCAGAATTACCCCATACTTCCTGATAGGCATCCTGATCAAATCTGCCGGATACTCATGATCTTCCACAACCACTGGACAACCTCGGTAAACACAATTCGTAGACAAAGTAGCACCAAGGGGAGAAGAAACAATAAAAGAATCATCTAGGCAAGCAACAGGCAATGGAAGAGTAGCAACAAGCCGGGAAGCAATAAATGAATGCGTTGCCCCCGGATCAAACAATGCATGCAATGGAATGCCATGAATGTAGATGGTACCTTCAACAACGGCATTGGCATCCACCTCTACATTTTCTTCCTCGCCCTCCAAAGCATAGGCTCTCGCTTGGATCGGTGCCCTCGGAGGCATCACATTCAACGGCGGAGGAACTCGAGGCTGAGGTGCTCTCACTTGAGGACAAGTACTGATCATATGGCCGGGCTCTCCACATTTATAACATCTTCTCAATTTCTTCCGGCAATTCTCCTCGGTGTGGTTGGGACCCTTGCAATAGCTACACTGAATCGGGGCCGGTAAAGCTGGTACCGCGGGGACCGAAGGTCGAGCTTTCTTAACTGAAGTAGGAGGACCTTGGGGTTTGAAAACCGGAGGCCCACCATAGAATGCAGGCCTCTTCCCCAAATTAGAGCTCGAACCTTGGCCCGAAGAGTAAGTCGGCCTCAATCTCTTGTTGTTGGCTTCCACCTTGATTGCCTTCCTCGTAGCCTTCTCCCATGTATCCACTGTAGCTGCCTTAAGAGCATCCTGGACTTCATATCTTAAACCATGGATAAAGTTCCGGGCCTTCTGGGTATCATCATTGGTGATGTGCGGGGCATACGGTGCAAGTCTCTCAAATTCCATGATATACTCTTCAACCGAACGGTTCCCTTGTCTCAGTTCTGTAAATTGTTGCAATCTTCTCTCACGAGCACTTGACGGAACGTACTTATGACGAAACTCTCTCACAAAGCTTTCCCAATCGAATTCCTCTCCATTCCTCTCCAATCGAGCTCTCATAGCTTTGAGCCAATTGGATGCGGGACCTTGAACAAACCGGGCCGTACAAACAGCTTTCTCATGCGAAGGAGCGGGGCAAATTTCCCAAATTCCCGCAACTTCCGACAACCACTCCTCGGCTTGGATGTCATCTCCTCCATACCACTTAGGTGGATTGTTGTTTCTGAACTCCTTAAAGGCCGGAGTTACTTGCCCACCTTGTCCTTCCCAATGTGGATTATTCCTTTGGTTCTGCTGAAGCTGATTCAGAAGGGCCTGCACAATATTCTCAGCATTCATCGGAGGAGGTGGAGGTGCTTGTGGAGGGGGTTGATTAAGATCAGGAGTCTGTTCCCTATCTGCTCTCCTTCTTGGAGGCATCCTGAAAATACACAAATCAAGAAGATATCGATGCATGGAGTTCAGTTCATGATCATGAAGTCAATTATCACCAATTTAAGCAAATAAGTCAAGTAGAGATATGAATGAATGTAAATAGTCACATACTCCTATACCGAACGACCTAGACAAACTCAACACGACTCCAGAGCTCTGGTTTTGCAACCGAGAGCTCTGATACCACGCCAGGATGTAACACCCCCAGAGCGAAGGGTGCCACATCCCCCCGCACTAAGGTCCAACACGAGTAGCGAAATGGAAGTCCGCACCCGCATCAGACTATAGCGAACGGGAGACACACAAAACTCACACCCTCGCTAGGCGGCCTAGACCCTCAAGAACTGCAAGAATTAAAATCAGAGTAGCGGAAGCAATTTATAATTAACATATTTCCCAAGATCACATATACATTTCAAAAGTGGGGAAGGGTCAACCATTCACGCCAGTTCATAAACAGAATAATCAGTGCCATCAAGGCCCAAAAGCTAAAGTATAATTAGAATACATAATCCAAAATACAACAATAAGAGTAGAAGTAATCCACTACGATGCATGAAGACCCAAGCTAAACCACAAGTAAACCCAAAAGACACTTGCCGCCTAGCTTGACTCGGAGGAACCTGCAAACTCAAAAGAAAGGAAAAAGGGGAAAACAACAACGAGGGTTAGTCCTAGTGACTAGTGAGGGGGCTAACTCACGCACCCGATATATATATAGAGCAAAACACTTAATCAAAAGGAAAGATCCTTGAACCGAGAGTGGTTTTTGCAAGCTAAAATTTATTCCCGTGATATATATATATATATATAAGTAAAGGAAAGGGAAAAGGGCAAAACAAAACTCCAAGTTTTAGGTGAATTAAGAATCCACTCTCGTTTCGTAGATCATACAAAGCTTAACCAACTCGGCGAGTACGAGTCACACACATCCCCAACTTCCAAATACGAAGAACAAAGCAAAGCAAAACAAACCAGAATCCATCCCCAACACCGGTTGATAGAAGGGTTGATCGGCCCTAACTATCCACACAAAGAAACGAGACAAGGTTTAATTCCTACCTTGAAACCTTCGGCGGTTGCCTCCGCCGGCTCAAGAGAAACACCCTTCCTCAACCTCCTAAGGTTGGGCGAGACTCTCAAATGGAGGTGTTGATGGAAGAGCTCGGCGACCCCTCGGCCGTCCCGAGATTACCATACCACACTCCGGGGCCCAAACATATCACGAAAGTCACACAAACAAATCTCAAAGCTTATCTTTCAAAGCCACATCTCGCTTACGCACACACACTTGCTCAAAACTAAGCCTTTCAAACAAAAGTAAAATAGTGTATATACATATACAAAACGTTTGAAACTCTTATAACAAATGGGGCAAATCCCGCAATATAAGTATCGTACACTTATTTATCATATACTATACGTATTCACATGCGAGGTTTCCAAATCAAATAGGGTCGTAGGTCGAGTAACTAAAAGTACAAAAACCTCACCTTAGCAACGAACGTAGCGGAGTCAAAAGAGGAAACCGGACACCTACGGAGCAAGCTCGTCCCCAACAGAAAGATCCTCTGAACAAGACAAACAACAAAGGAACACTCTCAGACCCAATATGAACCACATTGACGCTCGGTACATGAATATGTATGCTTATGATGCAAATGATATGAAATGAATTCACATTAAGGCCAATTACAAGCAAATAATTCATATAAGAGCATATATCATAAACGAGGCAAGAATAATCAACAAGAACAACAGAAAGGAAACAAAACGAACGAAACTAGAGTTCCTAGGAGACACGCCCGTGTCCCCCGGGAAAGGCAAGCTGAGACACCCCCGTGTCTCAGTACAGAACTAAACAACAAAAACCTGGAGGTGACACGCCCGTGTCACCAACAAAGAGTAAACCGTGACACCCCCGTGTCACGGTACAGAAAAACGAAAACGAAAATTAAAGGTGACACGCCCGTGTCACCAACAAAGGGCAAACCGTGACACCCCCGTGTCACGGTACAGAAAACACACAGACGGCACTACAGTAACTTAGCAACTCCAAAACCAAAACCAAACACTCAAGCTCCAACTACCATGCAAGGAAAAGCAATAAATGCTAGGAAACAAGTCCTAGAAGCATAAAAACAACAACAAAACTCAAGGAAACAAATAAGGAGCAAGAATCAAACCCATTTCCCAACTACTACTATTCACAAGCTTACTCAAACTCAACAACCAATCAAGGAATTGAACTAAAGAACACATAAAAGAGAGAAGAGAGAGTGAAGAAGACAACCATGGACTTACCTTCAAATTTGGAGAAGCCTTGATGAAGTTTGAGCTCAAAAATCACAAGGTTGGACAAAGGTTTTCTTCTTCTTCCTTGCTTCCTTGCTTTGCTGATCAATTCTAGGGAGAGAGAGAGGTTTGGCTCGGTTTAGGGGGTGTTTAGGGGCTGAAGTAGTTAGCTAACTCAAGTATAACCCAAGGTTAAGACTTAGATAAGGTTCAAGTGGGGTCCACAAGGTCTCATGAGGTCAAAAGGTAGCTTCCAAGCTTAAGAGGCTCGTTACGGGTGAAATTCGGAGGTCTTAACAAGCTTAGAAAAATGTGAGGTTTGTCCCATCGAACCCGAATCGTCGAAACGAGTTCAATGGAGGTGACGGAATTCGAATCCGAATTCCCGAGCTCAAGATACGCGTCTCGGAACCCAAGGTGCGCTAAGTGCTCTTTAGCCTCCTTTAGGTCCCGTCTCCAAAACGGACCCAAAAAGGCAATCAAAACAAATACCAAAACATATAACGAGCATGTAAGCGAGTCCATAAAGCATATAATTAACAAATATCACGAATTCACAAAATTAGAATTAAATACGAACCCGAAACGAATAGAATACCAAACAAGAAAAGTTAAACGTTCAAGGGTAACCAAATTCATTTTAAAGCAAATAAGTTCAAATAACTTCAAATGATTCACGTTGACAGTTAATATCACATAATCACTTAAAGAACTAGTTAAATAGCGC